>BSBN01000619.1:1060000-3460000 GCA_027924645.1 Cunninghamia lanceolata | reverse complement strand
ATGATCGATATTTTCCCACCTTGTCAAAGTCGGAGACAGGCCATATTTGAGTCAAAGCGAGTGTTGAAGTGTCGAAAACGCAGAAAATTTTGTTAACACTTCTTCCAACTCGCGCATTCGATGAAATCATCAAAGAAGATATTTTTTGTCATCTTGCACATGAAGCCATAGGATCCTACAAAATAGGGATTCTTCCTATTTGAAGACATCCACTTGGATTTATGTTTTAAAGGATGCTTTCTTCTTGGATGAGGATGAAGTTTTCTTCTCACACAAGTAAAGCTACTTTTTCGACCAAAGATTTATAAAGACAAGCTTTGGGCTTTTTTATTTCATTATCTTTTGCAGGTTGCATCCAAAGGAAAGATTTTATTTTTCTTTCAACGAAGATTCGAAGACCCAAACCAGGTGCTTTTTCAGTTTTCTTCATAGATTCGAGTTGAGGAAGAAGAGAGGCTTGCTTTTTCAGGGTCCTTGTTTCAAGGAGATCATTTTTCAAAAATCCGACTAGAGCTTTTTCAATTTTTGTCGAGATGGGTCCATCCAGATTATCATCCTCTTGAAGATTGGGAGTTGTGCTTTTTTTTCGGGAAACTGCTTTTTTCCTGCTTTTTCGAGAAAATCTCTGCTTTTTCAAAATCTGACAATCTGGGTTGCTTAGAAACGGAATTATCTACAAAACCTATGTGCCAGCTTTTTTAGCTCACACTCTGCTTTTTCTAAAAATTAGAAAATAATTTTCAGCCATCTGTCTAATACTTTTCCAACATAGACGTGTTCACAGTCAATTTTCAAATCTTCCAGTATGCAGTACTCTCCAACACAAATCAGACACAAAACAACATTGGTTCATGATTACCTGAAAACTTGTGAAATAGACTTGCATAACGTACTTCCAGTAATCAATTTACACTCCTTGGAGGATGTAGGAAATAATGCCATCAGGAATCTTGGACACTCCGGTTTGCTTGCAGCGACATCCTTTCCTATCACCGTGCAAAGTATCGAGTTTGTGACTGCTTGCGTGACGCATTACAACTCGATCACAAGAGAAATTCAGTCGGGTGATGGACGTGTGCTCTGCAGCTTGAGGCCAAACGACATTGAAAAGTGTTTTACAATACCTATTTGGAGAGAGAACTTAACTGTTTCACTTGAAGAATGCAAGAGGGTTTGGAACAATGATAAGGAAAAATACAGAAAAAAGATTGGTCAGAGGTGGTTGAAAGAAAAGCAGAATATTATGCCAAAGAATGTTGGACGTGGAGAATTCAAGGAGGAGCATGCAATAATGATTACTCTGCTAAATCGTATCACGGGTCAAGCAGATGCAAACAAATTTCAGCCTTGGATGTTTTACATCATGTCCCAAGTTGTTGACGGAACCGAATTCTATGATTGGTCGGCACTAATCAGTGATTGTCTCCACCAACAAATAATTGATTTTCAAAGGGATCATGAATTCCATATGATATCATACCTTGTGTATTTGATGGCTTTTCAAGGTCAATTCAAAGGTTTGAATGTTGTTGGAACTCTGGGCACTCAGCATGTGTATCACCATTTCCCGCAGTTAGAGATCTCTCAAGCTGAACGACATTACAGGAGGGGTGAATGATGCATTCTTGATGCATGCAGTGCAAGACATGGACAAGGAGTTGCATATACAGTTTTCTGTAGAGGCTAGAATAGCAATGGCAGAATGGGCTGATTGGTTTATCCAATTTCCTACTTTTTCCTACATCAGAGTATATGGCTTCTCAGGAGACCCAGCCATGTTGCCGCGATATCCTACAGATGAAATAGCATTTATGGAATTTTTGAGGCAAGCTTATCAAGTGCATACATTTTTGCATAGCAGACGCAAGACTCCCTTCAATTTTCCACTTGGGATGAGTATTTATAGATGTAGATCTGGAGCGGATGCCAAGGCAATCGGTAATGAATCATCCAGATATGGTCTTAAGTCTTTCGACAAGAGATCTTCATATGATCCCCGTGGTGTTTATGCATCACATCTTGGTCAGAATTGTACACACAAGTTTGCAGTTGAAGACTTCTGGGCCAATTGTGCTGATGAGTATGAAGTGCGAAGACGCAGTTACAGCAGGTTCACTCTTCAGCAAATGTCTGATATCCTATCAGAAGACATAGAGGGTTTGACAGAGAGTGGTGAAGTTCTACTTCCCATATATTTCAGGGACCAAATTGAGCAACAACCGTTGCCGCCAGTTAACTGGTCAGTAAAAGAGAGTACTTCCATTGAGGAGAGAACAAGTCGAGTGGTTAAAAATAGTTTGATATTCTTGAAGACTAAGCGGAAGGATGATATTCTAGTAGTAGAGCCGCCAGTTGTGCAACCATTAGAACTTTCCACTTCCAAACCAAAACAAAGAGTAAAAGCTATGAGTGTTCTCCCAGAGGGAACAAAAATGGCAAAGTTAAAGAGGAAGAAAGACGAGTCTCCAGCTCATGTCCAACAGGAACATCCACCAGTTGAACCAGAAGCTCCTGTTGAAACAACACTGCATGTTGAAGTGTTACCTTCAGATCATGTATCTCCACCTTCTTCACCGATCCCTTCTCCTATTCACATAGATTCAGAGCTAGATTCACCGGTTCGCAACTTTGATGTAAGCATTGATTCATCAGGAGCTGATGAGGCGAGAACCAAGTTTCCAAGAGAGGATGGCTCATCCTGGCTTGAAAACATTCTAGGAAGGAAGAGAAGAAAGCCCTCATATCAGCTAGACTTAACAGAGCTAAAATTTGTCTATCAAGACACACCAGACAAGCAGCTGAAGAAGCAGATTCGCATTGAGAAGAATACGGATGGAGAAATCATTCTTGAGACTGCAACACCTCCAGAAAATAGAAGTGTTAATGATGTCAAGGTTGATGACTTCACAGTTGTCAAAGCTAACCTTGGCAGAAGTACTCGCCATACAAATGTCAATCTCTTTGAGGTTGCAGCGGATAGCTTGAAGGAAAGGGTGTTGAGAGATGGAGAAGACAAGGCAGCTCTCAAAGCTGAAGTTCAACAGTTGCGGCAATATATTTCCAACCTTTTCCATGGCACTTCACAGGTTGATTTGCTTCTTCCACCGAGTCTTGGATCACCAGTTGATCAGCAGCATTTCAGTAAGTTGGTCCTCTATGGGAGGCACATGGACAGTTGGGTAGAAGAATTTGTGACCAAAGGGAGAGTTGTACTTGCGGAGCTTTATCAGTTGAAGTACAACGCTCATGATTTATGCCAAGGCATACAGGGGTCGCAGCAGATCATGGCAGAAAATAGACCGGTGTTTGAGATCATTATCTCTGACTTGAAGATTGCACTTGATACTGTTGATTCAGCTGGAGATAAGAAGACAGTTTCTACTTGGAAAGCGCAATATCTTTTCACAGTAAAAACTTATGACAGTATGATTTCAGAGTTGACAGAATGGAAAGAAAAGGTAATCGGCATCCTCAAGTTCGTCAGATCCTTTGTCTCTCAGATCCCGTGTTCATATGAGAAAGAAGATGGTACCCTGTATGACCTCGGGGAAGTGTAAGCAGAGTTCCAGACTCTCGTCTGCAACAACTTTAATGATGATATCAATGCCGGCAAGATGAGTCATCTTGCCGCAATGTCAGTGAAATTTGACAAGGCTGTGGGTGAAGTTCACGAATTTCTTCAGATGGTTTCCAATGGTGAAGAAATGTTAGAGAATCAGAATATTGTTCTAGAGAGTATCAGTGTTCCTGGCAGAGATGCGGTCACTCGCTTTTTAGAAGATATTGTTTCCCAGGAATGTCGACGGATGACATCACCAAAAAGCTAGAATGTTGATGAGGATGCATTCCAAAATAAAGCAGCTTTAAAACATATGCTTTTTGTTTTAAAGCATGTGCTTTCATCCTAAGCTCATCCATTCTATATTTAGAAAGAAAGCACCTTGTGATAGTTGGAATCTTTTTGCTTTAAAGCAGATTGCTTTAAAGCATTTGTTTATTGTATCTTTGTCTTAGAATAGTAATAAAGCTTGCGAGTTGGCAAGTTAGGGTTAATCAAGGAGATTTTAGGGTTCCCTACTCCTTTGATTTTAGTATAAATAAGGGCATCCTTGCCCATTGTTGGTAATGGTAGTTGTGATAGCAAATTTGCTGTGCCTATTCTAGCCTGCAAACATTGTTATTCCCAGTGTCTATTCAATCTGTGTTCATTGTAAGGAATGACTTTTGTGATAACAAATTTGCTGTGCCTATTCTAGCCTACAAACATTGTTATTCCAGGTGTTTGTTCACTTTGTGTTCAGTGTTCTCCAGTGTTTGATCGCTTACTGTATGCCTACCTTTTGCTGCAGTCTTGTTGTCCTGGAGTTGTATTAAACTTTCTGATATTGAATAGAAATCTCATGCCTACTTTGCTCTAATATTCTATATCGATTCATCAAGTTTTTGTCATCAGATGTGTAGCTTCTGTGGCTTTCATTTTCAGCTTTCATCATTAAAGTACTCTTAGTCTTGTGGTGTAAATCTGGAGGAAAACTACTTGAATTTTTGTGTTAACAATCACTCCCCATTCACTTTCAACTTCTTTTGCTCTGAATTTACTCAGGAGGTTGAAAGCGTCATTAGTCTATGCTAGTTGTAGTAGAAGTTTTATTAAAAAGGGAAAACCTCTTCTGCAGCGTTTAGAGTTTTATAACCTTGTGCTCTGCAGCTGAGAATCAAAAAGAAGATAGGTGAAGTTTCATTCAAGTTATCTTTTCAGCGAACATCAACAAGAAAGGGAACTCCCCCTTCCAATAGGAGAGCAGTTTATCTGTGCATAGCTGTCCATTTCCAAATCGCATACCAGAGGTGCGAATTGAAACGCCAACAGTTTTCTGGCACCCACCGTGGGGCACGAGGCATAAAACTTCAAGCAAGCTTAGGCTTATGACACGGTAATGACTCTCTGGCATCCTTCTGCTCCAGTTCAACAACCAAATCTTACACGAGTGGAAGGAAAGCAAACGGACATCATTAGCAGCATTAGAAGTTTCATATTTGCGCAAAAGGAAAGTCCTGATCATTGGAGAAACGTAGCTGCTATCCTTGATGAAGAAGAACACGAAGCAGATCTTGCAGCAGGAAGACCAGTACTACCACCTCCCGCATGGCAATAGATAATCCTGGCTCACAGGGTTTATTCAAGAAAAGGAAAAGGCAGTGCTACGGATCCTTTCTTTCAAGATCTTAATTCTGCAAAAGTTGGAGAAGCATCCAACATAGCTCGAGAAATTCATATAGTTCCTGAAGTCAAGCAGGAAGAATTACAAGAAGAACCAGTAATCCAGCCTAGAGCAATGGGTGATGCAAATAACAACAATCACAATGATCCAAATCAAAGGCGACCGCCACCATTGCCTTGGGGTAATAACATTGGACCTTTGGCCCTACAAGCACATCATGATTTACCAAAGGGGTCAAGGAAGCACTTTCCTCGGTTCCATGGCGATGGAACTCAACATCCTGATGAACAAATCTCTGCATTCACAACAGCTTGCACTATTTTGCATGTATCACATGAAGATGTTGCCGTGCGTCTCTTCGTTGAGACTCTCGCGGGAAATGTTGCTGATTGGTTCAATCATCTGGAACCAGGAATCATTACAAGTTGGGCAACTATGAGCGAGAAATTCTTGACAAGGTTCAAGCCTGCCGAAGATGGTCACAGATTGTTCGCCC
Organism: Cunninghamia lanceolata; assembly: GCA_027924645.1. Taxonomy (NCBI): domain Eukaryota; kingdom Viridiplantae; phylum Streptophyta; class Pinopsida; order Cupressales; family Cupressaceae; genus Cunninghamia; species Cunninghamia lanceolata. The sequence goes on along the minus strand of BSBN01000619.1, from coordinate 3,454,282 downwards.
AACTCTCAAATTCAAAGATGGAAAACAATGAACCAATGAGGGAGTTTGTGGCAAGGTTTAATCGCCTAGTTACACGTCTTTCTCATACTCTTAATCCATCTCCGCAAATTCTGTTGAGTAGTTTCATTAACGCTCTTCCTTCTAAGATAGCCTTCTTTTTGAGATCGGCTAATGAAACAGAATTATCCAATGCACAAGAAAATGCCATCAAGTTAGAGGATGACATGATTACCTCTGGCAAGATGAAAACGGATTCAATCAGGCCTCTAGTTCAGAGCTCTGCAGATCCACTACTGCATAAGGTAGCAAACGAAGTGACTATCATGAAGAGACAGTTGCCTACTCAGGGGCAACCCGCGCAACAAAAATACCAACCACAGCAACAGTATCAGCCTCAGCAACCATATCAGCCTAAGAGGAACAATTTTCAGCCTTTCAATAACTATAGGCCTAGGTTGCCAGCACCACCACCAAGGCAAGCAGTCGATGCTGCTCAAAATGCAGTGTTTTGTTCCTTTCATGAGACTGATGCACATACTGGAGCCACGTGTCCTGAAAATTTAAGGATGAATCAAATCATGGGATATGCTGATGCTGCACCTATTTCAAACATTGTTCCTTCCCCAAGTGCGAATGTTGTCTTACCATAGACGGACAACTTCGATGGCGACTCTACCACGGGATACTTCCAGAATGAACCCATTATAATGAAGGAAGAACAAGACGATTTTCGTCAATATTCTCTTGCAGTGAATCATGAAAATCTTTCAACTCCTGTGTTGACACGTACTCAACATTTTAAGGTACAGAAGGAAGGAGAGGATAGACAAAGACCAAAAGAAAAGGAAAAAGAAGTGGCTTCCACTTCCAATGCTCAGCCATCACGTGAAAGTGTTCAAACTACTCAAAATTCATCTTCAACAAATTTTGATATAGTAGATTCCATGATGAAGACAAAGGTGCAGATTTCTCAGCTAGAGTATCTTCAAGACCATCCAGATCAGCTGGATAGAATTGTCAAGTATGTCAAGAAAGATACTGTCATGCAGCCCACATTGCTAGAATCTTCTGTTCCAGCAGGAGAGAAGCCAAAGCCCTTCTATATTTCTCTGTATATAGGAGGTTATAAATTGAGCAATTGTATCATTGATTCAGGAGCCTCAAACAACGTCATGCCTTTGCAGGTAATGAACGCTTTGGGACTATCGTGCACCAAAACACATGACAAGTGTTATTCGCTTGAGTCTAAATCAGTGCCATTGGTTGGACAATTGAAGGATGCTCAAGTTCGATTAGCGGCTTGCCCAGAGAAGAAAATAATGATGACTATCTTGGTAGCTGACATTCCAGCCAGCTATGGGATGCTGCTAAGTAGAAGTTTCTGCAAAGATCTTGGAGGAGAAATACAATTGGATTGGTCATCTGCGACCATTCCTTTAAAGAAAGGTAATTTCAAATTAGTACCAGAAACCAAGTCACGGTTCACGGTGGTGAAATCTTAGGATCCTCAAGCACAAGTGCTATATCAAGAAATGGGTCCTGGTACATATGTTATGCTTTCTGAAATAACTGAAGAAAATCAGGAAGTTGTTTGTGCAATTGACAAATCAAAAGAAGATCCAAAGGTATGGACTTTGCAATTTGATGGACGTTGTTCAACTGCCGGCTCGGGAGCAGGGGTTGTGATAATTTCTCCCGATGGTCGTTTGTATCCTTTTGCATACCACTTACAATTTGAGTGCACAAATAATATGGCAGAGTACGAGGCGCTTTTGTTAGGTCTCAAGAATGCAAAGGATATGGGTATTAAACTACTTAGAGTTGAAGGTGATGCAGAACTGATCGTGAAGCAGGTCAGGGGACAATTTCAAGTGAAAAAGGATCACCTTCGACATTATAGATATAGAGTATGGAATGCAATCGATTGGTTTGAGGCCTTTGACATCCGATATATTCCACGCTTGGAGAATAGCCAAGAAGATGCCCTAGCAATATCTGCTTCACTTTTCATGCCTCATTCTGATTTTCGTCAGAATGCATTTACTATTGAGCTAATATACAGGCCAGCCGTCCCCGATAATTGTGACAACTGGCAAATCTTCGATGATGATGACCACATCAAAGAATTTCTCGTTATGGAAGATAATTTCAAGGGGCTTTTCTTTGAGGGAAGTTCAGCTCCTTTCAGAGAATCAACAACTGAGATCAAAAATATCGAAGACAACAAAGATGAATCTGATTCATTCCTCTTGTCTTTTGAAGGTTGGTTTGAAGAAACTTCGGTGGAAACTCCAAGGGATGCCAAAGCAGTGGAAGAGGCGGATTCGGGTATTATCCAGTTGAAAGGAAATAAAATCCCTAAGGGTCTTGTATCCTTGGAGGATATATTTGACAGACATGATAGGTATATCCAAAATCAAAGAAGAATTGATGATAAGACCTCTGCAGAGCATCATCAGGTGAACATTGGTTCAGACGACAAACCTAGGCTTGTTAATATAGGCAAGTGTTGTACAGAGGAAGAAAGCGAGAAGTTTATCTCTCTTTTTAGACAGTACTGAGATGTTTTTGCCTGGTCATACGAAGACTTGAAGGTCTTCACACCCGTTGAATTGTCTCACACCATTCCATTAAAACTTGATACAAAGCCTTTCAAGCAGAAACAAAGATATTACAATCCACGAATTCAAGATACGATTTATGCGGAGATCCAAAAGATGGTGGATGCAAAGATAATATTTCCAATTCAACATTCAACATGGGTGTCAAACATAGTTCCTGTGCGCAAGAAAAATGGTGAAATCAGAATCTGCGTGGATTTCAGGAACTTGAACCAATCATCTCTCAAGGATAATTATCCTCTGCCAATCATGGAGCACACACTGCAAATAGTCACCGGTTCAGAGATGTTATCATTACTTGATGGTTTTTCTGGATATAACCAAATCACTGTGCCCAAGAAGATCAGTTCAAGACAGCTTTCACCACCCCATGGGGTACGTTTGCTTATGAAAGGATGCCTTTCGGCCTCATCAATGCTGGTGCCACATTCCAGAGAGCTATGCATTTGGCATTTGGAGATTTGAAGAACAAGTTGATCGTTGTTTACCTTGATGATCTCACTGTTTTCTCAAAAACACGAGGAGACCATTTTGACCACTTAGTGAAAGTGTTCGAAAGATGCAGATATCACAGGATTTCTTTGAATCCTAAGAAATCCATCTTTGCAGTAACGGAAGGTAAACTGCTAGGCCATATTGTTTCCAAGGAGGGAACACGGATTGATCCTAGTCGGGTTGATTCTATCAGAAATTTGTCTCTACCAACAAGCAAAACTGGTGTGCACTCCTTCTTCAGTAAAATAAATTTCATACGAAGGTTTATACCAGATTTCTCAGAGCTTACAAAGGATATATCAGCTATGATGAAGAAAACATCTACTTTCAAATTGACAGATGAATGTAAGAAGGCGTTTGTCGCAATCAAGGAAGCCATTAGCCAAACGCCAGTGTTAGTCCGTCCTGATTTTACTAAAGACTTCATTCTTTACTGTTATGCATCTGAACATACCATGTCTACCATATTGACACAAAGGTTGAATGAAGATGCTGAGTCTCCAATTGCTTTCATGAGTAGCAGTTTCAAAGATAGTGAGATGCGGTATTCTCAAATAGAAAAGAACGCATATGCAGTCGTGAGAGCAGTAAAGAATTTCAAATTCTATATTTTGTTTGCTCACACAATGGTATATGTTACTGATCCAGCAGTTAAGAGTGTGCTAACTCAGCAGGAGATGGGCACTAGGAGAGGTAACTGGGTCACAAGGGTCCAAGAATATGATTTGGAGATTAAGCCAACAAAACTTGTCCGTGGCAGAGGTCTATGTCAATTGATGGCAGAAGATGGTGATCTAAAATACCAGACTGATGGTGAATCTGAAACTGAAACTAAAGAGGATCTTCCTATGGTCCTATTTGTTGATTCTGCTGACGAATGGTATGCAGAAATCGTATACTATTTAACTTATGGAGATTGTCCAATTCACATGGACAAACAGCAGAAGAGAACATTAAAATTGAAAGCACAAAAGTTTGTGCTTTGCAATGATGTTCTATACAAGAAAGGGCTTGATGGAACACTTTTGTTATGCGTCAACAAAGATCAACAACGACGTTTGCTGGATGCATTTCATAGTCAAGCATGCGGGGGTCACTTTTCATCAAGAGTTACTGCGTTCAAGATCCTGCAAGCATAGTTTTATTGGCCAACTATGTTCCGTGATGCATATGAATGGGTGTCAAAATGTCAGATCTGTCAACAGTTTGTTGGCAAACTCAAGCTAGCGGCCATTCCCCTCAAACCAATAATTATTGATGGTCCATTTCAGCAATGGGGATTGGATTTCATTGGCCCTATCCACCCACATTCCAGTAAGGGGAATATTTATGTCCTTACAGGTACTGATTACTTCACTACATGGGTTGAAGCTATTCCAACCAAGTGGGCTACCTCGGAAGTTGTTTGCGACTTTCTAAAAGAGAACATTATTTCAAGATTCGGGGTACCACGCAAGATAGTGACTGATAATGCAACATGTTTCTCATCCGAAGAAGTACTAGAGTTTTGTTATGATCATGGCACCATGTTATCACATTCATCAGATTATTACCCTCAGGGTAATGGACAAGCTGAATCGTCAAACAAAAACATAGTCACTATCATACGCAAGCTAGTTGATTCTAATCAAAAGGCTTGGCATAAGAAGCTTTATGATGCTCTTTGGGCTGATAGAATCACCCCCAAGATAGCTATTGGTACTTCACCTTTCGTCATTCTATATGGTACATAAGCAATGCTAGCTATCACACTAGAGTTGTCTGCTTTGAAGCTGGTGACCGCAATTGAAGATGATGTGTTCAAAGATCCTATTGAGAAGCGCATCCTGTATTTATTGAAGCTAGAAGAAGAAAGGGTGGAGGTCGTAGACAGAATCACTCATCACCAGGAACGAGTGAAGAAAATATTTGATAAGAAAGCTCGCCAGCGAGACTTCGAGATCGGTGATCAAGTCCTACTATGGGACAAAAGACATGAGCCTAAAGGAATGCATGGAAAGTTTGATTCCTTATGGCTAGGGCCATACAAGATCCACGAGTTTGTAGGGGAGAATACTTATATTCTCACACACTTGGATGGCAGACTCCTTCCGCTACCTTACAGTGGATTCTATTTAAAACTCTTCATCCCTTCGAGGATGGAGTAATTCCAAACACTTTTTGTTCTCGTAATGTGTTTCCCCTTTCTGTGATGTGACCGTTATGTCGTAATGTTTTTCCCCTTTCTGTAATGTGATAGTTGTGTTTCTTGTGTGTTCTGGGAAGTTCCAACTTCTTAGGTGATTTTAGGAAGTCCGGTTTTAGGTGATGTAGGAGAAATGTCTTGTTCTAGGTGATTAGGAATGTAACCTGACTCTATTGCCCAATAGATAAGGCACTGGTCCAACTTGCAAAAGTCCAGAGATTCTTGGTTCTCCTATGCCGTAAGTATCCGCCATGATCCCTAGATAGAGCCAATTGTTGTACCCAACCAAATTTTTTTGCTTCATCAAGGCAATTTCTAAAAATAGACGTCGAGTTAGGTTTTCTAGGTTTCTTAAGATATGGCTGTTGGCAAAACTTTCTAAAAATAGAATCTCCAAATCAGGTGTCGCACTCGATTCTCATTGGTCGATTTTCCTTCACGATCGGCACGGTTCAGATGGAATCTTCAAATGACCAAGTTTTCTCTACTGGGTCATTTTTGCTTTTTCACAAGGTGAAGCATGAGCTCAAAAGTCATCAACACAGAAAAGTTCACCTGCCAAATCTCTTCAACGAGTTTCCAACGCTATTTCAACGACGCAAAACTGACAAACGGCCGTCGACTCGACGATGCACGCAAAACGATGCAAGATGGATCCAAGGTGAATGGAAAAGTTGGAAAATCACAAAAATGGCTAAGTGTTGACAAACTAGGCACCCCTGGAGGCTTGGGGCGTCCATCCTCACCAGTGTTAGTTTATTTTTCATGTTTTTCTCAAAAAACGCAAATCTCCTTCCGTCAGCCCGCTCTGGTTTAGTGTTGATCAGTTTGGCACATTTTTCGAGGCAAATGGAAGGTACAATCAGCTTAGTTTTCATCAGGCTTGCATATTTGCCAGATCATCAGACTCATTTTCATCCCAGTTGTTAGAAATTGACAGCCAAATAGGGGTCCTGTGCCTCCGGAACGCACACGCAAACCAAGAAATTGGAAAATTTGAAAAAACTAAGAAAATTTTGTTAACACTTCTTCCAACTCGCGCATTCGATGACATCATCAAAGAAGATATTTTTTGTCATCTTGCACATGAAGCCATAGGCTCCTACAAAATAGGGATTCTTCCTATTCGAAGACATCCACTTGGATTTATGTTTTAAAAGATGCTTTCTTCTTGGATGAGGATGAAGTTTTCTTCTCACACAAGTAACGCTACTTTTTCGACCAAAGATTTATAAAGACAAGCTTTGGGCTTCTTTATTTCATTATCTTTTGCAGGTTGCATCCAGAGGAAAGATTTTATTTTTCTTTCAACGAAGATTCGAAGACCCAAACCAGGTGCTTTTTCAGTTTTCTTCATAGATTCAGGTTGAGGAAGAAGAGAGGCTTGCTTTTTCAGGGTCCTTGTTTCAAGGAGATCATTTTTCATAAATCTGATCAGAGCTTTTTCAATTTTCGTCGAGATGGGTCCATCCAGATTATCATCCTCTTGAAGATTGGGAGTTGTGCTTTTTTTTTCGGGAAACTACTTTTTTCCTGCTTTTTCGAGAAAATCTCCGCTTTTTCAAAATTCGACAATCTGGGTTGCTTAGAAACAAAATTATCTACAAAACCCATGTGCCAGCTTTTTTATCTCACACTCTGCTTTTTCTAAAAATCAGCAAATAATTTTCAACCATCTGTCTAATACTTTTTCCAACATAGACGTGTTCACAGTCGATTTTCAAATATTCCAGTATGCAGTACTCTCCAACACAAATCATACACAAAACAACATTGGTTCATGATTACCTGAAAACTTGTGAAACAGACTTGCATAAAGTACTTCCAGTAATCAATTTACACTCCTTGGAGGATGCAGGAAATAATGCCATCAGGAATCTTGGACACTCCAGTTTGCTTGCAGCGGCATCCTTTCCTATTACCATGCAAAGTATCGAGTTTGTGATTGCTTGCGTGACGCATTACAACTCGGTCACAAGAGAAATTTAGTTGGGTGATGGACGTGTGCTCTGCAGCTTGAGGCCAAACGACATTGAAAAGTGTTTTACAATACCTATTTGGAGAGAGAACTTAACTGTTTCACTTGAAGAATGCAAGAGGGTTTGGAACAATGATAAGGAAAAATACAAAAAAAAGATTGGTCAGAGGTGGTTGAAAGAAAAGCAGAATATTATGCCAAAAAACGTTGGACGTGGAGAATTCAAGGAGGAGCATGCAATAATGATTACTCTGCTAAGTCGTATCACGGGTCAAGTAGATGCAAACAAATTTCAGCCTTGGATGTTTTACATCATGTCCCAGATTGTTGACGGAACCGAATTCTATGATTGGTCGGCACTAATCAATGATTGTCTCCACCAACAAATAATTGATTTTCAAAGGGCTCATGAATTCCATATGATATCATACCTTGTGTATTTGATGGCTTTTCAAGGTCAATTCAGAGGTTTGAATGTTGTTGGAACTCTGGGCACTCAGCATGTGTATCACCATTTCCCGCAGTTAGAGATCTCTCAAGCTGAACGACATTACAGGCGGGTGAATGATGCATGGACAAGGAGTTGCATATACGATTTTCTGTAGAGGCTAGAATAGCAATGGCAGAATGGGCTGATTGGTTTATCCAATTTCCTACTTTTTCCTACATCAGAGTATATGGCTTCTCAGGAGAGCCAGCCATGTTGTCGCGATATCCTACAGATGAAATATCATTTATGGAATTTTTGAGGCAAGCTTATCAAGTGCATACATTTTTGCATAGCAGACGCAAGACTGCCTTCAATTTTCCACTTGGGATGAGTATTTATAGATGTAGATCTAGAGCGGATGCCAAGGCAATCGGTAATGAATCATCCAGATATGGTCTTAAGTCTTTCGACAGGAGATCTTCATATGATCCCCGTGGTGTTTATGCATCACATCTTGGTCAGAATTGTACACACAAGTTTGCAGTTGAAGACTTCTGGGCCATTTGTGCTGTTGAGTATGAAGTGCGAAGACGCAGTTACACCAGGTTCACTCTTCAGCAAATGTCTGATATCCTATCAGAAGACATAGAGAGTTTGACAGAGAGTGGTGAAGTTCTACTTCCCACGTATTTCAGGGACCAAATTGAGCAACAACTGTTGCCGCCAGTTAACTGGTCAGTAAAAGAGAGTACTTCCATTGAGGAGAGAACAAGTCGAGTGGTTAAAAATAGTTTGATATTCTTGAAGACTAAGCGGAAGGATGATATTGCAGTAGCAGAGCCGCCAGTTGTGCAACCATCAGAACCTTCCACTTCCAAACCAAAACAAAGAGTAAAAGCTATGAGTGTTCTCCCAGAGGGAACAAAAATGGCAAAGTTAAAGAGGAAGAAAGACGAGTCTCCAGCTCATGTCCAACAGGAACATCCACCAGTTGAACCAGAAGCTCCTGTTGAAACAACGCTGCATGTTGAAGTGTTACCTTTAGATCATGTATCTCCACCTTCTTCACCAATCCCTTCTCCTATTCAAATAGATTCAGAGCCAGATTCACCGGTTTGCAACTTTGATGCAAGCATTGATTCATTAGGAGCTGATGAGGCGAGAACCGAGTTTCCAAGAGAGGATGGCTCATCCTGGCTTGAAAACATTCTGGGAAGGAAGAGAAGAAAGCCCTCATATCAGCTGGACTTAACAGAGCTAAAAAGCGTCTATCAAGACACACCAGACAAGCAGCTGAAGAAGCAGATTCGCATTGAGAAGAATGCGGATGGAGAAATCATTCTTGAGACTACAACACCTCCAGAAAATAGAAGTGCTAATGATGTCGAGGTTGATGACTTCACAGTTGTCAAAGCTAACCTTGGCAGAAGTACTCGCCATACAGATGTCAATCTCTTTGAGGTTGCAGCGGATAGCTTGAAGGAAAGGGTGTTGAGAGATGGAGAAGACAAGGCAGCTCTCAAAGCTGAAGTTCGATAGTTGCGGCAATATATTTCCAACCTTTTCCATGGCACTTCATAGGTTGATTTGCTTCTTCCACCGAGTCTTGGATCACCAGTCGATCAGCGGCATTTCAGTAAGTTGGTCGTCTATGGGAGGCACATGGACAGTTGGGTAGAAGAATTTGTGACCAAAGGGAGAGTTGTACTTGCAGAGCTTTATCAGTTGAAGTACAACGCTCATGATTTACACCAAGGCATACAGGGGTCGCAGCAGATCATGGCAGAAAATAGACCGGTGTTTGAGATCATTATCTCCGACTTGAAGATTGCACTTGATACTGTTGATTTAGCTGAAGATAAGAAGATAGTTTCTACTTGGAAAGCGCAATATCTTTTCACAGTAAAAACTTATGACAGTATGATTTCAGAGTTGACAGAATGGAAAGAAAAGGTAATTAGCATCCTCAAGTTCGTCAGATCCTTTGTCTCTCAGATCCCGTGTTCATATGAGAAAGAAGATGGTACCCTATATGACCTCAGGAAAGTGCAAGCAGAGTTCCAGACTCTCGTCTGCAACAACTTTAATGATGATATCAATGCTGGCAAGATGAGTCGTCTTGCCGCAATGTCAGTGAAATTTGACAAGGCTGCGGGTGAAGTTCACGAATTTCTTTAGATGGTTGCCAATGGTGAAGAAATGTTAGAGAATCAGAATATTGTTCTAGAGAGTATCAGTGTTCCTGGCAGAGATGCGGTCACTCGCTTTTTAGAAGATATTGTTTCCCAGAATGTCGACGGGTGACATCACCAAAAAGCTAGAATGTTGATGAGGATGCATTCCAAAATAAAGCAGCTTTAAAACATATGCTTTTTGTTTTAAAGCATGTGCTTTCATCCTAAGCTCATCCATTCTATATTTAGAAAGAAAGCACCTTGTGATAGTTGGAATCTTTTTGCTTTAAAGTAGATTGCTTTAAAGCATTTGTTTATTGTATCTTTGTCTTAGAATAGTAATAAAGCTTGCGAGTTGGCAAGTTAGGGTTAATCAAGGAGATTTTAGGGTTCCCTACTCCTTTGATTTTAGTATAAATAAGGGCATCCTTGCCCATTGTTGGTAATGGTAGTTGTGATAGCAAATTTGCTGTGCCTATTCTAGCCTGCAAACATTGTTATTCCCAGTGTCTGTTCAATCTGTGTTCATTGTAAGGAATGACTTTTGTGATAACAAATTTGCTGTGCCTATTCTAGCCTACAAACATTGTTATTCTAGGTGTTTGTTCACTTTGTGTTCAGTGTTCTCCGGTGTTTGATCTCTTACTGTATGCCTACCTTTTGCTGCAGTCTTGCTGTCCTGGAGTTGTATTAAACTTTCTGATATTGAATAGAAATCTCATGCCTACTTTGCTTTGATATTCTATATCGATTCATCAAGTTTTTATCGTCAGATGTGTAGCTTCTGTGGCTTTCATTTTCAGCTTTCATCATTAAAGTACTCTTAGTCTTGTGGTGTAAATCTAAAGGAAAACTACTTGAGTTTTTGTGTTAACAATCATTCCCCATTCACTTTCAACTTCCTTTGCTCTGAATTTACTCAGGAGGTTGAAAGCGTCATTAGTCTATGCTAGTTGTAGTAGAAGTTTTATTAAAAAGGAAAAACCTCTTCTGCAGCGTTTAGAGTTTTATAACCTTGTGCTCTGCAGCTGAGAATCAAAAAGAAGATAGGCGAAGTTTCATTCAAGTTATCTTTTCAGCGAACATCAGCAAGAAAGGGAACTCCCCTTTCCAATAGGAGAGCAGTTTATCTGTGCATAGTTGTCCGTTTCCAAATCGCATACCAGAGGTGCGAATTGAAATGCCAACAGAGTGTAGGCTACAAAATGAACAAGTTTCGTAGGGGTCATCCTACAAAATGAGCACAACTAATTTTGAGGACAACAGCTAGCTCTAACTGGGAGCTTCCTTTGATCATTCTTTGAAATGATCAAAGGGAGAAGAATCCAGTCTCTAAGTGCCTTCATCCATGCCATTGGGCCATAGAGTCAAGAGAACAAAACAAAAAGACATAAAAAGACTAGAAATGAAAAAAGAAAAACACAAACTATGCATATATACAAGTGAACTTATTTGGCACTTCATGGATTGAAAAGCTTCAGATGTTGTCTGCTATGTGGCAACAAGAATGGTGTCACATCTTGATATTCCAACAAGAAACTATTTTCACCACAAAACTAGTGAATGACAAATGGGCCCCTCCATAGGGAATCAATTTTCCCATGCATTCCTTTTGGCTCTCTCCTCTTGTCCCACAACAAGACTTGATCCCCAATCTAGAAATCTCTGGCCTTTGCTTTATTATCAAACAACCTCTTGACTTGACTTTGATGTTCAGCTATACGGTCCACCACTATAACTCGCAGCTCTTCAAGTTCAGAAAGATACATTATGCATTTATTAATAAAACTTTCAAAAGTTCCATTCTCAACCGCCTTTGCCAACTTCAAAGCTAACAATTCCAATGTGATAGGTATCTCTGCATTTAGACCATTTAACAACTGAAATGGTGACATACCAATAGCCCTCTTTGGAGTAATTCTATCTACCTACAAAGCATCAAACATGCCTTATGCCATGTTCTTTGATTATCATCTACCAGCTTCCTAATAACAGTAACCAGATTATTATTACTTTATTTTGCTTGACCATTCCCTTGCTGATAATAATCAGATGAATGTGAGAGAATAATACCATATTCAAAACAAAAACTAGTAATCTCATTAGAGGAAAAACATGTAGCATTATCTGCCACAAATTTGTTTGGAACACCAAACTGGGATATGATATTTTCTTTAAGGAATTTACACACCACTTCGGAAGTAGCATGCTTAACTGGTATAGCTTCCACCCACTTGGTGAAATAATCAGTTGCAGTAAGAACATAATTGTGTCCCACACCTGATGGTGGATTCACAGCACCATTGAAGTCAATGCCCCACTGCTAAAATGGTTCCTCAATTACAATTGGTTTCAAAGGTAGTGCAGCCAACTTAGGCTTCCCCACAAACTTCTGACAAAGTCCACACTTATGCACCCAATCATATGCATCTTGGAAAAAAGTCAGCCAATAATACCTGGCTCTCAAAATCTTGTGAGCCATTACTGGTGTTGAGAAGTGTCCTCCACATGCCAAATTATGGAAAGACTTCAATAAATTACATTGTTGTGCTTTATCAACATAACAGAGGAAAACTCCATCAAGACTTCTCTTGTACAAACCATTATCCCATAAGACAAAGTTCGCAGCCTTGAATTTGATAGTCAGTTTTTCTTTGTAGGACAAATGAGTAGGGAACTCACCATATGTGAGAAAGTAAGTGATATTAGAATACCACTCATCAGTTGTAGTAACAAAAAGGACAGCTGGAACATCTTCAATCTTTGTCTCTTCATCACCTATTTCCTTTGGGACATTATCAGCAATAAGATGACACAAACCCTCCCATGCACAAGCTTGGTGGGTTTAATATCAAGATCAAAATTCTAAATTTTTTCAATCCAATTGCCTCTCTTAGTCCCAAACTCCTGTTGAGTTAAGATTGATTTTACTGTTGTATCTGGCACCAGAGCAACAATATGTAAAATCTGAAATGTTTCACAACCTTCACTACATCATAAGCATGTTTCTCCATGTTAGAATACTTGAGTTCATGAGCTTTCAATGGACAACTCATGAATGAAATTGGAGATTCTACACCTTCCTTGTTCTGCTGAACCAGAATTGCTGACAATGTATGCTCTGAAGCATAACTATACATAATGAAATTTTTATTGTAATCAGGACACACCAAAACTGAAGCATGGGCTATGGCTCTTTTTATGTCCTCAAAAGTTGCTTTACCTTCCACGCTCCAATGGAAAGTGGTCTTACCTTTCATCATATTAACAATATGTCGAGTGTTCTCTGCAAAATCTGGAATGAACCTTCGCAGGAAATTTACTTTCCCGAAGAAAGAATGAACAGTTGTCTTACTTGCAGGTAAAGTAAGACCTTGGATGGATTTGACCATTTCAAAGTCAATCTTAGTACCTTCTTTTGACATAATGTGACCAAGAAGTTTACCTTCTGTAACCCCAAAAACTGACTTCTTCAGGTTAAGAGAAATACCATTTTGACGACATCGTTCCAAAACTTGCCGCAAGTGGTAAGAATGATCTTGACGTTTCTTAGAGAAAATAGTTAAATCATCAAGGTATACCACAATGAACTTATCCATTTCATCTCTGAATGCCAAGTCCATTTCTCTCTAGAAAGTAGCGCCAACGTTGATCAACCCAAATGGCATCATGCGATATGCAAAAGTGCCCCATGAAGTTGTGAAAGTAGTTTTGTACTGATCCACTTCACTGACCTCTACCTGATTATAGCCTAAAAAACCATCCAACATAGATAGCATCTCTAAACTAGTTACTATTTGTAACACTTGATCTATTATGGGCAAAGGGTAGTTATCTTTCAAGGAAGATTGATTTAGATTCCTGAAATCTACATAGATACAAATCTCTCCATTCTTCTTTCTTACAGGAACAATATTTGCAATCCAAGTTGAATGATGAATAGGGAAAATTATCCTAGCATTCAACATCTTTTGAATTTCAGCAAGGATGGTACCTGATATTTTAGGATTGTACTACCTCTGCTTCTGTTTATGAGGCAATGATCCCACCTTGAGTGGAATCTCATGTTGGATCTCTGTTGGTTTGATGGACTTCAAGTCATCATATGAGTATGCAAGCACATCAATATAGTAGCGTAGAAGCATTGTGAACTTGAACTTTTCATCATTAGTGCAACATTTCCCAATATTGACCATCTTCGGATCTGCTTCTGTATTCAAGTTCACTTGTTCAAATTCCATCAATAAACTTGAATCAAGTTGTTTTTACTTGATATAATGATCATGTTTATCAAATAGCTTTTCAAGGGAAACTAAACCTTTCAGAATTTTATTTCCTTTCAATTGAAGAAACTCTTCACCAGTCTCTAAGTTCATATTCCTGAGGTGGAGAATCACTCCCCTCAAAGAAAAGTTCATCAAAACTATCTATTTTCTCTAGGAAAGCTATAATCTGATTATCACCATTAAAAATTTGCCAATGGTCAGCATTATTAGGTACACTTGATCAGAAGACCAACTCAATGGTATACTTATTACCTTTAAAATCCTTATGTGGGACCATAAGGGTAGTTGATACGGCCAATGAGTCAACTCTATCATTATACTCTCTAGGAACAACAGAAATATCAAATGCAGCAAATTTATCAATGCAATCCCATACTTGATTTTGGTAATGTTTCAACCTTTCATTTTTTGTCTGGTATAGATTTCTTACCTGACAAACAATTAGCTCCACATCTCCTTGTGCATGAAGATTTTTGATTCCCTTTATGCAAGTAACCTCCATTTTGAGTAACAAAGACTCGTACTCAGTAGTATTGTTGGTATTATCAAACTATAGCTTATATGAAAAAGGAAAAATATCACCTTGAGGAGATATCAGGGCTACTCCAACCCTTGATCCTATGGAAAAATAGTTACCATCAAATTCCAAAGTCCAAATATCATTTAAACTTTTTAGTTTGGCATCTCTTTGATCAGCAGACTCTTCACCCGAAGAAGAAGAAGAATCTTCCATCACCAAACTTTCATCGAAACAATCATCTGACAAACTATCATTTGACGAACTAGAAGGATATTCCGTAGTCAGGAAATAGTTACCTAAACTTGAAGATTCAAATAAAATTTGAGCTTTTGGGTCTTTAGATTGAGTGACAATATATTTTGCTTCCCTTTCAGGAAGTAATTTTTGCATGACACCCTTGATGGGTATTCTTGCCTTAGATAAATCCATATTAAGTTCTCCTCCTACATCTTTATAGAAGTTTTGTCCTAGTAAATCACCATATGAAGCTGGGACATCAGCAACTAGGACAATCATCTTTATTCTTTTCTCCAGAAAAGCAGTGAATGCGAATTGCACATCCTTAATATGGCCTAACAAAGGTACCTATTTGTTTTCCATTGAAAAGCACCTTCCAAAGGTCTTTGTTAGAGTCAAGCCTAAATCATCTGCTACCTTGGTAGGCATAACATTGTCAGAAGCTCCCAAATCTATGACACAATTACTAAGTTTGTAACCATTGATTAACAAAGAAACATAGAAAGGTTCAATTTTCCCTGAAGCAATAAGAAGAGTAGTAACTAGGTTATTATGAGAAGACCTAGTCTTTGAGGGGTCAGGAATAGTCTTGGAAGTATCTTGCCCTACAAAGGCAGTCTTATTTTTAACAAATTTAGCTAACCTTTGAAATTGATCGAGGTTAGATTGCAAATATTCCACCTCAGACATTTGAATTTTGGTTTTCCTGGCATGGTCAGTCATATCAAAAAGATGAAATGAATTGGACATAGAAGTAGGGAAACTTTCATTCTAAGGTTTCATTATGGAAGTACTAGTCTGAGGAATGGCAGTAGAAGAAGTAGGAGTATTAGAGGAACTTACTTGTTTTTGACCAACCGGATCCCTTGATTGAAAAGGTAAAGGAGTTCCTCGCTTACCAATAGAAATTACAGGTTGAGAATCCTCTTTTGATTTACCTTTATCAGACACTTGCTGGTTTTATTGATTTTGAGATTTGGTGAAAATGACGTATGCTCCACTATATGCATCTTCACCTCTTTCTGCCTCATCCTGATAATTCAGGAACCCAATGTTCGAGTCACCAACCAATTCTTCTTCTCCTTCCATAAAGAGATTAGCACTATTTTCCTGATCCAAGTCATGTTGTGGAAAATTTTCTTGCTCAGCTTCATAATAGCCAACTGCTGAGTTGACTAGCGGTGCTTCTATGGCAAGCCTCCCTTGTGTTGGTGGAAGCCTATTCTACCCTTGGTTTTTAGCAGCATTGCCCTAATATTGAGCATTAGGAAATGTCCTCCTTGGTATATCCCTATATGAAGGAATGGCTACACCTTGAGACATATGTTTCTTCAAAGCTAATAATTCATTAGCTAACTTTTGCGCCATGGGATCTGTGGTGCTGGTAGAAGGTACTTCATTAAAGGGCTACCCTCTATTTCTGTTAGTGTCTTTTCTTATCTTACCCACAAGAATGAAATCATCTTCAATTTCTGTTGCAAGATTCTGAGCTGCTATCAAATATGTTGGATTCACCCACCGCAAAAGAAAACTCACTTCTGACAGGTAAGTATTTATAAAGAAGCACTTTTTATTCTCAGCTGTAGGCCAAGCATTGGTAGGAATCCTATTAGTCAACTTATTAAACTTAGCAATAAATTCCCACATGGGTTCTTGTGGTTCTTTTCTCATTTGAGTTAACTGAGCTAATAGTGCATGTGCAACTTCGACAAGTTTGAACCTTGCCTCAAACTTAGTTTTAAGAGTATCCCACCCAGTAATAGTTTGGGCTGGAAAATGGTAGAACCAATCTACAGTGACGCCTTGAAGTGTCTCCACAAAAAGTCTCATAGATACATCCTTGTACTCCACCCCTAGCACGCCACACGCTATGCAAAAAGCCACAATGTGTTCATCGGGATGAACTTTCCCATCACCATAGAATTTTGGAAAATTCTTTCTTGAACTATGGGGTGGTTCATGCAATGGTGGTTTCAAATTCAGAGGTCCAAAAGAATTACCCCAAGGGCCTTTTGTTGCCATTATACGCCAATTGAAAGGTAGGATAACAAACCTTTGAGGAATCTAAGTAGATAATATTCTATTAGTATTTACACTTGAAGCTTCACCTAGTATAAGAGACCTGGCGTTGGTAGGAGGGAAACTCCTTGTACACTGAAGTTGTGGTATTGGAGGCAAAAGACCAACATTATTTTGTTGCATTAACTCAAACATAGGATCAATAATTATTTGAGCTCTCTTACTTCTTGTATACCTTGAGTCTGCCAAAATGTAATATAGTTAACAAAGATAAAAACTTGAACAAACTTATTTCAAGCAATGAGGCTGGAATGCTTAAACTCAAAGCGTGAGGCTCTAAGTTGTGCATTGGTCCCTAGTAGAGTCACCAAAAAACTATTGGTTGAATATTTTGTCATTAACTCACAACGACAAAATGGTTATATCAACCATAGCTATGATGAGACACAATCTCTCCTCTCAGCAAGGGGAGGTTCCCTTTATCACAAAATAAACTTTTCTTATACTAAACTATGCAGATGATGGTTTCATATCACAATATTCTTTTTTTTTTCAGAATATGTGTTCTTTCTTTACAACAATAACTTTCACAAAATATCACTGATTCTAAGAAATATAAGTTACCATGAAGCTCACGAAAACCCAAAGTTTTCCGTAACTCCTTCCACTTGAATAACAATAAACTGATTTGAAATAAAATGAAGTGCAAAGTCTTCACCTTATATCAACAATGAAGTATAACTAATTTGAAGACAACAATTAACAGCACAAAGTCTCCAATCTATATCTCCTTCACTAACTAAACAAAATCTCCTTTAATGATATAATAGCACAAAGACTATTAAGATCAAAAGCAGAACACTCTCTCAATTGATTGATAAAATCTCCACGATTCAAATAACTATCCAATATAATGTAATATTAATGACATAAGAACATCAATATCACAAAGCAATTTGATTCAACACAAAGTTTGATACTCAAAATGCCTTCTTACTGACACCTGTGATGGTAACAATTTGAGAAGTGGTAGTAAGAACTGTACCTGTAGCATCAACATTCTTCTCAAGAGTATTAAGAAATTGATCTAACACAGTTTGTTCTCCAATGTCAAATGAAGGTGAAGATAAACTAGGTATTGAACCAAAAGAATAAAAATAGTTCCAAAACCAGTCTTTCAGAAGTAGGAGTAGAATCAACAGACACAACAATAATAGGACAAATAGGAATATTTGAAACAACTGGAATATGATCGGAAACATAAATATGTGGCAAGGTAGTAGAAACTTGTGGTTCATGGGAAACATCTTTATGTAGGGACTTATGCAAACCATCAAATTGTTCCTGTTCTACACCTATTTCTATTTCATGTCCCTCATCTCTTTCATCAGCTGATTTCTCACCCATCTCTACATCCTCTATATGGAGCTCTTCAACATCTTTCTACTCTACTTCTACATTCTCAAATTCCACAATATCGACATTCATCTTTTCTAAACCTTGATCCTTAGTATTTGAACCTTCTACAACCTCTTTTGCTTTCCCTCCTTTGGAAACAAACTTAATCAGTGGCTTTGATACCTTGGACGAAGAAGGAGCATCACTTTTGTTCTTGGTCCTATTCTCAACCTTCTTCCCTGTTTGTTCCTGAACTTTTGTTTTGGACCTAGTAAGAAATTCCTTCAAACTGACTCCTTTTCTCTACAACCATACATTGATGTTGGCCAATATGGGCTGAAATCTTTTTTGGAGAGAAGTTTCCTCTTTTACTGACCATTTGAGGCTTCAATATTCTCAGTATTGTATGTAGGGTCTAAAACATCTCCCTCATCCTCCATGCCTTCAGGAATATCTGCCAACCCAGGTTCTTCTATTTGGCTCAAATGCAATCTACAGTAATCCAACTTGCAAATCTCATTTTGGGTCCTCAAGTCGGCCCAAATATCCTCTACCATAGGAACACAGAATACTGATTTTCTTTTGATTTTGTCCTATACTCTATGGAAATCAAAATTATTCCTCTTTTTGGATTGCTTCATAGTCACAAACTACATTTCAATTTCAATTGCTTTAGCTTTGGTAGCAGATTGAACTGAATATCTCCCAATTTATATCAGAAACTTAATTCCAGACTTCTTCAATTCCATTTGCTTATTATGAACCACAATCAATTGTCTACACAGCTCCATTAGGACCATTTTGTCACTTGGATATCGAGGTAACATGTATGGATAACCTAGGTATTATCCAACTCTTAGATATGTAAAAGTAGGGAATTGTAGAAATAAACAACCAAAAGAATTCACCACCTCCCAAGCCTCATCAGACACCCTCTTCTGTTTCGACTCATTATTCCACAAACACATGAAGACTAAAAAGAAAGCATCATTCACCCTCCTGAAATGGTTAATAGATCCTTTGAGAGTTATCTGAGGATAGTACTGAAAAATTGGCACAACTCTCTGATCTCCCTCTTGGGTTAAACCCAGAAACATCCCCATTGATGCAACAACATAAACTAGATAGGATGTCATATAAAACTTGAAAGTAGTATTGACCTTGAGTAGTTGATCATACAAAGAATTATTGATTTGTTCTCCCCAAAATATCTTTTGTTGCCTCTTAAGAATGAACCTAATGTATAAATACATCCACTCATGGAATATAGAAGAAGAAGGAAGACCTCTGACTCTACTCAACAAAGTAATTAGATCACTATCTTCCTCCACAAAGTCACTCCTTGGAAGTCCTCTAGGCATCTAGATAGGTTTGTTCGAGGAGTTTTCAACCACTTGTTATTAATATGCCTCTTTGCAGATTCAACATCATTATCAAAATCTTGTTGACCTTTGGCAAAGTCAATTTCTCCAACATTCTCAATAGGTGGGCACATGAATACTTTATCTAAGAATTTTGCTTCTAGTCTCATGATAATATTTCCATTGGAATCAACCACAGTTCTAGTGTCTTTGTCATAATGACTTGCCACTTGAAGAACAAACTCTAGATTGTGAGCTACAACTAGGAAAGAGGCCACCAAGTCTATGTTACTGCCAATGATCTTTTGCATAAAACGTGGAGGATTTGATTGCTTGGTTCTTTCCACAAATTTCACCATATCTATGTGGCCTATTTTTGTATCTCTGATCTCATCAACATTTGACTAAACTAAAGTAACAAGGAAAACCCCTTGATACTTATACTTCATTGTTTTAGCCTTGGATGGAGACGGCTTGGACATTGGCTTTGAAGAGCTCACTGGATGTAATGTTGAACATAGTTGCTACTTACGAAAACTGCAAAACTTCATGATCTCGCAGTTAGGGGAAAAATTGGCATTTAGGGAAACTGCGTAATAATGATCATGTTCATAGGAATACACTTAAAATGGCTAGAGAGCGAGCAAGTCAAAAAACTAGGTGAAAGCAGGTCAAAGGTATTATTTTTCAAAAATTCCTAGTGTTTGGAAATTTTAAGGGAGTCATGCATGGGTGGTCAAAATGACCGCTCCTACATGTTAACAGTTTAGATTTTCATGTAAGGGCAGTCAAAATGACCGCTCCTACAGGTAGGTAGGTCAAGAATTTTTTGTGTATGAGCGGTGGTTTCAACCGCTTTTGCATGTAGTAAATTGTATTAAAATGCTTTTATGTAGGGGTGGTTTTGAAAATTAAACAAAGCGAAAAATAGCATGGGTGGTAGTTTTCACCATTCATGCTTGTGGTAGAAAACACCATGTGCATCGGTGGTGAAAAGCACTGCCCATGCATATGGGTAAAATGGGTAGAACATGTATGGGCAGTGATTTTCATCGCCCTAACAAGTAAGGTAAAACGAGAATAAAGTGAAGATAAGGGTGGCAAAAATTGTCGCCCATACAGACTTAAAGAAGAAACCATGAAAACTAAACATCATAACAAAATGCCATAACACACAACTAACCCTAAATCAAAGAAAAGGCAGAGGCTAGGGTTTCAAAAAACACCAGACGGTGATTTCTGCCACTTGTTGTTTCAAAAGAAAATGAAAATGAAAACAAAGATTTAAAAAATAAACATTAGTCTTCAAAACGATGTCTTAAAAGGAAGTCAAAAAATTTAAAAACAAATTTGTAGACTCAAAAAGCACATAAAAACAACAAACTATCTACACCTTAACACAAAAAGAACGATCTCTAAAGGAAATTGTGACAAGGAAATTCATGAAGAACTTTTCTAGTTCCAGTAAGAAAGCAAATCAATTTTCATGGAAGATCTCTAAGTTGAAAATCGTGCACTAGGACGCCACAGACAATCATGAGTGTTTTAATCAGAATAAAGGATTCACAGAGACAAGAAATAAGTAAAAAATGATAATTAAAAGTGTTTAAAAATATAAAAAGAGTCATCTTAAAACCCCACACGAAGTGCCATTAATGTACTTAACTTAAACTGGAGATGTTTGGGCAGCGAATTTCACCGCCATTGCATCTCAAAAGGCAAAAATAAAGATAACATGCATGAGCAATAAAAAGTGCCGCTCATGCACTTTAAAAGATTAAGTCAACCAAAACAAGACATGCATGGGCGGTAGAAATGACCACTCATGCATGTCAGTTAATTAAAACATGTTCGGGAGGTCAAAATGACCGCCTGTGCATATGGACACAAAATTTACATGCAAAGGCAGGGTTTTTAGCCACCCTTGCATGTTAACTATTGAAAATTTTCTAACACCCTAAAAAAGGTTAAAATTGATATTTTAACGAGCTTGTAACCTAGTCGAATTTCACAAACTTCAAGGAACCATCCTAGGGGAATGTTACAAGAAATTCTTAGGTGTCAGAAGACTACGCATGAGGTTGAAGAGATTTGCCTCGAAATGCGTACTTAGAGTGTAGGCTATGAAACAAACAAGTTTTGTAGGGGTCATCCTACAAAATGAGTATAGATAATTTTGAGGACAACAAAGAATAAAATGGTTATACTCTTTGATCCAATGAGATGTTATTTAAGGGGAGCCAATTATACATACCAAGAAGCTCCATGAGGGAGAACCTGATCAAAGAGAAGCATTGCGTAGATTTGATGACATTTTGGAATAGACAAGATAAATACCTTGATTAGTAAGAACTATTTTTAGCCACAAATATAAGGATCTAAGGAATTTTTTTGACAAGGCTACAGGACCTGCTAGGTTGCCAAAAGAAAATAGTTGGAATGTTGGGTTAGATCAGCCATTACCAATACTGCAAAATCCTTGGGAGGACATTAGTATGGATTTTGTATCGAGATTCGTAATGTATAAAATTGCATACCCTTGTAATTTCATGCTACATTTTTTGCTCATTTTGGTGTCGACTCCCCTAACATGTTTTAGGTTAATTCTTAGCCTTGCCTTAACATTTTTCCTAACCCACAAATGTTATGTTTGTGTTATGTTTTATCCCTTATTCTTATTTTTATAAAATTCTATTTAAATGGTTTAATTCTTTCACTATCCTAAGGTATTTTGTGAGATCAAAAGTTGATGTCTAGACAACATGCCAGTGTCCTAAGCCTATGTGGCACCTAGTGACCATTTCTGAGCATTACTTACAACCTTTTACGATGTGAGAGATTTTGTGTAATGCTCCTATGACCCTGAATGGTTCCTTTTTTACCTTGTCATGTCTCATTTTTATGAACAATATGATTAATCTAGTTTAGTGAACAATTATCGTGATTGATTCTACTTTAAGTTATTTTGCTTACGTGGATGTAATTATTATGAGTTAATTGATGAAATTTGGAAATTATTTTTATTGAATATTGATGCAATGATTTTCTTCGGCTATGTTTTTGAGACAATAATCTATTGACATCAAGATGAGTGCAATTGGATGCAGATACTTGTCGAAGACAAGAGCATGGTTGAGGCAGAAACGTTCTAGCCACTTGGCAAGAACCAATGGATGGATTACCCTGATGCAATCATGCACATCACATAGTTGCATATGCATTATTGAATGTCTTTGATTGCATTAATGCATGATTTTTAATTGGTTCAAATGCATGATGTGATTACTTTGACTTAATATCTTTTTGAAATATATTCAATGACGTATTGTGTGTAGTTAAATACACAATAAAATATTGTTTATTATGGATATTTGGAAGATAATATGTCTTTAAAATAAATAAATAGATTAAATTATTTATAATTGTGCAAGTTGTAATGCATTTCTCTTTGTGATTATTTAAATGGTTTTGTTTAAATTAAAATAGCTAAATAATATTAAAATAGCATTATTATATATAGAGTTTGATAAAAGAATTTAAATAGGCTTCATGTCAGCCATGCGACAATAAGCTCAAAGATATTATTTTCTTTATTGTTTTAAAAAGCTTTTTGCTTTCTTTTCTCAAAATTCTATTGGCCAAAATTTCATGCAAATAGAAAAGCAACTTCAGTTAAAACCTAATTCCAGATCACTGAAAATAAGAGTAGAGAAATTTAATAAAAGAGGGGATCGCTCAACAAAAAGGCAACTCCCGTGTTTTAGTAAGAGAAAGGAAATTTCTTCGGAGTGATTAAGAAGTTTTAAATCAACGACAGGAAGATTTACTTGGGCGACAGCAACTGCGGGAAACACTTTTTGCTATCAACAAATTTATCCAGGTTTTTATCTCATATTTATGCGTATTGAAATCATGGTTTTTAATTTGTAAAATATACGTTTCAAGAATAGAATGCTATGTTACAGTAAAAAATGCTATCTTGGTTGAGCCATATTTCCATACCAGGCCGTCGACCCTCTTATCATTAGACTGTTCTTTTATTTTTCTTCATGGTAGAAGTCTTCTTTGGCCGCCCGTATCCTTCCCTGGTTGATCCCTTGTCAAAAGTTGTCTCTATTTTTTGAGTCTGGCTACTCCATTTATCCTAGCCACCTGTGTTTACTGGCCATCAACCTTCCCACAGTTGACTTGAGGGTACTTGGTCGATCTAGACAGGTCAACCCTTGTCTTCTAGCTACCGCCTTTTCCAGAGAAGCCATCTTGGACGTTTGTCATGTCCTCTTTTAAATTTCTGACTTAAACTCTTAGCTTCTACATAATCACCAATCTACCTAGCATAAAGACTAAGAATCAAAATTGTCCATAGTCAAGTTACCTTGCTAGGCCTTGACTACCAGAATTACTGTTGTCTTTGTCACCTTACCAGTAAAGTAATGTGATTTTGATACGGCTCCTTCTGATGACAACTATAATCCTGATCTCAGTTGGCTGTTTGATAAATTACTGACAGACTAATGACTATATTTTCTTATTTGACTAAAAATAATTGAAACTTATTAAATCAACCTTCTTATGCTAAATACTGACTATTACAAAATTAGGCAAAACTGTTATTCTTGTAATTGGATTAAATTATTCTTAGTTGTGCATAGAAACTTGTAAAACAGTATAAACAGAGACAAAACAAAGACAGTAGAAACCATCCAATGACAGAAATCAGATTTCAATATAGTTCTTAATATCATTTATTAGACTATGCCATAGTTCCTATTGCCACAACGATAGGAAGGTTTAGAAAGATTTATGTGCATAAATTGTGTGTTTAAACAAATTAGTTTCCTGAATTCAGAATGACAATAAGTTAGAACAATCTAAAAATAAGTCATTGCTGTGTAAATTCCTATTTTTCTTTGACCCATTATCTTGGATGACAAGTATGACATTACCAGTTTTGTGTTTTATTTATTCTACTTATTCTGTCATAGCTCCCGTCACTGGAATGACAAGAGGATATTTGATTGAGAATAAATATTTATATAAACTAATTGGATAAAACAGAGTAGCTCCTGTCACAAATATGACAGTAAGACAAATTATTATCTTAGAATATTTATTATTAAAGATATTGTGACTGAATTACAAAGATGGAAAACTATATTATTCAAGTGGCATTATGATTTCAATTATATGAATGAAAGATGGTTTATTGCTGAAAGTGTATTTTCCTTGTTGATTTGGGAAAAGGGATTGATTTGATTTATTGCAATTCTTGAAGTTATGATTCTTTATTTTATTTTCTTGCTTCTTGGGGAAAGAAGTAGTTTCATATAGGAAATGTGTTGGGTTACTTTTGGGATGGAGATGCCGAATGTGGGTATATTAGAGATGGCTTTTCTTCTTTTCAAGAATTGACCAATTTACTTGAAATGATTAGATCTAATCAGAATGACATTGAAATAGATGTTCATTGTCTAGCAAACTTATTTATTGATATCTCTGCCACATCCTATTGTGAGACAATGTGCTTTTCATTACATAGAATTGCACATTTAGACATCAGGGTTGCATCAGGTGTTCCCTCCTGCAGTTGTTACCAAGTAGCTAGACATTTTGTGTAGGGCTGGGTTTCCTTCATTTTAGGAAGGGATCCAGGGAAGTGTAAATACTTCATGGTTTGGTGGAAAAGCACCTAAGCCATGTTCCCATCTCTTAGTTTGTAGGTGGTGGACCACTTGGTTCGTACAGCTGGAGAGTGTATTTGATTTATTGATGTACTTATTATTGTACCTATTTGGATGTATTATGGCATGTTACCAAAGGATTTATGGATATTATTTCATAGTTCTTATTACCTAGATTTGGCACGTGAATATGTAAGATTTATTGACATTGAGATTTTATTTATAAGATTATCTTTTATTAAGATATTGTGATTAAGCAAATTAATTGCATCATTTATCTTTGAGAGTTGTATTTAAGTGGATTATTTACTTCTTTTTGACTTTGGCTATTGAGATGTAGTATTTAAGTGGATTATTTACTTCATTTATTTTTAAGTTGGTTTAAATGATTTTACATGATTTGCGAGGCTTTACATTTGGTATAAGAGCTCTAGGTTTAAGACTATAGCCTTTGTTTTTGGGACTATTGTGCTAAAGTTGCAAACTTGATAATAGATTATCCATCATGAATACAAGAAACACTGATCGTGGTAATGGATCAGGAAGTAGTCGAGGTAGAGGATCACATGGAGGTGCTCGTGGTGGTTAAACTTTTTGGGAGATGCCAGTAATGACCACAATGGAAGATTTGACCGTATTCTTGATCTGTTGACCCGACAGGACATGAGGATGAATACTCTTGAGTAGGACATCAAAGGAATTCCTAGAGGTCAAAATGTTAATGAAAATGCAAGGGTTGAGATACAAAATGAGAACCCAAGGACATAAGTTCCAGTTCCTAAAGTTGGAACTATTGTTGATAATCAAGCAAAGATAGCCGAAGAATTGGGAAAAGACCTCAAGAAATTATCACCACCAAAATTTTATGGAAAGACCATAGGAGATGGAGCCGAGTCCTAGATAATAGAATTGGAGAAGTACTTTGGGCTCTGAAACCTTTCAGATCACACTAAGGCTATGTGGGGTTCTTACCAGTTGACTGGTGAAGCAGCAACTTGGTGAGACAATGAGAAGGAGAATAAAAAGTTGTTACCTGGTGAGATAACTTGGGAGATTTTCTTGAAACTATTTAGAAAAAGGTGGTTACCATAGTTATTCTTTGACAAGAAGATGACAGAGTTCCAGAATTTGATCCAAGGAGGTATGTCTGTGACCACTTATTGGGAAAGGTTTTCTCATTTACTAAAATATGTTCCTCAATATTAGATAGATGAGAGATTTCGGATTAGAAATTTTATTTTGGGATTAAGGCCATAGATTGGAGCCGTGGTAGACATTCATAACCCACTCACAATGGATGCCGCTTTTGAGAAAGCAATAAAGCAAGATTAGAGATTGTAGCAGCCAACAAATTATCATAAGCAGAGAGATACTAAGTTTTCAAATAAGAAACCACAAAATAATTTGCAGAACTATCAAAAGAATAACAACCAGGGAAATAATAAACAGATCAGGAATCAGAAGAGAGGCAATGATTCTCAGGATGGGAATGGTGGAAACAAAAGAGGTGGCAATAATAACATAAACAACAATCAGAGGGAAAGAGTTGAAGGACCAAGAACACCTAAGGGTGGATGTTACAACTGTGGAGGAGAGCATTACACAAATGCATGTCCACATAAAAGAGGAAACAAGAATCAACAAGGAGCACTACAACATCAGATTCATGCCGCAGTGGATAATTGGCAAATAGCTTTTCAAGCAGCACCTATTCAGTTCCAAGGTAAGCTCTATGGACTACATGTTTCTATTTTAATTGATACTAGTGCCATAGAATGTTTTGTTAATCCTAGATTAGTATCAAAGTTATCTATTAGACCTGGACATATTGAAAACTTTTGGATGGTACAATATGGCAATAGTGCAGAGAAGAGGGTAGACTCATGTCTAGCTTGCAGTGTGTTAGAGCTTCCTAGTTTTTAGACACAAGTGAATCTGTATGTAGCACCTTTAGGCTCTTATGATGTAATTCTAGGAATCAATTGGTTAATTGAACATAAGTCTCTAGTAAACTGTGAAGACAAGGTTGTTAGATGTTTGGATGACCTAGGGAACCAAGTGGAAATTAATGGAACTAAGAGACCTTTAGAGCTTAGACAAATCTCAGCTATGCAATTGAAGAAAGCCATGAGGAAAGGATGTGCCATTTATGTTGTCCAAGTAAAGGACCTTGATAAAGAAGAACTAGTGTTCAATGACTATCCAATCCTTAGAGATTTTAGAGATGTATTCCTTGTAGAGTTGATAAAGTTGCCACCAAAGAGATGTTGATGTGTGTTTTAGCACGCAGCAACACAGGTGTAATTGCTGGTTTCACACCTCTCTTGAAAAGTATCCTACCCTAGGTAAGACTACTCCAAGGATAATACAGCTAGGTCTTAGCTTGCTTGGAATAACTTTAGTGGAATGTCTAGCTGTGCCAGCAAGGGGTCTTACATCTAATCTAAAGATCTTCAAGTTGGAATAGCAGATACACATAAACCCTTCAAGATTTTAGCTGATAAACAATGTGAAATGCTACCGAAATTCCTAATCTAACAATGGTTTTCAAAGAAAATGCAAAAGAGGTTAGGGTTTTAGAGAAATCCTAAGTGACATTCATAATGTATGGGTTACTTTAAGTAGACAAAGGCTCTAAAACTTAACCAGTTTTTTGAGTTACCAAACTAAAATAGGTGTTACAACACTGCAGAAAATGGTGTTATCTTCAATGGAAATCTAGAAATTTTTAGATTGCATTCATTCATTAAATACCCAATGACTGGCGTAATTTAACTCATGAAATGCAATTGAACTAAGTACAACTAATAAGTCCAGACTAACTTTACACAGCTACCTACCATCAGCAAATAACCAAAAGTATGGACTAGAGCATTCATCAAATACTTTCAGCAAACCATAACATTATAAAGCACAACTAACTAACTATGGGAGAGCAAAAAGTGAACCATGAAAACCAAAGTGAGCCAATACAAAATACAAATTCTCAAGATAATTGCAAAAACTTGCTTTGCATTACTTCAAATGGCATAGTGTCAACAATTCGGTATCAAAATATCTCTTACCAAAAGTAGAAATGGCAGCCCTTTATATGCTGATTACATCAATAAATGCATTTGTAACAGCTCATATCAATTCTCAGATTACACTTTGTTTTTTATGAAAAAGACGAAAAACAACCTCCAGATATATTGAATCTAGTCAATTTGACTAGCCAACTCAATATGTTAATAGAAAAGAACATTTTTAAAGCATAGAAAAGACAAAATATAGTCACATGCTGCCCCCAATACAATGATTTACAATTATGATGGATTACATCCTTAAAATATTCAAAACAATATCAAGACTTTTCATCTAAATTAATTTTGTCTTCGCCAGCCAGCTTATTGTGATAGGTTAGCCATTCCTCAAGCGCAAGATTGATCTCTGAGGGATCTAGATTCTTCAAATGATTGATCTGATAATCAAACATCTCTAATTCATGGCTAAATCTGTTGTATATCTTTTCTATCTCTGTACTAGCCTTGTGGAATGCTTTGAATTTGGCTCTGAGGTCACTTACCTTATCCAACCCATCTTCCATACTAAGCTCAGTATTTTCAAAAATTACCTTATGTAATTTGCTTTTACACTTCTTGATATCATAAGGGGTGTAGTCATCATAGGATGTTTCCAAACAATCCTTCAAAGAATCATTGATATCGTATATAATTGATCATAGCTCCTCATCTACTGGCTTATATGCTTCCTTTATACTTTCAAAAGTTTCTTTCCTCAAAAGTAGTTGTTGATAGCATTCAATGGCTTTTGACAACTTATTTCTAGTTAGAATATTCTCTACTACTAAAGTCTGGGTGGGCAAATCCCTAATGCTCTTTATCCGCGGATACATATGAGAGTAATACTCATCAAAGGAGTCACATTCTTCGCACAAATCTTTCCATTTCTTATGAATTTCAACTAGCTTCTTGTGTGCTTGAGCAGAGGCATCGATAGTCTCACGTCCCATTTCAAAAACTCTAAACAACCAATTTTCAGTACCTTGGGACTTGGACCTTACCTTGCCTAATCTTGCCATTTCATCAGTAGACAAGAAAGTGGACACTATCCTTATATCTTCATCCGCATCTACTGGCTTGACTAGAAACTAGAGACAAGTGCAGAGTTCTTCATTTTGTTGTTTTAACTCCTTCTTGGACATCTCATCTTTGTCTAACTATTCCAAAATTGAAGTAACCAATCTTTTAAAAACATCCACTCTTTGAGCACGAGTGGCAGGTCCCAAATCAACTGTGGAAATTATATAATCCTCTGCTCTGACTTGTTCTTTGGCTACATCTACTAGCGGGACAACTATCTCTGCAATTCTGGACCCTGATTCATCCTTATAGATTCTAGACTGTCTCTTCGCCTTCTTTTGCTTCTTGGGCCTCTGAGCTTGTGACAAGATAGTACTCAAATCCAGCTGCATTATCTCTACTTGTGGCTCAGGATATGCCACTCTGCTTTGTAACCATTTGGGTGCTGAATATTTATTCAATTCAATGGCTTTGTCGTTATTAGTTATAGCCATTTCTTCAAGTGGTTCTTGTTCTGGTTCTTCATCTTTATCTGTACTCATCTCCTCTTCTTTCTCTCCTTTTTTGGTTGCCTTGAAAACTTCCTCCGTTTGACCTTTCTCTGAAGGGCTGTCAGATATATCAATGATTTCAACATTGACTGTCTCAGTCAGAGGTTCATTTGAAGCTTCATTACTTACTTCCATCAATACATCTTTTTCTTCCCCAGGTAATAATTCTGTCAGGCTCCTGCAAACCCAATTCTGCACATACTTTCTTAATTCTGGGCAGCAGAGGTACGACCAAAGAGGTTGAATCTATAGGAATTTGTGAAATAGGAACTGCAGAGGATATGGGTGGTGAAGGCACGTTGGTCTGCGTTAGATTGGCTAATACTGCCGACAAGGAAGAAGAGATGATAAGAGGTGAAAGAAAAGGTAGTGAAGGTAGAGGAAGAGGAGGTGAAAGGATGGTGGAAATAGGAGGTAATTTTGCGAGAGTGGATAATTGAGTGGAAGAAGTAGAAAGTGTAGGTGTAGTAGTAGTAGAAGGACATGAAGTGGTAGCAATGGAGGAAATAGGGCTACTAGGGGCATTAGAAGAAATTGACAACGAGCAGGACGTAGTTGAAATGGTGGAGGTAAGAGAGGTGGTAGCAAGGGATGTTTCTAGGACAATGGCAGCTGAGGTCAGGGTGAAGTGGATGCAACAGTAGTAGAAGTAGTAGAGGAAGAAGCAATAGTAGAAGCTACAGAGGTTGTGGCAGCCATGCTTACGCTTTGAGCAGCAGGAGATAGGGAGGTTGGCATATTAGTATCTTCTTGTGTTGTAGCATCATCCTTAGTTATCTCCTTCATCCTTACTTTCTTGGTCTTAGAACCTTCCCCAGGGCCACTTGGCATATCTCTTTTCTTAGAGGCCCTTGTCCTAGTGGAGGAAGGCTAGTCTTTCTTTGAAGAAGACCTTGCAGATGGCTTCTTAACTTTATTTACTTTTTCTGCCAGAGATATATGTTCTTCATTGTCTGACTTATGTTTCTCAACCGGCTTTACCTCATATGTGACATTTATTGGTTCATCCTCCTCACCTCCAGAGTCCTTATCTAATTCTAATGTAATATAGGTAAGCTGCACTCCTTTTCCTTCC
The DNA here is from genome assembly GCA_027924645.1 of Cunninghamia lanceolata. Classification (NCBI taxonomy): domain Eukaryota; kingdom Viridiplantae; phylum Streptophyta; class Pinopsida; order Cupressales; family Cupressaceae; genus Cunninghamia; species Cunninghamia lanceolata. The sequence continues at coordinate 3,423,189 of BSBN01000619.1, read as the reverse complement.
AAAGCAACCACTTGACCCCTTATCTAGGCTTTGCTCAATCTAATTGATTCTCTCATTATAGTATCCCAAGAGCTTTCTTCTGCATTAGCCCAATTTGGTAATGGGATGGGTTGATGATATTGAGCTTCCCAAGCTCCTCTAACCATAACATTATCATCATCTTCTAACTGATCTAGCACTGCAATAATGTGAAACTTCTTGATGAAGGCTAGAGGCAGCCTTGAGTGAGCCTTCTTCATAACTTCATAGTCATCCATGCAGTTGACCCAAAAGTCTTCAATATGTATCTTATGAAACAACTTCTTACTTACGAATCTTTCCATCACCTTATTTGGATCAAAATGATCCCTTGCATTGTAGTAGTGTAAATTGAGGAGTTGAAGTTCCTTGTTAGAATGTTCTGCTGATGCCAAAGAAGGGCATGCATAATTCCCCTTGCTAAATCTAATAGGAAACTGAACATTGGTTCTGTGTAAGTGCTTGAGTTTCTCAGCACAAGGTATCAACTATCTAGATAATTCTAGAAGCATTGTTTTGTCGTCAGGATATCTGGGAAGTCTATAAGCCATCCCAGTGAAGCCTTGTACTCTTAGATACGTGAATTTTTCAAATTGAATATACCACCTACTATATTTAGTTACTTCATTCATTACTTCAGTAGAAATCCTCAAGGCTATACTACCTTGCAGCAATCTGGATATATACATTGTAAAAGCATCATTCACCCTTTTAAAGTGTATCAGAGATTGAGACGAGGTTAGCTACAGGTAACACTCATATACTTTCATTTGGGTTTGCTCATCATTTCCAACTTCTCCAATCTTAGATAACCCAACATAGTGATTTCTCCTTGAAAATGCATAGACAACATAAGATGTCCATTTGAAGTATCTCTTCTCTTTGAAGTTGCTGAAGGCCTCATGAATGTTGTCACTAAGGATTTGGGACCAATGAAATTTAGTCCCTTTCAGTATCTCAATTATGATAACAAACATCCACCCCTCAAAAGTGGAGGCTATAGGTAATCCATATATTCTGCTTAGAAAGGTTACCAAATCTCCAATCTCATCATGAAAATCACTCCTATATAGCACTTGGGGAAATTTATTGAGGGAAGACCTTTTGCTTTTGGCCCAATGATTATTCATGTGTTTCCTGCATCCCTCCACATCTTTGTTGTAAGTCCCCTTTGATCCTTGTTTGTCTGGCATGGTCATAACTGTGTGCCATGAAATATCAAAGGTCTCAGCCAGAGAGGGTGGACTTAAATCAGCCAAGATATCCCCGTTAGTAGTTTGAATTATCCTTGTCATGATATCATACCTATCTGCACATGTTACCATCAATTCCACACACTGCACTAAGGTGGGGAAGGCAGCAACCTGTGATAGACTATTGTCTTTGAGTGTTTTGGCCCTAGGAGTTGGGTTTGGGCCAAAGATTCTCAATCTGAAGTCATCTAAATCTATATGACCTAGATCTATGTCTCCTACATCACTCCACCCGGAATGAATCTTGGTCTCTGGAGGGATCCCCTTGAATTCGTACTTCATGGCTTGAGTTCGGGAAGTCATCTAATCTGCAAGACTGGACCTTATAAGTTTGATACCTTGAGAATTTTCCACACACTCCTAAGTTTGAGATGAATTTTAATGAATATGCTAATACTGCTAATAAGCCCTTTCAAAGAATCACAAATCTAACAGTTATTACCATTGCCCTACTTCATAGCAATTCACCATCAATGCATACAAAAAACATTTAATGTTGCAAGACATCTTATTGGAAGCATGAAAAACATCATTATCTACATATTACAACATTAACTACATCATTCCTGACATTTTCCCCTTTGAAAATTCTTAAAACACAGTCATTTTGCATCATTTGCACTAGTTTTAAGGTCAACCGACCTGTAGGTAGAAAAGTGCTAAAATTGAGGTCTGCCGACTTCAGAAGGAAAAATTGGCACGTCCAACCCAAGGTTCTATTAGTGTTCATATTTTTTTCTTGCTTTTGCATGGGTTTTAATGGCCACCGACTTGCGCGACTTTTGAAGGTCACCGACTTTTCATTGGATGTTTAGTTAGTCGGTTGGGTTTTAGTGCAAGTTTCTTTGAGATCACAAATGCGTGGGATTTGGCTTTGTCTGACTTGTGCGAGTTTTGAGGTCAACTGACTAAGTCGGTGAAGGAGTATTTTAGCACAAGGTCTAGCATAGAGCCATTTTTCTTATTTTCAGCAGTACTCTGGATGTCATCGATTTATGGAGATATTCTAGGTGTCCAACCAAGCCAGAGATGAAGTCTTTTAGCACAAGGTCGACACAAAAGGTTTTTAGCACTAAATAGCTTTCCAAAGTTTGTGAGGCTTTGAGGTCCCGTCAATCTAATTTAGTTAACACGACAAAGCTATGTAGGTCAGAAGTCAACGTTTTCAGCGCTGAGTGGGTTTTAAAGCACAACGCAAGTTTTAATGGCCACCAACTGACTAGACAAGATGAACTATTTACAGGTTAGTCAGACCCAAGTTTGGTACCAAGACCAGATGATTCTCCAGTTTATGACAAAGGTTTAAATTTGTCACACTACGGCCAAGCCTGGTTAAGTTGTTCTTTTTAGCTCATGGCAGTCCAACTATGTTTTCAAGGAGAAATTCAAACTAGGTTTCAAGGGAGAAATAAACAGTTTATGCACAAAACCCTAGCTGAAACCCCAAATGTGTTGCTCAGGAAGAAAATGTACTTGAAATGAAACCCTAACTGCACACAGTGAAATCTCAAAGAGGAGAGGTGGAACCTTACCTGGTTAGTTGCAGAAAATGTGTTCAGGTTGCACAGGCAGGAAGCGGTAGCGGGGTTGAACTTGAGGGCAACAACGGTGAAAAATGATTGATAGGTTTCTCTCCAAAATCTTTATCAAAAATGCAGAAAATGATTTAAACAATGTGGACTATCCTTTTATTGTCTCCAGCCAAATCGCCATTAATGTGTGACGTACGCAGTGTTAGGCGACAGATTAGAGTTTTCGCGCAACTTTTCATTTTCTCAGACTTGGCGAGGAAATTAGATCCAATAGACTTGGTCGGTGAAAGGTCTTTCTAACGCCGTGACCATAAACTCAACATTATGCAATTTGCGGGACTTTAAGGCCCTTCAAACTTGCAGGAATTTTGGCCTCATCCGACTTAGTCAGTGATTGAACAATACAACGCAAGTCAGAGACAATTGATTTAAATGCAAAAGCTTGTTGGGAGAAAAACTAGCACTAGAGTCGGTGATAAAGGATTTTAATGCAAAGTCAGTTGGGAGGCAAATCAGCACAAAGGTCAGTTGGGGAGCAATTTAGTGCAAAAGGGCTATTCAAGGCCATCAGAAGAGATACAAAGATCTAACTTAACAAGTTCTTGAAATGATTTTCAACATTATCATTCAAACATGGCCAAAATGTACTTTGACCACTTAGGAGGTGAAAAATCTACTTGACACTCTAGACTAAATTTGAAAGAGGGGGTCCCTATTGTGGAAATGGGGTGTGTGTGCGAGGCACAACGAGAGAGAATTTGACTTCTCGATTGACTTGCTACCAGGGACTGAGTCGCAATCTAAGGCACCCTACAGAATGACTACTATAGAGTTGTTTGAGCTTAAAGCTCAATTGCAAGAGTTGTTAAATCAAGGGTTCATTAGACCTAGTGTGTCACCATGGGGTGCACTGGTCATCTTCGTAAAGAAGAAGGATGGTTCTTTGAGATTATGCATTGATTATAGGATGCTTAACAAAGCTACTATAAAGAACAAGTATCCACTTCCAAGAATAGATGAGCTCTTTGATCAGATGAAAGGAGCAACAATGTTCTCAAAGATAGACCTTAGATCAGGTTATCACCAATTGTGGATTAAGGATGAGGACATCTCTAAAACATCTTTTAGGACTCGATATGGTCACTACGAGTTCACAGTAGTACCATTTGGGTTGACCAATGCTCCAGCAGCTTTTATGAATTTGATGAATAGCATTTTCAGAGATTATTTAGATGATTTTGTGTTAATCATCCTTGATGACATATTGATATACTCTAAATCAATGGAAGAACATGAAATGCATTTGAGAATTGTTTTGTAGCAATTAAGAGAAAGAAAGCTTTATGGTAAATTATCTAAGTGTACATTCTTTCAAGATAAAGTGCATTACCTTGGTCATGTGATCTTAGCAGAAGGGATTGTAGTTGATCTTGAGAAGATAAAAGCAATAATGGAATGGCCTGCACCACAGTGTGACAGAAGTCAAAAGTTTTATGGGACTTCCAGGTTACTATAGAAAGTTTGTGGAAGGTTTTCCAACCATAGCAGCACCAATTACTTCACTTCAGAAGAAGGGTAGGAAATTTGAATGGATAGAAAGGTGTGAGCAAGCTTTCCAAGTGCTAAAGGAAAAGCTCACAACTACTCCTATCTTGACCATACTAGATCCTAATGGGCACTTTACAATTATAACAGATGCTCCAAGGGAAGGATTAGGAGGAGTGTTGTTGCAGAATGAGCAAGTGGTTGCATACGAGTCAAGAAAGTTAAAGAAACATGAGTTCAACTATGCGCCACATGATCTTGAGTTAGCTGTCATAGTTCATGCACTTTAGATGTGGAGGCATTATCTTCTAGGTAAGCCCTTTGAGTTAAAGACAGATCATCTAGGGCTCAAGTATATATTTACTCAACCTAACATTAATGCATGACAGAGAAGATGGTTAGAATTCCTTAGTGAGTATGACTTTGGGATTGAGTATATAAAAGGAAGAGAGAATAGAGTAGAAGATGCTCTTACTAGGAGAAGACATCTGGCTGTCATTGTTTCTATGAGATCCAATTTGAAATAGAAAGTGATTCAGAGTCTTCAAGGGGATGAGCATTATGAAAGAGTAAAGCAAGCTTTGGAAGTAGACTCCTTAGATCATAAGTTTGATGGATATGTGATTGAATTAGATGGACTTTTGAGATATCAAGGAAGGATGTATATTCCTAACTTAGGAGAGTTGAGGAAGTTACTGCTTGAAGAGACACACAATGCACCTTATTCAGGTCACCCTGGAGTGATAAAGATGGTCTAAGGTTTGAAACCTTTATACTTTTGGCCTAGACTTAAGAGGGATGTGATGGAGTTTCTAGCTCGATGTTTGCAATGCCAGTGAGTCAAAGCTGAACATGTGCATCCAGCAAGTTTGTTGTATCCGCACAGTATCCCTGAGCACAAGTGGCAAGTGATAAGCATGGATTTTATTCAAGGGTTACCTATGTCTAAGAATAGGCATGATGTCATCTTAGTGGTTGCGGACAAGTTGACAAAGGTAGCACATTTTTATTCCAGGGAATCTTTCAAATGGTTCTATGATCTTAGTTAAGAAGTTTGTAAAGGAGATTTTCATATTGCATGGAGTGCCTGAGATGATCATTTCAGATTGAGACACTCGCATGACATCTAGATTTTGGACAACTCTTAATGCAGCTTTGGGTACAAAGTTGAATTTCAGTTCATCTTATCATCCTCAATTGGATGGTCAGACAGAAAGAGTTAATCAGGTGGTAGAAGACCTTCTTAGAATGTATTGTATGGATCAGCAGTATAAATGGAAGGAATACCTTCCATTGGTTGAGTTTGCATATAATAATTCATACCATGCATCTTTGGGAATGGCATCTTTCGAAGCTCTTTATGGGTGTAAGTGTCGAACACCTATCAGTTGGGATAGAGTGGAAGACAAGATTGTGATTGGTCCTAAAATGTTAAGAGAAATGGATGATTAGATGAAGATGATCAAGAAGTTGAAGCAAACTTCAGATTGTTAAAAGAGTTATGCAAAAAAGAATAGAACTCCTAGACAGTTTTCAGTTGGTGACAAAGTCTTTTTGAGGGTCAAACCTCATTAGAGTCAGTGTCATTTGGCAAAGCACCCAAACTTTCTCCTTGTTTTGTAGGACCATTCAAAGTTCTGGAAGTGATTAATCCTGTAGCTTACAAACTTGCTCTCCCGCCTACACTTGCTAGAATCCATAATGTTTTTCATATTTCTTTGCTTAAGCTTTATCATCTTGACATGTCACATATTCTTGATTGGCGTGCTTTACAGGTTCAGGATTCAGGAGTGGTGCTAGTGGAGCCCACTCACATTATGGGGAAGCACAACATTAAGTTGTGTAGCAGAGATGTGGTATAGTATAAGGTCCAATGGGACCGGTATTCTGAGGACAGTGCCACATGGGAGGATGCAAAGGATATTGATAGATCTTTTCGTCATTTGAGGATATAGCTTAGATTTCTTATTCATGCATGGATTATGATACTTGAGTTTGATTATTGTTTGAGATACTTTGAGTTCAGTTATGCTTTGATACTTTGATTTTATGTTATTATTTTATGACACCTTGATACTTTATTGGTGCTTGATGGACACTTTATTGTTTTGATGTTTAATAAGACATCGGGACGATGTCTCTTCCAACTGGGGAAGGATGTCACGTCTCTTTTTTATGAACAATATGATTAATCTAGTTTAGTGAACAATTATCATGATTGATTCTACTTTAAGTAATTTTGCTTACGTGGATATAATTATTATGAGTTAATTGATGAAATTTGGAAATTATTTTTATTGAATAATGATGTAATGATTTGCTTTGGCTATGTTTTTCAGACACTAACCTATTGACGTCGAGATGAGTGCAATTGGATGCAGATACTCATTGAAGATGAGAGCATGGCTAAGGCAGAAATGTTCTAGCCACTTGGCAAGAACTAATGGATGGATTACCCCGATGCAATCACACACATCACATAGTTGCATATGCATTATTGAATGACTTTGACTGCATTAATGCATGATTTTTAATTGTTTTAAATGCATGATGTGATTACTTTGACTTAATATCTTTTCAAAATATATTCAATGATGTATTGTGTGTAGTTAAATACATAATAAAATATTGTTTATTATGGATGTTTGAAAGACAGTATGTCTTTAAAATAAATAAATAGATTAAATTATTTATAATTGTGCAATTTGTAATGCATTTCTCTTTGTGATTATTTAAATGGTTTTGTTTAAATTAAAATAGCTAAATAATATTAAAATAGCATTATTATATATAGAGTTTGATAAAAGAATTTAAATAGGCTTCCTGTCAGCCATGCAACAATAAGCTCAAAGATATTATTTTTTTTATTGTTTTAAAAAGCTTTTTGCTTTCTTTTCTCAAAATTCTATTGGCCAAAATTTTATGCAAATAGAAAAGCAACTTCAATTAAAACCTAATTCTAGATCACTAAAAATAAGAGTAGAGAAATTTAATAAAAGAGGGGATCGCTCAGCAAAAAGGCAGCCCCCATGTTTTAGCAAGAGAAAGGCAATTTCTCTGGAGTGATTAAGAAGTTTTTAATCAATGACAGGAGAATTTGCTTGGGCGACAACAGCCGCAGGAAACACTTTTTGCTATCAATGACTTTATCTAGGTTTTTATCTTATATTTATGCGTATTGAAATCATGGTTTTTAATTTTTAAAATATACGTTTCAGGGGTAGAATGCTATGTTATACTCAAAAATGTTGTCTTGGCTAAGCCATTTTTCCATACTAGGTCATCAACCCTCTTATCATTAGATTGTTCTTTTATTTTTCTTCATGGTAGAAGTCTTCTTTGGTCGCTCGTACCCTTCCCTGGCTGATCCCTTGTCAAAGGCCGTCGCTCTTTCTTGAGTCTGGCCGCACCATTTATCCTAGCCGCCTGTGTTTATTGGCCGTCAACCTTCCCATGGCTAACCTGAGGGTACTTGGTAGATCTAGACAGATCGACCCTTGTCTTCTAGCTATCGCCTTTTCCAGAGAAGCCATCTTGGACGTTTGTCCTATCCTCTTTTAAATTTCTAACTTAAACTCTTAGCTTCTGCATAATCACCAATCTGTCCAGCATAAGGACTGAGAATCAGAATTGTCCATAGTCAATTTACCTTGCTAGGCTTTGACTACCAGAATTACTGTTGTCTCTGTTGCCTTGCTGGTAAAGTAATGTGATTCTGATCCAGCTCCTTCTGATGAAAACTATAATCCCAATCTTAGTTGGTTGTTTGATAAATTACTGACAAACTAATGACTGTATTTTCTTATTTGATTGAAAATAGATGAAACTTATTAAATCAACCTTCTTATGCTAAATCCTGGCTATTACAAAATTAGCCAAAACTGTTATTCCTGTAACTGGATTAAATTATTCTTAGTTGTGCATAGAAACTTGTAAAACAGTATAAACAAAGACAAAACAAAGACAATAGAAACCATCCAATGACAAAAATTAGATTTCAATATAGTTCTTAATATCATTTATTAGACTGTGCCATAGTTCCTGTCACCATAGCGATAGGAAGGTTTAGAAAGATTTGTGCATAAACTGTGTGTTTAAAGAAATTAGTTTCCTGAAATCAGAATGACAGTAAGTTAGAACAATCTGAAAATAAGTCACTACTATGTAAATTCTTATTTTTCTTTGAGCCATTATCTTGGATGACAAGTATGACATTACCAGTTCTATGTTTTATTTATTCTACTTATTTCGTCATAGTTCCTGTCACTAGAATGACATGAGGATATTTGATTGAGAATAAATATTTATATAAATTGATTGGATAAAACAAAGTAGATCCTGTCACAAGTATGACAGTAAGACATATTATTATCTTAGAATTATTATTATTAAAGATATTGTGACTGAATTAAAAAGATGGAAAACTATATTATTGAAGTGGCATTATGATTTCAATTATATGAACGAAAGATGGTTTATTGTTGAAAGTGTATTTTCCTTGTTGATTTGGAAAAAGGGATTGATTTGATTTATTGCAATTCTTGAAGTTATGATTCTTTATTTTATTTTCTTGCTTCTTGGGGAAAGAAGTAGTTTTATATAGGAAATGTGTTGGGTTGCTTTTGGGATGGAGATGTCAAATGTGGACATATCAGAGATGGCTTTTCCTCTTTTCAGAAATTGACCAATTTACTTGAAATGATTAGATCTAATCGGAATGACATTGAAATAGATGTTCATTGTCTAGCAAACTTATTTATTGATATCTCTGCCACATCTTGTTGTGAGACAATTTGCTTTTCATTACATAGAATTGCACATTCAGACATCAGGGTTGCATCGAGTGTTCCCTCCTGTAGTTGTTACCAAGTAGCTAGACATTTTGTGCAGGGCTGGGTTTCCTTCATTTTAGGAAGGGATCTAGGGAAGTGTAAATACTTCATGGTGGGGTGGAAAAGCACCTGAGCCATGTTCCTGTCTCTCAGTTTGTAGGTGGTGGACCACTTGGTTCATGTAGCTGGAGAGTGTATTTGATTTATTGATGTACTTATTATTGTACCTATTTGGATGTATTATGGCATGTTGCCAAAAGATTTATGTATATTATTTCCTAGTGCTTATTACCTGGATTTGGCACTTGAATATGTAAGATTTATTGACATTGAGATTTTATTTATAAGATTATCTTTTATTAAGATATTGTGATTAAGTGGATTAATTGCATCTTTTATCTTTGAGAGTTGTATTTAAGTGGATTATTTACTTCTTTTTTACTTTGGCTATTGCGATGTAGTATTTAAGTGGATTATTTACTTCATTTATTTTTAAGTTGGTTTAAATGATTTTTCATGATTTGTGAGGCTTTACAGACCTGCCTCTCCTAGTTTCCCTCCAAGTTCCTCATTTTGAATAATCCCTTATGAATCTTGTGAAGCTTTAGAATCTCCATTATTATCTCCAACATTCTACCACACTCTTGAAGCAATCTTATTAGCATTCTTGTTAATCTTCTTGGATCTCTAATAACATACAACAAATCTACATTGAGATCTTCAAATTCATGCGACTCTTTTTTGGATTTTATCATCTTTGTGGGGTTTCTTAGAACCACTACTTACTGTAGGGCTTTTGATTGGGCTTTGTTTTCAACTGGGTAGTTTGCATCTTCATGTGATGTGGTTATTAAGTTCCATCTTACCCTTTTTATTTATTCATTTTGTGTAATCCATTTGTGTGCTTGTGGTATTTTTTGGGTTACCTCATTTCCTCTCTTTCTTCTAATAGCATGGTAGTTTTCTCTTCTTTGAGTAGATTAGTTCCATATTGTTTATTTACATTATTGTCACTATTGTTATTTATCTAGACACACTTAGAGGATAATAGAACACGCTTAATTTTCTTCATTTTTCAACATTGGCTATTTGTGGAGGTAGAAATATCAAAATAGGAATTTGACCTAAAGGAAAACCCCAAAACAACCCCAACCTTCCTTGGTTTCCATTGTAGATTTTAGGTTTAAAGGTGAAGATTTCAATGGCATGTTGGTTTTTTAGACCTTTTTCTAAATTGCCTTTGTTATTTTGTTTATTCCTTTCAAGAAATAATGATAATTTATTTGTGATTTCAATTCATTTTTGTTATCTAGAAGCTATTGGAAGTTGTATTTATCTTTTGCTATGTAGGTTGAATAAAATAAAATGAAACAAAGTTGATAGTTTTATTTTTCACACTTTTTGGACTACAGCATGATGTTCAGACATCCACACAACACACTAGCATTATAGGTAGTGGGCCCCTCCTTCTGACAGTAAGTTCACCTCATTTTCCTCTTTTCAATTCTATGATTGAAATCTTTAGTTTTATTTCCAATTTCCTGTAATTAGTATTTTATCGATTTTCTTTCCATTCTCATAGAAAGTTAGTATAGTTCATTATATTCATTTGTAACACTTTAAGGATTGTAGAAATTATTTTGTTGAACAATAGTAGATGGTAGAAAACTAAAAAATCCAAATGTGGTTGTACTGAAAAGTTAATTTGACTAATACCTCTTAGTTGAATTATAACTTTTCCTCTTCTACAGAATTACCAAGAACACAAAGAGTAAATGATTCAATAATGGTAGTAGTGGACTTGTTTTCTAAGATGGTGCACTTCATCCCATGCAACAAAAGTAATGATGCAGTACATAGTTTATTTATTTTTCAAGGAGATTGTAAGGTTGCATGGCTTACCGAAGAGCATAGTTTCATATAGGGATACCAAGTTTGTGGGATTTTTTTAGAGAACACCATGGAAGGAGAAAAGGCCAAGAATTGGGACATCATCCCATTGCAGACAAAGTTTACATATGATAATTTAGTGAATGGGAGTATCAAAAAGACAGCATTTTAGATTGTGGATGGTAGCAACCCAAGGAATGTATTAAAAATAAAGGACATTAGTAAGGAAGACAAGAGGGGTGTAGAGGTAGAGGAGTTTGCAAAACACATGAAAAAGGTGCATGTGGAGGTAAGGATCCACTTGGAGAAGATGAATGGAATTTGATAAAACAATAAAATACAAAGATTTTATGGTGGGAGATGAAGTAATGGCGTACCTCAGAAAGGAATGATTTCTAGTCAAAACATACAATAAGATGAAGATGAGGAAGTTTGGTCCTTGCAAAATTTTAAGAAGATTTCATTTGGGAAATGTATTTGAGATAGAGCTACTGGAAGAGTTAGTTATATCTCTAGTGTTCAATATTGTAAACCTATATAGTATAATGAGTGGGGCTCAAAAGGAAGTGATGTAAAGGATCAAGGACAAGATCCCATACCACCACAACCAAAAGAAGAGATTAAGGAGATATTAGATAGAAGAATTGGAAAGAGTGTCATAAATAAACAAGAAGAGGAATATTTAGTCAAACTAAGAGGAAAAATAGGTTGATTGTCTTGATTTCCCTCTATTCATTAAAAAGTGAGGGCTCAATTTTCAAATAACCCCAGGTGTTTGATGTAGGAGCATCCTTGGGGACAAGACCAATCTTGCAACATCCAAAATATTGTATTTCACTTTGATTGTTTGTTTTCATTTTTTCATTTACCAATCAGTTGTAGAAGAAGTCACCACACTTTTCCACACTTTGTATTTTAGTCTTGCAGTCTTGAGATAACATTTTATAGAGGTATTCAAATATCATATCCACATTTGAATATAATTGGATGCATAGAGTGACACAAATTATTTTCAAGACTTACACTATATTGGCCTATGGTCACAAGTACAAATTTACCATTGGCACTAGAACATTTGAAGTTCGTGATAATCAAGGAACACATGAAGATTCATTAGAGCCAAGGGAGAAAACATTGAGCACCATACAAATTTATGTTCCATTACCATTATTTTATTTGAGGAATTAGTTTTCACTATTTGACCACACATTTCATAGAGTATATAACTCTATGTTACCTTGTAGCTGACACAAATCATTTTGGAGGTTTGAGATTGCTATATATTTGTTAACCAATATCATTTGAGATCATGAAGAAAAAAGGAAGGGATTCAACAAGAGGTCAAAGGCCCAAGTACGAATAGAAGGATGAAGGTCTAGAATGGAGTTTGATGATGATGATGATACAAATGTCACTAAATGTATTGAGTTTCATTTGAATATAGTAATTTCCATATTAGTAAATAAATAGTTGTGGCCTAACATGTAGGAATCTCATTGTAATAGATTGTAACCATTTATAGTTTGAATTTTATAAATATCATGTTATTGTTTTGTTAATTTTTGTTGTGAGTGTTGTGTGTTATAGTTTTGTTGCATGGTTGGATTGTCCTCCATTGCATCCTTTACCCATGACTATATTAATACTTTAAAGGAACAAAATGAAGTGAATGGCTCTAGAAGTATTGTTGAGAGGATACTTTAGAGAAACAAAATAAAGTGAATGGCTCTGGGAGTATCATTAAGAAGATACTCCAAAGGAATGGAATGAAATAAATGACTTTAGGAGTATCATTGAGAGGATACTTGTTGGTCATGATGTTAGTCATTCACAAACATAGAATAAAAGTTACACAACAACCTTTACTCATCTTGAAAGATACGATGAATTCAGAGAATTCATGATCCCAAGTCTCCGTTGATTAGGTCTTAATCTACTGACGTTACTCAGTGGTTGATGTGTGTTGCTGTTTTCCATTCAGGGGCCTTACGTATTTCTGCAAAGTTCATCATTATTTCTTCAAATATCCTGCTCTATATGCCTGCTCTGCATAAATCTCCAACAATTCTACCTCTGCACTGTGAATTTAGTCAAATAATGTGCCTACAGGCTGATATTTGCATGATTTCTACCATTATTTATGATTCTTTGCATGATATTTTCAATACTACATGCATTTAACTCAAATATGCTAATGATTTTCAGTTACCTACGGGATTTCAGCATATTTCTCTGTTGTTTGCTTAAGATTATCAGTTTATTTGCAATTGTGATAGTGAGATGCTCTGAAATTGAAAGAAATTAAAGGAAATGCTTCTAATTAAGTTGAACCTTTAGCTTTTGATCCACATACATGCTTGATACTGTCATGAGGAGAAGAAATCAAACCATATGTTCACCAGGACATTCCACAGCTAGATACAGTTGATGCAAACTTCAGAGGATAATGAATGAAAACAATACATGCAACATGATGAGCACTCCAAGGGACGCAGCAAATCAAAGCACATATCCAGAATTCAGACACAGATTACTCAAGATTTACGAAGATTTGTAATCAAAAATACTCTTCCCTTTCATTAAGTATGCAAAAGACATGTACATATACAGCAGCTTTGAAATAAGTCCTGAATATTTCAGCAATCAGATTTCAATTAAGTTTCGAATGAATATAACAAGGCATTCCACCACCTTTTATAGAATAAGGTGAGGAATCCGTTACAAAAGATCCACGGATCTGATTTATCAATACAAATCAACGGTCATCATTTCATGACTTACCAATATTACAAAAAGGCACAAGTTGCTAGCTGGCAACTATCTATACTGCATATGCAAGATATTCCCCTTCATGATGTATCTTCATCATGTTCTTCATCTGATGCACGTGGGTCATCATCATGTGCATCACTCTCTGAACTTTCGCTATCCGGATGATGACGCGGCTGCATATGGGGCTGCATGCTGCTCTGGATTTGTTCGTATGACTGCACAACTTGGTCTATTCCTCCGCCATCTTGAGTCTTTGCCTTGATGATGGCGTGTTTGTGCACTTCATACTTATCCCTGCTGTTGTCCAGCTTATTCTTTCTGTCCTGCAGTGTCTCATTATAGGTCTCCATCTTGACCTTGATCCTCATCATTTTATTTATTATCTCTTCTGTCAAGTGGACTAGCGGACCATCATCTTCCACTTGGAAGTTATTACGCAGAGCCTTGAGGGCAGAATCTTCATCTTGATTTTCTATCTTCCCTTCCAGCTTGCCTTCTAATGTTTCGAGCATGTCTGCTTCAATGCCCATTAAATCACGTAGCCTCATGCTGATCTCCCTCAGCTTATTATTGCATCTTTTGAGGACTCCGCATTCAAACTGTACATCTTTATACCAGATATCCACTAATAATGCAGTATTATTATTCAATACCTGCTTACTGATAAGCAGTTGTAGATTTATCTTCCTTATTTCGTCTAGCAGGCTGAGGACTTTCTCCAGTTTATAAGACCTTTTTCCGGTCTGCATCTGCAACCTGTCCACCTTAGCCTTGGAGTCACTCAATATGCTCCATCTTTTCAAAGAACCTTTCATTATTTCAATGGCATCATCCAATGTGGATGACACCCACTTTCTTATTACGGAAACCTCATGTTTCATGAGGTCCAGTCTATTCACTTCTTCCTGAGAAATGGCAGTCAATGGGACTGCAGCTTCGCTTGTGGTATCCTCAGGATTGGTCAAGCCTTTAATGTATGCATGCAACTGAGCAATGTGCTCTTTATGTTGCTTATTCTTCTCTTTCTCTCTTTTCACTTTCTGAATCAGAGAGTCAAAGATATCCTTTCCCTCCTAACCTTCCAGCTCTTCATTGGCAAAACCCAAATCAACTGTGCTTATCTGGAATTCATCCACATTGATTTTGCCTTTCTCTTTCTCTACCGCAGGTACAGCAATTTGTGCGGTCCTTCTCCCTGTCGCCGGATCTCTTTTGATGGCCGAAGTCATTCTGGCCTTCCTCCTGGGTTTCATTATATCTGCGGCGAACAGGGTGGAGACATCGAACTCTTGAATCTCCAGCTCCTCCTCAACATTTACCTCCTTTTCTAACCATGGAGGCACCTGATCATGCTTTTCAGCATCATGATGCTGTTCACCTCTATCTCCCGTTTCCACCAACAAGCGTTGTGGAGATGGTGACTTTTCTTTTTCTGGCTCTTGATGCTCACCTTGCTGCGAATCCTGTGGTGCCTCCTCCTGTTGAGGAACTTCCTTTTCTGGGGGAGCATCTTCTCCGTGTGGGGAACCTGGCGGTGTACCTGTATGTGGATCATGATGATCATGATCTTTCTCCATCCTTTCTTCACCTGTCCCCAGTTCTTCCCCCTGTGGAGGTTGATCATCCTCCTCTTGCTTCTCTATTTCTGGCGGCATGTCCACCGTATCTGATATCACTGGATCTACCCGAGGTGATGGCATCTGTTCCGCAGCGGCTATCTGTTCTGTACCTGCAGCATCCACCTCTTGTGCCTTATCAGCAGGATCCTCTATCGCTTCATTCTTCTCATCATCAGCCTTTGCTTCTTGGACCTCTACTATAGCAGGTCCCGCTGATGTATCTTGTAGGCTTTGTTGGCCTGATTCAACAGCGTGGCTTTCTGTTTCTGCCATCTCTATCTCTTCTATTAAGTGGCCCTTATCAGGTGATCCTGCTGGCTGTTTAGGACTTGCATCTTGCTTCTCTGTTAAGTCTACCACTGCAGGACTTGTCACCTCAGCGATCAATGTATCCAGCCCTATGTCCTGAGCTACTTGCTCTGGGCTCTTCTCTGGTTCTGGGCTCTTTTCTTGCTCCGCTTCTGCTTGTTTCATCTCCTCAAGCACTATTTGAACCATTGGAGGCTTGTGAGGAGACACACTGATGCCAGCAGCCGCAAGTGTTTCCATTTCTTGTGCAGCTACATCCTGCACCACCTCATCATCAGACAAGTTTATTGTCTCGTCTAGCGAGACATGCTTTTCTGCTTGCGCCTGGGATGCTTCCTTTTGTTGCTCTTCTGCCAGTTTAGTTTTGAACTTGACAATGGTAGGAAGTGGAACATTGTGCTGAAGTTCCTTCTGCACTTCACTACCTGCCCCTTGTAATTGCACTGGGGGTTGACTCATCTCACCTCTCATGGAGGTTCTTGGTTTCTTAGGTGTGGTAGGAACCAACACCTGCGGAGCTCTCCTCTTTCTTCTAATTACGAGTGGAGCTTCCTCCTCTTCTTCAGGCTCTTCCTCCATGAGGATATCCTTGCCTGGTTGTCTGGATGATTGACCCACTTCTTGGGTCTCTATGGTTCCAGCCTCTGCTGTCTTGGCATTCTTGGGCTTGGGAGGAGAATCTGATTCTGACCCTGATTTGGCTACCTCCTCCCCTGTGAATACTGCCCTGTCAACTATGACCCCTTTGGGTCCCTTTTCCACCTTCTTGCCCTTTGTGGCCCTTTTGCTAGGTTGCTGTGGTGGAGGGGTCCTCTCTCCCTTAGTCTTCCGCTTCTCCAGTAGGAAGTCATCATATTCATCTGTGGGGATGTCCTGCCCCTTCTTCTTGCTATCTATTGTGATGGCAACACCCTTTTTCTTCAATGCCTCTACCTGTGCATCTACCCAAGCTTGGGTCAAGTGTATGGTTCTGGCAAAGAATGGGTCCAAGAACATATCCTCCTGCATGGTGAGGTCAGGGGTAGAAATGGTATCATTGTAGATCTTCTTGTGCTCGTATTCATCTGCCATGATCCTGCCGTCATCACTCTTCAGCTGCTGAGGGAGGGAGATGCAGTCAAACATTCTAATCTGGTTCAGAGTTAACCTCTGATACCTCCTCCTCCTGGCCTCTGCCTCATCTTCGCAGTCAGCCCAAAAATCTTCTAGGTGCCTCTGGTGAATAGGCTTTCCTAGGATCTTCTGCATTCGGCCGTAAGGATCATATGGTCTTGTTACTGGGAAGGGCAGTAAATTCATCTTGTTCAGAGTGACCATCACCTTCTTAATATTGTCAGAGTCAGGGCACATGTAGTTGCCGATGCTGACTGGGAACAAAATTGGTGGCAGCTTCTTGACATCCTTATACGTCTGTATGATGGTGGAGCCCTGCCTGATAAACTCCATTAAAACTACTGCATCTGTAGGATACCTTGGTAGCATCAGGGGATGCCCTTCAAAACCTTCTATCCTGATGTAGGAAAAGGTGGCAAATTGGATGTACCATGCCCCATGCCTGTATACTGCCTCCTGAGCTTCCATGCTCAGTCTTTTTGTCCTGTCATCTTCCATGGTCCTTACCAGATGCATAGAGAATGCATCATTGACCAATTTGTAGTCCTTGATATATTTGGTTCTTTGCAGCTGGGGATGATGATCCCATATATATGCTGCATTCGTGCCCGTCAGTTTTCCATCTGTGACCAGGGCATCAAAAGTGCCTCCATAAGCACAGGAATAAACAATATAGGAGGTCATGTAGAAGGCACAATCTGAACCTCCCAGGTTCAGCAGCTGCTCATGTAGAGCATCACTTATGATTTGGCCCCACAGTGGCTTGATGTCTGCATATAGGCACATCATTATTATGCCGTACATCCAGTCTCTGAATTCTCCAATATCAGGCTGGCCAGTCACCCTGTTCAGTAGGGCAATCACATACTGATATTCTTCATTAAAATCAAATTTGAACATGCGCACAGGGAGCTTGGCCGCTGCATTATATGTGCTGTTCTCGGCCCGCCAAGCATACATGTTCTTTCTGGCCGTCTTCTTGTTGGCCTCATATTCTCTTTCAGACTTCTTCAAGTCTACACTCTTTACCTTGCTGCCCATTGGCAGTCCAAATGTTTGGGATAGACCTTTGATGGATAGGTCTGCATACATTCTCCCATGCTTCACCACCTGCCTCGTCTAAGGGTTGTAATTCCGGGCGCACTCAATAACCAGCTCCGGAGACTCCATGGAGTAGGGGAAGCCAGCAGCGTTCCACATACCTGATACAAACACAGCGTCCAGCACCGGACTCTTATCCTGCCCATCATTCAGCTTGGCTGACCAAGCCTCCAGGTTGGTACTCCCCTGATGGGTGTCTGTAATTGCCCCAAATTTGAACAGGACCCCTCTCTGAGAAGAGAACATAGGCCGGCTGAATTCTTCTTGATTCTTGACTAAGCGTTTTTTAGCCATGCGTACCTGCAATTAACAACATTTCTTCTCACAACGGGATATGCATGTATACATACTGCAAATATCATGCTTATTATATCAATTCTACATTATTTACTTGCATGGATACATAACCAGAACTTTCAATCATTATTTAAAAACAACATGATGAGGGTTTCAGTTTACTTACCTGGTTATGCCGATTTCTTTTTATACCAGTATATCTCTAAGACGCTCTTGATTCAGCTGCTGATCACCTTCCTCCCTCAGTTTATGAGTTCCAGTCACGCAACGGTAGCTGTTATGTAGAAATGGAGGCTAGTGCTCTGTAAAACAATTTTAACGCAGGTAAATGTAACAATGGCGGTTGAATTACCTTTTAACCTCGCAGTTAGGGTAAACTTAGGGTAACTCTGACAAGTTAGATCGTAATCTTTGATCATTCGTGCGAAAACTCAGGATCTCGCCAAACGTTTCATTGGGTTCCGGGATCGGCGGGAATCACCTACCATATCTGCGCGCATTTAATGGCAATGGCGGCAAAGGGAGTGGGGAAATATCCATATGACATGATATCATGAGAGCAGGATGATATTTCACAAATATCAGGTTGAGTTTCAATATCATCCTCCCTAGTCTTGAAACTGTTATCACGACAAAATTCGGGTGACAACGCACCTTTGTTTACACTTTAGCACATCAGGAGGATATTTCGGTCTATCGCGTGATATTCCAAAATATGATGATGACCTTCAAACTTACTCATTCTCCTCTTTGAATATCGGGATGACGTCATCATGATATTTGTTCTTTGTATTGGAAATGTCTCATGACGTCATCGCCACATTGGGTGAACATGATCATGTTTACAAAAATATCCTGTCGAAATGTAAATATGATGATGATGTCATCAGGATGTTTGTTTCTTTGTTTATTGGATTCAGATGATGTCATCAAGATGTTTGTTAAGGGTGATATTTTGCATCAGGATGATATTAACGAATATCGGGTTACTTTCAAAATATGATGCTCGCTATACAAAAGACCGTTCGACGGGGAAGACTTACTATCACTTAATGTTGACGTCCAGATATTTGAACCGCAGGATATTATCGGGGGGGGGGGGGACGTTTCAAATATGATGATGATGTTCTTCACACAGCATAACTGAGGTTATAAAATATGACCCTCTTTTTGCGAATATCAGGTTTGACCAAGACTTTGACTGTTCATAACTCTCACATCCTGATGAATATCAGGGTGATGTAAAAAGCAAACCTGCATGAATTTTAATGCTCTTTCAGAATATGTGGTCATATATATGAAATACAAATTTTGACAGACTGACCTCATATTGGGGCTTACCTCATCTTGACTCCACATGATGATGAACATGACTGATTTTACCAAACCGCCGGAAAGCAGACAACACAAGCCAAAAGAAAAGTTGGGTCCCTATTTTGCCAAGTCAAAATGGGGCGTGTTGTGTAACCACACAACAATACTCTTGATGAATGGAAAAAAATGAATGGCTCTGGGAGTATAGTTGAGAAGATACTCTAGAGGAATGGACTGAAGTAAAATGAATGGATCTGGAAGTATCATTGAGAGGATACTTTAGAGGAATGGACTAAAATAAATAGCCCTAGGAGTATTGTTGAGAGGATACTTTGGAGGAATGGAACAAAACAAATGGCTCTAGAAGTATCATTTAGAGGAGAGTCAAGAGGAATGGAAATGAATAGATTTGGTAATATTATTTAGAGGATACTTCAGAGAAATGGACTGAGCTGATTGGACCTGGAGGTTAAGCTAAATATAACTTCTAGAGTATACTCATTAGTGAGTTTTAGAGTGATGCATTTGAAAAGAACTCTATAAATATATACAAGGATGACTTCTAGAGTTACAATTTTTTTGGAAAGAGAACTACCATTTACTAGTTTTCAATTCTCCTACTTATTCTTATTTTATACCTTCTTCAAAATTTGTTGTGAGGGAAGTGGAAGAACCCTTCACATAATAAATGTCTGATTGAGCTTTGATTGTTCTAAAAAATTACTTTATGCTAGTTGGTCACTTATACATCCATAATATGTGCCCATTTACTAATAGTGTTCTAGTATCACTATTGAAGGGGTTTAATCATATAGCTCCATTGTCAAAGATATTTTCAACCTCATATAGATCCAACCAATAAGTATGAAGATTTCCCCTAAAATATTTGTATTTGGAATCAAACAAGGACCAATATCCCTTCTAAAACTCCCTCTTTTTGATATCTTGATCATGCCACATTTTCTCTGTTACTAAACAAGTTTTTTCTATTGTATTGCTTCAAGTCTTAGCTCCTCAAGTGTTTTTAGCTATGTTACTCATTCTTGTTATTCTGAGTGAGATCTATGCCAACATAGACATAGTTTTCCTAAGTGTTTGAAGATCAAATTTAATAGGTAAGACTAATTTCTTGTTGAAAACTATCTCATAGGGTGTGAATCCCATGGTTGGCTTCCAAGTAGTGTGATAGGCCCAAAATTCCTCATGTAATTTCCTTGACCAATCTTTTTTTCTATATGGTACTATTTTTGTGAGGATATTCTCCAATTTCCTATTTGTAACCTCCACTTGACCAATTGTTTGTAGTTATATGGGGAAGATTTCTTATGGTTTACTTGATATTGTTTAGTAAAGGCTTGGAGTACATTTGACATAAATTGTGGCCCTTGATCCATAACAATGGATCTAGGTCCCCAAACCTTAGGAATATTTTGGTGTACAATAAATCAACAACATGCTCTTCTTTGGCAACTCTCAAATCTTGAACTTCTATCCCTTGGTGACATAGTTAATACACATGAGAATGACTCCTTTCCTTTAGATGTTAGTTCAATTGGTCCAATGAAACCCAATACCTATTTATCAAAAGGTTCAAGAACCACTTGAGGATGGAGAGGCATTTTATTAGATGGTTTTGGCATTCCCATTCTCTGACATTGATCACATTACCTAACATACCTTTTTACATCCTTGTGCCTACGAGAGGGCTAATAATATCTAGGGCCAAGGATTTTATGCATTGTTCTTTTGGATGAATAATTTCCTCTTGTTAGTTCATCATGGTAGACTTTCAAAATATTGTAAATTTCACCTACCCATTAAAACCTACACAAAATAAGGCTAGGTCCACATCTAAATAGTATGCCATTTACCCATTTGAATGTTACACTTTCTGTAATGAGGTTTTTTTAGTGGTGTTTAGTCAGATGGAAATTCCCATGTAGCTAATTAATTTGTTGTATCAACAAACTATGGTGTATGTGTAGAGAGAACAAATAATTGCTCACATGGAAAGTAATCTTTGACTAGTTCGTGTTAATCCCCTATAAAGTGTATTCTTGAGAAGAAGTCAACAACATTAGATTTTCTAGGTTTGTCAACTATTGTTACAATGAATTTTTGTAAAAGCAACAACTATCTAATCACACACCTACTTACTACAAGTTTGTTCATGAGGTATTTAATAGTAGAATGATCTTTGTAAACTATTACTTTATACCCTATAATGTAATGACAGAACTTCTTAATGTTATGCACTACAACAAGAAACTATCTTTTAGTTTTTGTATTGGTAAGCATCAAGGTTTTATTGATAAAACAAATCATGTACATCCCTCCATCTTTTTTACTAAGAGTACTCCTATGACATTGTTGGAAGCATCTACAAATATATAAAAAGTTAGACTCCAATTAGGGCCTCGTAGGACTAGAGTAGAGGTTAATCATGCAACCTAATGCCTATCAAACCTATCAAAGAGTTTCTTGCCATAATTTCAATTCAAAATCCATCATGCAACTATGTAGACCAATATTGAAATCCTATCAAGCCCATCCAAGAAACATCTATTCTTATCCAAAATTAAGAGCTACGTCAAGAATCAAATCCAAAGAATGATCAACCTTGCTCTTCTGCAAATCAAGATCAAATTATTTAAGCCACTCAATATAAAACTATCCTAGCCACTCCCATCCATGATAAAGATCCTATTTATGATCAAGAGACCCAAGTTGATCCCCCTACCCAACTTTACACCATCCATGATCAAGAGAACAAAACTCTTCCCATCCATGATTAAGAAATCCACATTAATCCTATTTGCCATTCAACTAGTCATATCCATCATCCAAAAACATCTCATGATGAGACACTTGGTCCCCATAAAACACATAGACAATGAAGTAAAGGATACTTCTCAAAAAAAAAATCAAGCAAGCTACCCTTGATAATTCAAATGATCATGACATGAACACACAATGATAAACAAATGACAAGCACAAATAATGATAATGAAATGACAAGTGTAACTAATGAGAAAGCACAAGCATCCTATCAATTAGGATCTATCATCTTAATCCAATCAGCTTTTCTCATAGATGGGACAATTGAAAGTTTTAATAGTTATTGGCAACACACCAATGGACTAGCATCATGCTTTGAAAACAACAAATATTCTCTTACAAACAAGATATGTAAGCATGAACTATCAAGGAAAAGGATTGGACCTTCACGAGCAAGGCATCCTAGAGCCTATCCCAATCTACATCAGTCACAATCAAGGCATCAAATCAATCATCTAAACAATTTTATGGTGTTAGGGATACTTCAATGATCACTAAGGCAAATTCATCTAATGAAATAATTGAGATAAGGACCATTCATAGCCCCTACAACAAGCTTGTTACCAAAAATCATTCCACCTCTACTATTCCTATCATTAAACTTTATCTTCCACATCCCAAACCCATTAATTGGTACAAACAAACTTGTAAAGCATACCAATCAATAGATCCAATTCAAACATCAAACGTCAATGAATCCAAAAATCAAGGACATATAAAGTAATATGGGTCCCAAAGCAAAATGGACCAATCAAATCAAGTAAAGAAAAATATCCAAATCTAGTAATCATACGCAATATGGATCCACGTCGAAACATGCACATTGCATATAATAGGTGTCCACCACCTTCAAGATTATCATCACTGCCAACAAATAAGGTGTATAATAATGTTTCATATAATAGGTGTCCACCGCCTCCTAAATTGTATACAAATTTTGGTCCTAATCACCATCCTATTCCATAATCTAAACTCCATAATCCACCATCCCAAGTATGGAAAGTCAAGAATCCTTCAACCCAATCTAAATCACCAATCCATCCACCTAAATCCTACAAACCTCAATCACCTAATTCCACATCCTACATCCTCTATCCAAATCCAAATCACGGCTCAAATCCAAAAATGCCAACTCCCAAATCTATAACATTATGGCAACAACACTTTATCATAAGGACTATGATGTTACCCTATCGCAATGTAAACATTTGGATAAGGCCAAATCTATTATAAATGATAATCACACCAACATCAATGTACTATACAAGAGTGCTTTAATCCTGACAAAGCAATTACTCCAGGCAAGTCACTATTGGCATGTTATGTTAAGAGCATCTACATGAACTGTATCAGATGGACAAGGACATGTGTAGACTATCAATACTATCCAATCTGCAAAGTAAAAAGAATAAAAAATAAAAAATATCAAAATAGTAAAGAGAAATCATTTAGCCAATGGTGAAAACCATTTCATGGAACCTTGGATAAGAACCATGATGAAACCCATTTATGGGAATCATATGTAATTTGAGTTTCTATGTACCTTACACTTGGGGGTAAGTTGTCTCATCTTTCCCATCATATCATTTTCATCCTATCATCCTCATCCATTATGTTTACATACCTATCCCATTGAACCAACCCATCCTCCCCTCCTACTTTTGATCTTGGTAAGGACAAGGGTATAAAGTTGAAATATGCTTTGGACATCTCTTGATGTACCTATTATCACGTGAAATTGTACCCTACTTGAAGTCTGTTCAAGCATTCCAATGACACAATGGGATTGATCTCAAGGTCTGGGTGCTTGCAAATGAGATTGGACCTCCAAAGAAGGCTGGTGTCAGCATTGGCATTGTTTTTCATTGATGTCAAAGGCAAAGGTTGAGTTGTGTTGAGGTTAGGTTGGTTGAGTTGTCATTGTTGTTAGGATGTTCACAATAGTGTTGAAGTGATGTCAAATGTTGGAGTTGATGTGATGTCAAAGGTTATGTACTTGTTGACCTATTTTCCTCTACCCAAAGTTAAATAGTTCACCTTGCATTTTCCTTGAAAATTCTTTAGGAAATCACCCCAAAAGGCTTGAATCCTTCAAATACTCATGCTATGCCTTGCAAAAAATCCTAAAAATCTCACCTTGAGAATCTTTGCAAAAAACCCAGAAATCTTTTAGCTTCAAGTATTTTCTATCGCAGGGATTTCTCAGTTTTTATACTTAGCATTTGTATATGCATTTTTGAATGTATGTTCACATGTACATTTGCCATTGTATGTTCGCATGTACATTCGCCATTGTATGTTTGCATATACAAAGGAAATGTGCATTGCCAAGATACAAGGTAGATTGTATATCTGAATATACAAGGGCCATATACAAAGTCAAATGTATATCGGCAAGATGCAAGGCAAAGATACAAAGCCTATATACAAAGGAAACATACAAGCAAAAGATGCATAAGGCAAATGTATATCGCCGATATACAATAAAAAGATGCAAGTCATACATACAAGAGTGAATGAACAAAGTCAAATGTACATCGGCAGGATGCAATAGTGGCTTGTATATGCGATTGTATCTTTGTATATACAATCGCACATACAAAGGATAACATGCAAGAGGAAATGTACATCAGAGGGATACAAAGCCAAAAGATGCAAACAAGGTCAGATGAAAGTCATACATACAAGGGATTTTTGCCAAACATACAAAGGCAAAAATATACAAGGATCACATGCATAGGAGTTACATACATCGGAGCATATACAGGGGGAAGTATGCATCGGCAAAGATACAAAGTCAAATGCACATCAGCGATATGCAAAGGGAAATACAAGGTTTTGCTTGTACATTCTCATTGTATATGCGATATACAAAAGCCACATGCAAGCAACAGGTAAAGGCAAGATACAAGGGGATGGGCCCACCAATTGCATGTATGCGATTGTATGTTAGCACATACAATCGAATATACAAAGAAGTTACATACAAGGCCCGGACCCGATAGCGATTCCAATCTGCTCCATAATCATTTGAGGTCTGCGCTATGCATATTATTTTTGTATGTGCAAATATACAAAGCGATATGCCAAAGGAGGAGATACAAGCCTGACCCGAGTGCGATTTCAAGTTGTTCTATAAATATTTGGGGTCCGTGCCTTGTATGCAGGTGATTGTATGTATATACAATCTCATAAACGCATATACAAAAGGCCGATATGCAAAGGGATTTTTGGCATGACAAGGTGCATCGGCAGCTCAACTAATAGTCATTCCGACGACCGATGGGGATGCAATTTTTAGTGATGGGTCCCAGCTTCAATGCGGCAGTGAATCAGGTGGTGCCACATGGCAGGGGTGGCAGATGTAAAAGGGTCATACAATGGCACATACAGGCGCACAGATACAAAGCGATATATACAGGCAGTTAACTGCAACTTTGACCGCCTGTATTTTCCATGTCCTAGCAAATTTTGACATGATTGAAAAGGCAAAAGTGCTTATTTTTGCCTCCTCTTTCATTTGGCAGGGATTTTAGGGGTTTTTTCTCACTTTCAAATTTTAGATCTGAATTTGTATGCTCAGTCGACTGGACATTTTAGCGACCAGTTTGAGTGATGCAAATGCAGATATTTATTACATTTATCAGAGAGGGTTGATGATCCAGCTGCTTGTATTAAAGACTTAGAATATCTCCCACCTGCCCCTGTTCCAGATATTTTCACACCATAACTCCTGCAGGTGGACGTCCCTTTAGGCAGATATTTTTTTGATATAGCTCATGGAGTGAATTTTGGTAACTGACTTAGGTCAGATTGGAATGCTATATATGCATAGAATGAGATACAAATAGGGTTGGAAATTTTTTGGCTTTCAAGATTTCTATTTCCAAACAAAGCTTTCTGCTATTGTAACTCTACCTTCTTATTGATATATGCAAGTCATTTTACCTCTTTTTATTGATTTTCTAGTTTAGTGTGAACTTGCATACGGTTGTCTGTGAACATTTTGTTCCTCTCAACTTTCTTGTTTCTCACCTCCGCTAAAAAATCATTTGAATCTGTGTATGTCTACTTGCCATATCTAGCTATTTTGTGCATTTCTCAGTTTTATGAAAGTTTCTTTTAATCAATCTGGTGCATCACCCTTACTTTCAATTTTTCTGTTTTCATCTTTCATTAAAAAGCATCCCTTCTCCCTTTCCCTCTAAAGATTTAGTAGTTTTAGGTGATAACCAATCAAGGAAGCCATCCTTCTCCAGAGGTCTGATCTCATTTCGCAAGGTCACACACTTCGAGATCATTCCCATGTTTCTCCAGATTGCTAAAGTTTCACAACTGTAGCAGGGTGCAAATTTGGGTGATAACAGTACTCATACAAGGTCACCTTATATGTGATGCCAAAGGTTATGTACTCATACAGGGTCATCTTATAGTGTTCATGGCTCAAAGGTTTCATTCTCTATTCATGGCTCAAAGGTTATGTTTATGCAAGCTTTCATCTTGCCAAAGTTGGGGCAAGACATTGGGAGTTTCTTCAGTGTAGGACATCAGGAGTTTCTTCAATGCCTCTAAGTGATATTGATTAATGCAAAGTGTCAAATGTGTTGATATCTTGGTTTAAACCTATGCTTATGTTACCTTTTCTTGTCTTATAGTGATCCTAACATCCAATCATAATCTACATTTGTTGTGGGCAAAGTATATGTCTTTAGTTGACATGTGTGGGAAGACTTTGTCTAGGAATAATCTTTATGTTAGACATTATTGACACTTTGTACCCCATTTTTTCCACATGGGTATTCTTGAGTAAATCTTCATATTATGTATTGTTTTCATCTTTTCTAGAGATCTCTTTGTTTAAACAAACCCTGACACTTTCCTTATGTTAAGCATTGATTGGTTTTGTGCCACTTTATTTCAGATTAGGGTTTAGGGAAATAAAACCTAAGACACTTCCTTTTATACTAAGGTGTCACCCATCATTACCTTTAATCTAATCATTCAATGACTTGTTTTAGCTAGTGAACACCCACTTAAGTGAACACTTATGGGTATCGACATCATTGTTCAATCAGCCTTGCCGACTAGGGTCCACTGGGCACAAAAGTAAGTCTTACATGATTGAGCGGGAAAGATAAATCAATGGTGACTTTGAGGCCATGAAGAGCTCATCCAACTATGCAGATTTAAATGAAACTCAAATGCCAATGGATTTGTTGCTTGGTTAAAATTGACAGGCAATTTCTTAAACGGTGCTCCAACTTCCTTATTCAGGTATGCAATTGACTCAGAGGGCCAGTAAAATTTATTGATCACTCTATTTAATAGATGAGAATATGAGAGTTGGTGAGGTGTGTTTTACAAAGACAAATCTACATGCTAGTATGCAGATTGGGAAGTGTAGTGAAGGAAAATAGAGTTTTTGAAAGGGTTAAACTTGAAGGATGATTTCAATGTGTACAAGGAGTAGTGTTGAGGTATTGTTTTGAGAATGCTTCTGAGTGAATAGTCTGTAGCATGCACAAGAGATGTTTGTATTTTGTCTGCAAAAGAAAGAATGGAGTCTTGTATTGATGAGTTGAGTTTTCACTGAAGAGTTGTAATGAAGATATGTCAAAGAAGATGCAAGGTTAAGCTATTGATGAAGTATAGTGTATAGTAATGAATTAGAGAATCCCTCTGAAATTGTTTTAATTCTTGATGCAATCAATGTCATGTCAGTGAGACACATGTTTTTTAGTGATATACTATTGATTTTCCAGTGAGGCAGTTATATTTGCCAGTGAGGCATGTTGTGTAGCTAGTGAGGTACAAAAAGTAGCCAGTGAGGCTTTGTGATTAGTGGGATTTTATTAAGTGAATGAGGCAATTTTTATCGAGTGGTTTTTATCCCTATGAGGGTTTTCCACTCATAAATCACCGTGTTATGGTTTCTCATTATTTATGGTCTACTTGGTCTGCATGTTCAAACATTCAGTCTTGTGTATCTTTCAGCATTTGATTTTCTATGGTGTCTTCAGCTTTTATGATATGCTTATGTTCTTTGTGTTTCAATCAAGCTTGATAGCTTTACATGCATGATGCAACACATGATAGTTGAACTATTCTGAAACTTGCATTTTATATGTTCAAAGTTGTGAAAGATTAATTCAAGGTCATTTTAAATTGCTATACCACTGATTCACCCCCCCTCTGAGTGGTATTCTACTCCAATAGGCTAGTTCCTCTTTCTGAGCTTAAGGCTCATAGAATGATAACTAAATCTAATGCTAAATCTTACCAGGGGAAAAGGGGAAGCAGGAATACTAGAATTTGAAAGAGGTGATGCAGCAGATTTAATATATTAGTTGGGACTGACATAACATGGCAATGACCTCAAATACTGAAAGAGACTAACACAGACTTATAGCTTTAACAGAGGCTTGAATAGAAGACTGTAACTAACAGAGGGACCATTTTATCCACATAATGAGTTACAAACTTCAAATAAACACAGATGAAAAAGTATAAGAGAGGCCAAATGTCAGTGATTGCATTGATCATGAAGGTCAAATAGCCATTACAAAAGGAAGATAACTTATTACAGAGGAATAGACACAAAATAGCCATCTGCATTCATTGGTGAACAATCAACCAGAGATAAATAAGGCTCATAATTGAGCACAATATATCAAATCTAGTTGGTTATGTAGGTGCATTACAAGGTTTGTAATAACAAACTATCTGGCTAGTATAACAACCTAGAAGAACAGCTAATAGAATTACATCTTTTTTACATGCATATATAGCTTTACAAATCACACTGTAGCAGCCATGGACATGGAAGGAGAAGTCCACAAGGAAAGGACATCACCCATATTACAATAACTCTATTATGATGTCCTTGGAGCGTGCCCACATGGCTCTTCCCATGAAATTTGTTGGAAATAAGTGTCCACCCATGCCATGAGTACAAGGATTTATTGCAAGAGAGGTTACAATGGCATGGGGAGGTGAGAAATCTATCTTCTACAAGAAATTAGGCTCTAGAGGAATATTAATGGTAACTAGGAGAGTCGCTGAGCGGTCCCATCATGCCTGAGACAATAGAAAATATGTCTAGAAGGAAAAAAGGTCAGGCCCTAACTTATCAGACTTCCTCCAATTGGTCTTCCACCGATCGGGCTTTGGAAAGGTGGAGGAAACCTCGATCTCTGAAGTCCAAGAGAAGAGAAATCGTCAGGCTTCAAGGGTAGTGCCTTCAGCATTATGTCATTCTTTAGAAAGAAGAAGAACTCAACCTCCACCTCCGTAACACTGTAGAACATTGAAAATGGTGGAGATCAAGCCTCAAGCCTTCCATCTTCTGCCTACCAAAAAGGAGGAAGAAGAAACCCCTGAAGTCTGACACCTAAAATAGTTTAGAACATTGAAAATGATGGAGATCAGGCCTTGGGCCTTCCACCTTTTGCCTTCCAAAAAGGAGAAGGAGGAAGAAGAAACCCCTGAAGGCTAACACTCAAAAGACTTAGAGCATTTTACTTGTCAGGTTTCAGCAAGTAGACCTCCGACCTTCCACCTTCTGACTTCAAAAGAAAGGAAGAGGGAAGAAGAAACTCTTGACCCCTAAAAACCAAAACACTTAGATGAATACAAGGAATAAGGTAGAGTTCTGAGCTGACAAATATGGCATGATGAAGAGGGGAAGCCTGAACTCCAAAACTCTAAAAACACAGAAAATACAAGGAAAACTTAGGGTTTTTGGGACTTAGCCATTTTGGAGAACTCTTTCCTTGTAAATCAAAGGGAAAACACTAGGGGTTCATGGATCGTTAGGCTATTGGCCAGAAGGAAAAATAGGATAACTTTTTGGTGACTATGCAGGGGTGTTTGCCTACTAAACATGAGGATCCAACTGCCTTATCAATCCATTGGGCACAGAGTCAAAGGACACAGCAATAAGAACAGGAGTTGGCTAGACCAACACAAAACTAAACACTACCTCCAGAGAAGACAAAAACACACAACAAGACAAACAATCTCCTAATGAGAATGTTGCCTATGCAAAAGCACTTAAAGGAAGGGAAGCCCAAAATAGAAATGAAACTACCTAAACCTAAACTAACCAACTAGAACAGACCTTAAAAAAAGCCATTAACTAGTTCTTCAAAATAACTGCCCTTTCTTAACAATTTACAATGCTTTCCCAGCTTATAGGCAATTAATAGCAGGTGGGGAAGGGATGGGCATACAACAAATTGACAAAACACTTCCCCTAGAATAGGAACAAACTCACTTACCCACTTGAACTAATTGTTAATGCTACTACCTGGAAGTGGATAAGGGGGTTAATGCCACTTATTTGGATGCTCAACTTCATGCTTAGGAGTGAGCATGACAAGAGGTGACTCTTCATGATCTGTCTCCAGCTAGACCAGATGTCTGATAGGACATCCCTTTGAAATGACATGCAAATCAACAGAGTTGATCTCATGCCTCTTCTCTACTTCTTTCTCTTGGTGCTGTTGGTCTGAATTCTCTAGTTCCTATGGCTTGACTAGAAATATGACTACCTCCACCTTGTGATCATGTTGTTCAAGGAGGCCATCAGAAATAGGCTCAGAAAATGAGCCTAGAATCTACACAAAGAATAAATCATCCTTAGGGAATGTCAGTTTGATGCTACATTTTGAATAGAAAAGATCTATCTCATCTCTAAAGAGGCCTTCTAGCTCTTCAAAGCACATACGGATGAGAAGATCCACCCTAGATTCATGGTTTTCTAGATTATGCTTAGAAAATGAGCCCCACACAGCTCAATGGTACAATCTTCCCTACCAAGAAGTTGATATCCTTGTTGGATAATCAAGAACAAATCTTTAATTTGTTCTTGCCTATGCTCCATCTCCATATTGTTATCTTCAATAAAATATGAGAGCTCCTCAAACAGGCCTGCATCTTCAACCTTTGCATTTCCTAATATAGGGCGACCTCTTTGCTCCTCATCAGGAGCTGGAGCCTCACTATTATGCCTTGCCTCAACTTGCAACAAACTACCATCATTTTTTATGTCTTTATGCTACTCCAGAACTGCTATTAATATTGGCATCTGTATGCCTTCTTCATCTTCAATGTAGCTGGGTAGCTCTTTTGCTTTAGGTACTTTCTCCCTCAAAACTGGATTGCCCTCAATGTTTGACTACAACACCATATTATTCTACTTGAGTTGCCTGTGCAACTGGGCCTCTTCAACATGCCTTCTTTGCATTTTTCTTTCATTCCTCTTGTTTAAAGCATAGGAAATCTCCCCAAATGAACCAAAGTCAATAGGGTTCGACCCTATACCAGAACTAGCACTATCCTTGTGCTCAGTGTACTGCTGATCTATCATATTTGGCTTAACTTCTTCTTGCAACAGGTTTGAACTTTTAGCTTTAATGGTATGTGAGGGTTCACAAATAGCAGGTTGCTTCATAGCAACTTCAAAAACTTCCTTTTTTGTCTCATAGAACCCAGTATCTCGCCAAAAAACTGGCCTGTTCTCCACTTTTGGGTTAGTTTTAGGACAAGAGGGATGACATGGAATGGGGGCTGGAAGGGCTTCTTGAGAGGGTCATTCTATGGAATAATAAGTTGGATTTGTGCAGGAACAACCTCCCATGAAGGCTAGGGGCCTCTAAAACTTGGGATTTTGAAACTGGAAAGTGGTTTTGGAGGCCTAGAGTGGTTATCCTGCTTGAAGCTTGGGATCTTGAATTTAGGAATTATTTTTGCTTTAGGATGAACTTGGGTAGAAGGGAGGGGCTACCTAAAACTGGGAATGGAGGGGATTGCCTAAGCTTCTTGCCTCTTTACATTGGAAAGCATTTTTCCTTAATGGCTCCTCAAATAAGGTTGCGAGATGCATTTTAATTTGCTTCCGGTAAGCTTTTTTCTCTGCCTCCATATGCTATTGTTAAAGATAAACCTGATAAGCAAGATCCTCTTGCTATCTACTATACTCCATCATTCCCTAAATTTCATCCCACTCCTATTGGAACCCTCAGAGTATCTCCATCACATCATCCTCATTTCTGATATTAAAATTAAAGGGTTCCTACGGCTGACTATACCCCATATTTCTTTTAATGTCATCGAAATGTTCCCTAAGCTCTAGCAGCTTAAGGTAGTCTTCTTGGGGTTGATAATAGGCATTATTTGGTTGACAAGAAGACTAAGCAGGGATGGGGGAAGGTAAGCATCATGAGGATGCTGATGCTCTATTGTAGCAGGGGGTATGGCATAAAACTAGAGGTGTTTTGGGGCTGATATTGTTGGTATTGGGACCACTAACTTACATTCTAGCTAGGAGGAGGGGAGTAGCCATAACTCCTATAGTAGTTTGACATTTTAAAGCATCAAAATGTAGATAATCATAGAAAATGTCTAAAATAGAGCAAAACATGTTTGCAACTAGAGAAAATTGGATACATACCAAGGAGAGTCGCTAGGTGATTGGAATGCTCCTGAAAGCTAGAAAAGATCAAAAGTATCATTGAACTTTGATCTTTGATAAATTTTTAAGCACTTGGGCTACTTTCACCAACGGATTTGTTTAGTAGAGTCACCATAGTGTTGAAGAAGACTACCCTAAATGGCAAGATACACTTAAGGACAGACCAAATCCTCCAATGGATGAGGAAGCTCATCAAACTGGTCCCATTGAGCATGCTAAAAACTATTATCATGTTATATTGCACCCTGCTTGAAGTCTGTTCAAGCATTCCAATGACACAATGGGACTAATCTCAAGGTGTGGGACCTTGCAGATGAGATAGGACCTCTAGAGAAGGCTGGTTCCTCTTTCTAAGCTTAAGGCTCAGAGAGCGACAACTAAATCTAATGTTAAATCTTACTAGGGGAAAAGGGGAAGGAGGAATACTAGAATTTGAAAGAGGTGATGCACCATATTTAATATGTTAATTGGGACTAACATAACACAATAATTTCTTGAAATACTGAAAGAGACTCACATAGACTTATAACTTTATAAGAGGCTCTAATATAAGATTGTAACTAATAGAGGGACCATTTTATCCATAGAATGAGTTACAAACTTCAAATAAACACAGAGGAAAAAGCATACAAGAGGCAAAATGTCAGTGATTATATTGATCATGAAGGTCAAATACCCATTACAAAAGGAAGATAACTTGTTATAGAGGAGTGGACATAAAATAACCATCTACATTCATTGGTGAATAATCAACAAGAGACAGTAAAGGTTCAGAATCGAGCATAATGTATCAAATCGAGTTGGTTTTGTAGGTGCATTACAAGGTCTATAATAAAAAACTATTTGGCCAGTATAACAACCCAGAAGAATAGCTAACAGAAATACATCTTTTTTACATGCATATATAGCTTTACAAATCACACTATAGTAGCCATGGATGTGGAAGGAGAAGTCAACAAGGAAAGGACATCGCCCATACTACGATAACTACATTCTAATGTCCTTAGAGCACACCCATATGGATCTACCCATGAAATATGATGGAAAGAAGTGTCTGCCTGTGCCATGAGTACAAGGATTTAATGCAAGAGGGGTTACAATGGCATGGGGAGGTGAGAAATCCATCTTCTACAATCAATCGAGCTCTAGAGGAACATCAATGGTGACTAGGAGAGTCGTTGAGCAATCACGTCGTGTCTGGGATAGTATAAAATGCGCTTGGAAGGCAAAAAGGTCAAGCCCCGACTTATCGGACTTTCTCCGATCGGTCTTCCATTGATTGGGCTTTGGAAAGGTGAAGGAGGAAACCCTAGCCTCTGAAGTCTGAGAGGAGAAATTGTTTGGCTTTGGGGGTTGGGCCTTCACTGTTATGTCATTCTTTGGAAAGAAGAAAAGCTCAACTTCCACCTTTGTAACACTTTAGAAATTTGAAAATGACAGAGATTGGGCCTCAGGCCTTCCACCTTTTGCCTACCAAAAAGGAGGAAGAAGAAACCCCCAAAGTTTGACACCTGAAACACTTTAGAACATTGAAAACAACAGAGATCGGACCTCAAGCCTTCTGCCTTCTACCTTCTGAAAAGGAGAAGGAAGAAGAAACCCCTGAAGTCTGACACCCGAAACACTTATAGCATTTTACTTGTTAGGCTTCGGCAAGTGGACCTCTGACCTTCCGCCTTCTGACTTCAAAAGAAAGGAAGAGGGAAGAAGAAACCTTCGACCCTCAAAGACCAAAACACTTAGCTAAATACAAGGATAAGGTAGAGTTTGGAGATGACAAATATGACATGACGAAGAGGGGAAGACCAAACTCTAAAAACACATAAAATATAAGGAAAACTTAGTATTTTTGGGACTTAGCCATTTTGGGGAAATCTTTCCTTGTAAATCAAAGGGAAAACACTAGGGGTTCATGGATCCTTAGGCTATTAGCCAGAGGGCAAATAGGATATCAATACCTAATCTTTTACAACCAATCGTATCACTCTATTGTCACAAGAATTGTAGCGTAGAGTCATGAGTGATATATCTCAAGTGGGACATGTTATTCCTATGTGAAACACTCCTTGAAGATCACATCCTAAAACCCTCCATCCATCCATCATGCATATTCCATCCATCCCATCTATTATTGACAATCCCTTAATCCATCCATCCAATCCTCCTTTTATCCTTTCCCCTACGCTTGGTTTTCCTTGTCATTGGTATTCCACAAAAGACTAGCATATAAATTTGATTGAAGATAACCATCTCATACAAAAGAAAAGCAATAAATCTAAGTACAAGAAATGCTTACTCCACATCATTCTAGCCAAGAAATCTAAGCACACCATCCAATAAGAATCCATAAGCTTTATTCCTAGCCTTACTGCATTAAACTTGATCAACTCAAATCATCATCATTGGGATATATAATTCCTAATCTTTGTGTTGTTCTCAAGATGTATTGTTCCCACATCAATAACACTATCCTCACCAATCAAATCAATCAATCGTCAGTTTTTAGCTTGACAGGGGCAATAAATTTGTTTGTCTTTATATCATTTATGCATGCTTCTTGTTTGTGTTATCATTTTTCTTGCATTTGCCTCAATTGTTGTAGCATACTACCACAATGGCATCATGATCTTCCATATCATGGTGTCACAAGGCATATGTTTACTTGCAACCTTTTTCTTTTGAGTTAGTCCTTTATGCATGAGACACATGGTCACCATGGTCTTTATACCTTGGTGCATAACATCTAGTGCTACATCAAACATCTAATGACATTGCCCCTTGGACCCCCATCAGGTACTGGGATCCAAATGCGGCTAAAAGAAGACTGCTACTTGGTGAATACATCTTCCCTTATGGAAATTTACAAAAAACCTTAGGATTAATTAATTACATAGGATTTACAAGGTTGATGGCACCTTAATCCTAACACTTACATCATTCCTCTTTGTCACTCCTCCTCTGACTGGCTGGGGCATCCATTTCCAACTCTTATATCTTATCTTCTTTGAAATGATGTCACTTCTCTTAGTAAAGACACCATCTCAAAGAGGCTTGACAAAATGTAGACACTTGAAATTGACCACACCTCTAATGTCATTTTTGTTGGCAATATGTGTTGTCATTGATGTTAACACTCAGAGTGAGGTTAGCACTCAATTTGTGATGTGATTGATGTGAATGTTTATGTTGATGATATACTAATGTAGTAACAGAGATCCAATGATGATGTTGATGTTCAGTGATGTTCCAGATTTTCATGGTTGGATGTCATGCCTTGATTAATGTCAAGTAAAGTTGTGTTGAGCATGTTTATGGTCAACAAAGATAATTTCATGGTGAAATATTAAGATGCGAATTAGATGCATTAAGATGAATGATGATATATTAAGATGGGAATTAGAAGCTATGTTGAGATTGAGAAGATGTTGCTCATGACCTATAGCATGTTTTATGCTCCTTCCTGATGATCCTAAGAAAGTATGAGTTGCTGCATGATAGTTCTGGCCTCCGAAAGTTGGTGAAGGTTTATGCTACTAAAAGTTGCCTGGAAGACTACCTAGTAAAATGCTCCACATTCCTCCACATTTGAAGTTATGGCCATGCAAATCAAAATTTAAGATTAGTATGTTGTAAAGGTGCTAAATCCAAAGTTTCAAATCATTTGCTCCTTCATAGTGAAAGTTATAAGTGACAAGGTTCTGGTATGTGCTCTGGCAAAGTCAAGTGACGATGAAAATTCTTACGAACGCTCTTCATTCCTTCACAGTGATAGATATGGATGTGCAGTTTTGAGGATATGTTTAGATTAGTGTATGAGTGCATCCATATGAGTTTTAGGTGGTTTGGAGGTCCACAAGTTTAGTTTTCAAATGATAGAGGTGATACAGATGGTTTTGGATGCCTAGTTGTTCTCAGAATATATGCTGATGTTGTGCACCAACTTGATGCTTCTTGAAATGGAAAATTGACTGATGGAAGATCAATCTGATGATCTTGTAAGGTTTCTTGTTTCTTTGCAAGGTATTTTCTGCTCTCTCTAGAATTGGTTGTGGTCTAGAATGATGATGTTGTTGGGTTATGCTCTTGCCTGGTTGACTGAGGAATATTGATGATGTGTGCCACAAAGTTGTTGTTGTGCAGAGTTCGAGGAGTGTTTGGAGATGGTGTATAGGTCCTACCAACTCATCTAGGAGAAGTGCAAGCAATGGTTAATCATTCATGAGTACCGCCAAGAGTGTGAAGACTGATGTGCTACAAGCTTCATGTGTTCTAGCTTAAGGTTGACCTATGTCAAATTTTTGAAGTGTGCAGATGTTATTCCTTGAAGGATGTTTCTAAGAAAAATGTTTAGGATTGAGCTAAGCATGTGTTGGGATATGCAAGGCATGTTTCACTTCTTAGAGTAACATGTAGTTCATGATAGGGATTTCCCTATGCATGTTTCATGTTGTATGACCTCTGGCTAACTTGTAAAATGCAATATTCTTATTGTACTGGCTGACTTGTAATGAAATCAATGTAATGTCATGTATATATTGTAAAACTTAGTTGATCTAGGTGAAGTATGATTGTGAAGATGAATATGTGAAGAGAAAAATATGATTATGATATGCATTATGATGTGAGACTGAAGGAGAAAGAGCAGAAGCAATAAGATCTTCTGGATTCATCTTGAAGACATTTTTCAAACATGAGGGAAGTAAAGAGTTTGCCTAAATGATCCAATCATCAAAAGAAGAGAGAAGAGGCAGAATTGCAATCATCAAAGGTGTGAGCTTCAATGTCAATTTTTCAGACAGTAGAAGGATTGTGATGCTGTAATCTTTTCTGAGATCATTCTCAGTTCAGGGAGTAGTTGTTTCCTTGGGTTGTAGCCCTAAAAAAAAGTCTACAAGGAGTCATATCTTGCTTGGGAGTAGCCCTAAAACAAAGTCTTTAGGAGTAGTAGCATCCTTGAGTTGTATCCCTAAAACAAAGTTAGTAGGGAGTAGTAGCTTCCTTGGGTTGTAGCCCTAAAATTGTTGGCAACATGGTCAAGAGACATTGTTGATATGTTGGAGATTTGATGTTGTCATTGATGAAAACAACCAGATATGATTGGAAACAGTTCTTGAAACAGGTTATGCATAGTATTCTTGGTCTGGAAAGAATGACTTAATCAAATTGACTAAGTGTTGGTAGTTTACTAAGACAATGACAGTGATTCAGCTAGTACTTCTCTACAAATAAAGATTTTGTTGTGCAGTTCTGGTATGTTACACATAGTTGTGACATAATGCTATATTCCAAGTTTCATGTCTTGAAAATCTCCGGAAGCCATACTGTGAATTGCCTAAGTCTGGGTAAGCAAAGTTCAATTAGGAATAGTGTAGAACACCTGAGTAGTTCGATCCACATTCCTCTGATATTGATTATTTTGATGTGTGGTTTGGAGGTATTGTAAACACATATAAGAAGTATCTAATTTTAGATTTGCAGATTCTAAAGTTCACCAGAAGATCATCTACAAGCTTCCAAGTATCGGCATTCAATTGGACAATATTTCACAAAGATAGAGTCATCAGTTTAAAGATCTGCATCTCGCCATATAAGATTATTATGATCTGTGGTTATGAAGGTATGATTGGTGAGGCCTAATGAATGTTTGATATGAATTTTGGAGTCCCATGTGATCTGCACCAGAAGTTATGATATGATATATAATATAATTAAGTGTATACTCAAGTATAAGGCTGACACATATTTGGATAGATGTACGGTAAAGATATATTGTTTAAATCATCATCCTAAGTGGTTCTATAATAGGTCTAGACCTATGTGAAGGTTCTTGAATGATTGTCTAAATTCTCAGTGTTGTTTGTGTAAAAGATCAAGCCAACCAAACATAACTTTTGTGTACACGCTTCATATTTGACATGCCAACCTAGTTTTGAATTGAATCTTGTTGCGGATATATATACTTGATAGAGTTCGATGTTGGATAGATGTTATAATGCGAATGTGTTGCTAAATTGTTGTGTATGCGACTCTTGTGATTTGAAAAGTGTAGTAAGGGTACAAAGATCTGAAGAATAAAGCATATGTGAACAGGGTAGAGAAACAGAACATGCATAATGAAGACCTTTGAATTTGTATATTGAGTTATCAATGGAACTGTATTCAGCATACTGTAGATGCATTTGTAACAATTCTTTCTTGGCATTGAGCCACCCTTTCTCTATTTTTTTTATGGCAGTGAGCCTATTGTAGTGAGCACTTCTTTGGACAGTGAGTCCTTGGGTAGTGAGCCCTAAGGCAGTGAGCCTTTCTATAATCCAGTTTTGATACTATAATATATTATGAGCTAACACTCACAGTGGTTTTTCCCTTTTTGGCTTTTCCACGTAAAAATCCTAGTGTCTATGTGTGATGACTTTGTGACTGCTCTTCCTATGTTTATTTTGCTTTCATGTTATTGAATTTGGTAAATACATTAAATAATATGTGAAAGAATGGTTTTATAGAATACTGATTCACCCCCTCTCAGTATTCCTTGTGTTCAACAATTGGTATCAGAGCAAGGTTCCTTGGAAAAAGCCTAACAGCTTATGGAAGATCTAGGAAAGTGAACACATGGTAGCCAGAAGATATCCTACTCTAGGTAGAGTCACAATTGGTGATTGCACATATGTCAGTAATGAAGAACTGAAAACTGCTCTTGAAGATCTTGATAAGTATGAAGCAGATATCTAGGATTTCAAGGAGAATGTCAAGGAAGCTAATGAATACATCTTGAAGCTAAGGGAGCAAGTCAAAAAATCCAAGGACAGGAGCAAAGAGCTAAGTGAACAATTGAAAGCCGCAAATGAAACTCTAAATAGTTTATCAATGCTAATTGAAGAAAAAGAAAAGGTCGAGGAGCATTTGAATCAAGTTTTGAAAGGCAAGTTTGAAGAATGTGAAAAGTTGGCAAAAGATGTTGTGCTTATGAAGTATGATCTAGAAGTAGCTAATAGCTATAAAGAAAATTTCAAACTAAGTTCTGCAAAGCTTAATGAGTTGATTCACAACCAGAAAAGTCCAGATGACAAGCAAGGTTTGGGTTTTGAAAGAGGAGAAAGTTCCAAATTAGAACAAGCTAACACTGAGATGAAGACAGTCAAAGGCAACTAGGTCTAGAATTAAAGAAACAGGCCTAGAAGACCTCCATTCAAGCAACCAAATGCTCAAAGGCACCCATCATTCAATGACTATTATTTTAATTGCAATAAGTTTGGTCATAAGGCTACTTAGTGTAGGAGCAAAATGAATCAAAATGTTCCATCATTGTTTGGTCAGTGTTTCAATTGCAAGAGAATTGGTCATAGAGCAAATGAATGTAGAAGTTAGATTAGGAAAGGTTTCGACAATAGAAGGAATACTTAGTATTTTAATGGAAAATGCTTTGCATGTAATAGATTTGGGCATATGGCTAACTAATGCAGATCAAGAGTGAATCCTATCAATGGAAGGAACCAAGGGTAGAGGAATATTGTTTTCTACAATTGCAATAGACCTGGACATGTTGCGAAATTCTGCAGAAGAAAGAATGTGAAAAGAAACTATCCTGCAGAAAAGAGGAAAATAGAGTAGAGGGAAGATAAGGGAAAGAACAAGGTTGATCCGGTAGAAACCAAGAAGGAAATGGGCAAGATCTAGATTAAGAAGGATGTAAAAGAGGTCAAGGATGGATCCGCACCAGCTTCTGGTGCAGATACTTCCTCTTGGAAGTAAATTGGGAGCTCTGACTCAGGGGGAACTTTTATTGAATATCCTGATCCCCTAGCCAGATAGTGGGTGCTGAGATCCAACACTAAGGTATGAGTTAAAGAAGTATTGGATGAATCATTTAAAGAAGAAACAAGTAGAAAAAGATCTAATGTGACACATTGTGGAGCAATCTTGATCGACTGTGCTTAACAATGAAGTGTTTGACACCTTTTTGGAAAACAACATTTATGGAGATTAGGTTTTGGTAAACAAAGGTTTCAAAGGGTTGCATGGGAAGGATTAATTACTTTGCATTTGAATTTTCAAGTATTTGAGGAGAGTAGAAGCGAAACCCTAAGCGACATCAACAATTTCTAGTGATTCTAAGCAGAGAAAACCCTAATTTGACATAAAGAGGTATTTACAGTTTGAAACCCTACTGTGAACTTGTTTGAATTATTATAGAAATGGTGACACTACAAGTAATCGATATCACTAAGAGACCTCAACCCAAATTCAAGAAACATCCATTCAAATCTACGGAAGTCTACCCTAATGGTGCATTTTTAGGAGTGTCGTATGGTGTAATGCATGAAGAAGACATTAGGGCATACATTCATGTTGTCCTAGAAGAAATTAGTGGTAGCCAACTTATAGATTTGCACCTAAAACATCTAACTGGTGATGATTTTGAATTGAAGAGTACAAGGCACTGGCAGAAAAGAAATTTATACAATATATAGACTTCCCGACATTTGCAGAGGACGAATGGGTTTGATATATATTGAGAAGAATTCATGATGAATTCATGTGGCTTGACACACCCTTCATGATTACAAAGGAGGCTATAAGGGCTATAACAAGATTGAACTCTACTGGAACAGTGCCTGTACTAAAAGGTTGTAAAGAATAACATTGTGATGGAGGCCACTGGAGCTCAACTTGACAAAAGGGCATTAATTGTTAACACAATTGCAGACCATGCAGTAAGGTTCACATTGATGGTAATCAAATACAAGATATACTTCACAAACTGGGAGAAGTCTTTCTCCAGTACATCCATCTACACTACTTATGAGATGGTTAAGAAGAATGTTGATTATGACCTCTGTGAGTTGCTCCAGCAATAATTAATGGAAAATCTAAAGAAGACAAAGGAATCTAAATATGCATTCAAGTATGGTACATTGATCATCTTCCTATTTTTCTATTTCATGAAAGAATTACCAGGAATGAAGAATTTGTTTTGGTTTGATAACCAACTTGTTGTCTCATAAATAAGGAATCATTTAAATAGCATAGGAATCCATGATGCACAGAATGCAGCCTTGTGGGGGTATTTCAAAAACTTTCAAAAGGTCATCCAATCTAGGGAAAGAATTCTTAAGTCAATAGTTGAAAAGTACAAAAATGGCATATGCTTTACTATAAATAAGGATCAATGCATGATGGTGGCTATGGAGTCAAGGATAGTTTGGTTCCTTTCAATGGGCTATGAAGTAGTTGAAAATGTGTTGAATGGTTATGTTGAGCTCATGTTGAGTAAGCCCAGAGATCCTACTGAGGAAAGATTTGGCACTTATGAGGAAATCTCTATCAAAGTGCATGTTGAATTGAGAAAGCCTGAAAGTTTAAAGAGGCTAGAAAAATGGCAGAAGAATATGCCCAGAGCAAGGGCTTCACTAAAGAATAGTTTGCAAAAACAAGAGCAAAGGTAGAAGTAGCAAGAGTAGCTAAAGAGAAGAAGTAAGGTGAACCTGAAAAGGCTTTGAAAGAGCCTGAGAAGAAAACAAAGGAGCCATTAGTAACAAGGAAAAGAATAAGAGGTTCAACCTCTACTCACACTGCAACTACATCCTTCGGTCCCACACCTTCCATGAGTGTGGAAGCACCTGCAAAGGAAACCATTGCAAAAGAGCACAAGAGAATGAAAAAAAAAGGTAAAAGGATGTATCTTAGTATAGGAGCTGATGATGTGGAGACTGAGACAGATGAAGAGGTAGAGAAAATGAAGACCAAGGCTAGTAAAGTCTCAAAGAGCAAATAGGACAAGCCCTTTGATAAGGGCAAAAGTAAGAAAAAGCCAAGGCAAACAGATCTTGAGAAAGTAGAGGCTACAATAAATTTGGAAGATGTCCTTAATGCTATGGCAGCACATGGTAATCTAAAGCCCATATCAGACCTATATGATGAATATAATGATGCAAATAAAAACATCATTTAAACTACAATAATCTAATTTTTGGAAATGTTTAACAAAGCCCTCCTTGAGGTAATTATAGATCTACCTGATAGCTTGGGCAGTACCATGTTTGCTAGAAAAGAAACAACAATGGCTAAAGACTTAGAATTAGGAGAACATGCGTTGATACAATTGTGTCCAGATATAATAGATGAAGAGAAAACAAGAGTCAACAAGATACTTGGGAGAAAGCTTGACATAAAAACAAGGACCAACTTTTTGATGTTCGAAGACATAGAGAAGTTGGTAAAGGACACATAACAAATAACTCTTGATGTCCTAAAAGAATTCAACACCTCAACTATTCATGACAAGGAAGATCAAAATTTTGGTGATGAGAGTTTCCTTCTGGAATTCAACTCTAAAGACCTAAATCAAACAAAGACTCCTCCAGTAAGCCCAAGGAAGGATGAAGAAATAAAGGAGCAAGAAGGAGATAAGACTTCTGAGAATACTAAAGTCCCCCTGGAGCAAACTAAAAATGTTGATCAAAGAAATCAAGAGGATGAGCAAGCTAAGAAGAGCCCTCCTCTGGATCACAAAACTGATGAGCAAGAAGCTGAGGATCAAGATTCTCTAGAGTAGAACAAAGAAGAAGAATTGTCTCATGATATGACAAGAAACACTGCTGCAATTACACAAGACCCTGTTGATTCAGTCAGAGAGTTCTTGGAGAAGCAGCAAGAAGCTCAGTTTTTGGATTCACCTGAGTTGCTGCAAGGACCAATAAACCTAGCCTCAATGTCACCTCTACAGAAATTCAAATTAGTGTCAATTGTTCAAGACAAAGCTCAAGAAGAAATCTTGAGGTCTCATATTCAAGACAGTGAGCTCATTAATAAGGCATCTGATGTTTTGGAGAAATTGATGCTTGGATTGCAGAAAGATACACCTCTAGCACCATCTAAGCAAATCAAAAGGCTCATAAATTATGTAAGTTCACATTTTGAATCTTTTGAAATAGCTACTAATAATAAGGTTAGAGTAGAAATTCATGATAAAAGGTTAGTTGAGTTGAAGGATAAGCTAGCTAAAGATGCAATTTTGTTAGACAATAGCATCAAGAACATAGATATTGCTATTAAGGATGCTAGTGATATATACAAATTTTTTCTAACATGGCATGAGACAACAAAGGAAATGAAAGAGAAAATAGATGACTTGGAACTTCAATTGATAAAAATCTTAGAAACATTTGATCCTGCATCTAACTCCATCAACAACAAAAAGGTAGAAATTGAAGGCATTCATGCAAAGATAAGCAATTTGCAGAATAAGAAAGAGGCCACTAAGAGCAGAATGTGCCAAGTTAGAGAAATAATAGAATCCAATATTGATTCAATGACTGGTCTTCTAGCAGAGGCAACAAAGGTAAATACAATAACTTATGTGCCTACCACAGTAGACAAAGTAGAGGAATTAGTGTTTCAAGTGAATCGAAACATTCAAATTTTGAACAGTGCCAAGGCCAAATGGGATGGAGAGATCGATAAATTGAAATTCATATACTGAGACATCCTCTCCACCTTTTAGTAGGGAAGCTATATGATTGCACTTATACATATGAGGACAGGTATAACAATTTTGCAATTTTGACACAATTTTGTTATTTGTACATACACCTTTGCCATTGATATCAAAGGGGGAGAAGAAGAACCAATGAAAAATGGCCAAACATCTTAAGGGAAGAAGAAAAATAGAGTGTACATAGTAAGGGGGAGCAGTGTGAGCATTTTTCACTAAGTTTTGTCATCAATGCCAAAGGAGGAGATTGTTGGCAATATGTTCAAGAGACATTGCTGATATGTTGGAGATTTGATGTTGTCATTGATGGCAACAACCAGATATGATTGGAAATAGTTCTTGAGATAGGTTATGCATAGTATTTTTGGTCCAGAAAGAATGACTTAGTCAAATTGACTAAGTGTTGGTAGTTTACTAAGACAGTGACATTGATTCAGCTAGTACTCCTCCACAGATGAAGATTTTGGTGTGTAGTTTTGGTATGTTGCACATAGTTTTACATAATGCTATAT
Source organism: Cunninghamia lanceolata (assembly GCA_027924645.1). Taxonomy (NCBI): domain Eukaryota; kingdom Viridiplantae; phylum Streptophyta; class Pinopsida; order Cupressales; family Cupressaceae; genus Cunninghamia; species Cunninghamia lanceolata. The sequence goes on along the minus strand of BSBN01000619.1, from coordinate 3,378,276 downwards.
TCCAAGTTTCATGTCTTGAAAATCCCTGGATGCCATACTGTGAATTACCTAAGTCTGGGTAAGCAAAGTTCAGTTAGGAATAGTGCAGAACACTTGAGTATTTCAATCCACATTCCTTCGGTTTTGATTGCTTCGATGTGTGGTTTGGAGGTGTTGTAAACACATATAAGAAGTATCTAATTCCAGATTTGTAGATTCTAAAGTTCACCAGAAGATCATCTACAAGCTTCCAAGTATCGATATTCAATTGGATAGTGTTTCACAAAGACAAAGTCATTAGTTCAGAGATCCGCATCTTGCCATATAAGATTATTATGATCTGAGGTAATGAAGGTATGATTGGTGAGGCCTAATGAATGTTTGATATGAATTTTGGAGTCCCATGTGATCCACACTAGAAGTTATGATATGATAGACAATATGATTAAGTGTATACTCAAGTATAAGGCTGACACACAGTTGGATCGATGTGCGGTAAAGATATATTGTTTAAATCATCATCCTAAGTGGTTCTATAATAGGTCTAGACCTATGTGAAGGTTCTTGAATGATTGTATGGATTCACATTGTTGTTTGTGTAAAAGATCAAGCCGACCAAACATAACTTTTGTGTACATGCTTCATATTTGATATGCCAACCTAGTTTTGAATTGAATCTTGTTGTGGATATATATACTTGATAGAGTTCAATGTTGGATGTGTTATAATGTGAATGTGTTGCAAAGTTGTTGTGTATGTGACTCTTGTGATTCGAAAAATGTAGTAAGTGTAGAGAGATCTAAAGAATAAAGCATATGTGAACAGGGTAGAGAAACAGAATAGACATAATGAAGACCTTTGAATCTGTAAATTGAGCTATCAATGGAATTGTATTTCAGCATACTATAGATGCATTTGTAATAGTTCTTTCTTGGCAGTGAGCCACCATTTCTCTATCTTCTTTTATTTATGGCAGTAAGCCTATTGTAGTGAGCACTTCTTATGGATTATGGATTATGGATTATGGTATCCTAGAGGTAATGAATTTGATCTAAGTGCTTAAACTGATGTTGATTGGGCTAATTGTGTTGATGATAGAAGAAGTACAAGTGGTGGTGCATTCTTCTTTGGAAACATATTGGTTTCATGGCAGAGCAAGAAGCAAGATTTAGTGTCTTTATCAACTATAGAGGTAGAGTATATTGTAGTAGCATCCTAATATACACAAGTGTTGTGGATGAAGCAAATATTGAATGATATCAAGGTACTGTATGATGAGCCTATTCCTATTTTGTGTGATAATACAAGTGCTATCAATATTTCAAAGAATCCAGTGGTCCATTATAGAACCAAGCATATATCAATTAGGTATCACTTTTTGAGAGAGAAGGTTGCAAATAAGGAAGTGAAGTTGGAATATGTTCCACACAAAGGATTAAATTGCAAATATTTTCACAAAGGCTCTTGCAAAGGAAACTTTTGAGTATCTCCCACAAAGGTTAGAGGTAATTTCCCCTCCTTCTTGCTAGATGCATAGTGGTGCATCTGTCCAAGGGGAGTTCATGCTATATCATTTTCTGGACTGATGATGGCTACCTCTCAAGGGAGCAAGTAGTGGTCGGTGCTAATAGGGGGTGTCAATGAGTTGCTTCAAGAAAAAGTGTATGAACATCAAAGGAGGAGAAAGTTAAGAAAATGTGCATCTTAGGTGGAGAGTTTGTGCCCTAAGGGGGAGAAGTAGTTTCCCTTTGTCCTTGATGTCAAAGGGAGAGAGAGAAATGTGCACCTAAGAGGGATAATGAGAAGGTGTGTGTTTTTCCATCAATGACAAATGGGAGATTGTTGGCAATACGTGTTGTCATCGATGTAAAGACTCAGAGTGAGGTCAGCACTCAATTTGTGATGTGATTGATGTGTGTTAGGAATTAAGGTGTCTCAACCTTGGTAATTCCTTGCATTTATTATTTGTAATGTATTTATTTATTTAGCCTATGTTGTAATTTTGTTGCACATCCTATTTTTTCATTGAGTGTTTTACACATCCTATTTTTTCATTTAGTGTGAAGTGGCACGGTTAGTTGTCACTCCACTTGTAAGATGACTAGGATGGTCAACTCACTCCATGTGGAGATAGGCATCCCCTTTGTGTGGTAGAGGTTTTCTACCATGTGTCGGCATCTTGACTAGTGTGTAAGTGAATCTTGACCGAAACGGTTATGACAGAATCTATGATGCATAAGAGTAAAAAATGGAATGTTCTATGATAGGTGAAGACATGTGTCACAAGGCATCTTGGAAGAAGGCATATGTGGGTGCCCCAAGGAGGGTTATGACATGTTGTAAGAGAATATGCTATTTTTAGCTTGTGTATGATAGATTCTCTTATAGCTATAAGATATGACGGTTATGACGGATTCTATGACAGTCGTAAGAGTATCTGTCATAACCCAACTTGGGAATAGGTGACTTCTTTGGGATGGGGGATATGACAAGTGTCATGAACACCCTATAGTGTTGGACAAGTGTCCCTAGGTGTGGATTTTGGGCCATGAGGCCATGTTGGATGTCCATCTTAAGATAGGCTCATTTTTGCTTGTAACTTCTTTATAAACAGGTACTTTGAGAGAAGATGTAGTATGTGATTGACAGGTACTATTATGCTACCAAATTGCGATGCAGGAGCATCCCTGGTTCTAGAGAAATCTTGCATCAACCAAAAAACATTTGCAATTCATTTTGTTTGCAGTTCAATTTGTTTCTTTTCATTTTCTAGTTCAGTTCAGGCAGTTCAGCTAGAAGCAATTTCTGCTTTTGGTCCAACATTTGATTAGCATCTACATTCATTCATTTACATCATATTTAGAATTTAGAGATCTGCATGTCAATACCGGAAAGATATCACTATCAGAAGCTTTTTCTCATAGCAGAGCATCCTGATAATCACTGGCAACCAGCTGAACGAGAAACTTACGGAAGCACTTCCTGATCTTTGGAGCCTAATGACACATCATTCAATAATCTTTGGCTCATGGATGACCTTCCTAGGAGATTTGCACTTCATTCCATTCATTTTCTAGAAGTGTTCTATATATTTATGTCTGACCTATCTATGTTCACACGTTATATCTCTTCTTTGGAATTTGTGATCTTCCTTGGCCAATGCAGAGGAATCTATTAATTTGGATTAGATATATATTGATGTAATAGATCCTTGGGAAAGTAGTTATCAAGTTATAAGCATACGCATAAGTTCATAGTTCAGATTTTGTGCAAAGGAACTTCAAAGCTTTATCTTGCGCATGTATGTAATCAAGCCTGTGAGCCCTAATTGTAAGCCTGCATGTTGCCGACCAATCTCTATTTGAACTCTATGATATATTGAGTGATTAAGTCTGCATTTACTATATTTCTTATGTTGTTTCCATTGTGTTTCCTCTTGCTGCATGGTCCAGACAGTTCACTCTATGAATCCTCCTACTGTGACTGCACCAAGTGGTATCAGAGCAAAAGTTTGAATCTTTGGGAGCGAATTGAGAAACGTTGGTGAAGGAATTCTGTAAGATCTTACTATGACCAGATCGCTAAATTGAGGCAGGTTACTTATGTTGCAACTGATCTCCAATTGTGAGGCAGTTGTCACCATGTAGCCCAATCACCGAACCTGAGGCAGTTTACACTTGATCCTAGGAAGAATGCCACCAAGGAGAGTTGCTATTGTTGGAACAATAGCTAGTAGAATAGATGAGATGATGGAGATAATGAAAATAATGTAAATTTGTTTGGATGTTATTGAAGAAGATAGGCGAAGAGGATTGACACCGAGACCTAATGTTGAAAGCGATAAGGAAGAAGAATTTCAATCTGTTGAACAAACTGGTGAAACCATAGAAGGTGATGAAGAAGAAGAATCAGATCAAGTAAAGATGTTGAGAGCTATTTCAAAGATTGGAAAGAGACCTAGAGTTGATGTGCCGAACTATACTGGTAATCTAAACCCTGAAGAACTAATTGACTTGATAAATGACATGGAAGAAAACTTTAAGTATGAAGAAGTTGAAGATCCAGAGAAGGTGAATTTTGCAAAGACAAAGTTGAAAGGACATGCTGCTATATGGTGGAAAGAGGTTTAGTTGGAAAGAAATAGAAGAGGGAAAGAAAATATTACAAAGTGGGACCAGATGGTGACAAAGTTGAAGAATCAGTTTATACCTGCTGACTATGAGTTGGAGCTATTGAAGAGATTGCAAAACCTGAGACAAAAGGAGAAATCTGTGAAGGAGTACACTGAAGAATTTCATAAGATGATCATAAGGACATAACATAGTGAAGCAAGCAAGGAGAAAGTGGCTAGATACATCAATGGACTGAGATTGCGCATTCAAGAGGAACTAAGCCTAGTAAGGATGACATCTTTGGAGGAAGCATATCAGTTTGCCCTAAAAGTTGAAGAGAAGCTGGGTAAAAGACATGATCAGAGACAGAGGAAGAGGAGGTAAATTTCAGAGAGGTAGGACTTTTTTGACAGCCCATTTGAGAAGGAGGATAAAGACACTATTGCTTACCAGAGAGATGATAGAAATTTTTACCAGAGAGGAAACCCTAGTGCATTCCAGAATGAAGGATATAGAAGGGAAGGAAGAGGATTTGATAAGAGAATGTTTAGAGGTACTTTTTTCAAGTGCGGAGGTGGACATAGAGCATTTGAATGTAATCAGGGTAGTACAAGTAAGAAGACATAGAATAGTGGAAGAGCAGCCTATGTGGAAGAAGAACCTGTTGGATCACCTAGTTCAGTTGGCAAACCTGAGAAAGGAGAATTGTTGGTGATGAGGAGAGCACTATTTCAAATAGAGACAGATGAGGAACCACCACAGAGGAAAAGTTTGTTCAGGACTAGATGCAAATCTGGAGGTAAGTGTTGTAAAGTTGTAATTGATAGTGGTAGTTCTGATAACCTATTTTCAGAGGAGATGGTGACTAAGCTGAAGTTGGAAAGATTGAAACACCCTAAACTATATCAGATAGCATGGATTCAGGATGATCATAAGGTACTAGTGAGTGAACAATGTTTGGTGAAATTTCATATTGGATCTTATCATGATGAAGTCTTGTGTTATATTATGCCTATGGATGTTTGTCATATCTTTTTGGGTAGACCTTTGCAGTATGATAGAAAAGATATTCAAGATGGGAGAAAGAATATATACACTATAACATCAAATGGAAAGAGAATTACTTTGATTCCTTTAGAAGATGATCCTAAGAGTGAAGTATGTGGGAATGCTAGAATCTGTTTGGTAGATGGAAGAAAAATTTTGGATGGTTTGAAACATGAGAATATGTGTTATGTCTTGATTCCTAAGAAATCTGAAACATTAGAAAAAGAAACTAAACCGGAGGAGATAAGAGAGTTGCTGACAGAGTATGAAGACATCATATCAAATAATGTGCCTAATGGATTGCCACCTATAAGGAGTATTAGTCATCACATGGATCTTATACCGGGAGCAAGTTTGCCTAACAAAGCACCACATAGGATGACATCAGAAAAAAAAATAAAAAAAATGAAGAACTGAATAGATAGATACAAGAGTTGTTGAGGAAAGGTTTAATAAGAGAAAGTTTGAGTCCTTGTGTAGTACCTACAGTGCTTGCACCAAAGAAGGATAGAGACTCTAGAGAATTAAACAAGATCACAGTTAAGTATAGATTTCCTTTACCTAGAATGGATGGATGATATCCTGGATTGTTTGAGTGGAGCAAAATATTTCATAAAGATAGATTTGAAGAGTGGATACCATCAAATCATAATCAAAGAAGGAGATGAATGGAAGACTGCTTTTAAGAAAAATGAAGGATTGTATGAGTGGTTAGTGATGCCCTTTGGATTGACAAATGCACCGAGTACTTTCATGAGATTGATGAATGAAGTTCTGAAGAAATTCTTGGCTAGGTTTGAGATTGTATACTTGGATGATATTCTGATTTTCAGTAAGACAAAAGAGGAACATTTGTGGCATATTAGACAAGTTTTGCAGAGGTTGAGAGAAGAGAAATTACTAATAAACATCAAGTAGTGTAGTTTCATGAAGGAAGAGTTGGTATATTTGGGATTTGTGATTTCTGCGGAAGGATTGAAGATGGACCCTAAGAAAGTAGGAGCAATTGTTGAATGGCCTACACCAAAGAGCATTGGAGAGGTTAGATCATTTCATGGATTGGCTAGTTTCTACCAGAAGTTAATCCAAAATTTTAGTTCAGTTTGTAACCCTATGACAGATACAATGAGAGGTGACAGAAAGGATTTTAAGTGGACATCTAGAGTAGATAAAAGTTTTGATTTATTAAAGAAGAAAGTGACAGAGCAACCTGTTTTGGCATTACCGAATTTCAATAAGGTATTTCAAGTTGATTGTGATGCTAGTAGAAATGCAATTGGAGTAGTATTAAGTCAAGAAGGTAGACCTATAGCTTATTTTAGTGAGAAGTTGAATGATGCAAGGAAAAGATATTCAGTAAGATCTCTATGCCATAATTCAAGCCTTGAAGAAGTGGAGACATTACTTGTTTCCTAAGGAGTTTGTGTTGTATACAAATCATCAAGTTTTGCAATATTTGAACAGTCAAGGTAAGTTGAATTAGAGACATATGAGATGGGTAGAGTTCATGCAGAGTTATACTTTTGTGTTGAAGCATAGGAGTGGAAAATCAAACAAAGTTACTGATGCCTTGAGTAGAAGAAGAAAATTATTGACAGAAATGAGAATTGAGGTGTTGGGTTTTAAAGAATTGAAGAACATGTATGAGGAAGACATTGATTTTGCGGAACCTTGGAAAGCATGTAAGGAACCTGTTGTGACAAATAGGAGTAAATGGTTGGACTATTTCATTCAAGAAGATATATTGTTCAAAGGAAGTCAGTTGTACATAGCTAGAAGTTCAATGAGGGATAATTTGATCAAGGAGAAGCATAGTGGTGGATTGGTAGGACATTTTGGCATTGATAAGACAGTGGATTTGGTGCGTGAAAACTACTTTTGGCCTTAGATACATAAGGATGTTAGGAGATTTGTGCTAAGTTGTAGAGTTTGTCAAGTTGCAAAAGGGAGTAGTCAGAACACTGGATTGTATAAACCTCTGACAATACCGGAGAGACCTTGGGAAGACATAAGCATGGATTTTGTGATGGGATTGCCTAAGACATAGAGAGGAGATGATTCAATATTTGTAGTGGTGGACAGATTTTCAAAGATGGCTCATTTCATACCCTGTAAGAAGACAACTGATGCAGTGCATCTAGCAGACCTATTTTCAAGGAGATTGTGAGATTGCATGGATTACCTAAAAGTATAGTTTCAGACAGAGACACAAAGTTTGTTGGGTACTTTTGGAGGACACTTTGGAAGAAGATGAAGACAGATTTGAAATTTAATTCAACTTTTCATCCACAAACTGATGGACAGATAGAGGTAGTGAATAGAAGTTTGGGAAATTTGTTGAGATGTTTGGTTGGAGAGAAGGCAGGAAGTTGGGATTTGATTCTTTCACAAGCAGAGTTTGCATACAATAATTTAGTGAATAGGAGTACCGAAAAAATACCTTTTGAGATTGTGACTAGAGTGAATCCTAGAGGAGTTGCAGAATTGAGAGATATTAGTACAGAGGAAAAGAGAAGTACGGAAGTAGAAGAATTTGCCGATCATATGAAGACAATACATAATCAGGTGAAGAAGCATTTGGAGGATATGAATAGTAGGTACAAAGAGAAGGCTGATGGGAAGAGAAGACATAAGGAATTTGATGTGGGAGACGAAGTAATGGTGTACTTGAGAAAAGAAAGATTTCCAGTTGGGACATATCACAAGTTGAAGATGAAGAAGTTTGGACCTTGCAAGGTACTCAAGAAATTTGATTTAGGAAATGCATATGAAGTAGAGTTATTAGAGGCATTGGGTATATCACCTATTTTCAACATTGCAGACCTTTATCAGTATCATGAAGTAGAGTTTAGTGATAGCATGGATGAAGAATTGAAGAAGCAGTTACCACAACAAGCACTAGAGCAGATTGAAGACATATTGGACAATAGAGTTGGACGCAACACTAGAGGAAGACAATACAAAGAATATCTTGTGAAGTGGAAAGGCAGACTGGAAGAAGATTCATCATGGATTTCTCAAGCTGAGGTGGATCATCTTGGTTCTCCCCTAGCCCTAGAAAAGTGAGGGACTCACTTTTTCAATAATCCCAAATGTCTGATGCAGGAGCATCCCTGGTTCAAGAGCAATCTTGCATCAACCAAAAAACATTTACATTTCATTTTGTTTGCAGTTCAGTTTGTTTCTTTTCATTTTCCAGTTCAGTCAGAAGCAGTTTCTGCTTTTGGTCTGGCATTTCACCATAGTTATATTTCAGATCTTATGGAGCTAGACTTAGCACCTACATTCATTCATTTACATCATATTCAGAATTCAGAGATCCGCAAGTCAATACCAGAAAGATATCGCTATCAGAAGTTGTTGTTTCTCATAGCAGAGCATCCTGATAATCACTGGCAACCAGCTAAAGGAGAAACTTGTGGAAGCATTTCCTGATCTTTGTAGCCTAATGACACATCATTCAATAATCTTTGGTTCGTGACCAACCTTCCCAAGAGATCCACACTTCACTCCATTCATTTTTCGGAAGTGTTCTATGCATTTAGGTCTGACCTATCTGTGTTCACACATTACATCTCTTCTTTGGAATTTGTGATCTTCCTTGGCCAACGCGGAGGAATATATTGATCTGGATTAGATATATATTGATGTAATAGATCCTTAGGAAAGTAGTTATCAAGTTGTACGCATATGCATAAGTCCATAGTTTAGATTTTGTGTGAAGGAACTTCAAAGCTTTATCTTGTGCATGTATGTAATCAGGCCTATGAGCCCTAATTGTAAGCTCGCATGTTGCCGGCTAATCTCTATTTGAACTCTATGATATATTGAGTGACTGAATCTACATTTACTATATTTCTTGTGTTGTTTCTGTTGTGTTTACTCTTGTTGCATGGTCTGGACAGTTCACTTTGTGAACCCTCCTACCGTGACTGCACCAGATTGTCTCCAGATACAAGTGTCGAAGACTCCTGAGAGCTTGCATTGCAAGTGTATTGTAAAACCATTACAGTTTTGATAATATATTGTGTAGGTTTTGGAGTGTGGGGTTTTTCACCTGATAAGGGTTTTCCCCACATTATATCTTGTCTCTCTCTTCTACTGTCTTACATTCTTGTGTTGTGTATTGTTGTAATATCTCCATTGTTGTGTTAAACATTCTATAATTGTAAAGGTTAACAATAATTTGCACTCATCTCTCCTCATTAGATTAGTGTGGGAAGCGATTTTCGCACACCTAGCTTCCTTTCAGTTGGTATCAGAGCTTGATCAGCTTTGGTCCTAGTTGTTGGGTAGGGGTTTTTTGAGCAAATCTTAAGTTGAGTGGAAGCTTTGTGAGAGTATTATGTAATCTTGTTGCAAGAAGGAGATGACATGCACATTCAGAAGATTAGAGGTGGAGAAATTCAATGGCACAAATTTTGAGTTATGGAAACTTAAGATGGAAGACATGCTTGTTGATCGAGACCTATGGGAAATCGTATTCAGTGTAAAACCAAATGCAATGGCACAAGGTAATTGGGATCTCAAAGACATAAGGCTAAGGGTCTCAAAAGACTCAGTCTAGCTAATTTTTTCCTATTAAATGTCCATGAGGAGAAGACCATGAAAGACCTTTGGAAGATGCTGGGTGATGTTTATCAAGCCAAATGCCTAGTGAACAAGCTTTTTCTAACAAAGAAGTTGTATTCTCTGAGGATGGAGGATGGATGATCTGTTGCAGATCACCTAAATGCTTTCAACATGTTTGTTGTACAATTGACATCCGTTGGTGTGAAGATGGAGGAGGAGGATCATTGTATGACCTTGCTTTGTTCTTTTCCAGATTCGTGGGATCATCTTGTTATGGCTATTATCATCACTGTTATCTGAGGAGATGCAGAGAAAGTCTTCTGAGGTAGCCAAAGAGGCTCTTGCGGTTTGTGGAAGACCCAAGGAGAAAGGAAAAAAGAAGGACAATAAACCTAAGAAGGGTTGATCCAAATCCCATGGGAGATCTAAATCTCCTGGAAAGTCCAAGGCTCTCTATTGGAACTATGGCAAAACTGGGCATTTCTGAAAGGAAAAGAAAAAGAAGAAGAAGAATGCCCTAGATTCAGATTCTGACAAGTCACAAGATGATGGTGATGCCTTCATCACAGCCCTGGCCACCCATGCATCTAATGATGTGTGGTTGATAGATTTTGGTGCATCATTCCACATGACCTCACATGAAAGCTAGTTCACGAAGTATGAAGAGTTCAATGGTGGAAGAGTGTACCTAAGTGACGATTCTCATCTGAAGATTGTTGGTTGTGGAAGAGTCTCAATCTGATTCCCTAATGGATGAGTGAAGGGGATCACTAGGGTTATGAACATCCCGGGCTTGGCATGGAACCTACTTTTTGTAAGTATATTGAATGATGCAGGTTGTCTTTTCGAAGGATGGATGCAAGATGACTAGAGGATCTATGGCTCTTGCGAAGGGTACTCAGAGAGGTACTCTATTTCAACTGCAGGCATGCACTTCATAGTGCAATAGTTCTTCTGACTCGAAGAAAAGAGTTGTAGTCACTTCATCCCCACCATCTGAACAAGTAGTGAAGAAATCTATTGTAACAAATTCTGATGGTAATGCATCTTGAGTACTTAAGGGTGCTCATGCTTTGGAAGTTAAGCTTCCTACTAAAAAGACAATGTTATGGCATATGAGATTTGGCCACATTGGTGAGGATGGTCTCAGAACCCTAAAAAAAACCTGGTTGAGGGGTTAAATGATTGTAATCTTGAGTTTAACTTTTGTGAACATTGTATATATGGAAAGCAAAACCGTGTTTAGTTTTACTCTAGTTCTCGCAAGTCTTCTGGTGTATTGATCTTATTCATTCTGATGTGTTTGGTCTTGTTAGTGTTCCTTCAATTTTCAAATCTGTATATTTTGTATCTTTCATAGATTATTATAGTAGAAGGACATGGATTTATTTTCTCAGAAGAAAGACTAAAGTCTTTAGTCAGTTCAAAGAGTTTAAAGCTTTTGTTGTGAATTAGACTAGTAAAAAGATTAAGTGTTTGAGAACTGATAACAATGGTGAGTTTTGTTCAACAGAGTTCAATAAGTTTTGTAAAGAGCAAAGGATTGAAAGACATAAGACAACTCCATACACCTCGCAGCAAAATGGAGTTGCAGAGAGGATGAACAAGACACTGATGGAGAAGGCTAGGAGTATGCTTAGTGGAGCAAGCCTTGAACAAAAGTTTTGGGCTGAAGCTGTAGCCACTGCTTGCTACCTGGTAAATAGGTCTCCTACATCAGCTCTTGTTGGTAAGACACCTATGGAGGTGTGGTCTGGTAAGAAGCCTTCAATTAGACATCTTCATGTTTTTGGTTGTGAGGCATATGCACATGTACCTAGGGAGAAATGGTCTAAATTGGAGAACAAGGCTGTTAAGTGTATTTTCATTGGCTATGGTGTCAGTGTGAAAGGATACAAGCTTTGGGATCATGAGGCTGAAAAAGTGTTGTATAGCAGAAGTGTTATTTTTAGAGAACTAACACCTTCTCCTCTTATTCTATAGCCAGAAGAAATAGAAAAGAAAGAGGATGTGGTTCAGTTTCCTTCTACCCCTGAGAAGACTAAACCGACAAACCCTGTGAGACCTGATGATGAGGAGAGCTCTAGCAGCTCTGAAAGTTTATAAAAAGAAGCATAACCTCAACCTCAGCCACTGATGAGGTCTACACGAACAAGAAAGCAACCTAATAGGTTTGGTTATTCATTGCTTGATTCTAGTTGTGCTTTTTCCTTTCTTACTAACACTGATGAGCCTAGAACTGTGACAGAGGCTATGGGCATGAAAGATGCAGGTTCCTGGAAGGAGGCCATGGAAGATGGGATGGCTTCTTTGGAAAAGAATAAAACATGGGACTCGGTGCCTTTGCATGAAGGATGGAAACCTGTTGGATGCAAATGGGTGTTGAAGAAGAAATTTGGTGCAGATGGCAGTGTTGAAAAGTATAAGGCCAAACTGGTTGAGAAGGGGTATTCACAAGTGGAGGGAATTGATTGTGGTGAAATTTTCTCTCCTGTTGCAAAGATGACATCTATTTAGTTCTTGTTATTTCTTGCAAGAGCTTATGACTTAGAGGTGGAGCAGATGTATGTGAAGATAGCATTCCTTCATGGTGATTTGAGGAAGAGATTTACATGTCACAACCAGAGCATTACATAGAGAAAGGTAAAGAAAATTTGGTTTGCAAGTTGAAAAAGTCTTTGTATGGTTTGAAGCAGTCTCATAGGATGTGGTACTTGAAGTTTGATGCCTTTGTGTTGTTGGTTCGATTTATGAGATCAAAATTAGATCATTGTGTGTATTATAAATTTAACAATGATCTCATTCTCATTATTGCATTGTATGTTGATGATATGTTGTTAATTGGGAATGGTAAGAATATGATTTCTGACTAGAAGTCTCAGTTGTTAGCACAGTTTGAGATGAAAAATATAGGGGTAACCAGGTACATTTTGGGAATGGAAATCAAAAGAGACAGAGCTAACAAAAAACTTTGGCTAAGCCAGAGTAAGTATGTGAAGACCGTGTTGGATGAGTTTAGCATGGCAGATTGTAGACCATTGGGTGTTCCTGTTTCTTTGGGGACAAAGTTTTTTGTTAATGATTGTCCAAAATCTCCTAGTGAGGTGGAGGACATGAGAAAAGTACCTTATGCTAGTGTTGTTGGCAGTTTAATGTATACTATGGTCTGCACAAGACCAGACATTGCCCAAACAGTGGGAGTCCTTAGTCGATTTATGGCTAATCCTAGACAAGTACATTAGGATGCAGCAAAGAGAGTGTTTAGATATTTGAGGGGTACTTCCAAGTATTCCATATGCTATCATGGTAATCCTACAGGACCTCTGCATCCAGTTTGTATTCATGGATTCTGATTGGGTAGGTGACATTGACAACAGGAGATCCACCACTGCCTATGTGTTCACTATGTTCAATGGTGCAATTAGTTGGATGAATAAGCAACAACCTGTGGTTGTTTTGTCCATGGCAGAAGCTGAGTATATGGCAGTAGCTCATGCTTGTAAGGAAGCCATTTGGCTTAAGAGATTAAGTTCAAATATTGGTGTTGATGCAGGAAAGATTACGATTTGTTGTGACAGTCAGAGTGCGATTTGCCTAGAAAAGAATCCAACTTTCCATGCCAGAACAAAGCATATTGATGTATAGTTTCACTTCGTACGAGACATGGTAGAGGATGGCAAGGTGAATTTGGAGAAGGTAGACACTTTGAAGAATGTTGCGGATACATTGACGAAAATAGTGGGCATAGAGAAGTTCAGATGGTGTTCAGAGTCTATGGGCCTCTCGATCTATAGCAGTTAAATCTTGTTATTTCCATTGGCTCTTACAAGGTGTTCGACAAGTGGGAGAATGTTGGGAATTAAGGTGTCTCAACCTTGGTAATTCCTTGCATTTATTATTTCTAATGTATTTATTTTTTAAGCCTATGTTGTAATTTTGTTGCACATCCTATTTTGTCATTTAGTTTGAAGTGGCACAGTGAGTTGTCACTCCACGTGTAAGATGACTAGGATGGTCAACTCACTCCATATGGAGATAGGTGTCCCCTTTGTGTGGTAAAGGTTTTCTACCATGTGTCGGCATCTTGACTAGTGTGTAAGTGAATCTTGACCGAAACGGTTATGACAGATTCCTATGACATAATTTATGACGTGTAAGAGTCAAAAATAGAATGTTCTATGACAGGTTAAGACATGTGTCACAAGGCATCTTGGAAGAAGGTATCTTTGGGTGCCCCAAAGAGGGTTATGACATGTTGTAAGAGAATATGCTATTTTTAGCCTGTGTGACAGATTCTCTTACAGCTGTAAGATATGACAATTATGATAGATTCTATGACAGTCGTAAGAGTATCTGTCATAGCCCAACTTGGCAATAGGTGAGTTCTTTGGGATGGGGGGATATGAAAAGTGTCAAGAACACCCTGCAGTGTTGGACAAGTGTCCCTAGGCATGGATTTTGGGCCATGAGGCCATGTTAGACGCCCATCTCAAGATAGGCTCATTTTTGCCTTGTAACTTCTTTATAAATAGGTTCTTTGAGAGGATATATACCAATTCAAAACATCTGCACAACTTTATTTCAATAAAGGAAAATTCAAAACATCTACACAACTTTATTTCAATAAAGGAAACCTTGTATTACAATTTGCTCAAAGGCACAATGACTCGGAACTTAAAACACTTAAGACTTCCTTAGACTCCTATTTCCCAATTGCAAGACTTCTCTTAAATCCAAACCCGAATGAAGAGAATGAGGTAGCTCGTCCTTATTTATAATACTGAGTGGACCTCAAAACTCAAAATTAGTTTACAATTCCGACCATACAAAAGGGACACGTAGCATAAGCTATAGGAAAATATATTCGTAATAAGAGCACCGTATGCGAGGACGGCCTGCTTTACACCCAAAAGCAAATATGGGGATTTTGCTTTTTGAAACAGGGTTGCATCCTGTTGTTGGAATCTTAACGTGGCCGACAGCACGGCACTGACAAACCCAAGTGCTAGTCATCATCACTTGATTTGCTATTAGAATTTGACTCAGAATCAAGATTAGTGGGAGACAAGAGGAATCTTGGTAGTGGCCGAAAAGCTATCTCTAGGTCATCTGGTCACTAATGGAAAGTGTAAGTAATCTTGTCAATTTCATCAGGAGATGCAAAGTCTATTTCTGTTCGGGCTGCCATGAGGGTTGGTTGTAGGACTACCTCCATGTCTTCGATCATTGCTTTTGGGAACCAGTCATGTGTTAAGGGATAGTATTCAACTCTAGGAATGCAATAATGGTAAGGTGATTGTAAATATCCAGACGAACCCGCCATTCCTTCTTGAATTGCCCAATTAAAATTTCCTTGAATATGATCAAAAAATTTGACCATGTCTGGTTGAATTATGCATTCATTGTAACCAAGGAAAATATCTGCATAATCCTCAAATTCTAATTGCAGGAGAGTGCTACTATTAAAGAATCCAAACTTTGCACATTTGAGGAAATTCTTCTTAATCTTAACTGGCCAGTTCATTGGAAGTAGTGAACTTATCATCATATCTAATGTTATTCCATTCCTTATTGCAAAATATACACAAGCATCTTTTAACCCAAAGTGATACAAGAATTCATCTTATTGAGCTGGTGTGAGAATTCCTTTTTCATAATTTGCTCGAACAAGGTCTCTCAATTCTTTCAACCATTTATTCAATATGTAAGTATGTAGAATGGGTGTGAGAATTTCTGGAGGAAGTTGTGGCACCCAGATATCTTGTCCTTGATCATCTTGACTAAGAAAAACCTCCACTCCATCTTTCCTGACAAGGCATTCACCATATTCAATCATCATATTCATTGGTTCTGCAAGCTTGGCCATTTCTCAGGTCAAAGAATCTGCTAATGGATTATTATCTCCTTTAATCCATTCTATATCAAAGTCATAACTCATGAAATCCAAATACCAGCGAGCAATTCTTCCATGAGCTAGATCCTTATCAGGCTTTTTCTTCATTAATGATCTCATTGGTTGGCTATCAGTTCTAAGAAAAATCTTAAACTTGGTAATACCCTTTTTAATAGCCAAAATTTCTTTCTCATAGATGGTATATCTGCATTTAGTGTTAGTGAAAGTGCCTGACCTGTAACCACACACCAGAGTTCCTTCTAAAGGGACTTCTTAGATCAGAACAGCTCTCCATACATCATCAGATGCATTAGTATATAAGATCAAAGGATAATCCTCTTTAGGTAGGTGAAGAGTAGGAAGATACTGACACTTCTGCTTGATTCTTTGAACTATTAATGATAATTCATCATTCCATGGCCCTGCTCCTTCTTTCAACTGTGCTTGAAGCTTCTTTCTATCCTTAGCTAAACCATTATAGAATGGACTTACGTAATTGAGACAACCAAGGAATCTTTGTATCTGCTTTGTGCCAACCAAGATGTCAGGAAATTCAGATATATGTTTAAGAATATGGGGTTGGAGTTTTACCTTGCCCTGTGACAAAACGAAACCCAGAAAATCAATTTCCTGCCTGCCAATGACCATTTTTTTTGCTGAGAGGCAAATCCCATGATTTCGGATTGTATGATACAGAGCTTCAAGATGCTTAAGATGCTATGAATCATCATCAAAATATACAATGATATCATCAATATAAACACTGCAAAATTCTTTTAGGCTTCTTAAAGCTTTATCCATTCTTCTTTGGAAATATGCAGAAGCAGTCTTTAAACCAAAAGGCATGACATTCCATTCATACAAACCTTGAGGCATAGAAAAGGTTGTTTTATACCTGTCTTCTTCTTTGACCTTGATTTGCCAGAAACCTGATTTGCAGTCAAATTTGGAGAAGACTTTCTTTGAAGCAGCTCTCATAATCAAATCTGTGCTGAAAGGAATAGGGTAGTTGAATGGCAAAATAATGTCATTAAGAGGTTTATAGTTTATACAGAATCTCTTTTTACCTCTTTGCTGTTCTGCTATTTTATTTACCAGAAATGCTGGACAACTGAAAGGACTCTTACTATTTGTGATGAATTTTCCTTCTATCAGTTCTTGCAGATGTTCATCCATTTCTTTTACTTCGGAAGGGCTCATAAGATAGGCTGGCTCAAAAGGAATGATTGTTTTGCATTCGGGATTTAATCAGATTTCACACTCTTCATGCTCCTTAGACCAGAACTGTAAGGGATTCAAACTACAACAATCTTATTCAAACTTAGCTTTGACAGGTTCTAGCAAGAGTGGTAGTTGTGGTCCTTGAGATTTCATGACCTCTTTCTTCTTGACTTGATCCTTTTTGGACAGCTTATGATTGACTAATTTCAACGATGGAATCTTCAGAGGTCCATCTGCATGCTTTAGAGATATCTCATGGGTTCTTAGCACAAATGGTTGATACTTAGTTAAGAATGTATACCCAAGCAGAATATCTTCTCTAAGACTGTCTAATTCAATCAGATCAAGAACAAATTATTTACCTTGTATTTCTATTGTCACATCTTGGGCATATCTTCCCATTTGAATCTCTGCTCCATTGATACCATAACCAGAAGGCAAATCTGTTCTCTTCTTCCATAACTCAGGAGGTATTGCATTGGTTTTAGCAAAACTTCAGGAAGAGCCAGAATCTACAAAGGCATCCATGGGAATGGGTTTAAAGCCAGGGAAACAGAGACCTATTCGGATGTAGGTGCAGTTTTCAACCATAAACAGGGCATTAGCAGGTTCATGAAATGCGGACAGTTCATTATCAAAAGAGGCGGCAGAGGAGTCATTATCAACTTTGGTTAATAATTCACGAATTTCCCCCACGGCAGAAGAAAGTTTAGACAATTCCTTTTGTTGGAGAGCACATTGCCGGGTGAGAATATTGATAGCTTCATGGAGTTGGTCAGTTTTAGCACAGAGGGAATCAAGACAGCGGCCAAATGACACAGAAGGGGACCTGTGAGACTTAGAGGAGTAACGCTTAGAGGAAGAAGAAACACGAGAGGAAGACCATTTAGGATGGACATAACCATGGGAAGACTTACGAGGAGATGGAGAAGGAGAACTAGTAACAGAATGTCAAGAAGATTTGGAATGCTTGACCTTTTTTTGCAATTGTGCCTTCTCTTTTTCCCAGGCCTTCAAATCTTTAACTTGCTGTCTAGCAGCTTTCTTCCTATCTTCCATTGAACCAGGCATATGATAGGGATCTTTGGATTTGGCCATGCTGATTTTAAAATCAAGATCCTTGATAGCCTTTTTAATCATTGTAGATACAACTGGGGCATCTGAAGAGCTTGAATCAAAGCCGTCTGAGTCATCAGAAGAAATGACTCTCCTGTGCTTATCTTGTGCCATATAATAAGAATCAGGAAAAACTTCAACCAATTCAAAGAATTGAACAGATTTATCATTGAGAGCATCTTGAATATGTAGAATATCCCACTGAGTATTATTAGCTTCAAACAGGGCATACACCTTATTTTCAGGGTGGTGCTTTCGGGGACAATCTGTGGCATAGTGAGGACCTTTACAAATAAAACACTGTATAGGTTTTCTTCTATGAGAAGAAGAATGTTTTTTGAACAAATATTTAGGGTGTTTCTGATTTTTAAAAGAATTTTTATTTACAGGAGCCAATCTATATTTCTTCTTATATTTTTTGCAGTCGTGAAAAGACTGTTCCATATTATCGTCATCATACTTATGCCTTTTACATTTGGAACAATGACAATTTTTCCCACAACTTTTCTTGCTGAATTTGCGGACATGCTTGAAATCCTTGATCTGATTGATAGGAGGTAGACTGCAATAATCCTTCATATTGCATGAAGAATTGTACTGATCTCTGTTATCACTTAGAGCTTTTAGAAAACATCCTTTGTCTAACTTATAGCTAACCAATGTTCTTAATTCACTGAAACCAAATGTATCTATTTTGGTTTTGTACTTGTTAGCTAAGTATTCTTCAACATAATCACCCAAACCACAAGGCAAAGAATTTAGATAGAACTTTTTGGTTGTTGGATCATGCATTTTCCCAGCAGCAATCATGTATTTTTCAAAGACTAAGTTATACTTATGCAATTTACCCAAGTCTTTTAGCTGCAGTGAATACAATATCTTTTCAGCCTCAAGAATGTCATTTTTTCGGTTACCAGAGAACAATCCTATCAGATATAATTTTAATGTTGCAAATCCTTCAACAGAAATATCATTTCTACCCATGTCAACTTCTTTAACATATTCGTCTCCATCTGAATCAATAGAAATTTTTCCATCATCTGGGAGAGAATTCCACCAGCTAGGAAGCTTACCAAACATGAGTCTAACAGCATATAGAACTTTAATAGCCTCAGACCATGATCCTCTAGTATCAAAGAAATTTTCCAGTGTATCACACCAGGTGCAAATAGTATCATAAGGATCTATGATTTTATCAATATTCAGAATGTAACTAGAACTAGCATATGCTCTAAGATTTTCTGGTCTAGCATTCTCAGAGATTGCATCTTTCATTTCAACATCAATCTGATTTTCAACAGTTGACTGACTAGCCATGTACAGGGGTTCCCAATCTTCTCTTATTTCAATATAAGAAGATTCAGAAGATTGCATACTTTCTGCTTCAGAAACTTCTTCTTTGACAGACATTTCAGCATAAATCTCTTCATCAAAAGAATTCATAGCTGCAGCTGGTTCATCCATATACATAGGCTCATTATCTTCTAATTAGCATTCTTGGAGCCAATCTTTCAACTGTTCAGTAGCCTGCATCATATGTTCTTTTTGTTTGGGAAACACTACTTTAGAAGGCATAGGTGGATTATGACTTCGGACAGTAGAAGTGGCTAGCTTTTCCTCTATTTCTTCAGAAAAGAGGATACTTTTTCGATGCTGAATCCTAGGTCTGGGCTTATGTTCTGATTTTGGAGTTTTTGCTTCTTCTACCTCTTCTTCAGAGTTATCTTTACCTTTCTGAGAGACTCTGATTTTCTTAGCATATCTGCGAACCTTCTCAAGATTTCTAGCAACATGTTCAAGAAGGGCTTTGTTTTCTTGCGAAGCAGTGTCTCTTTTTAGTTCAGAAGTAGAGACTTGATCTAACACCTGGCCAGAAATAGTTTCTAGTCTAGACAGGTTAGACTGGACATTTACTAGAGTAGCCTGAGTTTAATTGGCTTGATGAGTGAGGGTACCAAAATTATTCAGAGTAGAAGTACATTGTTTATCTATTTTGGTAACACTAGTTTCTACCTTGTAGGTAGAATTTTGCAACTGGAGCACATTATCATAAATAGAGACTGTTCTGTTTATATTCTGCTTGACATCAACAGCAATGTCATCTAAATTCTCTTGAGCTGTTTGCATCCAATGTGACTGCCAATTTCTCTGTGCTTTAGAGTTCTTTTGTTTGGTTCCCACCTTTGTATGTACCTTGGCCTCATATCTACCCCAAGTTTTTTCATCTGGATTAACTACTTGATAACTTTCTTGGTTTGGCCATCTACCAGGGGCATAACTAACTAAATCAATAGCAGTTACAGGATCAACTTGCACTATATGTTTTGTTCTGCGGTCTGAGCCATATCAGGGTAGATGTTCTCTCATCATACATGCAGGTTCTCCTAATTTTGCAATCTTTATACCCTTTCCTTTCTTATCTTTCTTTTCTTCCTCTTGCTTGGGAGCAAGATGTAATCTAGCACTAACTTGCTGGGAAAGATCATCTATCAGATCAGGGTCATGTGTTCGTCTAGATTTAGAGGAGAAAGAAGACCTAGAGGGCATTTGTTTGAACTTATGAGAAGCGCCAGAGGTAGAACATTCTTCAGGATTGTAATCCATAAAATGTTTTCTGCTGGTATTAGGATAGGCATGGGCCATAGATAAACTCCACTTTAAAGGTTGGGCTCGTGCTTGGGATTCATAAATGAGAGGTTGCTCAGGGATT
The DNA here is from genome assembly GCA_027924645.1 of Cunninghamia lanceolata. Taxonomy (NCBI): domain Eukaryota; kingdom Viridiplantae; phylum Streptophyta; class Pinopsida; order Cupressales; family Cupressaceae; genus Cunninghamia; species Cunninghamia lanceolata. The sequence continues at coordinate 3,357,626 of BSBN01000619.1, read as the reverse complement.
GTTTGGTTGGGTAATGCCTATAAGGTTATGTTGCCAACTCTGCGGGACTGGATCAGAGGTCTGTCAGAGAATCGATTTCTGTGGATCGGTAGATCTATGAACTGAGGTGCTTGTTTATTCAGCAGTTGCTGAATAATAGGAAATCCTATGTCGAAGCCAGTAGAGTCAATAAATCTACCATAATCTAACAGATTTGAAGAACCTTGGGGAAAACCTACCCCCATGGGCAAAGAGACTGGCGGAGACATAGTATTCATTATGCGGTATACGCACTGACCTCCTATGGTGGCGTAGACAGATCCAGGCATTAACTCAACACATTTAACTTGCAAGAGTAGACAAAATGTAGAGGAAATAAATTTATCAGACAGGGATAAGGTGAAATTAGGCTGGATAGACAGAACACCATCCCCTTTTTCAGCACTTAGAACACCTCAGAATTGAGCAATTACAGCTTGATCCCAAATTCTACAATGGGTATCTATTAGGGTAGCAAAAAACTCAGCATCTATGTTATAATTGAAATGAGGGTGAATGATTAAATCTACATGAGGGAAATGGACATGAAAGAAACCTTTATCATGCCATCAGGACACATCTTCAGGAAGTAGAAAAGGTAAGTAAATAGGACATATTCCAGTTCCAGAGACAAGGAGATTAATTTCAGACTGACGGACTGAATCACAGATCTTTGCCTTAATACCTTTCTCAGGATAAAATGTATTAATTTTCACATCAGGAAAAGTAAAATTGCCTTTATCATCGACTACATGGGTATTTTCTCCTTGAAAGTAATTATGCAAAACGTCAGACAATGCAGAACTCGCATTCATCAAACTTCGTAAAGCCATTGGTGAGAATAAAACTTACTAATTATCTTTCGCGATATTCCCTGCTACTTTGGTCGCGTTACTGCCCTTCCATGGCGCTATCCTTCGGCCTTCACTACGAGTCTTACTCCGACTTCCACAGGTACTACAGCATGCTACTTGCAAAACGTTCAGAAAAAATCTCACAATAGACTAAAACAAGAAGATAAACCAAGGCTCTGATACCAATTCAAAACATCTGCACAACTTTATTTCAATAAAGGAAACCTTGTATTACAATTTGCTCAAAGGCACAATGACTCGGAACTTAAAACACTTAAGACTTCCTTAGACTCCTATTTCCCAATTGCAGGACTTCTCTTAAATCCAAACCCGAATGAAGAGAATGAGGTAGCTCGTCCTTATTTATAATACTGAGCGGACCTCAAAACTCAAAATCAGTTTACAATTCTGACCATACAAAAGGGACACGTAGCATAAGCTACAGGAAAAGATATTCACAATAAGAGGACCGTATGTGAGGATGGCCTGCTTTACACCCAAAAGCAGAATTGGTATCAGAGCCTTGGTTTATCTTCTTGTTTTAGTCTATTGTGAGATTTTTTTTGAATGTTTAGCAAGTAGCATGCTGTAGTACCTGTGGAAGTCAAAGTAAGACCCGTAGTGAAGGCCGAAGGATAGTGCCGTGGAAGGGCAGTAATGCGACCAAAGTAGCAGGGAATATCGCGAAAGATAATTAGTAAGTTTTAATCTCACCAATGGCTTTACGAAGTTCGATGAATGCGAGTTCTGCATTGTCTGACGTTTTGCATAATTACTTTCACGATGGAAATACCCATGTAGTCGATGATAAAGGCAATTTTACTTTTCCTGATGTGAAAATTAATACATTTTATCCTGAGAAAGGTATTAAGGCAAAGATCTGTGATTCGATCTGTGAGTCTGAAATTAATCTCCTTGTCTCTGGAACTGGAATATGTCTTATTTACTTACCTTTTCTACTTCCTGAAGATGTGTCCCGATGGCGTGATAAAGGTTTCTTTCATGTCCATTTCCCTCATGTAGATTTAATCGTTCACCCTCATTTCAATTATAACATAGATGCTGAGTTTTTTGCTACCCTAATAGATACCCGTTGTAGAATTTGGGATCAAGTTGTAATTGCTCAATTCCAAGGTGTTCTAAGTGCTGAAAAAGGGGATGGTGTTCTGTCTATCCAGCCTAATTTCACCTTATCCCTGTCTAATAAATTTATTTCCTCTGCATTTTGTCTGCTCTTGCAAGTTAAACGTGTTGAGTTAATGCCTGGATCTATCTACGCCACCATAGGAGGTCGGTGCGTATACCGCATAATGAATATTGTGTCTCCGCCAGTCTCTTTGCCCACAGGGGTAGGTTTTCCCCAAGGTTCTTCAAATCTGTTAGATTATGGTAGATTTATTGACTCTACTGGCTTCGACATAGGATTTCCTATTATTCAGCAACTGCTGAATAAACAAGCACCTCAGTTCATAGATCTACCGATCCACAGAAATCGATTCTCTGACAGACCTCTGATCCAGTCCCGCAGAGTTGGCAACATAACCTTACAGGCATTAGCCAACCAAATAATCCTTGAGCAACCTCTCATTTATGAATCCCAAGCACAAGCCCAACCTTTAAAGCGAAGTTTATCTATGGCCCATGCCTATCCTAATACCAGCAGAAAACCTTTTATGGATTACAATCCTAAAGAATGTTCTACCTCTGGCGCCTCTCATAAGTTCAAACAAATGCCCTCTAGGTCTTCTTTCTCCTCTAAATCTAGCCGAACACATGACCCTGATCTGATAGATGATCTTGCCTAGCAAGTTAGTGCTAGATTAGATCTTCCTCCCAAGCAAGAGGAAGAAAAGAAAGATAAGAAAGGAAAGGGTATAAAGATTGCAAAATTAGGAGAACCTGCATGTATGATGAGAGAACATCTACCTCGATATGGCTCAGACCGCAGAACAAAACATATAGTGCAAGTTGATCCTGCAACTGCTGTTGATTTAGTCAGTTATGCCCCTGGTAGATGGCCAAACCAAGAAAGTTATCAAGTAGTTAATCCAGATGAAAAAACTTGGGGTAGATATGAGGCCAAGGTACATACAAAGGTGGGAACCAAACAAAAGAACTCTGAAGCACAGAGAAATTGGCAGTCACATTGGATGCAAACAGCTCAAGAGAATTTAGATGACATTGCTATTGATGTCAAGTAGAATATAAACAAAACAGTCTTTGTTTATGATAATGTGCTCCAGTTGCAAAATTCTGCCTACAAGGTAGAAACTAGTGTTACCAAAATAGATAAACAGTGTACTTCTACTCTGAATAATTTTGGTACCCTCACTCATCAAGCCAATCAGACTCAGGCTACTCTGGTAAATGTCTAGTCTAACTTATCTAGAATAGAAACTATTTCTGGCCAGGTGTTAGATCAAGTCTCTACTTCTGAACTAAAAAGAGACACTACTTCGCAAGAAAACAAAGTCCTTCTTGAACATGTTGCTAGAAATCTTGAGAAGGTTCATAGATATGCTAAGAAAATCAGAGTCTCTCAGAAAGGTAAAGATAGCTCTGAAGAAGAGGTAGAAGAAGCAAAAACTCCAAAATCAGAACATAGGCCCAGACCTAGGATTCAGCATCGAAAAAGTATCCTCTTTTCTGAAGAAATAGAGGAAAAGCCAGCCACTTCTACTGTCCGAAGTCATAATCCACCTATGCCTTCTAAAGTAGTGTTTCCCAAACAAAAAGAACATATGATGCAGGCTACTGAACAGTTGAAAGATTAGCTCCAAGAATGCCAATTAGAAGATAATAAGCCTGTGTATATGGATGAACCAACTACAGCTATGAATTCTTCTGATGAAGAGATTTATGCTGAAATGTCTGTCGAAGAAGAAGTTTCTGAAGCAGAAAGTATGCAGTCTTCTGAATCTTCTTATATTGAAATAAGAGAAGATTGGGAACCCCTGTACATGGCTAGTCAGTCAACTGTTGAAAATCAGATTGATGTTGAAATGAAAGATGCAATCTCTGAGAATGCTAGACCAGAAAATCTTAGAGCATATGCTAGTTCTAGTTACATTCTGAATATTGATAAAATCATAGATCCTTATGATACTATTTGCACCTGGTGTGATACACTGGAAAATTTCTTTGATACTAGAGGATCATGGTCTGAGGCTAGTAAAGTTCTATATGCTATTAGACTCATGTCTGGTAAGCTTCGTAGCTGGTGGAATTCTCTCCCAGATGATGGAAAAATTTCTATTGATTCAGATGGAGAGGAATATGTTAAAGAAGTTGACATGGGTAGAAATGATATTTCTATTGAAGGATTTGCAACATTAAAATTATATCTGATAGGATTGTTCTCTGGTAACCGAAAAAATGACATTCTTGAGGCTGAAAAGATATTATATTCACTGCAGCTAAAAGACTTAGGTAAATTGCATAAGTATAACTTAGTCTTTGAAAAATACATGATTGCTGCTGGGAAAATGCATGATCCAACAACCAAAAAGTTCTATCTAAATTCTTTGCCTTGTGGTTTGGGTGATTATGCTGAAGAATACATAGTTAACAAGTACAAAACCAAAATAGATACATTTGGTTTCAGTGAATTAAGAACATTGGTTAGCTATAAGTTAGACAAAGGATGTTTGCTAAAAGCTCTAAGTGATAACAGAGATTAGTACAATTCTTCATGCAATATGAAGGATTATTGCAGTTTGCCTCCTATCAATCAGATCAAGGATTTCAAGCATGTCTACAAATTCAGCAAGAAAAGTTGTGGGAAAAATTGTCATTGTTCCAAATGTAAAAGGCATAAGTATGATGATGATAATATGGAACAGTCTTTTCACCACTGCAAAAATATAAGAAGAAATATAGATTGGCTCCTATAAATAAAAATTCTTTTAAAAATTGGAAACCCCCTAAATATTTGTTCAAAAAACATTCTTCTTCTCATAGAAGAAAACTTGTACAGTGTTTTATTTGTAAAGGTCCTCACTATGCCACAGATTATCCCCGAAAGCACCACCCTGAAAATAAGGTGTATGCCCTGTTTGAAGCTAATAATACTCAGTGGGATATTGTACATATTCAAGATGCTCTTAGTGATAAATCTATTTAGTTCTTTGAATTGGTTGAAGTTTTGCCTGATTCTTATTATATGGCACGAGATAAGCACAGGAGAGTCATTTCTTCTGATGACTCAGATGGCTCCGATTCAAGCTCTTCAGATGCCCCAGTTGTATCTACAGTGATTAAAAAGGCTATCAAGGATCTTGATTTTAAAATCAGCATGGCCAAATCCAAAGATCCCTATCATATGCCTGGTTCAATGGAAGATGGGAAGAAAGTTGCTAGACAGCAAGTTAAAGATTTGAAGGCCTGGGAAAAAGAGAAGGCACAATTGCAAAAAAAGGTCAAGCATTCCAAATCGTCTCGACATTCTGTTACTAGTTCTCCTTCTCCATCTCCTCGTAAGTTTTCCCATGGTTATGTCCATCCTAAATGGTCTTCATCTCGTGTTTCTTCTTCCTCTAAGCGTCACTCCTCTAAGTTTCGTAGGTCCCCTTCTGTGTCATTTGGCCGCTGTCTTGATTCCCTCTGTGCTAAAACTGACCAACTCCATGAAGCTATCAATATTCTCACCCGGCAATGTGCTCTCCAACAAAAGGAATTGTCTAAACTTTCTTCTGCCATGGGGGAAATTCATGAATTATTAACCAAAGCTGATAATGAATCCTCTACTGCCTCTTCTAATAATGAACTGTCCGCATTTCATGAACCTGCTAATGCCCTGTTTATGGTTGAAAATTGCACCTACATCCAAATAGGTCTCTGCTTCCCTAGCTATAAACTCATTCCCATGGATGCCTTTGTAGATTCTAGCTCTTCCCAAAGTTTTGCTAAAACCAATGCAATACCTCCTGAGTTCTGGAAGAAGAGAACAGATTTGCCTTCTGGTTATGCTATCAATGGAGCAAAGATTCAAATGGGAAGATATGCCCAAGATGTGACAATAGAAATACAAGGTAAAACTCCAACCCCATATTCTTAAACATATATCTGAATTTCCTGACATCTTGGTTGGCACAAAGTAGATACAGAGATTCCTTGGTTGTCTCAATTACGTAAGTCCATTCTATAATGGTTTAGCCAAGGATAGAAAGAAGCTTCAAGCATAGTTGAAAGAAGGAGCAGGGCCATGGAATGATGAATTATCAACAATAGTTCAAAGAATCAAGTAGAAGTGTCAGTATCTTCCTACTCTTCACCTACCTAAAGAGGATTATCCTTTGATCTTATATACTGATGCATCTGATGATGTATGGGGAGCTGTTCTAATCCAAGAAGTCCCTTTAGAAGGAACTCTGGTGTGTGGTTACAGGTCAGGCACTTTCACTGACACTGAATGCAGATATACCATATATGAGAAAGAAATTTTAGCTGTTAAAAAGGGTATTACCAAGTTTAAGATTTTTCTTAAACCTACTCATTTCATAGTCAGAACTGATAGCCAACCAATGAGATCATTAATGAAGAAAAAGCCTGATAAGGATCTAGCTCAAGGAAGAATTGCTCGCTGGTATCTGGATTTCATGAGTTATGACTTTGATATAGAATGGATTAAAGGAGATAATAATCCATTAGCAGATTCTTTGACCTGAGAAATGGCCAAGCTTGCAGAACCAATGAATATGATGATTGAATATGGTGAATGCCTTGTTAGGAAAGATGGAGTGGAGGTTTTTCTTAGTCAAGATGATCAAGGACAAGATATCTGGGTACCACAACTTCCTCTAGAAATTCTCACACCCATTCTGCATACTTACATATTGAATAAATGGTTGAAAGAATTGAGAGACCTTGTTCGAGCAAATTATGAAAAAGGAATTCTCACACTAGCTCAACAAGATGAATTCTTGTATCACTTTGGGTTAAAAGATGCTTGTGTATATTTTGCAATGAGGAATGGAATAACATTAGATATGATGATAAGTTCACTACTTCCAATGAACTGGCCAGTTAAGATTAAGAAGAATTTCCTCAAATGTGCAAAGTTTGGATTCTTTAATAGTATCACTCTCCTGCAATTAGAATTTGAGGATTATGCAGATATTTTCCTTGGTTACAATGAATGCATAATTCAACCAGACATGGTCAAATTTTTTGATCATATTCAAGGAAATTTTAATTGGGCAATTCAAGAAGGAATGGCGGGTCCGTCTGGATATTTACAGTCACCTTACCATTATTGCATTCCTAGAGTTGAATACTATCCCTTAACACATGACTGGTTCCCAACAGCAATGATCGAAGACATGGAGGTAGTCCTACAACCAGCCCTCATGGCAGCCCAAACAGAAATAGACTTTGCATCTCCCGATGAAATTGACAAGATTACTTACACTTTCCATCAGCGACCAGATGACCTGGAGATAGCTTTTCAGCCACTACCAAGATTCCTCTTGTCTCCCACTAATCTCGATTCTAAGTTAGATTCTAATAGCGAATTAAGTGATGATGACTAGCACTTGGGTTTGTCAGTGTTGTGTTGTCGGCCACGTTAAGATTCTGACAACAGGATGTGTAACGCCCGCCTTGAACACCTTAAAGAAATACACACTTATGCTATATGAAACAAGAAATTTTTTTTTAAGATGATTAAGTAATGTTAACATAACTAATTACGACATATTCTCTAAGGATTCAAGGCTGCATTACTTTTCAAACCAACTAACATAATTTAACATACATCAGTAACTGATCCAAATCCATGCTCAATTAAATAACTTATTCATATTCATTGCATATCATCAAATAACGGAATCTGCATGATTAAATACATAACTGAAATGCTTTCATATAAGTACATCATGACATCATTACATTGCCATTTTCAGACTACATCAAAATTACATACATAATGAATGTTCTGTTGCACAAATCTGGTACAAGGTTATACACATACATCTTCATCAACTGGTACAAGTACATTTGTCTGAAAACTGGAATAAATCTTTTCTGCATATGAACTTGATAAGGAATAACCAATGGTTAATAAAGCTCTTCCACCCGACCATGTGGAACCCTAAGGTCCACCCCCCGAGCTAGGAGTTAACATGAGGTCCCAAACAATGACAGTCAAGAAGACAAAGACGAACAAGAACAAAGGACGACCAAATGCCAATACAACACATGGCAATGACAACACAACACATCTTAACTTTCAGAGGCGACACAAAACAAATGAGGAGAGACCGAACAAGGGATGCTAGGTTGTAGTAGGGAGAGTGTCATCGCACGGTCCTAGCATGGGTTATCCTGACAGCCTCTCACTAGGCGCCGGCCCCATAGGGTGACACATGCGGAATCGACCTTCCTTTTATGAGGACAAGGAAGTCAATCATGCCGACCAGGCCTTCTCTACCCATCCTTAGTCTAAACAAGCACTACAGGTCATGGGAGAGGAATCCATTAATCTTATTAATGTGAAATCTACCCTTAACCCCCTAGTTTATTTTAGGTTATCACTTGATTAACCTACTTTCAACGGGTTATCCTGACTGCCACTTTGGGCGCCGGCCCCACGTTGAAAGCCACTCTCCTTCCTAACACCTAGTAAACCTTAAACATCATCCAAGACTTTATAACAATACACGTACATGTTCACTTGCAAGGCATAAACCCTCTTGCATCACAATAACACCAATTGTTATCCAACGCTTTTAACATTACAATACTTTACTCTTTTACAGATTCCAGGTCTCTCCATACGACAAAATGGTACAATAAGATCACAAGTGGTTTAATATCCCCACCAGAAAATATTACTTTCAATACACATAAACAACTTGACATTATCTCAATATACTTCATACTATGTTTGATCCACATAATCGTTATTACATCGTAATTACAACTATACACAAGTTGCAAATGCTCAACTATGACAACTTAGCCTCTGGAATTTGAGTTTGACCACCCTCAATTCGACTCATTACAACAACAGAAATACTTAACTCATACAGTTTAATACAGTTCTAGAGTTAACACTACAATTTCTTCTCTGTTCAATGTAAACAACTTCTGTAATAAAATCAACATTAGATTACATTCTCTACTATTACTGTTTATTATATCCTACTGTCTTGTAAGAGAATCGTAAATGATCCTATTTGAATGGAACGTGAACAGCTTGTATAGGTTGTCAATGAGGAGTAAAATTGCTATTGACTGTTTTATCATTGAAATGGATGACAGTTGATTAGTCTAACAACTTCCTCAACTTGCAAATCTAATAAGACTGACGGTATCCAATGATCACAAAAATAATGAAAGCAATAAGTTTGATGGCTAAGTTCTTTTACGATATCCAAGGACGTTCTTTGAGATCCCCGCATCTTGTTCATACTTCCAACTGTTGTGCAGATCTCCAAACATGAAAAGTGTAATTACAAGTTCAGAAATCACTTCCCCTCAGGTTTAATTTCTGACAGAAATGGATAGATTACAAACTCTCATTAGTTCTCAAATCACTGATTGATGTATGTGTTTAGCTGTCCCTTGCTGCACCAGCCTTCAAAGGAAGCGCCATCTCCATCAGTGATATATTAGTTAAGACTATGTCGGTTGTGTGGACTGTATTGCAGTCCGTTAAACTAATGTGAAGGTGTGATCTGTAGGAAAGAACCTCTCAGAAGTGTGCCCAGGTAAAACAACGATCCTTAGTAAAAGAATGATTGCAGGGTATATATGAAATGGAATTGTTGCAAGGGACTCAAGAACTCTCCATAATGCACACTATGGTTGTCATCTAAGTTCTTACAGAGGACTACTAGAGATGTAATCGTCTAATAACCCAGTCAATGAATAACTAGGGAACTGGAGAATGTTTATGACATGATATCTGAAAAGAAGATAAGGGTTTTGCCAACACAGCAATCTCATTTCAACTTTGTATGTGAACTATATTTGTTAATTTATTGGAAAAGCTTTCTGCTTTGCAAGAAGGACTAAGTCATTGATTTTTCCACCACACTATTGCTGCCGAGCCTATGGAGTCTGTTATAGAGTTTCTAATATATTCAGGTGTTTGAGAATTGACCATTAATGAGACAATAAGATATAAGGAACAATCAGTTGCTCACACCAACAGTTGATTGTTATATGTGCATGGTTGACCATCTTGCCTTCACTGGCTATCTTGAGGACACCCCAAAATTTTTCATTGAGAAACCAGTTAAATCTGTTTTGAACGAATGGATCGACTTCCTGGTGCAAGCCGATCACATAAGGCTTAGGATCGTTGCTTTTAGATTGAGTTTTTTATTTTTTATTTTTTATTTTTTCAACTCAAACGCCTTTGATGAAAGTTCAACAACGGCCTCAGAGGGGCTATGCACAGAATGGATTTGTTAAGAAGGCTTAAGAAATTTTTAAGCAAAAGCAAATCGGCAGATGCAAAGCGAATCATGAAACCCTTTTAATTTGAACTGCCTGTTCATTTGTTTCTGCCGCTCCATAAGGCATTAATCAGCCCATGATATGATGCAAATGCCCGTTTAAAGTCTATTCCTGTTCTCCTTCGAGACGTTGGGTTTTTGGCAACAGTCCGTCAATCTAAAAATCGCTGCCATTTAACATTTTGATAGCCGAGGACTCTCATAACCTATGGTGCCAAATTGTTTGTTGGTAGGACAGGTAATGTCTGAGAGAATTTGCAGAGAAAAAAAAACACATGATTGAAACTATGCAAGGAAATTTACAAAGAGAGAGATCTAAGAGATCTTAAAGAAATGCCATCTTGTATCTTCAACCCCTATCCCTTATGCGCTGATCTAAGATTGCATACAGGATTGGCAGGAATACATCATCAATGTTATGTAAAAGAGTTTGATGGAACTCAAAAGCATTCCACTCATCATGGCAACATTTTGGCATATCTAGACGATTACATAGAAGTTGTTAGAAGGATGCAACATGGAGGAGTAAAACTGTTGTATGTTGTACGCATCTAATGGCTGAGCGAGAAGATGAAATATAGAAAATACATCATGGCATCTACGAAATGGAAACCTCATAAAGGCGATCTCCTTTGAATGTAACCTGGGGAAACCATTACTAAGCTGTTGAATCCAGTATAGATATCAATGAGAATGCAATGATCTTATCTACTCCTCAGATATCAAGTCGTCTAATTCACAGATAGAAACACTAATCCGTAAATAGGTTTGGAGGACGATGGGAGAATTGTAAGGAAAATTCCATTTATTACAGACCCAATGATTTACATCTAAGTCCGTCCGTTGAAGGTGAACAATTGCAGAAGCGATAGAATGTTCAGGCAAATGGAGTGGGAGGGAGCCAAATAAACAATGAAATTCTTTGAGCAGAAAAGATTTGTAAACCCTATGAATTGCACTGTTTAAACGTAGACAAAGCAGCTTACAGAAATGAGCAACCGGGTTTAAGATTTGGTGGGGAAAACTCAGAATACAAACTGATTTCAGATCGTAGTATATCTTAAAGTGGATGTCCAACCAACAAACCATTTGGAATAAAATAAACAACAACAACATTTGCAGATTCGGACAGAGATAAGGTATTCGGTGGAACCTGGCTACGATGTCAAATCGACAAGTCTGCTTCAATTGCTGCAGTTCCAAGCTTCTTTTTCCAGCCTTCTCTTTTCTTTCACCTATAATGCCCCCCTCATTGCCTCTACAGCTTTTCTTTTATAACATAGTCCCTTCCTTCTTCCAAGGAACTCGGCACGTGATCCCGTGCATCTCCCCCCTCTAGCTATATTTTTATTTAATTTAATGATCCCAAAATGTTATTTATTTATTTTATTTTATTTTATTTTTAAATATTAACACATAATTCCCGACAAAATTTAATTTCTTTATAGCCGACCAACTATATTGTTATTAATAAAATTGTAATATTACATCAATCTATAATTTTGTAACTATATTTTAATTTATTTTATTAATTAAGTTGTAAATCACAATTTACAACATGATTACAACTATTTTATTTATTTAAATATTTATTATAAATAATATTATATTGAACAATACAAAATTTCTTACAACTTTATTTAACAACTATACTTCTAATAAAATAATAATTTATTTACAACAATAAATTAACAACTATCGACATTATGCTCAATTATCAACATTTATATTCTTTTGTATAATGATTCTAATTAAAGCACAACACTACCTTACACACTTAGACACCCTCGGACCTAATTAGACTCCAAGGTACAGTTTTACCTGACAGCAAGACATGATCGAATGACAACCAATAACCACAAGGGTAAACTAACAACCAGACAATACTGACTAGGGACCTCACGTTAACTCCAATCAACTAATCCATTGGCGAAGGCACGCTTAGACCTGGTACATCAGGTGGAGTCGGTGCCTAGTACCTGCATCCTGCAGCAACGCACAGTTAAACATAACAAAATATATATATATATCACATGCAGTCCTATAGTGAATGGAAATCACAGTGGTGTAGGGTACTCAAGAGCGAGTAATACGACACTGTTCCATTCACGTTTATGAATAAACAATTAACTATATTGAACAAGGTATCTGATTACTAGTCAACAACATAAAATGATCAACTATCTTCCAATCCCATATAGTGAATAACTTCAAAGCATCTATAACATCCAGTTCATTTATCAAATTGTAAAGCATAAAATAACATAATCTAACATCAACATCTGTTATCATAACAATTAGGTCCATACTGAAATAACAAAATAACTAGGAATCCATCATCAAATGATCTAAAATACTGTCATAATGTCCAGTACTACTAAGCAAACATCAGTCCGTTAGACGACCAGTTGAGGGGCACTACAGGATGCAACTTTATTTCAAAAAGCAAAATCCCCATATCTGCTTTTGGGTGTAAAGCAGGCCATCCTCGCATACGGTGCTCTTATTGCGAATATCTTTTCCTATAGCTTATGCTATGTGTCCCTTTTGTATGGTCAGAATTGTAAACCGATTTTGAGTTTTGAGGTCCGCTCAGTATTATAAATAAGGACGAGCTACCTCATTCTCTTCATTCAGGTTTGGATTTAAGAGAAGTCCTGCAATTGGGAAATAGGAGTCTAAGGAAGTCTTAAGTGTTTTAAGTTCCGAGTCATTGTGCCTTTGAGCAAATTGTAATATAAGGTTTCCTTTATTGAAATAAAGTTGTGCAGATGTTTTGAATTGTAACTTCTTTATAAATAGGTTCTTTGAGAGGAGATGTAGTATGTGATTGACAAGTACTATTATGCTGCCAAATTTTCTCCAGATACGAGTGTCAAAGACTCCTGATAGCTTACATTGCAAGTGTATTGTAAACCATTATAGTTTTAATAATTCATTATGCAGGTTTTGGAGTGTGGGGTTTTTCACCTGATAAGGGTTTTCCCCACATTATATCTTGTCTCTCTCTTCTTCTGTCTTACATTCTTATGTTGTGTATTCCTGCAATATCTCCATTGTTGTGTTACACGTTCTGTAATTGTAAAGGCTAAAAAGAATTTGCACTCATCTCTCCTCATTAGATTAGTGTAGGAAGCAGTTTCCACAAACCTAGCTTCCTTTCAATGTGAATGTTCATGTTAATGATATACCAGTGTAGTAATAGAGATGCAGTGATGATTCTAATGTTTCGTGATGTTTCAGATGTTCATGGTTGGATGTCATGCCTTGATTAATTTTAAGTTGTATTGAGCATGTTTATGGTTAGCAAAGATGATTTAATGGTGAAATATTAAGATGGGAATTAGAATCTATGTTTATATTAAGAAGATGTTTTTGATGACATATAGCATGTTTTATGCTCCTTCTTGGTGATCCTAAGAAAGTATGAGTTACTACATGAAAGTTTTGGCCTTTGGAAGTTGGTGAAGGTTTGTGCTGCTAATTAGAATTGCCAGGAAGACTGCTTGGTAAAATGCTCTGCATTCCTTCACATTCCTCCACATTTGAAGATATGGTCATGTAGTTCAAGAATTAAGATCAATGTGTTATAAATGTGCTAAATCCAAAGTTTTAGATCATTTTCTCCTCCGCAGTGAAAGTTATAAGTGACAAGGTTCTAGTCTGTGCTTTGGTAGAGTCAAGTGATGATGAAAATTGTTTGGAATGCTCCACATTCCTCCATAGTGATAGATTGTTGCGAGTATGGGTTTAACCAGTGTTGTCATTGATGTCAACATACTCATGTTGCATTAATGAGAAGGATTGGATGAGCCATGTACTGAGGATTTTGAGAAAATCAGTCTCAATCAGGAACAGTGAAGAACAGTGATGATAACAAGGTAAAAGTCCAAGATAGGTTGAGAATCAGTGGATATGGTTTAATAGGGTTTGTAGATATAAGTCTTGAGATGCTTCAATCAAGTTTTCAGGGGTCCGCATGAAGATCTGAAGAAGTTATGGTCGCTCAAGTAGAATCGATTCTGACAGGTGTTCAGTGGTTATAGAGTGAGACAGATAGGTCCGGTGAGGTCTGGTAATGCATTATCCCATTCTACGGATTTGAGGAAGTGTTGAGCACGTCTCTGTGAAGTATCAAGCAGATTGGTGTGTGGCTTGAAGGTCCAGAAGAACCTATTCCTTTGTGACAGTGATGACAGACTGTGTTCTTGAGGTTCCAGATGAAGGAGAGAAGGATTTCAGTAAGTAGAGGAAGTGTGGATGTTCCTGGTGATTCAGGAAAGCTTGTGGAGATCCTTGGATTATGTTCAGTTCATGTTGATGGTCTGCATTAGAGTTGGAGCCCAGAATTGAAGAAATACTTCTGGATGAAGGTGTTCTTTCTGTGACTGGCTGATCGGATGAATTATACACCTTGCGAATGATCTTGTGGTTGTTTGCCAACTTAGATGTTTGTTCTTAAGTTGAAGTCATGTATAAATAAAGAATTGCAAAGTCATTTCAAAGTGGTATTGGTGGAGATGGGTGTGTGGTAGCGAAGAGAAGAGCGAAAGGCAGAGCAAAAGGTTCGAGCTTAAATGGAACTAACTCAAGCATGGTGAAGATGCTATTTACCAGTTCAAGTATGTGATACTTATTCTTTTGTAGACAGTGTGTCTCCTGTAGGCAGTGAGCCTCTTGTGAGCAGTGTGCCCGGGCAATGAGCCCTAATTGGCATGTGCCATTTTATTCTTTCTATTCTTCTAATAGAGAATACTTTCTTGGGTTAATCACCCCGTGGTTTTTCCCTTAACCAGGTTTTCCACATCAAAATCTTGGTGTCTCATGTGTTGATGTGTTTCTGCTCTTGATTTGTTACATTATGCTTTCTTCTATTATGCTGCTAATTAACAATGTGGAGTTAAGTTCATATAAAGAAGAAAGTTTCATACAACTGATTCACCCCCCCTCTCAGTTGTGTGCCCTGAATCTAACAATTGGTATCAGAGCTAAGTTCCTCTAAAAGGAGCTTAACCGCTTGAGGAGATCCAGGATGTCGTCGTACAAGAAGGATAGTCTAAAATTTGATGGAACCAGCTTTACTCTTTGGAAAGGTCACATGAAATGTCACTTACAGTGTATGGGTTTTGCATACTGGTCCATGGTTACAAAAGCTTATGTACCTCCACAGGGTGGTCCGACAACCCTAAATGAAATCACAGATGCTGAAAACAATCTGCGGACCAAAGAGGCTCTTCTAAGTGCATTATCTGACTCAGAGCTCTCAAATGTTATTGATCTACCAACTACCTTTGAGATTTGGGGGAAACTAGAACTTTTGCATGAAGGAGATCAGTTTGTTAAATGTGCAAGGTTACAAAGTCTAAAAGGGAAATTTGAAAAACTAAAGATGAGAGATGATGAAAATATTACCTCTTTTATGCCAAGACTGAATGAGCTAGTTTGTGGAATTAGAAATGCAGGTGGAATCCTAAGTGAAGAAGAGATTGTTGGCAAAGTTCTCAGATCCCTTCCTGCTTCTTATAAAATCAAGGCTTTTGCAATCGAAGAATTCAGAGCTCACACAATAGTCACAAGAGATCAATTGGTTGGTAAGTTGGCTGCTTTTGAAATGGCCGAGTTTGGAGATCATCCTCCAAAGACTGAATCTACATTCAAAGCTAGTGCCTCTGTAAAAGGGAAACAAAGGTTTGATCTGGGAGAAAACTCTTCAAGGAACCTATCATGTATGAAAAAGCAAGAAAAGACTTGAAAGAAGAAGAAGTTGAAACTGCTCATCTTGAAGATCTTATTGCAAAAAGACTGCCAAGAGGATCCGGTAAGTATGAAGGAAAATTACCTTTCAAGTGCTTTAACTGCAATAAAATTGGTCATTTTGCCTCAAAATGTCTGGAGAGATTTTCAAGAGCAAACCCTAACAAATCAAGATTTCAAAAGAATTGTTACTGTGTTCATGAAGAAGATGATAATGAGGGAGTAACAAATGATGAATCAGAGACAGGAAACAAATCTGGTAATGAATGGGTGTTTATTGCCATCAAAGAAGAGGAACCAATATCCTTTGTATCTGTTAATCATGAAGTTGAAGAAAAAGCTCTGGCTGCTCAAGTTGAAGCAAAAGATGATTGGGTCATTGATAGTGGATGCTCTCACCATATGACAGGTGACAAGAATAAGTTATTAAATTTGGAAAAGTATGAAGGAGGAATTCTAAAGTTTGGAGATAATTCTGCTAGCAAAATCAAAGGTAGAGGAACTATTTCTCTTGATGGAAAGAACAAAACTGGTAATGTACTGTATGTTGAAGGATTAAAGCATAATCTTCTCAGTGTTGAATAGCTGGTGGACAAAGGCTATGATCTCAGATTCAGGAATAGAAAATGCAAGATCTTTGAAAGTTTCAGAATAGAGATTGCATCCGGTACCCAAACAAAAGGTAACATCTTTCACTTGGCTGGTACTGGTAAAAGTTGTTTATTTGTTCAAATTGATCAGAGTTGGTTATGGCATAGAAGAATGTGTCATGTGAACTTTGACAATATCATCAAGATAAGCAATACTCAGGCTGTAAGAGACCTTCCAAAATTGGTAAAACCTACAAACAGTTTGTGCAAAGAATGTCAGTTGGGAAAACAAAGCAGAATCTCATTCAAAAGCAAGGAACAATCTTCTACCGGATTTTAGACTTGGTTCATACTGATTTATGTGGTCCGGCAAGAATCAGGAGTGTGCAAGGTGATAGATACTTCATGTTGCTAATTGATGACTATTCCCGGATGATGTGGGTAACCTTTCTAAAAGAGAAATCAGAAGCTCTTGAGAAATTCAAAATATTCAAGGCTATGGTAGAAAATGAGACCGGATTAAAATTGAAATGTCTGAGGTCTGATAGAGGTGGAGAATTCACATCTGGTGAATTCATAGACTTCTATGAGAAACATGGAATAAAGAGACAGTTGTCTACCCCTAGAACTCCACAGCAAAATGGAGTTGTTGAGAGAAAGAACCGGACCATCCAGGAAGCATCCAGGACCATGATGATGGAAGCAAATGTTCCTCAGATCTATTAGAGAGAAGCTGTCAGCACAACAGTCTACACTCTCAATCGAGTTCAAATTAGAAACAATACCGGTAAGGCTCCTTATGAACTCTGGTTTGGCATTACTCCCACTGTGAGATACTTTAGAGTTTTTGGTAGTAGATTTTACATCAAAAGGGATGAAGATCTAGGAAAGTTTGATGCTAGAAGTGATGAAGGAATATTCTTGGGTTATTCTACTCAAAGAAAAGCATACCGGTGTTACAACAAGA
This sequence comes from Cunninghamia lanceolata, assembly GCA_027924645.1. Taxonomy (NCBI): domain Eukaryota; kingdom Viridiplantae; phylum Streptophyta; class Pinopsida; order Cupressales; family Cupressaceae; genus Cunninghamia; species Cunninghamia lanceolata. The sequence goes on along the minus strand of BSBN01000619.1, from coordinate 3,339,979 downwards.
GACTGAGAAAGATTTTAGAAAGTGTAAATGTGAAGGTTGATGAAGAAATTGAAAGACCCTCAAGAATTCATGAGTATGATGAAGATGATCAGAATGGTATTCAGATTCAAGGTATCCAAGCCTCTTCTGAGGAACAAAGACAAGTTGATCCGGTAAGACAAGAAGAAGAGACAAGTCTCAATGAGACTGATCAAGAGTTAAAGGTGTAAGAAACTCCCAAAGTTCCAAGGTATGTAACTCTAAACCACTCTGAAGATCAGATCATAGGTGACAAAAGCAAAGGGGTGCAAACAAGGAGGAGAATTGCTCAAAATTCAGATGAGTATTGTCTAGTTTCAAAGATTGAACCTAAAACAATAAATGAAGCCTGCAATGATGAAAACTGGACTAAGGCAATGGAGGAAGAACTAATGCAAATTGAGAAGAATCACACTTGGGATCTTGTTCCCAGACCAAGAAATAAAAATGTGATTGGAACCAAATGGGTCTTCCGGAACAAATTGAATGAAGCCGGTGAAGTAATCAGAAATAAGGCCAGATTAGTTTGCAAAGGTTACTCTCAAATAGAAGGAGTTGATTTTGAAGAAACTTTTTCTTCAGTGGCAAGAATTGAAGCAGTCAGATTATTTCTTGCATTTGTTGCCTTCAAAGATTTCAAGTTGTATCAGATGGATGTCAAATCTGCCTTCCTAAATGGTAATTTGGAAGAAGAAGTGTATATTGAGCAACCGGATGGATTTCAATTGTCTAATCATAGTGACATAGTCTGTAAATTGAAAAAGGCACTGTATGGACTGAAGCAAGCCCCAAGAGCCTGGTATGAAAGATTAGATAAGCATCTCTTGAAGATTTGTTTCAATAAAGGTACTGCTGATAGTAATTTGTATTTCAAAATTGATCATGAAAATATCTTAATTGTTGAAGTATTTGTCGATGATATCATTTTTGGAGGAAGAGATAGTATGTGTAAAACTTTTGCAAGTCAAATGAAAAGTGAGTTTGAGATGTCAATACTTGGAGAAATGAATTTCTTGTTGGGTCTACAAATTACTCAAACAAAGAAAGGAATCTTTATTTCTCAGTCAAAATATGTGAAAGAATTGTTGAGGAAATTTGGGATGGAAGACTCAAAGCCAATGAACACTCCAATGGCAACCGGATGCAAGTTGAGCAAAGATGATGACTCTCCCAAGGTTGATCAGACAAAATATAGGTCAATGATTGGAGGACTATTGTATCTCACTCAAACTAGACCAGATATTATGCAGGCTGTTGGTCTTGTTGCTAGATTCCAAGCTGATCTTAGAGAATCTCATGTTATGGCAATCAAGAGGATTTTTAGATATCTAAAGGGGATAGTTGAGTATGGTCTATGGTATCCTAGAGATCATGATTTCTCTCTTCATACATATACAGATGCAGATTGGGCAGGAGATGTGGATGACCGGAAGAGTACCAGTGGTGGAGCATTCTTTTTGGGAAAAAGATTGGTTTCTTGGCTAAGCAAGAAACAAGAGGCAATATCTCTGTCTACAACTAAAGCAGAATACATTGCAGCAGCAGGGAGTTGCACTCAAATCTTATGGATGAAGCAGATGCTAAGAGACATTAAAGTAGAATATGAGGAGCCTATCACAATTTTCTATGATAATTCAAGTGCAATAAATATTTCTAAGAATCCGGTGTTGCATTCTAAGACCATACTAGTCCCATCCTAATCACATTCATCCTAACACTAATTAACTAAATAAATCATATTTATTTAATTATGATTTTTTAATCAATTAGGATTATCCCTTTTACCCATTCCATTATCAAATTAATAAAATAAATTATATTTATTTAAATAATCTAATTTTCCCACATTCCTCTCCATTAATTAATTAAATAATTTTATTATTGGATTAATTAATATAGAAATCCTAAATCCCATTTTAATCCTTCATTTATCCTAATTAAATCCCATCTTTATCCATTATCCTTGAATAAATAAATTTAAAAATTCAAAAATTCACATGACTAGATAAGAGTTATCTAGACACATTGAAACTAGACACTCCCACAAAAGTCAAACCAACTTTATATCTCCATCATCCATCTCATACTACATCTTTGAATCCTAGCCATTCACACAAGGATAAGACCTAGAAGATTTCATCCTTTCCCTAATTCCTTTCACTCAATTCTATGCATCCATTCATCTTTAATCTCAACCATCTATCCTTATAGAATTCCCTAGAAGCTTCTACCCTTGCCCTAATTTATCTCATTCAATCCTAGCAATCCATTTCTAATCAAATCTTAGCCATTCATCCTATCATCCAAAAATATATAAATTAATCCTCAATCAAGTCATCTGCATAAGACAAGTTTTGAAGGTGATGTCATGTTTTCCAAGTGAGCAAACAATAACCAATCTCAACATCAACAATTCTATGGAGCACAACCACCACTTGTTGGTGCAACAAGGGCTATTTTTGGTGAGATCTTTCTATATTTTTATTTGATTTTGCCAACCCTTTGCTCAATTAGACATTCACATAAGGATAATCCCTAGAAGATTCCATCCTTGCCCTAATTCCTCTCACTCAATCTTATCCATCCATTCATCTTTAATCTCAACCATCCATCCTTATAAAATACCCTAGAAGCTTCTAATCAAAGCCTAACCATCCATTCTAATCAAAGCCTAGCCATTCATCCTATCATCCAAAAATCTATAAACTAATCTTCAATCAATCCATTTGCATAAGACAAGTTTTGAAGGTAATATCATGTTGTCCAAGCAAGCAACCAACAATCAATCTCAACATCAACAATTCATTGGAGCACAACCACCACTTGGTGGTGCAACAAGGGCTACTATTGGTGAGATCTTTCTATGCTTTCATTTGATTTTTCTAACCCTTTTCTCAATTGGAGGTGTTGTTAGTTATGAAATAGGTGCTTTGTTGTGATGCATTGTTCCTTATTTTGTTTCATATTTTAGCATACACAAACACAAAACTTTAGAGGCCACACAAAATGCCTACAATTTTTTGGTGTAAGAAAAAGATAAAGATAAAATAAGAGAACAACCATAGTATGGCATGGAGAGAATAGGTGTGGAGGAATTGGTCAAGGATTTATATGAGAATACCACACAAAAACAAAAATAAACAACAAAAGAACAAAGAAAAGAGAAAGGGCAAGGGACACCACAAAAAGAAGAAGAAATACATAAAGATAAGGAAAAATAATGGTAGAAAAATCTCTAGCAAGATATGTGTTAATCCCCCCACCAATGTCTCCATCATTAGATCCTATAGAGAAAATTAAAGAGTTTCTAGTATAGTAGAAGCAATTGTAACCTATGGTGACCCTACTTCCAACCTTTTTCACACTTTCCACTTTTGGCCCACAAGTAGATATTACATACATATCCAATATCTAGCAATTTCACATAGGAGATATACTGCACAAAACTACCAAGGAGAGTTTACCAAAACAAAATGTGGTTGTAACTAAGTTTCTCAAAGAATCACTAAGTGTGATACACACAAACCTACCACAAATAAACAAAGATACTTCTATACCATTAGATCAATAGTTATAGATAGTAATAAATGGGATTCTAGGATAATTCCAAAACCAAGACTTAAAAAGAGAAAACATTAAATAGGAATTGCTAGTAGAGAAATAAAAGAGACAATTGGAAGAAGTGCACCACTATACAAACCAAATTGGAAATGGAAGTAAATAACATGCAAGGAACCTCTAATAATGTCAAAACATTGTATCATTTCAACCTTGGGTGGCCTGCATATACAAAGGCACTTAAAATTCAATTAGACAACATTGAAAATTAGATCATGTAGGCATCTACATCACATGATGCAATGAAGGATCTAGATGGTAGCCTTAGGGTATAAATAGAGAATTGGATAATCAATACTGGTCAATAGGTGTAAGATCAAAGAGAAAGTTGGATTTCCCAAATCAAACGATTAAGAGAAGTGATAAATCTATAACTAGCACACTTAACAAGCCTCTTGGTGGATGCTAAACAATTTATAGAATCTATTGAAACACTAGAATCTATCACCACCAGAGAATCCAACCTAATCAAGTTTAATTATCCATTTGTTGCAGTAGGCCATTCTCCAATGGGATAATACTTATGTATAGTTGAGAGGCATCTACAAGAACAATCTACCTTAGGGGGGAGATTTTTTTCAACATTCTTTAATCATTGTGGTATAGTTTTGAAGATATTTTTGATGCAAGGATTGGTAGGATAGAGCCACCGTGTCTTGAGAATAAGACATGGGAGTTAGATGAGGGATAGTGTTAGCAAGACAGAGCTAACATGTCTTAAGGACAAGACATGGGTTTATATAGAGGATGATGTTAGCAATTCAAAGTCATGTCACTCCCATTAGGTTGGAAACTTGAAACAGTGGTCTAATGGAGGCCAATGGTGAAAACCCATAAGGATGCCAAAGGCTAGAAACACAAAGGAACACAACCCAAGTAGTTTTTAGAGCATCAAAGTCACCACAAACTAGATGCAACACATACAACTGATTGAAAATACAGATAAAGAGACACAACAAGGAAAAGAGACACATCCCTAAATGTAATAATGTACATATATGTACCGAATGTATAGAATAATAGAAGAAAGAATGTAAGGATGTAAAAGAGGATGTGAGACAATGGAAGATAGACAAGAGAGATATGATAGATATGATATAAGATAGAGATAGATAGAGCAAATGTATGAGAATGAGATAAATATATAATAAAATATTGTAATAGATATGTGAGAGATATATGAAGATCACTATATGAGGGATAAATATATATTGAGATATAAATGCTTGTATACTGCAAGATGTTATATTGAATATAATATGGTTTGCACTATAAGATTAAGATATGTTATTAGAATGAATGTTTGTGTGTTTAATTTAATTTAATTATTTTGTATTCTATCACACTATTCCATAATCCATCACATTAGTTCTAATCCTCCTCTAACCCCTTTATAGAGGTCCATATAAACTACAACTTTAAAGGGTATGCCAAAATCTTCAATCTATTCTCCTTTTTCACTAACAACTATGTTTAAAAATATTTATACAATTCTTTATTGTATTACAAATTAAACTCTAGCACGAACATAGCAAATGTATGCCTAGAAACTAGAAAGTTTTTGATTTGCAATAAACAAAACATTAGAGATAGGTTGCATACATAAATAGAAATAAGTCTTGTATTGATTTAGTAAAGATGATATATAGTATGCATTTATAGATATTTACATAGAATATTACCTTGGTTTATGCTCACCTAGAGTATTGTATTAAATTCCTAGCACAAAATTGTCATACAAAGTTTCTAATCCTTGATACATAGCCAATAACCTCTATTTATATCTAAATGATAATACTCATCTTACATGTATAATTGATACTTGTCACTTAGATTTATAATTTATTTTACAATATGATTAGTACTTTTTAAAATTCTATCAAGGTCTAATCTATCCAAAGGTTGGAAACCATTTTTTTCTTGGATTAGAGGTGTGAGGGGTTGAATTGTTGCTAAAGATAATACCCCACCTGATGAGATCAACAACCCTCTTCATATAGAATGTAGAATATACAAATGAAGGAAATTACCACATTATAGTTCTATAAAGAGATTAAGTTCCTTGTGTACATAAGGTCCTACTACCATAATATCAAATGGATCCCCACCATACTTTAGAGGAAGATAGCTTTAGTTAACATGGACTCTTGGAGTGACCATATCTTTGTCTTCTCAAATTTTGTCAATCATCTTCATATGAACTCTAGTTGCTAGAATCTTGAACATGTATTATCCAATCCATGTAATATCCTTATTAGTACTAAGTAAGCCTACCATATCCTACAAACTATATGATACTCTTAACTTTAGTGTAAACTCAGACATGTTACACCTAAGTCTAACGTAGTCATTATTTTGTAAAAGAGCACAAAGGTTTGATATTCTAATATAATGCAAAAGTTCCTTTACCAACATTATGCATTGCTTGTCATGTGACCCCTCTTGTAGCAACTATGTATAGTTAATTCAATCCTATTTCTTGCTACCTTTTCAGATTGATACTACATTAGACACTTGTTTTATCTTTTTTAATTTCCAAATGTAATCATATCAACTTGTTTTTTACTATTTTGATTAGGTATTTCCTTGGCTTTGTAGTGTACTTAATGGAAAGTACAAATAAAATTGATGGAAATCCCAAGCTGGGCATAAATTTCCTTTATAAGTGAAGAATTCAAAAAATAAGAATTCCCAAACCATTTAATAATTCTCTTTGTACTTGCATATCCATTCCTCCCATTCCTCATTATGGGCCAATCGCAATTTATGTTTGTTTTTTCTTTATTCATGTTAGTTTCATATATGGCATCCAACATTACTTTTCTACCTTTAATGAAGTTGTCCATATTCATTTCCAATGCTATGACTTTATCTACTTGATGGCCTAGTAGCACTAGATAAAATTTATTATGAGTGAGGAGCACATCAGTAAATACAAGGACTAAATTACTAAAATCTTCCATCTAGAAACCCATAGCCCTTTTCACTTTGTTGGCATTTATAATGTATAGAATTCTTAATTCAACTAAAAATTGAAATTCTTGAAATTTTTCCTTCAAATATATCTTCAGTTTATCTATGAATGTTCTAGTATCATGAAGCAATCTAGTCACTTAATAGGTGGTGTTTATTGACTGTGAATCTCCTTAGAATATTTGGCATTTGTGTATATATCTTTCATGCCCTAAGTATCTATTTGACATTAATTTCTACAATCTTAGGGTCAAAACATTCTTTTTAATTTGATTCTTTGATTATACTTTCATTACTTTTCCATAATTCATCCACCACTCTCATTATGTTTTGAACCCCAGTCTTGGATATTGTTGTGCCCTACACACCCCATTTTGCTAAATGGGGACCCCCCTCTTTTTTATTTGGCATGGATTCTCAACCTGTCTTCCTTATGATGATGAGAAAGTGAAATGGTGCTTAGAATACAAAATTTGTTCCAAATTTGGGTACTTGGCATGTTTGAAGTTGTTTGATGCCTTTCATGATTGATTTGGAGGAGTCTTAATTGATTTTGTGCTTAAGAAATAGACATTTGTTACCTTTTGCGCTAAAATTGGGTGTCACTAGAGTTTGCACTAAAACTGTATGTCGTTGGATATAGTGCTAAGAACTATTGCTACAGGATGTGTAATTGCAAAATCATGTCAAATTTCACAACATTTTACTAAGGGGTCCATATGCATTCACATGAAATCCAAAAAAAATGGTTAAGTCTGAAATCTGATGGGTCCTCCAAATTTTAGAATTTACATGTTTAACCCTATGGATCCAGGACATATCTCAAACATCTTGACAGTATATTTCAACATATTTAAAGTATAGGAAATTTTTAAATATATTGTCACTCAGGGAATTTCTAAATCTAACGGGATTTTTGCCTCCTACTGTAGTTTTTGCTAAAAATCCACCCTATTGCAGTTTTTGCTAAAAATCCACCCTATTGTAGTTTGCGCTAAAAATCCACCCTACTGCAGTTTGCACTAAAATCACTCCTACTGCAGTGTGCGCTAAAAAGTTGTACCAAACATTGTGCTAATTTGGCCTCCTATAGGATATATCTAGTAGCATAAAAAATACACGCCATCCGATACCGACCAATTCCCCACTAGAAGACTTAGCACTAAAATGAAGTCCTACAAGATATGTTTGCTAGAAGTGAATTTCCCCGCCATCTGGTAAGGACCTAAAAGCCCGCTTATCCGACAAACCCAAAAATCTCCACTTTTTCATATTTAGGTTGGTAAACTAATTTCAAAGGCATGAATTTGGTTTGATTAGTGAACTAAACTTGAATTTTTTTATGTCCACTTGCTTATCATGCTTGGGAAAACTTTGAATAACAATTTAGGTATTAATTATTGCATTATGCTACTATATCTAGTGACTGGACAAAAACTTGCTTTTGAGCTAAAATGGTCAATTCAACAAAAATGTTCACTTCATATGAGACAATTGCATCATTCAACTTATTTTTAAGGTTATCTCTCATAATTTATGCAAAAAATTGACAAGTTTTGTCACTGCACATTAATATCTAGTGTTATTGCACATTGATATCCAGTAACACCCAAAAATCTTGCTTTTTGCAAAAAAGGTATAAAAACATGAAATAAAAGTCTCCTACTAGATCCAAATGGGCACAAAAACATCCCAAGTCACCATAAATGTGAAATGGGCAATTAAAAATGATGAAAAACTAAGAAAATCATGGGAAAACACTGGATTTGTGAAGATGTTCATAGCAATAAAATTGGTTTTGAACTATCCCTGATTGATCCATGGCTACAAATGGATGTTTTTGATGGAAAATGATTTGTTTATGATGAAATTGATGCTTGGAATTGTGAATTGTAGGTCTGAGAGGATGAAGCAACTAGCTGGAGCCACAATGAAGGATGAAAACCCAAAGATACCTTGCTGACCCAGACATGAAGAATCATCATTTTATCAACCAAACCACTGTTGTACTTGTAAAAGGAAGCTATTATGATGTCAAAGGTTATGGATATAAGCCCTAGGAGGTGGAGGTCATAGGAGACCAGACCTACATCAATGTTGTTCCTGCAGATCCTGTTCAATGTCTAGGACTTGTTCATAGCTATCCTAGCCATCCAGTCATCAAATGTCAATCCAGTAAGCATCCAGTTGGACATCTTCATAAAAAACATGCCACATACTCTTCTTGACCATTCAAATCATTGGAAAAGTTTTTTGTCTCATTAGACAACTCAAAAAGTGACTATTTCACCTTGTTCTCATGAGCTAAAAAGTTGTATTTTGGTCTTTTTCCTAAAGGACAAAAGCAAATCTGGGATTGTAACTACCCACCAACCAAAATTAAATGCCATGTAATTTGAGCCATTGGTGTTGAGTTAATCTCCACCATTCATTGAAAAACTCACTATGCTTGCCTCTCTATATAAAGGCAACATCTCTCATTGTAAAAGAGTAAGAAGAAAGGATTGAAAGAAAGAATTGTTGAAACTCTGCCATTTTTCTAAATCAATACAAATAGAATTTCATTTGCCTCTACCATTAGAGTTCATTTTGTTGATTGGATATGGTTATCACGGTTCCTCTTCACCTTTCCAATAGTTATTCAATTGCATTTGTGGTTAATTATTCAAATATTTGATGGATTTCTCATCCATACCATTGATGGCTTGATGATTTTATGTCATTATGCATGGTTAGTTTGGATATATTTATATGAGATAAGTTCGATTGTGTGAGTTCATTAAATTGTGCAAGGAATTGGGTGTTGGATGAATCTTTCATAGTTTGAAAACCCTTATGTTTCCTTAGAAGATTACACAGTCTCTGTAGTGTTGTGGGCTACTTGGTTAAGCAGAGATTTGTTTATTGTTGGGAATTTGTCTATCTATTTGTTGATCATTCCTATAGCTGTCTATAGTATCTCTTATCCCTTTCCTCTCTCCCTTTACTTTTGCATTTTCTTTATCAGATCCTGTTATATTAGGTTTCATAAACTTGTATAGTGTTGTCACAAAATTCATACTTCATGAATGCAAGTTAGTAGATTATTGGTTGCATGCTGAAATCACATATTTTGTAGCAATCTGAGTATATATCAGTTCATCTATGCATTGTCAAATCATAAAAATGATCAAGGTGATATGCAATCAAATCCCAATGCACTAAAGTTTGTTTGCATTGCATGTAAGTCCCCTTGGTTGGAACAATCGAATACATATCCACTCAGTTATCCTGCGAGCTAAGACCTAGTTGTATAAACCTTGGGGCATTCCTATTATGAAGTTTTAGGATAGGATTCCTTTCAAGAGAGGTGAGATATCCTGTGTCTTACATGTGTTGCTACGTGCTAAAAACACCATCAACAGATATGCCTTTTACCAAGTTTTTAATACTTCACTTGGACTTTACATTCATTTTTTGCTCACTGTCCCTTGATTTCTACAATAGTCCCTCCAACCTATTTATTTCCTCTTGTAAATAATTATTATCACGTGGTATACTAGAAGGGGATAGTAATGCATTTGTTTTTAATCCTTGCATTCGTTCCTTCAACCTATTTGTCATTAACTTTTTATTAGCCAAGGCTTGTTGTAGCTTCTATATTTCTATCCTAGCCTCCTCATGTTCTTTATATACCTTCTTTGTAATAATCTCACTAAATTGGGTTATATATACTACTAAGGAAATAGATTCTAGAGAAAAGACCTTACATACTCTCTTAACAATCAACCTGAACTACATTTATTGTGGTAGACATGAATATAGGGTTTTTTTTTATAGGGGCAAGTGCCCATATTATCAAGGCTTCATTCTAATGGTCAAATCTTGAACCCTCAAGGAACTTCCAAGCCTTATCGTAGCTATTGAATAACTCTTTATTTCTTCTCTTAATGATGTTAACCAACATGATATTTGATATGCTCCTTCCCAATAGTAGGAAGCATCCACTCTTCTTGATCATCTCTCTTCCCTGCTACAAAGTTATGTTCACAATGCTAAAATCAAACTTCAAGGGTGGGTTTGAACTTTTTGTTATATCTTTCCCATCCCCCCCCTAACAATTCATTGAATGTATTCTTATCTTCTAGGAGGATTTTATCCTTTACCCTAATAGATAATTTAAAGGCTTACAATTCCTTGCTTTTGACAAAGGCATCATCTACAAGAAATTCCTCACAAGTCCTTTGTCTCACATTTTTCATATTTGTAGTTTCAAAAACCCACTTCATTAGATTTGGAGTTTAAGAGGGTTCAAACTCTTGATATTGGCTTCCTAAGGAGGCTAAATTTGTATAGTTAATTTATTCCTTGGGGGAAAGTCCTCTCCAATGCACTTTATCATTTCAGAATCTACCAAAGTAAAAGCCTCAACTAGTGCTTGTTCTATTGATGTGTTGTTTGTTCTCCTCTAGCTTCCATGATTGATGCCCCGAGTGAAGCATCTCAATCACATAGTTGATCCACCATCATTGAAGAGCTTAATTTCTCCTACTCTTCATGGGAAACTTCTGATGCTAGTGTATCTAATGTGAATGGGGCATCAACAACATCAACTTTTGGTGGAGGGACAAGCTCACCCTACTTCTCTAATGACTTAACTATTTGTGTCATGGGTATCTTGGACCTTTAATAGAAAACATTTTCTCTTTCCAATTTCATTTTCATCCAAGAGGGTCTTCCACTTCATGGTATGCACCTCTATATTTAGGATCTAATTCCATCCTCTTATTTTCTACATACTAGATGTACATCCACCTTTTTTCAATGACTATCCTTTCCTTGTCATCCTTGAAATTTCATATCAAATCCTCATACTTATGGAAAGTATGTACAAAACCAATATTTCCCCTACTTTTTCTTAACCTATCAATAAACCTTTTGAGCTCAAAATTTCTATGATCTATAGTGGTTGTATATAGAAATTTGAGGTATTCATCCACCTTTTCAAAACCTTCCTTACTAAAAATCTGAAAGTTCTCCAACTAAACACTAGGTGGTATGAATCCAACCTTTTTGTAATTCTTACAATGTTTGTAATCTAAATACATTTATTCTTTAATTTCCTCTTTGGTTTAAATTGCAAAGGCCCAAGAAATAATTTAACTTCATATGGTAGTCTTTTCCTAACAAAACTTATCTTCTTCAATACTATGGTTGTAAAAAGATTCTCAAATGTGTTGATAAACATGGTAAACTACTATAGTAAAAACATGTTCACTTAGTATTTAAATCTAAAATATTGATTAAAGGACTAAGTGAGTACTGCTCCTATAGCTATTTCAGAGGCATCAACATGGACATGGAACGGATTGTTCCAATCCAGAAAGATGAGGATTGGTGCTTCTGCAATTTTTTGTTTTAACGTATCAAAGGATTTTTGGGCTTCTTTGTTCTATTCAATGCTTCATCTCATTTTATTTCTTAGAAGGTCTTCTAATGGTTTTGCAATTCTAACATAACCTTTGATGAATTTCCTATGGTATTCAGTGTATCCCAAAAATGTTTTAACTTCCAGAGCATTCTTTGGTGGTGGTAGATTTTGGATCAAGGCTATTTTTCATTGGATCTACCATTAGTCCTTCCTTGCATATGATATGGCCTAGGAGTGTCCCATATGGTACCGAAAATGTGTGTTTCTTTAGGTTTATTGAAATTTGCATGTGCCTACACCGATTTAGCATCATCTGCATGACCTAAATATTGTCCTTTACTAGACCATAAATCATCCAATCATCCAAGTACACTTCAAGGAAATCATGAATAAAGTCTTTAAATGTATTAATCATTATCCGGCTAAATAGTGCTGGAGCATTCTTCAATTTGAATGGCATGACTGTATACATATATGATCCCCATTCTGGAGCAAAGTAGTTTTGGGTTGATCTTCTTCCCTAATCTTTACTTTGTGGTATCCAAAAACTCATCAGTGAATAAGCAAATCTCCCTTCCGACTACCAATTCTAAGATTTCCTTTGTGAGACGTGTGGGAAGCGGGTCATGTATACATGCTTTATTCAATTCCTGAAAGTCAATGCACAGCCTTATTTCTCCGGTATTCTTGTTTTCAACTACCATTGGACTTATCCACTTTGCATCTTCTACTAGTTTAATTATTCCAGCAGCCAACATCTTGTCCATTTCAATTTTTACCTTCTTTTTCATATTTGGATTTAGTTTATATGGTCTTTTCTAGACTAGTTTAGTACCTTCCTTGAGTTGAATCTTCATCACTCCCAGTTCTTCTTTGATTCCTTTCATTTCGGTAAAGTTCCGGGGAAATAGATCTTTGAAGTCTATTAGAGTTTCAATTGTTTGTGCAACCACTTTTTCATCCCAATCGTGCTAATTTAGGATTGCCTTCGGTTGCAATGTTTGTTTCTATCAATTTAATGGGTTATTATAATATTTTTCCTTTGGATTGGTAATTTCTTCTATTTCTCTTTCCCCTTGACCAATTTCTATATCTAGTATTTGCTCTTCCTCATTGTCTTGTATCTTGTAGCAGTGTTTTTCTAATCTGATATCTTCCCATTCAATCCAATCCTTATATTTATATATGTCTTCTTCTTTTGATGATGTGGAATGGGGTTGTGGTACCGACATTCCCTCTTCTTCGATTGGACTAAAGATAATTGTCTTTATTCTTCTGAGTGCAACTTGTATTTAGAAGTTTTTGCTAAAGAATGAAAAAGTCCATATGAAGTTTGTGGTCAATTCTTCCCATGTTCTAGTCCCTATTCTTCTCTCTTGATCGATGTACCAAGTTCCTGCCACCAAGCACATTGTTCAGTATAGCAATTAAATATAAAATCGACCATCATATTCATAGTTCCCTTCCCAGTGGTACCGGCATATTTCTAAGTGTTTCTCCAAAGGGATGTCACCTTTGTAGAGGAATGTCTTTGTAGTCACCTACCTTCAGTAGAAATCTTGTTGTTAACGAGGTCTTAAACATGTCCCATTTCTTTATGATTTGTTTGTGTGTGTTATACCAGCATGCTATAGTATAGGTAAGGGTATGCAGTAGTTTGGCCAGCCTATCTACTTTAATGGGGATGGTTTTCTCGATTTGGTTTATATAGGATAGTAGTTCACCTATCCTAAAATATTTGGGCAGTTTAGCTTGGGCATTTTGAGAAATAAGACAAATTATGTGAGAGTCCCCTTTGTTGTTTCCTTCTTTCTTTCCAATGGTACTGCACATGTCTTGCACTACACTGCTCTATACCGGTTGTGTTTTCCTTATCATGAATATTATCTAGGAGCCAAAAGTCTCTGGGAATATACCTCTTGATTATCTTACATCCATGCTTCTAACACTACTTCACTATATGTACTACTTTCAGTGTCTTTTACTCCCAATTCCCCTTCCAAGTTGGGTTCTTCCAGAGTTTCATCATCTAGTATGGTTATGGTGTTAATCATTCAGTCATTGTCTTTGAACTCCTCTATATTTACTTCTTCTACATAGGGTCCTTTGGACTTCCTCCCTAGAGGTATGTGGACCACTCTCTTATCATCTGTGAAGGAAATTTCCTCTTTCCATGCATTTATGATTCCCTTAGAATCTACAAACCACCTTAGCCCTAAGAGTGCGTCAAATGAGTCGAATGTCTCCTTCATAGTGACCACCTCAAAGTCTATAGATTGATTGACCCCTTTTATGTTTACTTCCACACTCCTCCAGGTCCCCATTATTTTCATTCTGGCACCATCTGCCAAGCTAATATTGTAGGGAGTTGGTTCTAATGCCAGTTTTCCCATATATTCCCATATTATTTTGTCACGTCTCGTACTTTCATAGACTTTATAGATTTACCTCATTAGTTAATTACAAGTGAAATTATGGAACAATAGTATATTTACATTGGATATGATATGTTATTCATTGAGATTTTGTTGCCTTAGCTATATTTTTGGGCTAACTTATTGATAGTGCAATGAGTTTGAGTTTTTATAGGTCTTGTCAAAGGACAAGAGCATGGCTAAGGTAGAAGAGATCTAGCTTTTTGGCAAACATGTGATGGGTCTTACCTGGTTCTTTCACACACTCACATAGTTGCATATGCATAATGAAATAGATTTAAATGCATTGATGTGTGGTTAATTGTTTTCGAATTATATTTAAATTGTGTTTTATATTTAAATGAGGATAACTATGTTTGTAATTTTAATTTGAATAATAAAATATTATTTTAGGATGTTTAGAAGACAATATGTTCTTTGAAATTAAGTAAACTATTAAATGAGATATTTAAACATGCAATATTGTATTTTATTTCTATTCTTGATTAATTAAATAGATTGTTTTAAATAAAATAGTCAAATGATATTAAAAATGGCTTTATTATATTTAGAGTTGAAATAAAGAATTAAATAATTGTTCTTGTCACTCATGCGACAGTAAGTTCAAAACGATATTATTAGTATTGTTATTTTTTAAATTGTCTATTCTTAAAAATTGGTGGGAAAGAGAGAGCATGCAAAATAGAAAGTTAACTAAAGTTCTCTAAACTGATCTAAACGTGCAAAATAAGAGAGGAAAAATTAATTAAAGGCAGGGGGGTCGAACAAAGAAAACCACCACAAATTGCAAAGACCACGATCTGGAGCTGAGGAGATTAGTCTGAGGAGCCACAAGATAGTCTATCAGGCAGCAATAGTAGAGAGTCTGAGGAAGGTGACAGGAGGGCATTAGAGGAACATTGCCAATTGCTCGTTTACAGTCACCATCTTATTCTAGGTTTTCTTCTGGTTTTTGCTCACTGCATAAATGATAGTTTTGTTTTGGAAATAGATCATTTCTGTTATAATCTTTGGGTGATCTGTGTTGGTTGTTTGACCCAGTTACACTAACCATTCTTACCTTGTATCTTGGCTGTAAACTTATTTTTCTGGCCTTTGCTTACTGGCCAATTTCATTAAATTTGGCGTCAACCTTTGAATCTTCTTTGACATCGACCTTCTAAGGCCGTTTCTACTCATTACAGATCATTTTCCTTGTACTCCTAACCATTTATTTTCTTAGCCTGATCGACCCCCTATTTTGTGTCGTTTAACCTTTTTTTATACCGGTCGTTGACTTACTTTCCTGAGTCGATCTCTACACATCTTTCTCACTGGTCGTTGTCCCTTATCCAGTCCTTCTTTTTGGGTCAGAGTTTTGCCCTGACCACTATCCTATCTTCAGGCTGACCACCCAATATTGTGTAGGTCATCGACCTTGTCCATAGCTGAATAGAGTAAGTTGAATTATCCATACAGATCGATTACCCTCTTTTTGTTGTCACAAAAACTATTTGATCTCAGACGTCGAACTAGACACGGATTCTGTATTTCTCATATCTTGAATTTAAGCTAAACTAGAACCCTGTATATTACCATTTAGTCAGCTGGTAAAGAGATCTTATGACTATATTTTTTTTGCATTTCTGTTGACTGAGAAAAAATTAGAAAGAAATTGACCTCTGTTATAAAAAGTTAGACTTCCTGTAGCTTCTGTAATTGATTTCTTGATAAAATAGCAACTTTGTAAATTATACGAATTAGAATTACTATATTCTTGTAGCAATTTAAATTATTCCTATAGTCCAAGCAGATACATGTTAAACAATGTTTAGACTGGAGACCAAAGACAGTAGATTTTAATATTGTTTCCTAGGAATGTTGAAGAACCATTTGTATTTACATAATGATTAGAAACTATAGATAATATATCTTACTCCTTGAAGGCTGTCAAATAAATAATCTATTGTTATCCATTTGCTAATTTGAATTCCTATAGCAGTTCCTGTTGCCACAGCGACAAGAAGACTGTATATGTGTTAATTTATGTTAGAATAAACCTCCTGTCACAAAATTGACGGGAAGGTAGAACTATGACTGAATTAATTATTAAGGAAAGAATTAAACGACTGAATTAGTGGACTGTTTCATAGTATATTTTGTGCATTTAATGCTTGGAAAAAAGAAGAATGGATTATTGTAACTTGTACATTTGAATTATGGAAGCAAATAGATGCTTGCATGTGCTATGTTTGTTCTTCTTATTGTGTATTTTGGAAAGATTGCATTTCAGGACGGGTGTCGAGTATGGAATAATAGGGAAGTAGGTTTTCTTTTTCAAAACCTATATGTCGTTTTATGGATTAATGCTTTGGCCAAAGCTAATGAGATGTTGAAATAGACATGTATACCATTATAGAATGAATGGTTGATAGCCTAGTTTTTATATATATTTCCATGCCATATCCTATTGATGAGATGTAGCATTCATGATAGTAATGCATGTAGATTGATAGGCACACACCAGATTCCACCCTGCATATGTTTACAGATTACTAGGCTCTTCGAGCAAGGTCAGGCATCCTTCAGTTTGAAGGATGCCGGGGAAGCGCAAGCTTCGTGGTTGGGTAGAAAAAGTGCCTGAACCATGTTCTTGTCCTTTGATTAGTAGATGGCTGGTTGGTCGATGGTAGTCGAGGACTTTTGTTAGATTTTATGATATTGATCACTTTATACTTCTATTATTTCAAATATTTGTAAGGCTTGATGCCAATATTTGACACTTGTAATATTAATGATTATTACATTCTCTGTAAATGACTTCAGATGTATACCTATGTTTTGTAATCATGATTATACTTTAAACTTATGAAATTGAAAGTTTACTTGGTCTTTTGAAATATATTAATTTCTTTCCTTATGAATGATGAATAGAAGTTAATTTATCTTACTTTGATTTACTTGCAGTAACTATATGTTTTACTTCAGTTTTGTGTGCTTGTGAAAATTGGGTCCTTTACATATTTTAGGGATTAAGTTGACATCTGACCCCAAATCGACCATGACCTTAGTGGTCTTCTTCTGGAGGATCTAGAGTTTGATCATAATTAGTCTCAACTTCCAATGCTTGCCTATAGTTCTAACTTGTGGTATGGTTCTTTTGTTCCAGTATTTGTTAAGTTGTGTTAATTTGGTAAGTACCCTGCTAGTTTTGTGAATTGTTTCAGGACCCTTACTTCTTGTTCTGTAAAGTAGTTGTTTTCTAGTTTGTCTTTAGCTTGTTCCTATTCCAAAATCTTTTTGGTTTGTTTTGCTATCTAGTCATGTTGTTCCTTTGTGGGGAAGAATTCCTCTTCTTCTTCGGAGCTATCTTCTTCCTCTGAAGTCTCTAGGTTTGTCTTTCTGGTATATGTGCCTTTCCAGGTTACCACAGCGGCCTTGCCCCTTTTCTTAGGTCTAACCTCTATGTAGCATTCATCTCTGGTACTATTTTCTTCTATTATATATCCATCATCCTTCCCTATTTTATGGCATTGTTTGGTTCCCTCTTCTAGGTCTTTGGGTGCTTTGCAGAGGAGTCTTGCTCCTCTTGTGGTGTCAGAGTCTTGTTGGTTGTCTTTTTGAGATTATGCACTACTATAATGTTGGCGTGGTTTTTCACAGTTGAAGGCATCATGATCTTCTTCACCACAAAATCCACATTGTTTCTTCTTTTCTCCCCAACATTCCATAGCAAGGTGTCATGGCTTACCACAATTGAAACAAGTAGCATCCGCTCTCCTTCCTCTTTTGTGTTCGCGACCTCTTTCTCCCCGGTAAGGACCGCTATCATTACAACCTCACGGTCCTTGGATGGCATTAGAATTTCTTTGATTTTGCCATGGAGGGACCCTATATCCATGCTTTGATGCATATAGTGGTCTTTCTGCCAGTCCCTTTATGTATGCCATTTCCCAGTCATGGTCTGGTTCTTCATTTAATCAAAAATTGTTGGATGGGAATTCTACTGTTTCATGGAAGTCCCACTCTCCACACACCCCACAATAGACCAAATTTAGTTTCCTAACAGTGTGGAGGTCCACCCTTAGAGAATTTTCCTTCCTTTCCCCTTTTTCCATTAGACATTTGTTCTGGAGGTGGCCTTCTCTGCCGTAATATGAACACTAAATACTAGGTCTTTGCTAACCAATTTCTTGTTTCATTAGTTCTTGTATTAATCGTAACTCGTCCATCTCTAATTGTAACTTTTCCATTTTCCTATTCTCTTTTTTCCTCTCCATTCTTCTCCAGGACTAACCTTCTATTTGGCATGCTAATGCAACTAGTTCTGAATATGAGACAAAATTTCTACCGTCCAAGGCCACTCTTAGTTCCAAAGTTATGGATGAAAGGAACCATTCTCTCTTATGTTTGTCATTTAGTGGTTCGTCCAATCATCAAACCACTTCTTTGAACCTTTTATCAAACTCTAGAATGGACTCCTCATCCCTTTGGGATAATTCTCCTAGTTTACTCACTCCTTCCATTAGGAGTTCTAGGCTATCATAATTTATAGAAAGGCCTATTTTACTTTGTCCCAAGATTTATTATTCTAGGGATATGCTTTCCAGTACCATTTCAGTGGTTTCTCTTAGGGAGCTGATGAAATCAAGCAACTTTGTACTATCTATTTGTTCATTCCAGCTCTGCCATATAGTTTCTAGCAAGAAGATATGTTCCGCAGCATTACTAGTATCCTTCTCAAAGACTAGCATTTTCTTCATCATGGGCATGTCTTCTTTTGATGAACTTTCCTCCAGGCTTATGGTACCACTTTCAATTGCTAAATATGGAAGTATATCTAGTATCATGTTGGGTGAATATTTTGTCGTTAACTCACTAACGACAAAATGGGTATATCAGCCACAGCTATGATGAGACAAAGTCTCTCCTCTCGGCAAGGGGAGGTTCCCTATAATTACTTAACTTTTGCAAATCAAATAACTTATCAAATTTATGTACACTAAAAACTATATTTGTGGTGGTTCCATCTCATCTCATTCTCTTTTTTTAGAATAGATGTTTATATTTCAAACTCTTGATATAAAACTTATAAATTATCACAATATCACAGAAACACAAAGTTTTCTGTTACCTCACTCACTACTTGTAACCGAAACTATTTGAAGTAGAATGCAGCCCAAAGTCTTCACTCCTCTTCAATATGATAAAAGTAATTCAAATATAACAACTTGCAGCACAAAGTCCCCAAACTGTTGTATTCTCACAAACATGAACATATAACCCACAACTGATTTGATAACACAAAGTTCATCAGAATCAAATTAAGAGCGCTCTTCAATCACTTGAAACAAACTCCACACTTCAATTATTATCAAATAAGACTATAATAGCAAGACGTAAGAACAAAACTATCACAACACAAATAATTCCAAGACAAAGATTGGAATTGAACTTGCTTTCTTGTATTGATAAATATTTGAATATTGATTTTTACAAAAAGCACAAAGTCTTGATTTGCTTCTCAATTCGCCAGAGTTTCCTTGCAATAGACAAAAGATAGTATTTACAAAAGAGGTCCCCTTTATTTATAGGGAAAGACCTTGAGAAAATCTAGGAAATCTATAACTAATTTGACTTATTCAACAAGAGAGTCCTATTTGACTTATGACTTCTCTTGTCTCACATGTAATTACATTTTGGAAAATTACATGTGTAGATGTCCAAAACAAAATTCCATTTACATAAAAACTAAGAAAAATAAGCTAAGGCATTAGCTTCCTCCATCCTTGTTCCTTAAAAAGTTCTGATACATGGTTTGAACAACTGACATCTCGCATGCATCTGGTTTTGCTATATTTTTAGAGATGGTGCGAGCTCGGAGGATCAAATCTTTCACTGCCTTTATTGCCTTTTCATGCTTTTCTAAATTATCCTTCAGGTTCTCTAGAGTCGTATGTTGATCATACAAGTTGTCCATTGAGAGTACAGAGGGAGCTTCCTCTTCAAATTTCTTTTGTACCATTTCTTCAAAAGAATTTATCATTTCTTGTGCCGTGAGGAAGCTATGATCTTCCCTTGTCAAGGTGCAAGGAAGTTCTTCCAGTCGATGTAGGAGTGTGACATCACTATCTTCGCTGGCTTCTCGAGCTTGACACAGATCTTCAAGTAGACTCTTTATTATGAAAATACAATGAGCTAGAGTCTCTTTGGTTTTGAGATATGATTCCCTGTTGGTGACGACCCCAATGGTGATCAAATTCTTTATCTTGATCTTCTTCATATCTGTCCACTCTTCTAGACTCTCCTCCTGATCTTGCAGCTCCTACGAAAGTAGATCCACCAGATTATCCAGCTCAGCTTTGGCCTTGTCCATTTTCTCCTTTCTTTCCACAGCGGTTTTCAACAGAACTCGTCCTTGGGCCAACAATCGTTCCACTACATCCCCCACTATTTTGCCTCTAGCTTGGGCTTTTTCAACCTTCTGTATGAGGGGATCTTCCACTGTCACTGCCATTGGTTCCACTATCTCTGATGACTTCACTATTTTCTGAAGGATAGCAGCCAGTTGTTCTGCTTTCGCTTTGTATTGCTCTTTTTCCCTTTTGGCTTCATCATACTTTTCCAGTAGAGTAGTGGCCGTGGTTTGGAAATCTGCTTTGACTCCTTCATGAGTCACTTTACCAAGTTTAACCCTTGAAATGACGTAACTGCTCACGTCAAAAGTATCAACTGTGGCATCTTCAGGAGGTTTGGCAATTTCGGCATATCTGATTCCTTTTTCAGTGACTAGCCTAGAAACAGTCTTAGGCTTCTTCTTTTGATTCTTGGCTTTCACGGGCAACAACTTCTCAATGTCAATCTCATCAGGTGAGATAGCTTGTTTCTTCCTCTTTGGAGTGTAGGCAGATAGCCATGGAGGAAGTATTGATGCATCGACAGCTAGAGGGGGATCCACTACTTGCTTGGTTGGCTCCGTGCTTATACTTGTGATGGTGACAATTGGACTTGTGTTGGTGAACACGACACCTGTATCAATCACCTTTTGTGAAGCATCAAGAAGATTCTCCAAAACAGTCTGTTCTCTGATATCAAAAGAAGGGGAAGATAAACTCGGAATGGAACCAGAAGAATCAAAAACGGTCCCAATACTAGCCCTCATGGATTGAGAAGTATTGTCAGAAGAAACAACAAAAATGGGAGAAGAGGAACATTAGAAATTACTGGCAAACCATCAGACAATGGAACATGAGGAGGAGGTGTAAGGACTTGTGCATTGGAAGGAAGATCTTTCACAGGAGTCTGTGGGGAGCCATCAAGTCGCTCTACCTCTGCATCTTCATCTTCACTTTGTTCAGCTTCTATAGATACCTTTGTTTTAGACCTTTGAACATCTTGTTCTTCAGCCTCGACATCCTCGATTTCCATATGCTCATCATTGATGTCTTCAACATCTGACTTAGTGGCATCGGAAGCCTCTGTGGTTTCTTTCTTCTTCCCTCCCTTGGATACAAATTTGATTTTTGGTTTGTGTACCTTAGGGAAGAAGGGGTATCACTCTTGTTCTTGGTTCGGTTCTCAACCTTCTTACCTGTTTGCTCTTGTGTCCCTTCTTCGGACCCTGTAAGGAACTCTTTCAACTTGATCCCTTTACTTTCCAACCACAAGTTGGTGTTTGCCAATATAGGTTGGAATCTTTTTCTGATGGATGTCTCCTCCTTGACTGACCATTTCACCTCTGGGAGAGGTGAAGCTTCAACATTCTTTGCCTCATATTCATGATCTAGGACATCTCCATCATCCTCCATTCCATCTGGAATATCAGCTAGTCCTAGTTCTATAAATTGACTCAGATGAAGCCTACAGAAATCCAGCTTTCTGATCTCATTTAGGGTCCTGAGATCTGCCCATATGTCTTCCACCATCGGTTCATGAAAATTTGACTTCCTCTTGATTTTGTCCTGGACCCTTCTGAAGTCGAAATGATTTCTCTTCTTGTAGGTCTTCATGGTGACTAACTGTAACTCGGAGTCAATTATTTTAGCTTTGTTGGCAGACTGAACTGAATACCTCCCAATTTCAATAGGAAACTTTATTCCTGACTTCTTAAGCTCCATCTGTTTATTATGAACCACAATCAGTTGCCTGCAAAGCTCCATAAGAACAATGCGATCACTGGGATACCGTGGCAACATGTAAGGGTAGCCAGGATAGTATCCTACCCGAAGATAAGTGAAGGTGGGGAATTGTAGAAACAAACAACCAAAAGAATTTACAACCTGCCATGCTTCATCAGAGACTCTTCTCTGAACTAGTTCACCATTCCACAAACACATGAAAACTGAGAAGAACGCATCATTGACTCTTCTGAAATGATGAATCGACCCCTTCAGAGTGATTTGGGGGTAGTATTCATATACTGGGACCAATCTCCTGTCCCCTATCTGGGTCAAACCTGGAAAGTTCCTCATACTTGCAGCAACGTAGACAAGGTAAGAGGTCATGTAAAATTTGAAAGTAGTGTTGACCCTTACCAGTTGCTCGTGCAAAGCATTACTGATCTGCTCACCCCAAAATATCTTCTGATTTCCACGTAGAATCACCTTGATGTAAGTGTACATCCATTCTTGGAATTTGGAGGCAGAAGGGAGTCCTCTGACGCGACTCAAGAGTGTAATCAAGTCACACACTTCCTCCACAAAATCACTTCTGTGAAGGTCTTTAGGCCATCTAGTCAAAGTTGCCCTAGGAATCTTCAACCATTTGCTATTTATGTGCCTCCTAGCAGATTCCAAATCATTGTCATAATCTTGCTGACCTTGAGCGAAATCAATTTGCCTGACATTTTCAAGTGGTGGACACATGAAGATTTTGTCCATGAATTCTACATCCAATCTCATGATCACATTCCCCTGTGAATCTGTCACGGCTCTAGTGTCCCTATTGTAGTGGTTGGCCACTTGTAGAACAAATTCAGGATTATGAGCACTGACAGGAAAGGATGCTACCAAATGGATATTGTTGTCAATGATTTTCTGCATATGCCGAGAAGGATTTGCTTGTTTAGTTCTATCTATGAATTCATCCATATCTACGTGTCCAATTTCCGTGTCTCTGATTTCGTCAACATTCGACTGAACTGCTGTTACCGGAAAGACACCCTGGTACTTGTACTTCATGGCTCTAGACTTTGAAGGAGATGATTCTGACATAAGCCCTGGAGAAAACTGTGAACTCGAACACCACCACGAATGCTGACTGAGAACTGCAAAAGGCCATGATCTCGTAGTTAGGGGAAAAATTGGATGACCTGGGTCAACTGCGTTTTGACGATCATGGATGGGAAAGCATGCGTTAAAAGGGCTTGAGCGCGCAAATCGAGGCTAGGGTGAAAGCGGGCTTTTGGCTTTAAAAAATGAATTTTCCAGTGTTAGGGAAAATCAAGGAAATGTGATTGGGCGGTTAAAAACGCCGCTCTTGCAAGTTGGGAGAGATTTCATGTGTAGTGGCGGTTAAAAACGCCGCTTCTGTATGTGTTTTGGAAATTTTAGTTTGGCATGCTCGAGCGGGTGATTTGGCCGCTATCGCAAGTGAAGTTGAAGATCTCGACTGCTCGGGCGGGTGATTTGGCCGCTCGAGCATATTTTGAGATTCACCACTGGCAAATGCCTGGGCGGGTAAATTGGCCGCTCGACGAGTAGGGCAGTAACAGTCTCTTGGTGTAGGGGCGGATGAAAACGCCGCCATTGCAGGTGGAAAGCTTTGTAAAAATCATTGGTTGACATGTTCGAGCGGGTGATTTGACCGCTCCGGTAGGGGAAAGAACATGCCACTTTCGGTGTAAGAGTGGCGGAAACAACCGCTATTACATTTGAAAGGTTTGGGGTTTTTAATGCAGGACTTAGCGGCGAGTTCGACCGTTTCTACAAATGGGATTGAATGCATTTGGTGAAGGTTTAGTGGCGAATTTGACCGCTTCTACACACAATGGGAAGTTTGGTAGTGGGTGAAGGTTTTAGCGGCAACAGACACACCAACAAAACCTAAATCTAAATACGAAAACAAACAACGGGAAAACCTAACAAAACCTCATTAACTAACAATACTATTCAGTTAATAAGTAACAACGGGGAAGAAAAATGAAGAAAAAAAACTTACCCGTGACACTCGAAACCCTAGGTCCAACCTGTAGCGCGAGCTCCGTCACAGCTTCCGCAGTATACAATCAAGCGGTTGAGAAGAACGTTGGCGCATCAACAAGAAGGCTTAGGATAGGAAATGACAACAATGAGGAGGATAACTCATTTAAAAAGGTTTGAGAGTTGAGTTTAAATGCCTGGCACGAGTGGCCATTAATGGCACTCGACATCATAATCCCGAGGATCTCGGTCGGGCGGTGATTTCGGCCGTTCCGACAAGTAAGACTAACAACAAAAAGCAACGGCAGGCTTTTCAGCCGCTCGAGCAAGTTCTGTCAAAGAAGATATGTTTAGGCGGGTGTTTCGACCACCGTTACACAACAGAAGGTTTAACATATGTAGTAGCGGCTATATACGCCGCTCTTACAATTTATCATAACCTTTGACATGTATGAGCGGCCGGAACCGCCGCCTTTACATGTCAAAACTTTGACAATTTTCTAACTTGAAATTGACTAAAAACTGACAATTACAACTTGAACGATTTTTGCGAATATCGAGAGACCAATTCAAGGAGAATGTCAAAGACCAGTTTAGAATGTCAAATGACCTCGCACGAGAACAAGAAAATCTTTTCTCAATTTGCGATCTTAGAGTGTAGATTCACGAAACGGACAAGTTTCGTGGGGTTGTCTACAAAAACAAGCGTAGCTAATTTTGAGAACAACATATCACTTTCTATCTTTTCATAGTCACTTTGTCCTTCTATAGTTCCCCACTCAATTGATTGATCATTTCCTTTTATGATATCCCAATTTACTGTGTACGTCATCCACAATTCAAGCTTCATGCTTTCTTTGTTTATCTCTATGTGTGTTATATCAGGCTTAAGGGGTGACTCCTAGTCTAGGGGTGATGTCTATTCTTCATATCGTTTCGATTGTGCCTGTGTCTTTTCACCATTGATCACACTTAATTTATGTTTAACTAACGACTCCTCAGGATTGGGTCCTACCAATTCTTCTCCTTTTTTTGTGGTATTTTTAGCTTTCGATACTTGTCCTTCTTTCCTCCTATTCTCAGATGCACCCATGTTAGTGTGCTCAGTAGCACCCTCCTTGGTGCACTCTTCTCACTTTCTCAGGATCTCCTCTGCCATTCTTTCCACTTGCTCTATTTCCCTTCTTTCTTTTTCCCTTTTCTGGTACCTATCTTCCCTTTCTTGAGCTCGTTTTAGTTTTCTTTCTTTCGCATCCATTTCTATTCCTAATTTGATAATTTCAGGTATCTCTCTCTTCTTTTTAGGTTTCCCTCTTCCCATATATGTCTTTGGTCCAGGTACCTTTCCCTCTATATCATGGCTCCAAAGAATTTTGCTAAACAGTCACATCTTTTCAAGGACCTCTAGGATCCTCCCCCCTTTCCATTTGCCATCCCCTAATGGCCTACCCCCCTCTCACAAAGGTGTTCTTAGGTTCTGACGAAGACATTATCCTGCCAATTTTCCTACTTCCTTCAAGCTTCTAATTTCTTTACCGTTATCTCCAGGGTCCTGGAAATGAAACCAATGTTAGCAAGAGCTATGGGGTTGATACAGTCTAGAGATCTATACCCTAATACTTCTTGTGTAATCTATTTATACCCCAGAGGACACAGTAATAGAAGTAATCCTATTTAATAAGAATCCATAAAGCATACATGACATATCATGACACATTAATCATTCATTGCACACAATTTCCCTTATAACTCCTTATATATATATATATATATATATATATATATATATATATAACAGTTCATAATAGATACAAGTGGGCAGGTCTAGTCTCTGCTCTGGTATTGATTCATAATATAGTATATTATATTTGCATTATTATATTCTCTCTTCCTTTTCTATCTATTACATAAGTCATATATATACATGTGTTTCTTTGTAGTGACATGTCCCTTACTTTGCACCTCATGTCCCCTTCAGTACCATGGTCGTCTTCTAGTATTCTCTGGTATGCCTTATTTCAGTTCTTGACCTGCTAATAAGTGCTATCTAGACATAGGGCCTCCCCTCCCCTCTTAGATATGAAATGATGCTTGATGATGAGGTATATAAGGCCATGGTCTTTAAGCCGACCCTTCCTCTATTGATGTTTTTTAGCTAAGGACGTAACTGAAGAGAATAGAAAATTCGGTAAGTTTATCCTATATTCAGGGTGAGTGTGGCCATGCCTAAAAATATCAACATTTTCATAATTGGCCATAATATAAGGGAAAACTAGTCATCACAGGTGAAGTATTTCATTAACCACATAGCCAAGGACTGCCAAGGATGAGGAAGGGTGTTTTTGACAATTTCTTTTACTTCTCCCTTATTAGTGAGTGTTTGTATTTTAGCTTCAATGTATATGGAGAAAGATTTTATCAAATCAGTATACAAGGTTTTTAGGTGGTAGAACCTCTCACCTTCTTCTGGGAGTCTGGAGAGTCTATTGATGATGGATGTAGAGATGGGAATGGTGACTCCTCTTATTTGTGTTTTGTTATTCTGTAAGTTAGAGAGGAACTCTTTTATAATGTCTTTCTTGTACCCTTTGAATTTATCCAAGAACTCGAGCCATCCTACAGCCCTCAGTATATCAATAGATGCTTGATCTTGCAACAATCCCTCTGTTGTCTCTGGTTCTGATTTCTTCTTAACCCCCATGCCTCCTAACAGAACTACAATTTGTTGGTGTTTATCCCCCTTCAACTTCTAACCCTCAACCTTACATACCTATCCTTTTGAAACTTCTCACAACAAACCTATCCCACCTCTGGAGCTCTCTAATTCCTAAAATATGGAGTTTGAATTTTCTTGCTTGAATTTTTGAGAATTCCTGATGGTGATTTGTGGGAACCTTTCTTTGCTTGTATTGTAGGCTGCTGAGTTGTTTTTGAGGAAATTATGGCTTTCAAGGTGAGAAATTATGATTTAGTATGGTTTGTAGAGGGTTACGTCACTCTAGAGCTGTGAAGCTAATGTGACAGGTGGTTAGCTAGGGGTGGTATGTGTCGATCTTTATTTAGGAGTAATGGTGGTGTACAAGAGTCCAAGTGATTTGCACGAAAATAAAAATTGAAAAGACTTTCTATAATTAGTTAATCAAGATTAATACCTGAATTACCATTGCAATAATTAGACATCATGTTATGGTTTCATGTTGCTACCTCTATAGGATGTGACGCGACTACTCCTTCATGTGTACCCTTTAGCATTAGTTTCCATGATGTCTATGAGGTGTGAGGTCAAGATCTTCATCTGAACTTGTGGTTGATGGGATAACTGTTGGCCCATGATTGCCTTTAAACCAAAAGATCGACCTATCAATTTCTGATACAAGCGCCAAAGTTAACAAAACCACATGAGGTAGTTAGTCCATGTCACAAATCCCACAAGGAGTGCTAACCATTTGCCAACAAACTCCCCCAGCGTTACTCGGGGGGATTCAAACTCGTGACCTTTCACTCTGATACCAATTGTTGGCCCACGATTGCCATTAAACCAAAAGGTTGACCTGTCAATTTTTGATACAAGCGCCAGAGTTAATGAACCCACGAGAGGCAGTCAGTCCATGTCATGAATCCCATGGGGAGCACTGACCATTTGCCAACAACTCCCATTCTCAGCAGATGGCATCAACGAAATGATTGAAAACAGGGGTCACCAATGGTTGATTGTCATGAATGCTCGTGACCCAGCGTCTTTTTGAGGGTGAGGTTCATAAGGTCATCATAACTTCATTATCTCTTTTTTCTGAGTGTCTTCTTTTAGATATTTCTATATGCACCAAAATCACGCAAACCTTCATGAGGACCCCTATGATGAGTCACAATCCTTGTCACATATATGTAAGTGTGAAATAACATCCTCTCAGT
The DNA here is from genome assembly GCA_027924645.1 of Cunninghamia lanceolata. Taxonomy (NCBI): domain Eukaryota; kingdom Viridiplantae; phylum Streptophyta; class Pinopsida; order Cupressales; family Cupressaceae; genus Cunninghamia; species Cunninghamia lanceolata. The sequence continues at coordinate 3,311,495 of BSBN01000619.1, read as the reverse complement.
AGCAATTCTCTTGGTGACGTGTTTTCTTCCTCCTTGTGTTGTTCCCCCTTTGTCATTTTCTCTCTCTTTGCTTTCAGCACTTTTCAACACTTTTTTGACACTTGTCGATTTGTGTTTCTTGTGCTTAAGACCCTGTTCCTAAGCCTTGCATGTGTCTTGTAGGTGTGTTTTCACCTTTTCCCAGTGTTTTTCATCCATTCCCACCCCTAGAGGCCTTCTAGAGGTCCTCCCAAGCTATCTCTCACTTTCAGTTTTTAGTTTCACTCAACCAATCCAAATCTCCCCCGTTATTTCCAGATCTCCCCTGGGATATCCTACTTTTGCAAGTGGAGATTTGGATTTTCACATATGATGACCTATTTTTGGAGGCACATCCCCTCCTTTTCATCTCCTCTTCCATCTCCCAACATGGAATTCCACCCAGGTGCCCTCCTCCGAGGGTCGCCCGTGGGTCACGCTCGGGCGACCCATGGGTGACACTGTTGTGTTTCCAACAATGAGTTCACTTGAGTTTCTAGCTCAAAATAGCTCCATTTTCACCTGTTTTTCTTCTTGTTTGCATGGAATTTCATGCCGAAAATAGAGCCAACTATTTCATGCACCCACACATGCATATTTATCTCTTTATCATCTTTAATTATCAATTCATGCATTCTTCTTTCTTCCCTTCTTCTTGAGTGATAAGCTTTTACTGAGTAGATCACTCTAATTTTAGCCCAGATCACTCTTGTGTCTTCCAAGTTCACTCTCCAATCAAATTGAGTTAACTCTTCTTCTTCTTCACCTCCCATCCCTTCATCTAACCTATAAATACCCCCTCCCTCAAGCACAAAGGGAGGCAATTTCATTTGTGCACATAGTTCTTGTAGGTTATTGCTCTCCAAATCAAGTATTCTCATGCTCATACAAGACATATGAGCCTTTTTCTTTTATTTATTATCTCATCTATCTTTTCTAAAAGCTTGTTTGCATCCAAATGCTACTCATATCACAAGCCGCAGTGCTCATCAAGCTCTCATTGAGCTCATTTCAAAGCTTCAAAGCTTCTTTTGCTTCTCTTTTCTTATTGTCGCCAAGAGGATCAACCCACTGCTGCAAGAGGATTAGAGGTTGCCTATACAAGGATATCTGAGGGTAGTGGAGGCTCACGCGTCTCCAGGTTCCTTCATGCTTTTTTCATTTCATAGTAATTAGATAATCAAAACTTTGTTCTTTGGATAAGTAAATACATATTACTTTTTCCTTATAGGCTAAGTAGATTTGCATTGTTAAATTAGTTTCTCTTTCCAAAGTTCATAGATTAAAAGCATTTTTCCTTTCTTAGATTAGATTGATCCACTTATTCAGAAAATAAACAAAAACATAGATTACATTGCATTAGGTAATCTCATACTAGTTTGCATACATTTTCTAATTCCTAGATTAAGAAAAAGAACTTTGATTTCCAAAAACATAAAAAAAACACAAAAAAACATTTTGCACTCATATAGGCTTGCATGCATATCAAAATAAAAAAGAACAAAAACATTAACAGTGTAGAAGGTTTACAAACCCTTGGTCCCAACACAAGGTCAAGTTTAGTCAATGTTAAACAAAACCCTTGGTTTCATCACAAGGTCAAACAAAGTCAATAAAGTCAAACCTTAGGTTGCACAAACCCTAAGTCGAAACCCTAGGTCAAGTCAAGGTTAGCTCAAACCATCTCTCTTTTGTTTAGGCTCACAAATATGTCCTGGACTTAGAGGTGAGTGGGTAAAGGCAATCCTCGACGAAGTAGAGGAGATCCACCCTCAGCAACAACAAGCTCAACTAGTTATTCAACAACAATAGAAAAGACTCAGAGAACTTCAAGTACAAAAAGCATTCATCCAATAGTTTGAATGATAATTCCAACAAAGCATCAATGAGAAATATAATTATCTTTACAACTATGGTCACAGAACACCGCATTCAAACAAATGCACAACAACATAGGCCCCAGGACTGGCCAACCCCTCTCCACAAAGTCCAGCTCTCCAATGAACCAAACCACCCCTATGTCTTGCGTCCTCTCAACTGGCTACTTCCATGAGAGTGAGAGTGACGTGGTGGTTTGCCCCATGGCAAGGAGAGAGGGTCTGTGTGCATGCCAAATCTGACTCAACTACCCCAAGCCACTGATTCATGATTTTGAGCATACATATTTTGGTGAACCTAACGTGAAGAGCAAAAACTTTTGTTTATGTTTTTTGTGTTCCAAATGCTTAGATTTCATTCGAACACTAAACATTTGGCACTTCAACTTCAAAGGTTTCAAACATACCACTTTCTTCTTCATAACTACCTTCACCACTTCTGCTTTTGTTGCCTTCACCTTCTCTCATTCCATTTATTTTGAGTTGTCTATGGCACCCCTGAATATGACGGAACCAAACCTAAACTTAGGGATCGTTCCCTCTAGGGAACCACAAACTCCCTCTTTTGATAGGTACATGCCACCTCACCTAGATGCACCAATCTCAAATTGCTACAATTATGAAGACTCTGACTATGAGCAAGACCAAAGAGAACCCAGGCATTCTTTATCTTTTAACAATACTACATGGGAACATAACCCTGCCATACCAAACACGCCTCACAAAGCTAAAAGAATATAACTAAGATTGGAAATCCACTGCCCAGATCAACCATCTACAAGTACCTCAAGTACTCATCTTGATGAAGAAGTAAGAAGGTTGGAAGGAAACTTACAAGAGGCAAGAGATGCCCATGAAGCATGAAAGTTGCCCTACAGGAAGAACAAAGAGAAAATGTTGTGCAAGAAGGAAACACAAAATCATGATAACACTTAAAGGGAAAACCCTTGAAATGACGAAGTGCCTAGAGGTCCCACTCCTACAGACCTGATTGTGATGCTAGTGCAAAGAATTAGAACTCTGGAAGTAGAACAACCTACTCCAGAAAGAAGACAAAAGTCATATGAAATTATTAGAATTGAATAGGACCAAGGGCATCTCAAAATCCCCCTACCTCAACTAGTACTCAAGAAATGGGAGTAACGACACATTCCCGAGTGGGAACTCTCCTATTTAGAACAAACAAGCAATTCTAGGAAGCCAAGCAAATCAGATAATGATAATGGGTTACCAAAACCCTCCTGTGGGATTAATGTTATCAACTCCTCAATCATAGAGTGCCTTCTTAGGCACATACTTGGAATACTTAAAAGAACCACTTGACTTAATCATAAGAAACATTTAGTTACCTTGACCATTACCTGATCTCCCAAAGTTCAAAGGAGAGGGTGATCCCAACTCGCACATTAAAACTTATCTTACAATATCACAAAGAATGGAGTGTCTTACAATATCACAACATTTGATGGCTAATATTCCTCATAGGAGGCAAAGCATTTGGCAACTCCTTTTCCACAATCTTCTCATACTTATTCAACAGGGTCAGCACCTCTTTAGGAACTTCAACCTTATCAACTATTGCTTGGTCTGAGGTAGATTTTGTAACAATGGCAAAACCAATTCCTTCTTCATGTATGGTCTTCAAAAACTCCTTCTCCTTCACCACCATCACACTAGGCCCTTCATGCTCTACCTTATCTCCATCTTGTAGAGGTGTGAGATTGTAAGGCACTCCATCCTTTGTAATCACATAGGTGTTCTTCTCCCCATCATGCTTGGCTTTCCTATAAAACTACCAAGGCCTACCAAGAAGAAGGTGACATACGTCCATGGGAATTATGTCACAAAATATTATCCTTGTATGGGCCTATGTTGAATTCTACCCATGATTGTTCATTTACAAGCACCTGCTGCCCCTTATTGAGCCATGAAACTTTATAGGGATTAGAATGAGGGATTCTTTTCAGATTTAATTTCTCAACCATCTCTAGTGCTACAAGATTATCAGTAGAACTAGAATCCATTACTACCTTACACACCTTACCTTGCACCTTGCAATTGATTATGAATAGTGCCTTTCTTTGTGGAGGTTCTTTGACAACTGGTACCTTGAGCAATGCTCTCCTAATCAACAAACTCTCTCCTACCTCTGAAGTAACATTCACCATGGGTGAGGTCACACTTTCTCCTTCTTCTTCTTGGACAATTTGTGTTCTTTCCCCTCCTTGTGAGTTTGAACCTTGTTTATCCGGGCATCTCTAGGCAGGGTGACCAAATTGGCCACATTGGTAGCACTTTCTAGAGAACGTATTATTTCCTCTTCCTTGGTTTCCAAATCTTTCTCTTGTGTTTGATCTTCTCCCTCTAAATCCACCTCTTGACTCACTATTTTGTTCTTGTTGACCACTAGATTCACCTTGCTGCTTTTGGAACTGTGATTTGCCTCCTCCAAAGTTACCTCTGCCCCTATTGTGTCTTCCTCTACCTCTGGTCTACTGTTCTTGTTTCCTCTTAAGCTTCTCCTTAGCCTTACATGCTATTTAAATACAGTCTTCTACTATCTTGGGGGTGACAAGGCTCATTTCATCTTGAATGCTATACCTTAGACTATTCAAATACCTAGCCACTTTCTCCTTTTCATTCTCCACATGACTAGACTTCAAACTGAGTTTATGAAACTCCTTAGTATAGGTTGCCACATCTATGTCTCTTTGCTTCAAATTCTGTAATTTTCTATATACTTGCACTTCATAATCAGTAGGCATGAATTGTGCCTTCAATTTGGACACCATCTGGCCCCATGAATTGATCATTGACTTGTTGTTCTTCACCCTCTCTCATTGAATGTAGTTCCACCATGTCAAGGCAGACCCCTTCAACTTTGTCTTGACAAACTTGACTTTCTTGTCTTCTGCCACCTCTTTGTACTCAAAATAGTTATTTAAGGCATCTACCCATTCTAGCACTTCTTCAGCATCCATCTTTCCCCCATACATTGGCAGGTCCATTTTCACATCAGAGGTCTCCCCTCTTACAGTCTTCAAAGCATTTATAAACCTTCTCTCTTCAGGAGCTATCTCCTCTTCTTGAGGTCCCTCTAGAGGATCTCCACCTTCACCCTCTTCTTCTTCTTCAGAGGTGATTTCTTCTTCACCTTCCTTGCTCCTTCTTTCTCTGGCCTTCAATGCTTCTACCTCTTCTCTTAGGGCTTTTAATTCCCTAGCAACTGTTGACCCACCTTTTGGAGGCATTTTGACACCTTATCTCTCTCAACCTTCAACTTTTCTTGACACAACTTCTTCTCCTAATCAGAACCTTTGCTCTGATACCACTTTGATGTAATTATGGAGTCCTTAGGACATATCCTACCTTCTTCAAACCCTGGTTTTCATAGGGACCAAGATCTACTATCCCTTCCTTCACAACTAGGCCTATTTGCTAGTAGCCCTATTTTTGGACTATGGGTAACATTCGTAGAATCTAATCTTTATGGAAACCCATAAGGTGAATTTTCTTGTTACGATGGTTAGAACAAGAATTAACTTTGTGGGGAAGCAAAGAAGTATGATAAGGAGTTGAGAGTATGGACACTAAGTTAGATCAAATCCTTGCAATGTTGATAGAAACAAGAGAGAGAGTTGGAATATTAGAGCAAGGAAAGGTTAAAGAAGAAAAAGAAGTACCTTCCAAGGGAAAAGTTCCCAACAATGAGATTCTCAAGCTAAGTGAACATGAGGGTGAAAGATCTCCAACTAAATCATATTCTAAAGGGATTAAGAGAAGGAGAATGGCAAAAGAGTTATTCCAGGATATGAGGAAAAATTACACCTTTGAAGTTCGAAGGAAGTACCAGATGCCTCAGGTGAAGGTTTGGGCAGAGTACTAATGCAGGAAGGGTGAGTCATAACCTATGAATTAAGGAAGCAAAAAAGCCTTATGAACAAAATTATGCTTCGCATGATTTGAAGTTAGCAACAATTGTTCATGCATTAAAGATAAGGATACACTATCTATTGGAATTTAACCTTTTTGAATTGAAAATAGACCATCATGGTTTAGAGTATTTATTTATTCAACCTGATCTGAGTACAAGGCAAAGGAGGTGGATAGAATTGATATCGGACTAGGATTACAAACATTAACTATATCAAGGGAAATAAGAATAGAGATGCCAATGCTTTAAGTCGAGGAAGGAATATATCTTCAATGGTAACTATCCAAATTGACTTTAAAAGTTAAGTATTGCAAGGATCTAAGAGTGATGAGACCTTTGAACAAGCCAAGAAGGCACTCTTAGTTAAATTACAAGATTAAAGGTATGAAGGTTTTTATTTTGAACCCAATGGGTTATTGAGGAATAAAGGAAGAATTTATGTACCTGATTCTTGTGAATTAAGGAATTTGGTATGGAAGGAAAAACATAATACACCATATTCAGGATGTCCTGGTGTCACTAAGATATTAGCAGATATAAAGCTGTTATATTTCTGTAAGGGAATGAAAGGGGATGTCGCATGCAAGATTTGTGGCAAGTTGTTTAGAATGTTAAAGAATAAAGGTAGCACCTTTTATACCAGAGAATTTATCTGGTGGAGCACAGTGTTAGCCTGCAAAATTGTACAAGAAATGTATAGATTACACAGAGTTCCTGAGAAGATTATCTTGGATAGAGATGCGCACATGACAACAAGGTATGGGTAAACCTTATTTTTAGCACTAGAAGTTAAACTCAATGTAAGTACAACTTATCATCCCAAGAACAGATGGTTAAACTGAGAGTTAACCGGGTTTTGGAAGAATTGTTCGAGCATATTGCTTAGATCAACATTATAAGAATGAAGAGTATCTACCACTAGTGGGATTTTATACAAAAAAATTCTTATCATTAGACAGAAGAAGATGCCAAACTCCTATAAGCTGGGTGAGCTAGAAGGTAGGATTAGCATTAGTCTAGAAATGCTGTCTGAAATAGATGAAAAGACCATGTTGATAAGAAAAGATTGGCAGAAAATTATTAATGGATAGAAAAGTTACGTTGATGTTAAGTGTACACTAAGATAATTCTCGATTGGAGAATAAAAGTTATTTTGAGGGTCCAACCCCAGAAAAAGTTTCATTAAGTATGGAAGGTATTCCAAACTAGCTCATAGATATAAATAGCTCTTCAAATTCTCAAATTTAACAAATCAATTAATTTTAGAATCATTCCGATAACAGCTATTGCCAGGAGGCACAGTACTTTTAATGATTCAAATTTGATATATATATATATATATATATATTTAAGTGATGATATTATATTCATAGAATGTTTACAAGTACAGAACCTAGGTATGGTTTTGACCAAGCTTCTAAAATGCTTGGAGTTTGCAAGCTCTGCTTGCATAATAGAGGGGTTCTACAATGCAAGATCCAATGGGATCAGTATGCAGAAGATTCTGCCACTTGGAAAGATTATGCTAAGATAAAGCAAAAGTTTCCACAACTTATTCTAAATTATGAAAGCTCTTGATATCAATATGTTTTGTAGTATCATACTTATTATGACTTATTTATGTTGTGATAATAGAAGTATGTTACATCCCATGTGTTTCTACCATTTACTATTTACCTAGATTGGTTAATTTGTTTGATTAATGAATGATTGTGAAATCTTTGCATTTATGTGTTTATGAATCTTGATTTGAAATATGAAGAAAAATACAATAATGCAATATCTTGTATTATATATGATTAATGTTGGAAAATGTATGAAGCAAATGGTTATATTTTGATCAGCTAACTACTGTGATCCAAGTTTGCATTACTAGGTAGGGATGTCATATTTTGATGGTTGTAGCCATAGTATGATAGTACTAGTTAATGTAGGACACAACACCTTGCTCAATTTAGGCTTAATTTTTTGGGGTTACCAAACCAATCCCTTCATCGAAGAGTAGGGTCATTTATCAGTTTGGTAAATGTGTGGGGGACCGCAGTGAGTCTATGGTTGGAGGAAAAGTGCTTGAGTGATGCTTCCCCTCATGTAGTTAGCATGCAGTTGGCGGCCAGGAATATTGAAGACATACAAAGTACAATATATATCTCTATTTTCAGTTAAGCTCTTGAAAGCTTGTATGTATCTATTTTATGAAAAAGTTGTAATGAGAAATATTCAATTCTTTATTGAGAAAATGTAATTTGATTATGCAATGGGAGTTTGAAATATGTTTTCAAATGTGCATCTTATCGAATGAATTTAAGGAAAATTTTTATTGTGTTCGCTATCAGTATCTTGATCATTTTACTTTTAGAGTTAAACATAGGAAAACTTAGTTGATAGAACAAGTGGCTTGTTACACAGGGGCTTTTCCTTTGATGGACATAATGGAAATATGGGTATGACTTTTCTCTAGATATGACCCACGACATAATCATAAGAGGTAAAATCATGATTGGCATTTTTCTTGTGGTTTCCTTTATCAAGGGCATTTTCTTTACCATGATTAGCGAATGGATCCTTATATATGTCAAGATCATTGTTTGAGGAATTGTTAGGGCAATCATTAACTCTTATCTTTCCTTGATCAATGAGATTATGAATGAGATTCTTTAGTTTCATACAACTGGTTGTTTTATATCCTTTGACCCTATGATATTCACAAAATTCATTGTCTTTGTACCATGAGGGTTTGAATTGGAGTTCTTTGTATTGTCTGACTTTAGGTAATTTAATGAGACTTGACTGGACCAATTTTCATAATATCGATTCAATGGGTTCTCCTAGTGAAGTGAATTTTCATCTAGTTGTTGAATCTAGTTTAGGTGGTTCCTTAAGAGTGGTCACAACATTATTGATGGGTTGTAGATTGACTAGTGTTTGTACATTTTAAACATGTTTTGTGTCTACCACTCCATCATTGACAATGTTTTTTGTTTTTGGCCCAAAAGTTGGGTTTTTCATTGGATTGTATAGCATTATCTTTTTAGATTTTGACTAAGCCCTTAACAATGAGAGTGTTTTCAATAGTTATTCCTTTTTCTATGATTTCATCAAATGAAGTGGCACATTGAACTTGCAAGTAAAATTCTATCTCTTGGTTTAGATTTTGAACAAAAATGTGGACCAATTATTTTTAGGGATAGGCCATGGGAATTTGCTTGCCATATTCCTCCAGCGTTGTAAGAAGGTAACGTATGTTTCTCCATTTCTTTGTTTGTTGTTACATAAGTTTGTCATGGAGATTTCATGTTTGATGTTGTATGAGAAATGAGTAATGAACTTGTCAACCAACTCATTCAAAGATTTAATCCCAGGGGGTAGATGGGAGAACCATTCGATAGCTTGACCTCCTAGACTTTGAGGAAATAGGTGCATAAGCTATGTGTCATTGGACCTGCAACCTCTAGGCAGGCTATGAAAATTTCTTGAATATATTCACGTGGATCACCTTTTCCTTTGTATTTGTCAAATTTAGGCATTTCAAAATTTTATGGAAAAGGAAGCATAAGAATAGATATGTCAAATGGATAGGGACATATGTCTTCTAAGGAACAATGTTTCTTTGAGTGTCCCAATGTGAAGTATGTGATTTGCTTCTACATGTTTTGGATTTTTTGTTCCAATTCTGTGTGCTGTTTTGTTGAGTGACAAGACCCTGATAGATAGATGGCAGGGGTTGTGATGATCAAGGTGGATTGGATTGATATGAAAATGGATTGGATATTTGAGAAGGATTGGTGTGATATGAGAAAGGGTTGGATGTTTGAGGTATGTATGAATTTGTGGGTATGTCAGGTTGAGTCATGGATGTGATAGATGAAGGATTTTGAGGGATAGTAGTTGGAATAGTTGTGGTGACATGACTAGATGTGATTGGAGGTTGATAAAGAGGGTTGATGTATTGATTAGCATATGGTAGTGATGAAGGCATACTTGTGACAGGAGTGTTTGATGAATTGGATATGGTAGAAGTTAGAATAGGATTTGATACTCCCATGGCGGCAATAGCAATGTTGATAGGGTCGTGTTCCTTGATTCATACAAAAGTGTCAACATCACTTGGTAGCTTGGTGCCCTTTCTAGCAAGCAAAAGGGAAAATCTATTAGGATCAGATGTTAAAAGACAATATAGGGCTTGTAATGTTTTAGAAATTTGAAATTCTTCTAGGACAAGTCCTAAATCCGATGAGTCTTGGATATCTTCTTGCAATATTGGAGCAATGTATGTGGAGAATGATGGACCTATTGTATACCCACTTGCGACAAACAAGTTAGGAGACATACCTATTGTAAATTTACTAGCATCTATGGGTGTCTTGGGGTTGGTTTGATTAGTCTCCATAAGTTTCTTGTGTTGGGATCTTAAGATTGGCATGTAACGATTTGAAGACCTTTTATTGGATAAAATGAATGACAAGGGTGGATTATAGACGAGTTTGGACTTCTTCTAAATAAATGATGAGACTCTAATAATGATTGGATATGAGGATTTGATAGTTGATTTTAGAAGGATAATGGTAACAACCAAGATGGATCAAGGAAAATATAGATATTTGATAGGATAGGATCAAGATTATCTATCAAGAACTAGACTAGTGAGTCCAAGAAAGACATGACATAGAGTGAAAGTCACTAACTCAAGAGTAGCCAATTCTCCTAAGCTAGCTTATCCACTATTGATATGGGCTAACTTGGTTCCCTACTTGAGAGAGACAATTTCCCAAGCAAGTAACAAGCTAGAGGATAAGATCTAGATATGTACTCTAACAATTTTGGTTAGGATAACTAGATGATAAAGGATATGTTGATTGAGGATGATGATGATGTCCAGTGGTTACCTAAAGTCTCAAAGAAATCTCTAAAGTCCAAAAGATGTGATAAAAATTTTGGAGGACAAATGAATGATGGGATGCTGATGACTGTGTTGGGAAGTGTCAAGTCCGTGTTAAGTCTGTTTGGGTGTAAAGATCTCAACATCTGAATGTGGGATAAATGGAAACTTTGGAATCACTTAAAAGCATCAAACTACTGATCAAATATGCAGAACAATAAGTCAAAAGTGCCATAGGATAGCTCAAAAGTATAACAAGATAAATAAAAAGTGCAATAGGATAGCTTAGAAGCACAACAAGATAGCTCAAAGAGGTAATTCTGTTAGTCAATAGTGCAGGGTAATAGATCAAAAGTGTAATATTATATGTCAATAGCATAGGAATGTCAATCAGAAGTGCCAGACTGTTTGTCAAAAGCACAGGTCTATGGATCAAAAGCACAATATTGTTGGTCAAAAGCACAATATTGTTGGTCAAAAGTGTAATACTATGGGTCAAAAGTGCAATACTATGGATCGAAAGTGCACAGATATGAATCAGAAGTGCACTAATATTTATCAAAATCATAGTTCTGTAGGTCAAAGGCACAATTGTGTAGGTATCAAAAGCATAATACTATCTGTTAAAAAGTGACATTATGTGGTTTCAATGGTTCTTGTGTTGTTGGACAACTTGTTTTTGGCAAGAGATAAGACAAAAGACATAATGGTTGATGATTTTTCAAAGTGTATAATGATGTGAAAGGATGCTAACCCCTGCAAATAACAAATGGCTTATACGGGTATATCACATGAAAGACACGCCAAGCACTCTAGAACATTCCTAGCTTTATTCAAACAGGTGTGTTTTTGTAATGTGGGCCCACACTCAATACCACTCAATATTCTTACCTACTAAGAATACCTTTAAGAGTTGATAAATAGGGATCCAATGGGACACAACCTCACCTTAGCCCTTTCTTTGGAGGTTTTTACACCTTTCCCAAAGAAAACATCTATCTCGTCTCCATGAGGCACATGCTAACTTCAGGTTAGATTCTATCACCTTTCACTACACTAGAAAATGGTCGATGGTCTTAAACTAGGATTTACAAGCATCTAGGGAGTCCTCGATATACACAAGGTACTGTGAGGCACAAGTCTGTGAGTAGAGGGCCTGTCTTTGAAGGGTGAGATTAGGAGGGTCTCTCCTCTCTTCACCACACAAGTCTTGGCAGACTGAGGGTCATAGGGCTTCTTGAAGCATGATGATGGCTAACTCCTTGAGGTATGACTTTCTCTCTCGCCATTTAATATACCCCGCGAGAACATGTGGTTAAGGTCATCCCTATGAGTGATGAAATCCCATCCCAGAGAGGATTCCAAGTGCTTTTGATTCTCAAGATAATTTTACAACATAAGAGAAGAGCATACACAAGATTGGGTCCCCAAGAATAAATGAAATACAACTAAAATAAACTAGAAAGTGTTTTTGATCTCCAAGATCACCTTGCAGTGCAAGGAGAGAGCGTACACACTAACTAGCTTAACAAGCATGACATAAAAAGTTAATTCCCTTAGAAAATTGAAGTGTGCAACTATGCTAGTTATAAAAATAGATATTTGATAATCATCTTGCACCAAATGATATTAGTAGTTTGATATTTTCTCTCTGATCAACGATTGACAAGCTACACAAATTAGGTTAGTCTTCAAACACCAAACGTTAGATGAAAAATATCAATTCCAAATACTCAGAATGAAAAGCACAGTAATAGAGATTAGAAGCACAATAAAAAAGATTAGAAGTGTAGTAAAATAAATCAAAAGCACAATAAAATAGATTAGAAACATCATAAAATAGATCAGAAGCGTTGCTATATAAATTAGATGTGTCAATATATCGATCAAAAAGCAAATTTTTACTTATCAAATGCACCAGTATACTTGTCAAATGTGAATTTCTGCTTATCAAATGCACCAAGTTGTCACTCAGATGCGCCAAACTATCCTGGATTTTATTAGATCTGCAAATAGGAAGTAAACCCTAGCAAAATAGATGGTTAATCAAATCAAAACCTCTACGGGGGTTAGAAAACCAGCCAAAGATGCTTGCAAACAAAATAAGTTAGAAAATAAGGAATATTCTCTAAGTATGCAGATACAACAAAACGCAAATCATAAGAATCAAAAATCAAATCAAAACTGCAACAAGTTGAATCAAAAGTGCAACAAGTCGAATCAAAAGTGTTGTTTTGTAGGTCAAAAGTTTTGTTTTGGATGTCAAAAGTGCCAATATCTCTGTCAAAAGCAGCATTTTGAACCTCAAAATTGCCTTTTTGAACCCAAAAATTTGTAAGCATGAAAATCTCAAGCAAATTTGTTATTTTCAAGGATGTGGGTCCCACCCATCATGCCAAAATATGGAAAAGAAAAATTCCATGAAAGATAAATAATCGAAAGATAACACAAACAATGCAAATTATACCTTCTTTACCTAAATGCAACTCTCAACACTTGATAGAGTGGAAGTGGATGACCCCATGAGATCCACGTAGCTTTGCTCTTGAAAGATTTGTAGTAGTTGATATATGGATTGCTCAATATAAAAGCGTAACATTAGCTTATGATGTATGAATGATGAATGCTCAATGAATACGAAGTGCTCAACGAATGCTCAAAGCTCAATATGGATACTCAAAGCTCAAAGATTGTGGAGGCTTTGTGGCTTGGAAGATGGACGTATTTATAGCTTTCACATGATATTGATCAGCAATGGAGAATAATTTAATGAATCGACAGATGAGATAAATTGAGAGGACATGAAGGATGTGCATGTGACATGTGTATATGCAAAAAAACTTGTTTTATGAGTTAACTGCTTGCATGGATAATTGAACTAATTTGATTTTCATAAATAAAATTACTTTTTCTATTTAATGAATTGATTGATAAGAATAAATATTTGAAGAATAAGTTAACTCAATTTGTGATTTGTTTTTTTACATGCTAATGGATTTGAAAGAAAATAATTAAATAAATAAATTATTTAATTCATGCGCATGAAGAGTGATTTATGGAAAGAAGAGATATAATTAGAATTAACTAAATAAATTTATTTAATTCATGTGCATGATAGAAGAAATAGAAGATAAATAAAATATTGATTTTATTTATTTGTGAGAGAGGAAAATAGAAAAGGTAATTAAATAAATCATGTTAATTTATTTAATTGTAGAAGAAATGTTAGCTAATTAAATAATTAAAAATTATTTAATTATTGTGGATAAGAGGAATAAATTGATGAATTAATTAAATAATATAAATTATTCAATTAAATGCGAAATTAAGGATTAAAATGGATAAATTAATTAAATAATTAAAATTATTTAATTAATGTGGATTGGAAGAATAAAATTGGATGAAATGTTAGATTTAATCAAATAATTAGAAATTATTTAATTAATGCTGGAAGTAGAATTGATGAGAAAATGATGTGAATAATGATACGGGAATGCATTAGTCATTTTTTATGTGTCTACAGTATCACATTATATCAATATGCATTTAAGGACAACATAAGAGGTATATTTATTAATGCACTGTATATGCATGTGACACGATTGTGGGAAGAAGGGAAGAAGATACTAAGAAGTAGGTTCTTGTTGTATATGTACTTGTACATACTTGATATGTGTTTCCTCATGAATGAATGATCCTTTATGGGATTTTTACCTGAAAGGATTTTCCTCATGTATATATTGTGTAATGTATTGATCAAGTTTATGTTTTTTGTAAATTCTATTTCAATTTTTTACTTTTTAAATATTCTACATTTCATGTTTAATGGTCACTTGCATATAGATCCTAATCCATGACAAAAAACTTAAACCAAGCTTCCCTACTTATAATTGCCCTAACCCTAACTATATTTTTGTTAATCACATGTCTAAAAATGTAGCATAGGCTCATATTTAAACCTAATTTTTCCACTTTTTACTCATTATACATCACTTTCCCTAAAAAAATAAGATCAATCATACAAGGATTAAATCACATGATTCCTTCCTACAAATTCCCACAAGCTTGCTAGGCTAAGAAATTAAAATGAAGGAATACCCAAAACCAAATCATCATGGATCCATCACATGCAAGCACATACAACCCATATCCAAGTACATGCAAACAACATGCAATTGCATATAACTCACGTGCATGCACACACAACTTACACACAAGTACATGCAACCACATGCAAGCCATGAAACCACCTTATCTCTATTACCAGATGTGAGGAAAATATCATGCATACATTGTCCTCACCAAAAGATTTACAAACAAAAGCTTGATACAAGTGCAAACAAACTATACCCATAAAACATAAATACAAGACACATTCATTTTCTACATTGACCATTTGAGGAGAGAAATGTGAGATATCTCATTCCCAAAAATTTTGGCAGCATATCATGTAAATCAATAATTGGAAAGAAGCTAGAATGAGAGAAGAAAAATAAAGCAACCACATAAAGGAGAGAGACACAAATATATCCTAGGAAAACACTTTCAGGAAAAATCTAGCCTCCAAATTAGTGAACAAATGTACTCCCAATAATAGATCTGCTATAATACAATATCAGGCTCATAGTCTTAACATGGAGATCAACATATTGTTCCTTTAGAGGAAAACTGGTAGCATAACCCCTACATTACAAACTCCTCTATATTAACCTCAACCCAAACACCTAGATATATAGGTAATAATCAAATAGGAAACCATAATGGTTTTTGAAACCATGTGTCAAAACCATGAGCTCAATTATTGTGTCCAACCCCATGGCACAAATTTCAACACCCCTCCTTCATGATTGGTCATCAAATCAAGAATATAATATTTTCTTACATGTCATAGACCTATCCATCAAACTTGGGTGCACTATTTTGTTATTTTTTCCCTTTTTAAAGATGCTTTATGACATTCATTATAAACTACCATAAGTTTGGTCAATATTCTTAGTCCACTTTGTAACCTCCCTCTTAAATGCCCTTATGTGCAACACAAAATCTCTTATACACTTATACTATCATAGATGCTCTTACACATCTTACATGACATTATTCTCTTACATATTCTCACACATGTCATACTAATGAATACACATGGCATAATGACTGTCATAAGTGGGACACTCTTTTCCATAGAGGGCACGTAAAATATTATAAATTAATAAATAATCAAAATGACCTCAACATTAGGACTTGCAAGGTGTAGGGCACAACTGATCCCAACAATATTGTGAGAACTTAGTTCATAATCCTTTTTACTAAGGACATCTAATGTAGGAGCACCCTTGGGGTTGATGCTATCTCGCATCACCAAAAATAGATGTTTTTGATTAAGATAAGCTGCTAGCATAGGAGCAGAACCCAATAACAAAGCCAAACAACAGCAAAATAGGCCCAGGGCCACCAACAATCGACAAACAGCCGACTAACAGTTCAACCAAAAAACATTAACAAAATATATAACGAGTTTATAATCGAGTTTGATAAAAACATAAAACATAAACCATCTAACCAAGCAGAGACTTCCATTCATCAGAGAGCATATTAATAAGATTTTTCTTATCCTCAAGCAGAGAATCCACAGTCTTCATCCGGTCCACCTAGAGAACAAAAAAGACATCGGCAACCTTGAGGGAGGTCTTCAGCACCATCCTGATCAGATTCATCACCTTGTTTTCCATGGCAGCTAGGCGAGACTTCACTTCATCAAGCTCAACTTCTAGCTTCTTGTTGTCCATATCCCTTCTCACACTCATAACCTCCTTATCAGGGATTTCTTGAACCTTAGTTTCTTCCTCAGTGGTGTCATAGAAAGAATTGTTCGTCGACGCAAAGTGACTCACGCCCTCCAGCTCTTTCTTGGGGGTAGTTTTGTTTCCCTTCGTTTCAACCTCCTATCCAGTGTCTTCCCTATTAGACGCAGTGGAATAATCCACAATCTTGATTCCTTGAGATGGTCTACCCACCAAACGAGAGGATCTCTTCAAGGTCACCCTTCTGGGTTTTCCATCTTTGCCCAAAGCAATTTCTTTGACAATCACAACCTCCTCCTTCCCCGGGATCCCCTGTTCTTCTTTCTTATCACTCCCTTCACTGCATCTCTTTTTAGCAGTTTTATTCTTAGCAGGGCTACCACCTTTATGTTTTTTGTTCTCCGAAGGGTTCTTGCCTTTTACATTACAAAGACCCTCTACCGCACCAACATGAGATTTGTCTTCCAGGAGGTTTCAAAAGTTTGAGCCTAGAAATGGCTACCAGAGAAGGCTTTCGAAAAAGAGGTGGTCTTAGAAGGTGGCTAGACAGGGGTCCCAAAGGGCCACTTAAAGGTTGGTTGGAAGGGGATGCGGGGAGCCATCGGGGTGGAAGGCATTGCAAGTCTCACACTCAAGGGAATTTTGTCCTCAGACTCTTCATTGGAACTTTCCTCCACAGGGCGGGCAACTGGCGGTTTAGCAGGGTTCAGGGCCAAATGGTAGTGATACAGGTGGAAAATTAGGCCTTGATGTAAAGGCACCGATGTCGCCTCAGGGTCTTCTTTGTAGACTTTTTTGGTATGTAGGACCGAGGCTTCAAGTCTAGATAGCAAAAAGGAGGGGAAATTCACCAGAGCCTTATGACGAAAATGATTTAAAAAGGTGAAGTGGTAGTGGTAAAACCTCTATATCTACCCTCGAGAGTAAAATACTTCATAATTAGAAAGCATACCTGATTCCAAGGCATGACCAGGCTCTCCCGCTTGAAGCCTCCCTACAACTTGACTTGTTTCTCCCCCTCCTTAAAGAATAGTTTCATACCCTCCAAATCTGGGACGCGAGCCTGCTTTTTAAGTCTATTTCCCGAACACATCAATCTGGTTGTAGCAACAATTGAAGCCTCATAGACAACGAAGTGAACTCCAATTTTCACCAAACGCTTACCATCCCATGACTCGACAAACTGAGTCGATAATATTTCATCATAACCATTCAGGGATTCCATGAAAGCTATAATTCCTCCCTCATACACAATGCTCCAAACTTGCAGATCCTCCTTGAATTCTTTACAATTCATGGGTTCCATCCTCACTTTATCCCCTTGGGCCCATATTCCTAAACCTCTAGGGCTCGAAGCACAGAACCCAACCACACATAGAAACACAGCTCCTCCTGTAATAGCTGTTGTAGAGAGTAGGGAGCAAGTGTGGGAAAAATCTAGAAGTGTAAAATAAAAGAAACTTAAGTTTCTTTAACATCCTTTGCACGCCCCTCCAAAACTTAATCGCGCTCAAGTCATTAATGTCATCAGGTCCATACTCGTGTGAGCCCCTCAAATCCAACCCATTGAGCTGAGGTTGACAAGACCAAAAATAGATGTTTATATTCTTGCCCGTGAGCTTATCTTGTGCATGGGCTATGCTATGGTAGTTTGTTGTGTGTTAGCTTAACCATATACATCATGTTGTGTTGGTGGCTTTTGTTATCTTACGCATTTTATTGCCTATTGGCATGCCACTACACATCTTTGTCATGCACAAGTTTCTATGTGTTAAAGATTCATAGTTTATCTTTTGTGAGACCTATTTTTATGCAAATACTTCATAGTGATTAGTTGATATCACATGTCAAATAGTTGGTCATTATATCAAAATGCTTCTATTAGATAGTGTGATTAGATCTTCTGATAGCATGTCAATTCTAGAAGGTCAAAATAATTTCATTTCAAATTTATTAAGGAATTATTAGTTTGTTCTTTATTAGATGACACCTTGCTAGTCGAGCTACCTTATGACCACACATTTGTTTTTGCAAATAGCTTCCATCCTACATGGTAGCACAAGTGACATGCACTATATATAGTGGTTCATTAGTTTTTTAAATAGGCTGGCCATCTAAGAGAGACCTATTGGGTTTTTGGATAGAACTTTTGAGCTTGATCGTAATTACAGAGAGTCTCTACATGTATATCTCTAGGATTGGGTAGCATAGCATGATGGGTTTCACATATTGGTGGCACTTTGTATTCTTTCCATTTTTTAATGCAATTTCTTTTGGTTTCTACTATTTTCCTCCTTGTTTTGCTTTCACTTGTGTATATATTTGATAGTTGTTCATTTGACTCCCAACCACTACACCGAGTAGGAGTGACACTAGTCAAATTAGTAGTAGGAGCAAGGGGTGGAGAAGCTATGGAAGTAGGAATGGGAATAATAATGAGTTGGGAAGAAGGAGAATTAGACGTGAAAAATGTGAGATGTAGTTATGAAAGGGGGAGTAAATATAAGAAGTAGGCCATATTGTGGAACAAAGTCAAGAGATGGTACAAGGGTAGAGCAATGCATGGTCATAGATGGAGGGGCCATAGATGCATTGGTCAAAGAGCTAGGGGTGGAAACCTTAACACCAATGGGTTTTAAGTTCTCCAACATGGTTTATTGATGATAAATTATGGTTTTTAAGTTCTCCAAGCTAGCAAGCTCTTGTGCAATTTTTTTATTGAGCCACATGTTCCTTGTGATCATAATCTTTAGTTTCATGATCAATAATAAGAGGAACAACATCACTTATAAGAATATTATTAGAAATATCATTCTCACTAGATTGGGCCATGTGGGGATCCAAGTGAGCACTCCTTTGTAAAGGTGGATGAGAGGGAAGATATTTTGGCATACAAGTAGCTTTGAAAACCCTTAATGAGAAAAAATGAACAAAGATGACCTAAGGCTAATAAAAATTAGAAAAATTAGAAATAGATGTGAAATGTAAATAAGGGTGGGTAGGGTAGGTAAAAGATAATATATCAATGATCCACATAACCCTATGACATAACTATGAAGTGCAACAGAGTAGAGAATATGAACCCTTACAAGATCTACAAACTATGACAAAACATTTAGAAAGTACAGACTTGAAACCCTAATAAGTAAAAAGGATAAACCTTAAAGTAAAACCTTAGGGGGTGTAAGAAAAGTCAGGTCCACCAAAATATAAGGGAATAAAATCTCTTTTACATAAATCTACACTAATTAAATAAATGTAAACAAGAACCATGCAATTAACCTAGATTTTAAATTAGGCCTGATAAATTGAAATGCTATTTTTAGAAAATAAATGTGATAGATAGTGTACCTAGCTTTGGAGACAATGACAAGGAATTAATGTTAATGTTGATGTTGTGTTGAATCCAAGTGGTAATGTATAAAAATGAATGCTCTTAGTTTGTTGAATGTTTAGGTTGCGAATAATCCCAAAAATCTTTGAGACATATTTGAACCCCTCAAGATTAAACTCGAGCTCTGCAAAATTAATCTCTGGTGCTAAAATGAACTCTAACTTGCAAGATCAACCTAATAGATTATAGACTCCTAAAAATTGTTTCACTTTGATCTCTAGTATCTAATTAGTCTATAAAGATGATGGTATCAAAAATATCTTTGAGGAAGTTGCTGGATCATTGGGGTCAAGTACTCCCAGGTCAACCCTCTTTTCACACCAACTTTAAGGCTTTGAGCAAATGATTACAGGTATCATGCATAAGCCTATGTGATTTTGATGGAGACTAAGATTCATATGCAATTCCGATGCAGACTAAGATTCCCTTTAAGCTCTGAGTCAAATGTTCCTAAAGTGAAGGCTCCCTATTCTAAATATTCTCTTAATTTTTTCCCTTATGGTTGCTTATAAATTAATTGCACAAATGAATATCTTTAAATACCTAGACATAAGGATAAATTGCATAAATAGTGCTAAGTCGACTCCTAACAACTAGTGAAAGGGGTGGGAAAATTATAATTTGAATTTGGGGTCAATCTTGCACCACTTGGGATCGATCTCAAGACAGTTACGATTGACCCATGATAGGGAAATGAAGATCTCAAGGCAAGGAATGATTGTATGTGAGAATGTGCTAGTAAGATAACAAACATGTTTCATTTGATGCTAATGGAAATGTGATAAGGTTGAATGTATAGAAATGAGTGTAAATAAATATAAATAGACAAAGAAAGGTTGAGATTGTGAGCCAAACTTGGAACAAGTGCGCACCACTTATTGTTGGTATGTAATTGCGTTATTTTATCAAGATTTAACTGTGTAGTTTTGGCCATATTTCATGACTTGTGGTTAACACGAACCCGCCCATATTTCACGAGTAGTACTTCATACGAATCCATCTCTCATGAACATAAATTGTCTACTAATCATAAAATATGGATCAATATGTTTCTCAAAAACTACTCAATTAAATTATGATAAAACAACATAATTTGATAGAGTGGAAAAAAAAAAACTCTTATATATAATCGTAGTGAGTCTTCCCATTAAAATGGGCCCAAAACTAAATGGGAATTGGCATTGGTATGCTAATTTCACCATTACACTAGGGTTTATGGGCTTTTAAAAACAACCATTGTTAACCAAAAAAAACGTAAGTAAATCGACGGCTAGGGTTTGTTTGAAGGCTCGAGGAAGTTTATTAGGGTTTTGAGCTTCAAATTACAAACCTCTCTTTTCCTTCATTTGTTTGCTAGAGCGAAGGGCAGCTGCTGCAGCACATTCAACGGGAACAAGTGCAGAGGCGAAGCCAAAATGGTTTGTTCATTTTCTTCTTTCTCTCCATACACGAAATCATTCAATCTGATTTCTTTTTTTCCTCTGATCGATCTGTCATGCAACACGTTTGGATTTAAGTTTATTTGCTTTGCGTGAATGGATGTTTTAGGAGGGTTTATGAACCACATTCTTCATAAACCCTTTTACCTCCCCTTTTATTTTAGGGCGTTTAGATCGCAGATTCATTAGGTCCTCCCCTTTTATTTTAGGGCGTTTAAATCGCAGATTCATTAGGTTTAGTTTTTTTAGTTTATGCTTTGCAGATTCACTGTCTTTGTGCTACCGAGAGTTGAAGGCATATATCTTTTATGTTCTTACACTTTCTGAGCGGTTCTGTACGATATTGTTATGGCACGAACCAATACTGAAATCTTAGATTTCATCCATGCTTGTATTAGTTAGCATTTGGTGCTCATAGCCTTACTTTTTTTGCCTTTTCAGCGCTATGTTAACTTTTGTGTTTGTGGGAAGGCATGTGATTCCGTTTAAATTCTTTAAAGAAGTGCTCCTTAGAAAATGGGTATTTTGTTTCCGGGATAACGATATTAAGAGACATCCGGGATTTGGCGTTCCTGTTATTAACCCATTTGGGTGGGCATCCTGCTTCTAATCTCTTCTGAACACAGCAATGGAAGTACAGCCGTTTGATAGGGAAGTCAACAAGTTTTTGTCTAGCCTTTTTAGCTCCATTTTAAGTGAATATTAATCGTCAGTAGAGATCTATGCCATATTCTTTGGTAGATTTAGCTATCAACCCATGAAAAATAGTTGCTTCTGCACAACGGGAACCCATTGAGATACGTCACAGTAGTAAATTAGGGATCGTACCATCAAGATAGTTAAGATTCAAACTTTAGTTAATTTACCTATCGGACCTTTAAGTGTATTTAACTTTTTTTTAATAAAGCAACAGAATCTAAAAAATTCCACACCAGCTCTTGTTCATAAAAGAGTAATTATCATGATTGGATCGATTGGGCACCATAATAACCTAAGTGTTATTGTCAATTCTATCTGGGTACTTTAGAAGATTAACAAAATAGAAGCAGAAAGTATGCCAGTATCCTTTCAATTGAAAGACTGGGATAGTTATGCCTTATTTAGTGTTATTCAAATATTTTTGTATGATTCGAGTTTAAAGTTTCGGGTTTGACTACAATCTGAAGTCTTGTACAAGAGGACATCTGACTTAAAACCATGACATTTATCTGGTCTTTGAAGTAGTTTTCTTTACAGAGTCTTTGGGTTTCTAGAGTCATTGTGCAATGAATAGAATACAATGATCAAGTTGATAGTTATACCCATACAAATTTAGAAATGAATTTTAGTATTCTTGATAAATACTACCTTGGATGATTTTGGCTCTTCTTTAGTAAGTTGGATTTTAAGTAATGCCGCTTTCATAATATGTAGTTCTCACATGAGAGGCTTTGTAAGAAAGTTAAGCACATTGCATCTGGAATGTAGGATTGCTAGTAGTATTCGCCTTGTTAAATGCGGTCTATTTTACTAGAGTTGAATTGTAATTGTTGTTTAATTCTCTGCAATAGTACAAATGCTTTATGTATGCTTGTAATTCCCAAATGAATGAAGATTCAATAACTGTAATTGCTTTTCTGATGAAGCTTAAGAAACTTATTTTTAACTCCAAAAGACATTCGTTTATTATTTGCATTTGGTTCATGAATACTTGTAATTCCTGTGGTAGGGTTGTTTTTTCTATTAAATGCGGTCTATTTTACTAGAGTTGAATTGTAATTGTTGTTTAATTCTCTGCAATAGTACAAATGCTTTATGTATGCTTGTAATTCCCAAATGAATGAAGATTCAATAACTGTAATTGCTTTTCTGATGAAGCTGAAGAAACTTATTTTTAACTCCAAAAGACATTCGTTTATTATTTGCATTTGGTTCATGAATACTTGTAATTCCTGTGGTAGGGTTGTTTTTTCTATTACATTTTGAATGCTTGTTTCATATAATACACTACAAGATAGCATTAGAATATTATGTGGTGAATAAAGCTCTGTGGACATTTGATTTGAGGAAGGTCACTTTTTTTGTTCAGTTTGCATTTTGACCAATGAGAACTTATTTATAATATGAAGTAAAAGTGTATTATTGAGCTTCTGTAGTTCTCAAACTCTGGAATGCCAATGATTCTCCCTCCAAACAATAGGGATAATAAAGTGTTATTCAATTTTTGAAGAGGGCTAAATTATTGTGGACCCTTAGCTTGAACAAGGTTTCCAATTAAGAAAAATCTTATCATTGACTGATGGTTGATATGTTGCTCGTAGTTATTATTTGTATATAAAATGAGTGTAAAATATAGCTTATGTAGTATTCAATCTCTGGGAATTATCTTCTGCTGGACCATTTCTCAATATTCCGATACACAGTCCTGTAGCCTCAACTTCTCTTGAATTACTTGAAGGAAAGGTACTGAGATTATAATTGCATTGTTTTGATTATTTTTAATGCTTTCAAGAATGCATGGCACAGAAGCATTATCTGCAGTGTTTTCTTCATATTCTGCATTAACTTTGCTATGTTTTTTCCTGTCTCGTATTATATGTTAGCTCAATTTTGTTTTTATTATTTTTAATGCTTTCAAGGATGCATGACACAGAAGCATTATCTGCAGTGTTTTCTTCATATTCTGCATTAACTTTGCTGTGTTTTTTCCTGTCTCCTATTATATGTTAGTTCAATTTTCTACCTCTTTCCCTGAGCCATCTCATCTGTAGATATTTTCTTGTTCTTGAATTCTCCTCAAGGTTTCTAGATTGTTAGGATTTGTTTTTGGAATACAGTCGAGTTGTTACATGGTTTAGGTGACTTATTTTAACTGGATTGTTTTACTGTGATTGTGGTGACAAACCGACAGTTAGATTCAAGGAAGCTGATGAACCAGACCATATTACAGCAATCTGTTCAAACTTTATCTGATTCCTTCTGTGTGCTTTTAAAGTGTTTTTTAGGTGCTTGCAACAGGCATGTTTCATTTTGATTAGAAAAATCTTCTTAGTAGATGTTTGCTCTGTTGAAATGGCTCTCAAGTGTGATGGTTGATATTCTTCAATATTAGCATCTTTGTACTTGGGCTAAAGCCTAGATTTTTTAAAACCAGAGTGACTCTCATTGGAACATGAAAATTTTGCATTTTATTTTGCCATACAAATATCGAGGCAGTTCAGCACATTAGAGCTTGTGACGGTATTTGATTTGTCAGTTGAGATTGTAATGAACATGATGTATATCAATATTATCTTCGAATTGTATTTTAATACATTAACATATATTATGTCTTTTGAATTGCTGGCTTGAGAGTACAGATGAAAATTTTCAACTATTTTGACAGGATACAAGGATGTTGTTTGGCTATGTGGATGGCATTAATTTGTTTAGTATGTGCTAGCCGTTATTATTTTTTGTATAGGATGATTTACTGATACTACGTGGATTATAGTCTTTCTGGAGGTTTCTAATATTTTGTAAGGTATATTGCCTTTTGTTCAGGCGCGTGGATTAAAGAAACATTTGAAGAGGCTCAATGCCCCTAAGCATTGGATGCTTGACAAACTTGGTGGTGCTTTTGTAAGTTATAAAATTCTACAAAAGTTTGAGCTGATATTCAAACACTTAGAATTTCTTAAATTTAACATTTCCAAACACAACTATTTTTTTTCTATTACCAGGTGTGGTACTTAGTATTGTTGTTTTACTTTTGAAGGCACCTAAACCATCAGCGGGTCCTCACAAGGGAAGAGAATGCCTTCCTCTAGTGGTTCTTCTGAGGAATAGGCTGAAATATGCCCTGACATACCGTGAAGTCATTGCTATTGTGATGCAACGTCTCATTGCTGTTGATGGAAAAGTCAGAACTGATAAGTGCTACCCTGCAGGATTCATGGGTGCGTACATTGATCTGATATATGTCTTAGACTATGATTATTATAACGAGGATACAAACAGCTATGGATGTTTTTCCAACTGCAGAAGTTAATTTGTTTAACCAAACTTGTTTTCTGTCTTGCAGATGTTGTGTCTATTGCAAAGACCAACGAGAACTTTAGGCTTCTCTATGATGCTAAAGGTCGTTTCCGCTTGCATTCAATCAAGGATGAGGAAGCAAAGGTATTATGCTTTTATTTTGATTGAAGCTGCCAAGAAAATTAGAATTGCAAAAGCAGATGCAATATTTTCTAGTATGAGTCAAAACTAGTTATGGAACATGGGAAGTCTAGAAAACAGTGAGAAGGTTTGGGACCAAAAGAAAATCTGTTAAAATTTGGATATGGATTTCTTGCTTGTAGTGTCTCTTCTGATGATCTATGTAACAATAAATGTGAATTCAATTTTGTTTCTATTCTTTGCAGTATAAACTTTGCAAAGTTCGTGGAGTCCAGTTTGGAGATAAGGGTATCCCTTATCTTAATACTTATGATGGGCGTACCATTAGGTACCCAGATCCATTGATCAAGGCTAATGATACCATCAAAATTGATCTGGAAACGGGAAAGATCAAGGACTTTATTAAGTTTGATGTTGGTAATGTTGTCATGGTTACTGGAGGTCGTAACAGAGGCCGGGTTGGAGTAATTAAGAACAGGGAGAAGCATAAGGGCAGCTTTGAGATTATTCATGTCCAGGATTCTGCTGGGCAGGAATTTGCAACGCGACAGGGTAATGTGTTTACCATTGGAAAGGGCACGAAGCCTTGGGTATCTTTACCAAAGGGCAAAGGTGTCAAGCTGTCAATCATTGAAGAGGCCAAGAAACGCAATGCAGCTCCAACTGCTGCTGCTTAATTTTGGGACCTGGAAAATATAATTGTCTTTAATAGCCAAACTTTGGTGACTTACTATGAGATCTAGAATGTAGTGTAGTTTTATGTACAATTTTGAGGCCTTTACTGAAAACCTGTTATTTTGATTTTTTTGACCTTGGTTTGTATTAGCTTAGCAGTACATGTCTCATTTGCATGGAAGATCAATGAGAATATATTAATGGCATTCTTAAATTTACTGATTGAGATGATGTTTACAGTACCATATTCATTCAAATGCTAGGCTTGACTGCATTCTTTTCTATGCCTGCAAAAACATTAAATTGTGCACATGGCTAGCTTGCTTTGAATTGATCAGTGAAACCTAGCATAGCACAGGAAGCTTGGTAGGTTTCAATTTCTGGAGTAGTTTTTTGTGGTGAAAGAGGACAAGTTACATGTAGTTAAAACTGAACATTGTATCCATATGACATTGTTGTGCCTGTGAGATCTGATGTTCATATCTTGATGAATAGTTTTCAAATGACATACAAAGCTTACTTTGAGTTGTCTCTGCGAAAGCTAAAAGAGCATAGGATGTTTAATAGGGTCTTGACTTGTGGAACAGCTTGAATTAGTTGAGGGACTAGTTATATGTTGAATCTACAATTGTGTCTATCTGACAATAAATCAAAATGAGATGTTTTCAATGATATAAAAAAGCTTCAAGCTCAGAAGCTCTTGTTTTAATGTTCAAAGCTTCAATATGTTATAATGATATTCAAAGCTTCAATACCAGTTAAAATAATTAGGAAAGTTTTGTTTATTATAATGATATTCAAAGCTTCAATGCATATGGAATATGCTGAATTATGCCGGCTTGGGCCTCTGTATTGCTGATTAACATATGATATAATCGGTCATCTATGCATTGCTGATAACCATACAATGTGATTAGGTCTCTCTACGAACTGCTGAGAACCGTATATGTGATTAGTTATTCTGTTTGGCAAAAAGGTTCTGGGAGACTGACAAACCAGCAGTTTATTTTTATTGGTTCATTTATTGGCATGCCCTTATTATTACCTGCCTTAATTAAATTTTGTAGTTAGTGACCAAGTGTGTTATATAAGTTTTCATAGTTAAGGATTATATTTATCTTTGATTGACGTGGACGTGCACAATTTTTAACAAAAATATCTTTTTCAGTCAATCTATTGACTGAAAAGTTTGGAGTCTTATTGCAAGCTTCACTGAAATCAGGGATATTAAAAAATGAAAAACTGTATGCAAAGCTCTTGCAGTGGCTACCGCTGCAACTGCTGTGATTTGAACTTTGTACGAAAATCAGTACTCTCCATTTCCTGAGCAAGTACTAGTTTTAATACAAGATAATAATGGACTTAAGACGTGGTATGTTAGGATCATGATTTGCATAATATTGCATTAAGTGCTTTATAAGATAAGCCCACAAGCCAAAAGTGTTATCGTTAAAGGTTGAAGTTTCGACTTGCAATTGTGATGGTGGCTTAGGGGTCATTTCCTATTTGCTTTTAAATGTCATATTGATATGCAATTATTGCAATAAGAGATTTTTGTGGTTTATATTGCAACTTTCATTTCATCTTCATATGGATGTTGTTTTTGCTTCCTTTCCTGCCAGTGTCCTGTTTGTTGAGCTCCTTGATATAAGTACTATTGATTTGTTGTTGCCTATATAGAGAAAGGCTTCATAATTCATCACTATCCATCTGGACTTTTAACAGTAGATTCTAGATAAAAGCTGCTTCAAATGTAATTGCAGATTGAGTGAGTTCTGCATCATAAAATCTGTATCCCTTTTTGCTATGTACTCTGTAGCTCAAACTTCATAAAAACTTATCCAACATGTAAATGAAGGATTTCTCCCATGGTTTATAGTATTTTTTACCCCAAAATAGAGGGGGTTAAAAAGATCAATCAAATAAATTCTAGAAACATATTTCTGGCCTTTAATTTCCGTCTTGTGTGTTGTAGTAATGGGTGATTCTGGGAATGTGATCCGTATTTAATCTGCACCACCGACCCCGGGCACTCCGGGTGTGCCTCTTTTTGTTGTGAGGGTGGACAGAGTTCCTAATGGGAAGAAGACTCTGCTCGATGGTTGCAAGTTATGTTTGTCCATGGAATCATGGGTTGAGGAACGTGTCTTCTCACAGTTGCCTGCTGCATTGACCTCCGTTTCTCTTGCAAGGAAGGTATGGTCGTTGGTCTTCGAGGCATTGCATTACATGGTTCATCATTTTGTGTGTTTTGAATTTTCATTTCCTTTATATTCTTGTTCTAATTCAATTTGATTTGCCTATATATTCAGTTGGGTACTCTTTTTGGCTACATACTTCTCAGATTCATTGCCAAAGCCTAGTTAGCCATTTGTAGGCATCATTTCAATCGGTTTGATCTATGCTGGTAAAAAGTTGATCATTTATAAATGTACAGGACCTTATTCAATACTTTAACAGTTAGTGTGGGGTAATTTCCCAGGACTTAAATGCTGGTTTCATGTAAAAATATCATTTCCAGTACCCAATGCCACACTGCCCATGTTATATCAAATACAATAGCACTTGATTATTTTCTTTGTAGAGTGCTTGTTATATTTATTTACAACTTAGGAGAATTAAAGGATATAACTTCAAAATTAATGTAAGTTATTTGGTTTTCTTCATTCATATGGATTTATAGGATATATAAATGTTCGTAAATGTTTAGTTATATGCTAGCCTTTTAATTTGATGGCAAGCTTTGTTATGAATAAGTATTCTATTATATTGCCATATCATGGATTGTTACACAATTTCTAATTATTAATATTTTAGATGTCACTTTCTCTTGCAAAGAAACCTTTATTGATTTAAAAGTCAATTTGTTTATGATATCAGCTATACTATCAGTGCCTTATAATTATAGTTGGGCATCTTGAATTTATACAGAAGAAAGTAGAAATCAAATCAAATTAAAGGGTGAAGGTGGAGCTATTGGAGTAGTTTCAATTTAAAGTGAATAGCTTAATTTATTGATGAAATCGAGGAACTATCATGAACCGATCTGCCTTCTTTCATTTGATTATTTTTTTATCTTATTATTTGTTTCTATCTATCCTTAGGTATTTTTCTTGTGTCTTTTATGTCTCTTGTTTTCCACTCTATCCTTTCCTACCTCTCCATTTATTTAGTGATTTATCATACGTTCTCATTTTGATAATAGATTATATGGTGTAATTGAAAATAATGATGCATTAAATCACTCACATAATTATATTTAAAAACATTTTCAATTACTTATATGAAATATGAAAATATCCAACCTCTTATAAAGAAACTATATACAGTGTCTACTTCATATAACGAATGACAGAAAACATAAAAAAAATTCTATTAAACTTTATCCTCACCATGATTTAAGACTATTAAACATTTACAACATTATTTCAAGTTTCGGAAAAATCAAACTCTTTTAAAGAAATTACAAAATTGAAGCATCCAATTACAAAGTTGAAGCATCCAATTAAAAAATTGAAGCATCCAATTATAAACCTAATAGATTTACTTCTAGTTATAGGCTTGACATTATGAAATTCATCATTAAGGCTCTCTTTATCAAGAGGCTAGTGTAAGCAACCTCTAAATGAATGTTTTTATCGCTTTCAAATTAATGGTATTTTTGTTTCACTAAAGCAATTGAAAATAATAGTACAAATGTCTAACCAAAATTGTTCGTTAAGTAGTCTAATTCATTGAGGCTTCAATGACCCAAGTCTTAATTAAGGCACATATCTTCCATATGAAAAGAGTTTGTTAAGTAGTCTAATTCATTGAGGCTTCAATGACCAAGTCTTAATTAAGGCACATATCTTTCATATGAAAAGAGTGTACTCACTTTTGATGCTATTGCATTGGTTGTCAAACTAAATCATAATTCTAATATAAACAATAATATAAACAATAACTCTCTTAATGATAGTTAGATCTTTAATTTTGCTTTTAGGATTTTTAATTATTTTTTAATATTTGACAATTATTTTTAGGTATAATTTATTTTAAGAGATATAATATTTTTATAGTTTATATTATTAATTAAAAATGCTTTAGTTGTAATTGTGTAAGTGCTTTGTATCATTGGATCACACTTCATAATCCATTATTAAGATGACGAGGACATCTAATAGATCATGGATTATGAAATGCGACTCAAAATTAATGTAAACAACTCACATAGTTATTACAAAAACATTCTTGATCAAAATTTATCTATTTTTATTTGTTTGTTTAATCATGTTTTCCACTTCTTATAAAATATAGTAATTTGATTTGATAGTCTTTAATATTTGAAGTGTACAAGGGAAGGCAACTTTCTTTTCAAAGTTTCTTTTAAACAAAGCGAAGTATGAAAGACCCCCATACTAGTTAACACTTTCCATAAAGATCTTAATTAAGGGTTCATGCAAGAAGTTGAGCCCATTTTTAGTGGAAGTTAGGCGGGGTAAAAATATTGACAGAAACGGGTACACGTTTTGCAAAAAACAGGTACCCATTTAGGAACGAGCACTCGAACCTAAACTCCTACCCTATGGAATGGGTACCCGTTACGGTTTGAGATCCCCTTCCTACATGGGTACTTGTTAGGAATGCATATTCGTTTAAGAATGCATACACGTTTCTAAAATAAATGAATACTTGTTTTAAAACATATACCCATTTGCAAAAGGTATTAATTAAATTTTGTGCCTTGCAAATTCATTTTCTTCTTTGTTCACATGATGAGGCAGCTTGGAAAAAGCTTTCTAGGACATTTACACACATCAGGTGACCTCACCAGTAGACGAAAGCGACTTGCTATGTTTTTAGGTAGGTGGATTTCCTGTTTACATGTTTTTTGTCTTTTTTTTTTACAGTTTTTTCCTATTTTTGAATTTAAATATAGTTTTCAAGCTTAAAACCCTTTACAGTTTTTTCCTATTTTTGAATTTAAATATAGTTTTCAAGCTTAAAACCCCAAACTAACTATTTTCACTAAAAATGAAAACCCTAGGACTTTTACGCTGTAAAATGTAAACACCAGGGTTCGTAACTTGGATAATTTAACTTAATTTATGATACAATAGAAACCCTAAAATATGAATTGATATATTGATCGATATATCAATTCATAAATTGATCAATAGGTTGATTAATATTTCTAAGGTTTGGGGAACTTGTGATTGATTTAAATGTAAATTTAATTTAATTTATGATACAATAGAAATTAGAGGTTAATTTAATTTAATTCATGATACAATATCTAAACCCTAGAAATATAAAACAAAACAAGAAACAAAACAAAACAAAAGAAAATAAAATACAAACACAATAATTTAAACAAAACAAAAACAATGCTCACTAGCATTAGAGAGTTTCTCTACACTAGGCAAGATCTTGATGAATCAATTACAAACAAGAGTTGCTTTACATAGATGTAAGATAACCTTGTGAATTATTTCTCCATTGTGAAGGGGTTCAAAAAATTCCTTTTCCCAACTTATTATGAGGGCATGAATAACACTTTATGCATTGACTAGGTAATTGATAAAAGTGGGAGGCAAGCATATGGTTTCATTTTAAATTAATATGGAGAGAAACTTGAAATAACATCCCACAAAATAAGCATAATGTGTTCAAAATGCAAAATTCATGTCACGAAAACTTCAAAGTGATTTCCCTTTCCTACTAGTAGTGAAGGTAATATAGAAACAAGCACAACATCCTACCTCCACAACACAATTTTCACTTATATTGCAAATTTCATAAGCTTAGGGAGAATGGCTCATCCACCTATAGAGATTATAATAGGTCCATTCAATGTCTTCTTCTTTGAGTAAATGACAATAATCTATTGAGTTATTCTCTTACTCACAATATGAAGAACCTAGGCCTCAACCTCGACCATGTGCACATTCCACCAAACAAGATACATGTTGGGGCTTGTAGAACTTGACATAGATATGGAAATCTATGCTAGTCGTGGATCTAGATAAACCAACCTTAGACACAATGAACCTAATGATTTAATTTTTCCTCAAATGTTGGACCTTATTAAGAACTTTGCTACTCATAGGAGTTCCTTTCTTGAGCCCATGGTTTGGGCCACATAGCACAGTTGATTCCAACCCCTCATGTTAGTAATGTTAACCATGACCTTCACCCACTAAATTTTCCTTCTAAGGATATAGTTTTCACATTCATTGCTAGACAAATAACTTCATATAATGAGATGGTTAGATGAGGCAATCCTTCCCTCTACCTACAAGTTTAGGTTTATGACAACTATATTAAACGCATCTTAAAATCAATTATGGGGATCAACATAGTTACTCTAACCCTTAAGTTGATACTTAGATATTATATAACCACATATGTTAGTGTTTCAGATGTGTTCAATACCCATGCCATGTGGAGAGATTAGCAAAGGGAAGTTCTACAAGTAGGAAACCTAAAAAACAAGATGACTACTGGGATTGAAAGGCTAGTTCCTTCTTCATTCTACTAGAGCCTAATTCTAGTTGGGATCAAAAGGGAAGAAAAACCTAAAAATAGAAATCATTTAAATGGTGATGTACCAAAAAAGAAGTCTTTTTCATTTTAATAGAGATTTTATCATGGAGTTTAATACTTGACATCATTTAGATTCAAGTATGACTATAATAATGCAAAAGTAGTTTTAACCATTCATCAATAGATATAGAAGGGTAAAAATAATAATCAGAGCTTCCACATTTGCACATTATAAAAGACTTAAAGGATGTTAGACATAGATACTAAAGATACCCTAAATATATAAATAGAAAGACAAGAGAGGAAAAACTGAGTAGACAAGGCTTGAACAAGCATGGGTCTATAAACAATCCATCCTCCTTAAATGCTTGAAAGAGTTTGTTACATTTATAGAAGAGAAGATATGGGTAAAACTATCTCCTTGAAATAGAAAATCCTAGGACTTGTTCGATCTATGCTAGGATTAGGTGTGCTGTTAACCTTGTAAATGCTAAGGGTCTTTTGTACATCCGACATTTAAAAACTAAATTGTAGATGAATAATTATGTATGCATCTCCAAAAATCATGGAGTGGGCAATTAGGATACCCTACTTGATGCCAAAAAGAAATCTTTTATTACAATTTAAAAAATCATTATTAAGATGCTATTTAGAGTTTTGATAAAATGTGTCACTTATAGTGGGGTGATCCCATAATAGTGTGTCCCACTTGTGGTATATCCTAATTTTTGCCCGAACTCACATATTTTTTAGAAAAAATAATGATTTAAGCCTAGATGTGTTCCATCTAAAGGGGTTTGATTGAAGGGGATTCGATTGAAGGGGGTTCAATCAAACCCCCTTAATTCAAATCCCCTTGGATAGAACCTCCTAGGTTTGAATCAAACACTCGATGGAATCTCCTCCACACCTATCAAAATACTGACAAAAAACCAATTTTGCTTCACCTTTTTGGGGATCAAATGAAGTCATTTGAAAATTTCTTTTTGTAAGTATGTAGCCCTTAGTATTACCTTTCCAAAAATTATAATATGTAGTATGTTTTCTTTAATATTATATATTTTTAAAAAATATAATGGATATAGGTCTATTATGAAAAATAATGCCCTGTATTCAACACACTAAGAAAAAAAATAAACGTTGATATAAAAATCTCAAAAAATGTAGTGCACTACACATAGATGTCCTTGTTCCAATGAAAAAAGAAAAAAATTACACACACACACAAAGAGAAATGCGCTATGGAATAAAATGGGTCTGGAATTTTTGTTAATACTAATTAAAAAATTAATAATAAATAAAACATTTAATAAAAGTTACCAAAAAATATCCATGCACTATATAGTGGAGTTAATGGTCTAATTCCAATAAATCATGAAAAAAATTTATTTGTAATGAAAGTTAT
Organism: Cunninghamia lanceolata; assembly: GCA_027924645.1. Lineage (NCBI taxonomy): Eukaryota > Viridiplantae > Streptophyta > Pinopsida > Cupressales > Cupressaceae > Cunninghamia > Cunninghamia lanceolata. The sequence goes on along the minus strand of BSBN01000619.1, from coordinate 3,277,411 downwards.
GCATTATGGAATAATGTCACTCAATAAAAAATAATAGAAAAATAAAATTTGATTAAAAAATAAAAATAAAAAATGATAGAAATAATTCTTTGAAATACATAAAAAAAATTATAGCTTGAATCTACATTGGAAATTCCACAACTCATTAGTTTATATCATCCTTAAATTCTTGACCATTTGTTCCCTTTAATTGACACAAATTAAAAATTCTGAAAATGTTGATTTTGAGTGTCCCACTTTGGCCAAAAAGTAGGACACACTCAATGAAAGGGCGATAATGCCAAGTTTTGTCAACCTTAGAGAACTATGAATTCCAACAACAAATAGTTTTATGGTGAGATTATGTCCAATTGGAGACTAAGGGAAATACCTGAGATAGTTCCAATGGTTGAGATAGTATTTGTGCATTTAAGGCCCAATATTTTTAAAAGTTTAGCACTAGTAGTTGTGACTTTAAGGTTGTTAGTGTTGACTATAAGTACTAATAATTGAATGAAATGTGCCCTTTAGATCTAAAAAGCAACCAATCATGTGATGTCACATTAGCTCACCAACAAAACATGACTTAATGCACACCTATTGGTCCACCCTTTTTTTGGGGAACTTTTTGATGCCTCAACAAAAAGCATGCTGATGTGGCATCATATTTGATGATGTGGCCTTGAAACCTTAGTTATAAGCAGGGGCCTTGCCAAGTAAGCTATTGTAAAATTTATGGAGTGATTCAAAATTTCTATGTATGATTTTGAGAGATGTGAAGTTAGGGTGCTCAACTACTAGGTCCTCTCCCCTACGACCATAAAGATTTAATAGAAAAGACAACACATATGTGAATTGTCAAGGACACAACTATCAAGTATCAAGGTTTTAATTGTCTAAGTACTTCACTTTTATTTAAGAATAAACATGATCTTTTTAGCCTTGTGTTTACCATTAATCTATCATAAAGTTACCCTAGGATCTCCTTGCATGTGTCAAGTGCAATTAGGCAATTTAAGAATTTTTTAAACCCTAAGGGATTTTAATTAGAATTTAAGGGGCCAATGTTCAGTACCTCACTAACTATTATTTAATTTCCATTATTAGTAGTTTTCTAGGGGTATGATTTATAAATTTTAATACATTTGGCTTGAGCATTGAGGTCTAAAGAGCATTAAAGGGATCTTCCTAAATCCTAGACATTAGTCATTGAGTGCATATTTTCTATAATTATTTGATAATTGAAGCTAAATAAACTAAAATTCTCTAAATACTCATCAACTTGCTTACAGGATCTAAATACTCTTCCACTCCACATATCTATATGTAGCAAGTTACCATTAGATTTTGAAAATATAACAATAACCTTTGATATGTTATTTATACCTCAACTTATATTCCTCCTACATCTTTAAATTTTTGATACACATCATTGTAGATATGATTGGACCTAATATTATTCCCCTTGTCTCTCAAAATTGTTCAAGTATTGGGGGTCTAGTTCCATAATAGAATGTTTCCCAGGTATTCAAGAATGCAAAGGTAGAAAATATTAGAATTAAATAGGATTGTTGCACGTATTATTTTAAACCATGTATTTATATATTTATAAATTTTAAAAATGTATAAATATTTTTAACACACGTATTACATTATGTTTAAACGTTTAAACGTATGTATTATTATGTTTACATTTTTTAAACCCATGTATTGTTATGTAATTTTAAATGTTTAAATGTATTGTATTATTTTAAACCCTGTATTTATATATTTCCAAGTTTTAAATGTGTAAATATTGTGCATTTAACATTTCAATGTACACGTAATTCAATTTATATTTCTTTTTTGTAATTGTAGCTCTAGTTCAGGTACTCATACATGGATCAATTACCATAATATAAATTTTTATTAGAATAATTTTTGTAAACTAAACCCCCACCCCAAAACCCCCCAACCCCCCAACCACCCCACCCCCAAAACCCCCCTCACCCCCTCACCCTCCACAAAACCCAAACCTGCAAAACCCTACCCCCTCCATCTGATGAGGCTTGCTTGTGAGCAACTATAAATGACAATATAACCACATTATAAGAAAAAATGATTTTATCCAAAATGAACCAAATATGCTTCCACATGTTGCACGGTTTGCATCTTCAATGCAAACCATTATTGATTATGTTAGATCGATTGATGCAGATCTAGACAAATTCTATCTTTGGAGGGAGAGGAGGCAATTTTATTCAGATGGATTGTTGTATCTAGATAGATCCTTGATTCACATATTTCTAAATATACCATAGCCCCGTATTTTATTGACCCTTCAACAAACCAACCCATTACTCCAAATAAAAAAAGAATTTCAATTAAATAGTGTAGGCATCTTCAAATATCAACAAAATTTTGGGAGCAGAGGTGGACGGTCTTTGACCATCCATCACATGCCAATTTTGAGGTGCCTTTACATTTTTTGAGAAAATTATGGACTAAGTTTGAAATGGGTTTAAAGCCCAATTATTTTGACATCAAATCTAGGGTGTTGGTGGTGGCATGCCACAACATAGGCCAAGGGCACATGCTGATCCAAATTGACATGTGCCCCCTCCACCCATTGTTGCTCCTTCTTCTCTTGCTATTCTTGCATCCATTCACTAGAAGGTATTGATCTTAACATTAGGAGCATTGAGTACAATCTCAGTAAACTTAAATGACCAACCTACCTGCCTGGAAGCTAAAGTTAGTGATAGAGAGATTGAAGGAGATGGTGCTGCTCCTAGAACCTTATGCACATCGACACCATTGCGATCCACACCCCATTCTTTACCAAATTACAATCACCCATGTTTTGGTCCTGTAAGTGCATCCACTGTGGGGGCTACAACAGAGGAGTCTTTCTTAGCTACACTATTAGCTTCTATAGAGGTATGCCACATTTTATGTATGTGCTAATGTACATATTAAATTCAATAAATATAGATATGTTTTAAAATATCAATTATCAATTTATTTAATGAATTTTATATATTGTGTTGTTTGGTACAGATGACTAGCTCGCCCACAACATCTCAGTTAGACCATTTGGTGTTGATGGCTGTACAACTCAACACACCTTATATGACAGACCATTAATTTACCCTTAACCATCTAGAGTTCATTAAATATGTTTAATTATTTTCTTAAAATTAGATACATTTTAATAATTATATAGTAATTTGAAAATGTGATTCATTTTTATAGTAGTTGGGAGGTCACAACACTTCCATATCGAACCAACCAGAAGGTGTGGCAAGTGCTTCTCGAGCATTAGCTAAAAATTACATTTTTACTTTAAATTCACTTGAAGTATAATTTCATAATTTTAATTTCATCAAGTTGAAAATATATACATGTATATATATGCAGGATGATAACACTATTGGGACCACAACAAGTCCTACCACTGATGATCTTGGACAAATTCATGAGTCATCTATAGCATTTCAGGCCATACTAAATCCTATGCAATTTCTAGGTCTTTTATGGTTGCATTTTGTAAATACTCTAACCTAATTCATGTTTTATTTAAATATATTAATGACCAACTAAGAATTTTGTGCACAATTGATATCTATACCAGAGCAGTAGGAGGTGGGAGATGATGAGCACCATGCAGTATGCATGCACACAAGTCTAGATTTAAATATTTAATTTCATGGTTTTGTTTTAAACATTTGATTTATATAATATGCATGCAATTTTGACATTAATTGATTTGAAGCCTTTTTTTTCTTGTACAACATGAGCCACCATCTATTTCATGTGGAAACAAGAGGCCTCTTCAAATTGACGATGATAAAACTTAGAGTGTGATGTTGCATTTATTTCATGGACTGTGACTATTTTAGTATTTTTTGCATATACTATTTCAGTATTTATCTCATAGACTATTTCAGTATCTATTTCAACATTTATTTCATAGACTATTTTAGTATTTATTGAATGGACTATGTATGTATATGTTTTTATTTCATAGACTATTTACTTAAAATCATGCATCTAATTGTAAAATTGCAAGTCCTAATTCTAATTCTAAGATGAAATTATAATTACATGTCCTAATTGTAAGTCCTAATTCTAATTTGGCAATCAAATTTAAAATTAAACATTGAAGTCCTAATTGCAAGTCTCAATTCTAATGTGACGATCAAAATTATAGTTAAACATTAAATTCCTAATTGCAAGTCTTAATTACAAATCTAAGATGAAATTAGAATTTCATGCCCTAGTTGCAAGTCTTAATTACAAATAAGAATTTCATGTCTTAATTAAAGTCCTAATTGCAATTCTTAATTAGAATTACAAGTCTTAATTAGAATTACAAGTCTTAATTAATTGTGATAAGACAAAATTTACATGGAAAAAATTACTACTTATTTGTATACTTGTATATTGAATTATAAGTATAAGTTTGAAATAGAAAAATAGTTGTTAGCCTATTCATGCCTCCTTAGCTCAAATAGCTGACATAGGTGTCTTAGAAGTGTCAATAAGTCTTTAGTCCTAGTTATGAGGAGTCAAGTCTTGTTTACAAGGTAATAAATCCATCTTTTGATCATTTCATTGGTATAAAGTGGTCTTTAGGCCTTTGATTACACCTATGACAATGTAAAACCAATGTTTATAATACATTCAAATATCAAAAGACTCCTTTACCATGTAGATGTGTATGTTTTATAAGTTAAATGTAAAAAATGGAAGCGGCATAAGTTGTTTTAAACCTTAAAACTCCAAAAAAGCTACCTTAATCCTTCCAAAAACCCCGTACACTCCATTGAGGGAATCATCCCTTTTAAAAATTGGTCGAGGAGTTTAGGTTTAGATTGAGTTTTCCTAGAGTTTATGTCATGTTTTAGGGTTTTCAACTAATGTACAAGTATCTCAATGAATGAAAACACACTACAGGTGTATGAGCCAAATGTATGAATCCTTGAAATCATCAAAACAAGAGGAAGACATGAGACAAACCAACATTGAAGGTGTATATGGAAAGCATTTCTGCATGCGAAGGCAAGATCACGTTCTCAAATCTAAAGGCACATCAATGGATTTGCATCAATCCTCAGAGTTTTAGGTTTGTTTATTTTGCAAGAGGTTCTCTCAACCCTAAAACCTCACACTTGAATGAAAAATGCTCTTAGAACTATGCTATCAAAATGTTTGCAAGACAGACTTCAGAGGCATGCCCTTACAATGCTTTATTCTAGTCTCACCCTTAAGACAGAAGACAATGAAGAATGATAATGGTCATAAGACAATTGATAGAAGGAGCCTGCTAACAATGTTGTAGGGGTGGAATATGAAAACAATAGCCTACAAATCTCTACTCAAGACAAACCCTGCATATAATGAGAAGAGAAGGATATTGCCCTACACACAGTGAGCATGTATCATGAAGAAGAATGAACAAAGATCAAGGCAGAATTGTTCACAGAGGTATAAGGTCTGCTAGAGATTTGATAAAGAAGAAAATAAGAAAGGACAATGAAGTGACCTTTTCATGTTCTTTTATACAATATCAAGTTATACTGCCACAGATGACCTCCAAGTTGCATACATAATACTAAGTTATATCTAGATCTAGGATAGTGATACATAATTTTATGAAAACTTGAAGGGACTATGATCTGAGATAGGGATGACTTGAGGGTACAAAGGAAAGTGAAGGCCATTGTCAAATGGGTTAGAACATATCTCAGCCAGACAAGTCTGTCAAGTTGTTTTAGCATTGTTGAGAGTTAGGGTGTCATCAAAAGAGGGTCTATGTTAAAGGCAAGGTCTCCAAACATTATACAAAAGCCTTGTGATAGTCCCAATGTCCTACTAATAGTTTTATGTCATTGTCATATGGTTTGTCTCTTAACCCTAGTAAACTTTCACAAATGTTCACAAAGGTCATCTTTCAAAGTGAAAAGAAGGTTTGAGATCATTCCAAGGGTTTCTAGGCTACAAAAGACTCTACATAAGCATTGGCAAGATTATAGCTTTATTATATAGGTCATAAAGTAGTTTTGTTTGAGATTTGGAAACTTTGAAGTCATTGAAGTGTTTTCTTAGGCAACTCAATGAACACAAGATGTTCAAGAGAGTGTGAGGAAGCTTGAAATGAAGGACTTTATTCTCCATACTTTGTTAGAGGCATGAAATAGTTTTAGAGGTATGCAAAGGAATAAGATGCAGATATTGGTTTAAACTTCACCAAAATGGGTGAAGATAACTCAAAAGCTAGCAAACATGTGAGAAATGATTGTATTTTGAAAGGCTCAACCAAAGCTAGAGAGATCTAGCAAAGAATAGAAAGGGTGCAGAGTTGACTGAGCCATGAGAATACAATGGAGTAATAATGGATTAAACCCATGTAAGCATGTTGAACATCTTGTTAAGAGAACATTGCAAAGTCTATATGATCATGAATGAAGGGTTTCAAACATGATAGAGTGTGGGTTCCTAAAGGGCAGTGATGAGGGATATGATGTTGCAGACAAGGTTTGAGAAGCTTTGACTTCAGTGTGAGAGTGTAGAGAAGAGAGGCTTTCTATCAAGTGTGAAGACCCTTACCATGTAGAGATGAGAGAAACACTCATCTTATACCTTGCAATAAAGAAAAAAATAGTGGTCAACATTCTTGCCAAGAATAAGAAGAAACAATCTACAAAGCGCAAAAAAGAATGATCAATGTGATCAAGGACAATTTTAGGGTCAGACAGATTTGAGGAAAGTATGTAGAGGTATTTAAGGTCTATATCCCCTCATCTTAGTATTCATCTTTGTCTTGGTGTGGTCTTAGGGGTCTGCTAAACCTAAAGTAGTCTTTATAGGTTTTGACAAACCTTTTGTGCTATGAGATATTTATCTATTTTAGGGAATTTGGAATGTGTTAAGTAAATCCATTAGAGTTGACCCTTGTGTATCAGTTAAAATCTTCCACACTCATCATACATTCAATAGATCTATCATAATATAAAAGAGGACAATCATGAAATCACAGGTGAGAAAGGTATGACCATAGATAGAGAAGAGAGACCCTACATGCCAGAACCTGGGAAGTGATAGGAGAGAGGAGGCTTCTTATTCTTGTCAAAAGGATATTTAATCAGTTTAATAGCAGTTTCAGGCCTGAGGATAGATGTCAATACCCTGTACACGAAGGAAATATAGAGCAAGTGGGTAATAAAGGCATAAAAGGATGATTCCAAAGGTAGTTTAGAGTTCTAAAAGGACTAACTCTTTCTTCTACACCTCCAATAAGTCTAGGTCACCTCAAACTCTTGAAAACACATGTCCTATCTTGATGCAAGTGATTGTTGAGAGAAATGAAGGCTGTTGGGATGAGTTGGAACAATTATGAGGACTTTAAAGGTAATTAAACCACCATGCAAGCATATAGGAGAGTGGAGATAGTAGTTGGGGAGATGATATAGGAGTCATTTTAGGAGCATGCAAAGGATAGCAAGTTGAAAAGGTCAAACAACTCATCCCTCAATACCAGATCATGGAGTCTTTGAAGGAGTAAAATCAGGAAAAAGGTCTATCAAGTGCCGAAAAAAGGAGTTGACCATGCAGTTAAGGAAAGAAAACTCAGTTATTGTCTTATAGTCATGTCCTAGATTCTCTCATTATTGTTGAATAAGGAAAATGGATGCCTAGGACAAGAGGAGATTCATTCTAGCTAAGTTGGCTAAGCATTGTAATTCAGTTTTTTCAAAAACGTATTGTAAACAACTTGATTTAGGAGAATAAAAGTTCATTCTTAGACTTGTACTCTATAATGTTACCTTTGGATCAACAAAAGAAGCTATTTTGCCTTCTCAAAGCTATTTTTTCTGTTAAATTATGAAAGTGATTGATGTGATCTTGTGATAATAATAATTTATTCTTGGTTTCAAGTCTCATTTTTGAGTACCTCTATGCAGAAATACATGTGATATGTAGGTCATAGTTTGTGTTGTGAGTTTTTACATGATTTAGATGTGAAAAATCATTTGATATTCCTTCTAAATGCTATCGAAAACTCTTAATCCTTTCTATGAAATACTTATGCATAAAAACATGTCAAAACTTGAGTTATGCATGTTATAGTTAGCTTATTGGTCAGATTGTGTATGTCTAAGTAAATACAAGTCACAAAACATTGGGTACATCACCTCTTTTCTAGTTTTAAGTTCAGATTTATGTTAATGTTTACCCTTTTCCTTGCAAACAACAGTAGAATAATCTAGTTTTTAGGTGTTACACTAGGGGAACCATCCCTCTTTGGAGATTCAATTCAACATACAGGTCACCCACAACCTAGGAGTGTCTCCTTTGTGTCAACTTAAGGGAAAGTTACCTTATCACTCTCTCAAGGGTGCAATTCAGTTTGACAACAATAGTGACATGGTGAATTGTGGCAAGTTAATTAAGAATTTCATGTCCTAGTTGCAAGACTTAATTAATTGTGATAAGATAAAAGTGTTAGGAATAACAGGCAGAAGATATCAATTAAATGCAGATAATTAGAGATTAAATAGAGGAATGAAAATACACAGAAATAAAACAACAAGAGACAATTTTAATGTGGTTCACCCAAACTCGGGTTACATCCACCAACAAAGAGTCTACTATTATTATCCTGCAAAAATAGAACCGATTATAACCAACAATCTCTTGCAACTCAATACCACTGCAATATGCTACAATGTAATATAAATTGTAACCCTAACCCTTAAGATTTTCTTCTCTAGCCATTTTTTATCAAGACTTATGGCAGTTACAAAAATTAGGTTTTTATCTGCCCCCTACACTCCCTCATTAAATACTTTGGGGGGAAACTGCACTGACAAAAGTGGGGAAAATTTAACTTCCGAGTTTGATTGAGCTTCATATAACAAAAATCTCCCACTTGGAGACTGATCAGACTCCACACCATATCATTTCCCACTTGGAGACTGATCATTACACTGTTGCCCCTGTAGCTCCCACTAGAAATAAACACCTTGGACCCTGCTGTTCTGATTTTATTGTTTTAAATTTTGAAGGCCAACCCAAGCTGAAGAGGATCTTGGCTTCTCCCTTGTCACTTCCTTTGTAAACATATCCATTGGATTGTCATCTGTATGTATCTTTTCCAGCCTTAACTATCCATCCTCCAACACTGACCAGATGAAGTGATACCTCAGCTGTATGTGTTTGGTCTTTGAATGCAAGGCAAAATTCTTTGCAAGATGTATGGCACTCTGGTTGTCCATAAACAAATAACTGTTAGCCTGCTATTTGCCTAATTCTTCCATGAAAAATTGCAGCCATATCATCTCCTTGCTTGCCTCTTTTGCAACTACATACTCTGCCTTTGTGGAGGATAAATCAACCACTTTTTGCAACCTTGAGATCCAACTCACTGTTGTCCCACCTACAATAAAGACATAACCTTTAGTACTCCGCCTGGTATCAATATCCCCTACCAAATCTGAGTCCACATAGCCTATTAAATCAATATTAGAGCCCCCAAAACATAAATGCTTATTGGATGTACCTCTCAAATATCTAAGAATCTATTTTACCGCATTCCAATGCTCCAATCCAAGATTACTCATATACTTGCTTACAATTCCTACAACATGTGCAATATTTAGTCTCGTGTATACCATGGCATACATTAAACTTCCTACAGTTGAAGCTTATGGTATCATGGACATTTTTTCTTCCTCCTCTTGTGTCTTTGGACACATCTCCTTAGTCAATTTGAAATGACTAGGCAAAGGTGTACTAACAACTTTTGCATTCTCCATATGGAATATCTGTAACACCTTTTCAACATAATCAACTTGAGATAGAGTCAATTTTCTATTCTTTCTATCTCTACAAATTCTCATACTAAGGATTTGTTTTGCTGCCCCCAAATCCTTCATAGCAAATGATTTTGCTAACTGTTATTTTAACTCACTTATGTGATCCATGTTAGACCCTGCTACAAGCATGCCATCAACATATAAACACAAAATAATGTAGCTATCATTATCCAACCTCTTAAAATAAACACAATGGTCATAATTGCACAGGCTATAGCCTTGCTCAGCCATAAAACTATCAAATTTCAAGTACCATTGCCGAGGTGCTTGTTTCAAGCCATATAAACTCTTCTTCAATCTGCACACCAATTTCTCCTTACCTTTGACCTCAAATCCTTGGGGATATTCCATGTATATCTCCTCCAAATCACCATGGAGAAAGATAGTTTTCATATCTAGTTGTTCAAAATGCAAATCTTCAGTAGCCACAATACTTAAAACAATACAAATAGAAGTCATCTTAACAACTGGAGAAAAAATCTCATCAAAATCAATGCCTTTTTTCTATGCAAATCCTTTTACAACTAACTTGGATTTAAATCTTGTCTTACCTCCATCTTCCTCTTTCAACCTATAAACCCATTTGTTTGGTAAAGCCTTTTTACCTACAAGCAACTTGCATAATTCCCAAGTCTGATTTTTTAACAAGTCCATTTCTTCTGCCATTGCATGCTCCCACTGAACCTTTGTATCCACCTACATAGCTTCATCATACCCTTCCGATTCACTATCATCTATTAACAAAATAGAATGCAAAGAGGGAGAAAACCTTTCAGGAGGTCTACTTATCCTTGTTGACCGTCTAACATTCACTAGAATTTGTGGTATTTGCTGTTGTTGTTATGGAGCATGAGGAACCACTAGAACATCACTGTCTGGAGTATCATCCAGCACCATAGAATCCTTTTATTTCTTCTCATGCTGTTGCAATTGATCTTTGTACAACACCTTCTCATTGAATACAACATGCCTGGTTCTCACAATTTTTAGATTTTTAAAATCCCAAAGCCTATAACCAAATTCATCAATGCCATATCCAACGAAGATGCACTTTTTTGATTTTGCATCCATCTTGGTTCTATTTTTAGAATCTACATGTACAAATGTTTCACATCCAAAGGTTTTGAAAAAAGAATAACTCACCTTCTTACCTGTCCATGCTTCCTCTAGAATACCACAACCCAAAGGAACTGAAAGACCTTTGTTAATTGAATATACAATAGTATTGACAACCTCTACCCACATGTTTAAAAGCATCCCAACATGCAATCTCATGCTCCTTGCACACTCCATTATTGTCCTATTCATGCGCTCAGCCACTCCATTCTCCTGTGGAGTCGTTGGAACCATTTTCTATCTACGAATTCCATTAGAGGAACAATAATCCTCAAATTATTTACTGCAATACTCACCGCCATTATTAGATTTGAGATATTTTAATCTTTTACCCATCTCATTCTCAACCAAGCTTCTTCATTTCTTAAATGTTTCAAATACATCAGATTTATGCCTAAGGAAATAAATCCAAACCTTCCTAGTTGTATCATCTATGAATATAACATAATATTGAGAGCCACTGAGAGAAGATACCTGAGTTGGTCCCCATACATCCATATGCACAAGCTCCAACTTTTCATCATTCTTTTACTTCCCATCCTTGAGAAAACTAACTCTCTTTTGTTTGCCATACATACAACTTTGATAGAAATCTATATTAATACATTTCAGACCTGGTAAAACTTTCTTAGAATGATGTACCTTCATACCTTTTTCATTCATATACCCAAGTCTGTTATGCCATGTAGTGTTGTCTCAAAATCTGCAGCAACTGTTTCAATCTCTGCCTGTGAACCTGCAACAACTGTTCTTGAACCTATTTGATTTTTCTCTGCAACAACTAAAGTAGAAGGAATAGTATGACTTGTACAAAGATATAAGGTTCTTACTTTCACACCTTTTTCTATTATTAAGGCACCTCTTGTAACCTTCCAATTTTTATCACTAAAAGCAACTATGCAACCTTCATCACCTAGCTGCCCTGCTGAAATTAAATTCCTACTCAGCTTTGGAACGTGCCTTACCTCTTGTAGTGGAAAATGATTCCCATTCTGCAACTTAATCCTATTTCTTCCCTTTCCAACAATCTAACAGGCTTTGTTATCTCTCAAATAAACCAACCCAAAATCCCCTTAGACATAATCAAGAAAATAACTTCTATGGGGTGTAGCATGAAATGAGGCCTTTGAATCTAAAACCCATGAATCATCAACATTATCTAGGGAAAGAATCAGAGCATCATCTTTATATTTATTACTTACCATAATTGCCTCCGTATTGCCTTCTTGTTTGTCTCCTTTATTCTTCTGAGACTAACAAACTTTTTCAGATGGCCCAGTTTCCCACACTACCAACAATCCTTCTTTCCTCTGGATTGGGACCTCTTGTCCTTTGATTTTCCTCATGACTTCCCATGACCTCCATAACCTTTTCCTCTCTCCTTTGGTTTTGCCCTACTTTCTGCATTCAAAACACTGCATGATGTGGATGTTCCACCTGAGCTTTTCCTACAAATTTCCTCACTCAGAATAACACCAACAACATCATCAAATTTTAGCATATTCAAACCAAAAAAAGAGTTACTAACCGCCATTACCAAACTATTTCAGCTTTCAGGAAAAGGACATAATATCAAGAGAGCTCTAACTTCTTCATCAAAATTTATATTTATAGAAGTCAATTGACTGGTAATTGTGTTAAACTCATTTAAATTATCAGTAACTAGTTCACCTTCTACCATTTTCATATTAAATAAATGCTTCATAAGAAATACCTTATTCGAAGTGGAAGGCTTTTCATATAACTTTGCCAATGTTTGCATCAACTCGTCCGTTGTCTTCTCTTTTAAAATATTGAATGCCATCGATGGTGCCAGACATAAACAAATGCTTCCCAATGCCTTTCTATCTAGAAGTTCCCAATCCTCATTAGTCATTGCTCTCAGTTTCTTGGCTTTCCCTTGCAACAACCTCCATAAATCCTTCTAATAGAGATAATTCTCCATCTTCATCTTCCATAATTGATAGTTCTGCCCATTTAATTTATCTACCTTTAATTTACCCTCATCTGCCATTACTCCCACTTAACCGTGAGACTCTCACTCAACTGTGAGACCTTCCTGCAGAGGAAAATCAAACACAATCTGAGCTGATACCACTTGTTAGGAATAGCAGGCATAAGATATCAATTAAATGTAGATAATCAGAGATTAAACATAGGAATCAAAATACATAGAAATAAAATAGCGAGAGACAATTTTAACGTGGTTCACCCAAACTCAGGCTACATCCACAAATAGAGAGTCCAATATTATTATCTAGCAAAAATAGAACCGATTACAACCAACAATCTCTTGCAACTCAATACCACTGCAATATGCTACAATGCAATATAAACTGTAACCCTAACCCTTAATCTTTTCGCCTTCTCTAGCCATTTTTTATCAAGACTTATGGCAGTTACAAAAATTAGGTTTTTTATCTGATCCCACAGTCCCTCGTTAAATACTTTGTTGGGAAACCGCGTCGACAAAAGTGGGGAAAATTTAACCTCCAATTCTGATTAGGCTCCATATAACAACAAAAAGTTACATGGAAAAAACTACCACTTGTTTGGTATACTTGTATAGTGAGTTATCAATATTTGATCTAAAATTGGGACAACAATTGATTTTGTATTGTTAACTAAAATGGTAAAGTTATTGGTATTTACATTGTGACAATGGTCGATAACCTCGAACGAGTTAATTAAGGATTTCATGTCTTAATTAAAGTCCTAATTGCAAGTCTTAATTAAAATTACAAGTCTTAATTAATTGTGATAAGACAAAAGTTACATGGAAAAAACTACTACTTGTTTGGTATACTTTTATACTTTTAATTAAGAATTTCATGTCTCAATTAAAGTCCTGATGTCCTAATTGCAAGTTTTAGTTACAATTACAAGCCTTAATTAAATGTGTTACAAGTCTTAATTAATTGTGGTAAGACAAAAGTTACATGGAAAAAATTATTTATTTGTTTGGTATACTTGTATAGTGAATTATAAGTATGAGTTTGAAATAGAAAATTAGTGACACAGTGAATTGTGACATAAATACTTAAATGTGAAACTTTAGAGTAAATGATATTGCTTAATATTTTTTATTTCAAGGTTTAGACTTAATTATAATTTATCCAAGATGCTTAAGGGTAAATTTTAATGTTCTAAATTGAATGAACATGGTCAAAGAGAAGTATGTAAGAATAAACACTAGTGCATTCTAATATTTCTAAATTTGGGACAACAATTGATTTTAAATTGTTAAATAAAATGGTCAAGTTAGTGATATTTACATTGTGACAATGGTCAATATCCTTGAACAAGTTAATTAAGAAAGAAATATGAATGAGAAAAAAATATATGTCTATATTATGATGGGTAAGGCTCTTTGGACTATCAATTTAATCATTCTAATTTTAAACATCATCTGCAAAGAGTTAAACTAAATTACAATAAATGTTATCAAAGAACCAACAATACCATTATAACATTCTAGAATTTAAAAAATTACAATTATAGGAGTCCTAATTGTAAGTCAAAATATAAAGTCAAAATTACAATTACATGTGTCCTAATTCTAATTTTTGGACTCCTAGATTATAGTAAATTGTAGAATATAAAATTTTCTTGATTTCAAGCGATATCATCACACATAGAATGTATAAGTAGTGAAAATCATGTCATCTAGTTGTAGGAGACCTGAAACAAATGATAAGAAGTATAATGAACAAGTAAATATACATATAATTAGTGCAAGTAAATAAATTAACTATAAATACAGGAGTCCTAACTATAAGTCACATGAAAAAAATACAATAAATCAAGTTGGAAAATTACAATAGAAATTCCTCACATTCAAGTGATGCCTAGCATAGAAAAATATAATATGTTGTCACATGTTGAATGCGCAAGTAGTGATAATCATGCCAACTAGTTGTGGGAGACCTGATATAAAAACCATAAAAAGTATAATGAACATAGGATCACAAAGCCAAAAAAGAAATATTTATCTACAAAAAAGAGAAGTATTCTATTGTAACATGTTTAATAGTTAAGGGGATAACTTAAGTCAAGTTAAGGAGATGGCTTAAGGGGACATTCAACCAATTACTAATTGGCTAAGGGCATGACAATAATTATGAATCTACTATATATTTATTTAATCTTAAATAAATTACTAAACTAAATCCTTAAGTTATTTAATCAAATTAAACTTACCTAATTTTTGAAACATAGTTAGGGGATAGCTTAAGGGGAGTTAAGAGGACGGCTTAAGGGGACATGCAATCAAATACTAATTTGCTAAGGGTTTCTTTTTAAATAATTTAACTATAAATCTACTTAATCCTAAACTCACATCCTAGACCAAATTCGAAAGTTATTAAACTAAATCATACTTACCTAATTTATGGAACATAGCTAGGGGATGGATGGCTTAAGGGGACATGCAATCAATTAATAATTTGCTAAGGGTGTGCTAGTAAAATTAATTAACTATAAATCTACTTAATCCTAAACTCACATCCTAGACCAAATTCCAAAGTTATTAAACTAAATTGTACTTACCTAATTTATAGAACATAGCTAGGGGATGGCTTAAGGGTAGTTAAGATGATGGCTTAAGGGGACATGCAATCACTTACTAATTTTCTTAGG
The DNA here is from genome assembly GCA_027924645.1 of Cunninghamia lanceolata. Lineage (NCBI taxonomy): Eukaryota > Viridiplantae > Streptophyta > Pinopsida > Cupressales > Cupressaceae > Cunninghamia > Cunninghamia lanceolata. Next base: position 3,261,818 of record BSBN01000619.1, on the reverse strand, counting down.
ACATGATAGTTAATTAATTAACTATCAATTAAATATATACAACTATACATTAGTCAAAAAATAAATATTAAAAGTTTATAAATTTCTACATGGCTACAAACCATTTAAAAAATTTACTCCATTATACCATATGCATCCTTTGTTTTTGTAACACATCTATAATTGCCTCATGCTCTTCCATAGAAAGTGTGCATAACTCTTTTGTAATAGGTTTCCCTTGATATCTCACTAATTATATATTTGTTGCCACAACCAAATGCAAGTAGTGCATAATTTTCTTATGTGTTTCATAATCTTGAAATGCAGGTAAACCATTATTCCTTATTAGATATTTCTGTAGCTAGGTGCCAAAGAGAACCATAAAACCTGTTGGATACTCGAAGTTATCATCATCTATTCTAGGTTGTAACAACTTATGCTTTGTCTCAACACATCAAGCCAACCAACACTCTATTTCCTCTTCATTGCCCTTAGGTGCAACAACATCATACACATGTATTGCAAACAAATTACAAATTCAATAAAGTAGGACATAATATATAATTCACAAAAATACATGCTATTATGGAGTAAAAAGTGGACACATGCATTTTTACCTCCTAGTTTAGCTCCTAAGTCCTATTTATCTCACTATGCATTATAATTGAGCATCCCAAAGAAAAGAGCTCGACACCCATATGAATTTGGGACCTTGGGCCCTTCATTTAACTTATCCTGGACTCAAATTGGGCCCCTGGACTTGGGCACCAACTACCCAAGTCCTCCTTGATTAGTCAGGGTGAATTAATGTTATGTCGGCCTAAGACCTTTAAAAATGTTCTTCTTTATCGGATTTTGTGATTTAATTTCGTGAATGTTAGCGGGAAAGAATATATAAGTGAGTTTTTTATTTCATTTTGAACCTAGATGGATACTGCAAACTTATGATATTGGAGCAAAGAGCATTCAAGGCATTCATTGTGTTATTGTTGCAAATTTGTGTTTGTATTTGTGTGTTTGTTGCAGATTTGGAATCATCATCTATCTCCTTATGAGTTGAAGCATCTTCATCCTCCTAAGGACTTCACCTCCAATGTGACATCATTGCTATTTGAATCATTTCATCATTTGGATTATCTTTAGCCTCTAACTTCCAAGGGCACACTCTCTCTAACAATGGTGTTGGGAAATCTTGAATGCTAACATGAGATTTGACTGATACAAATCCCTAAACACCACAACCCCCAAACCCCTCTCTTTATGTCTTGTGTCCAGGTTATAGGTATAGGTTTCAGGGAAAGTGGAGTTGTAGGAAGGCAGTGCAAGAATCAAGGTTTTAGGATCTGAAAATAGTTTTGGAATATCCCTCCGATAGGACTTGGGTAGTTGGCACCCTAGTCTTTAGGGCTTATAGGATTTGGATCTAGTCTCTGAGCATCATTTGTAGCAACTTCTTAGTTTTGACCTTCAACAGATTCTCACTTCTGGACTTGGCTGGTTACCAAATTCGTCCTCTGACATTCTAGCTTCCGTGAAATAGGTTCTGATATCTCACTGATCATCTTTGTACTTTCAGATTCTAGGTTGCTATTGTCGTGTGTTTGTTTCAAGCTAATTATCTCATAACTAGGGTTTTATTCATACTTAACCTAGGGTTTGATAAAAAGGCTTGTTTAAATCTCATCTTTCCATAACAAATTAGGAGCACAAGATCTATAGCTGATTCCACCTTCTTCTTGGTTGTGATTTAGCTCAATCTTGTCCTTGAATGTTATTGTGGAGGAGGGTTTTGATCTTGTTTGTACATGCATGCATTCATCTTCTTTTACCCCTTAACATTTTGGTAAATCCATAGCAACGAACATTTGCATCTTGCTGAGTGTTGAAATCAGTCCTTGCATCATATCATACTTATCATCCTACATTGGAAAATCTTGCATAAGTTTGAAAAAATTGAAAAAAATAAGCATTCTAGGCTTGCGTAAAGGCATAGTTTTGCATTATTTCATTGCATATCATTGGAAACATTTGATTCTTTGATTCTTACATTAGATCTAAAACAAATTGCAGAAATTAATTATTTCATTATGTCACATCTTGCATTTGAAGATCTCATTTGTTAAGGTTTTGTTAAAAACTTGCATTTTTCATATAACCTAGTTTTTGCAAAATCTAGGGCTATTAGTCAAAATCTTATTTCAGATTTTGCTGCTCTTTTAAAACACTCATTCAAATCTGATTTTGAATTGTACTGTTGCATCATTTAACATTTTTACTTCAAAAGTTTCAATGTTTGTAAGTACACATTGTGTATTTCAACATTAAGGGCTTTAACACTCTTTTCATACTTCTTTGTGCAAAATCTTAAAATCATTTACATTACCTTGTTGTACAAAACTCTTCACATCATATTCACTTTGTTTGTAGTAAAGTTAGTGTGTTTTTGATCTTCAAAAACCTAATTTCCTCAAACTAGTGTTTGGGTGTGCAACGAGTTATCATATTTTCGTCATGGATGCTTCTTGTTATTCATCTTTGGAAGCATTATTTGCATACATCATAGATATTGATAATTTCTACAAATTCACTAATAAGCATCCTCAAGTCTTAAATCAAATAGCATACAGATATGACATTGACATTTCTACATGTTCCACATATGAAATCTTTTGTTATATATTTGACTTTGAAAGCTTCATAACTCTCATGGGGATATATCCTTCAATATTAGATGATCTCACTAAATTCATAGATAATAATAAATATGATGCATCATTTAGTAGTGATGGCTTCAATATGTTAGATGAAGCCCTAGATGACTTTATCTCTATCAGACATTCCACTACGAATCCTATTGCTAAAGGTCAAGATCGTGCCCTGGATCTAGGCTCTAATACATGTGATGGTAACTTAGTTTTACCTTATGATCTCTCTCCCAAAGTTGTTCCCACTTACGAGGACACTTTGGCACAAGAGGATGAAATCTTTGACACATCCCTTAACATCACCCTACCCTCTCTTTATTCTAATGCTCCCCCTTTGAAAGATGAAGCATTAGTGAATGAAGAACCCCCTCTAATGAAAAACACTCCATGGATAGATAATGAGCACTCATATAACTCTATCCCTACCATAGTGCATGAAGTCTCTATGGATCATCCTATTGATCTTCCTCCTTTATTTGAATGTTCAAGTACCTTGGATATTACTAAGGAAGTGAAGACCCTTGATCTTCCTCCTTTAGATGAATATTCAAGTACCTTGGATATTACTAAGCAAGTGACAAACCTCGATCTTCCCTCTTTGGTTGAATGCCCAAGTCCCTTGGATATCACTAAGGATGTGAAGACCATGGATAGTCCTCCTTTGGTTGCATTTTCAAACCCTTTGGACATCACTAAAGCTATACTAACCAACAATTCTCCTAACAACACTCTACCTTCCCTTCGTTCCTATGCTCTCCTTTCAAAAGATGAAACACTAGTGGATGAGGAAAGGTCTCTCACATTAAATCCCTTACGGATGGATGTTGAGATCAAGCAAAACAATTCACATATTCCACCCACTAAGGGGATAGTGACTAAGTGTACCAATGGTAATACAACATCATTAAGATCAAGACTAAATATGATATATTCTATGATGATACACATGGATTTTCTGCCATAAAATATCTCATTAACTTAGGTAAGTATTTCTCTCTTATTTATCCACACTTGATGTAGCACCTATTCTAGTTGCTCTCAAGGGTGGCCTCCTCCTAGATATATATGTTGTTAGCATTATGTTGTGTTCCCTTGTGTTGTGTTAAATGTTGTTTAGGTCTCTTTGAATGACCCTTGATACTCTTGTAAGGTCAAGGATACAAGGAGACTACATCTGTTGTGACCATTCTTCTATTGTCTCTACATTCTTCTACTTTCCTCTACTCTATTTTATTGTCATGTGTTGTGCCTTGGGGTAATAACATTGTGGAGGATGTCTTGGGGGCATTTTCCCATGTTGTCAACCTAAGTCACTCTTGTCTCCTATCTCATTTTTAGTGTTTCCATTCTTTAGTGACTCTACTAGTCGGTGGATGATGAAAATAAACAAATACTGATACAAATTGTGTGTCCCTTTAGCAAGAAAGCAAAAATGGACCTAGTCTATATATATGAAGATGGGGTTGATATATATTACTGACGCTTGACTAGTAGAATCAATCCATGTGATGTATCGTGTTGTGAAAATTTGTTGTAACAAACCTTTGCAATACTCTAAATCTGTTTCTATGCACTTTGGATTGTTTTGTATCTCACCTTGTTGCCACACTCAGTTTTGAGATACCTACAGTATAACTTAATGGCTATACTCGGTGTTGAACCTGACAGTGTAGCCTTAGTCTATTATGTTATCTGATTTTGGTATAACTTTCATGAATTGATTTGGTTGTTATCTTAGAGTAAGATTTTCTAACCAAAGATTCTATCTTGTTGATTATCTTAGCAAATGATATCGATGTGTTTGTGGGAACATTGGGTGATCATGGAACATGTCACTTTGGGGCATGGGCTTTGTGAAAGCTCTTATTCCTTTGCATGTTTTCACTTTACCTTAATGTGCTTGATATCGACATGCGGGATCAACCACTTTAAGGTGGGGGCATATATAATGGTAACTGATTGATTACTTTTTACATTGATAAAACGTGTTTACATACATTGATCTATTGCGTATACCTCCTTTTCACTATAAGGCATCTCCATGATGCGGGCAGGGTTGTATACTTTGAGTACATGCTTCCTTTTCACTATAAGGCTTCTCTGTGATGCAGATGGGGTTGCATTTTGAAATCCCTTATGTGAAAGGCAGGATGGTGTATCTCTTGAGCTAGTGCACATCCTTTTAAACAAAGTCCTCATCATGATGCGGGGTTGGATCTTGAGTCATTCATCCTTAAGCATGTCTTTAGAGGTTGTGGTAGTGTAGCTCAACCGTCAGGTGTGTTTTGCGTGTCTTAGTGGAGTAGTGATGAGCTCCTCCCTATCGCCCATGTTTTCCGTGTATAATACGTATAGTGTGTCGACGACATGCTATGTGGTTCTCGTGTATTCCATATGTCTTTTGCATGTTTTATGTGTCTTCCTTATGTGTCTTGCGTGTTTGTGGCGTAGTCTAAAGATGTGTGGCAATGATCCCCCCATGATGTATGTGTCTTACGTGTTTGTGGCATGGTCTAAAGATGTGTGGCAATGAGCCCCCCATGTTGTATGTGTTTTGCATGTTTGTACGTGGTCTAAAGACATGTGGCAATGAGCCGCCCCACATTGTGTGTCTTATTTTCTTAGAATCATATATATGTGTAATGACTTAATCATGTCTTCTCTTTATGTATTCTTTGTGTATTGCGTGATTGTGTTCATGTCTTCCCTGTGTATTGTGTGCTTTCACTGTCTTCTCCATGTATGTACTTCCTTAATGTATTCATTGTGTCTTATGTGACTGTTAAATGTTTTCTTATGTTTGCCTAAGCTTGGGGGCTAGAAATAGTCTTTCAAACTTAGTGCGTGTCTTCGTTCTTGTGTTTCATGTGCTTTGATCATACTTTAATAGATGTATGGATCGTAAGATCATACACACATTAAAGTGGGGGAGTAAATGTTATGGAGTAAAAAGTGGACACATGTCTTTTTACCTCTTAGTTTAGCTCCTAGGTACTATTTATCTCACTATGCATTATAATTGAGCATCCCAAAGAAAAGAGCCTGACACCCATATAAATTTGGGACCTTGGGCCCTTCATTTAACTTATCCTAGAATCAAATTGGGTCCCTAGACTTGGTCTCCAACCACCCAAGTCCTCCCTAATTGGTTGGGGTGAATTAATGTTATGTCAGCCTAGGACCTTTAAAAATGTTCCTCTTTGTCGGCTTTTGTGATTTAATTTCATGAATATTAGTGGGAAAACATATATAAGTGAGTTTTTGATTTCATTTTGAACCTAGATGGATATTACAAACTTATGATATTGGAGCAAAGAGCATTCAAGGCATTCATTGTGTTATTGTTGTAGATTTTTGTTTGTATATGTGTGTTTGTTGTAGATTTGGAATCATCATCCATCTCCTTATGAGTTGAAGCATCTTCATCCTCCTAAGGACTTCACCTCCGAAGTGACATCATTGTTATTTGAATCATTTCATCATTTGGGTTATCTTTGACCTCTGCCTTGCAAGGGAACACTCTCTCTAACAAAGGTGATGGGAAATCTTGAATGTTAATCCAGGATTTGACTGAGGCAAATCCCTAAACACAACAATTCCCAAACCCCTCTGTTGTCTTCTTGTGTGCAGGTTATAGGTACAGGTTTTGGGGAAAGTGGAGTTGTAGGAAGGTAGTACAAGAATCAAGGTTTTAGGATTCAAAAATAGTTCTGGAATATCCCTCCGACAGGCCTTGTGTAGTTGGCACCCTAGTCTTCTGAGCTCACAAGCTTTGGATCTAGTTTTTGAGCATCAGTTGTAACAACTACTCAGTTTTGATCTTCAACATATTCTTACTTCTGGACTTGGGTGGTTACCAAATTTGTCCTCTGACATTACAACTTCCATGAAACATGTTCTGATATCTCACTGATCATCTCTGTTATCAGAAAATGTGGTTAACAGTATTAAACTATTAATAATCCAATAATCTCAATGAAATAAGAAATAAAAAAGATTCAACACAAAGAAACAATACCTTGCAAACCTCTTTTATTCTGTGGCTTCCATTGGTCACCTATCTTGAATTGATCTCGTGTGTGTATAGAGCCCTCAGAAGGTGCACTTCCTTGCTTCTTTCCAAGATGACAATGGAGAATGGCTATTGATAGGTTTGCAAATGAAGAGGATCTTCACAATGCAATGAAAATAGTGATAATGGTAACAAGTGATTGCAAGCTATGGAGATTTGGGTGCCAAAGGTGCGCTGTGATTCCTACAGAGTAAGTTTATAAAAGCTTGGATCGATTCAAATGGAGGAATAGGGGTTGTATTTATAGATTTGTGAGGAAGAAGATCAACGATACATAATGAATAAGAATATCAACGGTTGAGGAAACTTGAGAGGATGTGCGCGAATAGGGAGAGGACAAGTGTCCTGCTCTTTCATGCATCAGGGAAGTTCATAGAATAGATTGAAGAGTTAACTGAGATAATTGACTAGTTAATAGAATTGATTGGAGAGATAAGTGAAATTGATTGGGGAGTTGACTGATATGATTGAATAGTGAACTTAGATGACTAACCAGTTAACTGTTTTGATTGATGAGTTAACTAATTTAACTAGAGAAGAAATAAGACGTGCGTGAGAGAATATTAGCTAATTAAATATTGAAAATATTTAATTACATGTGCACGTGGATTAATTGAATTATTTTTGGTATTAATTCAATTTTGGAGGAAATAGATAATTTAATTAAATATTTGGATTTATTTAAATATAGAATGAGAAGAATTAATTAAATAATTTGGTATTATTTAATTTAGAATGATTTTAGAAGAATTGGGATGATTTAATTAAATAAAATATTTTATTTAATTTTGGTGGAGGAATGTGAATCGAATAAATAAATTTATTTATTTATTTATTGATAGAGGAATTTAGAGTGAAATAAACATTTAAAATATTTATTTAGATAGAGTCGTGTCATTTTTAGGTGTATACATTTTGCCCCTCTTTGATGCAATGTGTTTTATCACGTTGCCTCAAAGAAGTATAAATTTTTGATAATTTGATACATGCTCCAGTTTGCCCCTGGTACGGGTTTGTATGGCGCTAGGATACCCCCTCGGGAGATTGGACGGGAAGAAAATTTTGAGGGCGTGAGACAGACAATCTCATGATGAAGAGTGTTGAACAGTTAGGTTAGGGTGAAGAAAACAGGTTATGGCTTGAGAAAATAGAGGAGAAAGGGCGCGGAGAGTAGGTTAGGTTGCCACACAGCTAGTTAGGTTTGCATGTCTATATATAGAAGCTGGGTCCACAATCCTAGTCATTTGCATACTTGTCATTTTGTGAGAGATACTTGGAGCTTTATAGAGCATAGGAGCTAGAGCAGTCAGCAGAGAGATGGATATTCCACACGAGGAGCATCATTTTGAGTGGGTTCAGTGATTCGAGTGGGCAGTAGAGGTAGGACCCTTAGTATGTATGTCAAAAAATTTAGGATAGGTGCATTTATGAGTGTAATAGATGTGTGTGAAAGTTACTTGAATGAATGCGCAGCTTGGCGTTTTGACGCATTTGTGCTATGAAACCATACATATGTCTTAGTTCAAAACATTTAGGTCACGTAGCTGCACATATGCTAGTTCTGCGCATGTACAATGTGTTTCTACGCATTTGTTGGGAAACAACACATTTAGAGAGTCTTGCTATGCATACACTAGGTTGTGTGCATTTGTGTCGCAGAGCTGCGCATTTGCAGTGGAACTACGCATTTACTCATTTTGGCTACACATGCATTATGAAACTACGTATTTGCTTGGATACTATGCAAATGCCACCTAGAACGGTGCATTTGCTTAGGATAGTCAGTTACTTAGCAAAATTGACTCAATTGGCATCTTGATCGATGTGACAATTGATAAGTGATCTCCGAGATTGATAGAATCTAGACAAGAGATGATATGCTTGGTTTGATCAATTTGATTTGTTAAGAAGTGATGTTGATAGGTTTGATAGTTGACTAGGTTTGCATTGATATGGTTATGGTTGACACATTGCTTTGTTGATTGCAGGAGGATATTTCTGACACTCTCATGTAGCAGGAGTAGTTCCGTGTTACGATGCGGCGATAACACATGCTGACAGAGGCAGATCATCTAGTGCTTAGTGTGATTGGATTATACTATGTTTGCTTCATGCCTGAGGTTCGTGCGAACCTTGGTTTGCTGACTACATTGGTGGAGCATCTCCACAGTGAGGATGGGACATTCTACGTCCCCACCGGTGAGATCACTGTTACCTTGGAGGACGTCTACAAGATCCTGCACTTACCTATAGTAGTGAAGCAGGTAGAGTACGACCCACAGCGTGATGCTGGTTTAGCTGAGTGCAGGAGGGTATTTGATGACCCTGAGATAGCAAGATTAGTGATCAACTGGCAAGATATGTATGATTATTATGAATATTTCCTTGGGATTGTAGCTGGTTTGATTGGTGGTGTTGTATGCCCCAATCGGTGATCTCATGGTTTTGCGGTTGGCTAGGGTTGGACCTTGGAGAGGATGCTGACTGAGGGCACCCGTTTTGATTGGGGTGTCTATGTGTTGGCCCATCTATACCATGATATGCATTAGGTGGTGTATTACAGAGCATCTAGTCTGTCTGCAGGTGTTTCTTTGCTATAGTTTTGGGCTTGGGAGCACATTGTAGTGACATGACCTATTTGCACATTTTACAGGCAGAGGGATGAGCCATACTCTTATGGATACTCTGGTGTACTTTCTCAACACAGGCTAGAGAAGTTGGAGTATTAGCAACATCAGTTGGACAATGTGGATGTAGTTGTGTGGCGGCCCTATGTGGAGTGTGAGGTATGGGATGATGAGGCCGATGAGCTGCCCTACATATTTTAGACATGGTGGTTGATTGGCCAGACTCCACACATATTGGAGAGGTAAATAGTCAGCCGTGTCTTCTGACAGTTTGGATGGGTGTAGGGTATGCCACAAGGGTAGGCCCTTTTTGTGAGGACTTTTGTAGAGTGGTGGTGATGGGGATCTGTGGCTTCCTATGAGGGGGCTTGGATAGATTTTTTGCAGATTCCTTATCAGGCATGGCCGATGAGGAGGGAGATAGTGGATGTAGGGATGACACGTGATTATGAGGATTGGTTTGCGGCATATCCATTCCCCATGTATTCAGGACTGGGAGAGCGAGCTCCTCTCCTAGAGGAGGTGGAGTCAGAGGAGGAGGATGGAGGTAGACAGAGGAGACGACGGAGGAGGAGGAGGGGTGGAGATGGTGGAGGCAGAGGAGATAGAGGAGACGATGGAGGAGGAGGCTGAGGAGATGGATGAGATGATGGAGGTGATGGCTAGTTGAGACAACAATAGAGAGTGGGGCAGGCCCCACCCCAGTAGGAGGCACAACAGGTGGCTCAACAGGCAGTGGTTCAGCTAGTAGTGCAACAGGCAGTTGTACCATAGGTACTGCAGGCACCTAATAGGCCTGACCCGTAGCAACATGTATAGGGGGATGCAGTGACACTGCTATGAGGCCAGGTTAGACAACTTAGAGCATAGTTGAGAGTCACTGAGGCTCAGAGAGACGGAGACGCAGGGGTTATTTTTGGCATCACTGTAGAGTGAGATGCTGCACAGGCCAGAGTACAAGTTTTGACTGGGGAGAGAGATGTAGCATTGGCCAGGGTGCAGGCACTGACAATAGAGAGGGATGCAACTATAGCTGCACTGGGTACTGACGCAGCCACAACATTTCTTGTTACATAGGTGACACAAGCCCAGGCCCAAGTTACACATGTGACATGAGAGTTGGCTACAACGCGAGCCTAGACACAGTACTATAGAGGCTTATATCATGGGGTGATGCCAGTAGATGAGAGGGAGCCGAGTTATAGGAGCCAGTCAGTGGCTGTGTCCTCATGGAGGATAGGTGGTTCATGGTTGGTGGCTTCAGGCATGGGCCCACAACAACTTGGGATAGGCCGAGGCAGAGAAGAGGGAGAGGGCAGTATCCTGTGACAACAGGGTTAGCTATGATTCTAGATAGATTTTAGCTTTGTACATACATTTTTTGATGGCTCATGGATAGCCAGATTATGTATATATCACTTGTATTTTGCATAGCTACTAAGACATGTATCAATATTATTTTGATGTATGTATACACCTATTGTGACTTGACTCATGGATGACAAACTGATATTGTATACTTGGACATTTTTATGCATTATGATTATGTATGATGATGCAATTATGATGGTCTACATGTATTTTGTATCTTTATGTGATGATCATGGATGCACTCTATTTGTTATAGACACTTTTATGTTTTGTGTTTATATATGATGATGCAGTTATGATGGCCTACATGCATTGTTATCTTTATGTGATGATCATAGATGCACTCTATTTGATATGCTTATGTGTTATGCAAATGTTATGACATCTAATGTGCAGCACCTATTTATGCAAACAAAATGAGATGATTACTGATAGCTATGTTTGTTGTTATATGGAGCCTAATCAGACTCAGAGGTTAAATTTACCCACTTTTATCAACACGGTTTCCCCCCAAATTCCTACGGGGTCAAGGGGCAGCACCCCTGGCACGTTCCCTATCGCGATACAGGGCGGGGTCGAGGGGCAGCTCCCTCGCGGGGGATTGGGGGCAGCGCCCCCGAAATCTCACACAATTTTTATTATTTTATAAAGGCACCAGGAGTTATTTTTTCATTGGCCGACAAAAGAAAACCCTATTTTTGTAACCAACAAAAAGCTTGATAAAAGTGGCTAAGGGTTAGGGTTTCGATTGATGTATTGTAGCATTTGCAGCGGTATTGAGTTGCAGGGATTGCTCGTTGTAATCAGTTTGATTTACTGGATAATAATATTAGACTCTCTGTTGGTGGATGTAGCCCGAGTTTGGGTGAACCACATTAAAACTTGTCTCTCACTGTTATTATTTCTGTGTATTTCCATTCCTTTGTTTAATCTTTATTTGCATTTAATTGATATCTTCTGTCGGCTAACCCTAACAATGTTTTTGATGGTTTTCTGATGAGATACTATGTATGCATCTATGTTATGTTGTTACAAATGGATGTGGATGATTGAATGGCCTTATATGTATGCAAATGATTTAATCAATTTAATGGCTATCTCACCTACTATGAAATGCAACATGATGATATGTTTGGTTTAATGCACCTATATGTATGCAAATGATCTAATCAACTTAATGACTATCTCACCTAATATGAAATGTAAAATGATGATATGTTTAATTTAATGCATCTATATGTATCCAAATGATCTAATCAACTTAATGACTATCACACCTAATATGAAATGCAAAATGATACTATGTTTTTGTTATGTCCAAGTGTACTCAATCAACCTAGAAGAGACTCTATGACAAACACAAGGGTAGATAGAAAGTAGATTGATAGAAGAAATGCGAATGAAGGAATCACAAGCTTTTATTTATGGATGGTATATGAAATATAATTGGATATGTTATGGATGCGGATTGTCATCTTGATATTGCAAGTATTTTGAAGTGCTTCATTTTATCATTGGGCTTTTTTTTGTGTTTTAAAATGTTGTAAGAAGGTACAAGCATCTAGGCATAATTAAACCACGATGACCATAGTATTGCTTACATGGATTTTGATATAGAAAGTTAATACAAGCATCTAGTCAAAATTGGATCTAGATGACCTGAGTATCTCTTGTATTTCAACAGACAAGGATTGCCCTGTATCATGTTTAGACCTAGAATGTCCTCGATGATCTTTTACTAATCATGTCATTAGACAAAAGTCATCACATTACTAAAGATTGATTCACAAACAACAAACAAAGAAAATGATTATGCCCCCATCATAGCTCCACTAGTCCTTGACATTCTTGAGTAGCATAGAAAGACATAATAACAAAAATCAAGACCTTGTTACATAAATAACCAATCAAAACAAAACTTTCTTGCATTAAATGTGTCTTCTTGCCATAATTTAGATAAAATCACTTTGAGTGTTTAGGCACCTATTTGTTTTGATTTAGCTAGGTTGATGTCTTTGTGTCACAAATTTATGTTTGGAAGCGTGCTTCATTGCGCATGTGTGTCTATTGAAAGGTATCACAATCCTTATGGGTGTCCTCTTAGAACATGTGGCATTTGTAGAATCTAGCTCCGTAACCAGGTCGAGGACTTGCCCCCAATCAAGTAGAGGTTTCTAGTTTATTATGGATGAACTGACAACATACACGAAGAAACAAGCCCTAAGAGACTGACCTAGTGCCTCGGGGGCTCATTGCTAAATGGCCTTGCCTACATGATGACGCACAGGCAACGTAGTTCAGGGTGAACCTTGTGGACCTAAGACCTAGGCGATGGGAGGTTTTGGGTGGACAAAGGGATGGGATGGATGGAATGGATGGGGAAGGGGCCTCGAGGGCGCATCGATAAAAGATGGCCTTGCCTATGTGAAGAAACAGAGGTGATGTAGTTAAGGTTGATAGGATACTGATGACGGATGCTATGACAGGCTGACACTATGGATAGGATACTGGATAAACCTTAGGTTGTAAGGTGATAATGTTGATAGAGTATCAAGCCATGATAGGTTATCGTTAGGTGGTTCGTGAAATGGATATGATCAGATGATGGATAATGGTAGGAAGTATGGACGCAAGGCAATGGTTTCCCAAAGATGGAGGAAGCAGTTCTCATCATAAAGAGCGCTTGTTTGCCAGGTTTTCACTACTTTACTTTTATTGCAACATTTTTGAAATACACATGACATCTGTTTACCAGGTTTTCATCATGGTATCTATCCAAGGCACCTATTTACCAAGTTTTCACCAGAGGATGATTGTTTTTGTTGTTTTTCCACTTTTTCCATTTTTTTCTTTCTATTTTTTCCTTTTTGATTTTTTTTGCTCCTTTTTCCCCCCCTTACATTGGGGTTATCTAGGTATAGAACCGGTGAAGATGCATATTGTTGATTGGGTCATCAAACAACTCACCTTCTGATGTAGCTAACTAGTACGCTCCTAATCCATAGGTAGCAATGATTATGTAAGGACCAAGCCAATTGGGTTCAAACTTTCCTTTCTTCTCCCGATCCTGCTAATTGCGGGGATTTTCTTTGAGCACTAGATCACCAACATTAAATACCCTTGGATGGACTCTGTGGTTATAGCTTCGTGACATTCTTTGTTGGTAGGCTTTGAGATGGTTGAAAGCATTATGTCATTTCTCCTCTAATAGTTCTAACTCTTGTAGTTTGGAGACTCTGTAGTCTTCATTAGTTATAAGACCTTTTAACGACACCCGCAAAGATGGTAACTCAACCTCAATGGGCGAAATGGATTTAGAACCATATACAAGGGCATATGGTGTGGCAACTGTGGGAGTGCATATGTTGGTTCAATAGGCCCACAGAACGGGATTGAGTTGCATGTGCCAATTACGATTGACATCGTTGATAGTTTTCTTAAGGATTTTCAAGATTGTTTTGTTGGATGCCTCTACCTGGCCATTGCCTTGGGGGTAATATGGGGTGGAGAAGCAGTGTTGGATTTGGAATTTGTCATAGAGCTCTTGGACATCCTAGTTTTTGAAGGGTCTTCCATGTGACTATGGATGAGGGAATTCCGTATCGACAAATGAGGTAATTAAGGATGAAGGAGGCAATTTGCTTGCCTGTAACAGTAGTGAGTGGGGCGGCTTCAATCTACTTGGTAAAATACTCAGTGGTGATTATAATGAACTTGTGGCTGTTGGATGATGGAGGGTGGATTTTGCCCACAAGGTTGAGTCCTCATTGACAAAATGGCCAAGGTGTCGTTAAAGGTCGCAGTTCCTGAGCTGGTGCATGGATGAGGTTACCATGAATCTGACACTGCTTGCACTTCTTAACAAAATGATATGAATCTGTCTCCATGTTTAGCCAATAGTATCCCAAATGCATGAGTTTCTTAGCCAAGGTAGGAACACTAGAGTGTGATCCGCAGATTCCCTTGTGTACTTCTCGTAAGGCGGTTTGAGATTCATCACGTTCAATACATTTGAGTAGAGTACCATCCAGACCTCAACGGTAGAGGGTGTCGACAATACTGGTATAATGGGATGTTTGTTGGATAAAGGTATGGTGTTGGTTATTGGATAAATTAGCTGGCAAAGTGTTATCCTTGAGGTAAGTGTAAGTTTTACGATACAAGGGTGAATTAGATCCAACGAAGAGGTAAATGGATTGGGTTTCGGGGATATCATAAGCTAGTTGTGCAAGTGGCTCCACCAAGAACTCAAAACGTGACTCATTCTCTAGTATATTGAGAAGCGAGGTGATGGTTACCATGGCATCTGCTGCTTTGTTCTCTATGTGAGGAATTTTCTCAAAGGAGATTATCACAAAGTATCCTTTAAAGTCATCTACCATACACTTGTATGGTATTAGCTCGTCATCTTTCATCTGGTAGTCATCATTCACTTGGTTGATCACTAGTTGCGAATCTCCATAGACATGTAGCTCTTTCACTTTCCACTCTGCCGCCATCTTGAGACCAATGACCAAGGCCTCATACTCTGCTATATTGTTTGTGCAAGGAAAAAGTAGACGATAGGACTTCGGTATTGTGTCGCCTTGAGGAGTGACCAATAAGAGTCCTACCCCTGATCCATGGTTTGTATAAGAGCCATCAAAGTATAATTTCCATGAATGTGTTGCGATACTGAAAATTGATTCATCGAGAAACTCAAATGTCATTAGAGTGGTATCTTGCAATGGTGCTTCTACCAACTGATCTGCGATGATCTGACTTTTGATAGCTTTCCTTTCCACATATTCTATGTCATACTCACTTAGTAGCATTACCCATTTTGCTAGGTGACCTGTTAGGGCTGCTTTGCTTAACAAGTATTTGAGTGGATCGATCTTTGCAATGAGATTGATGGAATGTGCAAGCATATAATGGCATAGTTTTTGGGAAGCAAAAACTGCAACAAGACAAGATCTTTCGATTTGAGAATATTGCAATTCATACCCCACCAATGTGCGACTAATGTAGTAGATAGTCCGTTCCTTGCCTTCATAGTCTTGTTGTGCTAAAAGGGCTCCCAGAGCTGTTAGTGTAGCAAATATGTAAAGATATAGTGGATTACCTTGGATGGGTGGCATCAAGATAGGTGGACTCATGAGATACTCTTTCAATTTTTGAAACCCTTCTTGCATATGTTGGTTTGATAGGCCCACAGAACGGGATTGAGTTGCATGTGCCAATTACGACCGATGTCGTTGACAATTTTCTTGAGGATTTTCAAGATTGTTTTGTTGGATGCCTCTACCTGGCCGTTGCCTTGGGGGTAATATGGGGTGGAGAAGCAGTGTTGGATTTGGAATTTGTCACAGATCTCTTGGACATCCTGGTTTTTGAAGGGTCTTCCATTATTCGTGACTATGGATGAGGGAGTTTCGTATTGGCAAATGAGGTAATTAAGGATGGAGGCAATTTGCTTACCTGTAACAGTAGTGAGTGGGATGGCTTCAATCCACTTGGTAAAATACTCAGTGGCGGTTATAATGAACTTGTGGCTATTGGATGATGGAGGGTGGATTTTGCCCACAAGGTTGAGTCTCCACTGACAAAATGGCCAAGGTGTCATTAAAGGTCGCAGTTCCTAAGCTGGTGCATGGATGAGGTTACCATGAATCTGACACTTCTTGCACTTCTTAACAAAATGATACGAATCTGTCTCCATGTTTAGCCAATAGTATCCCAAATGCATGAGTTTCTTAGCTAAGGTAGGACCACTAGAGTGTGATCCACAGATTCCCTTGTGTACTTCTCGTAAGGTGGTTTGAGATTCGTCATGTTTAATACATCTGAGTAGAGTACCATCCAGACCTCAGCGGTAGAGGGTGTCGACAATAATGGTATAATGGGATGTTTGTTGGATAAAGGTATGGTGTTGGTTATTGGATAAATCAACCGGTAAAGTGTTATCCTTGAGGTAAGTGTAAGTTTTACGATACAAGGGTGAATTAGATCCAATGAAGAGGTAAATGGATTGGGTTTCGGGGATATCATAAGCTAGTTGTGCAAGTGGCTCCACCAGGAACTCAAAACGTGACTCATTCTCTGGTATATTGAGAAACGAGGTGATGGTTACCATGGCATCTGCTACTTTGTTCTCTATGTGAGGAATTTGCTCAAAGGAGATTATCACAAAGTATCCTTTAAATTCATCTACCATACGCTTGTATGGTATTAGCTTATCATCTTTGATTTGGTAGTCATCATTCACTTGGTTGATCACTAGTTGCGAATCTCCATAGACATGTAGCTCTTTCACTTTCCACTTTGCCGCCATCTTGAGACCAATGACCAAGGCCTCATACTCTGCTATATTGTTTGTGCAAGGAAAAAGTAGATGATAGGACTTCGGTATTGTGTCACCTTGAGGAGTGACCAATAAGAGTCCTACCCTTGATCCATGGTTTGTATAAGAGCCATCAAAGTATAGCTTCCATGAATGTGTTGTGATACTGAAAATTGATTCATCGAGAAACTTGATTGTCATTGGAGTGGTATCTTGCAATGGTGCTTCTTCCAACTGATCTACGATGATTTGACTTTTGATAGCTTTCCTTTCCACATATTCTATGTCATACTCACTTAGTAGCATTACCCATTTTGCTAGGCGACCTGTTAGGGCTGCTTTGCTTAACAAGTATTTGAGTGGATAGATCTTTGCAATGAGCTTGATGGAATGTGCAAGCATGTAATGGCGTAGTTTTTGGGAAGCAAAAACCACAACAAGACAAGATCTTTTGATTTGAGAATATTGCAATTCATACCCCACCGATGTGCGACTAATGTAGTAGATGGTCCGTTCCTTGCCTTCATAGTCTTGTTGTGCTAAAAGGGCTCCTAGAGCTGTCAGTGTAGTAAATATGTAAAGATATAGTGGCTTACCTTGGATAGGTGGCATCAAGATAGGATTCATGAGATACTCTTTCAATTTTTGAAATCCTTCTTCACACTTCTCATCCCATCTAAATGGAATGTTCTTATGCAAGAGATGAGTGAAAGGTTGACACTTGTCCGCTAGTTGTGAGATAAACTGATAGATTGCTTATAATTTTCTCTGTAAAGACCACAGTTGGGTGATGTTACTTGGTGGTCGCATCTCCATGATAGATTTTACCTTCACAGGATCTACTTCAATTCCATTTACTGATACTATGAAACCCAAGAGTTTGTCAGTGGTGACCCCAAACACACACTTTTTTAGATTCAATCATACCTTGAACTGTTCTAGCCACTGAAAGACCTTCTCTAGGATATCTAAGTGAGATTCCCTTGTAAGGGACTTGGCAAGGATGTCATTCACATAGTCTTCCATAGTTATGTGCATCATGTCGTGGAAGATAGTAGTTATTTCCCTTTGGTATGTGGCTCCTGCGTTCTTCAACCCAAATGGCATGACATTCCAGCAGAAGGTACCCCATGGACAAGTGAATGCCATCTTATGTTGATCCTCTGATGCTATTCTAATTTAGTTATATCTAGAGAAACCATCCATAAGAGAAAGCATAGTGTGTCCAGCTGTCAAGTCTACGATGATGTCAATGTTGGGCAATGGGAAATCATCTTTGTGACAGACCTTGTTGAGATCTCAGAAATCATTACACAATCTACCTCGGCCATCAGGGTTTGATATTGGTACAATGTTTGATACTCACTCTAGGTAATTGATTGCTTTGATGAATCCTACATCCAATAGCTTCTTGAGTTGCTCTTTCACTAGCAATGCGACATGTGGATGCATTTTCCCGAGTTTTTATTTAACAAGTTTAACACCAAGATCAAGTGGTAGATGATGCAAGATCAAGTCTGGATCTAACCTGAGCATAGCTACATAGGACCAAACAAAGTTGACCTGTTTCTTTTTGAAGAAGGGTACAAATTTCATCTTTTCCAGAGTAGATAGAGACTTGGTAAAGTGTCTGATCTTTTGATTACCTTCTGTGCTGATGTCAACAGGTTTTGTAGGTTCTACCATAATTTGTGACTTCTCCTGATACATGTCATTGGGGAGAGTGTCAAACCTTCCATCATTTGGCACCTCAAAGAGGTTTTCACCATTAGATGCATCCTTTATTTTTACTTTTTTAGGATTTGAGACTGCCGCAGAGCGGTTTTCACCATCAGATCCATGTTTGATTTTTATATTTTTGTGACTAGAAGGTTTGGCACCCTCTCCAAAATAAGAAATGGTATTGAGTTCTATGGTGAAACCAGCTTTATGATCTCCTACAGGTAGGTGGTCTCTTAATTCCATGTAATCAATGTAGGCATCGTTGTTTTGGAACATGTCTAGTTGGGGGGTTCCTTGTAGATCCCAATTGATAAGATCAGGATGTACCAGGGGGAGGGGATCGATAGGTTGATCTGATTCAGTGGGTGTGATAGTAAGGATGGATATATGATCAGGATTGGGAGTGATAGGAACAAGATCTATGATGGTACTCTCTTCAAGATTGTTTATTGCGTGAGAACTCTGACCTTCCTTGTAAGTTGTGCTCTCTAGAATGGGCAAATCGTACTCTACCGGTCTAAGCCTTAGAGTTTGTCCCTCATGGTAGGGGTTATAGGTGTGAATGGTATTGATTCCCTTGTCCTCACAGGAATGTTCTGAAAGGTCATCCCATTCATATTCATTAGAATCTATATCACTATTCTCTTGGAGGTTATGGATCTGTTTGCCTTTGTCATTGTCTTTGTATCCTAGCCCTTTTGTGTCTCAAGCTAATGAGGATGAAGAGGGTTGAATGGGTTTAGTTATTCCTTCTTTTCTTAGGTCGATGGGACCCTGTCCTTCAAAGCCCATTCTGTGTAAGATAGATTGACCACACCCATAGATTTCTGTTGGGAGCTTTGGGTGTTTATCTTGTGGTGTGTCATCTTCATCTATGTAGAGCCATTGCAGAACATCTCTTTCTTTTCTTTCATCTGATAGGGTGTCCCATTTGACAAAGGGAGCTTTGGGAGGTTTAGGAGGAGCAGATGGTTTTGGGAGGGGTTTAGGTCACCCAAAGGACTTTAGAGATAAAGGCATTTTGGCTAAAGAAAAGGAATGTTCAATGGAGTACTCTCCTACCCCTGTTTCTTTGATCTTGACTTTCTGCTCTTTGGCCTTGGATGTGGAAGCTTGGGAGCTAGGATCATGTTGGCAGGCAGAAGATGTGGAAGCTTGGGAGCTAGGATCATGTTGGCAGGCAGAAGATGTGGAAGCTCTATTATTAGGGATAATGAAATCTGGCTTTGATTGGATAGTGTTACAATGTTGAAAAGGATTAGGGTCACCTTGGATGGTGATCTCTCTACCATTATGAGGGAACTTGATACATTGATGATATGTGGAAGGCACAACTTTCATGGCATGTATCCAAGGTCTTCCTAGGAGAATGTTATAGGCAAGCTCCCTGTCAAGGACTTGGCAAACAACTTCTATCACTACTGGTCCAATTCTTAATGGTAACACCATAGTTCCCTTGGTTGTCTGTTCTTCTTCATCATAGGCTTTTATTGTGATCTTCTTTCTTGGATCCACTACATTTTATGAGAACCCCAACGTAAGGATTAATTTAAGCATGCAAATGTTCAAACCTGCTCCTCCATCAATGAGAACCCTTTTGATGTGATGTTTATTAATAAAGGTCTCAATATGTAATGATGTGTTATGGGGTTGAGACACGGATAGATCATCCTATTCAGTGAATGATAGGATGTTAGGTGAGGTAAGATGACCTACCATGGCTTGAAATTTCTCTTGGGCCAAGTTGATGGGCACAATGGTTTCTATTAGGGCTTTATCAAGAATCTCTTTGTGGGCAGGTGATAGACGCAACAACTCTAATATGGATATATTGGCTAGAGTCTTTCGTAGTTAGTCAATGACATTGTACTTGTGGGGGGTAGATGGTGAGGATGATGACCTTGGAGGTAGTGTGTGCAAGGTGACTTTCCCACTGCAGGTGGTGATATTGCAATCAGATTTGGTGTTGGAATCTAATTATTTGTTAAACGTGATCACATTGATTTGCAGGATATGCTTTGATATGCAATTTACGGTGTAGTCAAATGGCACATTCATGTAGGTAGCATCATTGTTCCTGTTATTGTGATTTTTCTGGTTGTTATTGTTGTTGCTATGAGGGTTTTGCCTGTCATGGTTAAGGAGCAGATCCTTGAATGCCACATGTGATTCGTTAGAGGGATGATCTTTTGTGCCCACACGGTTTTGGTCTAGCAAGTCTTGTATGTCATTTTTCAAGTGAATACAATCGTTAGTTGTATGGCCTTTGCCTCTATGGTACTCACAGAAATTGGTATCCTTCCACCAAGGAGGTTTGATAGCAGGTTCATAGTCACTGGTGGTGGGAAGGGTGATCTCATTGTTTGCCAACAACTTTTTCAAAGCAGAATCATATGACTCCCCCAGTGGTGTAAATTTTCATCTAGGAGGAAAGTTGTACCATTGTCTCGGTTCGTTTAATGAAGGTTTGCTTGGTGTTGCATTGTTTGATGCTCCTTTGAGATTGAAAATTGGTTGTTTAGGAGCCGCTACTTTAGCATCAACCACTCCATCGTTGATGATGTTCTTGTTTTTAGTCCAAAATTTTGACTTATCTATGGTATAGTTTGAGTTAGGAGTGTCTTTGAATAGTTTTATTTGTCCTTTCATGATCATAGCTTTTTTGATGAATAACCCCATCTTAATGACTTTTGTAAATGTGGTAGGGCATTGGATTTGAATTTGGTAGCTAAGATCAGGATTGAGATTATGGAAAAACATTTCAAGCATTTGTTTTTCTGGTATATGATGAGGACATTTGCTGGTGAGTTGCCTCCACCTTTGTAAGAAAGCAACGAAGGATTCACCACTCATTTGTTTTGTGTTGTAAAGGTCAAGAATGGATACCTCATGTTCGATATTATACGAAAAATGCATGACAAATTTATTTACTAACTCATCAAAGGTACGGATACCCGGGGGAAGTCTAGAGAACCACTCCATGGCTTGCCCTCCTAGAGATCTAGGGAAGAGTCTCATGAGAAAAGTTTCATTGTGGGCAACCTCTAGACATGCGGTGTTGAATTCTCTGATGTGGTCTCTAGGGTCACCCTTTCCTCTGTACTTGTCAAATTTTGGAACTTCAAATCTAAGGGGAAAGGGGATCATTTTCAAGCTCTTATTGAAGGGATACAATGAGATATCTTCCAACGAATAGTGTTTAGTGGGCATCCCTGTTTGGAGGTCCACTAATTGTTGTTGTAGGGTTTGAACTTGTTTTGTCAACATGTCTAAAGGTGTGGTTGAGTTTGTGGTTTTCTTTCCTTTGTTTGTGTCAAGGGCCTTTTCCTCATGTGTGTTGTCTTCATGAGTTCTTTCCTCTTCAGTTTCTTTCAAGGCTGTGACATTAAAGTGGGGGGGGGGGGAGCTTAATTCCTTGGCTTGCTAGGTAGAGAAATAACTTTGTAGGTTCTTGGTGGAGTACTTTGTCCATTATTCATTGAAATTTTCTGTCTTGGAGGGCTTCTTATAAGTCCTCATGAGATATCTCCTCATCACTATCATGAGGGGATACAATTCTGTTGGATGTTCCAGCCATTTCAATTTGTTTTTGCTTCTGGGATCTAGTTAGTACCATGCAATGTGATTTAGAATGGAGCGGGGTGAAATTGGAAGTTTTGGTAAGGTGTGTTTGAAGGTTGTAGTGAAGGGGATACTTGTGGTGATAAGGTTTGAACAAGGGTTTTCTTTGATCAATGGTGTGAAACAAGTCGGTCGATACAAAACGGTAGCCAAAATTAAGGATTATTGGAATCTGATTACTTGGTAGAGACTAGCTTTGCACCAACACACACTAGTGAAGTTCCGAGAGAGAAGGATGACAAATCTTGATAGTGGAGACTTACTAGGGTTGTTTGAGTCTGATATGATAAAAAATTAGCTTGTAGTAACCTGGTTGTGATAATTAGATTTGTTCTTGGGAAGTTTTGGTGAAATTTTGACAAGGTGAATTGATGGAAAAGAGGGTATGCTACGGAAATGGACGGGAGAAGTAACTGCATGGTTAATTTGACCTTAGAAATTGATACAAGGCTGAAATGGGTGTCCAAAAAGGTAGGTGTTTTTTTGACAAATTGTACAAAAGTGCTTACTGTGACAGATGTGTAGGAACAAACGTGCAGGAACAGAGCATATATGCACAGCAACAGGAAGTAAAAGCGCAGATTTGGTGAAAAGTAGGTATGCAGGAACAGAGGATAAATGCACAGTTACAGATCACAAAAGTATAGGACTGGTAAAAAATAGATGCGCAACAGAATGGGGTAAAAGCGCAGCAGAATAGTGTAAATGCGCAGTAGAAAGCATATGTGCCACAGGATGGAGCAAATGCGCAGCAGGATGAAATAGATGCATAGTTCTATCTATTTTGCTTGATTTTGACTATTTTTGACTTGGTAAAGGCACTTTATTCAATGTTTTTGGGTTCTTTGTCTGAATGTTGCTCTATTTTGATTTGTTTCTTTGATTATGGAAAGAAAGACACATCACACACAAAGAATATTTTCATGATTGTTTGATTTTTTGTATTTTTGATTTTTTGACAACAATGCATGCACAATCCTAAGGTTGGTCAGGACAATATTCAATGAGTTCCAACTTGGTTTTTACACCAGCCACTTGCATAAGGGTGGATAGTTAATAGCTTGGTAGCACCGACTCCCCTCCACGACACTCACTTCTCACACATACCAAGCTATAGTTCCTCCTAAGAGTTGAACTTTTCTATCTTTACACCAAATGAGTGTATGATGTTGGATGGCTTTGGAGGATGTTTTCCTCCTGTGTCACCGAATAGGGGATTTTGGCTTCTACAAACAATGGATATGTAGTAAGGGCAACCGTTCAAGTGGTTATACTTGCGGCAGCACTACTCTCCGTTATGGAGTCTCCCAGCCTGCAAGGGTTGTGCCTTGCAGGGTTTATGGGGAGGTTAGTTGTTGGTATAACTAATCTGCACTCATTTCTTGAAGCTTTCGACTCAAACACAATTTATTTATAGTGGATCGAAAGAGCTTGGCGTTAGCTCGTTACCATTTAAGGTCGTCCCGCTTGGAAGGAAGGAATTCCAAGGGCAGGCCTCTCTAAAGGAAACACATGTGAAATGATGATTCTGGCATTTTGTTCACCCAGTTAAGGGGAGAGAATAGTCCTATCATCATTCCAAAATCACGGAAAACATTGATTCTTTCCTCCTAGTTAAAAAGAGAAAAACTAAATGAGTTACTCTACTTGGGCACACAAGATTTGTTAACTTTGAAAAAGCTTTTCAAAGCAATTGTTCAATTTTAATCCTACTAGTTGGGACTATGTTCAAGTTGTGATGCAACAATTGCAAATTACTTCCCTCCTATTTAGAATCTAAGTGAAATTTGCATGAACAAGTTTAATTACTTCCTTTGCTATTTAAATCTAGATGAGAGTTAACCATGCAACTATATGCCTAACCAGCTCTTAACCTGCAAGGTGGATTTGAGAATATTCCTGCAAATGATGTTAGCATTAGAAATTTCTCAAGAAACAACTCTAAAACCCTAGCAGAATGAATGCGCAGGTACAGTGAATGCATGCGCAGTTACAAAGAATATAGGTGCAGAAACATAGAATAAATGCATAGATTTAACATATGCGTAGTTATAGAGAGTATATGCACCAGAACAGTGAATAAACACATTGATCAAACAGATGCACTGGAATAGTGAATAAATGTGCAGATGTGACAATGTGCCGTAATAGATGATAAATGCGCTAGAATAGTGAGTGGATGCGCCGATCTGATAGATGCGCAATATCGGTGAGTAGATGTGTTGTAACAGTGAGTAGATGTGTAGAAACCTCCTGTGTATGGATTCTAACACAAAAACTCAAATTTGAAGTTAAATTGGGGCAAGCACCCCATGGTGGGCACCAAAAATGTTATTAGAAAATGTGGTTAACAGTATTAAACTATTGATAATCCAATAATTTTAATGAAATAAGAAATAAACAAGATTCAACACAAAGAAACAATACCTTGAAAACCTCTTTTATTCTGTGGCTTCCATTGGTTGCCTATCTCGAATTGATCTCGTGTGTGTATAAAACCCTCAGAAGGTGCACTTCCTTGCTTCTTTCCAAGATGACAATGGAGAACAACTATTGATAGGTTTTGCAAATGAAGAGGATCTTCACAATGCAATGAAAATGGTGATAATGGTAACAAGTGATCGCAAGCTATGAAGATTTGGGTGCCAAAGGCACGCTGTGATTCCTGCAGAGTAAGTTTATAAATGATTGGATCGATTCAAATGGAGGAATAGGGGTTGTATTTATAGATTTGTGAGGAAGAAGATCAACGGTACAAAATGAATAAGAAGATCAACGGTCGAGGAAACTTGAGAGGATGTGCGTGAATAGGGAGAGGACAAGCGTCTCGCTCTTTCATGCATCAAGGGAGTTAACATAATAGATTGAAGAGTTAACTGAGATGATTAACTAGTTAACATAATTGATTGGAGAGATAAGTGAAATTGATTGGGGAGTTGACTGATATGATTGAACAGTGAACTCAGATGACTAACCAATTAACTATTTTGATTGATGAGTTAACTAATTTGACTAGAGAAGAAATAAGACGTGTGAGAGAATATTAGCTAATTAAATATTGAAATGTGCACGTGGATTAATTAAATTATTTTTGGTATTAATTCAATTTTGGAGGAAATAGATAATTTAAATAAATATTTGGATTTATTTAAATATAGAATGAGAAGAATTAATTAAATAATTTGGTATTATTTAATTTAAAATGATTTTAGAAGAATTGGGATGATTTAATTAAATAAAAGATTTTATTTAATTTTGGTGGAGGAATGTGAATCAAATAAATAAATTGATTTATTTATTTATTGATAGAGGAATTTAGAGTGAAATAAATATTTAAAATATTTATTTAGCTAGAGTCATGTCATTGTTAAGTGTATACAATCTCTATACTTTTAGATTCTAGGTTGCTGTTGTCGTGTGTTTGTTTCAAGATGATTATCTCATAACTAGGGTTATTCATACTTAACCTAGGGTTTGATAAAAGGCTTGGTTAAATCTCATCTTTCCATACAAAATCAGGAGCACAAGATCTGTAGTTGAGTCCACCTTCTTGGTTGTGATTTAGCTCAATCTTGTCCTTGAATGTTATTGTGGAGGAGGGTTTTGATCTTCTTTGTACATGCATGCATTCATCCACTTTTACTCCTTAACACATGCATGTATAGAATTATAGATTACAAAACAATGTAATGAAACTAGATATTGAATTAATGTACCTTCTTATATAAGGTCTAGAACATGATCATAGTCATCGGATGCAAACAATTGATTATCCTCTTCAAACATTGTCTGATGTTGATAATGTGTTTGTATAGGTGTTAGAGATTTATGTTCCCATCCTTCAACCCATTCTTTATTTTCACATGTTTTCCACTCACCTCCAATACACAATTGACAAAAATAGGCAAGCTCCCTAGTCCATATAGTTTGTGTGCTTGCATTTGAACTCTTAAATGAATTCCATTTTGTTGATCCACTAATTGTCTCACAATCATATTGAGGAAGAATGTTTTCTTCTTCATCTAACTAAAAGAATCGTCAAACTATAGAGTTTTCACTTGATCCTGTAGATACTTTTTATTACACTAATCCATAATTTCACATGCATCTTTGTTGCATCCACAAATTTTAGTTACTTCCTAGCAAGAGCTCTTTTCACACATGTTCCAGTTCTATCATGCTCTACTTTACCATGCACAACTTCAAAGAAACTCCACATATGTTGGATATTGTTTTCTTTATGGGTCCGACATAGCCAATAAAACATTCGAGCATTTTTGAATTGTCATATACAATTGTTTGACCATATGAGATGTTGTCCCATCTGGATTTATTTTAAAATTATTATAAAATACTTTGAAATAATGCTGCACAAACTTTGATGAATGTAACTGGTTACCACTCAAATAGAAATGATACTCCCTCAATATTTTTGTCATATTTTGTACTATCATTTGCATGTCTATATACAATATGAACAAAGATGGCCACATGTATTTATAATATTGAGACTAAATCTCCTCTTATAGAGCAAGAGTATAGTTTTCTGCAAAGTCAACCACTGATAGTATAGTTCCAATTAGAAATGTGTTTTTACATATGCAAAATTATTCATCAAGCCATCAAGCATATTGAGAGTGTTTCACATATTTGTACACAATCTTATTCTTGAATTCTATGATGAATGCATGTACACTACTTTGTTCTGTGACTAACTCACAATGCTTTTCAATTTATCCATCCGTTAATGGATATCGAATATTGCTGAACGTCTTCAGATCCACTAATTGTTTCCCAAAATTATGTGAACTCATTTCACGCATGCATTCTACTAATAGTGAAAGGTTACCACATTTATTGAATTGTCCAGAAATACACACTTTTGAATAAAAATTGTCCATCAGGTGTCTCACAAAGTAAACTTGTTATAAACTCCTTAGTTGTTGTAGGTGGCATATTAATACTACATTCTTGCATATAATTTTATTAGTAGGAAAAGTACAACACATAAATTGAAAAACATCATAATAATAATGGAATTGCACACGAGTTTTGCAACAAGAGATTCATTGTTTATTAATTTTGACATACCAAGGTTTACATTTATCAAATGATCTTTGACTTATGCTAAACTTTTCTATAATTAAATCATCTAAAAAGTTTTTATATAATTCTATTTGAGTCATGTCTAATAGATGTTTTGGATGAGGATAATGCTTTTTTGACCCCATTTTTAATTTCAAAACATCTCTAGCATTAGACAATACCCTTGTATTATCATGCCAATATTTTGCAATTAAAGACTTGATTTCATTATTTGATTTCATGTTAGACCCTACAAGTCTACCACTAAAAGCCCAACATTGGTTAATTGGATCATTTTCAATACTTTTATTTTTACCATTATTCTCAAATTTTTAGCAATTACATTTAAAAATCAACTTGTCTTAAACTTATCATTCTTTTGCTCAAAACCATTTATTAATTAAAGCAGTTGTTATTGCTTGTCGTCCTACATTCCTATCTTTAGATTGGTTTTTTTAATATAATCAATAGAATTAGCAACACTAGACATAACTTGTTTCATTGATTCACCTTTCTTTTTGGGTTTTACAAATTGCATTATGAGTTGACATTGAAATCCTGTACTTTTTCTATAAAAAATAGTTTATACAATCTATTTGCATAGGTTCGAATTTGTCTCCAAGATAGATTACCATAAAGATTATCCAATAGATTTCTTTCATTTTAAAACAACATATTTTTATTTTCACTAATACAAGGGATTTTATTTTCATTTTTTGTTGTGTTGTTTCTAATAGATTAATTTATATCAGTATTGCAATATTTAGCTCCCTTTGAACAACTAATATCATTATCATTGAGTGCAATTGAATACTTACTTGGATTCATTTCTATAATGACCTTTTATATATTCTTGAACTCTTCCACATTCAACATTTCCACATTTGCATATTCTACATTCACCTCATCTATGTTGGTCTCTTCAATGCTCTCCTCTTCAATAGTTATCGAATTGGATGCTTCAAAATTCTTCATTTCTCAAATCCTCTCTCTCCTATCTCTTTGTCATTTTGCCTCTTTCTCTCGATGTACTTTAATTTATTTAGGTGTTATGAGCTTCCTTTTTTGTTGACATTTATTTGATCCCATAATTGGTTGAGTGCAAGAAGTTGGGTACACTTTTTAGCCAAAAAGTGGAAGTGTTTTTTCTATTTTTCAAATTTGGTCACAATTGGAGTAAACATTTGAAGCACTTACACATAGAATATTAATATGATGTGAAAATATGAAATGTAGGATTTTGTTTCTAGTTTTTAAATATGTAATTTATTCTAATACCCAGATGATAAAAGTTAGTTTTGTATCAGATGTACAAAAAGTGTCTTTTTAAAAGTCCCCTATTTTGGGCCAAAGCATGGATGTGTACGACCAACATAATTTGACCGAAATGAAAGTATTTTTCTAATTACTTTTGTGGAAAGATGCATATGATGCTAAAGTTTGGTTAAGATAATTTTTTGTAATTTTTTCATAAATATTTTTTTAATTAATTTTTTTTCTGGCCCTAATTTGTGTTTTTTAAAACCGCTCATGTACGATCCACATAATTTGAGCTAAACTAATCACAACATTAATTTTTTTCATCATGTAGAGAATTATGCTTAGATTGGTTAGACATAACTTTTTTCAAAAAAGTTTCAAAATCAAAATTTATTAAAAAAATAGTATATGTCATTTCAAGTTTATAAATCTCTTTGTTTAAAAATTAATTAATAAATATAAAAATATGTCCAATAGTAAAAAAAATTACATATTTGAAAACTAGACATTGTGATCTATAATGGTTTTTAATTTGGTTTAAAAGTTTTGAAAAAAAGTCATCAACAATATTGGTAAGTTCAATTTTTTTCTTGCTGTTAACATGACCTTGTACTTGCAGGTCCAAGGCTAAGGGTTGGGTTTCCAATCCTTTTCCAAGTCTAAAACCAAACCAAAGTCATAGGTCTCAAAATTTAAATTTTGTGGAATGTGTACGTGCTTCAAAATACGTACATGTTCTAAAAAATAGGAACACATACTAAGAATAAATGGGCACCAATTTCAAAATAGGTACCCGTTTCAATTACATCTATTTTTGGCTCAATTTTAGCATTTTGGAATGGGTACACATTCCTAAATGGGTACCCATTACTAACGGGTACATACCTATTTTATTTAGGCTCAGACATCCGTTCCTGAATGAGTATCCATTATTTTCAAAACAGGCACCCATTTTTGTCAGGTTTTTTTTGCTCGTGCAACTTCCATGAAAGTGGAATCGTCTTCTTACATTTACTCAATTACCAAAATATCTTGATAAAATTAACAAATGATCTTTAATTTACTCTGAGATGAATATCTTCGTAAGCTTTTTGAAGTAGAAGTAGATGTAGATCCTTTGTTCAATATATTACATGTGCTTAATTCCTCTAAAAATAGTTCCTATACTTGATTCCATTTGAAAATGCTCTTTATGATTTAGTCCCTTTAAAAATTGAGCATGATATAGCTTGCTAAGAGATTGTAAGAGACACCTGCATATTTTTTTTGCAAAAATAGTCATTGTCAAGCTATACTTATAAAATAAAAAGTTGTAGAGACGCTGTTATAATATGTTTTACTAAAAATATAGTGATAACAAATATAATAGAAATAGGTACCCATTTCTATTTTGACTGTGTATCCACTCCTTTTAAGAACGGGTGTGCATTTTAGAGTGGGTACGTATTCCAAAAAATTTTAAATTTGAAACACATAATTTTTCTTTGGTTTTAGGCTTAGAAACCCAACCCTCAATATTGAACCTACAAATACAATGTCATGTTAATAAAAAAAGAAAAAAGTAACTTTACCAATATGGTTGATGATTTTTTTATAGAATTTTTAGACCAAATTAAAACCCATTATAAATGACAATGTTTAGTTTTTAAATATGTAATTTTTTATTGTTGGAAATATTTTTCTATTTAATAATTCATTTTTAAACAAAGGAACTGATAAACTTAAAATGAGATATATTAATATTTTTTAATAACTTCTGATTTTGAAAGTTTTTTGAAAAAAATTATGTCTGACAAATCTAGACATCATTCTCTACATGATGAATTTTTTCATGTTACAATTAGTTTAGCTCAAACTATGTTGGCTATACATGAGGGTTTTAAAAAACACAAATTAGGGCTAGTAAAAAATTAATTAAAAAATTATTTATTAAAAAGTACAAAAAAATCCCAACCAAACCTCAACATCATATGCATCTTTCCACAAAAAGAATTAGAAAAATACTTTCATTTAGGTCAAATTATGTTGTCCGTACACATGCATATTTTGGCCCAAAACATATGACTTTAAAAAAACCACTTTTTGTATATCCTATACAAAACAAATTTTATCATCTAGGTATTAGAATAAATTACATATTTGAAAACTAGAAATAAAATCCTACATTTCATATTTTTACATCTTATTAATATTTTCTGTAAGTGCTTCAAATTTTCACTCTAACTATGATGAACTTTGATTATCAAGAAAAAGACTTCCACTTTTTGGACAAAAAGTGGACCTAGCTTCTTGCACTTACCCTTAATACACTTGTCAAATTTCTCCCAAACCTTTTAGTAAATCATAGTTTATATAAATGAGGCAATGTCCTCCATTATTAGCCATACTAACATAGTATAAAAAACACATGGGTTAGCTTCTCATTAATGAGATCGACAAGATTACAAGCTAAAAATGTTAAATTATTTTCAAATGTCCAAAATAATTTTTTATAACAAATTGACAAGTGAAATTTTATATCAAACATAAATTCAAAAAATAATATTATTGTTGTGGAACTTTAGTTTTATAATTACAAATTAATCCTACAAAACTATTGGTTATGTCCTGTTTTAACATTTTGACATTTTTCCCCAAATTTATAGTGCTTTAAGAAATATGAACAATATTGTAAGTTGGACATGTTAGTGTGAAAAGTTGCATTATCTATCTAATTAGCTTTTAGCATGTCTAGGAGATTTATATTCACACTTGATTAAGTCCAACTTTGGGCTTCTTACCTTTTTGTCTCACCTCATGTGGTAAAGACGTGTACTCACCTTTGTGAGACACCTACTTCATGCAAACTTGCCACTTGCTCAAACATGTGTCACTTGAGAAAGACAAGTGTTGCACCTATGGAGGGTTGATCAGTCATTGTGTACGAGTTGCTCACTCCCTCATGCTTGCCTACTTAAGCAAGTCTCCTATATACATTTAATTCATCTTTTAGCAATGTAATTTGGCATATTGTGTGGAAAATAACTTTGTTGTTTTATTTTTGCTTGTTGATCCTTGCTTTTCTCAACATGGTATCAGAGATTTGCATGCAAAATTTTGCTCATTATAGTGAATTCCTCACCTAGCCAAGTCAAGACGATCCTCATAGAGTTAGGAATTTTTGTTGAAAAAGTAAATTTTTAAAGAAAAATCTAACTTTGGGAAAGATTTCTTGGCAAAATTTTTAGTTTTGTGGCAAAATTTTGAAGCAAAAATTTGAGAGATTTTTTACAAGTTTGAGAGTTATTTTTGGCCTCTGGCTTCTTTGAGCTCCATCTAAGGGTTTAAAATGAGTTTTCTAGTTCGTGAGCTATAGTTGAGGGTTTTAGTTTGTGGGTTTCTATTATTTTTAGTGTTTAGGGATTTCACCCTGTGTAGGAAGTGCTTCTGCTCATGTCAATTCTTTGTACTCACATGACTTCCTTCACTTGTTTGGCTCATGGATTTTGGTATTTCATTTACTTTCATTTACAAGTTTCAACATTGTTTTGAAGACTGACAACCTACTCAGATCTGTCAATTCTTTTGCTTGTTTTTTATTAAAAGGTCATATTTTCAGGGAGACCAGAGCTTTTTGGCCTACATCACATCATCAATCACACCCCTATAGACACCACGACATAAGATCTTGGCCATGCAATACCAAGTAGAGATCCGTGACCCATATATGGCTTTGGGATGACATACCCGGTAAACACTGTAAGCACCAAAATCACGCATAGCCTCCACGAGGACCCCTATGATGATTTTTAATCCTTGTTATGTACATGTAAGCATGCAATAACATCCTCTCAGCAATAATTCTCTTGGTGACATCTATTTTCTCTCGTCTTGTGTTCCCCCTTTGTCGTTTTCTTTATCTCTCTTTGTTGTCGATGCTTTTTGACACTTGTCGATTTGCATTTTCTGTGCCTGTGGCCCTATTCCTAAGCCTTGTATGTGCCTTGTAGGTGAGTTTTCACCTCTCTTCAGTGTTTTTCATCTTCTCTACCCCCTAGAAGCCTTCTAGAGGTCCCCCTATCCATCTCCCACTTTCAATTTTCTGTTTCACTCAACCAATCCAAATCTCCCCCTATTATTTCTAGATCTCCCACTAGAAGATCCTACTTTACAAGTGGAGAGTTGGATTTTCACACATGTCAGACCTATTTTTGGAGGTAGATCCCCTTCTTTTCTCCTCCTCTTCCATATCCCATCATGCAAGCCAACCTAGGTGCGCTCCTTTGTGGTTCGCCCCCCGGGGAACCTGATTGGTGAAAGGGGTGACCCCTGGATGACCCTGTCGTGTTTCCAGCCACAGAAAAATTGGAGTTTCTAACTCGAAAAAAGCTTCATTTTCACCTATTTTTCTTCCTGTTTGCATGGATTTTTGTGCCAAATATAGAGTTAAATATTTCATGCACCTACACATGCATAATTATCTCTATTTTATCTTGAATTTAATAGCTCATGCATTCTCATGCATTCCCATGCACTCCTTCTTCTTCACTTCTTGAGTGATAAGCTTTTACTGGGTAGATCACTTTAATTTTAGCCTAGATCACTCTTGAATCCTCTGTGTTAACTCTCCAATCAAATTGAGTTAACTCTTCTTCTTCTTCACCTCTCAGCCCTTCTTCTAACCTATAAATACCCCCTCCCTCAAGCACAAAGGGAGGTAATTTCATTTATGCACACAACTCTTGCAAGTCATTGATCTCCACATTCAACATTCTCAT
The DNA here is from genome assembly GCA_027924645.1 of Cunninghamia lanceolata. Classification (NCBI taxonomy): domain Eukaryota; kingdom Viridiplantae; phylum Streptophyta; class Pinopsida; order Cupressales; family Cupressaceae; genus Cunninghamia; species Cunninghamia lanceolata. The sequence goes on along the minus strand of BSBN01000619.1, from coordinate 3,228,297 downwards.
GCTCATACAAGACATAGGAGCCTTTTGTTTTGTTCGTTGCTTCATCTAGATTTTACATAAAGCTCATCACATGTCCATACACTACTCATATCAAGCAATAGCGCTCAACAAAGCTCTCCTTGAGGTCTTTTTGTAAAGCTTCAAAAGCTTCTTTTGCTTCCATTGTCATCTTGTCACTAAGAGGATTCTTCGCTGCTACAAGAGGATATGAGGTTGCCTTCACAATATTTTTGAGGGTAATGGAGGCTCACGCGTCTCTAGGTTCCTTTAAGCTTTCTTTCAATTTGTAGTAATTAGATAAGTAGAATTGTTCTTGGGATCAGTAATCTTGTTGCTTTTTCCTTGATAGGAATGATAGATCTTGCATTCTTAGAGTAATTTACTTTCAAAGTTCATAGATTAATTATTTTAAAAGCAATTTCCATTTTCTTAGATTAATTTGTTCCAAATATTCAAAAAACCCCAAAAACATAGTTTACATTGCATTAGGTAAATTCATTATAGCTTGCATACATCTTTCAATTCCTAGATTAGCAAAAAAACATATTCAATTCCAAAACTTAAAAAAGCACAAAAAGAAGTTTTGCATTTCATTCAGTCTTGCATTCATAAAAAACCAAAAAAAGAACAAAAACATTAGAGACTTAGAAAATTCGCAAACCCTTGATTCCATCACAAGGTCAACCATAGTCAAACATTGGTCAAAACCCTTGATTCCATCACAAGGTCAAACAAAGTCAACACATAATCAAACCTTAGGTCAAATCAAACCCTAAGTCAAACCCTAGGTCAAGTCAAGGTTAGCTCACAATCACCTATCTAATGTCTTAGCTCACGAATGTGCCCTAGATTAAGAGGTGAGTGGGTGAGGGCAATCCTCGACGAGATAGAGGAAATCTACCCAAGACCACAATAGGACCCACTAGTCATCCAACAATAAGAAGAACATAGGCAATTCTTAGTACAAAAATCATTCATCCAATAGTTTGAATGACAACAAGAAATTAACAAGAACAACAGATTACCCTCACAAAGGTGGAATATCAGAAACCCTAACAGGAGAATGGTGACTAGTGACCCTTCGAGTCATACGTTGTCTTTACAACCACAATCATTGAACAACACATCCACACAAGCACACAACAACACAGGTCCTAGGACGTGCCGACCCCTCTCCATGAAGTCCATATCTCCGACAAGCCAGACCACCCCCATGTCTCACCTCCTCTCGACTGGCTACTTCCACGAGAGTGAGAGTGACGTGGCAGTTCACCCCGTGGCAAGGAGGGAAGGGTCCATGTGTGTGCCAAAATCTAACTCAAAAGCCTTAGGCCACTAACGTTGTGATTTTGAGTCTACATATTTTGGTGAACTTGACATGAAGAGCAAAAACTTTTGTTTATGCTTTTCGCATTTCAAACACGTAGATCACATCAAAAACTTAAACATTCAACACTTCAAAACAACCATCTTCAAGCATTTTCACTTTATTCTTCATAGATACTTCTGCAACTTCAGCCTCTATCACCTTTGCCATCATCCATTCCATTTATTTTGTGGTGTCTACGTTAGGGAATGTTCCCTCTAGAGAACCAGAAACCCCTTCCTTTGATAGGTATGTGCCGTCTCACCTAGATGTACCAATCACAAATTGTTACGATTACGAAGACTCTAACTATGAACAAGACCACAGAGAACCCAGACATTCTTTGTCTTGTAACAACCTTGCATGGGAACACAACCTTGCCATACCAAATGTACCTCATAAGGCTAGGAGAGTTCAACTAAGGTCAGAAATACATTGACCCGATCAACCTTCCACAAGTAACTCAAGTACTCATCTCGATGAGGAAGTAAAAAGGTTAGAAAGACACTTGCAAGAGGCAATAGATGCTTAAGAAGCATTAAAGTTGCCTTGTGAGAAGAACAAAGAGACAATACTGTGCAAGAAGAAGCACACCATCATGACAATACTCGAAGAGAAAACCCTAGAAATGAGGAAGCACCTAGAGCTGCCACTCCTGTAGACCTAATCACAACTCTAGTGCAAAGGATTAGAACCTTGGAAGTAGAGCAATTTGCTTTGGAAAGAATACAAAAGTCCTATGATAAGATTTGAAATGAACAAGACCAGGGGCATCTTAGAATCCCCCTATCTAAACTATTATTCAAGAAATGCAAGTAACGATACATGTCTGAATAGGAACCCTCCTGTTTAGAATAATCCAACAATCTTGGGAAATCAAGCAAATCAGATAGTGGGTTACCAAAACCCTCCTATGGGGTTGATGCTGTCAACCCCCCAATCACAAAGTGCCTTTCTTGGGACATATCTGAAGTACTTAAAAGAACCGCTTGATTTAAACATAAGAAGTGTTCAGTTGCCTCGATCGTTACCTACTCTCCCAAAGTTGAAGGGAGAGGGTGATCTAAATTCCCATATCAAAGCTTATACCACTATGATAAGAGAACTCCTCCCTTGGGATGGGGTTGTTGCCAAGATATTTCCAAAGACCCTCAGAGGAATAGCTCTGGATTGGTACTATCATTTACTAGAGGCTTCAATCCACTCATTTAGATAACAGATCAGAGAGTTTGTCATGGCATTTGACATGAACAAACTTGTCAAAGTAGGGACCAGAGAATTCCTAACCATGAAACAAGAGCTGAATGAATCTGTAGCCCACTTTGTTACCAAATGGAGACAAGTCCTCTATTCCTCAACCAGTGCCCCAAACATGGACCATCACAAGTTATGCGATCTTTTCTTACATGCCTTGAACAAGGGCATGAGAGAAGATGTTCAGAAATTACCATACAAATCCGATGAAGCATTGCAAAGTGCTTTGAGGATAGATCAAGCTGCCATTGACAGTGGCAGAAGGGTCTACGGGCCAAATGGAAAGTTAACAAGGGAGGACACAAGAAACAATGCTCTTGTCATCAAGATTCTTAAAAACAACATAAGTGCAACAATAGATGGGGTGACAGATCAGCCCTCTATTAGGAAAGTAAGAGACGATTATAATGGGAGAGACTATTACCCTCATAATGTTAATGTGATTGATCAGCCTAGAAATAATGGATACTACCCCAGGGACAATAATCAAAGTTAGAATCGTAATGGAAATGGAACTAATGGAAGGTATGAAAGACCCCCATATGAGTACAACCATTTTTGTTCTTTTCATAGAACAAGGGGGCATAGCACAAAATCTTGTAGAGAGTATAACAGATTTATAGTGAGATTACTGGAAGACCAATAATGGTTGTTCATAGAAATATTCTTGAACCTATAGGAAGTCACACCGAAAAACAAGGGTACAAGACAAACCCAAGCCCTGATAGCTCCACAGAACTTGTTGGTTCTCAAATTTGCAAATTGCAAAACCCTAAAAGGATGCCATGCTTTATGATCAGGTTCTACAACTGATTTGGTCGACTAACAGAATCAACCAAGATGGTTGGAATTCCTTGCACTTTAGGTCTTGCTTTGCCTAGGTGGGTGTACCTTTTTATCACCACTGAATATGAACTCCTCAAAACTAATTGGTGATGATTAAGCAGATTGTGAATTTCATGTAATTTTGTCAATTAAATCATCCTTTTCAACCAAATTCAAACTGGCATGAAATTTGAAAATAGATTTACTCAATTACTCTAACCACTACTCCTACTCCTATGACAGAAATCAAAATTATGTACAATGATTTTATTAGTTCTGGAGAATAACATCCGATCAGTGCCTTATTTGTTGGGATATCAGAGTCATAACAAGTTTTTGCTCATCCAATGGTCTTAAATTCTAATTGTTTAGCACTGTTCCTATTTATGCCTTGCATAAACGTGCCAGAATATCAATTATGAAAACCATTCTTTTTAATCCAAACTGAATTCTCTGAATCATAGTAAAATATTCAACAGAGTTTAATCTCTACTTGAGAGAAACCATAAAAAATATTACACAAAAGCATTTAAAGATGCAACGACAATTCAATAAGTACCTGACAAATTGATTCATATGATTAAAAGAAAACAATTTGGAGACAATTTCACAATTTCTTTTCATCCAAAATCAATAAACAACTGAAACCATATTTAGAGAAAATACATTTTTGTACAATCTTATCCCACGTCTTCACAGGTACACCAATATGTTATGTCCCCCTCTTTCTTTCTAACCGCCTTTTTCTTTTGTGATTTTATCATATATACATTGCATTTTCAAGGGTTATGACCCTTCACATATCCATTTGGCGCAACCTTTCAAATTCTTTTTCAATTTATTTTATCACCTTTCACGTCGCATCTCGTGAAAATAATTTTGCTAATATATTTTATTCATATTATTTGTCAGCAATTTCACTTATACTCACCTAAGGAATATATCCTTTGGGTAAAATGATTACCCATTCCTTGATTTCCCTTGGTAAAAATATTTCACCTTTTAGTGAAATATTTTACATTATATTATATTCTGAAAATAATAAATTCCCCTTCCTGTGTAAAATATTCACCACACCTTTAATTGCAACATATATTTTCAATTATTCTTCACTTTATTGTTTATTCCACCGCATTACCACATTGATTCTGGGGTTATTTTACAGGGATTGCGAGAATCATTTTCATCCCCTCCATGTTTTAAAATGAAACCTTCTTTCTTTTTTACTTGCAATATTATTTTTTCTCGCACTACCGCACTGGCTCTACTTGGTGTTTGCAGGAATGCGGGGAGAGCTGTGAGTTAACCCACTATCCTGCACCATTATGCCCTGGCTCTTTGTGGGACTGTGGGGAAGACTGCTTTTGGTTCCCTTTCAAACCTTTGGTGTTCCTGCTCCTCCTTGCATCTTATTATGGCCATGATCTCTTGCATATGGATTTAGCCTTTCTTGATGTAAACAAAATAGTAGTAAGTAATTTTACAGTTGAATTTATCATTGGAGGTATTGTGGGATGAGGACATTCAAATAGTGACGGTTTGGCTTTTGATAAAAAATCAAATTTGAGAACCTGATGCCAAAATCACACCTGTCTTGCTCATGGTATTATCTTCTCAAGTTGATGCCTGAGGTTGCTAACATGAGGTTCACATCCCTCATTTGCTTGCACCAGAACCATAGCCACGAGTATAAGAGCGCCTTGAGGAACAAAATCAACAACATTTGATGTTAAAAGCTTCAACAACAAAAATAATCTCACTCAATGTTGTCCCTGCATACGTCGTTTCCATGCCCTTCCAGTTGAGGGATTTGATTGTATTGCCTGGAACAATCTGAAATCGCAATTTTTAAGTTTCCTTTGAAAGACATATGCAGGTTACCTGAGACAATGCATATTATTATAATGCAAGCCTATTTTTTAAATTGCTTCATTTAGCATTACCGACAATCTTTGCAAGAACATTATCCCTGTTTGAAATGATGGAAACTGTTCACATCTCTCACAATAATCTCTCTTGCAATAGTCTTGGAGATAAATTTTGCTGCACTGTTAGCACATAATCGAAGGATATTAACAACTCTAATAGTTATTTTAGGGGTTGCGTTTAAACAAACCAAATGCAATTGCAAACTTTTCATTGTGGCGGTAGAGAAATAATTCCTCTTCCTCCATCCGTGGTAGCTTTGTTTGCATATAGTTTATAAAGTTAAACATTATAAATTGATGATATTTTATGGCTTTCAAAGCCGTCCCAAGTTCATTTTAAAACATTTAAAATGTTTTAAAAGTTATGCCTTTTAAACTTTAGCACATAGGGATTTTTTAAAAAATTTTAGCTGCAGGGCAAACAGAGTAATTCCACTGTGGGCACACGGAGTATCCTGGAGCCATGAAAATTTGTGAGGGACTGTTATCAATTATTTTGGAAGTGGGTTTCTGACGGATTTTAAACAACTCGCCAAATTAAGGTACTTCCTTTGCAAACTGGCCCTGCCGAAACATGTAGCGTGAAAAGCAATATTTAAAATAATACATCAAATGAGCCCGAAATGCGACGAAATCAGAATTGGAGACACTTGAGATCATACCAAGACCAGTGATACCCTCTGATTTTTAAATTTTGCAATTTTTTTGGGACGCCAAATCTAGCCCGGTTGCAGTCGTAAAATAATTAAAAAGCATATCAAAACTCATCTGGTGACCACGAAAATGCATTGACATGTTGATTGATGATATGGAAACATGGTTGTCAAAAGGATTTGCATGACACCATCCAAATTGAAAGATATTAATATTCAAAGTAGCCCACTTAGCCTTTTCTGAAAATGCACTTGTCAAAATACCAACTGGAGCACACCAAGTCACCACCCTGAAAAAATACTAAATCTCCTCCCAGGAAGCTGCCATTGGTGAAATTAGATTATTTAGGTCCATTGAACATGTGTGCAAAAGGGGTTTTCACAAATCCACTTCCTTTACAAGATATTAAAGGTCAAAGATGACCCCTCTGAAACTTTCTAGAAATGCAGACATCAAAAATGTAAAAATCCACTTGCTTTTGACTTTGAAAAAATGTTAAATCGAAGCTTGAGGCTCTACAAATTCACACATGGGAATATGAACATATAGAGAATCACAAGAACCAATCCACCTATCTTAACTATCACCCAGATGTGAAATATTGATTCATACAAAAGGTAACTTTGACAGACAAAACATTGTGCAGACTATAGATCTTACAAACTGCATTTGCTTTTGCCCTGGTAAAAATATCAAACAAGATGTCGGGGTTTTGAAAATGGACATAGAAACACTTTAACATAAGGAAAATTGCATGCACCAATTGTTTCATCATGACAATCATCCAGTTTGTAAATATTGGCCTCCAAAGTTGACCACTTTGGTAGATGTAACAATGTGCAGATAGCAAACTCTTCTAGAATCCTCCAACTTGGTGCTTCAAAACCATGTCAAAAATGATCATAGGAAGTTGAAATCAAACATACACACTTAAATATGACAAATGAACATACTCACCAAGTGACTTGGCATAAAAGTGAATAGGCTTCAAATTAGGATCCTCCAAAGTAGGCTACTGGGGCAGATTTCACAAGTGCATTTCTGAGTGTTGCAATCAATTTTTTCATCATGAGAACTTCAAATTTAGCCAAACTTTTGAGGTTACAACAAAATGCTAACATGATAATCTATCAAGACCCATTTCTCGCAGATAAGGATACAGAGGCAACAAATAAAAATGAAGTAGACCAAGGTAGCAACACCGACATCCTACCACAGTTAGGGCAGAAAGGAGAAGCTAGGATGATGGGATTAGTTGAAATACTACATAGCAAAGAAGAGGAAGGAGATCTTGAGAATGAACAAGAGAAAGTGCACAAAACTACTGTCTCGGTAGTTGAACTGATACCAATGCCTATTGGTCCTTATGAACTCATTAAAGACTCAAAGAAAACCTACACACACATATTGTTATTTGAGCTTCTTAGGAATTCCCCCTCACATCGTTCAACTCTATTGAAAGCAATAGGGTTGAAGTATCTCAACCAAATTACTGCTCCACCTAGCGAGCAAATCAACCATGTGGATTTAGACATAAGCCCGCCGATCCCTGAACTCAAAGACCCATGTTTCTTCTTTGACCTAAAGCAAATGCCTTCCGAGGAAAAATTAACCAAGAAATGAGACCCTGTGTTGTACTTGCAAGTATGGTTCTATGATACATGCATCAAAATGACATTAATAGATGACGAAGCGATAGTAAACATTGTTCTGTTCTCTCTCCTAGAGAGAATGGGTTATGGGCACACTAATATCACCACTTCATGAGACACGTTAAGTGGGTACGATAATTTAAAGGCTGCTACGATAGGAAAGATCACACTTCTCATGACTCTAGGGCCCAAGACTATCCCAACCACATTTTATGTCATTGACAAGGACACAGGATATAATTTGCTCCTTGGAAGACCATGGATACATAGGATGAAAACCGTGCCATCTACATTGTTTCAAGAGGCTCGATTCCTATAGTTGGGGAAGGTATACATCAAGAAAGGAGATCCAAAACCTTTCAATATGCTAAAATCAAATACATCAAACAAGTGTATATGCATCCCCATAGATTATGAAATTCCTACCAACAAACTATCTATTCCTAGTCCTACACCTCAATCAATATGCATCAAATGAATGGAAACTCTGGAAAAGACCATAAACACTAGAAATAAAAGCTTTAGAAAATGAGGCACTTCTGAAGCAAAAAGAAATTGTTCCCAAAGCAAAAATAGTAAAGATCATGGAATGGATAGAGAAGGATGGACCTCTCCAATTCCCTCTAGAAATCCTCATGATCGGTATCCAACATGCCTACAAACTCTTCCCTTGCATAGGGGAGAAACCTCAAAGAACTGAAGGTCCAATGTTCAAAACAACTATGTTGGATTTGAGATATGCAGACCCTCACACTTTCTCAGATCCTAAAAAAGACATGACAGAGAGTTATACTCCTTTGTCACCCTTGAGTGAATCATGTGCCCCTGAGACACCAGAAGAAAGTGAGTCATATGAACCTCTCACACCAACAGAAGAGTCATACATACCATTAACACCAATGGAGGACGTACGTTCTATTGACAACAGATCAACCAATGCAATAGGAGTTCTACCAAGAATGTTCATGGTATCTCAACCAAAAGTGTGACCCACCACTTTTGCCTCAATGCAATTAAATGAGCTTGGTGAATGGGAAGCACCCTTAGTGCAAATTGAAATGGTTGAGAGACTCCCAGACGATACATTTCATAAAGAATGGAAAATGTGAGTGTCAATCAGAATCGATGATCCTGTCATCTTTGAGTTGCCAAGAAGCTATATTGGATACTTTATGTATTTGAGGCCTGAGCCTAATGGGAGAATGAGTATAAGCTTTGTCCCTCCTGATGAGTAAAGGGAACCTCAAACTCCCTTGGAATTATTTTAATTTTTACAAAACATTCAAGGTAGACAAGACATAAAGATTTACATGCAAGAGCAATTCGACATGTTTATGGAATTGTTAAGGTATGATGGAGTCCTGCATTGGACCCATTCCCATCAACAAGCTTTCCAAGATTTTCTCCGTCTCACATTACCAAGAGGGACCACTAAACTGGAAAAGATAGAATCAAATGATAAACCCTACAGAGTAGGAGAACTAGTCCTAAGAAGAGGTAGCACGAAAAACAAAAAGAGAAGATGAAAGAGAACATTTACAGAGGAATGGAAAGGTCCTTACATGGTTAAAGAAGATGTCAAAAATTGTGCCTATCTCTTGTGCATAATGGAGGGAGAAGAATTTGGCGAAACAGTCAATGCCTTTCACCTCAAGAAATACTATGTCTAAAAATCATAAAACATAAAAATACCAAAAAAATCAAATATTCCAAAAATACAAAAAAATTATAAAAATAAAAAATGCCAAAAAAAATCTATTTCTTGCATTTTAGTATCATTCTATTCATCTTGCATTATAGTGAGTGACTCGTTCTTATATTATTTTTGTTTCAGTAAGGAGTCTAAGTTTTCCTAGGTATACGTGATCCTTTCAGGTCCTAGAGATTCCCCATTTTTCACAATCACCATATCCCTTTTCATTCCTAGTGATTCTAATCAAAGCCTAGCTCTTAGATTTACACCGATCCTAGTCTTAATGAGCCCAGATGTTAGGTCTAAGCAAAGTTAGTATGTAAACCTACAATGTTCAAAGCAAGCTTACAAGTAGACCTTCCCAATTCTTCCCTAGTAGAAGAGAAGTCTGACTAGATTACAAAAACTTTAGGTGGCCCTCAACCCCTTATCTTTCTTGGCCAAAAATGTTAGGAGGATCAAAATTCCGAAGGAAGCAATCTAAAATCCAAGTGAATAAAAAAAATGAGTGATCAAAATAAGAGTGTTGATAAAAGTGGGTATTGAGAGATCAAGTGATTGCATAACCAAAGTTCCAAAAGCATTCATTTTCATAAAAAGTCAAAATCCAAAAAATGAGAAAATCAAGTGAGGTATTTTAGAAAATACAAAAAAGAGAAAAACAAGAAAAAAAGAGAGAGTTACAAAAAAAATGAGTGATGGAGAGAAGATTGCTGAATGTCTGTACTCTTGGGTGGAGATCAGTCTAAGCTTGAAGCTTCAAGGGTGATATTCTAATAGAGAAAATAAAAGAGAAAGGTACAAAGCACACACACACACACACTAGTTGAGAAAAACCAAGAGTCTAGTAGTCTTTAGGATCATTCTCTATCTAGGGACCCTGGTTCTTTTCCATTTATCCTTCACCCCAGGCCTATCTTGCTTGCCATCTATGATCTAAGTCTAGCAAACATAAAAAAATTTGTTACTTGTCTAAGTTGAATGCTTGTCAAATTGTCTTATCTAGATAAGGATCGATGTTTAGCATTTAGCAAAGCCCAAATTCAGAAACACTCCACTTAATTCTCATTCCCCACTTGAGTTCTAAATTCCTAATTTCACAGACTTGATTAGGTCTCTTATACCAAAATAACCTCCAATCCCCTAGATTAAAAATCATATTAAAGAATAGTTATATTGTTGATTTCACATTGCATTCATATCAAAATCATAAAAAGAGTCCTAAAGCAATAAAGTCAATGTCATAACTCATGACATTCTGTATAAGTAAAAGTTTCATTTCAAGCATCCTTTGTGTTCTTACATCTGCATATTGTAAATTGCATTTCATATATATGCCAAAACATTACAAAAACATGCCATCGTTAGCATACTTGCATTGTTAGAGTTGAAGGTCAAAAACATAATCAAAGAGTTCTTAAACTTCCAAAATGCACAAGAGATGAGTACCCATACGATAGCTAAGACCATAAAAAGACAAACTTTCATTGATACATCCAAAGTTTACATGTATAAGAGTACAAGAGCTAAGACAAAATGCTCTCGAGGAAAGTAAAGGCTCCCCATGCAAGGGGGTACAGTTTCAAAGAAGAACAAGGTAAACTCAAGGGAGATTCCCTCCAACAGATCCCTCAGGACTCTTACTCCTCTGCCTATGTGTGCTACTAGTCATTCTATGAGACCTATGGGAGTGAGGTACCCTGCTATGAGTGTGTGATTGTGAAGGCCCTATAGCATTAACATCTCGCTACCCAGACCCAAGGTGAGCCATCTCACAAAACACTTGATTCTTACCCTTGAGGATGAGATTCTTGGCTTTCAAATCAACACTCAGCTCACATCCATGATAGGAAGGAGAAAAAATGTCAGTATGTCATCCAGTAGTAGGGGGCACACTTGGATCATTCAATAGTGTCTCCTGAGTCATCCTAGTGAAGGGGGCAACCAAGCTAATATTGACTTCATGAATAAAATCCCACCACTCCTCAACATTACTTGCAAAGTGAACCAAAAGACAAAAAGTGTTAATTCTTGGAGAAAAGGAAAAGAAAAGGAGGAACAGAATGCGAAAATAGTAAAACAAATGCAGACTTACATGGGTCACTAGGCTGCTAGGAAGGGTCAAGTTGCTACATCACCTCATTAGAGTAATGAGGTCTAGGAACTGTGAATGGACCCTTAGGAGCATCATCAACATCATCTGAACCATTATCTTGTGCATCCTCTGTCGGCCCCTCATCTGACAATCATCCCCATCAGGAACATAGTCCTCGTCAGTAGAGTCTAAATCATTAACCACAATCAATGCTTGGGAAGGAGTCCCTGTCCCTCCCCTCTATCTTCCTCTCAAAGTCCTAGAAGCTTTGGTAATGAAAACTCCGGGAGTCAAGGGGGTCCAAGCAACAACCCTCTGGATAATCTCACCCATCTCTGGGACAAATCTGTAACAAGTAGGCACTGGGGGCAACTCCTTAGGGAAATCCTCGCCAAAATGCTCTGGGACACGCTCAACATGATGAGCCTCAACCAGACCATTGCAGTCTAAAATCTTTGATACACCATGACAATGCTCCTTGATCTCATCATCATGTGACCATGCTCCCTCCATATCTAGGTAAGGATTGAAAATCATATCCGCATCGGTAAGAGTAGCCACAACATGCAAAGAAGTATCAAAGTGGCCCACCTGAACCCATCTAGCTACTCTCGATAGTTGTCTGTTAGGAATCAAAACAAGTTTCTGATAAGGCCTGATGTGCTAAAAAATCCAAGTCATAATCAAGGAGGAATGGCTGAAAGCAAGAGCCCCTCATTGTGTCATGCAGTAGAAATCCTTGTATACCATGGCCAAAATGTTTGCCCCCCAAGCATAGAATCTTCCTTGCTCAAGACTTTGTATAATTGGTGCCCAACACCATCTTAAGTAAGCCAAGGCCTTGTCTCCAGATAACCTTGAAGCAATCAAACCGATCAGAAACTTCCTCAAATGAGGAATGTGAAATTGTGGCACAGAGGTAAGCTGAACACCTATTTGATCCTCGGGATGACTCACACCCATGAATTGTGCCCAAGAAGCCTTGTCCTCAAAGGACTCGCTAGTTGGTAGGACAAGAGGGTGTCCTCTCATAGGAACCCTTAGAATGTGGTTAACATCAAATAGAGTGATGGTCCACTCTCCAGAAGCCTGCGGGAACCTAAAAGTATTCCTATCTGCATCCCAATATGTCAGGATATTATAGAAAATACGTGCCACAAGATGAACAACTGACACGTGGCAAACTCTAGCTAAGCTTGCTCTCCTCAAAATGACAATCTCTTCAATGTTTAGTGTTGCAAACATCTTTGAGAGCCACAACTACTCTCAGAAAGCATTCCATCGAATGTGCATATCCTATCAATCAGAAAAGAACTTTAGATTAGATCTCGTCAACTCGTAAAAATCCTAAAAATCGTAAAACTTGCAGAAAATCATACAAAAAAGTGTATAAGCCATTAAAATTGTAATAAATAGAATACAATAGTCAAATTGGATCAAAACACAGTGAAGTAAACATTAGAAAGCATTAAATTTCAATCAAAAGTGATCAGTCAGAGTCTCCCCTTTCATTAGTCTAGATCTCCCCCCAGGCGACCTAGATGTCAGCAGGATCTCCCCTCGAGCAACCCTTTTGTTAGCTAGATCGCCCCCCAGGCAGCCTGCCTAGCAAAAGAGGTGACCCTATGTGGAGATGCCCCAAACTAAAAATGATCTAAAAACCCCGTTTCTTAGCCAATTTCAGAAAACAAAAGACCAATCTTACTCTAAACAATGAAACAAAGACAATGCAACAAAAAAATATCAAAAATAAACAATTTCAAGAGATTTTTCATGAAATTTAACCTAGGTTTTAGAGAAGGGTTTTTTAATATTTGCGTACCTGATTCTTAGTGGTAGACGAAGTGGCGCGGCCATCTTCGCGATCTCATCGGCGATATCTACCCAACGATTGCTTACATGATCGATTCCATCGCCGATTCACTCGAATTTCACTAATTTTCTTGCTCTTTCCTCTTCCTTAGCTTAGTTTCTTTTATGCATTCTTAGATTAGTTTTTGCTTTTATGCATATCTCATGCGTCATTTTGCGTGTATGCGTTCCTACAAGTCTCGCTGACAAAGGCAAACAACTAGTTGAACTCTCATGATCTATGGTAAGTGCGTCATTTCAGTTTTCATTATTCATTTTGATATATCTAGATGCCAGACTAATACTAGTTATTGTAGGTACAATTGCGAGAAAATGGACAACAGGTAAGGCCTAGTTTGGGAACGGTACCTACCTTTCCCATAGACTACCGTCCCTGAGGGGGTAAATATGTAAGCACCAAAATCACGCACAACCTACATGAGGACCCCTATGATGATTTTTAATCCTTGTCATGTACATGTAAGCGTGAAATACCATCCTGTTAGCAACAATTCTCTTGGTGACGTGTCTTTTCTCTCATGTTGTGTTGTTCCCCCTTTGTCATTTTCTCTCTTTGCTGTCGACACTTTTTGGCACTTTTCAACACTTATTGATTTGCATTTTCTGTGCTTGCGAGCTTGTTCCTGTTGGAACCTTATTAAAATTTTCACAGGTTCTAATGTTTTTCCTCAAGCTCATGTCATTTGGTTGATGGATTTCCATACTTAGGGTTCTTTGCATACTCGAGGAAATGCTAAACCCTAAGCCCCCATGCCAAGGAACAATGTAAGGGTCAAAATCGTTATATTCTTTCAGTGACCTCCTATCTCCCGTTGCCTATATTTTAAGTCACTCCCGATGTCCCCCTTGAAATGTTGTCTGATGGGCCCCTTGCCAAGTAATTACCTTTTCGAGCTCGCGACTTGAAAATCTTTATTTTTTAGACGCCAAGGTCTAGTCCTAATAACTCTTTTTTGACAGGTGGCAGCATCTGGTTTTTTTGCCGTTCTGCCAATAGTAAAATATTGACAAAATCAGCACCTGTAGAATTGCGGAAGGAGTGACAGATGGTTGGTGACTCTCAAGGACCGCATGTGGTGGGCCTAGAATAAGAAGTAGGGTTTCTTTGTATTCCACCGTTCCACCATGCTTCAACAAGAGGACCCTCTAAATGATCGTGAAATTGTGGAATAAGGCACTAGCCCGTAAAAAACTATTTTCAAATATTGCTAAGGGAATGGTGGTGGGTCCTGTCTAGAGTAAAAGACAATTTTAAAATGTTTCCACCTTTCCACCAAACATTATTGACAGCCCCGGTTGGTATCTGCGGAATGGCAAAAAATTTTGACACATGGCATTCTGAAAGGCTGGGACTAGTGCATTAAATAAAACAAGAGTATGACGTGCCATTGCCCAATAGATATGGCCACTTGGAGAGTTATCCTGAATTATGTGAAGCTGATCCATTGGTTGTCCACCATTCTGCTGGGACCGCATCTCTGGCCATATGCCTCGCCTGCAGAATTGCGGAATGTGGTCTTAACTGTGTTGCAGGGGAGATATTTTCTCAGGATCATGGTTGGGAGAGCTATACAGGCGGCAAGTCATCATTGGGAAAAGCAAGCATTACTCTCCTACCTCATAAAGGACCAAATTAGTGCCATTCAAATCAAACCAGCTAAGATTAGGATCAATGGCCAGAATTTAAAAAATGTGACAGGGAGATATATTGGCGCTAATCTGACAGTGTTTCATTGCAAGCATTAATTGCTCAGGTGTGTGCAAAGTCTCCATCACCATCACTACACAGGAATTTATTAACAGAAAGATTTGGCTTATGCAGACTCGACCTTTGGAAATCCTTGCTTCTACCCTGATTGACATTTCATCTGTTGTGTGATAAAATTTGACATAATGACAACGCTAAATTGAGGAAACCAAGACAGCTGACCTGGCATGATTCAGTGCAAGAAGTGATGTCCCAGTTATATAGAATTATGAAATCTAGTCTTTCCATTCATTTGTGGTAATCTTCACAAGATTTCCATTTATGATTGAAATGCCTTGAAGTTACTAGAAATTAATTGGACCAAAGATGTGTGGATGTATGCTACATCCTAAAAATTCTATAAATAGACAAGTGCTGATGTTACCTCATATACTATTTGAAGTGTGCTGACAGTATGGCGCTCCCCTATTCTTGTGTGTTCTGTTTGCTCCCCTATTCTATTGGGTTTTCTTCCTTGTTCTCATGGTTATCAACTTGTCCTTATAGAATTAGGAGACTTGGAGTTTTCTTCCTTTGGAATAGGTGGTGTAGGGAAAATTTGGAAGCAATAGCAACATTTTACGAATTTCTATGAGCATTTCTTCTTCCTATTGTTTCATCTGAATTGGGGCCTCGGGTTCTAATCTCCTGATTTCAGTCATTCCTTATGTCTGTGATTAGGCAGATTAGTATCAGGTGCAGAGGGAAATCATTTCTCTCTCTACCTTCATCCCTCTTCTACTTTTCCCAATAGAGCATCAACTCTAGTAGTAGGGACGTTTCCTCTCTGGATGTAGCATATGAAGACATGGTGCTCCCATTTTGTTGCTGTTGCTACTCCCTTCCCTGGATAAATGGCATTGCCATGGATATCTAGCCTGATGTGATTTCGTTTGGTTTCTGTCTGATTGAGTTGGTTGGTGACCACTCAATTATCAAAGAGGAATCACATCCTTGCAAACGACAACAAGCATAAAGCGAAGAAATCCAGTTAATGGGATTTTCTTCTGATATTGTCACTTATAGTTGTTCTGAATTGAGGTGGGTAATCTGGGCAGTGAATGCTTTTATCAAACTGATAAGTGGCATATGATAGGTATGTGGGCTCTAACAACATCTATCAAATAGTCCCCCATTAGCATCACTGCTTGTTTTCCCTGCCAAAATTGAGAGAACACACAATCTTACGGGTACCTCAGCTTATACAATGGAAGCTAGACATACAGTTGTGAAGCAGTTACATCGGCCTCTTCTTGCAACTACATCTTTTGGTTACTGAGAAGTTGTAACTTCTTTTAACTTAAGCCCGAAGCTTGTCTGCTCCCTTATCTTTATAAAAGGGAATTCAGGGCTTGTGAAAAAACATTGGTTCGAGGTCATAGCTCTAGACTTAGTCTAAAATATGGTATCAATCTGGTTAAGGAGGAATTGTAAATAGTTTGTTTTCTACAATAAATCAGTCATCCATTTCCAAGTTTTCATTTATGAGTTTTAAGATGTCTTTATAGATTTGCAAAAGACTATGTTATAATTTGCTGAATGGTTTACTTTACAGAACTCTATTGAGTCTTCGGAGTATACTGTCTCCTACTTCATGTATACAATTTTTCATTTATGAATATATTTGGTTAAGGATCAAGTTTATTCATCATCACAGTCTTTCCTATGTTGTATATTTTTCTTGTGGCATTTGTTCAAGTAGTGAAATAATTGGCTGCTAGAGGATATAGAATGTATTATGGGTGTGCAAGGATAACTAAATATGGTACACTTCAAGACTAGTAAAGTGTTTTAATTTAAGGCATTATTGCATCTTTACAATAAACAAAGTTTTATTATATCATAGTTCTTTGGATGTTTCTGTAAGTTTCTTGACTCTATGGCCCTTGGATAGGCACTGATTTGTTCACGAATACTATACTAGGCCTACATCCTTTTAATCATCCTCATCATTATTTTAAAGAAAATCAGCGTATTTTCCCTTTTAGCAATAGGTGTTAGAAGTTAAGATTATTTTGCATGTCCCTCTGCAAAGAAACAAAATAAAGGCTTAAGGAATTAGCCCATCTCTTTACTGTATCATACATTCTTTGAGCAATCTTAAAGGAACATATCTATCATTGGAGCAGTGTTATTAAGCAAATATTTCATGAACCCCCATCCATTTGAATAGAACACTATCTTCCCCAATATGGAAGGACATCCAAAGAATAGGAGCACCCTCCTTGGTTTAACAGAGCCTAAAGTGCAGAGGAAAGAGGGACTGAAAACCCTTGTTTCCAGTTCATTGGCCAATCCCTCAAGGCAGGTCAGTTATTAGAGAATGGCTATCCTATAGATCTGTGTGTTTTTCCTTGAGATGTGGTTGGGAATTTAAAACAACCAATAGTTCCTAAGCCTTGTATGCATCTTGTAGGTGAGTTTTCACCTCTCCCCAGTGTTTTTCATCTTCTCCACCCCCTATAAGCCTTCTAGAGGTCCCCCAAGCCATCCCCCACTTTAGGTTTTTAGTTTCACTCAACCAATCCAAATCTCCCCCTATTATTTCCAAATCTCCCGCTGGGAGATCCTACTTTGCAAGTGGAGATTTGGATTTTTCACACATGACTGACCTGTTTCCGGAAGCAGATCCCCTTCTTTTCTCCTCGTCTTCCATCTCCCATCATGCATACCAACCCAGGTGCCCTCCTTTGTGGGTCGTCCATGGGTCGCCCCTCGAGCGACTTGACTGGTGAAAGGGGTGACCCCTGGGTGACCCTGTGGTGTTTCCAGCCATGGAAAAAAATGAGTTTCTAACTCGAAAAAGCTCTGTTTTCACCTATTTTTCTTACTGTTTGCATGGATTTTCATGCCAAATATAGAGTTAACTATTTCATGCACCTACACATGTATAA
The DNA here is from genome assembly GCA_027924645.1 of Cunninghamia lanceolata. NCBI lineage: Eukaryota > Viridiplantae > Streptophyta > Pinopsida > Cupressales > Cupressaceae > Cunninghamia > Cunninghamia lanceolata. Next base: position 3,210,317 of record BSBN01000619.1, on the reverse strand, counting down.
TTAGCTCTATTTATCTTTAATTAATAGCTCATGCATTCTCATGCATTCCCACATGTGCTCCTTCTTCTTCACTTCTTCTTGAGTGATAAGCTTTTACTAGGTAGATCACTTCAATTTTAGCTCAGATCACTCTTGAATCCTCTGTGTTAACTCTCCAATCAAATTGAGTTAACTCTTCTTCTTCTTCTTCCTCACCTCTCATCCCTTCTTCTAACCTATAAATATCCCCCCTCCCTTAAGCACAAAGGGAGACAATTTCATTTGCGCACATAGCTCTTGCAAGTTATTGCTCTCCACATTTAGCATTCTCATGCTCATACAAGACATAGGAGTCTTTTGTTTTGTTCATTTCTTCATCTAGCTTTCACATAGAGCTCATCACACGTCCATACACTACTCATATCAAGCCATAGTGCTTAACAAATCTCCCATTGAGCTCTTTTTGCAAAGCTTCAAAAGCTTCTTTTGCTTCCTTTGTCATCTTGTCACCAAGAGGATTCCCCACTGCTACAAGAGGATACAAGGTTGCCATCATAAGGATTTCTAAGGGTAGTGGAGGCTCACATGTCTCTAGGTTCCTTTAAGCTTTCTTTTAGTTTGTAGTAATTAGATAACTAAAATTGCTCTTGGGATCAACAATCTTGTTGCTTTTTCCTTGATAGGATAGATAGATCTTGCATTCTTAGAGTAATTTAATTTCAAAGTTCATAGATTAACTCTTTTAAAATCATTTTTTCTTTTCTTAGATTAATTTGTTCCAAATATTTAGAAAAGCCCAAAAACGTAGTTTATATTGCATTAGGTAAATTCACTATAGCTTGCACACTGTTGAAATGCGTCAGACAACCGAGAGGGGGTGAATCAATTGTCTCAAAAACTTAAACACTTCTTCATTTAAACATCAAGCACTTATCCACAAATATTATGATTTAACAATGAATGCATGAAATCAAAAACTTAAACACAGATGCAACATTATACACAAGAGACACCATATTTTTACGTGGAAAACCCCAAGGTGGGGAAAAACCACGGAGAGGATTAGCTCTCAAAATATATTTCAATATTTGAAAAATGATGTTCAGGCTTGGTCACTCCACAGGCCCAGAACATACTGGCTCACTGCCATGAAGTACAACTAGGTCTAGTAGGCTCACTGCCTCAACCCTAAACCTAGAAAGATCACAATAAGGCTTGTTAAACCCTACTGGCAGCTCACTGCCACAATCACCATCTTCTTCATGTCTGAGATTAAAACATTGAAGTATAATCGATCCTCTGCTATGCCCTGCTCTGCCTTTCCACTTCCTTTCCTTATCTTCCCATCTTCACATAAGGACACCTTTTCCATGACTCAATTACAAGTATTTATACACTTCATCAACCTTGGGATGATCATCAAGGTTGGCATTACAATCATCAACCATTGGAATAATCTCCAAGGTTAGCATTACGAACATTTACAAAATAGGTCCTGACCTATTACAACATTATGCAAAGGGAATGAATTAAAGATGTATGTGGATCATGCTGTGCCTTAGCTAGGACTTAAACACAATCTTCCATGTCACAACACACTTCCACAATCTTCAAGGAATCTCTGCAATAACTGGAATTAATGAAGTCGGCTAAGATTGGTTACACGTTACACTATCTGGGAACAATCTTCAAACAAGATCTCAATTCCTTAATGCGGACTAATGTTAAGATAGGAACATGAATAGGAGACATCCACAAGCATGTTATAATCATCAGGAGCAACCACACAAACCTTAACCAGTTTAGCCATAGGAATCTTCTCACTGGAACACATGAACTTCACTGTCTTTAATTGACATAAGAGAAAGATAGCTTGTAGACCACCAAAACATGAACCACTACATTTGTAGGCACTTATCATCATCCTAGACTTCCCTCTAGAATTGCAGAGCAAAATAGTTTTTGCGGAGGAATGCGGCGCAAAATACTTTCTCCCTGTCACTAGAGAACAATTAGAGAAAGCAGGTTTTACTTTGGTGAATGCAACTCTCTTAATTCTTCATAATGGAGGATCAAACTCATGATTTAGAATCTTTAGGACTTCCTTTAAATAACTTCCAATCCACAGACCAAGATATTCAACCAACGAGAAATGTGGAGCAATCTACCAGACTGTTCTTCTGCATACAACTCACTTTCCATACTACACTTCATTGTAACTCACTTGTCTCTTCTGGAGGGGCCAATTTTCTTAATATCCTCAACATACAAAGCTTCTAAACAAGTAATAGAATAGGACATAGTTGACACCAATGACAACAAAGATATGTTGACATCAATGACAACACCGATTAGGCACATACTTGCAACAATCTCCCCCTTTGTCATTGATGACAATATATGATGTGAAAAACTGCAACAACCATAAAGATAAGATTCTCCCCCTATCTCTTTACACATATGCACATTTCCCTTCTGATTCTCCCCTATCTCTTTGCACTATTTCCTTCTAAGTTTTTCACATGACTTCTTTGACATCAATGGAAAAGGGCACATACTTGCAATCTGCTGCTTCTAAACCAAACTTTCTTCTGAACTCTTTGACTACTCCCCCTGAGAAGTAGCCCTAAAAGCATCAATCCATAATTGAAGAGGCACCACTGGACTAATGCAGTCTTGTGCATCTTAGTTTAGAGTAGGAGGGGTAATAACCCCTAACTTTTCTCTGAGATACTCAAAAGTATCCTTAGGTAGAGGTTTGGTGAAAATGTCTGCAATATGATCTTTTGTAGATAGACACTCCAGCTTGACTTCATTCTCTGTCACCTTTTCTCTTAGAAAGTGGTATCGTATGGATATGTGCTTTGTCCTTGAATGCATTACTAGATTCTTTGATATGTTTATGGCGCTTGTATTGTCATAAAAGATTGCAATTGGATCTTCATACATAACTCTGATGTCCTTCAAAGTCTGCTTCATCCATAATACTTGAGTGCAACTACATGCTGCTACAATGTATTCTGCTTTTGCAGTAGACAGGAATATTGAATCCTGTTTCTTTCTCAACCAAGATACCAACCTTTTTACCAAAAAGAATGCATCTCCACTTGTACTTTTCTTGTCATCCATATCTCCGGCCCAATCTACATTAGTGTATGCACTGAGAGTGAAATCATTGTCCTTTGGATACCACAAACCATAATCTATTGTGCCCTTCAAATATCTTAGAATTCTCTTGATTGCCATCATATGTGACTCCTTGGGCTCTTCTTGAAATCTTGCCACAAGAAAAACTATGTGCATTATGTCATGTCTGGTTTGGGTTAGATAGAGTAGTCCTCCAATCATAGATCTGTATGTTTTCTGATCTGCCATGGGTGAATCATCATTTTTCTCAACTTACAACCGGTTATCATGGGAGTATTTACCAGTTTAGAGTCTTCCATTACATACTTCTTTAGCAACTCTTTCACATACTTAGATTGATAAATTAAGATACCTTTATCTGATTGATTTATTTGTAGATCCAAAAAGAAATTCATCTCACCAAACATGGACATTTCAAATTCAATTTGCATTTCTTTGGAAAAAACTGTACACATGCCTTCATTGCCTCCAAAGATAATGTCATCAACAAAGACTGCTACAATTATGATTTGTTCATCATTGATCTTGAATTAGAGATTGCTGTCTGTAGTACCTTTACTGAACCCAATCTGTATCAGATACCTATCCAACCTGGCATACCATGCTCTAGGGGTTTATTTTAATCCATAAAAAAGCCTTCTTCAATCTGCATACCATGTCACATTGATCTGATGACTGGAATCCTTTCAGTTGTTCAATATATACTTCTTCTTCTAACTCTCCATTCAAGAATGCAGACTTTACATCCATCTGATATACCTTAAAAATCTTTGTAGGCTGCAAATGCCAGAAACATTCTTATAGCTTCAATCCTTGCCACTGGTGCAAATGTTTCCTCAAAGTCTATTCCTTCAACTTGAGAGTATCATTTGCATACCAACCTTGCATTGTTTCTTACTACACCATTCTCATTCATCTTGTTTCTGAAAACCCACTTGGTACCAATTACATTTTTATCTGCTAGTCTAGGAACAAGATCCCAGGTCTGATTCTTCTCTATCTGCATCAATTCTTCTTTCATAGCCTTTACCCAATTCTCATCATTGCAAGATTCATTCATGTTTTTAGGTCCAATCTTGGAAATCAGATAGAAATTTACTTGTTCTTCTGCAACTCTTCTTCTAGTCAGGATTCCTTTACTCTTATCTCCTATGATTTGATCTTCAGAATGATTAAGTTTTACATACCTTGGTGTCTTGGTAGCACTTTCTGGAGCTTGATCCTATTCATCTGAGCTGTCTTCATGCTGCACCACTTCTAAAACATCTGGTTTCTCTGATTCATATCCACTTGATTCTGGAGACCTTTCCTTGCTTTCGTCAACTTTGACATTTGCACTCTCAATGATCTTATATAGCCTCTTATTATAGCACTGGTAGGCCTTGCTCTTGGTGGAATAACCAAGGAAGATTCCTTCATCACACCTAGCATCAAACTTGCCTAGATCTTCTTCTCTTTTGATATAACATTTGCTACCAAAAACTTTGAGATATTACACATTAAGAATTTTACCATACCACAATTCATAAGGAGTCTTAGAACTATTACCTTTGACTTGGACTCTATTTAAGATATATATAATAGTGTGAATTGCCTCTCTCCAATATACTTCCAGAAGATCAACTTCCTTCTCATGGTTCTAGCAGCTTCTTGAACTATTCTGTTCTTTCTTTCAATGACTCCATTTTGTTGTGGAGTTCTAGGTGCAGATAATTGCCTCTTTATCCCATGTTCTTCACAAAAGAAATTGAATTCATTTGATGTGAACTCTCCTCCTCTATCAGACCTTAAACATTTGATCTTCAAATCCATCTCATTTTCAACCATTGTCTTAAATGTTTTGAACTTATCTAGAGCTTTTGATTTTTCTTTTAAAAAGGTAACCCAAGTAATTCTAGAATAATCATCAATAAGCAACATAAAATACCTGTCTCCTTGTAGACTTCTTACTCTTGTAGGTCCACACAAGTCTGTATGCACTAGTTCTAGTAATCCATCAACTGATTGGTCATTGCTTTTGAAACTTGTTCTTCTTTGTTTCCCAAATTGACACTCCTTGCAAATAGGATTAGCAGGCTTCACAACCTTGGGAAAATCTCTAATAGCCTGTGCAATACTTATCTTCATAATGTTGTCAAAATTGATATGACACAACCTTCTATGCCATGGCCAACTTTCATCAATCTGAGCCAAAAAATAATAATTATCAGTTCCTTTCAAGTGGTAGATATTACCTCTAGTCTTCTTACCAGTTGCAATGATTATTCTGGAGCTTTCCCTGATCTTGCATCCATTGTCCTTGAAGATTAGGTCATACACTTTGTCACACATCTGACCCACACTCAAAAGATTGTGCTTTAATCCTTTCACATATAAGACATCTTCAGTATTATGCTTGCCATAAAAAGAAATAGATCCTTTTCCAGAAATCTTACCAGCTGTATCATCTCCAAACCTAACTAGTCCACCATCATATCTTTCCAAACTCACAAACTAACTTTTGTCACTAGTCATGTGGTGAGAGTAGCCACTATCAATCACCCATTCATCTCTATCTTCAACAACCTGAGCAGCCAAATCACTTTCCACTAGTTTTTCTTTCTTCATACAACTAGCAGGATTAGTAGACACATGTTCTTCTTTAATAGCAATAAACAAGCATTCATTACTAGAAGTACTAGCATTATCTAGTTCACCATTATTTGATACTCCTTCATCATTATCAAAATCTTCAACATAATAACATTTCTTTTGGATCCTAGGCCTATTCTCATATCTTTTCCTATTTCTTTCAGGACATCTAGAAGTAAAGTGGCCTACTTTACCGCAGGAAAAACATTTGAAAGGTAATTTACCTTTAAACTTACAAGATCCTCTTTGCAGTCTAGCCACAAAGATGGCCTCAATTTCATCGAAATCATCATTTGATTCTACCTTGTACTTTTCTGATCTGGAGGTTTTCCCAGAAGTACTGGCTTTGAAGGAAGTCTCTACTTTTGGCAGGGCATCACCAAACTCTCTCATTTCAAAGGCAGTAAGTTTACCAAGCAACTAATCTCTGTCAACATCTTTTACTTGCATAAATTCTTCAATTGCAGCTACCTTGTGACTGTAGGTCTTTGGTAGTGATATGAGAATTTTCATTACAACTTCCTTATCACCGAGAGTTCCCCCCATACATTTTATTCCGGTGACAAGTTAATCAACTCTTTGCATAAAGGCTGATATGTTTTCATCTTCATTCATCTTCAAACTTTCATATTTCACCTTTAGACTTTGTAGCTTGGCCTCTTTCACAGAGTCATCTCCCTCATACAAATTTTTTAGCTTTTCCCATACCTCATTTGCAGTTTCAAGATCCACCACTTTTGTCAGTATTGTGTCATTCAATGAGCTTAACAGAGCATCTTTTGCTTTGACATTCACTTCATATTCCTTGATTTCATCTTCAGTCTTCAAACCATTTGGAGGCAAGATGTATTTTGTTTCTGCAACTTTCCATACTTTGTAACCAAGACAAACAAGATGACTTCGCATTCATGCCTTCCAAAGAGCATAGTTTGTCCCATCAAAATGAGGCGCTTCCTTCTTATAAGACATTTTGGATCTTCCTCAAGCTGTTAGACTTTCTTCAGAGGAACCTTGCTTTGATACCAATTGTTGAAATGCGCTGAACAACTGAGAGAGGGGGTGAATCAGTTGTCACAAAAACTTAAACACTTCTTCATTTAAACATCAATCACTTATCCACAAATATTATGATTTAACAATGAATACATGAAATCAGAAACTTAAACACAGATGCAACATTATACACAAGAGACACTAGATTTTTATGTGGAGAACCCCAAGCTGGGGAAAAACCATGGAGAGGATTAGCTCTCAAAATATATTAAAATATTTAAAAAATGATTTTTAGGTTTGGTCACTCCACAGGCCCAGAACATACTGGCTCACTACCATGAAGTACAACTAGGTCTAGCAGGCTCACTGCCTCAACTCTAAACCTAGAAAGATCATAGTAAGGGCTGTTAAACCCTACTGGCAGCTCATTGCCACAATCACCATCTTCTTCATGTCTGAGATTAAAACATTGAAGTACAATTGGTCCTCTACTCTACTCTGCTCTGCCTTTCCACTTCCTTTCCTTATCTTCCCTTCTTCGCACAAGGACACCTTTTCCATGACTCAATTACAAGTATTTATACACTTCATCAACCTTGGGATGATCGTCAAGGTCGGCATTACAATTATCAACCATTGGAATAATCTCCAAGGTCGACATTACAAACATTTACAAAATAGGTCCTAACCTATTACAACATTATGCAAAGGGAATGAATTAAAGATGTATGTAGATCATGCCACACCTTAGCTGGGACTCAAACATGATCTTCCATGTCACAACATGCTTCCACAATCTTCAAGGAATCTCTGCAATAACTATTATTAACCAAGTCAGCTAAGACTGGTTACATGTTACACTATCTGGGAACAATCTTTAAACAAGATCTCAATTCCTTAATGCGGACTAATGTCAAGATAGGAACATGAATAGGAGACATCCATAAGCACGTTATAATCATTAGGAGAAACCACACGAACCTTAACCACTTTAGCCATAGCAATCTTCTCATCAGAACACATGAACTTCATTGTCTTTAACTGACATAAGAGAAAGATAGCTTGCGGACTACCAAAACATGAACCCCTACATTTGTAGGAACTTATCATCATCCCAGACTTCTCTCTAGAACCACAGAGAAAAATACTTTATTGCGGAGGAATGCAGAGCAAAATACTTTCTCCCTGTCACTAGAGAATAATCAAAGAAAGCATGTTTTACTCTGGTGAATGCAACTCTCTTAATTCTTCACACTGGAGGCTCAAACTTAGGATTTAGAATCTTTAGGTCTTCCTTTAAATAACTTCCAATCCGTAGACCAAGATATTCAACCAGCAAGAAATGTGAAGCAATCTACCGGACTGTTCTTCAGCATACAACTCACTATCCATACTGCACTTCACTGTTACTCACTTGTATCTTTCGGAGGGGCCAATTTTCTCAATATCCTCAACATACAAAGCTTCTAAACAAGTAATAGAATAGGACATAGTTGACACCAATGACAATAAATATATGTTGACATCAATGACAACACCAATTAGGCACATACTTGCAACACATACATCTTTCAATTCCTAGATTAGAAAAAAACATCTTCAATTCCAAAAACATAAAAAAAAGCACAAAAAGATGTTTTGCATTACATTTAGTCTTGCATTCATAAAAACCTAAAAAAAGAACAAAAACATTAGACTTAGAAAGTTTTCAAACTTTGATTCCACACAAGGTCAAACAAAGTCAATGCATAATCAAACCTTAGGTCAAATCAAACCCTATATCAAACCCTAGGTCAAGTCAAGAGTAGCTCACAATCACCTATCTCTTGTCTCAGCTCATGAATGTGCCTTGGATTAAGAGGTGAGTGGGTGAGGGCAATCCTCGACGAGATAGAGGAAATCCACCCAAGACTGCAACAGGACCCACTAGTCATCCAACAACAATAACATAGGCAATTCTTAGTACAACAAACATTCATCCAACATTTTGATTGACAATAAGCAATTAATGAGAACAACTTACCCACACAAAGGTGAAATATCAGAAACCCTAACAGGAGAACGGTGACTAGTGACCCTTTGGGTCATATGGTTGTCTTTACAACCACAATCATTGAACAACACATCCACACAAGAACACAACAACATAGGCCCCAGGATGTGGCAACCCCTCTCTGTGAAGTCCAGCTCTCCAACGAGCTAGGCCACCCCCATGTCTCAGCTCCTCTTGACTAGCTACTTCCACAAGGGTGAGAGTGACATGGCAATTCACCCCATGGCAAGGAGGGAAGGGTCTGTGTGCACGCCAAAATCTGACTTGACAGCCCCAGGCCAATGATGTCATGATTTTGAGCATACAAACACAAAACTTGAGTAGAAGGGTTTGTTGAAGGAGTCCCATCCCATTCTCTTTGGCGCTGTCCATATGGTGTGTGTGAAGGCCATTTGAAGGTATGATCTATAGAGGGAAGGTGGCAAATCTTTTGCAAGGCTGATCCAAAAGCAAGAGGCATTGTTTCTACCTACACGCTGATCTTCAGTTCCTACCCAACATTCACACCTATCTCTAGTTGAGATATTTGGCTTGCAACAGAGACATTTTTTGTAGAGATTTCAAGAGTTTTCTATGTTTGTTTAACCTCTAGTTTTGCCACAAAGCAGATCCTCAGCCAGAGCATTCTTCTTTGGTGATTTATCATTCAAAAATACCTCTATCCAGGCAAGGTAGCACTTCTATAACCCTAAGCTTGGCGTCCAATTTTTTTGGAAACCACATTCTGCCTCTTTTGCCCTAATTCACTCCTCAATATTTTTTGTTTTTTTAACTTTACAAGCATATAACTTTATGCTCTTTTAGTGTTTAGTATACGTAATTATTATTTTTAATTTTCTAAAAGCACTAAGGACATAAAATATGAAAAATAGGGGTATTTAAATTGGAGAAAAATTGTTTTGGAGGAATTATGGTTTTTTAAAAACCCTTGTATTTTCACCTATTGAAGACGAAGGGTGAGGCCTGAGTTGGCAGGAGGCCAATTCCCCTATAGAATCAAGCTCTTTCTATTCTTCATTTTGCCTCGATTCCAATGAGTGGTTGGAAGGCTAGGTTTGCTCTCCACATGGGCATTTTTTTTGCTTTTCTAGTGTTGATTATTAAATTTGACCATATTTATGGGAACTTGTTTATGTAATAAATTTTGATCAGTATCTTAGAATTGAGCACCATTTTTTGTAAAAGTTCATGTTTTTACTTTTCCCATGTATTGGTCAAATTTATTTTGTAAAACACACTAAGTTATAAAGTGCCAAAATTTAGGGGGGAGAAAATATTGAGTCATAGGGGGGTATCTAGAGTCGTGTCTTGTGTGCACTTCCATTTCTCACTAAATATTTCTTTCCACATCTTAAAACAAATCTGCAAATAGTCTAAGTAAAGCATGGAGCCAAATCATCCTATCAAACCTCTAACACCCTTTAACTATCATATGTGGAAACTCAATATTCAACTTATGCTAAAGGATAAAGGGCTATATAGAGTGACTATAGGCACATAAAAAGAGCCAAATGCTATCAAAGATAAAGAAAAATGGTTCAATAAGTGTGATCAGGTCTTTGGGTTCTTATGTCTAAATCTAGCTCCTGAACTTTTGTTCCATGTTGAAACCTTGAAAATAGCCAATGAGGTATGGAAAACCTTAGAAAAACTCTTTGGGAAGGTTGATGAATTAAAAAGTCATGAGTTAGAAAATGAGCTCCTTAGTTTAAGCCCTAGGGATTTTGATACCTTAGAAGATTATTTCACAAAGTTTGAATCATTGAAATTGCAGTTAAAAGAATGTGGGATAGATAAAAAGGAAGATCAACTCAGATTTTCTATACTTTCCAAACTAGGTCTTGAATATTTTATCTTTATATCTTCTTTTTATACCACCAAAAGGGCTTTTGGTGCTACATGGAAAATGCCTACTTTGGATGAATTCATTGTTGACTTAACAAGGGAACATGATAAATTGATACAAATGGGTGCCATGAAGAATTATAAACCACATGCTCTTGTTGCTAGAAATTGGAAAAATAACAAAGGAGAAAAACAAAAGGACAAAGAAATCAAGAAAGATAAGAAAGATGAATTCTCAAAATTAAACACTCAAAGATTTTTAGATCAAGACAAAGAAAAAGCTAAGTGTACATATTGCAATAAAACTAGGCACATTGAGCAGAAATGTTTGAAGAAGAAGATCAATCATCTTACCAATCTTCTTGAAAAGCATAATATAAAGGATCCTGAATCTAATCAAGAGTCATCATCAACACTAGATACAACACCAGAAACATTTAAGGGCCATGCTCTTTTTGCATCTACAGTCTCTAAGTCTAGAACATGGATTCCTAATTCTAGAACCTAACATCACCACCATCATCAACTGTTGCTACATTAGAGTTTAGAGTTTCTTCATAGAAGGCTTCCAGAGATTCTTCACAGTAGGATTATCACCTTCAAGTATTTTGTACAGTGTCTAGTACACTTTGTTGTTTTCTTTCTTTTGGAGGAAAGTTTTTTCCCACATGGTTTTATTTCTTTCTCCACCTTATGAGAGATGATTTTGTACATGGGTACCTGATCAGGCCTAGTTGCCTAGACCCATCATTGTTTCGCTACTCCCTAAGTTGCACTTAAGGGGGGGTGTTAGTGTGAAAAGTTGCATTATCTATCTACTTAGCTTTTAGCATGTCTAGGAGATTTATACCCACACTTTCAATTAAGTCCAACTTTGGGCTTCTCACCTTTTTGTCTCACCTCATGTGGTAAAGACATGTGTACTCACCTTTGTGGGATACCTACTTCATGCAAACTTGCCACTTGTTCAAACATGTGTCACTTGAGCAAGACAAGTGTTGCACCTATGGAGGGTTGCTCAGTTGTTGTGTACAAGCTTCTCACTCCCTCATGCTTGCCTACTTAAGCAAGTCTCCTATGTACATTTAATTTATCTTTTGGTAATGTAATTTGGCTTATTGTGTGGAGAATAGCTTTGTGGTTTTATTCTTGCTTGTTGATCCTTGCTATTCCCAACATGAAACATATAACTTGTGATGCAAAGCTAAGGTGAAGTTGTATGGAATCCCTGCTTCAATATTTTTGAAGGAAAAAAACTAACATATAAGGTCAATATTATGCTTGCAAGCTTTTATTTTGTCTCTTGATCCATATTCCAATTACAAAATTTTGAATGCAAGTTAATAATCTCTATGCATATTTATTATCACATCTCTAAGTGTAAAATTACTTTCATATATTATTAATGCCACATGCCACCCAATACCTAAATACTTTATTCAATATTTGACTCTTGAAATATGTAATTTCATTGCTCAACCCACACAAGTAAATAAGTACTTTGAAACCAAACACTAGTTAAATTAAGTTATATTATAAATTTTAAATAGGTTTTTATACAACTTTATATCTAAATATTCTAAAAATGCTTTCCTTATAATGTTTGACAATATATTACTTACAAAATATAGTTGAACTCCTAAAATGGAAAGAAGTAATTGCATCCAATCTCCTTTGTTCTTCCAATTCTAAGAAATGCCAATATACTTTGAAGTAACTTTGTCATATGATCACAACCATATTTACCTAGACCATAAGAGATCTATGTGAAAGTAAATAAGATTACCATTAGTAAAACCATATTTATGTAATCATGATTAAAAAATGTCATTGTTATCTACAACTCATTTTGTGCATGATTTCTTCATTAATTGCCATTAATATTCTAGTTTTATAATTAGAAAAAGAGAAAAAGATTTAATAGAAAATCAAGGTTTAGGATGAAAACATGATTGTATCAGTACAAGAGATTCAAAGAGAACAATCTTTAATATTATTTACAACCACCTAACATTTTTATGACTCATTTTTCAATCATTGTCAGATTAACAAACCAAAAAATATCAAAGATATAGAATATGATAACAACATACCATTTTTCCTTATTAAATAGACTAATGATTTATGTATACTAAAGAGAACAAAAGAAAGAAGATAAAATACTGATGTCTACAAATTATCATAATAGGTTAAAATGAGTTAAAAGTACTAAAAATTATAATATAAAATTTGGTAGAAAATGAAAATTGTAATTATTATTTAATTTATCTAAAACTAAATTTTTGAATTAAAAAAATCAAATAAAAAATGTGGATGGTAACAAATAAACTAAACATTAGCATAAAAGGTCAAAATGAGTTAAAAGTACTAGAAATTATAATAGAAAATTGAGTAGAAAATAAAAATTCTAATTATTAAAATAAATTATCTAAAACTAAAATTTTGAATTAAAAGAACCAAATAAAAAAGATAACCCTAACAAATAAACCTTAATAAAAATAGAGTATGTAAAATTCCATAAAATATAAATAAATTACATGGAAAAAAGTCCTTCCATTAAAAGAGCCAACAAAATGGCACAAATAAAGGAGGAATCTCTAATAAACATGAAAAATGTTATGATAAGAACTATGACATGTTTTATATATAAGCCTAAAACTAATTTGTAAAATAAATCATAAATATTTATAAAATATTTTTCCCATAATAAGAAATGTTAAGGCCCTCTTATTATATTAGGGACTCAAACTATATATCATGAAAAGGGTTACATAGACAAGTTTAGATTGGTATGAAACCCTTTAACACATCGACCATAATAGCAAAACCAACCATATCAAAGGAAGTTGAATCAACTATTCCATCTCTTTGCATGTGAGGCATTTATAGCCCTAGATATATGACTCATTTGCTCATCCTTTATATTCCCTAGGGTAAAGTAAAGGTATTCAAGCATTGTTACTAGTGATCTAAGAGAGTCAAGCACGTTTCATAAGTAGTCCACACCCAAGGCTATCTTTAGTCGATAGGCTATTTATGTGGAGAAAGTTGCCAAAGAATCTTTTTAACTCCTTGAAAATTGTCTCATAAGTCACTGAGTTTATTTTCCCAGGCACAAATTATTTGGGAAGAACATTGGAAAGGAGTCAGGAAGATATGAGAATTTTAGCTTTTGTAGATGTGAAATGGTTGTTGTTTGACTTTTACTACTTTCTACCATTGTATCCTCCGCTCTTTTGCTTGAAATTATGTGAATTGTCTAAAATAATAATTGAAGCCGCCCTCTGGGATTTGGTCTAGCAATAAGTTGAAACAATTTGCATTTCAATGGACCTAGTTTGAAGTCACAGATGAATTGACTTTCTAGACGTGTGAATTTTTTGTTAGCTTTTTTAAGCAGAGGATTATTATATTCCTCCATCTACTTCATAGCCCATGGGCATAACCCATACTATTCTAGGCTCAACGACCTCCATCAAGCACTAGTCTTTTGTCACAATAAAGCAGATAATGTCCTTATACTTTTCAACAACTAATCTAGGGATCCTTTCCCTAGTTTGCATTAACTTCTAAAAGTTTTTGAAATAGCCCCATAGGGCTGAGTTTTGTGCATAAATATTTCCTATGTTCCTCAACTGGTTCCTAATCTGTACTACAACTAGTTTGTCTCCAATCTAAAAATGATTCTTCATGACAGGTAACTCTTGCATAAAATAGAAAAATAAATACATGATCAATGTACCGAATTTGAAAGGGTATTTGATTTCTTTTGTTTTCTTCAAGTTCTCCATTAACTGCTGTCGGAGCAATTCACACAGGTCATATTCTACATTTTCCTTAATCATTTGATAGGTAGTATAATGGCTATACCAGAGATAGAGTTTTACCAGTTTATAAAGTAGACCTTATAGCCAATTACCATGGATGCAAATCTAATTGCACGATCTTCAATATCACTGATCGTCAATGCCCTTTTATCAAACTTGGCTCTAGTGGCTTTCATCACTATATCATTCTTCACAGCCTTCAATACAGGCACTGTACTGGTAGAGTTTAGTCTTGTGACGGCCCTTATGGCATCTTTGGTGATCTTGAATGTAGAGTTGAGCCACATAAACTCATTATGAATTCAACTTAAGACATACCAGACCCATTCATTGTCCACAAAAATAGGGAAATCTATATACTGAATAAGTTTGTTTTCTTCCAGTACTTTGAATTCTTCCTTCAAATCTAGTTTATTATCACTCAAATGATTTAGATACAAATCTTTGACTTAACTACCTTCGTGTTCTTCTAGGGGAACATGTATATAAGCCCTAACGTCCTCCGCATGCATCACACTGAATGAAATATCTAAAAATGCACCATTTGGATCGAACTTTGTTGATTTGAATGGATGCTTCTTGAATTTTGGCCGTGCTCTTTCAGTTATATCAATCACATGTGGTGTTGCCATCTTTTGCAAAAGTTCAAATAAATTCACAGTAGGGTTTTGAATGTAAAAAATACCTTTTTTCATCGAATTAGTGTTTTATTTGGTCTTGTCTTAATTTGCTTTGGAAATCACTGAGTCGCTTGGAATTTCGCTTCAATTTGCCTTAGACACTTTGATAGTTTGAATGCAAAATGAATTTTTTGTTGAATGAGCCCCTTTTTAATTCTTGACTTCATCGCCATAAATGCTCCTATTAAAAAACTGTCAAACACATCTTTGCAGAATGTAGTCTATTAGGATTGCTATGCAATGTTTCACGTTTAGTCCTTTTCTTCCAAAATTTCATTCAAAAGATCTGTCATATGAATCTTTACAACATATCTTCATGCCAGATCTCAGCACTGACAATCTGGCTAGGGGATTAAGATTTACATTGTAGCTCCCCCTGAGCCAGAGCTCACCATCTACTTCCCTGAGGAAGTATCTGCACCAAAAACTGGTACGGATTCATTCCTGACCTCATTTATATCCTTCTTAATCCCGACCTTGCTCATTTCCTTCTTGATTTCCACTAGATCAATCTTGTTCTTGCCTTTATCTTCTTTCTGCTCTGTTTTCCTCTTCCTTGTAGCATAGTCTCTCTTCTTATTCTTGCTTCTACAAAATCTTGCAACATGTCCAAACTTGTTACAATTGTAGCATACCACATTCCTTTGTCCTTGATTCCTTCTATTGATTGGATTTGTTCTTGATCTGCATTGATTAGCCATATGTCCAAATCTATTGCATGCAAAACACTTTCCATTGAATGATTGAGTATTCCTTACATTATAAAATCCTTTCCTTACTAGACTTCTACATTCATTTGATCTATGACCAATTTTCTTGCAATTGAAACATTGACTGGAAAATGATGGAACATTCTGATTTATTCTACTCCTACACTAAGTAGCTTTATGACTAAACTTATTGCAATTAAAACAATGGCCATTGAAAGATGGGTACCTTTGAGCATTTGGTTGTCTGACCGGAGGTCTTCTAGGTCTTCTTCTTTGATTCTTGAATTGGTTTCCTTTGTTTTTCTTCAACACAGTGTTTGCTTGATCTGATTTTGAACTTTCTCCTTTCTCAAATCCCAAACCTTGCTTGTCATTGGAACTCTTTTGACTAGCAATCATTTCATCAAGTTTTGCAGAA
This sequence comes from Cunninghamia lanceolata, assembly GCA_027924645.1. Classification (NCBI taxonomy): domain Eukaryota; kingdom Viridiplantae; phylum Streptophyta; class Pinopsida; order Cupressales; family Cupressaceae; genus Cunninghamia; species Cunninghamia lanceolata. The sequence continues at coordinate 3,194,034 of BSBN01000619.1, read as the reverse complement.
CTTATTTTGAACTTCCCTTCATAGCTCTTAGCTTTTTCCAAGTCTGATTTTAGACTCACAACTTCTTTTTCAAGTTTGGCACATTCTTCTAACTTTCTTTTTATCATCAGATTTAGATCTTCTTCTGCTTTAGCTCTTTCTATAACTTCCACTTTCAAATAATCTAGGGTTTCATTTGCTGATATCAATTATTCACTAACTTCTCTATATTTTTCTTTGAATTTCTTGACTTGTTCTTTCATCTTTAGAATGCATTCATTAGCTTCTTGTATGTTATCCTTCAGATCCATGATTTCTGCTTTAGACTTTTTAAGATCAGTAAGAGCTGCTTCTAGTTCAACATTGTTTTCATATGAAAAATTTCCAAATCTTTTGGCTGCCATGAGTGAACTCTCCTAGATCTTCCTCAAGCTATTAGGCTTCTTCCAAGGAACCTTGCTCTGATACCAATTGTTGAAAATAAGGAATACTGAGAGGGGGGTGAGTGTTAGCTCACAATATATTAGAATAACAATACTAGATTATAGTATTCTAGGATACACATGACACCAAGATTTTTACGTGGAAAACCCAAAAAGGGAAAAACCATGGTGAGTGTTAGCTCACAATATATTAGAATAACAATACTAGATTACAAAAGGCTCACTGCCCAAAGAAATGCTCATTGTAGGTGGACTCACTATCCACAGAGAAAGAAGGATAGAAGATAGAGGAAAGAATGACTCACTGCCAGTAGATGAACTGCTGTAAATGCATCTACCATATTCTAGATCACAATTCCATTGAAGGTTTAATACACAAATTCAAAGGTCTTCATTTAGTCTACCCTGCCTCTTGGCTTTTCTACATATACTCTGTTTTCTCCCCTTGTTTACTTCTTCAACTCTGCACTCTGTTCATAATCCTTTACACTTCGAATTCACACACATATCACATATCTCTATCACATCAATATCTTAATCCATCAAGTATTTATATCCACAACAAGATTCATCTTATAATTAGGTCGGCAAGCTAGACTTGAAGTGTGTATACAATGTATTCTACTTTGTCGGCTTGATCATGTGTACAAATAGTAATGTGGACCAAACCAAACATATAATGATATTCATATAGGTTGGCACCAATCATACTGTTAGGTCTCAAAAATGTAGGGTACAAGTCCTAAGAGGATGCTAGGCTCTATGCTTAGATTTGCAACGTTTTTGAACTAACAAAATGGAGTTAACCTGTAGGGTTGATGACTCCCTGCACTTTAGGTTCTGCTAGACCTAGGTGGGTGAACCTTAATAGCTAAAGCAAATTGAATGAATATCTTTGAGTTGATTCTATCCACAGTGGCAAAGGGTGTGGAATAGATGAGAGCTTGCAAACTACTTCTAATCCGAATACTAAGATCTGAGATGTAATTGTTTGAATAAGATTTTATAGAATCCTAGCATGGAATTGGTATGACTAGTGCCTATTTTTATTGGGCTAATGGAGTCAAGGTGTATATGATATATGATTTACTTACTGGTTACAATTCTAATTGTTTGGCACTTGTGTTTGTTTATACCTTGTATAAACACGCAAGAATGTGACTGATAGACTCTACTTATTGATCCACTTGATCCTACCAGGTTACTGTGACTTATTGAAAGGATTTTAATCCTTGCTTGAAGAAACCAATCAACAAAATCACACAATGACAGCAAGTGTGTATTGACAAATGGAGTAGATCCTCAATTTGAATAACAAGACAATATCGAGTTGGAGACAGTATGGCAATCTTGTCAATTATATGACTCTTCTTACTGATCCAAATGTTACTTCCAAGTTACTGTAATCAATCAAAAGGATTTTAATTCTTTAATAGAAACCAATTAATTCAATTACACAAAAAATAACAAGTGTGTCTCGATGAAACTGAAATATCAACTTGGAAACTCAAGTTCAAATAACAAAGAAATAACAATGTGGAGACAACCAAATAATTGTTCAGCTCAACAAACAATAGACACCAATATTAAATCACCAATTTATGCATTCTTCTCCATTATACAATTTCAAAAGATTTTACAATATACAACATAATGTTCTATTTTGGCAACTGATCAATCCATCCAGTTATCTAACTCCTACTTTTGATCATGATGTTTTTGCTAATCTACTAATGATAATCTCGATCTTGATTCTTTGCCTCTTCTTTATACCTTGTAATTTTAGGGTTGTGACCCTTTGAAAATCCTTTGAATGTAACCTTCCGTTTAATTACTTTTCTTTGGCAAGAGTAAAATATTTAATTTTATCCTTCATTTTTACATCTTGGTGATGATGATAATAATAATTATTTTCCTTTTGGTGGCAACTTTCATCTTCATATTAATTTTTCGTAGAAGCATTTCATCGGTAACTGCCTTGGTTAATTCTTCTCAAAATTTTTTCATCCCCAAGTGAAAATACTTAACTATAATTATTACATTTCACTTAGCCAGTTGATTCAAAATAATCACTTACCTTTAAATACTTTATTCCATAGATTAAAAGTGTTCAACCTATTTTAATGCAAAATTTGTTTTCATTGTTTCATGCTTCTCGAGATTTCGCGGGGGGCTAATTCTTTTGTTTCACCAATGTACTCTTCTCTGCCTGATGAAGTATATCCTTATTAGGTAAAATAATTTAATAACTCCTTTTATGAAAATATTTTACTTTTCCATTAATGAAGACTTGTTTTCCTTCTCAAATAATATTTTTCCCTTTGAAATGTCTTCTTTCAAATAAATTAAAATTCTTCTACGCTCAAAATATTTTTCAATGGGTGATATTTTCCCCACCCTCACATTAATTAAATAAATCCTTGCCTTGTAATAATTTCTCCACGGGAAATGACTTTACCAAAATATCAGTCTCTTCAAGTAATTTTGTATGTGATTTTACTCATAAAATGTTCCACTTCATATTTCTTTGGGTGAAAATATTTTCACGGGCCATCATACACATTTTCACAAAATCTTATTGACTTTTCTAGAAAAATATTTCACTTTTGAAAAAATAATCTCAACTTCATAATTCCTTCAATGAAAATGCGAAACTCATTTCATCAACTTTTTATTTACTCTCTTGTTGAGATTTTATTTTCCCTTTAGTAATGTCCCTATTTTATGACCTTCAAAAATGTGAAATCTTCAATTTTATCATCGTCATATTTTGTTAATCTTTTTGTTGGCACTTTATAAGTTTTCCTTTGATGGTTTTTTTTCTTCCTCATCGGAGTGAACTATGCTATCGGAGAGATTTCTGCAGTCTCTCCCGATCATATATTTCTTCCCGATGCAATTGTATTTAACTTATCAATGAAAGTATGTTTGTCTCTTGCCTAAAGGATATCCATCGGCATAACACAAGAGCTCAGTATGATTTGAAAATCTTACTCTGACCAGGTTACTCTTACCGATGAGTTTTTGATTAGTGAATTTTTTTTTTGCGTGGTTTTTTTTAGGGTTTCTCCAACAGTGTTTCTAATGTAGGAGCATCCAGGGTGTAAGAGCAATCTTGCATCAACCAAAAAAAAAATAATAATAATAAAAAAATGTGTTGTTTCTTTTCAATAAGGGCTAAATTTGGTAGGGTTACTATTTTTAGTAAGTTTGCATTTGTGCATGGTTGGATACAAAATCTTACACGGACCTCTAGAATGGTGAATTGAAGCTAATGGTGAAGAAATCACTTTAATATCATTTGTCATTTGTGAGATATTAAAATTTCAAATTCCAAAAATCCTATTGAAATATTCAAAGTCAAATTTGAGGCACTTAGAGGCTCCGGATGGGCCCGAAATTTGGTGGGAAACCCAAGTAGTCTACCTATTAGTATTACTTATGCTCCATCGTCTTTTCGAGAGCTTTCCGAAAAGGTATTATAATTGAAAATCCAACTGTTGGATCAAAAGTTATGGCCCCGCGAAGTTGACTTATTTTTTGAGGGAGATGCAAATTTCGAAATTAAGCTGGTGGTCGCCAAAAAGGGCTATATATAACCATTTTTGGGAACCCTTAGGGTAGTAGAGTTAAGGGGGAAGGTGTAGAGTCAAGAAAGATAGGAAATTAGAAACCCTAGTTGATTTGGGAATTACAGAAGGCTGAAGATTCCAGAGTTTTGAGGGAGGGAGCTGTAATGTGTTGCACCCTGTAGGGGATTCATCCTCTGATTGTATTTGAGCTTCTATAATGTAATGTTTTTCCCATATTAATAAAATATCATCCTATTTTTTATTTGCAATTTCAGTTATTGTGTGTTTTATGATTTACCCCCTTCATCAAGTGGTATCAGAGCAAGGGTTCCTGAGTGTGTATACAAATTGCCGACCGTGAGGCAGTTTGCACTAGGACCTAAGGTTGTGGGTTTGCTGCATAGATCAAGATCCCTCCACGAAGAAACCGTGGTGGGAGGAATGCTTTGACGGAAGAGGATTTTAGAGCCCTGCAAAGACAAATCGATGCATTGCAAGAGGAGCTGCGAAGAGGGTTCGAGTCGAGAAGGAGAGAGGAAAGCGAAGATGAAGCTGAAGAAGAGCTATCCAAGGAAGAACAAGAAGCTGCGGGAGATCTTGCAGAAGTTAGGTTGTTGAGGGCCATTTCAAAGATCAGAAAGAGGCCCAGGATCGAAGTTTCTACCTATTTTGGAGATTTGAATCCGGAACAACTTATTGATTGGATCAATGATATGGAGGAGTATTTTGAGTATGAAGATGTGGAAGACCCTGAACAGGTCAAGTTTGCAAAGACAAAGTTGAAGGGCCACGCCAGTATTTGGTGGAAGGAGGTCCAGTTAGAGAGAAATAGAAGAGGAAAATTAAAGATTACCAGATGGGATCGAATGGTGGAGAAATTGAAGAAGCAGTTCATTCCTGTGGACTATGAGATGGAGTTGCTGAAGAAGTTGCAAGGATTGAAGCAAGGTAACAAGTCTGTTAAGGAGTATACAAAAGATTTTTATAAGATCACTATTAGGATAGGCCATGGAGAGGCCAACAAGGAGAAGGTGGCCTGTTACACTAATGGGTTGAGGCCTAGTATTCAAGAAGAGTTGAGCTTGGTTAGAATGACCACCATAAAAGATGCGTACCAATTTTTCCTGAAGGTGGAAGAGAAGCTAAATAAGAGATTTGAAAGCAAGCAAAGGGGAAGAGGTCAAGGCGGAAGGACTGGCGGAAGACCCTATGGAGGCTGAAATGAAGATCCAAAGAAAAGTGAAGAAGCTAGAACCAGTCAAAATCAGAGAGGAGATAATACCTACCACCCTCGTGACCAGAATAATGGTGAGCAAAGAGGAAGAGGTAGACCTGGGCAAGGACTTGGAAGAGGAGGTTTTAGAGGAACATGTTTCCAATGTGGAGAAGAAGGGCATCAAGCATACGAGTGTCTGTAACATCAAGGAAGGATGAATAGAAGACCTGAAGCTAATGCACAAGTTGCACATGTGGATGAAGATGCACAGTCTAAGCACTCTGAAGATGCAGAAAGGGGAGAAACCCTAGTTGTCAGAAGAACTTTGTTGAATGAGGAGAAATAACCCAATCAGAGGAAGAGTTTATTCCACACAAGGTGCAAACGTGAAGGTAAGTGTTGTGATATTATTATTGACCGTGGAAGCACTGATAATCTTGTTTCAGAGGAGATGGTTGACAAGTTGAAGTTGACAAGAAGAAAGCATCCGCATCCATACCAGATTGCATGGTTGCAGAAGGACCATAGAGCTTTGGTCAATGAACAGTGTTTAGTGAAGTTCAAGATTGGTGACTACCATGATGAGGTGTTGTGTGACATCATACCGATTGATGCATGTCATATGTTATTGGGGAGGCCGTGGCAGTATGATAGGAGTGTTGTCCATGATGGTCGTGCAAACACATACTCCCTAACAAAGGATGGAGTCCATCATAAGTTGAAGCCCTTGAAGGAGGTGGAAGAAAAGGTATGTAGTACTACTAGAATTTGCTTGGTAGATGGTAGAAAGTTTTTGGAGGGTATGAAGCATGAGCATTATTGCTTTGCATTGATTCCTAAGATTAGTCAAGAGAAATGTGAAGATGTACCAGCAGAAGTCTCAAAAATGTTGGAAGAATTTCAAGATATTGTCTCTGATAATGTACCAAAAGGTTTACCACCAGTGAGGAAGATAAGTTATCAAATGGATTTGATACCAGGAGCTAGTTTGCCAAATAAGGCAGCCCACAGAATGACTCCAGCAGAGAATGAAGAGTTGAATAGACAAGTTCATGAGCTTTTAAGGAAGGGACTGATAAGGGAGAGCCTAAGTCCATGTGCGGTACCTACAGTACTAGCACCAAAGAAAGATGGAGAGTGGAGGATGTGTACAGATTCCTGAGCCATCAACAAGATCACAATCAAGTACAGATTTCCATTGCCAAGAATGGATGACATAATGGATTGTTTGAGTGGAGCCAAGTACTTCACGAAGATTGATCTGAAGAGTGGGTATCACCAGATTCGAATCAAAGAAGGAGATGAATGGAAGACGGCCTTCAAGACAAAGGAGGGTTTGTATGAGTGGTTAGTCATGCCATTTGGGCTAACCAATGCACTGAGCACATTCATGCGGCTCATGAATGAGGTACTAAAGGAATTTTTGGGAAGTTTTGTTATTGTTTATTTAGATGACATTTTGATTTTCAGTAAGACTTGGGATGAGCATTTGATGCATATCATAAGAGTTTTAGAGAAGTTGAGGGAGGAGAAGTTGTTGATCAATCTGAAGAAATGTAGTTTTGCAAAGAAGGAGTTGGTATACCTGGGATTTGTTGTCTGAGGAAGGTCTTAAGATGGACCCAGAGAAGGTGAGGGCTATCATTGAATGGCCTACGCCAAGGAGTGCTTTTGAGGTAAGATCTTTTCATGGTTTGGCAAGTTTTTACAGAAAGTTTATCAAGAATTTTAGTAGCATTTGTACACCCCTAACTGAGACAATGAGAGGGGATAGAAAAGAGTTTAGATGGACTAAAGGAGCAGACAAGAGCTTTGATACATTGAAGCAGAAAGTCGTAGAACAACCTATGTTGGCACTTCTAGATTTCAATACGGTATTTCAGGTAGATTGTGATGCTAGTGGTAGTGGTATAGGAGCTGTTCTAAGTCAAGAAGGTAAGCCCATTGCCTATTTTAGTGAGAAGCTTAATGATGCCAAGAAAAAGTATTCTATTTATGATCAAGAGTTTTATGCAATAGTCCAGGCTTTGAAGAAATGGAGACATTATTTGTTGCCAAAAGAGTTTGTTTTATATACTGATCATTAGGCTTTGTAGTATCTTAATAGTCAAGGAAAGTTAAATCAAAGACACTTAAAATGGGTTGAGTTTTTGTAGAGTTATACTTTTGTTTTGAAGCACAGGAGTGGGAAGTCCAATAGGGTTGCAGATGCCTTGAGCAGAAGGCGAAGTTTGTTGACAAAAATGAAGATAGAGGTTGTTGGGTTTGATGAACTCAAAAGTTTGTATCCTGAAGATCTAGATTTTGTAGAGGCTTGGAAAGCTTGTTTGGAACCTATTACTTTGGACAGGACAAAATGGTTGGATTACATAATCCAAGATGGTATGTTGTTTAGAGGAATCCAATTGTGCATTCTGAGGAGTTCCATGAGAGAGAACCTGATTAAGGAGAAGCATAGTGGAGGATTTGCTGGACACTTTGGTCATGATAAGACCATTGCTATTGTTGGTGAACATTATTACTAGCCACAATTGCAGCAAGATGTGAGGTAATTTGTGCAGAGTTGTAGAGTGTGTCAGATGGCAAAAGAAACAAGTCAGAATACAGGGCTATATCAGCCATTACCTATACCAGAGAAGCCATGGGATGATATTAGTATGGATTTTGTTCTTGGTTTACCAAGGACACAGAGAGGGCATGATTCCATTTTTGTGGTGGTGGATAGATTCTCAAAGATGGCCCATTTTATTCCGTGCAAGAAGACTAATGATGCTATTCACATTGCAGAGTTATTTTTCAGGGAGGTGGTGAGACTACATGGTCTACCTAAGAGCATAATTTCAGATCGAGATACCAAATTTGTTGGTTATTTCTGGAGGACATTGTGGAAGAAGTTGAAGACAGATTTGAAGTTTAGTTTTGCACACCATCCACAGACTGATGGATAGATAGAAGTAGTGAATAGGAGTTTGGGTAACCTACTACGATGCTTAGTAGGAGATAAGCCCAAGGGATGGGATTTGATTTTACCATAGGCAGAATTTGCTTACAACAATTCTCTCAATAGGAGCACAGGTAAATCTCCATTCCAGGTTGTGTATGGGAGTAGCCCAAGAACTGCTTCCAAATTGAGGAGGATGGATAAGGGGGAGAAGAGTAGTGCCAAAGCTGAAAATTTTGCTGAGCACATGAAGAATTTGCACAAAGAGGTAAGAAAGCATATCCATAAGATGAATTCTCAGTACAAGGCTAAGACAGATCAGAAGAGGAGGCATAAGGAGTTTCAGGAGGGTGATGAAGTCATGGTTCACTTGAGAAAAGAAAGATTTCCAGTTGGTACATATAATAAGCTGAAGATGAGAAAATTTGGACCATGTAGAATCTTGAAGAAGCATGATTTAGGAAATGCATTTGAGGTAGAGTTGCCTAATGACATCAATATTTCACTAGTGTTCAACATTTCAGATCTGACAGAGTATCATGATGATGGACTTGATAAAGGAACACAGTGGGACATTCCAGCATCTACTTCAGAGAAGGAGGAGATAAAGGGCATTCTAGATAGTCGTGTGGGTAAGAGTACAAGAAACAGGCAGTATACAGAATACTTGGTGAATGGAAAGGAAGGCCTGTTGAAGATTCATCATGGTTATCTGAGACTGAGGTTAATCATTTTGGTTTCCCTCTAACACATGAGAAGTGATAGGGTCACTTTTCAAATTACCCCAGGTGTCTGATGTAGGAGCATCCAGGGTGTAAGAGCAATCTTGCATCAACCAAAAAATAATAATAATAATAATAATAATAAAATGCATTGTTTCTTTTCAATAAGGGCTAAATTTCGTAGGGTTACTATTTTTAGTAAGTTTGCATTTGTGCACAGTTGGATACAAAATCTTACACGGACCTCCAGAATGGTGAATTGAAGCTAATGGTGAAGAAATCACTTCAATATCATTTGTTATTTGTGAGATATTAAAATTTCAAATTCTAAAAATCCTATTGAAATATTCAAAGTCAAATTTGAGGCATTTAGAGGCTCTGAATGGGCCCGAAATTTGGTGGGAAACCCAAGTAGTCTACCTATGAATACTACTTACGCTCCATCATCTTTTCGAGAGCTTTCTGAAAAGGTATTATAATTGAAAATCCAACGATCAGATCAAAAGTTATGGCCCCGCGAAGTTGACCTATTTTTGGAGGGAGATGCAAATTTTGAAATTAAGATGGTAGTCGCGAAAAAGGGCTATATATAACCATTTTTGGGAACCCTTAGGGTAGTAGAGTTAAGGGGGAAGGTGTAGAGTCAAGAAAGGCGGAAAATTAGAAACCCTAGTTGATTTGGGAATTACAGAAGGCTGAAGATTCCAGAGTTTTGAGGGAGGGAGCTATAATGTGTTGCAGCCTGTAGGAGATTCATCCTCTGATTGTATTTGAGCTTCTGTAATGTAATGTTTTTCCCATATTAATAAAATATCATTCTATTTTCTGTGTGCAATTTCTGTTATTGTGTGTTTTATGATTTACCCCCTTCATCAGTTTCTCTTCATGGATTTCCAAGTAAAACCTTGGATGTTCTCGAACAAGATCAATGAACTTTTGCAAATTCACAGAGGAATCTAGTTCCATCAATACTCTAGGGCCGTAGACCAAACAATCATCATCTTTCGTAAATTCAGTTACATTAGTGTGAAAACCTCTGACCCTGTTTAAATAATTTGACAATGATTTGCTACATTCTATTGCAATTTCCAGTGCCTCCAGTGCATATGCAAATGATATGATGGCATTTGTTGATGCAATTGCCAGTATGATATTTTTAACAACACCCTGAGTAGATGACTCCACTTATACCAAATGCTTTCACTCTTTCAAGTGCCTGTGAATAAACCCATTGCATGTGCTCTAGATTGTTTGCATCAACAGGTTTTCCATGATGTGCCTTGTCCCATTGGATTAGATGAGCATACTCAATGCAGTGAGTAGCTGATTGAGGAGTCTCTGCAAGAGTACATAAATGAAATTTAATATGAGGCGGGAAAAGATATACGATACACTTCGAAGCAAGGTGTGACTCTTGGTAAGATCACTCTTGCATTTCCTTTGAATCCTTCAGTACCCCCATCAACCATAGGTTTAATTGTTTCTGAACGTGGTTCATCAGCAGAATCATATTCAAGAAAGCTACAAGCCACTGCATTAATATAACTTCGAGCCTCAATTGAATCAAGACCAAGTGCAATTATATTAAACTCGCCGTAGAAGTCAATATCTTTCTCCTCAATCCGACAGAAATGGGGTATAATGTTTGCCCCACTAACTCACTCCAAAGTTAACTTTGAGAGTTGCTTTCAACTTCAAATCTGATAAGATTATGCAATCATCATGTGAGTGACTAAGTACACTAGTGATTATTCCTGTTCCTGTGTTTGTTAGAATTGTTAACAACATCATTAAACTTTCAACATCTTATGTTTTATTGAAAACCTTATGATTCGATAATTGTGCGAAGCATGCCGGGTCCCCTTGTGGGCCCGGCTAAAAAATTTTCATTTTCAAACAAGTTTTTTCTCTTGAATTGACTTTAGATTACCTTAACATGCTTCTAGAGTGAATATTTGAAATGGGCCATCATTAGAATCGACCTTCTGATACTTTGCACAATGAGCAAAATAGGCCAAGTAGCCTTTGGAATCAGTTTGGGAAACTGATCAAAACTTCTCCTAGAGCCACGAAAATGCACCAGTATGTTGAGTTATGATAGGGGAGTATGGTTACACAATGGTTTGGTGTGAATTTATTAGGATTAAAAGATGCTCGCAATCAAAGTAGCTCACTCAACATATTTTCATGCGTGTTTAAACTCAATGAAACTTGCCAACTTACGTCTTTGAAAAAATATCAAAGCTGATTTTGAGGAGCTACCATCCTGGAGATTAGGTCATTTAGCTTAAATGAACATGTGTACAAAATGATTATTCATCATTCCTCTTCCTTCGCAAAATATCAAGTGCCAAAGTTGACCTTTCTGAAGCTCCCTGGGAATGTAGTCACAAAACTGTGTAAAACCCATTTAGATTTGATTTTGAAAAAATATCAAACGAAGTGCTGGGATCTTGAGAATTGAAGGCACATTAATATGGGAAGAATTAGAGACACCAATTGGTTTGTCATGAACATGACCTGATTGCCAGATATTAGGTTCCAAAGTGAACCACTTGAAAACTGCACCTGTCAAAAATGCATTAGTGCTTATTAACTTGCTATTTTGAAAACCCATCAAATCTCTTCTTGGGAAGTTGTAACTGGAGGATTTAGTTCATTTAAGCTTGATGAAAATGTGTGCAAGATATTTTCTCACCAATCATCTCTGATCACAAAATATTTAGGGCCAAAGTTGACCTCTCTGGAGGTGAAAACTGTGAAATCAGGGCTAAGTGTATTTGCTTTTCATTTTGAAAAAATGGCAAACGATGTGCCGGAGCCTTGAAACTAAACATAGAAGTACATTTTCATAGGGTGAATCAAGAACACCAATCAGTTTTTCATGATCATAATTCAGCTCCTGGATATTACCCTTCAAAGTTGGCTTCCTGTGCTGATTTCACATTGTGCAGGCAGCAAACTTTACCAAAACCCCTTAACTTGATTCCTCGAAACATAGTCAAATCTTGTCATAGGAAGTTGAAATCAGATCTGTGTACTCATGTATGATGGGTAAGCATGCTATCAAAGTGATTTTGCAAGAAAATGAACAAGCTTCAAAACACAACTCTCCAAGGTAGGCTTCTTGGACATATTTTCAGGTGTATCTATGAGTGTTGAAATTGTTTTTTTTCATATGGGAACCCGAAATTTCTTGCAAAAATTGGTATGAAATTTTAGGTCCCAACACATACAACCACTTAGATTTATTATTCAAATAATATATCTTCTCCGCATATAGATTTTACATGCTTGTCACCCTATCTCTTAAGAACATGCTTGGCCAATTCATCTGTCATATCAAAACTTTCACTACGGACCACAAGAGACTCAAGGATTCATAACCAACATTAATTCTTGACCTCTTAGCATACCTTTAGAACTATTGTGTGGTTACACAACATGCCCCATTTTGACTTGGCAAAACAGGGACCCAACTTCTTTTGGCTTGGTTTGTGTTTCTTGCTTTCTGGCGGTTTGGTAAAAATCAGTCAAGTGCATCATCACGTTGAGTCAGGATGAGGTAAGTCATCATTATGAGGTCAGTTTGTCAAAATTCACATTTCCTATCGGTGACCTCATATTCTGAAAGAACATTAAATTTCATGCAGGTTTGCCTTTTACATCACCCTGGTATTCATCAGGATGTGAGAGTTATGAACAGTCAAAGTCTTGGTCAAACCTGATATTCGCAAGAGGGGGGGTCATATTTTATAATCTGAGTCATGTTGTTTAAAGATCATCATCATATTTGAACATCCCCCGATATATCTTGCGGCTCAAATATCCGGACGACAACTTTAAATGGTAGTAAGTCTTTCCGTCAAACGATCTTTTATACCGCGAACATCATGTTTTGAAAAGTAACCCGATATTCGTTAAAATCATCCTGACGCGAAATATCACCCTTAACAAACATCCTGATGACATCATCTGAATACGATAAATGAAGAAACAAACATCCTGACGACATCATCATCATATTTACATTTCAACAGGATATTTTGTAAACATGATCATGTTCGCCCAATATGACGATGACGTCATGAAGCATGTCCGATACAAAGAACGAATATCATGATGACATCATCCTGATATTCAAAAAGGAAGACGAGCAAGCTTGGCTCATCATCATCATTTTTGTTTTGAAACATCGCCCGATAAACCGAAATATCCTCCTGATGTGCTAAAACGTAAACAAAGGGTGCATTGTCACCCGAATCTTGTCGCGATAATAATTTCAATGCTTGGGAGGATGATATTGAAGCTCAACCTGATATTCATGAATATCATCCTGCTCTCATGATATCCTGTCATATGGATATCCCCCCGCTCCCTTTGCCGCCATTATCATTAAATGCGTGCAGATATGGTAGGTGATTCCCGCCGATCCCGGAACCCAATGAAATACCTGGCGAGATCCTGAGTTTTCGCACGAATGATTAAAGATTGCAATCTAACTTGTCAGAGTGCCCTAAATTTACCCTAACTGCGAGGTTAAGAGGTAATTCAACCGCCATTGTTACATTTACCTGCGTTAAAATTGTTTTACAGAGCACTTGCCTCCATATCCGCATAACAGCTACCGTTGCGCAATTCGAGCTCACAGATAGAAGGAAGGAAGTGATCAGCAGTTGAATTAAGAGCATCTTGATGATATACTGGTATAAAGGAAATTCTACATAACCAGGTAAGTGAACTGAAACCCTCATCATGTTGTTTTTAGATGATGTTGTATGTTCTGGTTATGTATCCATATAAGTAAGTAATATGAAATTGATGCAATAGGCATGATATTTGCAATATGTATGCATGCATATCCCTGTTGTGAGAAGAAATGTTGTTAATTGCAGGTACCCATGGCTGAAAAATGCTTAGTCAAGAATCATGAGGAATTCAGCAGGCCTATGTTCTCTTCTCAGAGAGGGGTCCTGTTCAAATATGGAGCAATTACAGACACCCATCAGGGGATTACTAACCTAGAGGCCTGGTCGGCCAAGCTGAATGATGGACATGACAAGAGTCTGGTATTGGACGCAGTGTTTGTATCAGGTATGTGGAACGCTGCTGGCTTCCCATATTCCATGGAGTCTCCGGAGCTCGTCATTGAGTGCGCCCAGAATTATAACCCTCAGACGAGGCAGGTGGTGAAGCATGGGAGAGTGTATGCAGACCTATCCATCAAGGGTCTCTCCCAGACATTTGGACTGCTAATGGGCAGTAAGGTAAAGAGTGTAGACTTGAAGAAGTCTGAAAGAGAATACGAGGCCAACAAGAAGGCGGCCAGAAAGAACATGTATGCTTGGCGGGCTGAGAACAGCACATACAATGCAGCAGCCAAGCTCCCCGTGCACATGTTCAAGTTTGATTTCAATGAGGAGTATCAGTACGTGATTGCCCTACTGAACAGGGTGACTGGCCAGCCTGATACTGGTGAATTTAGAGATTGGATGTACGGAATCATAATGATGTGCCTGTATGCAGACATCAAGCCACTGTGGGGCCAAATAATAAGCGATGCTCTGCATGAGCAGCTGATGACCCTGGGAGGTTCAGATTGTGCATTCTACATGACCTCTTATATCGTGTATTCTTGTGCTTATAGGGGCACTTTTGATGCCCTAGTAATAGATGGAAAACTGACGGGCACAAATGCAGCATATATCTGGGATCATCATCCCCAGCTGCAAAGAACCAACTATATCAAAGACTACAAACTGGTCAATGATGCATTCTCTATGCATCTGGTAAGGACCATGGAAGATGACAGAACTAAAAGACTGAGCATGGAGGCTCAAGAGGCAGTATACAGGCATGGGGCATGGTACATACAATTTGCCACCTTTTCCTATATCAGGATAGAAGGTTTTGAAGGACATCCCCTGATGCTGCCAAGATATCCTACGGATGCAGTAGTGTTAATGGAATTTATCAGGCAGGGCTCCACCATGATACAGATGTATAAGGATGCCAAGAAGCTGCCACCAATTTTGTTCCCAGTCAGCATTGGCAACTACATGTGCCCTGACTCTGACAATATAAAGAAGGTGATGGTCACCCTGAACAAGATGAATTTACTACCTTTTCCAATAACGAGACCATATGATCCTTACGGTCGAATGCAGAAGATCCTAGGAAAGCCTATTCACCAGAGGCACCTAGAGGATTTTTGGGCTGACTGTGAAGATGAGGTAGAAGCCAGGAGAAGGAGGTATCAGAGGTTGACTCTAAACCAGATTAGAACGTTTGACTGCATATCCCTCCCTCCGCAGCTGAAGAGTGATGACGGCAGGATAATGGCAGATGAATATGAGCAGAAGAAGATTTACAATGATACCATCTCTGCACCTGACCTCACCATGCAGGAGGATATGTCCTTGGACCCATTCTTTGCTAGAACCATACACTTGACCCAAGCTTGGGTAGATGCACAGGTAGAGGCATTGAAGAAGAAGGGTGTTGCCATCACGGTGGACAACAAGAAGAAGGGGCAGGACATCCCTGCAGATGAATATGATGACTTCCAGCTGGAGAAGAGGAAGACTAAGGGAGAAGGGATCCCTCCACCACAGCAGCCTAGCAAAAGGGCCCCAAGGGGCAAGAAGGTGGAAAAGGGACCCAAAGGGGTCATAATTGAAAGGGCAGTATTCACAGCGAAGGAGGCAGCCAAATCAGGATCAGAATCGGATTCTCCTCCAAAGCCCAAGAAAACCAAGACAGCAGAGGCTAGAATCACAGAGACCCAAGAAGTGGGTCAGTCATCCAAACAACCAGGCAAAGCTATCCTCATGGAGGAGGAGCCTGAAGAAGAGGATGAAGCTCCACTAATAATAAGAAGAAAGAGGAGAGCTCCACAGGTGTTGGTTCCCACCACACCTAAGAAACCAAGAACCTCCATGAGAGGTGAGATAAGTCAACCCCCAGCACAATTACAAGGGGCAGGTAGTGAAGCGCCGAAGGAACTTCAGCACAATGTTCCGCTTCCTACCATTGTCAAGTTCAAGACTGAACTTGCTGAAGAGCAACAAAAAGAAGCATCTCAGACACAAGCGGAAAGGCATGTCTCGCTAGACGAGACAATAAACTTGTCTGATGATGAGGTGGTGCAGGATGTGGCTGCACAAGAAATGGAAACACTGGCTGCTGGCATCAGCATGACCCCTCACAAGCCTCCAATGGTTCAATCAGTGCTTGAGGAGATGAAACAAGCAGAAGCGGAGCAAGAAAAGAGCCTGGAACCAGAAAAGAGCCCGGAGTAGGTAGCTCAGAACATAGGGCTGGATACACTGATCGCTGAGGTGACAAGTCCTGTAGTGGTAGACTTGGCAAAGAAACAGGATGCAAGTCCTGAGAAGCCAGCAGGATCACCTGATAAGGGCCACCTAACAGAGGAGATAGAGATGGCAGAAGCAGAAGGCCATGCTCTTGAATCAGGCCAGCAAAGCCCACAAGATACATCAGCAGGACCTGCTATAGTGGAGGTCCAAGAAATAAAGGCTGATGAGAAGAAGGAAGAAATAGAGGATCCAGCTGCTAAGGCACAAGAGGTGGATAGTGCAGGCACAGAACAAGTAGCAGCCGCAGAACAGATGCCATCACCTCAGGCAGATCCTATGATATCAGGTACGGTGGACATACCACCAGAAATAGAGAAACAAAAGGAGGATGATCAACCTCCACAAGGGGAAGAACTGGGGACAGATGAAGAAATGATGGAGAAAGATCATGATCATCATGATCTACATACAGGTACACCGTAGGGTTCCCCACACAAAGAAGATGCTCCCCCAGAAAAGGAAGTTCCTCAACAGGAGGAGGCACCACAAGATCAGCAGCAAGGCGAGCATCAAGAGAGAGAAAAGGAAAAATCACCATCTCCACAACACGGGTTGATAGAAACGGGAGATAGGGGTGAACAACATCATGATGCTGAAAAGCATGATCAGGTGCCTCCATGGTTAGAAAAGGAGGTAAATGTTGAGGAGGAACTTGAAATCCAAGAGTTCGACGTCTCCACCCTATTCTCCGCGGATATAATGAAACCCAGGAGAAAGGCCAGAATGACTTCGGCCATCAAAAGAGATTCGGCGACAGGGAGAAGGACCGCACAAATTGCTGTACCTGCGGTAGAGAAGGAGAAAGGCAAGATCACTGTCGATGAATTTCAGATCAGCACAGTAGATTTGGGTTTTGCCAACGAAGAGTAGGAAGGTCAAGAGGGAAAAGACATCATAAACTCTCTAATTTAGAAAGTGAAAAGAGAGAAGGAGAAAAATAAGCAACATAAGGAGCACATTGCTTAGTTGCATGCTTATATTAAAGGCTTGACCAATCCTGATGATACTACAAGTGAAGCTGCAGTCCCATTGACTGCCATTTCTCAGGAGGAGGTAAATAAATTGGACCTCATGAAACATGAGGTGTCCGTAATAAGAAAATGGATGTCATCCACATTGGATGATGCTATAGAAAAAAAGAAGGGTTCTTTGAAGAGGTGGAGCATATTAAGTGACTCCAAAACCAATGTGGACAAATTGCAGATGCAGACCGGGAAAAGGTCTTATAAACTGGAGAAAGTCCTCAGCCTGTTGGGAGAAATAAGGAAGATAAACCCACAACTGCTTATTAGTAAGCAGGTATTGAATAATAATACTGCATTATTAGTGGATATCTGGTACAAAGATGTACAGTTTGAATGTGGAGTCCTCAAGAGATGCAATAGTAAGCTAAGGGAGATCAGCATGAGGCTACGTGATTTAATGGGCATTGAGGTAGACATGCTAGAAACACTAGAAGGCAAAGTAGAGGGGAAAATAGAGAATCAAGATGAAGACTCTGCTCTTAAGGCTCTATGCAGTAACTTCCAGATGGAAGATGATGGTCCACTCATCCACTTGACAGAGGAGATTATAAATAAGGTGATGAGGATCAAGGTCAAGATGGAGACCTACAGTGAGACATTGCAGGATAGGGAAAATAAGCTGGATAACAGCAGGGATAAGTATGAGGCACACAAGCACGCCATTATCAAGGCAAAGACTCAAGATGGCGGAGGAATAGATCAGGTTGTGTAGTCATATGAACAGATCTAGAGCAACATGCAACCCCATATGCAGCAGCATCATCATCAGGATAGCGAAGGTTCAGAAAGCGATGCACATGATGATGATCTGCATGAATCAGTTGAAGAACATGATGAAGATACATCATGAAGGGGAATATTTTGCATAGGTAATATAGATAGTTGCCAGCTGGCAACTTGTGCCATTTTGTAAAATTGACAAGTCATGAAATGCTGACCATTGATTTGTATTGACATATCAGATCCGTAGATCTTTTGTAACGGATTCCTCACCTTATTCTATAAAAGGTGGTGGAATGCCTTGTTATATTCATTCGAAACTTAATTGAAATCTGTTTGCTGAAATATTCAGGGCTCATTTCAAAGCTGCTGTATATGTACATGTCTTTTGTATACTCAATGAAAGAGAAGAGTATTTTGATTACAAATCTTTGTAAATCCTGAGTAATCTGTGTCTAAATTCTGGATATGTGCTTTGATTTGCTGCGTCCCTTGGAGTGCTCATCATGTTGCATGTATTGTTTTCATTCATTATCCTCTGAAGTTTGCATCAACTGTATCTAGCTGTGGAATGTCCTGGTGAACATATGGTTTGATTTCTTCTCCTCATGACAGTATCAAGTATGTATGTGGATCAATAGCTGAAGATTCAACATAATTAGAAGTATTTCTTTTAATTTCTTTCAATTTCAGAACATCTCACCATCACAATTGCAAATAATTGATGATCTTAAGCAAATAACACAAATATGCAGACATCTCGTAGGTAATCGCAAATATTTAGCATATTTGAATAAAAAAGCATGCACAATTGAAAATATCATGCAAAGATCGAGGTATTCCTACATCTTTTCATCTAATAACTGCATAATATGACTTCTCTATAACGAATTTCTACAGGAATGTCATGATGATGGCTCAATTTCACGTAAGGCCCCAAAATGGAAACAACAATTCACATTAACTACTGAGTAACGTCAGTCGATTAAGACCTAATCACCGGAGACTTGGGATCATGAATTCTCTGAATTCACTGTATCTTTCAAGATGAATAAAGGTTAATGTGTACTTTTATTCTATGTTTGTTTGTGACTAACATCATGACCAACAAGAATCGCAAGACAAAATATACAACTGCGGAGAAATGTGGACCCTTTTTCTCAGGCACTGTGCACTGTTCTTGTCTTAGTTCTGTTTACCCAGACTTAGACATTTCAGAGTATGACTTCCAGAGGAAGTTAGGTCTTGATCATTGGAAAATATCATCATCAAATACCAATGAACAACATACCTAAATTGCATATAATGATCTTCTACTGTGGAGGCATACTGACCCAATCTCTGTCACTAACTCTGTATACTGTCCATACTTAGTCATTTTAGCCTTTTGGACCAGAATACTTTTGTGCCTTGTTGCAAAACCAAGTTGGTCTTTCAGAGTAATGTCTCTTTGTCATGCCAGTGGAATCCCTTTGCCTTGTTGCCATCAATGACAACATGCAATCCTTCATCAAAGCGATGTCTCTTGCCAACAAATTTCAATCCCCTAAATTTCTAGAGTAAAAACATGATATGCGGAATGAAATTTGGTCTCTATGGATTTATAGAGCACAACTGACCTAAGAAGGATAAGGTGCATTAAATGTAAAAAGTTAGGGAAAATATAAGTTACTTATGCTTCATTTGCACGATCTAACTTCATTCGCATTTGTAATCTAGAGCTGAGAAGAGAAGAAGGCAAATCCCAACATTTAGAGTATTAATCTGAGAGGAAAGGAGTTGAAGGCAAATCCTAGTGGGAGAGAAAAAGGTAATTGAGAAAGTGAAAAACAAGAGGATGGTTGATGCATCCGGAAGATGTACTAAAGCACATGCTAAAATGAATGAGAATGTAAAAAGCATTCAAAAATGCTTAGAGGATGCTACAGTGTTATATCAATTTTGTTTGAAATGGCCAACAACTACAAAGAACATAAAGGATCAAATTGACTCTATTGAGTCACAAATCACTCAAGTGGCTAATGTATATGATCTAGTGAAAGACAAAGATGGAGCTACAAGGGCACAAATAGAAAATCTTCACTCCCAATTAAAGCAACTTTTAGATCAAAGAAAGCAAATCAAAGGAGAAATTGGCTAGCTAAGGGAAGTTGTAAATCTAAGGTTGGCATTTTTGACTAATATTTTATCAGAACCAAAAAATGTTGCCCAAAAGGTAAAGGTGCCATCTACTTTGGAAGAGGCAGAAGACATGTATATTTAGCTTGAGAGCCAAATGCACATACTGGGATACAACACTAGCCCAGTTGAAGGTAATATATAAGAATGTTCTACCTTCTAAGTAAATAGAAGATATGTTGAAGGTAAGACAAATTTTGATGCTGTACATATATGTAAAGAATAAGACATGAATAAAACAATGCTATTTTTATATGAACAAGGCACTCTGTATATATTATCTATGTATATCATAAAGAAAATGAAGAATAGAGTTTTTGCTACATCAATTTTTGAAGTGATAGGGGCTACTTCTTAGGGGGATCAAACTGATAAATGATAATAAGGTTTGTACAGATAGGGGGATCCTATATGTTTTTGCCGTTACATGGGAAGACCACTGGCCCTTTGCCTTTGATGTCAAAGGGGGAGAATTTTTGCATATTAGGCCAGTGTTGCTAACAATGACAAAGGGGGAGATTGTTGCATATGTTGTCATTGATGTCAACAGACTTGTGATGTAGATGGCATACTATTGCATGTGATATCAAAGGGATAGATCAAAGGAGAGTGATGATCAGTATCACCTATACAAAGTCATACCTTATCTTCTAAATTTCATGGATAAGGGTAAGTTGTGAAAGTGTTTGAAGAGTTTGATACGTTGTGTTGGTTGCTTATGTTGTATTTTGATGATATGAAGTCATGTCGTTTGGCTCTTGATGAAGAAAGTTGCAGAATTTTGCTTAAGTTCAAGTCAGGAAAGGTGTCACATTCTCAAGAAGTTGTACCACATACTTCCGCAAATGAAGATATGAGACTGTGGATTGAAAAGATAGCTTATAACTTCTCTAAAGTATGTGTGGTTCTAATTTGAGATTATGTAACCTATCACAGAGAGTTTTAGGGTTGGCAGAGTGAAGGTAGTAATGAAACAGGGTTGATGCTATCACAAAGGTTCAGAATATTTCTCCGCACTTCTCCGCTATTCAAGATATGACATTACGGTTTGGAGGGCAACTAGATACTGATAAGATGCATATATGATTCAAGTTTCAAGTGATAATATGTACCGCATTAGTTTTTCTAGAGTCAACTATGTGAAGACAAGTCTTGCTGCTGGTTAAGGTAATCAGAGTGAGAAAGTAAAAGCCACCACATTTCACCACACCTTGATATTTGGCTTTGCTAATTGAAAGATAAGCTCATAGGATTAGTTGGTTTGCTCAGTTCAAATTTCAAGTGTCTTTGTTCATTACAAGTATGATTTTAAATATTCTACATTAAGGCTATGTAATTAGAGTGTGTTAGGGACATCAACATTAGTGCTTGAGTGTTTGCATCAGCATGAAGTTGTGTAAGGAGTGTATGAGAATGTTTTTGTAAGTCATTTATTGTTTGTAAAGTGATATGCATGATGTTATTTGGTCTCTTCGATACTATTTTAGGTCTGGAGTTAAGGAAGGATAAGTGTTTAGTGAAGACGAATTGGTGTGTGTTGATGATTGTGCTGTGTGTTTGGAAGTGTGAGCCAGCATAGAGATGTGTGCTAAGGTAAATTAGGTCTTGGTTATCACTTGGTTTGAACCACATTTGATTCCTACATCACCATAGATGACTTGGGTGTTGATAAACAAGGCCACTACACATTTCATGTTACATGCTTCATCTTGTCTGACAAAGGAGAAAGTTTTTGAAGAGTTGCAGAGGATATAAATGGAAGATCAAGATTTTTGCAAGTGTGTGTGATGGATATATAGTGTTTTGCAATTATAATGTGCGAATATATAACTACACAAGCTATTTTTATAATGAAATGTGGAAAGGATCAGTTCAAGCATGGCAGCACGTAAGTGATGTTGTTACAGAGCTAGTGGAGGTGGTTTTGATGATAGAATATAGGTATTTGAAGGTATTCTGATATTGCAGAGCTAAGTATAGTGTTTGTGTAGAGGTGAATGGCAAGAAGTCAATAAATCAGAGTTTGTAGAGATCAACAAAAGATTGAGATTGAAGTAGTTTCTTGTGTTGAATCATCTAAATCAAATAAGTGTTTTTGTATAGAGGTACAAGTAGCCTCATTTTGTTGTAAGTGTTGTAGCACTTGAGGGAGTTGTAGCCTCCTTTGGGTTGAAGCCCATAAAACTATGTATTAGGGAGTTGCAGCTTCCTTTGGGTTGTAGCCCATTAATGTTAATGTAAACCTATTTTATTTGTGAGGCTGGATTTGGACAGTAGATCCAACTAGCTTTCTCACCATGGTTTTTCTCTTCTAGGGTTTTCCATGTAAATCTGGTGTTATGGTTGTGTGCTTCTGTGATCTATTTCTCATGGTTTAAGTGCTTACTTTTGATTGAATGATTGTGGAAGGAAATAATTTGATTAATTATTGATTCACCCCCCTCTCAGTACTTCTGTGTGTTCAACACATGCATGTTTTGGCCCAAAATATATGACTTTAAACAAGCCACTTTTTGTCTATCCTATACAAATTTTTTTTATCATCTAGGTATTAGAATAAATTACATATTTGAAAACTAGAAACAAAATCCTACATTTCATATTTTTACATCTTATTAATATTCTATGTGTAAGTGCTTCAAATTTTTACTCCAACTATGACAAACTTTGATTGTCAGGAAAAAGACTTCCACTTTTTGGCCAAAAAGTGGACCTAGCTTCTTGCACTTACCCTTAATACACTTGCCAAATTTCTCCCAAAGTTTTAGTAAATCATAGTTTATATAAATGAGGCAATGTCCTCCATTATTAGCCATACTAACATAGTAGAACAAAACACATGGGTTAGCTTCTTGTTAATGAGATCGACAAGATTACAAGCTAAAAAGGTTAAATTATTTTCAGATGTCTAAAATAATTGTTTATAACAAATTGACAAACGAAATTTTATATCAAACACAAATTCAAAAAATAATATTATTGTTGTGGAACTTTAGTTTTATAATTGTAAATTAATCCTACAAAACAATTTGTTATGTCCTGTTTTAACATTTTGACATTTTTTCCCAAGTTTATAGTGGTTTAAGCAATATGAACAATATTGTAAGTTGGAAACATATAACTTGTACTGCAAAGATGAGGTGAAGTTTTATGGAATCCCTACTTCAATATTTTTGAAGGAAAAATAACTAACATATAAGGTCAATATTATGCTTGCAAGCTTATATTGTCTCTTGATCCATATTCCAATTACAAAATTCTATATGCAAGTTAATAATCTCTATGCACATTTATTGTCACATCTCTAAGTGCAAAATTACTTTCAAATATTATTATTGCCACATGCCAAAAACATGACTCCATCAATACAAAAGATTCAAAGAGAACAATCTTTAATAATATTTACAACCACCTAACATTTTTATGACTTATTTTTCAATCATTGTCAAATTAACAAACAAAAAAATATCAAAGATATAGAATATGATAACATTTTTTCTTATTAAATAGACTAAAGGCTTATGTATACTAAAGAGAACAAAAGAAAGAAGATAAAATACTAATGTCTACAAATTATCATAATAGGTTAAAATGAGTTAAAAGTACTAAAAAAATATAATAGAAAATTTAGTAGAAAATGAAAATTGTAATTATTATTTAACTTATCTAAAACTAAATTTTTGAATTAAAAAAATCAAATAAAAAATGTGGACATTAACAAATAAACTAAACATTAGCATAATAGGTCAAAATGAGTTAGAAATACTAGAAATTATAATAAAAAATTTAGTAGAAAATAAAAATTCTAATTATTAAAATAATTATCTAAAACTAAAATTTTGAATCAAAAGAACCAAATAAAAAAGATGGACCCTAACAAATAAACCTTAAAAAAAAATAGAGTATTTAAAATTCAATCAAATACAAATCAATTATGTGGAAAAAAACCCTTCCATTAAAAGAGCCAACAAAATGGCACAAATAAAGGAGGAATCTCTAATAAACGTGAAAAATGTTTTTGATATTATAAGGCTGCAAAATCGGGTGTAGAACCCGATAACAAAAGCCAAAAGGTAGCAAAATAGGCACGAAGCCTCAAACAACCCGAAACTAGCAGTTTAACAACATAACCAAAAAATAGAGTTCAAGTAATTAAAACATAAACTAAAGAAATAATTAACTAAGAAGTTCCTTCCAATCATCATTGAGCAAGTTAAACATATTCTCCTTATTCTCCAGCAGAGAATCCATGCCATTGAACCAGTTGTCCTGCAGAACTGAGAAAGCAACAACAACCCTGTGAGAAGACTTCAACACTAGATTGATCAACATCTTAAATTTAGACTCCATTGCTACAAGACGTGTCTTAACCTCTATCAATTCCTTCTCTAGTCTCTTATTGTCCATCTCCATCCTAGCGCTCATTACCTCCTTGTCCGGGGTTTCCAGAATCTTTGTGTCTTCATTGTTGGTGTCATAGAAGGAATTATTCATGGACTCAAAATGGCTTGTTCCCTCCTGATCCTGAACCGGGGCGGTCTTCACTTTTTTAACTTCCACCTTCATCACAAAGTCCTCCTGAATAGAGGCAGAAGAGTAGTCCACAATCTTTAGAACTTGGGGCTTATCCCCCGCCAGTCTGGAGGATCTTCTGGTACTAGGTCTTCTGACAACACCTTGTTTTCCCTTGGCCCTTTCCTTCACCACCTCAACTTCCTCTTCCAACTGATTTTCCTGATCATCCATCATACCCTGAGTCTGTTGATCGACCTTCCCACCCTTCTCAACACTTTAACTACAGATTTTCCCATCACCTTTGCTCGGCGCAGGAGTCCCTCTTTTACGTTTTTTGCTACCTTGTATAGGAGTGTTGCTTTTTAAGTTGCAAAGGCCCACAACTACTTCCACCCGGGACCCTCCATGGGAACCCTCTAAAATAGTCTGAATAGGGGTCCGTGGGGTACGACTTCCAGAACGGGATTTAAAAGGAGAATTGGCCTTGGAAACTGGAGGACTGGGAATAGGGGCTAAAGAACTCAAAGGCAGGTTAGTGGGAGAATTAGGCGTCGAAGGCACAAAGGTTTTCCACTTGGCAAGCTTTCCAATCCTCACACTAAGGGGGACTTTGTCTTCAGGGTCGTCAGTGGAACTATCATCTACCAGCAGGGCAGTAGGGGGTTATGATAAGAACTATGACATGTTTTATATATAAGCCTAAAACTAATTTGTAAAATAAATAATAAATATTTATAATTTTTTTTCCCACAATAAGAAATGTTAAGGCCCTCTTATTATATTAGGGACTCAAACTATATATCGTGAAAAGGGTTAAATAGACAAGTTTAGATTGGTATGAAACCCTTTTAACACATTAACCATAATAACAAATCAACTATTCCATCTCTTTGCATGTGAGGCATTTATAATCCTAGATGTATGATTCATTTGCTCATCCTTTATATTCCCTAGGATAAAGTAAAGGTATTCAAGCATTGTTAGTAGTTATCTAAGAGAGTTAGTGAAGCACATTTCATAAGTAAGTAATCCACACCCAAGGCTATCTTTAGCCAATAAGCTATTTATGTGGAGAAAGTTGCCGAAGAATCTTTTTAACTCCCTAAAAATTGTCTCATATGTAGATGAGTTTATTTTTCCGGGAGCAGATTATTTGGGAAGAACATTGGAAAGGTTTGGATGTTATATTTTCTACTGCTTGCATCACCACCTTATGACCATTTCAGTGCCGCCACCTATGTATGCACCAGAGTACTCGCTAGGAATGTTTTTCAATTGTTCAGGAAGCTTGTGTAGAGGTAGAGATTGTTTGGAGAAATTCAAAAAATATGTTGGGCTCTCCATTGGGAAGATAATATTATACTGTGGCAGGATTGGTACCCATTGAAGGTCCAATAAGTAACAAGTAGAGCATAGTAGCATCTTTTTGACACTACAATTGAGCTTCTAACATACTTGTATGCCACTCTCAAGGAGTAGTGTTGGATGTGAAGTATGACTGTTCATTTCATCTTCCTTGCTTTATCTCTTCGTCTTCTCTTGAAGACTATTGTATATATATGAGGGAAAAACTTTATGTATGTTGTTGTGAATAATAAAAATACTTTTACCCTGCTTTCCCGTGGATGTAGCCACATTGGAAAACCATGTTAAACCTTTTGTCTGTGTGCTAGATTTATATGCTATTTATTTATCTAAATTTATCAACAAATAGATCTACAATTTTTTGCAAGTGTCGTATATATGGAGGATGTGTTGATGATAAATAGTTTACAAATAATGCCACTACCTGAGTTGATAGAATATTTGCACTTTCCACCTTGCCCACTTTTCCATCCTGTTGACATATCGGGGGAATTTGCTGAATTGCTATTGCTTATCTTTATTATTTCATTGTGGCATGGTGTCACTAGAATTAGCCTCATCTGTATTATAAGTTTTTCTACAAATCAGGATTCAATGCACTACACTTTTGGTGGATGTAGGTTATTCTAACTTCCATTTCTAGCTACAAAATGCAACTTCTCTTACCACTGGACCAAAAACAAATTCTTGTTCTTGATTTGCAGAAATACTTTATAAATTTAATTTGTCTGTTTGCCACTAGAATCATATACTTTACTCTTGATCAATCCTTGGTATGTGCCACAAGCACATATACATTCATGAAACCTACCTAAATACTAGCACTTCACCCATAGGAGATTTAAGGAATACACCGATAGGAACAACCAACGAGTTTAGAAAATTTTTCGACATGATTTTTTTTTATGGCGTGAGACAATTTTGAGCACTATAATGCTCACATATAAAAGCCTATCAGCTAATTAATCCAATAAAAATTAATTCTTATTAAAATTTGTAATTGATCATTTGAAAGAGGAGGCTTGAAGATCTTAATAGAGGCCTCAATACCCAAATTTAGTAGGAAAGTTGGTAGCATGGATCTGTTTCTAAAATCTAGATATTATTTGGATTCTAGACCACATCGATGCCTATTTGATTCAATTCATTTTAGGTAACTGATGGTTTTCTGAGTCCAATCAGTTGGACTCACTAGGGCTCACCTAGTTATGTAGAGCTATAACAAAGTTTTATTAATTCAAATTTCCAATATATGACATTCTCTTAATGAAGATGAATGGTTGTCTCAACTCTCTTTTCTCTCTAATTCAATTTATACACAAATTTTCATATAGAAGGCAAAGACCCATTAAGTGAGCATCACTTAGCATTTGTCTCATGAGAGATGGGTTACTCATGAGATATGGGTCAATGTAGATTGGATTGAAAGTATATTGTAAGAAAAAATATTTCACATAATTTGATGCATGTGGAAATACCACTTGTGATAGGTAAAAAAATAGGTTAATAAGATCAAGCATAGCCATGAAAACCTAACCCTACCATCATCAAAGAATCTAATCCAAATGAAATCAAAAGCATGCAATTCAAGAACAATATCACCTAGATTGTATGATTCCTTGTTTATGATGTGGATTGCTTCTTCAACAATGAACAATTATGAAGATAAAAAGCTGCCATGATCGATGGATGATAATGATAATATGCTAGATAGATGCTAAAGTGCTCAATATGCTCAGGATGATAATGTAGATGCTATATGAATGTTGGATCCCTGCAGTATGGAATGAGAGGGTGTTTATATAGAACTCAACCAAAATCAATCAACGGTGGAGATTTTGTGGCTATGTGAATGGCTAGGATTAAATGATAGGCATAGGTGAATGTGAAGATGACAAGTGGAGAGAAGATAAGGCTTATGTGTGACCGTGTACATAAAAAGTACTACATGTGAAAGATATTAAATAAAAGATGTAGTACCATTTATCTTTTTAAATGAAAGAGGCACACATGTCGACTCATGAGATAAATGATAAGAGAAATTAATTAAATAAATAAAATTTATTTAATTAATTGGAAAGTGGGTTTATGAAAGGAATTTTTAATTAAATAAATAAAATTTATTTAATTAAAATAGATAGAAAGAAGATAATTAAATAATTAAAGATTGTTTAATTATAAATTAGAGGAAATAGAATAAATAGCTAATGAATTAATTAAATAAATATAAATTTATTTAATTAATAAAAGAAATAGATGTGTTAGGGATATTGCTCAAGTGTGTTATACAAATGCAGATGATGGATAATGCGATGTTTGAATGCTAGTGATAATGAGTCAATTTTGGGTGTCTACATTTTTCCCCTCTTTGATACAATGTTTGTTAGAGTGTTGTATCAAAGAAGATACGATATTCATTCGATAAATAAGGTTATGCTCCAATGTAACTGGAGGAGGATGCCCCCTCGAGAGGTAAGCTAGGCTAACCAGGAAGGGCTGGGTTGGTTCGCGATAAAAGGAAAAGCTAGGAAACAAGGTTGACACGAAGAAAAAAGGGAGTTGGGTGGGAGAAAAATGGGATGATGCAGAAGAAAACAGGCTTTGGCATAGAAGAATTAGGGTTTGGATAGGGGCTATAAGTAGGTCCTTCAAGGGCAAATAGGCTCATTTTTGCTCAGTTGTGTTTAGAAATCTAGAGGGATCAAAAGCTCCTTAGAGTTGTGCGACAAGAGTTGGAGAGATGAGAGGCTACGATCACACTAGAGGATGTGTTCTAGATTCTATGTATTCTGATTGATGGGGACCGAGTAGATTATGATCCTAATATGGGCCCAGTTGCATTTAGGAGATTGTTTGGGACACCAGACATTGGAGCAGAGGGCTCAGAGATTCCTATGGTGAGGATGTAGTTATGTGACAGATTGCAGCGAGTGGTAGTAGCTATTATCAGATCACTAGTAGGAGATAGATGAGCGAGAGGGTTTCCAGTAGGATGGGGGACAGTGATGGAGGGGATGTTCTCCTATGGGACGAGATATGCATGGGCAGAGTGTGTGCTTGGATAACTCTATCATTTCCTACATGATTCTGCATATATGTTCGGGGCTAGTATGTCTACAGGAGTTATAGTTTTGTATGTGTGGGCATATGAGCATATTCTAGTGACGAGACCAGAGGGATGGGTGGTTAGAGCAGTAGGAGAGCCTTATGCTAGGATGTATAGAGGAGCTTTGACATAACGGCAGCACAGAGGACTAGTGTACTGGCAGAGGATGTTGGATGAGGTAGATAGATTTATATGGAGGCCATGGCTGGGATGTGAGAGATGGGATGAGGAGGATACTGAGCTTGTCTATGCTAGGTAGGTGAGATATATTTTTGGACACAAGATATACATTATAGAGCGCTATTTGCCTAAGAGGGTTTTGAGACAGTTTGGGTTACCATAGGCAGTACCAGTTGGTGATGCCATTTTTGGGAGGACTTGACAGGAGGTATTTGATTGGGGGTTAGAGGAAGTGGTTGACATGGTTTTAGTGGAGAGAGAGGGGCTACAGCTAGTTGTATGGTAGTGGGGACAGGGTCCTACAGATCTAGGCACGCTACCAGATTATGATGCATACTGGGTGACAACGAGACTGACATGGCTAACATGGGTTGGAGAGATAGGAGAGATGTACTAGTAGTGACAGGGATACAGATATAGGGATAGGTGCAGGGACAACCTCAGATACTTGCACAGCCTCAGGGACAAATATTAGGAGGTGATGATGTTGGGATTCAATAGTTGTGGAGGAGGATTAGAGAGGAAAGGAGATGGAGGCAGCGGGCTCAGATGAGGCTGAGGAGAGTGGAGTTGGATAGATACCAGCTAGTGATTGGCTTATGGCATGCTAGGGATCAGGCTCAGACATACTAGGCTCAATTACAAGTTAGAGTACAGGTTGGGGATGGGCAGGATGATAGTGCACTTGCTAGGGTGACAGGAGAGAGAGATGCAGCTAGGCAGAGCGAGCAGATGATGAGAGTTGAGTGAGATACTGCTATACAATAGATGCAGGTGATGAGGGCTAAGAGAGATGGTTTATGGACAGAGAGGGATATAGCTATATAGTAGCTACAGGGGATGACTAGTGAGTGGGATAGAGCAGTGGCTGCATTGGGTACAGATGGGGCTACGATGTATTTGGCCACACAGTTGACATAGGTACAGGTAGAGTTGTAGAGAGTACAGGGTGAGGCAGAGTATTATAGCAGCTTATACTATGGGGCTATGCCAGCAGAGCAGAGGCAACCTAGCTTTAGGAGCAGATCAGGAGCTTCAGGTTCATGGAGGACAGGTGGATCTCAATATGTAGCATTAGTGGTGGGGTCATAGAGAGATAGGTGGATAGATGTAGGACCCAGTGGTGGCGGTCAGGGCGAGGGAGCTACCAGTAGTCACTAGGGCTACCTTGTTTATGTATATTATGTTGTATCATGATGAGGCCTAGAGCTGATTGTACATACATTCTTTATGGCTCAGCTTGTATATGTAGACACTTGTATATTGACACATGTATATATATATATATATATATATATATATATATATGATGGCATATTTCTTATCTACATGATGTTGTAATGGATGTGCTATTGGTATTATGATGGTTATGCATGTTGTATTTGTATTTTTCATGGATTATGTATGGAAGTTTATGCAAATGATATGAATGGAAATGTATGATAATGCAAATATGTAAATGGTAATGATATGATATGTACTCATGCGTATATATAAATAGTAATGATATGATATGTGATGGACCTCTATATGCCTAACACACTTGTTTTGCAGGATAAGAGATGTGGAAGAAGGACGATGGAAATGATTGATCTTGGTTGGGAACTATATATAGACGAATAATGGGATGAATAGATGGTATGATGGGAAGATTTAAAAGTAATTACTCAAAATAAAAAGAATTGCAATCCTTATATTTGATATAGCATGTGGATGTTATGCACTAGGGTATAAAAGACCAAGGTGTCGAGATATCCAATGCAAAACTAGCATACTACAATCTTGTCTGCACGCATAAGGTCAAGATGTTGAGCCAACATGCACAAGATACGAATAGTAACTAGTGTTTTGAGATGGACTTTGATGCTACAAGCAATGGTTTGAGCTTATCTCCACTACGCATAGTGACACCTTGTTGGTTATATGTATGGAGCTAGTCTTGACATAGAATAGTCTCAAGTGCATAAGAGATTGTTTAGCTTCTCAGATGCTAGAGATATTGATATGTAAGATGCTAATCCCAACATGTACAAGATACCAATACACTTAGGAAGAGAATAAGATCATCCCACAAACACAGCATATGAAAACAATATGACCATGCCCCATTCCTTACTTCATCGAAACATACCAAGATATAGATAGATCAAGGCAGTCTTGATTAAGCATAGAAAAGGGACAAAAAGATAAAACAAAAGATACTATCATCATGTTCTCTTGCCAAATTTAGGTGCTCTTAGATGGATTTAAGTTGGGGCCTTGTTAAGAGGAAAGCTGCATCCTGTTGAAGGCTACAAATGTTGATAAAATGCTATAGCAAATGTTGGCTTAAGGCATGCAGACAAATAGATTGTGGCTTATTTTTGATTGGTTGAAGTGCTTGAGCTTTTGGTATACACATAGTCTGCTTCCTGCTTGAGCTAATCAAAGAGAAGAAAATGAAAGATGAGATAAAATGAAGAAGATGGGGTGGATCATCTGTGCTTGAGTACTAGAAACTTCCTTCGTATTCCAGACTGCCTACATACCCTGTATCCACAGAATCAAAGCACATTTACGATGATGATGAGACATGATGAATATGTAGTTCTGGTTTTATTGATGATGTGTGTGATGAAAAATAGAAGAATGTGAGATGAAATATTGGAGGATGATCAGAAGAAAGATGAAAGAGGGATGATGAAAAGAGAGGCTATCATCTTTACCTAAATTAGAGTGCTTCCTTCGCATCTCAGATTGCCTACATACCCTATATCCACGGGATCAAGGCTTTAACGATAGAGCTGGGATGTAGTTCTTGCTTATTATGCTAGTGAATGATGTTAAAAGAATCAACTTTATTGCTTGGATGTTTGCGTTGATGATGTTTTTGATGTTTTTGGATGTTGGTTGAGCTTGAATTGATTGCAAAGATATGAATCCTGATTGCAAATGTTTGCCATGTTTGACATTGGATGAATGCTATGGTTGAAGTTAAAAGTTTGCTGTGTTGTGAGCTAAGGTGTTCAGTGTGTTATTTGCTAGAGCTAGGGGTATCCACTTCCAAATAAGGCTCAACAAGTGCCCCCAGTGTGGGATGAGGTTTATTGTGGAGAAGCGATAATGGATAGCATGTGCAGACAAGATGCTAAGGTGCCAAAAAGATATAGTTATCGCAACAATGTCCAAAGTATGATAGCTAGCATAGACAGGGGCGAAGATGGAAAAGTTGTTTATTACAATGAAATGCAGATTATGATATGTATTATGTAGGATAAGATGGTGAAGTACGCTAGGAAGAGTGGTGATCAAACAAACTAAGCAGATAATGGAGGCTGGTCACTAGACATAGTGCCTGTTTGCCAAGTTTTCACTATGGTACTTATCCAAGGCACCTGTTTACCAGGTTTTCACTAGAGGACGGATTATTTATCTTACACTATTATTTTTTTTGTTATCCAAAGCGCCACAAAGTGGTTTTCACTCTTGGATGGATTTTTTTTATTTTTTAAATTTTTTTTAGGATAGCTGAGATTCATGGATAAAACTTCTTGAGATGGATGCTGTTGATTGGTTCATCCAATGGAATGCCTTCAAGTGTTGAGAGAGTATATGCACCTAATCCATAAACTGCTATGATGATAAAAGGACCAAGCCAATTTGGTTCAAACTTGTCTTGTTTCTCACGATGTTGTTGATTCCTTTGATTCTCTTTAAGGACAAGATCTCCAACTTAAAATTTGTGTTCTCTAATTTTTTGTTGTAGTTGCGACGTAGACGGTTTTGATAGACTTGGAGATGGTTGAGTGCTGTAAGACACTATTCATCTAGTAGCTCAAGATCATGGAACCTGGATACTCGATATTCTTCCTTTGAGATGGTATGCTGTAGAGATACTCGCAGTGAGGGGATCTCAACCTCAATAGGTAAAATAGCTTCAGTGCAGTACACAAGAGCATAAGGTGTAGCTCGAGTGGGAGTTCTGACACTTGTTCTATATGCCCATAATGTAGGATGAAGTTGTAAATGCCAATCATGACTAGCTTCATTGACTATCGTTTTGAGAATCTTGATGATTGTTTTGTTAGAAGCCTCAGCTTGGCCATTGCTATGAGGATAGTAAGGGGTAGAGAATCGATGTTGGATATGGAACTTGTTGCAAAGATGTCTAACCTCTTGGTTCTTGAAGGGATGACCATTATCAATGACAATAGCTTGAGGAACTCCATAACATAAAATGATATAGTGTAGGATGAACTTGGATACTTGCTTGCTGGTGATATAAGTCATTGGTATGGCTTCCACCCACTTTGTGAAATATTCAGTGGCGGTGATAATGAACTTATGACCATTTGATGAAGTAGGATGGATTTTACCTATGAGATCAAGTCCCCACTACGAGAAGGTCCATGGAGTAGTGATGGGCTGAAGCTCATGTGCTAGTGCATGTATTAAATCTTCATGTTTATGACATTGTAGACATCTCTTTGCGAATTGTTGTGCATGTTTTTCCATGGTTGGCCAATAGTATCCTGCTCATAGAAGTTTCTTAACAAGGCCAAGGCCAGTGGAATGCGAGCTGCAAACACCTTCATGTACATCACATAAGGCCACTTTTGCTTCCTTAGAATCAAGACATCTAAGAAGGATACCATCAAGACTCTGGCGATAAAGGGTGTCTCCCAAGATAGTGTAATGAGAGGCTCAACGGATAAAGGTTTTGCGTTGGGTGTTAGATAGTTGGAATGGAAAGGTTTGATTGTGGAGATACTCATATAAGTCCTCATACCACGACGAATTGGGACCAACAATTTCACATATAAGCTCAGACAGTGGTACTTCAAATGCTAGAATTAGAAGTTGTTCAACCAGAAACTCACATTTATGTGTATTAAATGGCATGTCTAGAAGAGACCCAATCATAGCCATGGCATCTGCTACTCTATTTTGTAGCCGTGGAATTTGTTCAAAGGTGATATTGTCAAAGTACCTTTTAAAATCATCAACCATTACCTTGTATGGAAGAAGCTTCTCATATTTTGTTTGATATTCATCTAAGACTTGTTTGATAACTAGTTGAGAATTGCCAAAGACTTGTAACTGTTTGATAGCCCATTGTACTACCATGCATAATCCTATGATTAAAGCTTCATACTCTGCTATGTTATGGGTACACAGAAATGCAATTCTGTATGATTTGGGTATACAATCTCCTTGAGGGGTAACAAACAATATTCCTGATCCTGATCCATGTTGTGTGTAAGATCCATCAAAATATAGCTGCCACCATGTTGGAGAAGTTAAATTGAACAACCCTTCATCAGGGAATTCTGGGTATATTGGATGAATATCTGTGATGGGTGCTGTAGCTAATTGATCAGCGATGACTTGTCCTTTTATGGCTTTTCGATCCACATATTGTATGCCAAATTCACTTAAGATCATAACCCATTTTGTTAATCTTCCCATGAGGATTGCTTTAGAGTAAAGATATTTGAGTGGATCCACATTAGATATGAGCTTTGTCGTTTGGTTCAACATATAGTGTCGCAACTCTTGGGAAGCAAACACTAATGCTAAACATGCTTTTTCCATAGATGAATAATTAAGTTCATATCCCACAAGAGTTCTACTGATGTAGTAGATGGCTTGTTCTTTTCCTGAATCATCATGTTGAGCTAGAGGGGCACCCAATGCTGTTGTTGTTGATGATATGTAGAGCAATAATGGATGATCAAGCACAAGAGGTACTAACACAGGAGGTGTTGCTAGATATTCCTTTATTTTGTCAAAGGCATGTTGACATTTTTCATCCCATGTAAAAGGTTCACCCTTACAAAGAAGATGTTGGAAAGGATGATATTTGTCTACTAGTTGTGATATAAATCTGCAGATGGACTGTAACCTTCCTTGTAGACTACGGAGCTGCTTGAGATTTGCTGGCGAAGGCATTTCCATGATAGCTTTTACTTTAGCTGGGTCCACTTCTATCCCTTGTCGAGACACAATGTATCCCAACAATTTTCTAGATGTTACGCCAAATACGCATTTCTTTGGGTTCAGTCTGACTTGATACTTCTCTAATCGATCAAAGATTTGTGCTAGTACCTGTAGATGTCCTTCTCTTGTCTTAGATTTTCCTAGGATATCATCAACATAGTCTTCCATGATAGTGTGAAACAGGTCATGAAAAATAACTGTCATGGCTCATTGATAAGTAGCTCCAACATTCTTAAGACCAAAAGGCATTACCACCCAGTAGTATGTACCCCATGGACAAATAAATAATGTTTTATCTTGATCTTCCTCTGCTATTCTGATTTGGTTATATCCTAATAAATCCATCCATCAAAGATAGCATTTCATGTCTAGCTGTGAGATCTACAATGTTGTCTATGCTTGGTAATGGAAAGTCATCCTTAGGACATGCTTTACTAAGATCTCTAAAGTCTGTGCAACATCAAACTCATTCATCAGGTTTTGCTATAGGTACCAAGTTTGAAACCCATTCTGGATAATCAATAGGCTTTATGAACTTTGCTTCTAATAGCTTTTGAATCTCTGCTTTGACCAATAAAGCTACTTGCGGATGCATTTTGTCCAATTTTTGTTTAACAAGTTTTGCATTAGGCGATTCTGCTAGGTGATGTACTACAAGTGATGGATCTAAACCTAGCATGTCAGCATAAGTCCATGCAAAATTTATAGCTCTTTTTATAAAAAATGTTGTGAAGCCTCTTCTTTCTTGCTCTGATAGTGATGCTACCAAAAAAGTGATCTTTGGATTCTGCTCTGTACCCAAGTTCATGTCTTGTGATTGTTCAACTAGCACTATTGATTTCTCATGATAGTTAGTGCCAACAGGAAGATCAAATCCCCCATCCTCAGGTGCCTCAGAGAGGTTTTCACCTTCAGATACATCCTTTATTTTTACTTTTTCACGGTCAAGTGGCGCCTTTCAGTTTTCACCTAGTGACCTATTTTGTTTGATTTTGTTTATTTCACTTTTGTGACCGAAGGATTTGATACTTCTGCCAAAATATGCTAGTTTAGGTAGAATCATCATGAAACCTGCTTTGTGATCACCTAATGGAATGCCTTGTCATAATCCCATGAATTCCGCAATAGCTTCATCATTCTCAAATGTATCTAATATCGGTGCCCCCTATTGGTCCCAAACAACGAGGTCAAGATATATGAGTGAAAGGGTAATGGAGGAATGACTATGGATAGAGGAGGTTGTGGAAATCAAGAAGATGGAATTTTCTTGAAAAAGGTCAATAATATGAAGGGAGGAGTCGTCGATAGTATCCAAACTAGAAGTCTCTCCTACCGAGGAGGGTCGAACGTCCATATCAGAAATACACTTAATGTCTTTGGAAGATGGTACCTCCGGCTGATAGCCAAGGCCTTGCTTATTAAACTTCTTAGACACAACAATGGGTTCAAGAGGTCCTTGTTCTTGTGATCCCAATCCACCATGTCCCTTGTAGCCCATGTTCTTTATGATGCGGAACCCATTGTTATAGCTCTCCACTTCAAGTTGGACTTGTTCGTTTTCATCAAAGAATATCCAAGAGTCGATATCATCAATATCTTCATCATCCAGGAATCCACCTTTAATGAATACTGTGGGTGGGGCTTTGATGACAGCTGGGGATGAAGGTGGCTTGGATGTAGAAGGTTTACCATGAGATTTGGGAGACAAGGGAAGGGTGCCAACACAACAAGATTCTTGCAATGTGTATTCACCAGGACCATGTTCGGTGTACTTGATACGAAGATTGGAGGTGGCCTTGCTAGATGATGGCTTGAGTAGGTCGGATGGATCTACATATGATGAAGATGGATATGCCTCGGTGTTGATAGGAATGTAGTTTGGACTTTGGTATTTAGCTTGAAAGGCATGACAAAATTCAAATGGATTGGGATCAGCATGGATAGTAATCTCAACACCGTTATGTGAAAATTTAAGACATTGATGGTATGTAGAAGGAACTTCTTTGAGGGCATGTATCCATAGATGGACAATGATGATGTTATAAGGAAGCTCAATATCAAGGACTTGACAATGAGTTTTAGTAGTGACCGGCCCAACTTGAATAGGCAAGTAAATAATTCCTTCAGTATCTCTCTCGGCATCATCATATTCTCTTATAGTAATGACCTTGGAGGTGTCAACATCTTTCTCAGAATATCCTAATTGTTTTATTAATTTCAATGAACATATATTAAGACGAGCTCCACCATCCACTAAGATTCATTTAATATGGCGTTGTTTGACAAACACTTCAATGTGAAGGGCTTCGTTGTGTGAAGGATGAATGGAGGGCTGAAGATCTTTGTCAGAAAAGGTTAAATGACAAGGGGCTGCAATGCTAGTGACCATAGATTGGAATTGTGTGATATCAATATTGTTAGGCACCGAAGAGTCTTGTAAGGCTTTGTTAAGGATAGCTTTGTGATTAGGGGATATGTGAAGCAACTCAAGAATGGAAATATGCATAGGTGTTTTGCCAAGGTGATCACGGATATTATAGTTAGAGGATGGTTGAGGAGGATGGACAGAAGCTCCTTGAATGGTAACGCGAGCTCTTTGAGTAGTCACAACGTAGTTAGGTGCTTTGCTGGATGGTAATGGTAGAAATGTGAGCATGGTCAATGCGGCCAATAGTAGATGATTCATAGTTGTACTGAATGGCATTCCCAACATGAGGGTTACTTGGTTTGTCATGAGATGGAAGTAGATTCTTGAAAGCATCTAGATCATAGTTTGATGTCAGTTGCTATGTAGGTTGAGTGGTTGAAGGTGTAATTTTGATTAAACCTTGATCGATGCAATCTTGGATAACATGCTTTAAGCACTTACAACCATTTGTTTTATGTCCTTTAACTCTATGGTAATCGCAATACTCATTTTATTTATACCAAGGAGATTTGAAGAGTGGTTCACTATTGGGTGGCGCATCCGGTAACATAATATCACCCGCTTGGAGAAGTTTTCAAAAGACAACTTCCATAGGTTCCGCTAATGGTATAAATTATCGGCGAGGATTTGAAGTTTATCATTGTTGAGTTCGTTGAAAAGGTTGCGTTGTTGTAGAAGCAACTTGAATGTTAATGGGAGCTTTCATAGTTTGTATATTCTTTGCATCCACAACACTGTTGTTGACAATATTCTTGTTTTTGTTCCAAAAGTGAGACTTAACGTTGGAATTTTGAGGATAGTCCTTATTATCGCAAAAAATCTTGATAGTGCCTTTAGAAATTAAAGCTCATTCAATGATGGTTCCTTTGGAAACAAGTTCATCAAAGGTGCTAGCACTTTACAATTGTAGTTGGAATGACAGCTCAAGATGAAGATTTTGAACAAAGATATCGAGCTATTGCTTCTCAGGTATTTCCCATGATAGTTTGCTAGCCATATTACGCCATCATTGAGTAAATGAAGAAAAGGCTTCACCATTGTGTTGTTTATTGTTGACAAGGTCATTCATGTTTACCTCATGTTCAATGTTAAAAGCAAAGTGTGATCGAAACTTATTTACTAATTCTGCAAAAGACTTAATTCCTGGAGGTAAATAAGAGAACCATTCAAGAGCTTGTCCTACTAAGCTTCAAGGAAATAGTCTCAAAAGATATGTATCGTCATGAGCAACATCGAGACATGCCACAAAGAATGCTCTAAGATGGTCTTCTAAATTTCCTTTTCCTTTGTACTTGTCAAATTGTGGAATTTCAAAGTGTGGCGGAAATGGTGTCGTATGAAGTGACTTTTCAAATGGATAAGCGCATATGTTTTCTAAAGAAAATGCCTTCTTGCTTTGTCCGACCGCTTGGTTAATCATTTGTTGAACATCCGCTAGAGATAATTACTGTTGTTGCAAAGGGGCTAAAACATGGTATGATGCATATTGAGGTTGTTGTTGTGGGATATATGAAGCCATGATCGTTTGTTGAGGTTGCATACTCACAATGTATGTCAAAGGATTGGTATGTGACCCATATGTGGTTGAAGATTGCTATCCTTGAGACACAAGAGGTGGTTGGGTATATTGTGATGAATTAGCACCAATATTTTGCATGACATGAGAAGTGGAAGATTGATTGGCATTAGTTAATGGTTGTGAATTTGGAGTTGGATTTGTGACATGGTAATTGATGGAAGGATTGGTGGATGCGAAAGAAGGATGGACATTTGGGTTTGTATTTTGGACAACATGAGGATTGGTATATGTCATGTGTTGAGTGACAATAGGCAAACCTTGGGTAGTATAAGATGGATTGATGGTTTGTGAAGGATTGTAAGAAGATGATGGAACAGATGTAAGTTGCTCAACATAAGTGACTATAGTGCTAGGATTAGCTTTAGAAACATTAGGAGGGTCACTCATGTCAATAAGACTAACATTGGGATTGTATGATGTATTGGATGAATTAGTGGAGATAGTGGAGATCATATTAGCAGTGGTAGGAATATGAGATGTGGTGTCCACATGTGATGTAGCAGATTGTGATGGTTGTAAAGCTTGGACCGTTGGTGTTGTTTGGATAGCTTGATAAGCTTGTGGAATATGGGATATGGGGATAGCTTGTGATGTTTGAGGAGTTTACACTTGGGCCACATGGACAGCTTGTGTTACTTGAGGCATATAAACGGTTATGGTGGGAGGAGTATGTTGGGGAACATGGAAAGGTGGAATGTTCAGATTTTGTGAAATGAAAGGGAGTACATTGGTTGGAGTTATCAAAGGTTCTAGAGTGTACTCCGAGCATGGTGGATCAAATGAAGTAACAATAGGTAGTGAAAGAGATGTGTTGGAAGATGGAGTTTGTAATATGGTATGGGATGGTGTGACTATAGTGGATGGTCCCTTTGCAACAATAGCGAGAGTGTTTGGATCATGCTCTTTAATAGCGGATATGTCAAAATCTCTTGGTAATTTAGCTCCCATGTGGGCAAGTTGCAAGAAGTAGAGATTAGGATCAGATAAAACAAGTCTCTCAAATTGATACCATACATGTGTATCATGAAATTCTAATAAGTCTTCTTGGGATTGTTCCTCATAAATCTCCAAAAATGTTTGAGGTTGCACTTGTTGTGAAGATGACTCTCCAATGGTGTACCCATGGGGTACAAACATATGAGGAGGCATACCGGTCGTAAATTGAGTCGCGTCTCTAAAAGTTGTTGATCTAGATTGTTGAATCTTAGCTTCCATCTCAGCTTGCAATTTGGCTTCCATTTCAGCTTGCAATTTGGCTTCCATTTCAGTTCTATATTGACTCCTAGTTTGAGGCATGATGAATGATGTTGAAAATTGAACTTTAGCTTCTCAAGGTTTTGAGACCCAAAAAGATGATGGTTTGCTGATTGTTTGGTTGTTGGTTGTTGGTTATTGGTTTGCTGTTTGCTTTGTTGTTGGGTTGCTTGGTTGATTTGTTGGTTGGACTTCCCTCGAGAATAGCTCACACACTTAAGGGAAAAGTTGTTTTCTAAGGTTGCTATTTTGTTGATGTTGCTAAAGCTAAAGCTAAAGCCAAGAGATGATGTTTTGCTAATTGATTGGGTTGATTGATTTGATGTCTGGTTTGCTAGTTTAGGATCTCAAAAAGATGAAAATCTCACAAAGTTCAATTGGAGAGGTAAACTCAAAGCAGGAGACAAAGTCCAGGTATCTGCTAATGATCAAAGACAGGTCTAAAGGCTAATGTTGAGGCTAAACAAGCTAGAAGTGTAGCTGATTCGGATGAGTCACTAAGATTTACTGGTAATTGACCACAGGTAATAGGTAATAGCTCATATGTGAATAAAAAAAGGCCAAAAGTGACTGGTAATAGCTTAAATGCGATCTAGTTTTGGTTCAAATAACAGGCTGCAGTGTTAACCAGAGGTGAGCCAATTTTCCACAAGCGACCAGTATTGACTCAAAAGTGCTTTACTGTTGATCAAAGGCAACACAATTTAGACCAGAGGTGATTGACTGTTGTTTAAAAGTGATCCAGTTTAGGCAAAAAGTGACTGATTATTGTTTAAAGGCGATCCAATTGTCTATATGCGGGCAGTTTAAGCTCAAAAGCAACTATGTCTGTCAAGAAATATGTCTGATTTGTGTTTTTTGAAAAGAAAATAGTAATTGCAGTCACTCACACTCACAACAATCACAAACTTGTACAACCTAGGCTAGGAAAGGACTGTATTTGTTGAGTCCCCTGGCCATGCTTATTCAAAGCGGATAGCTTCAGGATCTTGGTAGCACCGACTCCTCTCCATGGCACACACTTCTCATGCATACCAAGATCTAGTTTTCCCAAGGCTTGTCCCCCCACCAAACCTTAGGATTGTCCCTTCTATCTCTTTTAAGAACCACGTGAATCGAGGTGGCTTCAAAGGTCCCACCTTTTGCATCAACAAATAGAAAGTTTTTGGCTACTACATAAATTTTCTAATAAGGGCATCCGTTCGGGTAGCTATATGTGCGATAACGCTACTCTTCGTTATGGAGTCTCTCAGCCTTCAAGGGTTATGCCTTGGAGGGTTTTGGGGGAGGTTGGCTGTTGGTATAACACAACAACGCCCGTTGTTTGTGGCTTTCGACACAAACACTTTTCTTATATAGCAGTGCAGAAGGACTTGGCTTTAGCCCATTACCGCTTGGGTCGTATCCCTTCTCATACTGGGAAGGAAGGCCCTCTAAAGATAATAACAAGTTCTCATACACCCAAGATCCATTTGATAGGCAAGGGGAGAGGATACTTTTTCTATTAAATTTGTGTTACAATCAACCACATGCAAGCAATCAAGAAAGATAAATCAAAGCATAGAGCAATAAATGATTCTTTTTAAGCACCAAGCCCAAATGTTCCTAATTTAGTGAAAAACCACAAGTCTTAGACCGATCAAAGCTATAAAAATGTTAGTAGTTTGATAACCTCCTTTTCTTGGACAATCGATAAGAAGCTACACAAATACCCAATTATTAGCCAAGAAAACCAAACTGCAAATGATAAGGACTAAAAATGACACAATTTACCAGAGGTGATCAACTGTTGATCAAAAGTGAACTGTATTCTACCATAGGTGAAATGTTATAGATTAGAAGCGATGCCAGTAATGCTAGATGCAGAATGATAAAGCTCATAAGTGATGCAAAAAAGCAAGAGGTGACTGGTTATGGGTCATAAGTGACTCAGATCTGTAAGAAAAATAGAATGTAACAAAAACCCTAGTTTCACTAAATGTGATCCAGATAGCTAAAAGCGATCATGTTAGGTTAAAAGTGATTCAAATAAAGGCATAAGCGACCACTTTTAGCTTGTAAGTGATGTAGAATAGGCAGTAAGCGACTACTATTTGCTCAGAAGCGATCCAAGAATGCTAAAAGTGGTAGGTTTCAGCTCAAAAGTGATGCATATATTCAGATAGTGACTGGTTTTCACTCAAAAGCGACTGGAACTTGCCGTAAGTGCTTGAAAAATCTGATCTTCACAAAAAACAACTTCAAATAGAAAAGTTAATCAAGGACGTGGGTCCCACCGGGCATGCCAAAATGTGAGAGGTAAAAAATTAGGTTAATAAGATCAAGCATAGCCATGAAAACCTAACCCTACCATCATCAAATAATCTAATCCAAATGAAATCAAAAGCATGCAATTTAAGAACAATATCACCTAGATTGTATGATTCCTTGTTTATGATGTGGATTGCTTCTTTAACAATGAACGATTATGAAGATAAAAAGCTACCATGATGGATGGATGATAATGATAATATTCTAGATAGATGCTAAAGTGGTCAATATGCTCAGGATGATAATGTAGATGCTATATGAATGCTATATCCCTGTAGTATGGAATGAGAGGGTGTTTATATAGAACTCAACCAAAATCAATCAACGGTGGAGATTTGGTGGCTATGTGAATGGCTAGGATTAAATGATAGGCATAGGTGAATGTGAAGATGACAAGTGGAGAGAAGATAAGGCTTATATGTGACCATGTACATAAAAAGTACTACATGTGAAAGCTATTAAATAAAAGATGTAGTACCATTTATCTTTTTAAATGAAAGAGGCACACATGTCGACTCATGAGATAAATGATAAGAGAAATTAATTAAATAAATAAAATTTATTTAATTAATTGGAAAGTGGGTTTATGAAAGGAATTTTTAATTAAATAAATAAAATTTATTTAATTAAAATAGATAGAAAGAAGATAATTAAATAATTAAAGATTGTTTAATTATAGCTTAGAGGAAATAGAAGAAATAGCTAATGAATTAATTAAATAAATATAAATTTATTTAATTAATAGAAGAAATAGATGTGTTAGGGATATTGCTCAAGTGTGTTAGACAAATGCAGATGATGGATAATGCAATGTTTGAATGCTAGTGATAATGAGTAAATTTTGGGTGTCTACACCACTTGTGAAAAAATGATGGAGCTAGGGAGATAAATAATGAATGATTCATAATCCTTATTTAGGTCAAGATCCTTTTAAAAACCACCTCATACTTAATGATAAATGGTTAATTTAATTATAATGATTTATAATGTATCTATAGGAATTGATTTTGTATTTTATAATGTTTGAGCTCAATCATCATTTTTTGACAAGGTTGTTCTTACCAAAATGAAAGTAATGACCCACTTATTTCATCATCAATACTTTGTATAGGGAAGTATGGGTGTTAAAGATTTGTTCAACACTTAAAGGAAGGAATCATGATGGACAACCAACATTGGTGGTAGAGTTCAAATATAGGAGCGCCTATCCAAGTGTTTACTATTTAGTCAATTGTTATTACTTGCATGTTATTTTGTTACCCACAAATGAATGTATATACCTTTTAATTTTATACTGAACTCTTATTCCTTGCACTCTAAATAACCTATTGAAAAATTAGTTGTGCATAAACTTCGTGTAACTGCTAGTATAGAGCATTTTAGAGGTACTCGCAAAAGCTAAAATGCATTTGAAGTCTCACATAAAATTATTGTTTAAAAAACAATTGTATGAAGATTGTGGGTATGATGATCCAAGCCTAACTCTTCTTGAGTTTTCTCTCATTTTGTT
Organism: Cunninghamia lanceolata; assembly: GCA_027924645.1. Classification (NCBI taxonomy): domain Eukaryota; kingdom Viridiplantae; phylum Streptophyta; class Pinopsida; order Cupressales; family Cupressaceae; genus Cunninghamia; species Cunninghamia lanceolata. The sequence goes on along the minus strand of BSBN01000619.1, from coordinate 3,149,633 downwards.
TCACCATGATAAATACTTATGTTAATGTATTTTTCACATGTTTTATATGATTCATTTTCTTACTCTTACTCCATGTAACTAAATTACCTCAAACAATTACAAGCACAACATTTATTTATATTAGAGTAGATAGAAGTTGAACTCAATCTAATAGAAGTCAAATAATCAATGCACTCTTTATTGTATTATTGGTCACATAGAATAAATAAGTCACATATTTATAGTAGAATCAAAGGAGAATGAAATTTGATAGATAAGAATAGAGCATTTACATAATTGCATAATGGATATATGATGTAATCGACAACCATAAAGCTATAGTAACATTATTTTTGTGGCCTTTTTAGTAGCATAAAAATTTGCATAAAACAAAAGGAATGATAAATCCATACAGATGAATTGTTCATTAGATCATCCATTCAATTATGGATCATATGGCATTAGAGAAGTTTTTCCTTGTGCCTTGTTGGCAACATATTGGGAGTAGGAGCAATCACCACAAGATAGCACAGAGGACCTATCTTACCAATGATAAATACTTATGTTAATGTATTTTTCACATGTTTTATGATTCATTTTCTTACTCTTACTCCATGTAACTAAATTACCTCAAACAATTACAAGAACAACATTTATTTATATTAGAGTCGATAGAAGTTGAACTCAATCTAATATAAGTCAAATAATCAATGCACTCTTTATTTTATTATTGGTCACATAGAATAAAGAAGTCACATATTTATAGTAGAATCAAAGGAGAATGAAATTTGATAGATAAGAATGGAGCATTTACACAATTGCATAATGGGTATATGATGTAACTGAAAACCATAAAGCTATAGTATCATCATTTTCGTGGCCTTTTTAGTAGCATAAAAATTTGCATAAAACAAAAGGAATGATAAATCCATACCGATGAATCATTAATTGTATCATCAATTCAATTATGGATCATATGGAATTATAGAAGTTTTTCCTTGTGCCTTGTTGGCATCATATTGGGAGCAAAAGCAATCACTGCAAGATAACACAGAGGACCTATAGAAACTACATTACCAATAATAAATACTTAAGGTATTTTCACATGTTTTATGATTCATTTTCTTACTCTTACTCCGTGTAACTAAATTACCTCAAACAATTACAAGCACAACATTTATTTATATTAGAGTAGATAGAAGTTGAACTCAATCTAGTAGAAGTCAACTAATCAATGCACTCTTTATTTTATTATTGGTCACATAGAATAAAGAAGTCACATATTTATAGTAGAATCAAAGGAGAATGAAATTTGATAGATAAGAATGGAGCATTTACACAATTGTATAATGGATATATGATGTAATTGACAACCATAAAGCTATAGTAACATCATTTTTGTGGCCTTTTTAGTAGCGTAGAAATTCAAGCATAAAACAAAAGGAATGATAAATCCATACCGATGAATTATTCATTGGATCATCCATTCAATTATGGATCATATGGAATGAGAGAAGTTTTTCCTTGTGCCTTGTTGGCAACATATTGGGAGTAGGAGAAATCACCACAAGATAGTGTAGAGGACTTGTGGAGCATCAAGTTGATAGGGGAAGAAGATAGAAAGGTGTCACAAAGGACATGCCCCTAAATATTGTATAGAGATCTGTATGATATGTATGTAAAAATGAGAGAGATAAGAGAGATGAGAGGACGATTGAGTGATATATGTATAGAGCAGAGACATAGATCTGCCTTTCGTATATAATTATATGATGAATATATACATGGAGTTATAAGGAGTATTGGTTGTGATAATGAGTGTTTCAAATTGTTTTATATGTTTACTTGCATAGAATCCTACCACATTATGATGTCTCTTTTCTGTATTTACTTCTCTTCTATCACTGTTATTGCTGGGGTATAAACAAACAACATAAAAGTAACTAGGTTCAGATCTATAGACTATATCCTAATTTTTCTTGCCAACACATGCCTTTAAGGATTTGCTACCAAATTTTGGTTTTGTATGTGTTGGATTCTATTTTTGATAGTTAGCTAAGAGGTGTAGATTCTAGTTACATAGAACAACCATATGTAATTTTTAAAAGAAATATAGGCTTCAAGGACTTTGATGAAATGAATCAATGAATTCAAGAGGAGAATAAAGAGCTAAGAAATATGATTGAGAATTAAAATTTATGAGTTGAATGACAACCATAGAGATTATCTCATGAGTACCATGGAGGATTTTCCATAAGAGTTATGTATAAAATAAGACATGTTGACAAATCTTTAAGAATATTGTGAACATATGAGTAGGAGAGACAAGTTTGCCATGCAAAAGAGATTGACCTTCACTAAGGAGGTAGAACCATAATTGAAGCATAGTTAACACTCTATCACCTACCCTTTATTTCAATCAAACATTGATTGAGTCTTTAGTAGTTTTAAGAAGTGATTAAGGTAATTGGATCAAAATTATTGTTAACATGATATAAAAGGCCTTATCAAGAATAGCCAAAAAAATATAAAATGTAATAGAGGTTGAGAAAAGAACTTATTATGTAGGCTTGGATTACTTTGGTGGAAAAAAAAGGGAGAACACACTAGAAGATTAGAACTAAGGAAACCTTACAAGGACAAGGATCCCAATCTACCCTCTCAAAAAACATAGACGAGTAAGATAATGATGCCATTATTTTGTGAAATTTAATGAATAATTATCATCCCCATATAGTGGACAGGCATGTGCATGGAGATAGGGGGCCAAAAAGTGGTCAAAAATACATTTTAAATCATTATGTGATTGTGTTATGGATTGAACATGCTTTTAGTAGTGCAATCATGTTATAATGCATGCAATGCAATGGAAATCCCTCCCTTACCATTGGATTTATGAGCTTGAGGGTTGGACTTGCATATTGGGCTCCTAGGATCTATGTTTTACACAAAACATACAAAGTTCAACCTTCCTCCTCATTAGCTTAATGTGTTTTAGCATGAGACTCCAGGAAACCACCACTAAAATGTCAATCTACTTAGCTTTATAACCACATCATTTTTTCTATAGTTGGACTAAATTAATGTATTGATTTTTATTTACTCTTAGTAATGTCTTCACATGCTTTAAATACATATATGGTTTTTTCTTGTATTTTTTAATCCATTTAACCAAATTTGAAAAAAAAAAACTATATAATATTATTCAATGCTTCATTTTCTATACACATTATTTTTTAAATATTTTTTATTTTTATTTTATGGAAGTTAGGTCACATCCATGCTTAGTGATCAAATTTTCAAAGAGTATCCCCTTCAAAAGTTCACAAAAGAAACTATTCAATTAAAAAAAAATGTACTACATCCTTTTAACTACCTTTCCACCAAAATGTTTTAAAAAATACTTAACAAAACAAAAAACAGAGAGGTGAGAGGAGAAGGTGAGGCCACTTCTATGTGTAATCAATGTTTGACTCTTTTTATCTTAACCATTAAAAACAAACTTAGTAGTTTAGAAACTATATTTGAAATGCCACAATTCTTGTTCTTATCACATCTTCAAAATTTGAGTGTAGGCATCTTAAATTACTTATTGAAGTTTGAACTTCGCCAATTTCAAGGAAAAAATAACCACTTAAGAACCTTTTTGGCCCCACCATTTCAGTTGTAAATTCCTATGAATCTTGTAATTTTGGGACAATACAAAATAAAACAAAGTATATAGAGTAAAACCTTTCTTCACGTTTGAAGAGGAAACTCACTCCTAATAGAAAACTAAACAAGTCTAAGACATCCACTAGCTCCTCTCACATTATAAGATCCTTGTGACAACCTTGTAAAACTTTTATCTTTGGCATTACAAGATCCTTGTGAAAATCTTGAAAACCTTTTCCTCTTCTCTCTCTATAACCTGGTTACATTCCTTGTTGGTGCTTCTCTTTCTACAATGCAATTTTAAGAAAAGAAACCTAATTGCATATGCCCCTTGTAATGTTTCTTCTAAACCTTAGAACTCTTGAATATGAAAATGCTTTTGCAAATCCCAACAAACCCTTGTCATCTTGAAACCCTCAACAACAAAGATAAAGTATCTATAGGGAAAAATGTTCCTGGAAATCTTTTTGAAAAACTCAAATGCTTTTCCTGCAATGGTTCTAACACATACACCCTAAATTCCTCTTTATAAAACATGCAGAACAAAAACCCTAGGCTCATTTCTCCCTCCGTCTACCATTTCACTCTTTTCCTTTTTGACTTCTTGTTCTTGGTCACAAGAATTGTGCTATATGACCTTTTTCCTATCCTGAAAGACTTGTCTTTCAAGTGCAAGATCATGTGAATCATGCTTTACTACCCTCTGTATCACTTTACCAATTATCTTTTTACTCTAATGTCATGCTTTCATGCCACCAGTGTGTTGGTGTTGGAAATAAGCCACACCCAGACTAATAATGGACTGGTCCAAGAGGGGCTAGTAGCTCAGTGGTAGAGCACTCTAGCAATGAATGGAAGGTCCTAGGTTCGAGTCCTAGCTGGTCCATGTCTCAACATGGTATCAGAGCTAGGCCCAGGTTTGGAGCCCCAAGCACACAAGAGGTGTGGCTTAAGGGGGGGTGTTGGTATTGGAAATAAGCCACACTCAGACCAACAATGGACTGGTCCAAGAGGGGCTAGTAGCTTAGTTGTAGAGCACTCTAGTAGTGATGGAAGGTCCTAGGTTTGAGTCTTAGCTGGTCCATGTCTCAACATGGTATCAGAGCCAGGCCCAGGATATGATCCCAAAGCACATGAGAGGTGTGGCTTAAGGGGGGGTGTTGGTGTTGGAAATAAGCCACACCCGGATTGATGATGGACTAGTCCAAGAGGGGCCAATAGCTCAGTGGTAGAGCACTCCAGGAGCGAATGGAAGGTCCTAGGTTCAAGTCCTAGCTGGTCCATGTCTCAACACAGTGATAACCTTTGTCCACAGTTAAAAATCACAGAATCATCCCTCAGTTGCCATTTTACCACTTTTCCCTTTTCCCTTTATTTGGCATTTTCATGATGATTTGCCTGAATCATGCCTTTGTGGCTTTTCAAATCGACTTGAAGGTTTCATTACTTTAGAAATTTGGTTCCCTTAATCCTTAATTGTGCGATTCATTTTTTTTGACCTTGCTCCCCACACCTGTGGTTAAATTTTTTTGACTGACCAATGCCTAATCACATGATTCAGGCCTCATCACCTCTTTCTACCAATTTTTATTTATAATTTTTTTTGGCTTCCTTGTGTGTGTAGAAACACAATTTTTACCTTTATGATCAGCTTGCCACTTTTTCCACTTGAAACACTTGGCCTTCAAGTTTCATTTTTTTAACCTTCTAGTTAGGTATCACACAAATCATGCTAATATACCATCAACACCACTTTACCAATGTTTAGTATCTTGTGCATTTACAGTTAGAAGTCGCACTTTTAGGCATCATGTGCCACTTTCACCGTTTTGTACCACTTAGTGCCAAATTACATATTTTAACTCTTTCTGCCACTTTTGTCACATGAAAATCAAAATCACATCTATTGTATGTATATTCATGGCATATGGAAATGAAGAAATGGCAGCCCTATGAGTGCAATACATGTTGAAGTTACAAGCGATGATCAATGGGAATTCCAACCTAGAGTCAATTGTGAGTTAGTGCATCTTGCCGAAGCCATGTAGAGAAACTTTGAGAGTTGGAAGTGTTAAACGAGGAACAAACAAATAGTGATCAACAAAATGAAGCTCATGAAGATTTTGAGCATCATGATGGTTTTATCTCAAGTTGGGGCCTTGAAGCATTAGATGATGACTTTCTTTATAGTGAAGGTATTGTTATTTCTCCTCTATTGGTCATAGAAGAAAGGATTCTCTAGCGATGAACCCAAGGAAATAGATTTGTCACTCTCCTCTCCTCCTACTCAATTGTTAAAAAGTATTTTTCTAAATTTATGGGAGTAAAGAGGGATGAAACTTTTTATCATAAGGGAGATGATTCCATTTTCATCAAAATTGATGTTCATAAAATAGATCCGCAACCAAAGCAGGTAGAAACTTGTTCACCTCAAGGTTTAGATGAAACATATCAAACTCGAGATTCTCTCTTCCTGAAGTTATGTGGCCAAAGAAGTATCCAAGCATTTAGAGATTGAAAAAGTTGACATAACACAAGAAGATATGATTGGTGGCATACATGGTGACATAAGTGATTCGAGAGGCTTCTGAATTGTATAGTGAAGAGTGGCTAACATTTTGTGATGCATTGTCCTCGAAGCTTGTATGCATTATGTCATAAAATGTCTCCTAGGACTTTTACCTCCTATGTTTAGCTCCTAGGTCCCCTTAGATTAATCATGCATGTGTAAAACTTGTCCCGGAGCAAATTCCCTTGAAACCCATGTCAAATGGGGCTTAGGGGGCCACTCTAATGCTTAATCATGACCTAAAATAAGCCTCTGGACTTGGGTGTCCATGCCCTAGTCCAAACCTATTTTTTCGAGACCTAAATTTAAATTGTCGGCAAAGTGACCATTAAAAGTTTCCCTTTATCGGCCTTTTTAATTTGAATTATGAATGATTAGTGGGAATGCATATATAAACATGTTTAGGACTTTATTTTACTCCTAGTTGATTAAGGCAATCTTATGATCATCAAGCAAAGATAATTCAAGGCATTCATTGTGTTGCAGAGTAGTATTGTGTTGTGTTTGTATGTGTTTGTTGCAGATTTGGCTCCATCAACTCATTTCCTCATGATGTGAAGGCATTTCATCTTCGTGAGGGTTTACACCTACTAAGGTGATATCTACTTTGTGTTTTAATCAAGCAATCTTATCATTTAATTTTGCCTCTATCCACCAAGGACACACACTCTATCTAACAATGGTGTTGGAAGGCTTGAATTCCATTCTAGGGCTTGACCAAGGCAAGCTCCTAAAGACCACAATCCCCAACACCTCTCTTGTGACTGCAGGTTATAGGTGCAGGATCTTGCAAGAGGAGTTGTAGGAGGTTAGAGTAGAGGATAAAGATTCAGGATCTAAAGAAAATAATGAAGAATATTCCTTTTTGGACAAGGGTGCCCGCTCCTATGTCATCTTGATTGCTATTGTCAGAAACTCTGAAGCAGGTTGGAGACTACATCACCTTATAGCTCCAGATCTACAGAAAAATTTGCGTATTAGACTAGGGCATCCACCCTAGTATCCCCAAAGTTTTTGCTTTCTAGAATTTGAATCCTGGTATGTTCCTAATCTGCATTTAGTGCCTTCCTGTGTGAGCATTTGTTGTGTTTCATCCGTTTGTTTACGATTTCATATAATTAGGTTTTTAGGCTTAATCAGACTAGGGTTTAACAAATTAATCAACAACTTCCAAATTTCCTTATCATTCCAAGTGAACCAAACCTGTAGCTGAGTCCTCTTGCAAAAGTTATGACTTGACTCAGTTTATGTCCTTGAATGTTATATGTGAAAGGAGGATTTAATCACACTATCAACCATTATCATCATCCCTCTTTTCCTACTTAACAACATGTTTCAAAGAATTTGAACCTCTCATCAAGAATGCATGATGGCAACTTGGTTTGTAGACACTCCATAGGTATAACTCATTGTTTCACACATATACCTACTTCTTTTAACCTATTAATGGGTTTGCATGAACTTTTTGAAATAGTTAAGGTAGGTTGTCTCCTACCATGTACATTGGTGTCCTACGAAAGTTTGGTTGTATTTCTCTTTTATTTGCATTGTTTGTGGTCTTTTTTACTTTGATTTTTGTTGTATTGAAGGTATCTTCTTATTTTCTGTCATGTTGTGTTAAGCTCTTGACTCTATTGCCCAATGGATAAGACACTATTTTGAGTTTGAGATTCTGGGGTTCCTTCTACACCCACAAGGTCCTTGTCTCTAGTTAGAGCTAGATGTTATCCCTATTTTTGACCATGACAAATTATAAACTTTTATGTTCTTCAAATTGACATGTGTCAATTAAATCACTTTCCCAAAAGTCATGTCATTACTTCACTTTGTTCATAAAGAGCCTTCATTGCCTTATCTTGATCAAGTAAAAAATGTGAATGTTAGTTAGTCTTGGTTGCAAATGTTCTTAGTCATTTTGTGTTGTTAAAATTGTTCACCAAGTCAAGAATCATTAACTATTGGCCATAGTTGCAAGTGATCTGAAGTTAAATTTGGCCATTTAGAAGTATCACAATTTTTTAAAATTGATTTGTAAATTCCTGTCAATCTTGTAACTTGTGCAAAGATGATTAAAATATTTGATTGAATCGTTAATTGGCAGAAATGCAAGGTTCCGTGCAGTTTGATAAGTATACAGTTTTGTGAAGTTGTAAGAAGGCTTAGAAAGTTTGACAACATGTTTTAAAGGACTCTTTTTCTATTCAAGTATGTTGGTTTTAGAATGTTTTAAAGTCTAAATGCAGTTACAGTTGATTCACAAGTGTGAATTCATAGTTATTCAAAGTTTTGACACATGGTTGTAAATTCTCGCCTAGTACAAGTCTTCCCTAGAAAGCTTGACAATTATTTTGTAGTGGTATTTTAACTTGTTCCTACTAATAAGAAGTTAGATAATGCATTAATGAGGCCATGTTGATTGATAAGTAGGCAAATTTGTAGAGCTTCAATGATATTTCTAGTTTACAATTTGTAATCCACAAGGCACAATTCACCCTTTGTAATTTTACATAGTCACAAGTTGATTTCCATGTTTGACTATATTTTGAATTTGACAAGAATTTTAAAAGGCATGATTAATTGAGTTATTTCATCATTAGAATGAGGAATCTAATGCCTTTTTACATTTATAATTAAGAAAATTAAAGTTTCAAGCGAGGTTGTCAACAAAAGTTTAGATATCAAACTATGCATTTTAGGTTGCAAAAGTATGAGATGAATTAAATCTGGCACTTCAATTTAAAATGCTAGGAAAAATGGTGCATAGATACAAATTTACAATTTACAAATCACATTCAAATTTTCCATTTTTGTAGGATTTGTATTGGGGAACTTCAAGGCTTGTGCACAATCATACAATTTATAATCGTCTTCACTTCCCATATATATATGAAGGTTGTTAGTGTAGATTTTTATTTTTCTAGTGGGTTAGTTATTTTCCTTATTTCCTAGGTTTTTCCTACACTTTTATTAAGCTTGCTTAGGTTAAATAAAGTGAGTTTAATTAGTGACTGGGTGATTTGAGGTGTCGACATCCTACAAGGGAGGTGGCATTTGCTATCTTGGGAAGATGCTCTTACTATCTTTAGCCTGTATGGTGGCCTCTCCCTATTGGTCAATTTTTCCACCTCTCCCCTCTCTAGATGGTCTATGTAAACTCACCACGTAGCTTGTATTTTGCATCTTGAATGCATTGTCTAGTTACTCTGCCATTCTTTGTATGAAGCTTTGAGCTCTTAATGCAATTTTGTCATATTGACATTTGCATATCTCTTGAAGTTGTTGGTTTGATTCTATTTTCATTTCACTTTATGTAGCTTATAATCTCTCTCATAAAGTTCTTGGGTTTTAATCGTGTTCAAGATTTCTAACATGGTATTAGAGATTTTGTTTTGAGAGTTTTTAGTTCATAAATTCCTGATTGAGAGAGTGAGTTCTTTGTGAGATCTTGTGAATCTCGTATGCTCTTCTCTTCCATTTTTCAATGATCTGGAGAATCAAAAAGGATTTAACAAGACCCATTAATCTCTTTATTTTGCATGAGGCTCGAGAAAGTCAAGATTGATTATCATTTCATCCAATTTGGAGATCATTTGACATAGTTGTGAAACAAAGTTTTTGACTTAGATATGGAAGTCAGCTTTCAATTGGAGCGTTTTTGGGTCAAAAGGACCCTGCCGTTGCATCCAGAGGCTTTGCAGATGAATTTTCATATATAATTTGCGTAGTTTTGTTGCCAGAAGTTAGAAAGGTAATTTTTTTTAGAAGACTATTTTGGCCCCCCAACATGCCTTTCGAGGTAGATTTTATTGTAAAATTTCTTTCTCTCTCTCTATATATGCACCCAACGCATATAACGTTACTCATTGAGTGCTTCAAGCATTGGTTGTTTTGTGGCTTCGACCCTATATAAGGGGTTGACCCCCCTTTGGGGACCAAGCCTACTTTATTAAGGTTCGCGGCCATTTAAAGGGTCCACTGACCTTCAATGGGGCGGGTGTGGCCTTTGGCCCTCGCCAACCCTCTTAGTCTTTGGCCTTAAAAATCCAATGGCTTGCTAAATTTTTCATTTGGCCTACTAAAAATTCTATTAATTTGACCCCCGTACTTTCTCCCTCCTCAACCTTTGTGCCTATGTTTGGCCTTTGAGAAAAATTTGGCACCTTTATGGTGAAATTTGCTAAATTTGGTGACAGCTAAATTTAATTGGAGATGCTCTATTTTTAGTCTTAGTTGACTTGTTTAGTAGAACTTTTAAATTAACTAGTGAGCTTCTATAGTTGGCGAGCTACAAAATTTAGCAGTGATTCCACCAAATTTGATGGCAGGAGATTTTTTGCAAACATACCCCTCTCCGTTGGCAAGGGCAAAATTGAAGGCAATTTTCAAAGACTCCGTTCTGACTCATATTGACTCCTTTTTCTGAGATTTTTTTTTTGATTTGAGCTAATTTTTTGTGCTCTTCATGTTGGTGCAACCAATTTTGGTTTTAGTGTGTGGATTTCCAAGAAATTGCAAATTCTCACAGGTGACACTGTGTAGTTCTTGGTTTGAGAACTTCGAAGACTCATAACTTTCGCATATGACCTCGTATCATGGCGATTCTTTTTTTGAAAGTGCATGATTTTTTTATTACTTCACAGTGGTGTTGTTAGTTTCACTTGGTTCTATTCATGTATTGTACTTTCAACATACACTCATTTGATTAAGAATTTGTAAAACATTAAGATCAAATCCACTTAGTGTTTCTTGCTGGTGGCAATTGTAAACACACTAAATATCATATTTTATTGGGGGGGTTCATTGATTGAGTGAAAATAGGGGGTCTCTTGTGTGCTTTCTTTGAGTTTTTGCATTCTTTTTTCTGCACAACTATAACAAACAAATCTTTTTATATGCAGTAAATTGGATCAAAATATAGTTCCAATAATTGTGCCCTACAACTAATTTGATTGGAAATAAAAAAATGACAATCTCTCTAAAGAGGCAAGGGTTGTATAGAGTAACAATGGGGCTTGAAACTGAACCTACTATAGATGTAGAAAAGACAAAATGGTTTAATAAGTTAGATGAAGCTTTTGGAACTCTATGTATGTCTATATCTCTAGATTTGCTTTTCCATATTGAATTAATTTCTACACCAAATGATGTATGGACCACTTTGGAAAATCTCTTTGGTACACAAGATGAAATTAGAGGACATCTACTAGAGAATGAGCTCATAGGGTTAAGTCCTACCAGTTTTGATACTATTCAAGACTTCTTCACTAAGCTCAAGGACATAAGATTGTAGTTGAAACAATGTGGGATTGAGAAGAAAGATTCTTAATTAATCTTAAGTATTCTTTCCAAGCTTGGTCCTAATTATTTTGTGTTTATTTCTACATTTCATAACACTAAAAGTGCCTTAGGAACCAATTATACAATGCCTTCTCTTGATGAATTTATAAATGAACTCACAAAAGAGCAAGATAAACTGGTTCAAATGGGAACAATTAAGCCCTCTAAATCTCATGCCTTGGCTACAAATCAGGGCACTAAAGATCATAAAGGGTATGGTATGTAGAACAAGAAACAACAAAATCAAGGAGAGAAGAAACAAGATTAGAAACTGGCTGCTCCTAAAACAGCTAATCATTCTTCTTCCAAAGGAAACTAGCCTAAGAAGGAGAATGAAAAGTGTGCCTATTGCAAGAAAACTAGTAATGATGAACATAAGTGTCTTAAGAATTAGATTGATCATCTGACACATCTTCTTAAGACAAATAATATTAAGGCGCCAGATTCTGTCAAACAGAGTTCATCTCAGGAATCTTCAATGGACACCGATAAAGTAAGGGGAAAGGAAAGGGCAAGGCCCTAGTTGCTGTTGCTTCACAACCTGATACTTGGATCATTGACTTGGGTGCTTTGTACCACATGGCTTCGTCACAAGAAGGTTTTACCTATTTGGAGCCATGTTCTATGCCATCGATACTTATGGGTCATGACACTCCTGCTGAAGTGCATGGGAGAGGGTCTATTGATGTGGGTGAAGAAACATTTCATGATATTCTTTATGTTCCATCCTTGTTAAGTAATCTCCTATATTTATATTAGATGACACCAAGTGGGTTGAGTTCACTCCAGATAAAGTGGTAATCAATGAGTTGCATAATGGATCTACAGTTGCTGTGGGAAAATCTGATCATCACTCCAGACTATATCAATTTTCTCACTTTGTTCCTGATTCTCATTCACTTTCTTTGCTCACTCACTCAGATGAGGTGAGTTGTTTGTGGCATCAATGGTTTGGCCAATTGAACTATCACTACTTTAAGCAAATCGGTCAATAGGACATGGTTTCAGGGTTGCCTTCTATTCAATTTTCTGACGGTGTTTGCCAAGGATACATTCTTGTTAAGCATCCTAAAGAAAAAATTGATAAAGGCAAAGCATGGAGGGCCACACAACTTCTAGAGTTAGTACATAGTGACTTGACAAGACCATTTCCACATCCTTCTTTCAGCCAAGCTTGATATGTTCTCACATTCATTGATGATCTTTCTAGATACACATGGGTTTATTTTCTCAAAAAGAAGTTTGAGATCTTTGATTCTTTTTAGGACTTCAAAGCTTTTTTAGAGAAAAAGTTCAAGAAGTCCATCAAGATTCTATGTAGAGACAATGGGGGGGAGTATGTAAACCAAAGGTTTGAGTAGTTTTGTTTTTTAGAGAGCATCAATCTTTAACACCTAATTCCTTATAGTCCACAACATAATGGTGTAGTAGAACACAAGAATAGGTCCTTGAAAGAGATGGCCAACTATAGGATTCACTCTAGGTTGATGGTACCTTAGTATTAGGCAAAGGCCATAAACTGTATGTGTTACATCCATAATCTAGTTCCTCACTGAGTTGTGAAGGGGGTCACTCTTTTTCAAGCCTAGACCAGTTGGAAACCCATAGTAAAGCACTTTTGGGTGTTTAGTTTGCATGATCTCACATTCCTGAAGAGAAATGCAAGGCTATGGATCCATAGAGCAAGCCTCGCATTTTTTTGGGTACCCAAATGGTGTTAAAGGCTACCGACTTCTACACCCCAGATGGTGTTTGACTCATATTGGCTCCTTTTTCTAAGATTTTTTTTTATTTGAGCTAATTTTTTGCACTCTTCGTGTTGGTGCAATCAATTTTGGTTTCAGTGTGTGGATTTTCTAGAAATTGCAGATTCTCACAGGTGACACTGTACAGTTCTCATTTTGAGAACTTCGAAGACTCATAACTTTCGCATATGACCTCGTATCATGGTGATTCTTTTTTTGAAAGTGCATGACTTTTTTATTACTTCGCAGTGGTGTTGTTAGTTTCATTTGGTTCTATTCATATATTGTACTTTCAACATACACTCATTTGATTAAGAATTTGTAAAGCATTGAGATCAAATCCACTTGGTGTTTCTTACTGGTGACAATTGTAAACACATTAAATATAAAATGCCAAATCATATTTTATTGGGGGGTTCATTGATTGAGTGAAAATAGGGGGTGTCTTGTGTGTTTTCTTTAAGTTTTTGCATTCTTTTTTCTACACAACTACAACAAACAAATCTTTTTTCTGTAGTAAAATGGATCAAAATATAGTTCCAATAATCGTGCCCTACAACTAATTTGATTGGAAATAAAAAATGACAATCTATCTAAAGAGGCAAGGGTTGTATAGAGTAACAATGGGGCTTGAAATTAAACCTACTGTAGATACAGAAAAGAAAAAATGGTTTAATAAGTTAGATGAAGCTTTGGGAACTCTATGTATGTCTATATCTCTAGATTTTCTTTTCCATATTGAATTTGTTTCTACACCAAATTATGTATGGACCACTTTGGAAAATCTCTTTGGTACACAAGATGAAATTAGAGGACATCTACTAGAGAATGAGCTCATAGGGTTAAGTCCTACTAGTTTTGATACTATTTAGGACTTCTTCACTAAGCTCAAGGCCATAAGATTGTAGTTGAAACAATATGGGATTGAGAAGAAAGATTCTCAATTAATCTTAAGTATTCTTTCCAATCTTGGTCCTAATTATTTTGTGTTTATTTCTACATTTCATAACACTAAAAGTGCCTAAGGAACCAATTATACAATGCCTTCTCTTGATGAATTTGCAAATGAACTCATAAAGGAGCGAGATAAAATGGTTCAAATGGGCACAATTAAGCCCTCTAAATATCATGCCTTGGCTACAAATCAGGGCCCTAAAGATCACAAAGGGTTTGGTACGCAGAACAAGAAACAATAGAATCAAGGACAGAAGAAACAAGATAAAAAATTGGCTGCTCCTAAAATAGCTAATCATGCCTCTTCTTCCAAAGGAAACAAGCCTAAGAAGGAGAAGGAAAAGTGTGCCTATTGTAAGAAACCTGGTCATGATGAACATAAGTGTCTTAAGAATTAGATTGATCACTTGACACATCTTCTTGAGAAGAATAATATCAAGGTGCCAGATTCTGTCAAACAGAGTTCATCTCAGGAATCTTCAACGAACACAGATAAAGTAAGGGGAAAGGAAAGGGCAAGGCCCTAGTTGCTATTGCTTCACAACCTGATACCTAGATCATTGACTCATGTGATTTGCACCACATGGTTTCATCACAAGAAGGTTTTACCTATTTGGAGCCATGTTCTATGCCATCTATACTCATGGGTCATGACACTCCTTCTGAAGTGCATGGGAGAGGGTCTATTGATGTGGGAGAAGAAATTTTCATGCTATTCTTTGTGTTCCATCCTTGTCAACTAATCTCCTATCTTTATATCAGACCACTCACACTAGCTCTGGCAAGCATGTTGAGTTTACTCCAGATAAAGTGGTAATCAATGAGTTGCATAATGGGTCTATAGTTACTATGGGAAAATCTGACCATCACTCCAGACTATATCAATTTTCTCACTTTGTTATTGATTTTCCTTCACTTGCTTTGCTCACTCACTTAGATGAGGTGAGTTGTTTGTGGCATCAATGGTTTGGCCACTTGAACTACCACTACTTTAAGTAGCTTAGTCAACAGGACATGGTTTTAGGGTTGCCTTCTATTCAGTTTTCTGATGGTGTTTGCCTAGGATACATTCTTGGTAAGCACCCTAAAGAAAAAATTGATAAAGGCAAAGCATGGAGGGCCAAACAACTTCTAGATTTAGTACATAGTGACTTGACAAGACCATTTCCACATCCTTCTTTCAGCCAGGCTTGATATGTTCTCACATTCATTGATGATCTTTCCAAATAAACATGGGTTTTTTTTCTCAAACATAAGTATGAGGTCTTTTATTCTTTTCAATACTTCAAAGCTTTTGCAGAGAAACAATTCGAGAAGTCCATCAAGATTATGTGTATAGACAATGGGATGGAGTATGTCAACCAGAGGTTTGAGTAGTTTTGTTTTTTAGAGAGCATCAATCTTCAACACCTAATTCCTTATAGTCCACAACATAATGGTCTAGTAGAACACAAGAATAGGTCCTTGAAAGAGATGGCCAACTGTAGGATTCACTCTAGGTCGATGGCACCTTAGTATTGGGTGGAGGCCATCAACTGTATGTGTTACATCTAGAAACCAGTTCCTCACTGAGTTGTGAAGGGGGTCACTCCTTTTCAATCCTAGACCTATTGAAAACCCATAGTAAAGCACTTTTGGGTGTTTTGTTCTTTTGCATGATTCCACATTCACGAAGAGAAATACAAGGCTATGGATCCATATAGCAAGCCTTGCATATTTGTTGGGTACCTAGATGGTGTCAAAGGCTATCGACTTCTCCACCCCACCACTCATGAGTTGTTCATTGAGAGGAGTGTTAGTTTTGAGGAGGATGTTTCTAGTTCTTCTCCTATCACTTCTCTATCTACCATCACTTTGGATACATTGTGGCATGATAATAGTTCTTCCAAGGATCTTAATCCTCCTACTCTTGATGAGGAGTCTTCTTCCTCCACTTCAGATGGCGACGACGACGACAAGGATTCATCTTCCTATGCTCCTAGTCATCATTCAGAGGGTGATGATTCTCCTCCAGATTCTCCTATTGGACCTCTTTGGGATCATTAGACATTTGAGTTGGTAGGTGATTGGGTTGGTGATCCTTCATATGCTATAAGAACAAAGTCATAGTTTGAGCAAGCTCCACATCTCTTCATTGCCTCAGCTTTTGATCCACAGTCCTTTTGGGAAGCTTTTGGTGTCCCTAAGTGGGATGCTGCTATGCAGGAAAAGTTTAGTTCCTTGGAGAGGAACTGCACTTGGGATCTTGTCCCTCTTCCTAAGGGAAGGAAACTTCTTCTATGCAAGTGGATCTATTAGACAAAATTTTCCATAGATGGGTCGGTTGATAAGCATAAGGTTCACTTGATCATGAAAGGATTCTCCTAGGTGCCTAGGATTGACTAATCTGAGACTTTTACACTAGTTGCCAAAATGAACTCCATTTGACTTGTCCTTGCTATTGCTTCAACCCATCGTTGGGAAGTTCATCAGATGGATGTGAAGAGTGCTTTTCTTCACAGTGACCTTCAGGAGGAGATATACATGGAGCATCCATAGAGGTTCATATAGGATCCTTCACTTGTTTTTCATCTTTGCAAGTCTCTCTATGGCCTCAAATAGGTCCCTCGCACTTGGTATGCCAAGATGGACTCTTTCCTTCTATCAGTTAGGTTCACTAGGTGCCATTCTATTTTGAATGTGTACATTCTGCAATAGGATGATACTCTCACATTCCTTGTTCTCTATGTTGATGACTTGTTGATTACAGGGAGTTCCTCATCCACCATCAAGGTAGTGAAAACTTCCCTTCATGATCATTTCTTGATGTCAAACTTGGGCCTTCTACACTACTTCTTGGGGATTGAGATCACTTAGTATGCATCCAGTATCTTCATGGCACAACCCAAGTATGTACTTGATATGCTCTCTAGATTTTGTATGGATAACTGTAAGCCTGCACAGACTCCATTCTGTTAGGGGTCAAACCTGAGGTTCATTATTTATCACTATTGTTGGATGCTACTTTGTATCATCAATTAGTTGTGTCACATCTCGTTTTGGACTTTATTTATAATTTAAATTTTGGGACATTTTTACTATGATTGTTTTACTATTGAGTGATTCCACATGTGTGAAAGGTATAATAGTTGATATTTAAAATGCATAAAAATTTGAAAGTCAATTGATGACCAATTATTATTAAGATTATGGATGTATATCTTGTCTTTCTTTGACTATGATTATAAGGACTAACCTATTAATGGAAATCTAAGTGTGGCTGAGTGTAGGAAGAATGTCGAAGATAAGAACATGGTTGAGGTAGAAATGTTCTAGCCGCTAGGAAAGAGTTGGCATGATGGATAAACCTGATGCATGCACACACTCACTTAGCTTCATGTCATATTGCATTTTTGAGTGGCTTTATTTATGCATCGTTATATGGTTACTAGTCATGTTGAGCATTATATGGTTAATAGATGTGATTGATGTTTAATGCTTAGATAAATATGTGAATTTTGTTGCTACAATATGTTCATTTGAATTGCATAAGTTAGACATGTATTTATATGTTCTTTTGATTTAGGTTTAATAGAATTGTATAAGTTGAATTCAATTCAATTTATTTATATTATTTAAAGAGTTTATATATATACATACACACAATTTAAATTAATAAATATCTATATACTATTCTCTAGTATGAAATGATATTTTAGATAGACTTAAAATAAGCATATATTTATAGATACATATTTATAATTTAAAATATATATATAAAAAATATATAATTATATAAACATATAAGCATTATATTATTTCTTTTATTTATTTATTTTGGTAATTAATTTCTTTTGGAAAAAGAAATAAGTTAAATTATTTTAATTTGTTAATTTATTTAATTATTGTATGTGCATGTCTATTTTAAAGATTTAGAGAACCAATTATTAAATTTATCATATTTGTGAATTAAAAAATTATATTTTCTAATATTAGTTTTAAGTAGGATGTGCATGAATAGGAATAAAGTCATTTTAATATTATTTTTATTTTATTAAGAATATAATATTATATTTTGCTTTTTAGGTTTTGAAAAAAATATGAAGAATTATTAAAAGAAGAGAATTAGCTTTTTTCTTTCTTTCTTTTTGGTTATCAATTTTATTATGCAAAGGGAAGAAAAAGAAAATAGTTTATTGAAGCTCACAGATTTGAAAGTGTTTTTTTTTGTGAAGAATTGAAGGATTGAAGTGTGCGTTTTGAATTGATTGGTTCATCTCCATTTTTTTACCAAATTGCTACAAGAATTGAGATATGATTCTTGTCATGAAAGGTTTTAGTAAAGACTTAATTTGATTAATAATTGAATATAGGATTGTGTGAAGAAATTCTGATTTATATGGTTTTTGTGCAAAAAAAAATATTTAAACAAATTATAGTTTCATTGATTTTAAAGATTAGAAAATATTTTTTTTGTTGAATTGGATTTGTTGGGTATTCTTAAAAGTTAGTAGGAAGATTTGATAGGCTATTTGATCTAAATATGATTTTTAGAATATTGAAATATTAATTTCTTGTATATGAGAAAAAAAACATAATAGGAGACTTAGGAAGAGACTGAAAAGAAAAATAGTAACCTATCTTAGTTTAGACATATCTCTTAAACTGTGATATAAGTATTTCTAATTTTTGGATATATGGTTTTAAAGTAGGGGATAAACTTTATCTCTAATTTTTATTATTTCATCTTTTATAGTTTGTTTTTAGTTATTAAAACAAGTGGATTGTTTGTTTTTTAAACTGGTAAATATGTCATGAGAAAAATCAGTTTGTTGTGGCATCAATAAATTTAGTTTTATGAATTGGGTTTCTCTGAATTTTTTGTGGAAGCTGTACAACTAAGTATTTTGAATCATATAAAAAAATCATCCTTACCCAGTTTTTCAAATCTGATATATGTATTAATTAGTGACTGTCTATCTCTGCTGCTATTTTTAGCATGATATTTATATGTGATTATATTGTATATATAAAATTATATTATAAATAGTTATTATGAAAATATTTATTGGGTTTTGCAAATCTTTGTATTATCTTTCCAACGCATTTTAAAATTAGAAAAATGTTGTGTTTTGAGAAAGTTATCTATGTTTTAGTGAAAACTTTATTTTATGCAGTATAAATCCAAGTTGCTGGCATGAAAGTCATGTTTGGTTTATGTGTGATCTCCCAACATGGTTTTGTGACTTTGTAAGCATGTTGAAATTGCTGTGGATATTAGTTATGATGATGTGAGCATGAGTTGGAAATTATAGTGTTTTGGACCACATTTAAAGTCACCTGTAGTGTTGATGACCATGCTTAATTTTGTTGTCCTATCATTCTGTCTCTTGTAGCAACATCTTTGGTGCAAGAGCACCTATCCTACAGTGGCCTACATGAGGCATTTAGTTGTTTTATGCTTATTTTTATGTTTTCAATAAGGTCCTAATTGGACATTCAATGTAATAAGGTCTATTTGACCAATATATGCTATTTTTAGATCAGTTGGTTAGAGTTAGTTAGAGTTTGTTGAACAGCTATAGTTCCCAGCCGCTTGGAGAGATTTCCTAGCCTCTTAGAGGCAAGTCTGTACTACCAGTGGCAACTAGATAAATACCCTGGGATTTGATGGATGAAGGCATCTAGGTTTTGTAGTAGCTGAAATTAATCAGTTGAATTGTGCTATTGGAAAACAGAGTATTGTAATCGCATCTTTTGAAAGTTAATAAGATCCTGTTGCATTTGAATTCACTGTGTAATTGATTTCCTGTATTGAGGCTGAATGGATTTGATTATCCATTCCCCCGGTTGATTCTGTGAATCGAAGGAATGGTCATGTACAGTAGTTTAGGTTTTAGTTGTGTGTTTTCTGTTTCTGTTCGCATGAATCTTTGCAGGATCGCAGGCCAAAGATGTTGAAGAACCCTAGCATGGGTATGTGCTAGGATGTACAGGGTAAATCAGGTTAGAGAAACCCCCCTGGAAGCAAATCTGTGTCGAGATTGCTAAGTAAGCGGATCGGGTTGAGCTCAGAGTTTTCGGTGTAAATTTGTGAAGGCATCGGTGTGAGAAGAACCATCAGGTTGAGAAAGTTGCATTGAGTCGACATGGGACACTTTCACCGATCAGGGTGACAATTGCAAAGTGTCGCCGATGAGGAGTATATTGGCGTAAGTCAGTGTATCAGTCGAGCGAAGTTGAAATTCACCGATGAGAAAAGTCCTACCAATGGCGAGTTGATGGTAGGCACATCGGCATGAGATATGATATCGGAGGCAGAGGCGAATGTTTCACCGATGAGGAAAGTCTTGGCGATGAGAGCTATCATCGGGGCATCAGTGTAATGGTTACCAAGTGTATCGGTGTGAGGTTGGATATCGGTGAAGGGATTCAAAATTGGGCTGACGGTAGAGGTCTGGCCGATGGTGGAGTCCGGCATTGGTAGTGTCGGGAAGACAAAGGAGATTGGCAAGAGGCTTAAGGTGTTCGCCGATAGCGAAGATCCTGCCGATAGGCGAAAAGTTGATTCTTCATCGGCAAGAGGATAGCAATTAGCAGAAGAAGTAAAGGTGGTGCCGACGGGAGGATGTGTTGCCAATGGACAAGTGAAGTAGAGATTTGTACATACAATGCCAATTGTATGTTATTCCGAATGTATGTTAAGGTTTTTGTAGAGGTTGGTATAGCCCTCTGCATCATAGTGGTATCAGAGCTTAGCAAAAGGTCTGGGCTGTTTGTGTGTTGATTCTGTCCTTGAGAAGACAGAGGTAGAGGAGTGAGAGGTTGACAAGATGCCTCCTAAAGGTAATGGTATTGCACGGGAGTTGCTGGAGATGAAGGAAAAACATGCCAGAGAGATGAGGAAGATGAAGGAGCTTGCTAAAGCACTTCAAGCTAGGCTTGTAGCCTTGGAGAAGAACAAAAAGAGGGAAGTGGAAGACAATGAATCAGAAGAAGAGGAAGATGATGCTGAAGAGTATGAAGAGGTAGCTGAAGATCTGAATGCTGAATATCAGAGATTTGTAAAACTGTTAAAGGCAGTGCAAAGTGAGAAACCTAAGGTAAAGGTTGATGTTTCAAAGTATAATGGAAGTTTGGATGAAGATGAGTTATTGGATTAGATTGCTGCATTAGATAATCACTTTGAATGTGAAGATGTTGCTGAGAATCAGAAGGTAAAGATTACAAAGACCAAGTTAGGAGGTCATGCTTTGGCATGGTGGGATTATGTACAATCCGAGAGAAGGAAACAAGGAAAGTCAAAGATCACTTCATGGGATAAAATGGTAGCAAGGATCAAAGGTAAATTCTTGCCCAAGGATTATGAAATTCAGATGTTTAAGAAGCTACAATTTTTAAGGTAAAAGGAAATGGATGTGAAGGCATACACTGAGGTGTTTTACAAGTTGAGTATGAGATCTGGTCATCATGAGAATGAGATAGAAAAGGTGGCTAGATACTTGGCTGGTTTGAGATTGAACATACAGGATGAGTTAGTTTTAGCTAACCCAAGGAGTGTAGAGGATTGTTATCAAATGGCAATCACGATTGAAGAAAAGATGAATAGAAGACAAGATAAGTCCATGAGAGGAAGAGGTAGCAATATGAGGGGAAGAGGATCAGCCCCTACAATGAGGCAAACCAATGAGGATCAAGAAGACACTGGTAAAGGACAAGAGTAGTCTGATTTCAGAGGTGGATGGAAAGGTACCATAGGCAGATTTGGAGGTGGTAGAGGTTCTACTACATTTTCTGGTAAGTGTTACACTTGTGGTGAATATGGGCATCCATTTTTCAAATGTCCAACAAAAGCAACAAGTTCAGGAGGAGAAAAGAGGGCAAATCTGATCCAAGAAGCTGATAAATAAAGTGCAAGCAGCTCAAACACTCAGCAAAGTGTGAAGGAGACTCCTGATAATTATGGGTATCCGGAGAAGGGAGAAGCATTGATGTTAAGAAGGACAATCTTGAAGACATCAAAGGATATGATGCAAAGAAGAGCTCTTTTCAAGACCACATGCAAGAGCAAAGGTAAAATATGTAAGTTTGTAATTGATTCTAGCTCAATAGATAATATGGTATCTCAGGAAATGGTGGATAAATTGAATTTAGAAAGGATTCCACATCAAAACCCTTACAAAGCATCTTGGGCGAGTGATAGCCAATCACTTTTGGTATATGAACAGGCATATGTGGATTTTCAAATTGGGGATTATCATGATAGAGTTCTG
The DNA here is from genome assembly GCA_027924645.1 of Cunninghamia lanceolata. NCBI lineage: Eukaryota > Viridiplantae > Streptophyta > Pinopsida > Cupressales > Cupressaceae > Cunninghamia > Cunninghamia lanceolata. The sequence goes on along the minus strand of BSBN01000619.1, from coordinate 3,127,143 downwards.
TGTGACATATTGCCCATGGAATGTTGTCACCTACTGTTGGGTAGGCCATGGCAATTTGATAAGAGAGCATTGTATGATGGGTATGCAAATACCTACACCATCAAGAAAGATGGGAAAACTATTGTGTTGATACCATTACAGGAAGAAGCTGCAGCACAGAAGGCAGCAAAAACCATTTTAGTGGGAGAGAAGGAGTTTGTGAAGATGCCTACAGCAGCAGGCATAAAGGCAGTTGAGGATACTGTAGGGAAAGAAGTTGTTAAGGACAACAGTTTGAAGAAAGGTTCAGTTTTGACTGACAGAGGTCAGCCACAGACCAAACAGTAGGTTTATGAGCAGCCACAACTTGATTGGCAAGACAAGGATGTGATTGTAGTTGGGACTCTTGTTTGTCCTATAAAAGTTGAAAGGAAGATAGATTTGAACATTGCAGAAGTTCAAGAAGCAATTCCTAAGGTTATTCAATCAGGTAATCAGACAGAGGTGCTGGTAAGACAAACTGGCAAACACAGGGTATGTATGAACAGAGCCTACATTGATAGGCATGAGAGTTTAATTACAAGACAACAAGTTACAATTCTAAAAACCTGGAGCAACCAAGAGACAGCAGAGTATAAAGCTGGAACAGGTCAGAACACTGAGATGGCAAAGAGTAAAGGTGGAATTCTTCCACAACCTAACTCATGGGACATGAGTTCTTTTTCTGTTGGGGAGTATGGTGCAGGAGCACCTATCCTACAGTGGCCTACATGAGGCATTTAGTTGTTTTATGCTTAGTTTTATGTTTTCAATAAGGTCCTAATTGGACATTCAATGTAAAAGGTCTATTTGACCAAGATATGCTATTTTTAGATTAGTTGGTTAGAGTTAGTTAGAGTCTGTTGAATAGCTGTAGTTCCCAGCTGCTTGGAGAGATTTCCCTGCTGCTTGGAGGCAAGTCTGTACTACTAGTGGTAACTAGATAAACACCCTGGGATTTGATGGATGAAGGCATCTAGGTTTTGTAGTAGCTAAAATCAATCAGTTGAATTGTGCTGTTGGAAAATAGAGTACTGTAATCGCATCTTTTGAAAGTTAATAAGATCCTATTGCATTTGAATTCACTGTGTAATTGATTTCCTGTATTGAGGCTGGATGGATTTGATTATCCATTCCCTTGGTTGATTCTGTGAATCAGAGGAATGGTCATGTACAGTAGTTTAGGTTTTAGTTGTGTGTTTTCTGTTTCTGTTCGCATGCATCTTTGCAGGATCGCAGGCTAGAGATGTTGAAGAACCCTAGCATGGGTATGTGCTAGGATGTGTAGGGTAAATCAGGTCAGAGAAACCCCCCTGGAAGCAAATCTATGTTGAGATTGCTAAGTAAGTGGATCGGGTCGAGCTTAGAGTTTTCAGTGCAAATTTGTGAAGGCATCGGCATGAGAAGAACCATCGGGTTGAGAAAGTTGCATTGAGTTGATAGGGGGCACTTTCCCCAATCGGGGTGATAATTGCAAAGTGTCGCCGACGAGGAGTATATCGGCGTAAGTAGGGGTATCGGCCGAGCGAAGTTGAAATTTGCCGATGAGAAAAGTCCTACCGATGGCGAGTTGATGGTAGGCACATCGGCATGAGATATGATAACGGAGGTAGAGGCAAATGTTTCACCGATGAGGAAAGTCTTGGCGATGAGAGCTATCATCGGGGCATCGGTGTAATGGTTACCAAGTGTATCAGTGTGAGGTTGGATATCGGCGAAGGGGTTCAAAGTTGGGCTGACGGTAGAGGTCTGGCCGATGGTGGAGTCTGACATTGGTAGTGTCGGGAAGACAAAGGAGATCGGCAAGAGGCTTAAGGTGTTCGCTGATAGTGAAGACCCCGCCGATAGGCGAAAAGTTGATTCTTCATCGGCAAGAGGATAGCGATCGACAGAAGAAGTAAAGGTGGTGCCAATGGGAGGATGTGTTGCCGATGGACAAGTGAAGTGGAGATTTGTACATACAATGCCAATTGTATGTTATTCCAAATGTATGTTAATGTTTTTGTAGAGGTTGGTATAGCCCTCTGCAGCAATCTTGATCACATATAGGATTAATTTAATTGACTTATCTATTTATGCCTTCACTTAAATGGTGTTCGTGTTTGAAAACATGAATATGAAATTGTTAGAAAAGATGATCCTTCATTATTCCTTATTACAAATTTAATCATAACGGTATTCTAAATATGATTTTGCTTGTGGTTAGGCAAATCTAGATTTATTTATTATATTTTATTTTTGAGAAATTAAGAATGTATGAGGCCTACTTTTATCTCACCTTATATTTTTGCTTATGATACTCATCGTATGGACTTTATGATGGACATGTGGACATTTGGGGACTACTGATCCCATTATCTAGACTTTCATTACTATATCTTATGCTTTGATTAGTTACATGGATTATGATATGTTGATGTTATAGCTGCTTGTTAGATTACATTTGATTCTATGATGTTTAATGCTATATTGAATTGGATGCAATTGAAATGTTTAGTGATGATTGAATTGATGAAATCTTATGCAGTATATGATCCTGATTGTATTTGGTGAAATGCGAATGAATTGAGAATCATGTAAATGTTAGCATGTGTTATAATTGAAAATATATGTGCTTATGCGATCTTGTGTGTGTGTGAAATTCATTTCACTATGGCTATATATATATTGTGCTATTAACGTGTTTGTGTAAGTGTGCAGGTATTTTCCATAGCCCATGGAAAATCAGAGGTCAAACAAATAACCCTATGTTTTAGCCAAGTAAAACTGACCTAGTCCCTAAGGTGGACTAAGGTCATTTGTGATTGAGTATGATGTAATGTGTTTATTTTTAATTGATGTATTTTTGTAAGGTCTCACCTTTTTATTTGATCTCCTTGAAGTGTTGTAATATTGTATTGTTTTGGTTTGCACAATTTTGGTGCTAAATATTTATGAGCCTTTTTTATGTGGATTTATGAGCCTTTTTTATGTGGATTTATGAGTCCCCTTATGTTAATAATGGTTAATTAAATGACCCTAGGTCATACCCCTAGGGCCTAGGGTCAATTTGAGCATGTTAACTCTAGGTGTAACCCTTGTATGGTCACCTTAACTTGGCCCTTGAGTAAAGTGACGAATTTTGGGAGATGTGGAAGGTGGGTGGTGAGTCACCATCCCGCCTTCACTAACTCCACTTACCTTGGGTAAGGTTACCCTTATCTTTCAATACTTTGGAAGCTTCCAAAGACTTCAAGTGTGTGACCTCTCCCCTATGCTCTCACACATGTGTGAGAGCATTTGTGGGAGGGTGTTGGCATAGTTGAAGGAGAGGGTGATAAGTGTCACCTTCTTATTCTTGCAAGGTCTCACTTGTGGGATCCCCTCTCTCAATACTCTCACACATGTGTGAGAGCATTTATGGGAGAGTGTGGAGCAAGTTGAATGGGAAGGTGAAAGTGTCACCTCCTCATTCTTTAGGGGATTGTGAGAGGGTTGTGTGGATGAAGGAGAAGGTGACAAATGCCACATTCTCATCCATCAAGGCTTGTGAGATAAACCTATTTATCTCCCTCTTTGTGAGGAGGGAAGGGTTCTTCTTTTTGGTTCTTTCTTTTTGAATTTCATGATTATTGATTTTGGGGAAGGAGAGCTAAACTTGGAGAAGTGGAAACTCTTGGAAGGATTTTGGGAGAAAGCTCGTAGAGCTCTTCATCAACACCTTCCATTGCTTGGAGCTTGAGAGGTAAGCTCTCATGGCATTCAATCCTTCTTTAATCTTGTTTTGCTTATTTTATGCATGTGAACAAAAATAACATCTTGGGCAGCTACTGCTCGCATGACAAACACAACCTGAAAATAAAATTTACTATGAATAAGAAAAATTGGAAGCTGATTAACATATATGCCCCTAACACTAAGAACACCAGGAAGGAACTTTGGGACATCTTGATCTCTAAAATTAATGTGGAGAAAATGACCCTGTGGATTCTGGGAGGAGACTTCAACACCCCTCTGACCCCCTCAGAAAAGATTAGAGGAAACATGGACTATTTGGACAGTATGTTGAACTTGGTGGACTTCTTAAGTCAGACTAGGTTAATGGATTTAGAGATGAACAATCAACTCTATTCTTGGACCAATAGAAGGGGTGATCAACTGATCCAAGACAAACTGGATAGATTTCTAGCCTCTACTAACTGGGATGGTGTGCAAGGTTCTTCCCTTGCTACCCTCCCCCACACCATCTCCAACCACAATGCTCTCCTCCTGTCTTGGACTGATGGTGCCCCCAAGGGACCTTTCCCCTTTAGATACAAAATTATGTGGGCCTCCCACCCAAATTTTAGACAATGCATTGCTGATTGGTGGAGTATCCTGGTGCATGGATCTCCCATGTACAGACTCACCCAAAAAATCATCCATATTAAGCACAAGGTTAAAGGATGGAACAAATTCTATTTTGGGAATGTGATGCACCAAAAGAAACACATCTCTGACAGCTTAATGGAAGTTCAAAGTAACATGGCTAGGGGGGATGCGAGTGAGAGTAATTTTAATATGGAAGTGACCCTGCTCAAAAATCTTAAGGACATTGCCAGTAGGGAGGAGATATTTTGGAAATAGAAGCCTAGGGTGCAATGGCTAAAGGAGGGAGATAGAAATTCAACTTTCTTCTACCAATCATTTATGAAACATAGGAAGAGGAACAAAATCACCAAATTGATTGAGGGGAATAAAGAATTTACTAAGGACAAGGAACTGGGAGATCATGCCTCCAGTTACTTCAGAAACTCCTTGAAGGAGCATAGAGGCAAGTCTGACAAAGAGCGGGTTGAGATTATATTAGACTGCATTCCCTCTATCCTTACAGAGGATGATAACTGTAGTCTATTGAAGCCTGTTATTGAGGAGGAAGTGAAGGTAGTGGTGTTCTCCATGGGGGCCTTCAAAGCTCCAGGTCTAGATGGGTTCCCCCTAGCCTTTTTCTAAGAATTCTGGGAGATAGTGGGTTATGATGTCACAATTGCTGTCAAAGACTTCTTTAGGACCAAAAAAATCCTTAAACAGATCAATACCATGTTCATTACACTTATACCCAAGAAAATCATCATAGATTCCATGGATGACTTCCATCCTGTTAGCCTTTGCAACACCATTTATAAGATCATTACGAAGACTCTAGTCCTTAGACTTCAACCACTGTTGGACAGTATTATCTCTGACTATCAGAAAGGCTTTGTCCCTAATAGACAGATTATGGATGTGGTTATTTCCACCCATGAAATCATTCACTCAATGGACAGAAGTAATACTTCGAACATGGTTCTCAAGATGGATACCTCTAAAGCTTATGATAGGGTCTCCTGGGATTTCCTGTTAAGGTCCTTAGGAAATTTGGGTTTAGGGATAGAATTTTAAATTTGATAAAAGAATGTGTCACCACTATCAAATACTCAGTCCTAGTCAATTGCACTCCCCAGGGGTTCTTTGAAGTAGGTAGGGGTCTCAGATAGGAAGATCCCCTTTCTCCCTACCTATTTATTATGTTGCCAGAGGTTTTGGGAAGAAACATTATATCCCACTTGGATAGCCAGTCCCTCATGGGGGTTAAAGTGGCATCCACCTTGGGTCCTTTTGCTATTCAATATTTCATGGATGATACTATGCTCTTTGGGTTGGCTTTGGTGATTGAGGCAAAAAGATAGAAAAACCTGCTAAACTCCTATGCTGAGGTTTCTAGATAGGGCATTAATTATGAAAAAAGTAATGTTTTTTTCTTCAACATTCACTTGGGGCTACAAGCCAGGGTGAGAAAAATCCTTTAGTGCAACACAACTAATCTCCCAGCCACCTATCTGGGTCTTCCCCTCATGGTCAAGGAAGTGACCCCAACTTTCTGGAACACTGTTCTAGAAAGAATCCAAAAGAAAATAGAGGGATGGAAAGGTAAACTCCTTAGTCAAGCTGGAAAGCATCAACTGTTGAAAGCCTTGTTACAGGGCATCCCTACCTATTTTCTCTCCCTATTTAAAATGCCTAGATATATGGTGGAGAAATTGGAAAGAATCCAGAGAACCTTCCTATGGATTGGAAAAAGAAGAGGATATCGTTGGTTGGATGGGACAAAGTCTGCCTACCCAAAAATCATGGGGGATTAGGAATTAGAAAAATACAGGTGATGAATAAATCTTTACTTGCCAAAGTGGGTTGGACTTTCCTCGAGGAGAAAGATTGGGTGCGGATCATGAAAGCCAAATATCTACAAAATGGGGATAATTTAGAGGTTATTGCCAGAGAGAGCCACCTCAAAGGCTCTATTATCTGGAACACAATGATCAAAACCAGAAATACCCTCTCCCAAGGCATAAAATGGAAGTTGGGTAAAGGAGATAAAATAAAATTCTAGGAGGACAACTGGCTCGAGGAGGGTCCATTGACTAACAGAAAAAACATAACCACCAGAGACATAGTTGTTAACCGTTTTGGGAATTTAGTTAGCAATTTCATTACTTCCCACTCCCACAACCATAGGAGGTGGAAAATGCTCTTGGATTATTGGAGTAATGTTTTTGAGAATCAAGAGAGGTAGGATTTGCAAGAGGATCAGAGCAAGCACATAATTTTGATATTTCCTAGGGAGGATGAAATGCTTTGGGGTCAGGAACAAAAGGGGAACTTCTCCATTAAATCTGCTTACTTCTGCTATTTAACAGTGGATAGGGGGTGGATCTAGAAGAGTGTCTAGAACAACAAGATGACCCTTAAAATAAACTTTTTTTCTGGTGGGATGTTGCCCATAACAAAATCCTCACTACTGACAACCTCAATAAAAGGGGGTTCTAGTTGGTTAATAGATGTGTGCTCTGCCTTAAAGTTGAAGAATCCATTCAACATCTCCTTTTCCATTGTGAATTCTCTAAATATTTATGGGGTAGAACTATGGAGAAACTTAACCTTGATTCAGTCTTCCTGGAAAACCCGATAGACTTCACCCAGAGCTGGAGTTCCCCTTTCTCGCATCCTAGGATTATAGAGCTATGGAGACAAATTCCCCCACACCTAGGGTGGAGCATGTAGAAAGAAAAAAACAATAGAATCTTTAGGGATAAGGCTCGATCCACTAATGAAGTCTTTCACTCCTTCAGCAGAATGGTCTTGGAGAACATGTCTAACAACACTCTGCATATGGCTGAGAAACCTCCTACTATGGTGGAAGTGTAGACTGCCTTAAACTGGGGATTGACTGAGGATATAACCAAGATCGACAATTCCAAGAAGCTCGCTAGACAAACCACCCTTTGGAGACCCCCTCCCAGAGATTGGACCAAACTCAACTTTGACAAAGCTAAAAAAAAGAATACTGGACTAGCCAATGGGGGATGTATATTCAGAGATAGCCAGGGAACCTTTATTGCTGCTTATGCCAAGTCCATAGGCATTTAGTCCAATAATGTTGCAGAGGGATTAGCTCTGGTGTGGGGGATCAAAATTTCTCTCTATGGGAATGGAAAAATTACAAGTGGAAAGAGATTCTAAACTTATTATTGAGGTAGCTTTCGACAAGTCAACTAGCAGTTGGAAGCTAAAGGTTATTACAGATGACATTGTCTGCTTACTATCTGGGTTCAGATAGATTGAAATTGGGCATGTTTACCATGAAGGTAACAAAGTGGCGGATGTATTGGCTAGCCTGGGACAAAGCTTGGACAAGTGGAGATGTTGGAAAAGTAAGAATTATTTACCCATCCAGATTCAAAAGCTTCTTGAAAAGGAGCTAGGCCCCTTCTTATGATTGAACTAATTCCTAGAGAGTACTTTGGGGGCCAGATGGGATTGAGTCTTGATAGCTATTTGGTTTTGAGGTCCTATGATGAGAAGAGGGTGACGAGTGTTTGCTAGCTCAGAATTGTAAGAAGTGGGACCTGCCATGGTATGAAAGTTTGCTTGGTTCTCAGTCAGACATGGATGCCTAAGGAGAGATTTCTCATAAATGGGCATGTGACCAACCTGACGTCTCTATGCATAATCCTTAATTATGATCAATTAATGAATGGTTATCATGACAGGAATAGGAGTGATAGTTCACATATTGTGAATTTAAGCAAGTACGCCACCCCTACCGACTGAAAAGACAATAAACTCATTTATTGGAGTATGAATATCAGGGACTAGGAGATTTTTTGCAGTTTGAAAGTCTCTAAGTCTTCTATTGCTTCCTATATTGTTAGCTTACCTGAGAGAAATTAAGGTAATTTAGCCATGGGGGGAGATAGGGCTCGCACTAAGCCTGAATCCTGTGATGAGATTAGATGTAACAAGACCATCTGGCACATTTGCTAGGAGGACGGGTGGCCTCCTACCTTGAATGCTTACAGGGTTATGACGAAAGCCTCTTGATGTAGTTCCTGTGTTCTTGGGAGGACAAAAAGGTTAAGGTGGGCAGTGTTATTTTTGAATTTTCTGAAGAGATGATTGGTTTGGTGACGAGGATGCCCATGGATGACATCAAACACCCCAGAAAGAGCAAAGTTTTTAACCCTGAGGGAATGTCATGCTTTCTGAAGAAAGGGGAGGTTTTGCATAGTCTACAAGGGGGTTTTGATCATGAAATGCTGCCAAAGCCATGGCATGAGGTGTGTTACATGCTCATAAAGTACTTCACATTCGAAGGTAGATTCAAACACTTCTTCCATTATCATTTTTCTTTGCTCAATCATTTCCATTGTAGCAAAGTGATAAATTTTATGTTTTATCTTCTTTCATCTCTAGAATCTTTGAACAACATGCTGTTGACCCCAACAAACCCCTCATCCTACTCCACCAGGGGCTTATCTCTAGACTATATAAATTCCATCTTGCACTTTGCCCCCCTAAAGCCCTCATGGCTACCAGGGTTGAATCTCCCCTACCACCCTATTCCAGTCCTGTGGTGTCTAGCCTTGCGATAATAATGAAGGTCACTCCAGAAAAGTATACTAAGTCCACAAAGTTTGGCAAGAAAAAAATTACCATCGGTTTAAGCCTAGAGCCTAAAGCCAGGGTCCAGGCTCCTTTGACCTCTTCAAAGACCACTGTCAAAAGAAAGTTTTTACCTGGTGAGTCTACACAGGTGACCCCACAGAAAAAGAAAAGGGGAAGGTTGGAAGAAGGTAGTGGTACAGACAGTGAGAATAAGGCAAATAATGTCTCTATGGTGGTGAAAGAGGTTAGCTCTGAAAATAGTATTGGTGGTAGCGATAGTACTGCCGATGAGGACTTTACCTTGTTGAGAAGCAAACCCCAGGTACCATCGACTAGGAGGTCGACGAGGCTTGAAACCAAGAAGGAAGTCTCTGAGGTGGAGGAAGATACTATAGATCTTGATGGTGAGGATATTTCTAATAACCAAAACATCAAAATGGATACTATTGTGGCAGAGACCAAATTGATGGGCAGGGAATTTTATGTCAATAAGGAGACCAAGAATGACAATGTGGAGGCCGAAGCAAAGGAAGGGCCCAGTAATTTCCCTGAGCTCAATGCTAAGGGTCCCCAATCTGTGATCTTGGAGAACACGGTGAAGGAGTCAGGAAAGATGAAGAGAAAGGGAAAAATGACTGTTAAAGATAACGAGATTGATATTCTCTCTATGAGGATCATTGTGCTAGAGAGAAAATTCAAAACTTTGGCAAAGTTCATTGCAAAGGTGATGCATAGATCTGCCATGACCCTGACCATACTCTAGGATGCTAATCTTGCTACCCTGGGATTGAAGGATAAAGATATTAAAGAGTACTGTGACCTCTACCAGTTTCTAGTTGAGGATTGGGATCGGATGTTTAATTAGCCATTGGGGCTTTGGTTGTTGCCTATGGTTTTTGTCTGCTATCATTCTACTATCAGTTCGCTATGTCTCTGTTATGGGTCTTTTTTTAGCTATGTCTATTAGTTAGTCCGGTGTCTATTTTTTGGTTCTTGATGGAACTTTGGTGTGCCTTTATAGCTATTTTGTAATGGGATCAGCACCTTTTTATGCCACTTATCTTATCAAAAACAAATATATAGTTTATTCTCCTAAGGCATTGAAACAATTTTTGCAACATCACAAATATCAAGAAGAGTAGAGAAGTATCATCAATCATCATGAGCATCATTGGAAGGTTTTAGCTTCATTGTTTTATCTAACATGTTTGTTCACTGTATAGGTATAAGTACATGTTTCATTGCTGGATTACATTGTTCAATATCACAACACGTGGAGAAAAATGGGCTCCCATAAGGGTTGAGCCCAACATGTTGCCCTCTTGTTTTGAGAGGGATGAGAGTGTTAAAGCATTACATTTATCAACTTTGAGCAGATATCTCATCACCTATAATGGTGAATTAGTTGAGATCACTATAATAAATGACAAAATATTTACTCAATTAGAAACCAATAAGAGAAGTTAGCCACAATAGTCCTTAAGGACCTTGACTTTCATGCTAATGAGAGACAGTCACTATATGAGACTATACCTTGAGAGCACAGTAACAAATGGACAAAGGACAATGAAAAAAATTAAGGATAGATGCAGCAGTCACATGCAAAATAGTTGTCACAATGCATAATATGGACCAGTCTTTTGAATCTTGATAGTAGTTGCAATCATGAAGGATATCATGATAGAGTTATGGAGACAATTTCTTATGCTTGTTAGTGGAAGACATAAAGATCAAGGTTGTGACTGAGATAGAGGTATGGTAAAGTCATGAAAGAGCAATAATAGTCATCCAGAAGATACAAAAGACATAGTGTAGCTCTTGATGGGAAAGTATATGAAGGTTTGTTAAGAGTGCCATGAAGGTCACTTATAAGGTGTAAAGAGACCCATATGGCCCTTGAAGGTTAGTGTATATCTCTCTGCAAGATCATGCATGAGGGACAACATTCCTAAGAAATAAAGATACCTCCATGACTATGTGATAGCTTTAGGATTGAAATAGTTCACAAGATACAAAAGGGAATGACATTGAGAAATGGTATTGTTGCAGGATCCTTTATAGTCTTGCATGAAGGTTTGTAGAGATACAACATCTATAAGGTATCAAAAGGGACACCTTAGCTTATGGATATTTTAAGAAAGGATATGCACTTTGACTAAGACCTAGAGTCCTATATAAGATCATTCAATTGGTCTAAGAACATGTGGGATAGGAGCAAACTATGCTCAAGCTCATGAGATCCTTGGATAAGTTATTCATTATTGTGTAAAGTTATGTATGCCCACCTAAGAATCATAGAATCTTGCACGATGTTCATCCAAGAATCATAAGGTCATAAAGAAATGTCTCTACAGTAGAGGCATTGTGCCAAACCTTTTGGGGTCTATATAGCATTATTATGAATCTAAAGAAAAAAATATCTACAAGCCTATGAAGAAACAAAACTACAAGACCATATAGGACATTGCAGAGATAAATCACTGGAGAATTCATAAGAAGTATGATAGTCAATACAATGAATGTATGGTGTGTAGGTACTATTTGACAACAAGACAATAAAGATAGTCCTACAGGTTGACAAGACAGTCAAGCACTCACAATGAATGTTAACACTAAGAGAACAGACCATAAAGAACAGTCTATAGTCATTAAGGAAAATAGGGTCATACAGATGGTCTGCATTGTTTTCAAGATGGAGCAAAGGTCTTTGGTGGTTAAGGCCTATACAAATATCTCAAAATCATGTAGATGCTTTGGGTAAAAAGTATGTAGATGCTTTTGACAAAGAAGCTCATCATAGATAATAAAATGTAAGTAGTCAAACAATAGGAAAATCCTAGCAATCCTATTGACTATGGGAATAGTCATACAAGAGCTATCAAACCCTAGGAAATGAGCTTATGAGGTTTTGAGGTATAAAGATACAAGCCCTGATGATGTAGTGTAAAGACTTGATATCATTGAGTAATGAAGGTACCTAAGACCAAAATAGTGATCCTGTAGGTCTAGGACATGAAATATGAGTGAGGAAAGTCACAAAAGGAAAAGAGGTGAGATATTCTACAATATAGTCAATAAGAGGCAGTCACAAGAATAAAACAAATGCATGATGATAGAGAGTGAATAGCAATGACATAGGACTCATGGAACTGGCAAAGATCTTAGGCATTCGATCATGCATAGTGCAGCTCAAAAGTATAGAATGATGACAATAGGTTTTGCAAATGTGACAATGTCTAAATGACAGTTGAGAAGACTGTGTCACATCCTCAAAACACAGTCATTTCTACACACGGGAGAAGCCCAAGATAGCATTTTATGTGTAGATATTGAAAAGGAAAGCAAACTTATACATAGATTGCTTACCCAACTTGAAACAACTCCAGTAAACCCTCCAAACCTTCAGATGCAACCTCCAGTTGAAACCTCTAGAAGCTCAAGCAAACCCTACCATGGCGGGGCTCAGAAACATAGTGAAGTGAAAATACAAAATGAAATGTGAAATGAGGGTTTGTTTGAGCCTTTTGTCATTAGGGTTTGAAGACCCTAAGTGTGCCAATGGCTTAAGGCTTTTTGCCTTTCTTTTAGCATTTGAAATAAAATATTAATACCCTCAACCTCATGTGTATATGCCTAGAAATAAAGTTGTATCCCGTAACTTATGTTTTTTTGCATTATCTTCAAGACATAGGCCAAATCATGGCCTTTTATTTTGGATTTGTTTTGAAATGTAAAACATTAAGCTAAGTGGTGTGATTATAAACCACCTAGTCAATGTTATTTAAATGCAAAATGAAGTGTATTTGTGTCATGTAAATGTGTAGAGGGGATATGGTTGAGTTTTTATGTTTATGCCAAGCATATAGGGGAAAGTTGAAAGAAGTTGGCAAACATGTGGAGGGAATATAGAAGTTGTTTTGACTGAGTTTTAAAAGCCTTGGAGAGCATTTAGGGGCAGTTTTAGCTTCCTTTATGATAGGTGAGGTCAAGCCTTGACCTTTTCTTCATCTTTGAGCCTCTTTGGAGTGGATTTAGGGGCTATATTTTAGGCTTTTTAGTTATACATGACCATTGAGGTTTGGGATTCCTACTTTTGTGCAACTGTTGGGAGAAGCATATAGTAACTTCAATTCTCATTTTGGATTTAGTTCTTTTCTCTCTCAAGTAGGTATTGTAACTCATTTTTGGGAGTTCTTTCAGCATGAGACCAAATTTATAACTCATTTTATAGACATGTATGATAGTTGCACCTTTGAAGATCAATGAAGGTAAGCATTTTGCCTTCTTAATTTTCTATTCTATTGTGTGCATTTGAATTATTATGTTTAGGTGGAAATTTGGATTTGTTAATGTTCTAGATTTTAGATGTTTAAATCCGCCTTTCCACTTAACATTCAAGAATTTAGGGTCGAGTGGCGAGCACTATCATACCCTAGGTCACTTGCAGATATAGGGAAACTTGGATTAGGGAATTTAATTATTAATTTTCCTTCTCTTATGCTCAATTAACCATTAAAACCCTAATTATGTAAATATGACAACAAATTGACAAATGACAGAAAAAGCTCTTGTAGACAGGAGTAAAATACAAAATCACAAAGTACCTATTTTTAGGGTTCTGAGATAGAACAATCAGGGACACTAGAGCAGGTGCCCAAGTCCAAGGTACCAATTTCTTCGCAGGATCTAGACCTCCTTCCAACACTGATCAGCCCTATAACTTCTATTTTCTAAAACTCAGATGCAGAGGACACTAGAGAGAGCACCCAAGTCCTAGAAGTGCTCTTGTGTCCTGCTTTTCTTAAGATCCCGAATCCTTGATGCCTGCCAATCCTTCCTACAACTCCACTTTTCCCAAATGTGACACCTATAACTTGCAATCACAAGACTTGGTTTGGGGGGTTGTGGTGTTTAGAGGCTTGCCTCAGTCAAGCCCCAGAGGACACTTAAGTCTCAGAACACTGTTGTTAGATAAAGAGTGCATGCCCTTGTGAGGCAGAGGCAAAAATCAAAGGAATTGATAATGAAAACATAATATAATGTCATCTTGTAGTGAAGCTCTCATGGGAGGAAGATGCTTTTCATGCCATGAGGAAATTAACGCTCAAATCTACAAATATCAACACACAAAACACACAAGTTTGCTCTTGCAACACAATAGAAAGCCTTGAATCACCTTGAGAACATAGTAGCTTGCTAGTAATCCTATAATTGAAATCTAGTTACAAATGAATGCCTAAGCATTCTTATATATGCAACTACAAGCACTCCCACCAAGATTTCAAAAATTAAAACTTACCATGTCAGCAAAAGGACCAAATAACGGTCATAAATTGACACCCAAAAATTAGGACTGCCCCAAAATAGGGCAGGACTAGGGCATAGGCGCCCAAGTCCTCCCCCCTATTTTGAGCAGGGTATAGCTCAAGGGGTCCACCTAGGTCCAATTTACCATGGAACCTAGGTCTCATTCCATCGGGATGCCAAAATATGAACTAAGATGTCCTAAATGCATACTAAAGACTTGGGAGCTAAACCTTATGAGGGAAAAGCCTTCAAGGGGACATTTTCTGACATTGCATTTAGCCCCCACTTTAATGTATGTATAAACGTGAGGCCAATACATGCATTAAAGTAAGGTCACAAACACAACAAACACATCAAGCATGGAGAAGACACGCCAATCACATAGAAGATAGTAACAGGCATGCAAAACACAGAGAAGGTAGTTACAGTCACGTAGAACATAGAGAAGACAGTTAATACATAGAAGACACATTAATGCATGGAAGACAAAAATGATATCTTTTCTTTTCTTTTTCTTATATATATGAAATGCAGATGCAATTACTGGAAAGTAAACAAACCTCCCATAATACAGGATGCACTCATTGAGAAAGTCTTTAGATTGTATATATGGGGCAACACACACGCAAGACACGCAAAACCTCCCATAATACAAGATGCACTCATTGAGCAAGTCTTTAGACTGCATATGGGGCAACAAACACGCCATACAAAATAAGCACGCCAAAACACACACACTTGAAGACACAGAGAAAACACGGAAGACAAGCGATGGAGTGTACCTATTTCTAGGTCCAACACCATCTCAGGCACATTACAGGCACACACTGATGATTGGGCTTCACCACAACAATCACCAAAAACATGCTTAAGGGTTGAGTTAGTCACAGAACCGCTCCCCACCTCCGCAGAGGACTTTTGAAAATGATAGGATGATGCAATTTGCTTCAAGAAATACACCATCCCCGCCTTTGCAAAGGGCTTAAGAAAAAGGATATGCTCGATATCCCACCTCCATAGAGGGCTTACATGATTGATTAATTAATTGCAAATAAACTTAGGATGCATGATGCACTCATCGCACAGGTCTTTGCATCTGAGGTCAAACACATTGCTAACATCTACAACATACAACTTACCTTATATATGCCCCCACCTTAAGGTGGTTGATATTAGTTATCGATATCAAGCACGTTAAGGTAGGAATAAAAACACACAAGGGAACACCAACTTTCACAAAGCCCATGCCCCTCGGAGGTGACATGTACTGTACGATCGCCAAATGTTCCCACAAACACATCCCTGCAAGAAACATGTTAGTGTCTATAACATCATGATAAACAACAACATCAATGCATATGATTAACCACACAAAGAGCCAAGGTTAAAAAACAAATTCGAAGTTCAAGGATAACCATAGGGCTATATCACGAATCTCTCCAAATCAAGTACCACCAAGGCCAGATTCAAAGACAAACAAAGTGATGCAGAGGCATCCACACTAAAACCTTGACATACAGCATGTATGCCTACAACCCATCATCATCATCATATTTCCCTTAACACTGTCAGCATCATCATATTTTCTCTGCCGACTGATATCCTCCTGATGACAAACCTTTGACCTTTCGCCTGTCAGCAGCATCATCATATCCGGCTATCGGCAGCATCATCACATTCGGCAAGCGCAAACATCCTCCTTATGTTCACTGTTCATCTTACCGCCAACCTCTATCTTCAGCATCATGATGTTCAACATCATGTTCATCAGCAGGATATGAAATATCCGGTTCCCCTCATATATCCTGATGACGACTACCTCATGCACCTTTCCTTCGATGCTTACGTCACCCCGATATCCTGATGACGATTATCCTGATGACGATGACGTCACATGCAGCTCCTCCAATATCCTGCTGTCGGCCAAACTTAACATTATCGGCCCGCGATGGTTTTATCAACCCGATCTTCTACCTTATGCCGATACGCTCCTCCTTGGCAAAACCTGATGATGATCACCCCAATGCGCATTTACCTTATGCAATCTATTGCATCATGCTCACCTCCCTCTTCATACACAGAAATATCTTGATGATGCCGTTGTGACGGATTTCCCAACCTTAGCGAATTTTCAATCCGCCGAACCTCCTGAGGTGACCCGACCTACTTTCAGGGCGATCTTCCAGACTCGAACTATCAGCACGACCTAGCACATACCCATGCTAGGGTTCTCAACACCTCTCGACTGCGATCCTGCAAGCACATGAACAAATAGAAAATGTAAACTAGATCCTAAACTACTGTACATAGCCATTCCACCGATTCGACGAATCAACCGGTGGAATGGATCAGCGAATCCATGAAACCACCAGAATAGCAAATCGATCACACAATGGAATCCAAACAGAGAATTGACACAACAGGATCTCTTTATTGATTTCAAAAGATGTAAATACAATACTCAGTCTCTCCCTCTGTCTCACTCTCTACAAAGTCTGATCGATGATCGATGATATTCAATACCAACCGATCCTACTACATAAATAGGATCTCTTGCGAGTACTACCGACCCGACTCCAAGCGGCTGGGAAATCTCTCCAGGCGGCTGGGAGATCCAACCGGACATACAACATAACAGCTGTCCTAACAACCTACCTAAAAATAGTAAAGTATGGTCAACATGACCTTATTACATGCATTGGTCTTATAAGACCTTCTTGAAAACATTAACAAGACTCATAACAAACTAACTGCCTCATGGAGGCCAGCTGTCAGGTAGGTGCTCCTGCACCACAAAGGTGCATATAGCAGTAGTATTGTTAAGGTTTGTAAATGTGATAGAAACATCATAAAATTCACTACGTGGAAAGCAGTAGTGCTTCCACTAGCCAAGCATCATATAAGATATACAACCCCATCGTCATATTAGGAACTAAGTCCATTTTTTGATTGCTCTCAAAAGGGACACTAGGTCCACATCAATGTAAATGTTTGTCATCATCTGCCTGCTAGATGGAAACACTAGAGGAAGGGAAACAATAAATAAGAGAGGAGAAACAAGTGTCTTAGGGACAATCATGTAGGAGGGTGCCCCCAAGTCACCAACCGCAATGCTATGTCCATAAAACACAACACACAACAATGAAATCAGAGAGAGGTAATTTAGAAGAATGATGATGCAAATAGAAGAAGGTCACAACAGAGATGGTCTCCTCATATCCCGGACCTTACAGGAGAATCTGAGGTCATCCCAAGAGGCCTAAACAACATATAACACATCACCGGGGAAGCACATCACGAGAGAGATAAAGGGTTAGAGATACTTACCTATAAGATCTTTGTGCTAGAAGTCATCAACAATTAAATCATTTGCTTTCCAATTGCAAACATAAGGTAGCATTGCCAAGTCTTTGTAATTATTATTTTGTTCATTCTTAAATGCTTCTAGGTTTGACTCAATGTTAGGTGGAATATTTTCTTGTTGAAGTTCATTATTACACATATCCACTATCTCTTAGGTGGTGGGAGAAGCAAATTATTTTGAGTGATCTCAACATCCATCCTTGAGGGATCTAATGTGAGAGACTTCTCCTCATCCACTAGTGCTACATCCTTAGTGATGTCCAAATGACTTGAATGTTCAAACAAAGGAGGGACATTAAAGGTCTTCTCTTCCTTAGTGAAATCCAAGGTTTGTGAACAATCAACTAAAGGAAGAAGGTTGATGGGATGATCCATAGAGGTTTCGTGCACTATGATAGTGAGAGACTTTTTATTGTTGTTAGATGAAAACTCATTATCAACCCATGGAATGTTCTTTGTTAAAGGAAGCTCCTCATTCACCAATGCTTCATCTTGGCCAGGGAGAGCAATGGAATGGGAAGGTGGTGGTATGATGGTGAGAGATGTATCAATGAAATCATCTTCTTGCACCAAAGTGTCCTCATGAGGAGGAACAACTTTGGGAGAAGGATCATAAGGTAAACCAAAGTTATTATCACATGTTTTAGCAATGGGTGTCATAGTGGAATGTTCCATAAAGTCTTCTAA
Source organism: Cunninghamia lanceolata (assembly GCA_027924645.1). Lineage (NCBI taxonomy): Eukaryota > Viridiplantae > Streptophyta > Pinopsida > Cupressales > Cupressaceae > Cunninghamia > Cunninghamia lanceolata. Next base: position 3,108,825 of record BSBN01000619.1, on the reverse strand, counting down.
GGCTTCATCTAACATCTTGAGGTTATCACTAGTATATATACTATTGATCATGAATTTAGTGAGATCATCCAATATCCAATGGTATATTCCCATGAAGTTTGTGAAGCTATCAAAATCAAATATATAACAAAGGATTTCATATGTGGAGCACATAGAGAGATCAACATCATGAATGTGTGCTATTTGTTCCAGAACTTGAGGATGTTTATCACTGAATTTAGAGAAATGATCCATGTATATGATGTATGCAAATAATTATTCCAAAGAAGCAGCCATGGTATATGTCTCCAAATGAATGTAAAATTAGATTTTGAAATCTTTTCAAAATTGGTGCAAAAGACAAGTGCAAAACTATATGCAAAAATAGCCTAAAATGCTTGATTTTTTTTATACTTTTTCCAATGCAAATGAATGAAATAAAGGATGTTGTAAGGAATTCAGTTAAGAAATAAAGTTATATGTCTGATATCAGTCCAAAACAGCAAATGATCACTCTCAACACACTCTTGATGCAAATCCAAGAGAATGCTAAGTGAAAATATGTCAAAATAGACACTTTTTTCACCAAAATTCAATGCAAAAGGGCATAACAAAGGATGTTGTGAGGAAAATGATGATGGAAAGAAAATAATATCAGTAATAACAGTGACTTGGTGCCAAAATATCCAACACAACACACTTTTAGTGCCACTTAAGGTAAAACCCTAGTGAAAATATAACAAACTATGCGATTTTTCATGGTTTTTCAACTCCAAGACCTAGAAAAGGAGGTGTTGTAAATAATTTAAGTAGGTACAGAAAATAATATCAATAATATCAGTCACCACAATTCATAAAATTGATCACAACACAATTGGAGTGCAAACTAGGTAAAACCCTAGGGCAAAAAATAGTCAAAATGTGTAGTTTTTCACCAAATTTTCACTACAAGAGCCCGTTAAAAGGGTGTTGTGAAGATTTTTATGAGGGGAAGAAAATTATTACCTTGATAATAGAAAATTAATTCTAAAATACCTTTCACAACACACCTATGGTGTAAGTTTATAAAGTCGATAAGGCCAAATTTAGTGAAAATCATTATTTTTGAAGTCCTAGGTTTGAGATCTTGAGACAAAATGCTATGTGAATGTTTTGAAGTATAATTTATGATTAAATTGACTTACTCTCAGATCTGAAAATGATTTTCAAGCTTGATCATGCAAAATGCCCATGCAAATTTAATGAAAATGCATCAAAATTGCTAGTTTTTGTTGAAATTTTCTATGCAAAATTGCAAATATTTTAAATATAAATGCAATTTACACTAAAATGCAAGACTACAGAAAAATGTTAATTTGAATGGCCCTCTAAAATCAGTAGAAAAATCTGAGAATTTTTTTTTCCTACTAACCCTAGATTTTGGAATTACTAGGTTATATAAAATTGTCAAAATTTCCAAAAAACCCTAGCAATTAAATGATGAAAATGCAATGAAAATTTTTGATTTTTTGTATTTTTCTATAGTTTATATCAGATCTGATGCAAAAATCATGAATTAGGAAAATTTAGGAAGAATTGATGCAATTTAGTAAGCCAAACAATGCAAATTTTTAAAATTTTTCTCAATGCAATAAAATGAATGACTATATGAATGAATGAAATCAATCCAAATCTGAAGACACACACTCAATCCAAATTTGAAGACACACACTCAACAAGTTGCAATTTAAGTCTAAAAACATGGGTTCACCAAAATGTTTAGGTGGAAATTTGGATTTGTTAATGTTCTAGATTTTAGATGTTTAAATCGGCCTTTCCACTTAACAGTCAAGGATCTAGGGTCAAGTGGCAAGCACTATCATACCCTAGGTTACTTGCAGATGTAGGGAAACTTGGATTAGGGAATTTAATTATTAATTTTCCTTCTCTTATGCCCAATTAACCATTAAAACCCTAATTATGCAAATACGACAACAAATTGATGAATGACGGAAAAAGATCTTGCAGACAGGAGTAAAATACCAAATCACAGAGTACTTATTTTTAGGGTTCTGAGGCGGAACAATCAGGGACACTAGAGAGGGTGACTGAGTCCAAGGTACTAGTTTCTTCTCGAGATCCAGACCTCCTTCTGACACTAATCAGCTCTGTAACTTCTATTTTCCAAAACTCAAATGCGGAGGACACTAAAGCGAGCACCCAAGTCCTGGAAGTGCTCCTGTGTCCCACTTTTCTTCAGATCCTAAATCCTTGATGCCTGCCAATCCTTCCTACAACTCCACTTTTCCCAAATGTGACACTTGTAACCTGCAATCACAAGACTTGGTTTGGGGGGTTGTGGTGTTTAGAAGCTTGCCTCAGTCAAGCCCCGGAGGACACTTAAGTCTTAGAACACCATTGTCAGATAAAGAGTGCATGCCCTTGTGAGGCAGAGGAAAAAACCAAAGGAATTGATAATGAAAACACAATATAATGTCACCTTGTAGTGAAGCTCTCATGGGAGGAAGATGCTCTTCATGCCACGAGGAAATTGATGCTCAAATCTGCAAATATCAACACACAAAACACACAAGTCTGCTCTTGCAACACAATAGAAAGCCTTGAATCATCTTGAGAACACAGTAGCTTGCTAGTAATCCTCTAATTGAAATCTAGTTTACAAATGAATGCCTAAGCATTCTTATATATGTAACTACAAGCACTCCCACCAAGATTTCAAAAATCAAAACTTATCATGTCGGCAAAAGGACAAAATAACGGTCATAAACTGACACCCAAAAATTAGGGCTACCCCAAAATAGGGCAGGACTAGGGCGCGGGTGCCCAAGTCCTCCCCCCTATTTTGGGTAGGGTACAACTCAAGAGGTCGACCTGGGTCCAATTTTCCATGGAACCTAGGTCTCATTCCATCGGGATGCTAAAATATGAACTAAGATGTCCTAAATGCATACTAAAGACCTGGGAGCTAAACCTTATGAGGGAGAAGCCCCCAAGGGGACATTTTTTGATGTTACAGATTGATGCATTTACATGTGAAGTTATCTCATTCCTTGTTGTTACATCTAATTAGTAGCATCTTTTTGCACAAAAATATGTATTGCAGGTTATAAGTTGTGTTAAGATGCAATTGATTCAAGTTGTGAGAAGTATTTTTTCCTTCTTGGATTGTATGCATTATAGCCTCCTTATGAAATATTGATGCAAAGGCATATAGGTATTAAGTTGTGCATGTCAATCTTTGTTGTTGATTGAATCTGTGTGTACAAGCAACTTTACAGGTTTTAGATAACATTTTGGTGCATCACCTTAGGAGATATTTTTATTTTCATGTTTCTTTCTTACCTTTTCCCCAACAAAATAGTAGTTTAGGTAAATACAATAAGAGCCAACTTACTCTGGAGGTTCGTTTCTATTCTAGGTGACCCACAACCTTAGAAAAGTTCCCATGTTTTACCAATAGGATGAGTTCACTCAGCAAGGGTGCACTATATTAAGTGATAATAGGTATAAAAAGACATTCATTTTTTAGATAACCCACACACACACCTCTCATTCTAGGAACATAGAACACTTGGATTTGGTTCTTAGAAAGAAGTGACACAATTAATTTCTAGGCAAATTGTTTGTTGTCTTTGATCATATATGTCAAAGTCATTAAATTAACATTCTTACCTAGTTTGATACGATGAAAAATAGTGGGATTCCATCAATTGTAACCCAAAAACTATACTAACCTATTTTTCCAATCAAATCTCCAACAATCCATATTCAAGTTGCACACAAGATAGATGTTAGAATTATATCAAGGGTTGAGTTCATGACATAAGGCTAAGTTTGTGGTTGCAAATTAGACTCAGATTGATGAACTTGACCTAGAGTAGAGAAAATATCATTATTTTGATTCTAATCCACATATATGAGTATTATAGAGTTTCTTATATCCAATGCCACCTGGATTTTAGTCTTTATCCACTTGGAATTCATTCTTCAATCATAGAGATAAGTGATCTACCCTCCTATTTATAGAAAATAATAAACTATCTAATTATTTATGATATGATCAATTTTTCCCATCCACTCTTTAGTTTGGATTAATTGTGCTTATGTGTATGCATTTTATTGATTAGCCTAGACTAACCTTAAGGGAATGTCCCATTTTGATTTTACATAACCTGATAGATCCTACACAACCTAGTTTGCCTCTAGGGCTTTAGGGTTTTTTACAAATGTTTGTATTTCTAATTACATCTTATTTTCATATTTGAACTATCTAAGTTCTTGTCCATGTGATTTATTGATAGATATTTACTTTAAGGTTTGGTACTTCATTCCATAAGCCTATCCTTCACTCACCCTACCCACCCTAGCTTGGCCTTGTTGGCAATATGTGTTATCATTGATGTCAACATAGTATATGGAAATATAAGGACAAACTTGTACAGACATAGAGTCAACATGGTCAAGGCAAACTAGTCTGGGAGAAGAGAAAATAATCTAAGTATGGTGAGGTGATTAGTTTTATGTATGAGCATGATACAAAGGTAAATACTCATGTCCTTGCATGTTTCTAGTATCCCTACATGTATATCTCATTAGTTTGGAGTACCACACTTAATGATAAATACCAGGAGTCCGTCTAAGGCATTTACAGTGCATATCCCAAGACAGAGTAACATTGTTTTGGCCTGCATTTCTCTACAGAGCAATATTTGATCTTACGGTTATAAAGACAAGTGTATCCAGGTATTAAAATGATATATCCAAGTTTTTGGGTCTTCACATCTTTAGCAGAAAAAGTTACAAGAGATAGAGTACTGATTACTACTTAGACAAGGCAAAGTAATGATGGAGACTTAATTGAATGCTCCATATTCCTCTGGAAGACATTATTTTGTTATGAAGTTCTAAGGACAGGATCAAAGATGTATAAGGCATTCTATGATAAAGTATCGAGTGGTTTGGTGGTGCGTAAAGTCAGCAATCAAGTGACAGAGGCAATACAGACTGTTTCAGAGCATAAATTCACATGATTTAACTTTTGCGGAAGATGAAATATATACAAATTAATCATAAAAGTTGTGTGGAGCTCTTACATGTTCCAATGTATCTGAAGTCTAATCCACATGTAGATATTTCTTATTTTCTTGTAGTGCAATGCTATATCTTAAGTCTTGAAGTGTCACATGTGGTCCGAAATGCTCTGTTTCCTATAGTTCATCATGTTTCTTGTTTTGCAGATGTATAGATTGATATGATACTTCAACTAAAAGGTGAATGGAGGATGTTGGGATTGTACATGATTGAATTCTTGGTCCACATGAAGATTTTGGCTTCTCCCCGGTAGTATGAAGATGAATAGTTTGTAGTTTTGAGCAGTTTGAGCCAACATGTTAAGTCTCTGGTATGTGCGGTATATCTTGACCTATTGCTTTAAGTTTGAAAGATGTGAGGAGATATGTTTTGAATACCTTCATGAAGTCCTAAGGTCTGCAACAAGTTTTCTTATCATGTTGTATGTATTGGGGCCAACCTTTGAAGAGTTACACATTTCATCAAATGATGTTTATGTTGCCGACCTAATCAATGTTTTGAAGTGTTGCAGATGATATTTATAGAAGATAAAATTCATTTGTGAGATGATGTGAGTGCAAATATGATATAGAGGTATGAAGTGTGCATAATCAATTTGAAGGCATGTTTTGAACATAAAAAGAAGACTGCAATATCAACATAAGTCATATGTTTAGTTTGCATCAGTCCACATATCTATCCTTGTAATCCTAAAAGCAGGGAGTAGGATATTCATGGAGTAGTAGCTTCCTTGGGTTCTAACCTAAATCAAAGTTGTAATTGCTATAACCACAAAATACAAGGAGTAGTGTCTTCCTCGGATTGCAGCCCAAAAACAAAGTTGCAACATTTTGTAGTGAGCATAATATATTGTGAGCTAACACTCACTATGGTTTTTCCCTATTTTAGGGTTTTCCACATAAAAATCTTGGTGTTCATGTGTTGATTCTTGTGTTGCATGATTCACTTTCCATTTTTTAAGTTATTCAGTAAATTATCTACAAATATTTGTTTAAGTTTTAGTGTGTGTTGATTCACCCCACCTCTCAGCACCTCATTGTGTTCAATAATTGGTATCAGAGCCAAGTTCCTTTGAGAAGCTTAACAGTTAAGGTAGATCTTGTACTAGAACACATAGAATTTGAAGTATGGATAATAATGTATTCATACCTAAACTAGATCTTGAAGCAATGGAAATTGAAGGTTGGAACTTTGATTCAAATGAGTGTGAAGTGGACCTTGAAGGAGAACTCAAGTCAGCCTTTGATGATCTAGATGAAGAAAAAGAACTAAACATAGAATATGAAGATATGCTTGAGAAAACAAAGGAGACAATTGACAAATTGAAGATAAAGGCTAAAGAATCAAAAGAAGAAATTGGAAAACTAAAAACTCTAATAGAAGGAGATAAAGGAGGTGACACTATTCTCAAGGAGTCAGAAGATATGATCTCAAACTTGAAGGTCATGGTTGAAGAAGGTGAGAGGATTGAAGATTGCTTAAATATCAGGATCAATGAGAAAGTAGATGGATGTTCAAAACTTGAGGAAGAAGTTGTCACTCTAAGGAAATAACTGGAAAGGCAAAAGAAAAAAATTTGAAAAAGGACTAAAATTGAAAGGAGGATCTGAAATTCTTGATGAGATAATTAACTTTCAAAAGATAGCAAAAGAAAAATCTGGCCTTAGTTTTGAAAAAGGAAAAAGTCCTATAGTTACCACTTCCACAAACTTGTATGACAATTTCAAAGGAGAAGGAGAGTCTGGGACAAAGAAAGAAAAGACTTGCGCTAAAGTTCCTAAGAATAATACCTCTAAAGATGCAAAAGAAGATGGATTTACACCTATCCAAAGACAAAAGGGATTTAGAGGTCCTCTACCTACAAGGCAACCTTCTCCCACTAGGTATTCTCAAGTTTTCAATGATAATTACTATGCCTGTAATAAATTTGGTCACAAAGTTGCTAATTCTAGAAGTAAGATGAATCAAAATGCTGTAAGATGTTATACTTGCAATAAGTTTGGTCATAAAGTTGCTGAATGTAGAAGCAAGTTAAATCAGAATTCTATGAGGTGTTATGCTTGCAATAAGATGGGACATAAGGCTAATGAATGCATAAGTAAAATGTTAAGGAATAATAGGGATAATGCTCAACCCTTTCATGGATACTGTTACACTTGTAACAAGTTTGGCCACAAGGCAACTAATTATAGATTTAAGGTGAGGAGAAATGGTAATGCTCAGCAATCAAATTTCACTTGTCATAAGTGTAATCAAATAGGGTATTCTAGAAGGTATGTAAGGCTTGCTCCTCAAAAGAAGGTTGATATTGCTGAACAAAAGAAGGAAATAAGAAAAGTATGGAAGAAGAAGGAATGTGAAGTTTCTGGACCTTCGACTAGTGCAGTTGGATCCTCTGGTAACTAAAAAGACAAGGTACTGATTCAGGGGGAGTCACAACTACAAGTTTCTTCAAAACCCCTAAATGAATGAGATGTTGAATTCCTCAACATTCTGGCTAGAATTAGTTTTGAACACATTAAGATAATGATATGAAGAGATTTGGTCAAATTTATGGAGTGCTTGGTTAATTTGTGGAGGATTGTTGAATGATTATTGGTTTCTGTATATGAAGGGAAAACTAGGATATACTTGTCAGTGATTTCTATCAGACAATCTACTACATAAAGTCTTTTGAATGTAGATCTAAAATAGCAAGGTGTCACTTGTTACAAATGCAACAAACCAAGACACATAGCCAAGTTTTATAGAAGCAAGAATGTGAAACCCTCTATTTCACACAAGAAGAATGATCTAGTAGACAAGAAAGTTGATCTACTTTAAATAAAGGAAATGATTAAAATATGGAAGAAGAAAGATGAGAATGAGGTGAAGAGTGAGTCTGTGCTAGCTCCTGGTGCAGATGTTTCCTCCAGAAACTAGATGAAGAGTTCTGACTCAGGGGGAGTTTTAACAAAAAATCCTTAAGCCCCCACCAAAGATATGGTGCCGACACTTTCAACACACTGGAACATGTGTATATTGACACTGTTAATCTGTTGATGGTATTTCCGGTATAATATTTCCAATTGCAGAGATTTGCAAAATGATTGAAGGTGACTATGTCAACACAGTGAGGGTTTGCCAACTTTTTGACCTAACTTTATTCACTATAATTAATACATTTTAGGTCTTCAGAAAAGTGTCTATATTTGATTTCACATATGATTAAGTTATTTGTGATTGAGCATTTGAAGAGTGAAGAGCAAAGTAGAAGTGATTTGAAGAGATTTTGAGTTGTTATGCAAAACCATACCGATAAAGAAATTCAAATGTATTTATCATTTCCTACTAAAACCCTAGTTTCAAAAGTGATTCATGATGTTTACCTCTCAAGTGAATGATGTCTTGGAATAACCAAGACCTAAGTTTAAGAAGCACCCCTACAAATCCATGGAGACGGATCTAGAAAGCGCATTTTTGAAACTTCCTTATGGTGTTATGCATACAGAGGATGTGCAAATCTACATCCACAAAAAATTGGTTGAATTTGATCATACAAAGATAGAGGAGATCTGGATTAATGAGCTAACAGAGATGATTTTGAACTGAAACCTAAATTTGAGGGTTTGATAGAGAAGAAGCTAGATGTGTGGAATGACTTTATAAATTTTTGTTATGAGAATGATTGGATTATGTGTTGATCCGTATTCATGACAAGTTTATGTGGTTGGACATGCCACATATGATCAATAAGCAAGCTATCAAGGTGGTTATTGGTTTATGTTCTATAGGACCTATTCTAGAAATGAATGCTATGAAAAATGAGATGGTTATGAATATCACTAGTGCAAAATTTGACAAACGTGGCCTAACAGTGAATGACATAAATGATCTGACAGTGAAACTTATGCATCAATGATTGGTTACAAGATATATTACACAAACAGAGATAATTTAGTGTCGGCAATAGCTATACACACTACTCACTAGATGGTGACAGAGGGTCTGGACATTGATTTATGCGAGCTCTTGAGACAACAGGTGATGGAGAATCTACAAAAGACCAAGGATTCTCGATACCCATTCTAGTATGGTATCCTTATCATATGTTTATTGTTTTACTTTCTTAGAGAGTTGCTTGGTGTGAATAATATTGTGTGGTTGAGCAACATTCTTGTTCCAATTCAGATCCATGATCATTTAAGAAGGATTGGAGATCTAGATACTCATAAATCTATGCTATGGGGTTTCTTCAAGAATTTTCAAGAAAGAATGCAAGAGAGAGAGAAGATACTAATATAGGTTATTGAAAAATAAAAGGACATAACCTTAATGGTTACTATAAGTGAATGCATCATGGAAGTAGTGGAACCTATACTAGTTTGGGTTCCAAAAATGGGATATGAAGTAGCAGAAGATGTAATCATAGGACTTGCAGAACTAATGCTGAGTAAACTGAGAGATCTAGTAGTAGATAGGTTTGGAACATATGAAGAAAAATCTAGTGAAGTGCACTTGAAACAAAAGGAAAAGGAGATAATGAAAAATGTTGAAAAGATGAAAACTAAGTTGGAGGAGATTGTTACACCAAAGAGCCTTGTGAAGAAATCCATAGGCATACCTGCTTCTCTGGAGAGTACTCCTAGCACAAGAAGGTCGGCTAGGACCTCTACTCCCTCTCCTACTATTCTGAAATCCTCCAGAACAGTGCCTACAAAGAAGAAAGCAACATCCACTGCCTCAGTACAAAAAGAGCCTCCTAAGAGGAGAATAGTAAAATAAAAGGCCAAAAGAGAAAAGTATATTAGCTATGAGGATGAAGAAGAAGTAGAGAAAGGACCTCAATTGGTTTGTAAGAAGAAGAAGATGTCTCATGCCTCAAGAGAAGAGACAAGTGCAAAGAAAGCAAAAGTCAGCACTGTTGAGACATATAGTGAAGAAGAAGTTGAGAAGGAAAAGAAAGAAGAAGAATTAGTTAAAAGCAAAGGAAAAGGCAAGGGGAAGAAGAAGGACAAATCCCCTCTGGTAAGGAAACACAACCCTTAAAATTTGATGCATTATTCAATAGTATTTTATAATTTGGTCTCTTAGAAGAGACAACAAAATGTACTCTGAGTCTGTTGATTGTCAAGAAAATTGAGAGGGGGGGCGAATCGGTGTTCTAAAAATCTTTTCATGCACTTTAACTTTCAGCTATTTCCCAAAATTAATTAAACAAAAACAAAATATACATATGAACAACAACCATGAAACCATGACACATGAACACCAAGATTTTTACGTGGAAAACCCAAGAAGGGAAAAACCATGAAGAGGATTAGCTCTCAAATATATATTGTAATCTTTACAAAAATAATGTTCAAGCTTGGTCACTACACAGGCTTGGAACATGCTAACTCACTGCCATGAAGTATAACTAGGTTTAGCAAGTTCATTGCCTAAACCATAAACCTAGCAAGATTACAATAAGGGCTGTTAAACCTTGAGGGCTGTTAAACCCTGTTGAAGGCTCACTGCCTTGATGACGAAAGCTTGCTTCCAAACATATTGCACATGAAAACTGAATACGACTTAAGCATCTACCACTATGCCAGGGTGCAGTCATTTAGCAACTGAATTCTAAATCCCAAGTCTTCATCACTACCGATCTTCTAACTCTGCTCTACTATTTGCATACTCGCATCACACCCACGTGTTCTCTATTATGTTTTGACTCTACTCTTATCTACCTCTTCTCTACTCTTTCTTTTAGACCTTTCTTATTATCTTCCCATCTTCACACAAGAACAATTTTTCCATGACTCAACTACAAGTATTTATATACTTCAACAACCTTGGAATGATCATTAAGGTCAGCATCACAATCATCAACCATTGGAACAATCTCCAAGGCCGACATCACAAACATTTACAAAATAGGTCTTGACCTATTACAAAATTATGCAAAGGGGATGAAGTAAAAGTGTACATGAATCACGTCATGCCTTAGCTAAGATTCAAACATAATCTTCCATGCTTCAACACGCTTCCACAATCTTCAAGAGATATCTGCAATCATTTGTGTTAACCAAGTCGGCTAAGACTGGTTACATGCTACATTATCTGGGAACAATCTTCAAACACAATCTCAATTTCTTAATGCAAACAAAAGTCTAGATAGGAACATGATTAGGAGACATCCACAAGCACATTATAATCATCAAGAGCAACCACACAAGCTTTAACCACTTTACCCATAAGAATCTTCGCACTAGAATGCATGAACTTCACTGTCTTCGACTGTCATAAAAGAAAGATATCTTGCAGACCACCAAAACATGAACCACTTCAATTGTAGGCACTTATCATCATTCTAGACTTCCCTATAGAACCACAGAGAAAAATACTTTATTGTGGAGGAATGCTGAGCAGAATACTTTCTTCCTGTCCTAACTAAACTTACAGAAAAAGTAGGTTTCACTTTGGTGAACACAACTCACTCAGATCTTCATGCGAAGGGTCAAACCCAAAATGTAGCATCCATAGTCATACCTCTAACTTACTTCCAATCTACAGACCATGATCTTCAAGAAGAAATAAATGCAGAGTAGTTTACCAGACTGTTCTTTAGCATACAACTCACTGTCTGTACTGCACTTCTCTGTAGCTCACTTGTTTCTTCTGGAAAGGCTAATTTTCTCAATATCCTCAACATACAAGTCTTATAAACAAGTAATAGATTAAGATACAGTTGAGACCAATGACAACAAGGATATGTTGACATCAATGATAACACTGATTAGGCACATACTTGCAACAGAGTCCAATAAGGAAGATAAGGCCACCATTGAAGAAGCTATAGTCAAGTATATGGTTACATTTGACACTAGCCTAGATAAGATTGAGGATCAATTTCCCAATAATTTAAAAATGTTTTAACTACAAGAAGGTAAGAAACTATAGAAGAGGATGGAAAGATAAAGGCATTTGTCTTGGAGAAGACTGGCTCCTCATTTTCTGATGAAGATAGAGAAAAATTGGCTCAACTATATAACAAAGAATTCATAACAAAACAAAGAATAAGAATTTTGATGAGTAGAGACAAATAGGATATTGAGAGATTGAGAAATGAGACTATGTGGAAAGTAGAACTTGCTAAAGGACTGAGAGTCCCTCCAGACAATGAAGAGCAATTGCATCATGATAAAACTATTCCAAAGAGTAATGAGCCTGATAATGCACAACACGTGCATATGTTTGAAGATAAGAATGTGAAAGAAGACATGGTTACAAATAATGCCCCTCTAGTAGTGGAGAATATTATTGATGATAAGCAAAAAGAGGAAAAGATCCCAGAGAAAATAGAAGCACTAAATACTGAAAGTTTGCCTCCTCTGAAATCTGCTAAAGAAGAGAAGAAGGCCGAGGATAAATTTAGTGATGATGAAAGGAAGGAAGAAGAAAATGCAAATTGATGGTGAATCCTCTAGAAATTCATTAAAGAGCTTATTGGACATGCAGTTGCAATTTGAACTAGTAGTATTTACACAACTGCTATAGCTTCTAATGCAACAGGGACAAGTTGATATTGCAAAGATCTCTCCCCTGCAGAAGCTTCAACTTGGTGATGTATTTCATGCCTCCACATGAAAGGAGATACTGTCAACACATCAAAAGAGCACAAAATTGATAGAATAAGCAGTTAAAGTGTTGAAAGAAGGTATCCCTAGAGCAACCATTGATGATTCTTTATCCAGTGTGGAAAAGTTAAAGCTTTTGTTAGATCCTTTCAAAGATTATCTTCTATTCTAGAAGAAAAATTAGAAAAGAAAATGACAAAGAAGGTCTATGATAAGAGATTAACCAAAATATCTGACAAGTGTAGTGTTGCACATGGGAAACTGCAAGAAAAACTAAGAGATGTACATAAATGCTTAGAAGAAGCTAGAGTTTTGTTTAAAATAGCCTAATTCTACAAAGAGCATTAAGGCCAAATGGACTCAATAGATTCACAAATTTCTCAAGCCTTTGGTATCTATGATCCAGTCAGTGGTGCAGATGGTACAACAAGGATAGAAATTAAGGATCTACATGGAGAGTTTTTCCAGCTGCAAGAACAAAAAGAAAATATTATTATACAGTATTGTTAGCTTAGAGATCTAGTAAGTTCAAGGCTTACCTCCTTGACTGGTGTATTAGCAAGTGCAGCAAAGATGGCACAGAAGGATTCGGTACCCAGTTCTCCAGATGAAGGAGATGATCTCTTTGCTTAGATTGAGAGTCAGTGTAGTTTGCTCACCTTCACTAAGAAGGACTGGGAAGTTAGGAAGAAGGATTGGGAGGCACACCTTGCAAAATTAAAGGTGTATTACAAGAATATTTTGCCCTCTTCTAGATGAAAATGTACATTTATGTTTTACTTATGCAATTCTGATTTCTTTGTACATATGCGGAAGTATTAGAAAGTGTTGCAGTACATTTTTGGCTAGTTTTGTTGGATAATATTGTTAGGGGGAGTCTCCATAATATAAATTATTGAAGAAGTATTGAGTATAGGAGTGAAGCAATAAGGGGGAGTAGTTAGAACAGTTGAAGTAATTTGAAACACTTGACATTAAGAGCCCTTTATCCTTGATGTCAAAGGGGAAGAGAAATATATATCTAAGGAGGAGTATATGTTTCCATAAATGACAAAGGGGGAGATTGTTTGCAATATGTGTTGTCATTGATGTCAACATAGTATATGGAAATATAAGGACAAACTTATACAAAGGTAGAGTCAACATGGTCAAGGCAAACTAGTCCAGGAAAAGAGAAAATAGTCTAAGTATGGTGAAGTGATCAGTTTTGTGTTTGAGAATGATGCGGAGGTAAGTACTCATGTCCTTGCATGTTTCCAGTATTCCTACATGTATATCTCATTAGTTTGGAGTACTGCACTTAATGTTAAATACTAAAAATCTAAGGCATTTATAGTGTGTATCCCAAGGTAGAGTAACATTGTTTTAGTTTGCATTTCTCCACAGAGCAAGATTTGATCTTGCATTTATGAAGACAAGTGTATCTAGGTATTGAAATGATATATCTAAGTATTCAGGTATTCACATCTTCAAAAAAAAAAGTTACAAGAGACAGAGTACCAGTTACTACTTAGACATGGCAAAGCAATGATGGAGACTTAATAGAGTGCTTCACATTCCTTTGGAAGAAATTATTTTGTCATGTAGTTCTAAGGATAGGATTAGAGATGGATAAGGCATGCTATAATAAAGTATCAAGTGGTTTGGTGGTGCGCAAAGTCAACAATCAAGTGACAGAGGTAATACAGACTGTTCTAGAGCCTAAATTCACATGTTTGAGCTTTTGTGGAAGATGAAATATATACAGATCAATCATAAAAGTTGTGTGGAGGTCTTACATGTTCCAATGTATCTCAAATTTGATCCACATGCAGATATTTCTTATTTTCTTGTACCACAATTCTATGTCTTGAGTCTTGAAGTGTCACATGTGGTCTGGAATGCTTTGTTTCATATAGTTTGTCATGTTTCTTGTTTTACGGATGTATAGGTTGATATAATACTTCAGATGAAAGGTAAATGGAGGATGTTGAGATTGTACATGATTGAATTCTTGGTCTGTATGAAGATTTTGGCTTCTCCTCAGTAGTATGAAGATGAACAGTTAGTAGTTTTGAGCAGTTTGAGCCGACAGGTTAAGTCTCTGGTATGTGTGGTAGATCTTGACCTATTGCTTTAACTTTGGAAGATGTGAGGAGACATGTTTTGAATACCTTCATGAAGTCTTGAGGTCTACAATAATTTTTTTTTTCATGTTGTATATAGTGGGGTTGACCTTTGAAGAGTTACATGTTTCATCAAATGATGTTTATGATGCCAACCTAATTAGTGTTTTGAAGTTTTGAGGAGGATATTTTGTAGAAGATCAAATTCATTTGTGATATGAAGATGTCAGTGTGAATATAATATAGTAGAGGGAAAGGTATGAAGTGTGTAGAATCAGTTTGAAGGCATGTTTTGAGAAGAAAAAGAAGACTGCATTATCAACATAAGTCAGATGTCTATTTTGTAACAGTCCACATATCTATCCTTGTAAATCCTAAATGCAAGAAGTAGGATATTCATGGAGTAGTATCTTCCTTGGGTTTTACCCTAAATCAAAGTTGTAATTGCTGTAAGCACAAAATACAGGGAGTAGTAGCTTCCTTGGGTTGCAGCCCAAAAACAAAGTTGTAACATTTTGCAGTGAGCATAATATATTGTGAGCTAATACTCACTGTGGTTTTTCCTTGTTTTAGGGCTTTCCACATAAGAATCATGGTGTTCTTGTGTTGCATGATTCACTTTAAATTTTTTAAGTTATTAATTTTTATCTACAAATATTTGTTTAAGTTTTAGTGTGTGTTGATTCACCCCCCTCTCAACACCTCATTGTGTTCAACAAGCCTTACATAACATCGAATTTTAGTACTGGCCTATAAGAGGAAATGTATAAATGTTCATCTTTCAGTTGGTGATTACACCTTGACATATGATATGTTAATCCTTACACTCCACAATTGTGATGTGGTTTCTTGGTGCATAATTGTTATGCACACTTGGTTATTTCATTGTATTAATTTAGACTAACCCTAGGAATTATTCTTTTCACTTCATATTTTTGGTGAACCCCATCTAATACTACACAATCTAAAGTTCACTTTAGGGATTCTAATTCATATTCTTCAAATCTAATATTATTATTTTAAAATTTACATAGGATTTGATCTTCATATTCTTGTACTTTTTGGATTAAGGTTGGGTATATACATTTTGATTTATCTTTTAACCCACACTCTCACTTTAGGCGGTTCTAGATTATTGCTCTTCTTATATCTTGTTCCTTGAATGATATTCATGAATACATTTTAGATTTTGATAGATTCTTATCTTTCCTTAAACAACATCCCTCTATCGTTGGTATGCTCGAGACATTTTTATAAGGATAAGAATATGTTTTCTATGGATTGTTTATTCTATCATGTTTCACATTTCCCATCCTTTATGGAGTTGATAGTGTAAACCCTATATTATTAGAAATGCTAGTTTATTTTTCCATACATGTCATGATGATCCTATAGCTTGTAACAATGATGGACATATACTAAGAAAGAATATATAATGTAGCTCACATACACAACATTGTTGTAACTTGTGTGATTGTGTATGGGGTGTGGTCAAGTGTCTAAGGCCACTTGGTTGTCATGATGGAGATCGAGGTTCAAACCTTCCCAAAGACACACTATCTATGAATTGCATGTATTTCATTATTGTACCCAGTTCATAGCTCTGGTCAAAAGTGTTTACCCATGTTGAATAAAAATACATTGTTGTAACTTGTGATTATATACCTTCTACATGTCATGTTATCCCTATGCCTATACATTCTGTTAGGTATGAAAAAGGAGAATGATGATAACTAGGATGCAAACTAGATCAAACCCTTTTCCATATAACATTCAAGGACAAGACTGAGCCAAATCACTACTAAATGGAGGACTTAGCTACAAATATTGTGCTCAGGTATGTTATAGATGGATTAGATTTAATTCAACCTTTTTTATCAAACCCTAGGTTGACAATGCATGAAACCCTAGTTCACAAATATTTGCTCATAATAGAGAAAGTATAAAAGATATCCAGAAAATAATTGCACAAGGATGATTAGAGAGATGATAAAACCTGTCTCCCGAAAGCAGAGGTGTCGGAGGACCAATTCCAGACTGCCCAGGTCCTGATTGAAGGAATTTGTAGAAATTTTAAATACGAAATATGTTGTGAATGTTGCCCAAATACCATATCTAAACTCAGAAAGGGTAGGAGGACATGGGCGATACTGCCCAAGTCCTTGATGAGTGAATTCTTAAAAACTATTTTTGGATCTTGAAACCCTGTTCTTCACACAGTCTTCCTATAGCTTTGTATTTTCCAGATCTCACTCCTGTAACCTACACACGAGAAGATAAGAAGGGTTTTGGGGGTTATGGTGTTTAGGGACTTGCCTCAGTAAAATTCTAGGATAGCATTCAATCTTCCCAA
Source organism: Cunninghamia lanceolata (assembly GCA_027924645.1). Taxonomy (NCBI): domain Eukaryota; kingdom Viridiplantae; phylum Streptophyta; class Pinopsida; order Cupressales; family Cupressaceae; genus Cunninghamia; species Cunninghamia lanceolata. The sequence continues at coordinate 3,091,696 of BSBN01000619.1, read as the reverse complement.
CACCATTGATTGATAGAGAGTACATGCCCTCGTGGGGGCAAAGGTTGAAAACAATGATAATATAATGATCCAAATGATGATAAACAAATAATGCTATCACCTATGTGATGAACTCTTAGGATGATTAAGATCCTTCAACTCCTAAGGAAGAATAGATGATAGCTCCATATCTGCAATAACAACACAATAACAATACACAAATTTGCTCTAGAATCACAATGAATTTTCTTGCTTGCTTCTCTTCAAAATCTCAAGTTAGCTATCTCTTTCTTTTCAACCTAGTTACAAATGAACTCAAAAACACACTTATATATGCTCTCCCTCTCATAATCATGAAATTAAACCAAAAGAGATGACAAGGAGGAACCTTGAGAAAGGTGAAATGTCGACATAACCTTAAATTAGATCCATCCTAAAATGAGGAACCTGGGCGGTATTGACCAGGTCCTTTAGGCTCATTTAAGTCTGGGATAAGTTAAATTATGGGGCCCACATTCTAATTTCACTTGGGTGTTGGACAATTTTGTGTCAGGATAAAAATTTCAATGTATAATGTAATCATGGGGACCTAGGAGCTAAACAAGGAGATAAAAAGACATGTGGGCACTTTTTACTCCATAAAATCTATCCCCCACTTTAATGTGTGTATGATCTTATGATTAGTACATGCATTAAAGTATGGTCGAAAACACATCAAGCACTAAAGTGAAAACACAACCTAAGTTTGGAAGACCATCTTTATCCCCCAAGCTTAGGAAAACATAAGAAGACACATGATAAACATGCAAAACGTGAAGAAGACAATAAAGAAGCACATAGTATACAAAGAAGACATGAATGCAATCACACAATACACAAGGCATACATGAAGAGAGGACACGATTAATTAATTACACTATACTAATGGGTGATGGGGGGAGCTCATCTCTACGTGCCACCATCAAAGTTCACAAAACACACAACATGGGGAGAGATCATTGCTACACACCTCCACAAAACATGCAAGACACATGGTGTGGGGGGAGCTCATCACTACTCACCTCCAAAAAACATGCAAAACACATGGTGCAAGGGAGCTCATCACTATGCACCTCTACTAAACATGCAAAAACACATGGAATACATGAGTACCATAGAGTGTCATCAATCTACTATATGTATTATACACAACAAACACAGGTGATGGGGAGGAACTCATCTTTATGCTCCACCATCTAAGAGACGCCAAACACACCTGACGGTCAAGCTACACTACCACGACTACCAAAAACATGCTTAAGGGTGAGAAACTAAAGACCCAGCCACACCTCCTGCAAGAGGACTTTTTCAAAAGGATGTGCAACCTACTCAAGGTAATACATCATCCCACCTTCTACATAAGGGATTTTTCAGCAAGGTTGTACAACCACTGAAGGTAAGACACAACCTCGCCTTCCATAGAAGGGATTTCAAAAACATACAACCTCACCTGCATCGCAAAGATGCCTTACAGTGAAAAGGAAGCATGTGCACAAAGTATACAACCCCACCTGCATTGCAGATATGCCTTATAGTAAAAAGGAAGCACATACAAACAAACAAAGTATACAACCCCACCTGCATCGCGGAGATGCCTTATAGTGAAAAGGTAGTATACCACACATTTTATCACAATGTCTTAAGATATCCAAGCATTTACCTCAATATTTTCCCCCACCTTAAAGTGGTTGCTCCCATTTGCTGGTAACAATCACATTTAAGGTAAGGTTGAAAACATGTGAGGAAACAAGAGCTTTCACAAAGCCCATGCCCTAAAGTGACATGTGCTTACAATCACTGAATTGTTCCTAACAATAATGATAGAAACACATCAATATAATTTGCTAATAACCATTGATCAACAATAAGCTTTGGTTAAAAAATCTAAGCTAAGATAACAACCAAATCATTTCATGAAACTGATATAGAAATAAGGCAACATGCCACTCAAACAAACCAAGGCTATACTTAAGGGTTCAGAACCGAGTATAGCTGTGAGGTTATACTTCAGGTATCTCAGAATCGAGTGTAGCTACAAGGTGAGAGAAAATAAATTCAAAGTGCATAGAAGCAAATTTAGAGTATTGCCAAGGTTTGTTACAACAAGTTCATAATATTATACATGATCACATCACAACACAAGGTGATTCTACTAGTCAAACGTCAGCAAAAAATTACCCCCATCTTCATATATGGACTATGTCCATTTTTATTTTCTTGTTTGGGGATGCATGGTTCTTATCAAAAGTGTATATTTCTTGTTGTCATCCATTGACTAGTAGAGCTACAATTACAATGGAAGAATGAAATCATGAAAAATGAGAGAGGAGACAAAAATGACTTAGGGTTGCAATGTGGGAAGATGCCCCCAAGACATCCTCCACAATGCTATACCCCCAAGGCACCACACACAACAATTGCAACAAGAGAAGTGTAGAAAAATGGAGACACACATAGAAGGAATGTCACGATGGAGGTGGTCTCCTTGTATCCTTGACCTTACAAGAGTATAAAGGGTCATCTAAGGAGGCCTAAACAAAAATTTAACATGACACAGGGGAACACAACACAACACTTAAGGGGAGGTCACCCATGAGAGCAACTCGAAGAGGTGCTACATCAAGGGTGACTGAATGAGTGAGAAATAATTACTTGAAATAACAATGCAACCATGATATTGGTTATCCTTAATCAAACCATCTTCTTCCCAATCTTTATCTTCATATGAAATAGGTTGCACGTAGGACACTATGACCCAACATGCATCTTCTTCTTTGAGTTCTTTTGATTCCATTTCTTTTGGTGGGATATTTTCTTCTTGCGGTGTCATTTTTTGAGCTAAGGCTTGGTGATTTCTTCTTCTATCCCTTGCATTTCTATTTCTTCAAGTCTTGTTAGTTATATTTCCCAAGGGAGTTTCTTTGTCCACCACCAAGGGTTCATGATTTTTCACATTCTTCATCATTTATAAAGAGGAAACTGGTAAAAAAGTGATTTTATGATTTTATGATGGATAGCTTCACTCTTGAAGGTTTTCTCCTAATCCTTGTAAGGATGGTGGAGGAGGAGCCTCAACAAAAATTTCCTTTCCTTTCGGTCGAGATGACTCTGTCAACTCGGGCTGATTTTCACTTTCTAATTGTTGGATAGGAGGAATTGTAGCCTCAAAGCATTGAGAGGGTCTAGGAGTGTTCTTGCCATATGATAGTTCAACTATTTTATTTTCTTTATACTTTTGACATTCCAAGAAGAATTGATCTTGTCTTGGTTGATTTGCTTTAGTAGGTTGTGGCAAAAAATAATCCAAATTGAAATTTCCACAAGTGGCTAATGATTTCCATCCACTGTGATGAATAACATGCATTTATCCTTTATGAGGGAAATTTAAGCACTTGCAAATAGTAGAAGGAACTTCTTTCATGTATTTTAGCCAAGGATGTCCTAAATTCACACGAAAGAGATCTGAGGTGGGAATGATGACAAATGGTGCTTCTGGGGCTTTTTAAACCACCTTAATACAAAGTGTTATCTTTCCAATTGCTAGAAGAAAATAACCATTATGTACTTTTATCATTATGTCCATTGGATCATAAGTATCTTGTGCTATATCATGCATATATAAAAATTCTTTTGTGATAACATTTGTCATGCAATTGGGATCAATGAGAACTCCTCTTGTAGGGTTTCCATTTATTCTTGCTGTTACATAAGGAGGACCATCATGATCTCGAATAGTGACCTCATGTGGTGTTAAGGATATGATAGGTTTGGGATCCTTCCTTTTCCTGTTAGATCAGGGAAGAGCCACACCACCTTTGTTATGATTGGATGCCATATATGTGAGACTTTTGTATACCACATTGTAGTTGGGTTGTTGTGACACATTTTGATACACTTGATTTTGACTTGTTATTTGCTTAGCATAGTTATGAATGTAAGTAGGAGGTTGAGAACAATTTAGAAGACATCTTATAGTGAGCACCGTTTTCATTTGTATTTGAGGCACATTCAAATTCTAGTGGATGACTATTTTTGGTTTCACAGGTTTCTTCTTGAGATCTTGGAACATAAATTGCATTTACTAATCTTTGAAGGAGAGACAACTTAGGAGTTGTAGTGGAATGTTCAATAGAGATAAAGTCATCATGGGCTTCATCTAACATATAGAAGTCATCACTACTAAACAATGCATTATATGCATGAAAGTCTTGTAAAAAGAGATTGGACATTGTCACCTATTCTACTTTATCCAAGGCTTGAAATTTACAATGTGCAATTGCAAAAAGTATGAATTTTGCAAATCAAGGATGTTTAATGATGCAAGATTACTATGCAAAATCAGATTTGATGAATGTTTGATGCAACTAATATGATCATGCAAGAGAATTTTTAAAACCCTAATGTAGAACTTTACCAAAATACAAGCTTTTGAAGTCCTAATAATGCACTTTTTCAAAATTATGCAAGATTTTCAAATGAATAATGAGAAATATGCAATAAATCAATGCAAGACCTGATTTGAATAGTCAACAAGATGCAAATGCTTGAAATGTTAGGTTCACCAAAATGTTAGGTATGAAAAAGGAGAATGATGACAACTAGGATGCAAACTAGATCAAACTCTTTTCCATATAAAATTCAAGGACAAGACTAAGCCAAATCACTACCAAATGGAGGAGGACTTAGCTATAGATCTTGTGCTTAGGTATGTTATAGATGGATCATATTTAATTCATCCTTTTTTTATCAAACCCTAGGTTGACAATGTGTGAAACCCTAGTTCCACAAAGATCTGATCATAACAGAGAAAGTACAAAATATATCAAAAAAATAATTGTGAAGGGATGATTAGAGAGATGATAAAACTTGTCTCCTGAAAGAAAAGGTGTTGGATGACCAATTAGAGACCACCTAAGTCCTAATTGAAGGAATCTATAGAACTGTAAACAAGAAAGATGTTGTGAATGCTACCCAAATGCCATATCTGAACTCAAAAAGGGTAGGAGGACATGGGCCGTACTACCTAGGTCCTTGATGAGTGAATTCTTTGAAACTATTTTTGGATATCAAAACCCTATTCTTCACATAGTCTTCCTGTAGCTTTATATTTTCCAGATCTCGCTCCTATAACCCGCGCACAAGAAGATAAGAAGGGGTTTGGGGGTTATGGTGTTTAGCGACTTGCCTCAACAATATCCTAGGATAGAATTCAATCTTCCCAACACCATTGATTGATAGAGAGTATGTGCCCTCATGGGGGCAGAGGCTGAAAACAATGATAATATGATGATTCCTAGTATCTAAAACCTAGTTGCAAATCCTAGAACCTCATACTTGGACAACCCCTGCACTCAAATCCATCCTTTCTTGCATAGCACCCAAAAGTTAAAAGTAATGCCCATAACTGCCTAATCTAATCCTTAGTGACGAACCGTTTCATCTTACTAGTTGCATGAAGTTAGGTCATGGGGTCCACATCCAAAAATAAAATCAAAAGCAAAATCAAAGAAAAGACTAAAAGAAAAATCAAAGGAAAGCAAATAAAAATAAAAAATAAAAAATTCAATCTTGAGAAATAAATTCCAAAGATATATCAAAGAAACTTTAAGGCCTTATCATTAAAAAAAAAAAAAACTCTATCAATCTTGAGGATTCCCAATTATTCCCCTTCCCTCTATTCATAATCCCCATTAATTTGTCCACTATGAGTCATTCTACAATGATTCCTAAGCTAGGATGCCTTTCTTCCCATTCTATTAGCACCCATGACCTACACACACAAAAAGAAAATCCCTCCACATATCTACTTCCCAATCCCCATTTTATTGACTACTTCCCACAATCCCTCAAAATCCAAAGAAAACTATGATTATCAAATTGAAAACAACTCATGGAAAGCCACTATTTTATTATCCATCCTACCACTTGATCCCATACCATTATCCATGCTAACAATATCCTACCACTTTCTACTCCATCTACAAAGGAAAGAATACAAAGAACATTGGCCCAAGAAAACTCCTTGATCATCCTGGTGCATCAACATTCAGAATTACTTTTGAATCCTTTGATCCACAATCCGTGATCTTGAATTCCTTGAAAGAAGCTCTTTATCACATTTTACCTTTTTCATCATTTGTGCTCTTGTATCCTTTTAGCCTTCGCTATTTCCTTATTTCCTTCAACTTTCATTTCCTTTCACATTTTACCTTTTGTTGCCTTTTACCATCATCCTTTATTTTGCACCATCCTTTGTTGCTATCCATCCATCATCCTTGTTGTGTTCTTGAGCCACATCCCACTATTAATAGTTGTAGCATAATGATCCATGATTAGTCACTCTTATACATATACTATTAAGATTGATGCCAGCCAATGTAGTGAGATGTGGTTCATTCCTTTTTTTTGGTCACTCGTCCTTGTGCTTTTCCTAGTCCACTCATCCACACTTGTGTTCCCACACATCTTTGACCCTTTTTTGTGAGCATCCTTCCTATGATCCCTTGGCATCTACCTTGGACCTTATCCTACCTATCATGCAAGCTTACATTGGTGTTGTTAGTATTTACCTATTTTGCTTATGATAGACTCTCATTAACCATGGTTTTCTCTTTTAGTGTCATCATCGACCCATATTTTGATCTCTTTGTGGTTCATCCTTGAACCATCACTTGGGGGTATGACCATCTAGTCCTCCTTATGCCTCTTTGACCTATCTATTGATTCTCTAGTGGCTTATCAATCATCTCTTCTCTTGAGTTTGACCATTGCCATATCCTACAATTCTTATCCATTTGTTGTCCTTTGAGCCTCATTTCCAATTCTAGTTGATCCTTGCTGATAGCTTTTTCCAATGGTCCTTTATCATTTGTCATCATTTATCCTTTGACCACTCTTGGGGGAATGACTCATGATGTTCACCTTGCCTATTGCTTCATCACATCATCACTTGGGAGCATCAGACAAAATCTTTCCTTGTGATCCTCTTTTAAGCTTGACGAAGACCCACACCTTGACCAAGACCCACACATTGACCAAATACTTTTTAACTTCAACAATTGAATAAAAAATCAATCACCATCAATCAATAATTTACCTTATGTTGACTCACTCAATTCACTAAGCTCTTTCACTATTCAACCTAAGTGGGGGCATGTATCCTTCATAACTTTCTATCACTCCTTAATCCTATTTGAGCATTTCTTATGGAACATAATGTTGATTAACATCCACTCAAGCCTTACCTTTGACCACAACCAAGTTCTAAACCATGTAGCTTGATGAGGCCTTCCTATAGACAATCAACTAGCTAACAATAGAAATCTAATTACAATTGGGTTAGCTACTATCTCTAGCCATGGGTGGCTCCTAGAAAAAATGCCAAAGCATTTATAAAATCTAAGTTGGCTCCAGTAAAAATGCCAAACAAAATCCAAGAGCCTTTTGGATCAACTACCGTCTTTAACTAAACAAAATGAAGTTGTCATCTAGCACCTTTGTTGTTGGCTTGGCCTGACCCTTCCTTTTTATCTCTCATTGCCACCATTGTTTTGAGTTTCCAATAAATCAAGTTACCAGGGTAACCTTATCCAATTTCCATTAGCAGGTCATTTGGTGCAGGGGCGCCATGTCAGTCCAATCATGTAAATAAGGTCTTTTGTTAAGTTTTGATGTGTCAAGTCTTTTAATCATTCAATAAGGTCATGATAGACCATTCATAATGTAATTTGGAGTGTTAAGTAATTAGGGATTCATTTTTGTAAATGTTACAATCTTGTCATAGTGATGTAAAATGACAAAATGCAAAACATGGAAGATGAACATTCATAGGAGTCTAAGTGTTAGTTTGGTTGAATATTTTAGTTGGTTTTGGTGTGTAATATTCATTTTTCACTTGGGAAGGGTCTAAACAATGAAGGAGAAGCTTTGTATTGGAGTTGTAACCATCTTTGGAGATTAAAATCAATGAAAAGACCCTATTTTCTACACTTTTCATGTAACAGTCCTTGTTTCTACTTTGGTATGGCTTGTAGGAGTACATTTAATGATTGGAATCAATGAAAATATGAATATTATTTCTTATTCAATTGGTTGCATCAATTTTTATTGAGTTTGAAGCATTTTATGGCATTTTGAGTGCAAACTGCCTAGAAACCCTAATTTTAAGCAAAGAATGATGTATAGAGGTTAGGGTTTGATAAAAAAATCTTTGGAAATGTGTGGGGAATGGTTCATTAAGCATATGAAGACCCTGTGTGATGTGACTAAGGTGTTGTCAAGGAGAATTAGTGATTGGAGAACATAGATTCAATAGGCCTTCATTTTATGCAAGCCTAATTAAGCTTTTTAAGAAACATAACAGTCAAGTTTTGGGAGGTTTGGTCCAAAACAACCTATGCCAATTTTTTTATATGTTTTATAACTCCAAAAAGGGTATCCAAAATTCCTTTTATAGTCTTGAGATCTAGTTTGTATCAAAAGATATTCTATGATAGTCCTTGTGTGAAGCCTACATAGGCTAGAAGTGAGATTTTGGTGCTGGGTGAAATTATGAGTGTTCCATTGATAAAATTTGCATAAAAGGACCTTATATTATGTTTTAGAACCCTTGGAGTGGTTGGGAGAATTTTGGTGTTTGAATTCCATATAGTTGCTTTGTAAAAGTGGCCTAATTTGCGCTTAAAACAATGGGACAACCAATTTTGAGGGGTGATGTTCCAAAACAAGTATATGAGATTTTAAGATATGTTAAAGTATAGTCAAATTTGTATCTAAAATTCCTTTTGGTTTGTGGTTTTGAGAAATATTTTGGAAGTTATGTTAAAAAAACCTCTAAAAGAGGGCTACAAGGCATAAGGAGGCTAAAAAAGGAAAACCCTTAATCTTAGGGTCTTGAGACTTGTAAGTTGGTTTGTTTTGAAGTTTGTGATTAGTTTTACCTAGTTTGACATCATCATTTCCACATTTTTTTCATATTTCTTCTTAGGGATTAGATCTCCATTGATCTCTCCCACTAAAAATAGGGTTTGAGTTCAAACAATCCAAAACGCCATCCAAATGTTTGCATGTATATTTTGCATTCTATTTGTTTCATTTCCATATGTCATAATATCCTTTTAGTAATGTTATGTTTCTTAGTTATTTTTTTGTGTAGTCTACTTTACTTTGTTAGCATACAATGACTACTTGTCATGGGTGCTTTATAGGAACATGGACAAAAATTAGTGAAAGAACACATACCAAACAACAAAGACTGATATCTCTCATTTTGGTATCCATGTATCCTTTACAAATAATGATTTCTGTCATTATATTCTTTCCAAGTTAGCAAAATTCCTCCTTTAGCCATTGGTAAGCCTACTAAAGTGGGGACAAAAGGTAATAACAAAACTTGTATACCCTTATTACACTTTTATGTCCATTTTATCCACTTTCCCATATGTGTGATTTGTGTGGTATTTTGGCACTTTTTTCCTAGCCTTTGTTGTTTCCTAGCCATGTTTTATCCCCTTTCTAATGTTTTCTTAAGGTTCGTTTAGTCTTCCTAAGTTCTTTTATTTATTTAAAGTTTTTGACCCCATCATATGTCCTAAGCCTTTACTTTTTGTTTCCTCTTTGTTGTTAACCCCTTGACCCCTTTGTTAAGCATTAAGTTGTCTTCCTTGACCTTGTTCTATGTGTGATCCCTACCTTTTTCCTTCTTAAAACATGTATAAATGAGAAATTCATCCATGTGTACAACTATTCCTATATGGTCACCTTTCAACTTGAGGTGCCCTAGAAAATTGAGACTAATTTTCATTTGTAGAAACCACCCATAGTTCACCACCCAATAGGTTGGCTAGGGATTTTCATCCTCCCACCAAATGATTCATATGAAAATTAATTAATTATATGATCTAGTCATCTACCATGTTGTTTTCCCTAAAATACCTAGGCAAAATCTATAAAAAGTAGTCACCTTTGCCTTATTTTAACATAGGAAAAGTGAATTTCTACTTTGGTCATCGAGGTTTTGCTATTTTTTCTCATGCATGACATGTTGAAATGCACAAGACAATTGAGAGGGGGTGTGAATCAGTTGTAATCAACAAATCAACCACTTAATCTATGTTATTATAATTCAACCATGAAAGCATGAAATCAGAAACTTAAACACATTCACACATTCACCACATGAGACACCAGATTTTTTACATCGAAAACCTAATGAGGGAAAAACCACGGTGAGGATTAACTCACAATATAAATGATATATCAAAATTTACAACAAGGTTCACTTCCAAAGGCTCATTGCCTTAGGGCTCACTACCTAGAATGCTCACAATAAAAGAAGTGGCTCATTGACAAGAGAAGGGGCTCACTGCCAAAAGGGCTCACTGCTAGAAGTTGGTGAACTGAGATAGTAGCATCTACACCATGCCAATGTTCAGTTCCATTGAAGAGCAATAAATCTCCTCTACTCTTTCACTTAGCACTTATCTTCGCATCTTCATAACCTCATCAATCATTCATAAATTCATTACATGTATTTATACAATTCATCAACTTTGGAATGTACATCAAGGTTGGCATTACAATCATCAACCATTGGAACAATCTCCGAGGTTGGCATTACAATCATCAACCATTGGAACAATCTCCAAGGTTGGCATACATACATACATTAGAATAGGTCTGGACCTAAATAAATTTGTGAAGGAAAAGAATGAATGTAGACCACACCATGCCTTAGATGGGACTCAAATGCAATCTCCCACGCAACAACATGCTTCCACAATCTCCAAAGCATAATCACAAGTAGTGAAAACAACCTAGTTGGCCAAAACTGGTGTTAACACTGAGACCTTTAGGAACACACTTCATCCATGATCCAAATTACACTTTGCAAACCAATTAGAAAGTAGGAACATGATCTAGAGACATCCACAAGCATGCTACAATCATCAAGAACTTCAACACAACCCCCAAACATTCTATCCAGAAGATTCTTCAAGCTGGAGCACTTAATCATTACTGTCGATCACTGTCATAAATGAAAGATCGCTTGTGGAGAACCAAATCATGAACCATTTGAACTGAAGGCACATAACATCATCTCAAACTTAATCTCAGAACTACAGACTATGAAACTTAAATGCGGGCAGAGCAGAATACATTCTCCCTGTCACCATTGAATACTCACAATTTTTTTTACTTTGGTGAACAGAACTCACTCAAATCTTCACACCGAAGGATCAAACTTGAAACATAACAACTACAGACATCCCTTAACATAAATTTCAAACTGCAGACAAAGATATTCAATCTATAGGATATGTAGAGCAAAACAATGCACTGTTCTTCTCAGATAGTTGCTCAAACTCATTTAAATAATTTCCTTAGATGCTGACCTTAGGTGTTGACATTAATGGCAACACTTACTACTCATATTTGCAACAATCTCCCCCTTTGTCATTGATGGCAACACATGATGTGAAAAACCATCAAGAAAAACAAACTTGCTTTGCTTCTTTGTCCCCCCTTACTTTATTCTTTCTCTGGCTGCAACTTTCTCCTTAAGTTTTTCATATGAACCTCTCTCCCCCTTTGACATCAATGGCAAAGGGTGCTAGACCTTTTCTCTTTCTTTAGTTATCAAGGATCAATTTAGATCTTATTAATACTGCACTACTCCCCCTATCAGCAACACTTCAACACTTACTACTCTTTATCAGGATCTCATATAAGCACCATCTACCTACTCCCTCTGAGATGTAGCCTTCAAAACATCAATCCAGATCAAAGAATAAGAATTTGGGCACTATTAGACTGATGCACTCCCCATGCATCTTAGTTTAGAGCAAGAGGGGTAATAACCCCTAACTTTTCCTTGAGATACTCAAAAGTATCCTTAAACAGAGGCTTTGTAAAAATATCCGCAATCCGATCCTTAGTAGACACATATTCCTTCTTTACTTCATTCTCTGTTACCTTTTCTCTCAAAAAGTGATACCTTATTGATATATGCTTTGTTCTTGAGTGCATCACTCGATTCTTTGAAATGTTTATAACACTTGTATTGTCACAAAAGATTGAAATTGGTTCTCCATACATAGATCTTATATCCTTCAATGTTTGCTTCATCCATAATGCTTGAGTGTTGCCCTCTTATTTGTTGTCCTTGATGTCAAATACACAAACTCTTAGGTTTGTGGTGCATCATGACAGTTGGCATGTGACTATTGCATCATGACAATTGGCATAGCAGAGGTATTTGGGTATTTGGTTTTTTATGATAATGAGCTTGCACATTTGGTCTATTCTGGTTAGATTGCACTATGCTAGTGATGGCAATTTTTTGATTGACTTGGTATGATAGTGGTAATATGGCTGCATTGATGATTATCCTTTAGCACTATTTTGATATTGTGACAACATTTACGCATGGTCTCTCTTGTGGAAGCACTTACATATGTGTGACATTGTCTCATCTTAACTTTGTTGCACTAGAGAATTTAAACCAACACAAAGCATTGGCAAAGAGCTTTGATCATTATGTTTCCCATGGTTCTTGGCATATGAACAATTGGCACATACTATGATGGCAATCACATACTCTCATGATGATGTTATGAATAGTTGGCACATACTATGATGTTATGAATAGTTGGCACATGCTCTGATGATGACATAACAGTATGATCCTTGATGTTTCATTTTGATGCTCATGATGTTCCATTTTTGATGTTACATGATACTATGATGCATATGGTATATGGGATCCTCATTTGCATATATGGTCTCTTGTTTGGCTGAGGCATGCACTTTAGATATATTGGTTACAGTGAGTGTTATGCTCTACAGGTGCATACAGGTACATCATTGGTTTCATTGGGTATCAGGTGCATGGTGGTTATAGCATCATTGGTTTTGGGTATCTTTCATTGGGTATCTTTGATTGGCATTACAGACACACTTGTATCCATTTCTTTTAATTGGCATTATGATATCCTCTGTATCATGATACACTACAAGGTTATTTATCTCAAGGTCATTAGTGCTATGTTGTTTCATTTATTTCTTTAAACATAATGCAAGGTTATGCAGATATCTTAAAGCCTTCATTTACCATGAGGTTAAACTCACAATAGGGGCATCACATTGTGTCATTATTTGATAAAGGTTATTTTCTTGTGCAAATAAAAGATATCACTTAGAAAATGAATTTCCCATTGGACACGTAAGGTTATTAACCTACTGGGCAAGTTTATGAGTTTCATAGAAGGTAAAAATTGATGGTTTCAATTTTAATCACCGGGCCTTTTTAGGGCTCACCAGGACAGACAGTCAATGAAAGAATATGGAGAAAGTGTTTGTTGAGGTTTCATTTTGCAATGTGCAACTTTGGTTTATTCTTCTCTTGACTTAGGGTTTAATCGTTATACAAAATGTCAAAGGTTTTGGTTATCATGATGAAGATTGTTGTGAAATGACAATGCTCGGAAGTCAATAGTACAACTGGATAGTTACTTGAGTTCACAATCTACTCGACAATTTCGTTCTGAGGCATAAAAGACAACACAAATTAGGTGATATTCTTCTTTTTGGGTGCTTGAAGTGTTAGATTCAGGGTAGGCAACTGAGAGGGGGGGTGAATCAGTTGTCCAAAACTTTCTTCCAATTAGACACTTAAATCCTCTTTGTAATTAACCAGCATAATAATAAATCAATCATGGAGACACAATGCATTAAATCAAGAGTAGAAACACATTAACACATGAGACATCAAGATTTTGACGTGTAAAACCTGGTTAAGGGAAAAACCACGGGGTGACTAACCCAAGAATGTATTCTCTGTTAGAAGAATAGAAAGAACAAAACGGCACATGCCAATTAGGGCTCACTGCCTGAGCACATTGCTCACAAGAGGCTCACTACCTACAAGAGACTCACTGTCTACAAAATAATAAGTATCACATACTTGAACTGAAAATAGCATCTTCACCATGCTTGAGTCAGTTCCATCTAAGCCCAATACTTCTGCTCTGCCTTACGCTCTCCTCCTCGCTACCACACTCTCATCTCCACAAGATACGCTTTGGAATGACTTTGCAATTCCTTATTTATACAAGACATCGACTTAGGAATGATCATCTAAGTCGGTAAACATTACAGAGAAAATACATAAATACAACATGACTAATTACAAAAGAGTTCACATGGATCAACACACTATCGGCCACACAGATCTGAGACTTCAATCTTCTTCTAGGAACATGCCAATCTTCACCTAACATCTTCAAGATCATCCGCAGGATGTGTAACTCATCCGGTCAGTTTGACTTAGAATGAACACCATCATCTAGAAGTTATTCTTCAATTGCGGGTTCCAACTCCAATGTGGACCACCAACATGAACTAGACACGATCCAAAGACCTCCACAAGCTTGCCTGAATCACCAAGAACATCCACACTACATTTGCTTACTGAAATCCTTCTCTCCTTCATTCGGAACCTCAAGAACACAGTCTGTCATTACTGTCACAAAGGAATAGATGCTTGCGGACCTCCAGACCATGAACCAAACGAGTTGACACTTCACAAGGACTTCCTAAACACTCCACCAAATCCATAGAATAGGATATTTCATTTTTGAATCACACCGGACCTATCTGTATCACTTTGTCGCCTCTGAACATCTGTCGGAACCAGTTTTACTTGAGCAGCCACAACTTCTTTAGATCATCATGCGGACCTCTAAAATCTTTACTAGATCAACTTAAGACACATATCTACAAACCCTTTGAATCGCATTCTCTAATCCTCATCTTATCTTCGATCTTTACCTTACTGTCTTCACTGTTCTTCTCTGTTCCTGATTAGAACTAATTTTCTCAATATCCTCAGCATACAGCTCATTTAATCCTTATCATTAATGCAACAAGAGTATGTTGACATCAATGACAATACCGTTTAGGCCCATACTTGCAACAATCTCCCCCTTTGTCATTGATGGCAACATATGATGTGAAAAACTGTTTTGACCATCAAGACAAGAATGTTTTCTTACCCTATCAACAACAACCTTTCACATGTCTTTTCTTCCTTTACTGTTCCTCCTTTGTTCAGCAACCACTTGTTTTTCACATGTCTTCTCTCGCCCCTTTGACATCAATGGCAAAGGGCACATACTTGTAACTCCAACACTTTAGAATCATACCATCTGCTCCCCCTGAGTAGCAACTCTCCATCATCAGTCCGGACCACAAGATATGACTGTGATATCCACCAGACTGATGCACATCAGTGCACCTTAGTTCATCACCGGAGGGGTAATAACCCCTAACTTCTCCCTGAGATACTCAAAAGAGTCCTTAGGTAGAGGTTTAGTAAAGATATCTGCAATCTGATCCTTATAAGGCACAAACTCCAATCTGACTTCATTCTTGTTAACTTGCTCTCTCAAAAAGTGAAACTTGATGGATATATGTTTAGTCTTTGAATGCAACACTGGATTCTTAGATATATTTATTGCACTTGAATTATCACAGAAGATTGTGATAGGCTCCTCATATTCCACTCTTATGTCTCTTAACATTTGCTTCATCCACAAAACTTGAGTGCAACTACTTGCTGCTACAATATATTCGACTTCTACAGTGGACAGAGATATTACCTCTTGTTTCTTACTTAGCTAAGAAACCAATCTCTTCCCTAAAAAGAATGCTCCACAACTGGTACTCTTCCGGTCATCCACATCTCTTGCCCAGTTTGCATCTGTATATGCATGAAGAGAAAAATCATGATCTTTGGGATACCACAAGCCATACTCAACTATCCCTTTTAGATATCTAAAAATCATCTTGATTGCCATGACATGAGATTCTCTAGGATCAACTTGAAATCTAGCAAGAAGACCAACAACATTCATAATGTCAGGTCTAGTTTGAGTGAGATACAACAATCCTCCAATCATTGACCTGTACATTTTTTGATCAGCCTTAGGAGAGTCATCATCTTTGTTCAATTTACATCCAGTTGCCATGGGAGTACTCATTGGTTTTGAGTCTTCCATCCCAAATTTATTCAGCAATTCTTTCACATATTTGGTCTAAGAAATGAAGATTCCTTTCTTTGTTTGAGTGATTTGTAGACCCAAGAAGAAATTCATTTCCCCAAGCATGGACATCTCAAATTCACTTTTCATTTGATTTGCAAAAGTTTTACACATACTATCTCTTCCTCCAAAAATGATATCATCAACAAACACTTCAACAATCAAGATGTTTTCATGATCAATTTTGAAATACAAATTACTGTCAGCAAAACCTTTGTTGAAACCAATCTTCAAAAGATACTTATCCAATCTTTCATACCAGGCTCTTGGGGCTTGCTTTAGTCCATACAGTGCTTTCTTCAACTTGCAGACCATATCACCACGATCAGACAATTGAAATCCATCAGGTTGCTTAATGTATACTTCTTCCAAGTCTCCATTCAAAAAGGCAGACTTGACATCCAATTGATATACTTTGAAATCCTTGAAAGCAGCAAAAGCAAGAAATAATCTAACTACTTCAATTCTTGCCACCAGAGAAAAAGTCTCTTCAAAATCAACTCCTTCTATTTGAGAGTAACCCTTGCAGACCAATCTGGATTTATTTCTGATTACTTCACCAACTTCATTCAGTTTGTTTTGGAAGACCCATTTGGTTCCAATTACATTCTTGTTTCTAGGTCTGGGAACAAGATCCAAAGTGTGATTTTTCTCAATTTGCATCAGCTCTTCCTCCATTGCTTTAGTCCATTTTTCATCATTACAAGCTTCATTCACTATCTTAGGTTCAATATTTGAAATCAGACAATACTCTTTTGAATCTTGAGCAATCCTCCTTCTTGTTTGTACACCTTTTCTTTTATCACCTATAATCTGATCTTCAGAGTGCTTCAGTCTTACATACGTGGGAACTTTGGGAGTTTCTTGCACTTCTAATTCTTGATTAGGCTCATTAAAAATCATCTCTTCTTCTTGATTTACCGAATCAATTTGAATCTAAATTTTAGAAGGGGCTTGGGCTCCTTGAATCAAAACACCATTATGATCATCTTCATCATATTCATAAAACCCTAAGGGTTTTTCAATCCCTTCATCAACCTTCACATTAGTACTTTCTATAATCTTCCTCAATCTCTCGTTATAACACCAATATGCTTTACTTTGAGTAGAATAACCCAAGAATATTCTTTCATCACTTCTAGCATCAAACTTGCCTAGATCTTCATCTCTTTTAATGTAACATTTGCAACCAAAGACTAAAATACCTCATAGTAGGAGTGATGCCAAACCAAAGTTTGTAAGGAGTCTTACCAGTATTGCTTTTGATTTGTACTCAATTGAGAGTATAGAGAGTATAGACTGCAGTGCTGACAGCTTCTCTCCAATAGATCTGAGGAATATTTGCTTCCATCATCATGGTCCTAGATGCTTCCTCGATGGTCCGGTTCTTTCTTTCCACTACTCCATTTAGCTGTGGAGTCCTAGGAGCAGACAATTATCTTTTTATTCCATGTTTCTCACAGAATTCTATGAACTCATCGGATGTGAATTCTCCACCTCTATTAGACCTCAGACATTTTAATTTTAATCCAGTTTCATTCTCTACCATAGCCTTGACTATTTTGAATTTATCAAGAGCTTCTGATTTCTCTTTCAGAAAAGTGACCCACATCATCCAGGAGTAGTCATCAATTAATAACATGAAGTATCTATCACTTTGCACACTCCTGATTCTTGCCGGACCACATAAATCAGTATGAACTAAGTCTAATAATCCGGTAGAAGACTATTCCTTGCTTTTGAATGAGACTCTGCTTTGTTTCCCCAACTGACATTCTTTGCACAAACTATTTGTAGGTTTCACCAATTTTGGAAGATCTCTTACAGCCCGAGTGTTGCTTATCTTGATGATATTATCAAAATTTATATGACACATCCTCCTATGCCATAACCAACTCTGCTCAATTTACACAAATAGACAACTTTTACCAGTACCAACTTAATGGAAGATGTTACCTTTTATTTGGATACTGGATGCAATCTCTATTCCGGAGCTTTCAAAGATCTTGCATTTTCCATTCTTGAATTGGAGATCATAGCCTTTGTCCACCAACTGTCCAACACTGAGAAGATTGTGCTTCAATCCTTCAACATACAATACATTACCGGTTTTGTTCTTTCCATCAAAAGAAATAGTTCCTCTACCTCTGATTCTACCAACAGAATTATCACCAAACTTTACCACTCCTCCTTCATACCTTTCCAAATCTATGAACTTATTTTTGTCACCTGTCATATAGTGAGAGCATCCACTATCAATGACCCAATCATCCTTTTCTTCAACTTGGGCAGCTAAAGCTCTTTCTACAACTTTATGATTGATAGATTCAGAGGGCATTGGATTTTCTTCCTTGATGGCAATAAACACCTAATCACTTCCAGATTTGTTTCCTGATTCTGATTCATCATCTGTTACTCCTTCATTATCATCATCTTCATGAACATAGTAACAATTCTTTTGGAACCTTGATTTGTTAGGATTTGGCCTTGAAAATCTTTCCGGACACCTTGAGGCAAAATGACCAATCTTATTGTAGTTAAAACATTTAAAAGGCAATTTCCTTTCATACTTACCAGATCCTCTTGTCAGTCTTTTTGCAATAAGGGCTTCAAGTTGAGCAGTTTCTGCTTCCTCTTCTTCTAGGTATTTTCTTGATTTTTCATACCATGAGGGTTTCCTTGAAAAGTTCTCTCCTGGATCTAACCTTTGTTTACCTTTTACAGAGGCACTGGCTTTGAATGCAGATTTAGTCTTGGGGGGGCATCTCCAAAGTTAGATAATTCAAATGCAGCCAATTTACCAACCAATTGATCTTTTGTGACAATTGAATGAGCTTTGAATTCTTCAATGGTAGCAACTTTGATTTTATAAGAAGCAGGAAGGGATCTGATAACTTTGCCAACAATCTCATCTTCATCCAAGACTCCACCAACACATCTAATGCCACAAACAAGGTCATTTACTCTTGGCATAAAAGTAGTGATATTTTCATCTTCTCTCATCTTCAGATTTTCAAATTTTCCTTTCAGACTCTATAGCCTTGCACATTTAACATACTTGTCTCCTTCATGTAGAAGTTCTAGTTTCTCCTAGATCTCAAAAGTAGTTTGTAGGTCAACAACATTTGAAAGCTTTGAATCCGATAAGGCACTTAGAAGGGCTTCTTTAGTTCGTAGATTGTTTTCAGCATCTGTGATTTCAGTTGGGGTTTTTGGGCCATTCTGTGGAGGAGTATACTCTGTTGTAGCCATGGTCTAGTACTGCATTCCCATACATTGCAAGTGACATTTTATGCAACTTTTCCAGAGATTAAAATTGGTTCCTTCAAACTTCGGACTATCCTTCTTTTAGGACAACATCCTGGATCTCCTCAAGTGGTTAATCTCTTTTAGAGGAACTTAGATTTGATACCATTTGTTAGACTTAGGGTAGAGAATTGAGAGGGGGGGTGAATCAATTGCCCAAAACCTTCTTCCAATTAAACACTTAAATCCTCTTTGTAATTTAGTAGCATAATAATAAATCAATCATGGAAACACAATGCATTAAATCAAGAGCAGAAACACATTAACACATGAGACATCAAGATTTTGATGTGGAAAACCCGGTTAAGGGAAAAACCACAGGGTGACTAACCTAAGAATGTATTCTCTATTAGAAGAATAGAAAGAACAAAATGGCACATGCTAATTAGGGCTCACAACCTGAGCACACTGCTCACAAGAGGCTCACTACCTACAAGAGACTCATTGTCTACAAAATAATAAGTATCACATACTTGAACTGAAAATAGCATCTTCACCATGCTTGAGTCAGTTCCATTTAAGCCCAATACTTCTGCTCTGCCTTACGCTCTCCTCCTTGCTACCACACTCTCATCTCCACAAGATATGCTTTGGAATGACTTTGCAATTCCTTATTTATACAAGACATCGACTTAGGAATGATCATCTAAGTCGGTAAACATTACAGAGAAAATACATAAATACAACATGACTAATTACAAAAGACTTCACGCGGATCAACACACTGTTAGCCACACAGATCTGAGACTTCAATCTTCTTCTAGGAACACGCCAATCTTCACCTAACATCTTCAAGATCATCTGTAGGATGTGTAACTCATCTGGTCAGCCTGACTTAGAAATAACACCATCATCCAGAAGTTATTCTTTAATTGCAGGCTCTAACTCCAATGCAGACCACCAACATGAACTGGACACGATCCAAAGACCTCCACAAGCTTGCCTAAATCACCAAGAACATCCACACTACATTTGCTTACTGAAATCCTTCTCTCCATCCAGAACCTCGATAACACAGTCTGTCATTACTATCACAAAGGAATAGATGCTTGCAGACCTCCAGACCACGAACCAATCGAGTTGACACTTCACAAGGACTTCCTAAACACTCCACCAAATCTGTAGACTAGGATATTTCATTTCTAGATCTCACCAGACCTATCTGTATCACTTTGTCACCTCTGAACATCTACTGGAACCAGTTTTACTTGAGTAGCCACAACTTCTTTAGATCATCATGTGGACCTCTGAAATCTTTACTAGATCAACTTAAGACACATATCTACAAACCCTTTGAACTGCATCCTCTGATCCTCATCTTATCTTGGATCTTTACCTTACTGTCTTCACTGTTCTTCTTTGTTGCTTATTAGAACTAATTTTCTCAATATCCTCAGCATACAGCTCATTCAATCCTTGTCATTAATGCAACAGGACTATGTTGACATCAATGACAACACCGGTTAGGCCCATACTTGCAACATGAAGAAGTTTCTATTTTTTGGTCTCTTAAAAATGAAAATGGTCTGAAGAATTTAAAATGAAAATGGTGAAGTTTTGGTGAAGTTTTCTGTCTGTGGAAAAGGGAAAATCTATATAAAATTTTAATGCTCTTTTCGAGCTATGGCAGTCTATTTTTTAAAGGGGTGTTTTTGACTTTATTATAAGTCTTGGTTGCAGTTATAAGTTGTAGTCAATAGTGATTATCATTTCATTCATTAGTTATCTTTTTGTTAAGAAACAATTAGGTTTTGACAATGGCTATACAGTTTTCAATCTTTGGTAAAGGGTTTGCAAATTCTTGTTATATCGATGGTTAGGGTTTGATAGTTTGAGTCTACCATAGGGTTTATCACACGGGTATTGAGAACAATTTTATGGTCCTTTATTTTGGCATGGTTATGTATTTGTCAAAGCATTCTTTATTCTATTGAACAATATGGATATCATATTTGATTAAAGATTCCAACTATGGTTAAAGATATCTTATTTCAAAGGCATTGTATTAAGTCCACATGGGTTTATCCAACCATACACCTATGATAGTTATTTATGTAGTTGCAAACTACCTGAGACAGTTGATGAAGTTCAGTTACAAACTATTTCATGAGAGAAAGAAGACTTTGTGAAATTGTATGAAAAGGACATTATGTAAACATCTGCTATGAGGTTGATGATTTGTATTTATTGCACTATCATTAAGGTTATACCAGAGTGTTAATGAGCTGTTGTATTGATTCTTGAGTCTCAAATAATGAGAGTCAAGAACTGGGATGTAGAGGAACAAAGTAACCCTCTATATTGTTTCATATTCTTCATTGTATTTGATTGTGGTATGCCAGTGAGGCAATGACAAAGACAAGAGAGTGAGGTAGTGAAATGTATAAGCTAGTGAGGCATTGATTCAAGTTAGTGAGACACTTTTCTGTAGCTAGTGAGGCATTTCAAGTGGTTTTTATTCCCCATGAGGGTTTTCCACTCAGGAAAATATTTATGTTTTGGGTTGTTATTATCACTGATGTGTTTGATCCTCATGTTCATTTGCTTATCATGTGTCATTTAGTTTTAAAGTTATCCCAAGTTAATTTGGTCTGCACGAACACATATTCATCATATATCATTGTTTGAAATGATGTTCTCTGCTCATCCTCATTATTGTCAATCAAACTTTACAAGATAATCTCTATATGTTTGTGTATCTAATATGTGAACATCCTTACTCTTAAGTCTGATGTTCATGAGTCAATATTTATCAGAGATTGTTTCATAATATTGTGTTGATGCATTCTTGACATTGATCTATCAATTTTAGTTGTCATAATGCCTATCTTAACCGAAGCTATCATGATGTTCATAGTTAATATGATGCCTCATCTCCATTCAATGGAAGTTGCCTTTGTTTAAAGTTTTGAAAGATTATTTCAAGGTCTCAAGGTCTTGTTAAAATTAGTATACCACTGATTCACCCCCCTTCTCAGTGCTATTGTATTTCAACAAGTTGTAGGAGAGCGTAGGTTCCCTATTAAAGTCTAATTGGCTTGGGTAGGTCTTGATAGTGGAGTACCATAGGAAAGGGTAGAAGAAATAGAGAAAAGAAAGAGGACAAGCAAAAGGCTGTACAACAAACTTTAGTCAAGCCCAGTGATGAGTTGTTGCCTAAGTCATCTTTGATAGTTGACATAAAATGTGATAAAGACAATGACTTTGTTGTTGAGATTTATGATGCAGAAGGAGATTTCTTTGTAGATTAAGATGGACAGGAGTTTGATGAAAATGACTGTGAAGTTGATATTGAAGGAGAACTTTTATGTGCTCTAGAAATGAACAACTATCTTGAAAAAGAGAACCAAGAATTAAAGGTTCAACTTCAACAAGAGAAGGATTCCAAGACTAAGGTACTCTTTGATCTTGCAAAAGTTTCAGTTGAATTTGAAGAGGCAAGAAAGTTAATTGTAGATTTAAGAAGTCAAGTTGATGAATTTGGCAAACACATTATCAATCTAAAAATTGAAGTTGTAGAAACCAAAAGAATAATAGACATGACTAAATCTGATAGAATGTTTGAAGTTAGAGAAAGAAATAGTCTCTTTGAGAAAGGATTTAGAAGAAGCATCTTCAAAATTGCAAAAGAATATTCAATTTGAAAAGAGTACTAATTGCTTGAATGACATGTTGAGCAAGCAAAGGTATTACAGAGATACTATTGGCTTGGGTTATGAGAAAGGAGAATGTTCCAAGACAATAGATGCTCCTAGGAAGAAGATAGACCTGACATTTCACTTAGTTGCACCTAAGGTTGAATCCAAGAAGAAAGCTAAGGTTAACATTGCTGATAACAAATCTTTAAGATTTCCACCTATTAGGTATAATTATTCAAATTCCATGGTTATTGCTATGCATGTCATGTTTATGGTCATAGGGCCAGAGATTGTAAAAGAAATGTTTTTGGGTATAATAAAGAGAAGTTTTTATGGGTGGTCAAATTAGAACTACAATAATGCTTTTTATGACTGTAATAAAGTTGGCCATTTTGAAAGAAACTGTTAGATGCATGCAAGGTATGACTCTAGAAGAAACTATTCTCCTCTTGATCAAAACTACAATATTTTGTGTTATAGATGCAATAGTTTTGGGCATAAAGCATAATGGTGTAAAGGAAGGATAAAACCAACTGGAGGCTATATGCTTAAGCAAAAGCAAGTGAATGCCTTGGGCAAGGAAAACAAATGTCCTATACTAGTTTGGAGAAGAAAACAAAGTCAAGAAGAAGGAAGTCCTAATCTTGTGCATGTTGCACAAGAGACATTACAAACTACTTGAGACACAACTTAGAGTAAGGGGGAGTTGTCTAAAGTTCTATCTCATGCTCCAAGAAGTTTCAAGAAGCTTGATGATGTAGAAAGTCTGATTTGAGTGTTTGAGTACCTTATCCCTCCAGTAATTTGTCATGATTAGGGATTTTTTGGTCAGATTCTTGTGAGTTGATTTGCAGACAGTGTGAACGATCATGATAATGATGCACTTCATAATGTTGGACAAGCAGTAATCAGAACATAAAGTTATAAGACGAGGTTTTCTTTTCTAGTGCATATCATGTTTGCCTTGCAAAATGTCTTCTTACCTTGGTGTGGCAGTCATCTTCTTTTGAAGGAATTAAATTGTTTAATAAAGACAATTTTAGACACATAGTCTATCATCATTAAATTTACTATGAACTAGTGTGCAAGGTGTGATCACGTGTTATGTGTGATTTGGAATCTTCATTTGGTTTGATAAAGTTTAGTGATTATTACAAGTGTTTCTTGGTGCCTTATTTGATGCTACAGATGTTCTCTTGATACCTTTCTTTCTTGATTCATGATTCTTAGTCTTTGATTTACAATGGATTTAAGTGATATACAATTCCTTGACAAGTTTTGTTGGGAAATTTTTATGATTTGCTTTGTTTGATGATAACAGTAGATAGAGTATGTCATTCATCACAGCTTAAAAAGGATCACATTTGATAGATTTGGTAACAATACTTCATGCATAAGTGATCAATTGATTTCTTAATGCATATGTGTGACAATTACATTATGCTTGATAGTAATGCTTGCAAGTATTGACAACTATTGAATGATGCTACAAGATAGGGTTTGACTTTGTAAAGTGAAGTTCTAACAGTGACAATGATATAAAGTTAACTTGCTATTGTAAGGTTTCTAAGTGAAGCAGTGGTGTTAATTGATGATTCAGAGATACTCAGTGACTTGAGTTTGTTAATGCCTTGGAGTTAATTGCTTCTTAGTGGTTACTCTTATCATTGTTTGATCTTTACCAAGTTAATCTATCTATGGCATGATACAATGATCTCTTCACAGTAGTACAAGTGGTATGTAGATATACTTTATGCAAGAGTTTGTATTGTATGATGTCCTGATATCATTGTCAGATGGAAGAGACTAGATGCAGGTGTTGTTAAGATAATAGCTATGAAATGCAAGGTACCAATGAATGAATCTACTGATGTTGACTATGCTATTTGTATGATAATATGCCTCTATTCTACCCATTTCAAATCTCTCAATCAAAGCTTAGAGAGATGTATCATCTTGCATATTATCTTTGACAGTGGTTTAAACAGATGTTTTCTTGGTGTTTAGATGATGTTCTCTTGATATACATTTTGATGCTTTCAGTTGGTTCTTGATGGTGGTGATAGTGATGTTCCACTCAGATATCTTTGGTTTTTCTTGGCATCTTTAGTTGTTGTCCTTGTTTTGATACATGCTCATTTATATGCACATTTATATGGTACTGACAGTGCAGTTGTATTTCAGGCCATTCTGGATGTTTCATGCTCCATTGGACAGTCATGGTATGATTTACATTTATCATTTCTGTAGCATGATGGTTTATGTTCCTGATCTTTCTTTGAGGCAATTGCACAATTCTTCCTCCCTTTGTCTTTGATGCAAAAAGGGGGAGAGAGAGTCATGTTTTGCCATCAAGGACAAAGGGGGAGTTTGTTGCCCTCTCAGTTGCTGTCCTTGATGTCAAATACACAAACTCTCAGGTTTGTGGTGCATCATGACAGTTGGCATGTGACTGTTGCATCATGATAGTTGGCATAGCAGGGGTATTTGGGTATTTGGTTTTATATGACAATGAGCTTGCACATTTGGTCTATTATGGTTAGATTGCACTATTCTAGGAGCTTGTACATTTGGTCTATTGTGGTTAGATTGCACTATGCTAGTGATGGAAAGTTTTTGGTTAACTTGGTATGATAGTGGTAATATGGCTGCATTGATGATTATCCTTTAGCACTATTTTGATATTGTGACAACATTTACACATGGTCTCTCTTGTGGAAGAACTTATAGATGTGTGACATTGTCTCATCTTAACTTTGTTGCACTAGAGAATGTAAACCAATACAAAGCATTGGCAAAGAGCTTTGATCATTATGTTTCACATGGTTCTTGGCATATGAACAATTGGCACATACTATGATGACAATCACATACTCTCATGATGACGTTATGAACAATTGCCACATACAATTGGCACATGCTCTGATGTTATAAATAGTTGGCACATACAGTTGGCACATGCTCTCATGATCTCATGATGCTACTCTCATGATGACATAACCGTATGATCCTTGATGTTTCATTTTGATGCTCATGAAGTTCCATTTTTGATGTTACATGATACTATGATGCATATGGTATATGGGATCCTTGTTTGTATATATGGTCTCCTATTTGGTTGAGGCATGCACTTCAGATATATTGGTTACAGTGAGTGTTATTCTCTACAGGTGCATACAAGTACATCATTGGTTTCATTGGGTATCAAGTGCATGGTGGTTATAACATCATTGGTTTTGGGTATCTTTCATGGGGTATCTTTGATTGGAATTACAGACACACTTGTATCAATTTCTTTTAATTGACATTATGATAGCCCCTATATCATGACACACTGCAAGGTTATTTATCTCAAGGTTATTAGTGCTATGTTGTTTCATTTATTTCTTTAAGCACAATGCAAGGTTATGCATATATCTTAAATCCTTCATTTACCATGAGGTTAAAGTCACAATAGGGGCATCACATTGTGTCATATTTGATAAAGGTTATTTTCTTGTGCAAATATAAGATATCACTTAGAAAATGCATTTCCCATTGGACACTTAAGGTTATTAACCTGCTGGATAGGTTTATGAGTTTCATAGAAGGTAAAAATTGATGGTTTCAATTTTTAATCACTGGGCCTTTTTAGGGCTCTCCAAGACAGACAATCAATGAAAGAATATGGAGAAAGTGTTTGTTGAGGTTTCATTTTGCAATGTGCAACTTTGGTTTATTCTTCTCTTGACTTAGGGTTTAATCATTATGCAAAATGTCGAAGGTTCTAGTTATCATGATGAAGATTGTTCTAAAATGACAATGCTCATAAGTCAATAGTGTAGCTGGACAGTTACTTGAGCTCACAATCTACTCGACAATTTCATTCTGAGACATAAAAGACAATAGAAATCAGGTGATATTCTTCTTTTTGGGTGCTTGAAGAAGTTTCTATTTTTTGGTCCCTTAAAAATGAAAATGGTTTGAAGATTTTAAAATGAAAGTGGTGAAGTTTTGGTGAAGTTTTCTGTCTGTGGAAAAAGGGAAAATCTATATAGACTTTTGATGCTCTTTTCAAGCTATGGCAGTCTATTTTTTAAATGGGTGTTTTTGACTTTATTATAAGTCTTGGTTATAGTTATAAGCTACAGTCGACAGTGATTATCATTTCATTAATTGCTTATCTTTTTGTTAAGAAATAGTTAGGTTTTGGCAACGAATATATAGTTTTCAATCTTTGGTAAAGGGTTTGCAAATTCTTGTTATATTGATGGTTAGGGTTTGGCAATTTGACTTTACCCTAGGGTTTATCACATGAGTATTGAGAATATTTTTATGGTGCTCTGTTTTGGCATGGTCATGTATTTTTCAAAGCATTCTTTATTTTATTGAACAATTTGGATATCATATTTGATTAAAGACTCCAATTGTGGTTAAAGATATCTTATTTCAAAGGCATTGTATTAAGTCAACATGGGTTTATCCGACCATACACTTGTGATAGTTGATGAAGTTCAGTTAGAAACTATTTCATGAGAGAAAGAAGACTTTGTAAAATTGTATAAAAAAGACATTATGTAAACATCTGATATGAGGTTGATGATCTGTGTTTTGTGCATTATCATTAAGGTTATACTAGAGTGTTAATGAGCTGTTGTATTGATTCTTGAGTCTCAAATAATGAGACAGTCAAGAACTAGAATGTAGAGGAACAGAGTAACCCTATGTATTGTTTCATATTCTTTGTTGTATTTGACTGTGGTATGCCAATGAGGTAGTAACAAAGACAAGCCAGTGAGGTAGTGAAATGTATAAGCTAGTGAGGCATTGATGCAAGTCAGTGAGACACTTTTTTGTAGCAAGTGAGGTAAGAGTTTTTGAATAAGCTAGTGAGGCATTTCGAGTGGTTTTTCTTCCCCATGAGGATTTTCCACTCAGGACAATATTTGTGTTATGGGTTGTTATTATCACTAATGTGTTTGATCCTCATGTTCATTTGCTTATCACATGTCATTCAGTTTTAAAGTTATCCTAAGTTAATTTGGTCTGCATGAACACATATTCATCATATATCATTGTTTGAAATGATGTTCTTTGATCATCCTCATTATGGTCAATCAATCTTTACAAGTTAATCTCTATATGTTTGTGTATCTAATATGTGAACATCCTTACTCTTAAGTCTGATGTTCATGAGTCAATATTATCATAGATTGTTTCATAATTATGTTGATGCATTCTTGACATTTATCTGTCAGTTTTAGTTGTCATGATACCTATCTTAACTTAATTGAAGCTGTCATGATGTTCATAGTTAATATGATGCCTCATCTCCATTCAATAGAAATTGCCTTTGTTTCAAAGTTTTGAAAGATTATTTCAAGGTCTCAAGGTCTTATTAAAATTAGTATACCACCAATTCACCCCCCATATAAGTGGTATTGTATTTCAACATTGAGTACAACAACATGTTGCAACAATATATTCTACTTCTGCAGTAGTCAAAGGAACTGATTCTTGCTTCTTGCTTAACCATGAAACCAATCTGTTACCCAAGAGGAAAGCACCCCCACTTGTACTTTTTCTATCATCAACATCTCCAGCCCAATCTGCATCTGTATAAGCACTAAGAGTGAAATTAGTATCTTTGGGATACCACAATCCATAGTCTGAAGTGCCTTTTAAATACCTCATAATCCTCTTAACTGCCATCACATGTGACTCTCTAAGATCTTCTGGAAATCTGGCCACAAGACAAACTGCATGCATTATATCTAGTCTTGTATGGGTTAGATAAAGTATTCCTCCAATCATAGACCTATACTTTTTTTGATCAGTCTTAGTTGATTCATCATTCTTTCTCAGGTTGCAACTAGTTACCATAGGGGTACATACTAGCTTAGAATCCTCCATTCCAAACTTCTTCAATTATTCTTTCACATACTTGGACTAAGAAATGAAAATCCCCTTTTCTGATTGAGTAATCTGCAGTCCTAGAAAGAAATTCATTTCACCAAACATAGACATCTCCAACTCCTTTTGCATTTCTTCTACAAATTTCTTACACATACCTTCATTGCTTCCAAAGATAATATCATCAACAAAGAATACAACAACCAAAATCTGATCATCATTGATTTTGAAGTAGAATTGTCTGTATTACCTTTACTAAACCCTAATTGCAACAAATACTTGTCCAACCTTGCATACTAGGCTTTGGGAGCTTTCTTTAGTCCATACAAGGCTTTCTTCAATCAGCACACCATAGCACCTTGGTCTGATGACTGAATCCTTCCAGTTGTTCAATGTAAACTTCTTCCAACTCTCCATTCAAGAATGCAGATTTCACATCCATCTGGTATACTCTGAAATCTTTGTGTGCTGCAAATGCCAAAAATATTCTTATTAACTCAATCCATGCCACAAGAGAATAAGTCTCTTCAAAATCTATGCCTTCAACTTGAGAATATCCTTTGCATACTAGTCTTTCTTTATTACTTACTACTCCATTTTCATTCATCTTGTTTCTAAACACCCATTTAGTTCCAATCACATTCTTATCAACAGGTCTAGGAACACTTTTCCAAGTTTGATTCTTATCTATCTGCATTAGCTCTTCTTTCATAGCCTTTGCCCAATTCTCATCTTTGTAGGCTTCACTTACAGTTTTAGGTTCAATCTTTGAAAGTAAACATTAGTTCACCTATTCTTCTACAACTCTTTTCCTTGTCAATACCCCTTTTCTTTTGTCACTAATAATCTGATCGTTAGAATGATTAATCCTTACATACTTGGGAGTCTTAATAACACTTTTTGGAGCTTTTTCTTCTTCATCTTGACTATCTTTTTGTTCAACTTTTTTTTCATTCACTATAGCAGTAGGTTCATCTAATTCATAGACACTCAGATCAGCTATTCTTTCCCTGTCTTCATCAACTTTCACATTAGCACTCTCAATGTTCTTTCTCAATCTCTTATTGTAGCACCAGTAGGCCTTACTCTTAGTAGAGTATCCAAGGAAAATTCCTTCATCACACCTAGCATCAAACTTGCCTAACTCTTCATCTCTTCTAACATAACATTTGCTTCCAAAAATTGAAATATTTCACTGTTGAAATTCTTCCATACCACAATTCATAAGGAGTTTTAGTACCATTATCTTTGACTTGAACTCTATTTTGAATGTAAAAAATAGTATGTATAGCTTCTCTCCAATAAATTTCTAGTAGGTTAGCCTCCATCATCATTGACCTAGCAGCCTCTTGAACTATCTTGTTCTTTCTTTCAACAACTCCATTCTGCTTAGGAGTCCTAGGAGCAGGCAACTATCTCTTTATCCCTTGTTCTTCATAGAAAATATTGAATTCATTTGATGTAAACTCACCTCCTCTATCAGACCTTAAGCATATGATCCTTAATTCTATCTCATTCTCAACCATCACCTTGAAATCTTTGAACTTGTCTAGGGCTTCCGATTTATCTTTTAGAAAAATGATCTAATTCATTCTAGAATAATCATCAATAAGCAACATAAAGTACTTGTCTCCATGCAAACTTCTTGTTCTTGTAGGACCACACAAATCTGTATGCACTAGCTCAAGCAATCCGGCAGAAAATTGTTCTTTACTCTTGAAACTTGGCCTTGTCTATTTCCCCAATTGACATTCCTTGCAAATATAGTAGGCTTCAGAAGCTTGGGCAAATCTTTCATAGCTTGTATTGAACTTATCTTCACCAAGTTGTCAAAATTGATATTACACATCTTTCTATGCCACATCCAACTCTCATCTGTCTAAGCCAACAGACAATAATCATTAGTTCCTTTCAAATGATAAACATTACCTCTAGTCTTCTTACTAGTAGCAATCATTGTTCCAAAGCTTTCCACAATCTTGCATCTATTATCCTTGAATCTTAGATCATACCCTTTTTCACACATCTAACCAGCACTTAAAATATTATGCTTGAAACCCTTCACATATAGGACATCATCTATATTATGCTTTCCATCAAAACAAATAGATCCTCTTCCATAAATCTTACTAGCTACATTGTCTCCAAACCTAACCAGTCGTCCATCATACTTCTCCAAACTTAAAAACTTACTTTTATCACTGGTCATGTGATGTGAACATCCACTATCAATAATCCATTCATCCTTATCCTTCTCAACTTGGTAGATAGACAAAACACTCTCTTCCACTGGTTCTTCTTCCTTCACATAGATAGCAGGATTAGTAGACATAAGTTCTTCCTTAATAGCAATAAACAAGCATTCATTTGCACTAGTATCATTAGACTCATAATCCGTTACACAATCATCATCAAAATCTCTAACATAATAGCATTTCTTTATGATTCTAGGTCTACTTTCCAATTTCTTCTTACCTCTCTCAATTCTCTCTAGACATCTAGAGGCATAGTGGCTAATCTTACCACAAGAAAAGCATTTGAATGGTAATTTGCCTTTGAACTTACCAATCCCTCTTTGCATTCTATCTAGAAAATTGGCTTCAATCTCATCAAGGTCATCATCTGATTCCACAACATACTTCTTAGATTTTGAAGTCTTCTCTGAAGTTTTGGCTTTGAAAGCAGTCTCAGTCTTTGGCAGAGCATCACCAAACTCTCTCATCTCAAAAGCAACAAACTTTCCAAGCAGTTGATCCTTTGTAATCTTCTTCACACTCATAAGTTATTCAATTGCAAACACCTTGTGACTGTAGGATTTATGTAGTGACCTAAGAATCTTCAACACAACCTCATTCTCATCAAAAGTTCCGCCAAGACCTTTGAATCCATTGACAATTTCATCAACTTTTTGCATGTAGATTGTTATGTTTTCATCATCACTCATCTTCAGAGCTTCATACCTCACCTTCAGGTTCTATAATTTGGCATTCTTTACAGATTCATCTCCTTCATATAAATTCTTCAATTTGTCCTAGATCTCATGAGCAGTTTCTAGATCCATAACTTTCACTAACTCAGTGTTAGATAAAGCATTTAACAGAGCATCTCTAACTTTTCCATTTAACTCATACTGCTTGACTTCATCTTCAGATGATGGACCATTTAGAGGAATAGTATACTTTGTATCTACCATCTTCCAAACACCATAACCAAGAGAAATGAGATGAATTTTCACTCGTACCTTCCAGAGAGCATAATCTGTTCCATCGAATTGCGGAGACTCCTTGTGGACCATCTTGAATCTACCTCAAGCTGTTAGGCTTTCTTTTGAGGAACTTGCTTTGATACCAATTATTGAAATGCATAAGACAACTAAGAGGGGTGGTGAATCAATTGTAATCAATAAATCAACCACTTAATCTCTGTTATTATAATTCAACAGTGAAATCAAAAACTTAAACACATTCACACGTTTAACACATGAGACACCAAATTTTTTACATGGAAAACCCAATGAGGGAAAAATCACGATGAGTATTAAATCACAATATAAATGATATATCAAAATTTGGAACAAGGCTCACTGGCTTAGGGCTCACTGCCTAGAATGCTCATTGCAAAAGAAGCAGCTCACTGCCAAGAGAAGGGGCTCACTTCCAGAAGTTGGTGAACTACGATAGTAGCATTTACACCATGCCAAGGTTTAGTTCCATTGAAGTGCAATAAATCTCCCTCTTCTCTGCTTTACCTTTTCACTTCGCA
Source organism: Cunninghamia lanceolata (assembly GCA_027924645.1). NCBI lineage: Eukaryota > Viridiplantae > Streptophyta > Pinopsida > Cupressales > Cupressaceae > Cunninghamia > Cunninghamia lanceolata. The sequence goes on along the minus strand of BSBN01000619.1, from coordinate 3,058,980 downwards.
CTTATCTTCGCATCTTCGCAACCTCATCAATCATTCACAATTTCATTACATGTATTTATACAATTCATCAAATTTGAAATGTATTTATTAGTGGTACTTCAGACTATGGTTTCTACCTCCCATTTGAGTCATATTTCAAACCTTAAAACCAAAATTTTCCCAAAATCAAGTGTGCTCCCTCAACCTTTCTCCCACCCCACTTGCCTTATAGAGTTCCCATGTAACCTAGAGAATTTGCATGAAGGTTTAATGGCTATGGATTAATTAAAACTTAGTTTTATTTCATAGTTCATTTCTTTAAATTATTTAAATTAGATGTTTCATGTGGATCCCTATTTGAACACCCACATGGGAGCTGATTAAGGTAGACTCCCCCTCTAACCCTTATTTTTGTAGGGTCTCCTTTAGGAGATTTGTGCTTGTAAGTCTATTCCTAAAGTCTCTATAGACATTTAGAGAAATTTGTGGAAGGAAATTATGTTGGGAAGAGACACTGCTAGGATTCATAAGTGTGGTCATTGATGACAACAAAGTGTATCCCTCATATCTGCAATACATAAATTACTCATACCAGAAGTCATATTGAAGATAAGTTGGTCCGGTTGTCAAAGAATAGAGCATATGATAGGGTCCAACAGTTGGGTCCGAAACTCTTTGATGGTGAAACCCAACATGTTGTAGATTTAGATGAGTAATAAGGAGTATCTAAAATACTATACTCCAAAGATTTAGCCTCTAATGATAAAGCATGTGAAATATATGAGCATCTGAGTATTAAACTCTAGTTAGATAGTGCAGACAGGGGAAGAACTGACCAACAGGGTATTAGACCTCAATCCGGATGTATAGAAGGTATTGATCAAATAGCTTTAAGTGTTTTGGCTGACATAGGTAATGACCTCTATGCCTAAGTTTTTGGTATGCATCATAAATCAAGCATGGATTCAGCTAACAGAACAATAACTTGTAAATATCCTAAGTGTTCTTGTTGCTGACTAGAAAGTTGTTGGAAATCCTTGATGCGGATATATATTCGATGGATTCAAGCTTGTGGTGTGTGTGTCTATGAAATGACGTGCAAAGAATAGTAGAGATAAGTGTGAAAGCTTCAATCTAAGTCTAGAATGTGACAGAATAGCAATACTGAGCAAAGGAAGGATTAAATATGTTAGATCGATATACTGTGCCTAACCGAAACTAAATTCTTGCATATGCAGATGTTGTTCATCAGTTCAAACACTTGGTTATCTTTTGTAAGTTCTGTAGACAGTGAGTCTCTTATAGGCAATGAGCCTCTTGTGAGTAGTGTGCTTGGGTAGTGAGCCCTAACTGGCAAGTGCTATTTTGTACTCTTTTATTCTTTTAACAGAGAATACAATCTTGGGTTAGTCACCCTGTAGTTTTTCCCTTAACAGGGTTTCCATGTAAAAATCCTTGTGTTATGTGTGTTAATTTCATTTCAGTTCTTATGGTTGCTTATGCTTTCATGTTTTGATATATCACTAAATATTGAGATAAGAAAAGAAAGTAAAAGTAAGAAAAGTTTTGAGATAACTGATTCACTCTCCCTCTCAGTTATCTACCTTGTTTCCAACAATTGGTATCAGAGCAAGGTTCCTCAGAAAAAGACCAACATCTTGAGGAGGATCTAGGAATCTCAATGGATGCATATGGTATGAAAGAACAACTTCAGTCCGCCCTAGATGATCTTGAACAATCCTAGTCTGAGATCAATAATTTGAGAGAGCGACTCAAGGAAGCTGATGATTTCATCAATGAGATTAAAGAAAAACTCAGTAATTCTGTGAAAAAGAGAAAGGAACTACTTCAGAAGTTAGCAAATTAGAATGAAGCCAATAATACTAATGAGGATTTGAATGAGAAAATAAATCTATGTGAGAAGCTGTCAAAAGAAGTTGTTATGCTAAGACATGAAATGGAATCAGGGGTTATGAAATTTACCCAAGAAATTGAAGAGAAGAGAAAGACTGAAGAAAACTTAAATCAATCCCTCAAAGAAAAATTAGAAGATTGCTACAAAATGGACATAGTAATTAGACATCTTGAGTCTGATCATGAAGAAGCCAGATACAATGAAGAACAACTTGAGAGATAGATTGACACTCTTAAACAAGATCTTGAAATTGTAAATGAGTATAAAGAAAAATTCAAGATAAGCTTAGCCAAACTTGAAATGCTACTTGAAAGTCAAAAGAAGATAGATGATAAGCATGGCTTGGGATATGAGAAAGGTGAAAGCTCTAGATTTGGTCAAAAGAACGTTGGGTCAAAAAGACAAAGAAACATGCCTAGAATACCTCTGGTAAGACAACCTAATGCTCAAAGATATCCATATTTCAATGGAAGCTGCTTCAATTGCAATAGATTTGGTCATAAAGCAACTTAGTGCAGGAGAAAAATAAATTAGAATAATCCATTCTTCTCCGGTCAATGCTTCAATTGCAAAAGGTATGGTCACAAATCTCATGAATGCAGAAACATACAAATGAATAATTCTTTCAATGGTAGATGCTTTGCATGCAATAGAATGGGGCACATGGCTAATCAGTGCAGATCAAGAGGATATCAGCCAAATAAGCAAGGAAATGTTGTATGTTACAACTGCAATAAATCCGGTCATATAGCTAGATTCTGTAGAAGTAAAAATCACAATGGAAAAGGTCCAGTAAAACATGATCAGAAACAAGACAAAGACAAAGGTAAAGTGAATACAGATGAGATTCAAAAGGAAATGAGCAAGATTTAGGTAAAGAAGAGCATGATGAATATTGGTGATGGATCCGCACTGGAATCCGGTGTTGATAATCCTTTCAAAAATTAAAAGGTGAGCTCTAGCTTGGGGGGAGCTACAAAGGAGATCAAATTCCCCCAGCTAGTTAGTAAGTGCTTGAATTTAGCACAATGGGTAAGAGTTAGCGATTGCAGATTAAAGGGGTCTTGGAAGTTCATCTAAAATCATTCAGTCAAAGGTTGAGAAATTCACATAAAGATTTGAAGAAGTTATAAGTAGATCCTATTTCGGTAGCCATCCAGTAAAAGAAGAACTACATAAACAAATCTAGTATGATCTAAAAATGCAAGTTTATGGTCTGCAGATTTGGAAACATGTTTTGGAAGGCTAAATGTATGTTTCCAACTCACTTGGATGATGACTTGAAGTGATTCATGATAAATTCACTCAAAACAGGGTAACCAGATGACTTAAAGTATGCATTTATTGCAATAAGGAATTAGGTTTTGTGCAAGGATAAAAGGCTTTTCATTCGTCATTTACAACACTTTGCACTCATGAAGAAGAAAGAAGAGCTCTGAGAAGAGATCCTGTAGATTATTCAAGTTCAAGAAGAAGATCGAAATCAAGTAGAAATTCACTCCGGCAGTTGCTACAAACCCTAAGACATAAAAAGGTATTTCTTTTATGCAAAATCTCTCCAAATTTCATTGCTAGAATGACTACTCCCATAGTTGTGAATGTCACTAAGAGGTCAAGACCGAAATTCAAGAAACATCCCTTCAAATCTCTAGAAGTTGATCCCTTGGGTGCATTTTCCCATATGTTAGGGTTTACATTCACACAAACCTTAAGGAATTGGGAAACTAAGAATTGGTGGAATTATATCGTAAATAGTTAAGTAATGAGAACTTTGACCTCAAAACAAAATTCAAGACCCTAAAGGACAAGCACTTTGTACATTGCATACATTTCTCATCTTTTGGAGAAGACGAATGGGTCCAGTATGTCTTGAGTAGGATACATGATAACCTTATGTGGTTAATGAGTCCATTTAAGATAACCAAAGATGCCATCAAGGCTGTTACCAGATTGCACTCAACTGGTGGGTTGCCTGCACTCAAAGCTGTGAATAATCAAATAGTAACAAAAGCCACTAGATCAAAATATGACAAGAAGGTAATGACTATAGATGATATTACTGATCTAGATGTCAAGTTTGCATCAATTATAATTGGCTACAAGATTTACCACTCAAGTAGGGAGAATTTTATATCCGGTACAACAATCTATACTGCATATCAGATGCTAAAAGAAAATGTAGACTATGATTTGTGTGATCTTCTGTTGAATCAACTGATGGAGAATCTAGAGAAGATCAAGAAAGATAAGAAAAATTCCTTTAAATATGGTAATCTAATATTGTGCCTATTCTTTTATTTTATGAATGAGTTACCAGGGTCAAAAGGGCTGATCTGGGAAAATGATAGACCAATTGCTATTCAAATCAAAGATTATTTGTATGGACTTGGTGATGCACAAGCCCAAAAGACATTTCTCTGGGGTTACTTCAAGAATTTCTAGAGCATGATGCATGCAAGAGAAAGAATACCTAAGTTAATAGTTGAGAAATACAAGGACACAATTTACTTCATGGTTGACACAGATCAATGCCTAATGGAGGCAGTTGAGCGAAGAACTATATGGGTAATTCCCATGGGTTATGAAGTTGATGAAAACTTATTGGAGGCACATGTTCAACACTTGTTAAGTCAACCCAAGGACACTGAAGTAGAGAGGTTTGGCACCTTTGATGAGATAAACATAAAATTACATGTTGAATTAAGGAAGCCTGAGACAAAAAGGAAAGTGATAAGGGAGCTTGAAGAACTTGCTAATAAGTTTGGCATAACAAAGGAGGTAGTTGATGCAAATAGAGAAAGAATAGAGAAAACTAAAAAGGAAAGGGAAGGAGCAAAGAAAGAAAGCATTCCAGTGAAATCCTCTACCCAGATGAGATCTACTAGAAGTTATGCCCCTGTCACTTCTGAAAGCTCAAAAACTACCAAATCAAAAGCCAAACCATCTGACAAAGGTGAAAAGAGAAAGAAGACTAAGGCCATAAGAACATATGTGAGCCTCAAGAATGATGAAGAGACAGAATCAGATGTGGAAGTTAGAGAATTAAAGAAAGCCAAGAACAAACCTTCCAAGGATGAAAAGAATGATGAGAAGTAGAAGATAGAAGAATTTGTTGAGAGACCCACTCTCTCCATTGAAGACATCATTAAAGCAATCATTGTGGATGGAAACCTACAGCTGGTAACATAATTTTATGATGAGTACAATGATGTAGACAAGAGAATTCTTGAGGAAGCAATTGTCAGGTACTTGAACATCTATAACAAATCATTCATTGAAATAATTTCCTTGATTCCTAAAATCCTAGAAGAAGTACTCGAGTTAAGAAAAGAAAATGCAAAAGAAAAAGATTTGGAGATCTGGGAACAGATAGTGATACAGTTATGTCCATCTATCACTCCAAAAGAAATGGACATGGTTTTCAAGGATAGCAAAGAAGATTTCTGGAGCAAGTCCAGAATGAATAAGCTCATGCTTGGAGAAACTAACCAAATAGATGATGAGACAAAAGAAATTCTCCAGAGAGCCTTGAAAAGGTTTAATCTTCCCATTGTAGAGGAAGCAAATGAAGAGCCTTCTAACATGGATGTTGAAGGATTAAAGAAAATCAATGAAGAGTCTTCTGACATGGATGTCGAAGGATTAAAGAAAAGTGATGAAGAGCCATTTGAGGCCTTAGACTCCTCTATTCTGGAAGAGGAAGTGCAGATAGAAGAGACAAATACTTTTGATGACAATAAGCAAATCAGTCCAGATGTCCCCAAAGAAAGGGAAGTTGAGACTACAAGAGACACTGCAGAAGCAGTACAAAGTTTTTTGGACAAGGAAGTTGTGGAGTTAGGATAACCTAAGTTGATTCAAGGGCCATTGAATTTAGATTCTCTCTCTCCGGTTTAGATAATGAAGATAGCATCTTTTGCTTAGGCCAAAGCCAAAGAAAATCTCCTGAAATCTCATATGGAGGACAGTGAGCTGCTAAGTATTGCTTCCAAAGTGTTGGAGATGATCATGCCCACTTATCAAAAGGATCCATCTACATCTCCATCGGGTAATATGAAGAACCTAGTTAATTATGTTAATACACATTTTGAGTCTTTAGAAAAATCAACAGAATTTAAGGTTCGGAAGGAATTCTTGGGAAAAAGATTCAGTGAGGTACAAGGACTAATTGCTAATAATAGAAACACCCTAGACATTGGCATAAAGAGCATTGAAAACACTCTTAAGGATGGTGGGCACATATACAAATTTTATTTATCCTGGCCTAAAGTGGTAGAAGACATTGAGAAGAATATGAAAGAACAAGAAGGAAAATTGTTAAGTCTATCTCAAAATTTTGATCCCCTTACTACCTCTTTGGTGAATCAAGAATGCCAAGCTGTTGTTATAATAAATGAAATAAAGAAACTAGTTAAGGAGAAGAAGAATATAATGGATAGAATGGGTGAACTTTGAGGGATAATCATGCCTAAGTTAGAGGCAATGCACGACGCCTTGGTAGATGCTCTAAGTACAGCCCAGACTGGTGATCCAACAGATTTGAAGAGGGTAGAAGCATATGCATTTTTGTTGAGTGGACACATCTCCATTTTGGATAGGATGAAGATAAGTTGGGCCACAGAGCTTGTACAGTTGAAAACCACATTTGTAGATATATTGAAGTATATGTAAGTTTAGTTTGAGGATTGTATGTACATATGTAGCTTTATATAGTAATCTTATTGCACAATTTTGGTTTGTGGATCCTACCCTTTGCCATTGATGTCAAAGAGGGAGTGAAGAGTAGTGAAAAATGAGGAATCCAACATTAAAAGAACACCGGTAAGTAGTATGGAGAGATGGAGCACAAGCAAAGAGGGAGTTACTACGACACTTAGTCATTTTTCACTAAGTGTTGCCATCAATGACAAAGGGGGAGATTGTTGGCAAGAGACACTGCTAAGATTCATAAGTGTTGTCATTGATGGCAACAAAGTCTATCCCTCATATCCGCAGTACATAAATTACTCATACCAGAAGTCAGATTGAAGATAAGTTGGTCTGGTTGTCAAAGAACAAAGCATATGATAGGGTCCGACAGTTGGGTCTGGAACTCTCTGATGGTGAAACCCAACATGTTGCAGATTTGGATGAGTAATAAGGAGTATTTGAACTACTGTACTCCAAAGATTTAGCCTCTGGTGACAAAGCATGTGAAAGATATGAGCATTTGAGTATCAGATTCCAATCAGACAGTGCAGACAGAGGAAGAACTAACCAACAGGGTATCAGACCTCAATCCAGATGTACAGAAGGTATTGATCAAATAGATTTAAGTGTTTTGGCTGACATAGGTAATGACCTCTATGCCTAAGTTTTTGGTACGCATCATAAATCAAGCATGGATTCAACCGATGGAACAAAAACTTGCAAATATCCTAAGTGTTCTTGTTGCCAACTAGAAAGTTGTTGGAAATCCTTGATGCAGATATATATACTCGATGGATTCAAGCTTGTGGTGTGTTTGTGTGTGAAATGAAGTGTGAAGAATAGCAGAGATAAGTGTGAAAGCTTCAATCCAAGTCTGGAATGTGACATAATAGAAATTCTGAGCAAAGGAAGGATGAAATGTGTTAGATTGGTATACTGTGCCTAACCGAAACTAAATTCTTGCATATGCAGATGCTGTTCATTAGTTCAAACACTTGGTTATCTTCTGTAAGTTTTGTAGATAGTGAGTCTCTTGTAGGCAGTGAGCCTCTTGTGAGTAGTGTGCTCGGGAAGTGAGCCCTAACTGGTAAGTGCCATTTTGTACTCTTTTATTCTTTTAATAGAGAATACAATCTTAGGTTAGTTACCCCATGGTTTTTCCCTTAACAGGGTTTCCACGCAAAAATCCTTGTGTTATGTGTGTTAATTTCATTTTAGTTCTTATGGTTGCTTATGCTTTCATGTTTTGATATATCACTAGATATTGAGATAAGAAAAGAAAGTAAAAGTAAGAAAAGTTTTGAGAGAACTGATTCACCCCCCTCTCAGTTATTTGCCTTGTTTCCAACAAATTACCCTTTAAGTTTACTATTTTAGGTGCGCAAAAAGTTCCAAGTCTTTGTTTATCAAGGACAAGGCCACCCCCAAGTTATCATGTTAGCCTCTAGAAGTGGACCAAGTTGTCTAGTTGGCTTCTACTTGTCTATTTGAGGCCCCAATATCACTCATTTTTACTCCAAATCAATATTAGAGGTCTACAACAGTTGTCTAAAGCCATCCATGTCAAGAAATTAACATTTTATTAGGTGAAAGCACTTTGATTTTGTGGTTTTATGTCATTTCCATTAAAAATCAATACTTTAAATATGAATAATGATTTTAGGTCTAATCTATAGGTTTGAAAAATTGAAAACTCCTAAGTTACATCTTTATGCTATCTCTAAACATCCGTTCTAGTCCTAAGTCTCCATTACTCCATCTCATAGGTGAATTTGTTCCAACCTTATGGACTTCACTTTCTTTGTTTCCATTGCATGCATTGACACATATCAAGTTTACTCTTAATTAGGCATCTTTTTTTGGTCACTAATAGTTGGGCATCTTCAAGGACCTGAGATAGGTTATTGCCAAGTTTCCTACAAAGTTTATGTCTCTACTAGCTCCCTATACAAGGCCTCCTCATGGACATTGCCTTCTTGATGGATGTCAGGATTAGACATTCCCTCCAAATAGATCATTTGTACAATTAAACTTAAGCATTTCTAACTAAAAGCCAAATTTGGTAAAAAACCACCCATTGGAGTGCAATGTGGTGGTTAATTCACATGGTTTTTGTGATGTATATCATGGTTCAAACCCCTATTGGACCGATGAGCTCGTAAGCCATGGGCCTTTGCTAGGCTACTGTGCTCACAGGATGTGTGCCTTTGTTGTGCTGGTGGGTTTATAGGTTGTATGCCTTCTTTGGGTCATTGAGCTTGTAGGTTTGAAAAAGGTGATAATGCCTTGGGGGTTGAGACCCCCCAGTAGTGGTCTTGGTGAAAATTTGTGGGAATAGATCCCTCGTAAATGGTTTCTCTAGGCTCAGACTAGGCTTAAATTATGAGTTTACCAAAAAAATTGGTCAAAAATATGTTCTAATTGGATGCATTCCAACAAAATTAGATTTGAGCCACAATTTTTCAATTGAAAGTGTCCACTAGATACATATGTAGAATTACTTTGGTACCACTTTACAAACAAATAAAAAAATTTGAAAAAATTGACGTTCTCACAACTCCTCACGTAAATAATATTTAAAAAAATCTAAAAATACATTTTTAATATTTTAATTAGTGTTTATATTTTATTTTTCATTTTTATTAAAAGTAGGTCATTAGCACTGAAATATAAGACTAATTGTCTTCTCAAGAAAAAATACTAAAGTTCATAAAGATTTGAAAAAAAATGATGCATTAAAGGAGAGATTCTATGTCAAGATGATATAATAATTTTATGTCTTAGATAAATAGTTAAGACAAAAAGTGGAGGCCCCTTGAAATAATTATGTTTTTAATACACACAAATTTCAAGATTTATTTAAAAAAATCTAATTATCTCAGTGGAAAAGAATGAATCCAAGCACTAAAGTTTCAAGTTATAAATATGAATAAAAATTGAAAGCAAAAATTACTATAAAAAAGTGGAAGCCCACTTAACCTCATTTTTAGCATTTTATCAACAACTAAATTATAGTGTCAATTTTACAAAAAACTACATTCAAATAATTTTTATTTTAATACAAACATAAAATACACTAAAAATTCTACTTTTCATTAGTTTACACAATGCCAAAATTTAAAACATACATGTCACTTTCTAGTTATTTAAGTTAAAAAGTTATACTAGTGTTGGCCATTTCTTTTATAAAAGTGGGACACAACTTTGAACCATAACCCCCATCTTATTAATGGTTGTTAATTAAGGTTTGGTTGGTTCGAGACAACTTTTGATACCTTAGATTTCATATACTTTGTATCTAGATTACCTTGACATAACATTGATTTGCATCTAGTTTACACACATTGCATACATAACCACACTTCAAAAAGAAAGAAAAGAGTATCTCTGTTTCTTCTCTTTTAGAATGCAACGCCCATAGCTTGTTAGAAAACAACATCTGCATTTATTAGAATGAAAGACATCCTTATGTATACAAATGCCCCCCATTTTATTATAATGGTTGTTTTAGTTTAGTCTTTATAATTCACAATTACCTAATTGTATCCTAAATATTTGTTTAGAAATGACATCATTTGAGATCCATTTACAATCTATAATACTTCATCAAGTGATGAGAGTGAATAATTGTCTTTATTTGAAGTTATGTTCAAATTCCTAAAATCCACACAAAAACATATTTTTCTATTTTTCTTTTGGACTGGGACAAGATTTGCTACCCATATTGAGTGTCTAGCTAGAAAAATAATTCTAGCTAACAATATTTTTTGTACTTCCTTAAAATTTAGAGGTTCTAGCAAAACATTCATAGGTCTTTATCATTGGAAAAATTGTTTAGCTTTGAGTTCTAAAGGAATGGTATGAGAGATGATAGATTTACCAAATACTTTTAAATTCTCATAACTTCATTGTATGGCATCCTTGTAATCTTTCAGAGCTTGTGTCATCCCCTATTTTTTGTTTTAGTACAAGCTTTTCCTAAAAAGATGTTTTGGTACAACTTGACCAATGAACTTTGAAAGGCTTTTTCTCACTCATATGGAGGCATTTTTTAGTGTAATTTATTTATTTTGGGATATTTTCCTACATACTCTATGGTGGTGTAATCAATTTCAGATATTGATGCATATATTTTAAAAATTTACAATTTATCACAATTGTTACATAGTTCTCATTTTAGGATTTATGGGGTTCCTTTTAGGCTCACACAAACTCCTTTTTAGGTGCAATTGTTTTTAAATTGCATGTTTTTTATGTGCTTCACAATGGTGGTATTATATTGTAATTGTTTTGATCCAAAATTGTACTTTCAACTTTGTAGCCTACTTTTAGCATTTGTAAAAGCATTGAATTCAAGTCCACTTTGTATTTTTAGTAAGTGACAACTGTAAACACACTAAATAAAAAGTTCTACAATAAAATTTGACTGGGGAGTTCTTTGATTGAGCAATTTGGGGGGTGTTTGTGTGATTGTGATCATTTTCTCTACTTTGAGTTTCATTTGGTCTCTTCTAATCTTGCAATGGGGCATCCTAAGATCCCTCACTTAACACCATACAACTATTCAACTTGGAAACAAAACATATGAATATTTTAATGAGTGTATGGTATACCCCTTATATATTGGAATATTTTCTAGAACTAATATATTCTAAAGAAAAGAGAGCATGGCTCATTGAACGTACTAAAGCATTTAGATATTTATGTACATTTTTTTCTCTTGATCTTCTTTACACATTGAGAAGTGTACAACATTGATGAAGGGGGTAAATCATAAAACACACAACAATAGAAATGGCACACAAAAAATAGAATATTTATTTATTGATTTGGACAACTTATTACATTATAGAAACTCAATTACAATCAGAGGAATCAATCCTCAATAGGCTGCAACACATTACAACTTCCTCTCACAAGACTCTAGAATCATCTGCCATATGTAACCCCAAATCTGCTAGGGTTTTTATTTTCCAGGCTATTCTTGACTCTACACTTTCCCCCTTAACTCTACTACCGGCCAGGGTTCCCAAAAATGGTTATTAATAGCCTTTTTGGCGGCCAACAACCTAATTTCAAAATTTGCATCTCCCACCAAAAATAGGTCAACTTTCGGGAGCCATAACTTTTGATTCAGGTGTTTGACTAACGAACCATTCTATGCATTGAAAAGATCGTAGAGTTCTCTATGCGCTAAGAACTTGCTTTGCCAGTTCCGGCCATTTTCAAGCTCACACGGGGCCGTTTAGTGCCTCAAACCTAAGTTTGAATAATTTTCTGGTGTTTTTCAGGAAACAAAAATTTTAATATCTTTCATCTCGCAAATGATCTGTGCGTGATTCCTTCGCCAAAGGTCTTATTTTTTAGTTATGAAGCTTCCTGTAAATTTTCACTTCAATCTGTGCACAAATGCAAACTTTCTAAAAATAGCAGGTTGCTATTTTTAGCAGTTTGGAAAAATTGAAAGTTCTACATCATTATTCATGCGATTATAGAACCAGAAGCACAAATTTTGAAAAGAAATGGAAAGAACATCAACAATTTTGAAACACATTTTTTTGGGTGATGCAAGATTGCCCTTACACCACTAGATGCTCCTGCATCAAACACCCAACGAGGCATGAGACAAAATTGTATAGCCAAATTGATAAGATTAGGGGCTATCAAATAAATAATGATCTAATGAATCTAGATCCTAATTTTTTTGACAATATTGCAGATTATGTAACTAAGGTCAATGATATAAGAGCATAAATCAAAGATTGTAATATTGATAAAAATGATGTACAATTGATTTTCAATTTGTTGGGTCCCAAAACCACTGCCCCACTTCCTAGAACATAGATCCACTTTCAAGTCTAGGGTTGTCATCTTGAAAGTAATTTTTTCTCATCCATAGACCATGGGGGTTCAAGGTCAACTCTACAAGAGTGGGTTTTCTCTCTTGCTCTTTGAGATCAACTTAGACTCGAGAGGGTGTTCCCAGAGGTTTAATAAACTAGATAAACAACTAAAATACCAATGGATAAACCAACCTATTGGTTTGACTCCAAATATTGCCACTAATACAAGAACAATTAACCACCTAGGTACCTCAATACAAATTATGTTAACACCAATGCAATGAGTGTAAGGTGTGGGCAAAGCACATGGACCACAAGGTAAATGAATGAGAACAATTTACATAAATCTATATCTTGTTTTGTCATGAAACTATTAGGTGCAATAAGTCTAAAATAGGTTAAAATATTGGTTCACAAGATTTGTTCTTTGATTTATTTGATTGAAGGAAAATAGACCAGACCTGTACCAATCCTAAGGTTACAAAGTCACAATTGGTAGAGAGAGGAATACAAGAGAAATTAACTAACACCAAATTGATCTAAGCATTTAAATACATCAAATACAATGTCACCATTTATAAATACGTAATAATCCATCAATGAGTTTTACAGATCCATGTATAAATATGAAATGATCCATTACAAATAGTTATAATAGGTTTAGAATATTGTCTCATTCATAAAATAGGATTTACACACACAACAACAAATATGAAGAAAGAAAATATCTAACAGCTAGAAATTTCCCTGAATTTGTCCATACATCCATGAAGAAATAAAAATGATAACACATACATAATAGTCCATAGCACGTTGTGACTACCTCTGCCTCTTTATAGATAGATGGGAAATGATATTTATCCTTGTTTTGTGAGTCTTTGGCTTTTTCTCCATTCTTTTTTGTGTCCCTTACCTCTTCTTCCTTTTTCTAAACAAATCCCAAAATCCTTAATAACTAAATTGGGTGCTTTCCCTAACCTATAGCACTGTAGCAACACTAAAATGGAGGATGGATATGTATTTGTTAAGAGATGAAGCCCACTCACCACACCACGTGGTCTCTTGTATTTGGGATGTAACGGAACCTGTTGTAAGTTACAAAGTAACTTAGGGAACCTGTTGTAAGTTACAAAGTAACTTACAAACAGTTTGTAACTGCTCCTTCTATATCTGTTGGAGGTCACTTCTTTTCTGCAGTGTGTGTGTTGAAGCTATAAATTTACATTGGTTCTGACTTCATAGGAACAACTAGAGTAAAGCCTGTGTGTATATTTATAACAGAGAGACAATATATATATTGCTGGGGATATCCCATTCAGTGTGGACGTAGCCTGCTATGCAGGTGAACCACGATATATCTGGTGTTTGTTTTTCATTCTAAGTGTGTGTGTGTGTGTCAATTTCTCTGTTTCACTCTATTTTTAATCTCAACAGTATTCCCATTGAAATGGATGCCCCAAATGCTATGAAGGCATAGGAAGTACCAGGGTAGCTGGGAGAGATCCCATGTAGTTATTGTGGGTAGGTCAGGTGAGTAGAAGTAGCACGAATTTAGTTGGTGCTCAAATGATATATTAAATATCCAATAGTTTCATTTTTATTCGAAAAACATAAACCCATCGCTTCATTATATCTTGCAGGTTACCAATACATTCAGGTATTCACTAAATGGATCCGGTCCCATAAACATGTCTATTTACCTTCTAAGATGTTGTACACGATGGTGCCAGACATTTACACCTCTTATTTGAATGGATCAGGCTTGTGGAACGTCTCATTGTTAGTTTTATGATCAGAATTGAAATAAACAGAAAAACAAAAATGATAACACTTTAACATAGAGGTACCCTGGGAAAACCCTCCTTCTTGAGGGAGAAAAACCCAGACAAATATATCTCTTATATATTGAATAAAAAGAACAGAAATATGCTTACAACTTGACTCAAATATGAGACTAATTTGATGCATAAAAAACTGATACACAAATGAATGAACATTGTCTTCTGTATATACAAATCAATGCGATTCTTCATATGCATCGGTGACTCTTCATATGGTGTCTCTTCATATGGTATCTCTTCATATGATGTCTCTTCATATGGTGACTCTTCATATGGTGTCTCTTCATATCTCCCGTTGCTACAAGAACAACAACACTCCCTCTTAGCTAGGGAGATATCTTTCCAGACATGTCAATATGACACCCACAATGGCTACATCCATTAATGAGAAGAATTTATCACGGAGTCTCTCAACGTGATATCATCGTGGAGTCACTCAACATGATGTCCACCATGGCTACTCCCATGAGTGAAAGAAAACTAGTGTACAAGTGCCCATCACGGAGTCACTCAATGTGATGTCATCATGGAGTCACTCAACATGACGTCCACCATGGCTACTCCCAGAGGGTGGATAAACACAAGTACAAGAGAATCATCACGGAGTCTCTCAACATGATGTCCACAATGGCTACTCCCATTAGTGGAAAAGAAACATCGTCATGGAGTCACTCAACATGACGTCCACCATGGCTACTCCTAGAGGGTGGAAAGAACCACATCTCCTGTCTCAGAGATGGAATGCATTATATCAGATAACACAAATCACTGATGCCGCGACTCCCTCTTAGCAAGGGCTTCATTCTCCACAACTCCAAGCTTGTGTTGAAACTGCACAAACTTCATTATGGAGAGAGGCTTGGTGAGAATATCAATAGTCTGATCTTCAGTGCAAATGTATCTCAGCTGAATAGCTTTCCTTAATACCATATCTCTAATGTAATGATATTTGATTTCCACATGTTTTGTTCTGTCATGGAACACTGGATTGACAGATAGCTTCACATAGCTTTGATTGTCACAATGAATAACAATAGGCTCCAATGATTTTCCAAACAAATCTATAAGGAGCTTTTGAAGCCACACTGCTTCTCGAGTTGCTACACATTCTGCAATATATTTAGCCTCTGCAGTGCTTAGTACCATTGAAGACTGCTTCCTACTACACCAAGAAATCATTGCAGACCCTAAGCTAAAGCAACATCCAGAGGTGCTCTTTCTGTCAGCTACACTCCCTGCCCAATCAGATTCAGAGTACCCTTGTAGTTTTAGATCTACACTAGAAGTATATCTCAAGCCATATCCAACTATACCACGCAAGTATCTCAAGATATGCTTGGCTGCAACTAGGTGAATTTGCCTTGGTTCACACATGAACTGACTAAGGGCACTCACTGCATAGAAAATATCTGGTCTAGTATTGACTAGAGACATCAATAATCCAATCAACTCCCTAAACATGGTGGAATCTACCAAATCTGAACTAGCTGCAGACTCACTCAATTTCTTCAAATTTGTTTCCATTGGTGTAGACATAGATTTGCAATCCATCATCCCAAATCTCTTCAAGATATCTATGGTGTATTTCCCTTGACTCAGAATAATCTCATTGGGTCTTTGCCATACTTCCAACCCTAGAAAGTAATGCATAAGACCTAAATCCTTCATTTCAAATTTAGAAGTTAACTCTTTCTTACATTTGACAATGAGATGTTCTTCACCAGTAAGGAATAAGTCATCAACATAAAGAACTAAAATTAGAGCCTCACCATCGATTACCTTGAAGTAAAGATTTGAATTTGCATCATTTTTGAAGAAGCCTAGGCTCACCAAGTATCGATCAATCCTCTCATACCAAGCACGAGGAGCCTGCTTAAGGCCATATAAAGCCTTCTTTAGTATACAAACATGAGATTCCTTCCCATGAATCACAAATCCATTAGGTTGCTCAATGTATACTTCTTCTTCAATTATACCATTAAGAAATGATGTCTTC
The DNA here is from genome assembly GCA_027924645.1 of Cunninghamia lanceolata. Taxonomy (NCBI): domain Eukaryota; kingdom Viridiplantae; phylum Streptophyta; class Pinopsida; order Cupressales; family Cupressaceae; genus Cunninghamia; species Cunninghamia lanceolata. The sequence goes on along the minus strand of BSBN01000619.1, from coordinate 3,042,717 downwards.
ACGTCCATCTGATGTAGTTCCATCCCTTAGCTATTGCAATAGCAATAATAGTCCTGATGGATGTATAATGAGCAATTGAAGCAGATGTATCCTCATAATCTATTCCCTCTTTCTAAGAGAATCCTCTAGCCACAAATCTTGCTTTGTATTTCTCAATGCTCCCATCAGCTGCATGCTTGATCTTGAAAATCCACTTGGAAGATACAACTGATTTTCCTTCAGGTCTGGGTACAATATCCCAAACATCATACTTGATGATAGACTAAAATTCTTCTATCATTGCATCTTTCCATACCTACTGATTGGATGCTTCCTCAAAACTGGAAGGTTTAGAATAAATGATGTGACTCATCAATAACACATAATCTGAGAACTTTTGAGGTCTCTTGCTTTCTCTAAAAGATCTTAGAGGAGCTGCATATTTTTCCTCCTCTTACATGGTTTGTCAAGGCCTTTTCTGTACTACTACAATATCTCTAGGTCCATCAGTTGGTTCTATAGAATCAACTAGATCACTAGCCTCTTCTGATTTAGTAGACTCCCTCTGAATCTCAGAAGTCAAATCAGGAGAAATGTCCATATCCTGAGGTGTCTCGTGTTCTTCACTATCTATCTTCATGTACGACCCTTTAGATCTTTTGTGTGTGTTAATTTCTCTATTTCACTCTATTTTTAATCTCAACAACTGGTATCAGAGCAATTTATTGAGGATTGTGAGAGAACTTCATTTGCTGAGGATTGTGGAATTCTTGATCAGAATGGAGGATTCTGATAAATGGAAAATAGAAAAATTTTCTGGACAAAATTTTGGTCTGTGGAAACTCCAAATACGTGCTCTCCTAATTCAAAAGGACTTAGCTATTGCACTCCAAGGGAAAAACAGCAAACCAGAGACAATGTCAGATACAGAATGGGACATCTTGGACCAAAAAGTAGCAGCCACTATTATCTTATCCCTGTCAAGCAATGTATTGTTCAATGTGGCTACGGAGACAATGGCCAAACAAATCTGGTGGAAATTCTGTGACATGTATGAACGAGCTTCTGTAATGAATCGGGTATTTTTGTTGAAAAAATTAGTAAATTTAAAAATGAAAGAAGGAACTAGCATGTCAAATCATCTTAATGAGTTCAATGTAGTAATTAGTCAATTACTCTCAGTAGATGTCAACCTAGAAGAGGAAATGAGAGCTATGTTATTGTTATGTTCTCTTCCCGATAGTGGGGAAAATGTGATTATGACTATAAGTAACTCAGTATCCGAAAAATCTAGATCCGTAGAAGGAGAGGATAAGAAAAAGGAAACCATGTTATGGTATGATGATGTTGTAGCCACGTTGTTAAACAAAGACATGTGAAGAGGGCAACACAAAACAAGTGATGAAGCACTAATGACTATTAGCATAGAGAATAGAGGTCAGAGTCAAGATAGAGGAAGGTTTAAGGATAGAAGGTGGTCAAAATTAGAAAAACGTTCGAAGTCTAGAGGGAGATCAGATGCTTGCTGGTTTTGTGGTAAATCTGGTCATACCAAGAAACAATGTTGGAACTACAAAAAGACTCAAGACAAGGTTCATACCAATGAAGTCAATATGGTTGATGATGGTATTCTGATTTTATCTACTAGTAACACAACAACAAACTCATGGATCCTTGACTCCGGTGCTTCCTTCCATGCCACTCCATGCCGGGATGCCTTTATCAACTATCATGAAGGTATGTTTGGACAAGTATTTCTTGGATACAACAAAGAATGTGAGATTGTAGGGAAAGGTGATGTTCCTTTATTTTTGACAAATGGTAGTAAACTAATTTTGAAAGATGTACGACATGTGCCCTCTCTTAAACGCAATCTAATTTCTGTTAGTCAACTCTATGCTCAAGGCTTTAATGTAAACTTTTCACTTGACTCTTGGAAAGTAACCAAAGGTCAGTTGGTTTTAGCAAAAGGCATGAAATTAGGGAGTTTATATGTCTTAGAGTGTAATGGTGAAGTGGGAGCAGCAATGGCTGCTACAGATAGTGGTGCCGAACTTTGGCATCAGCATCTTGGGCATATGAGCAAGAAGGGGCTCGAAGTCATGTTACAAAGGAATCAGCTTCCGGGTCTTAAATCAATTGATTTGTCTTTATGTGAGCATTGTTTATATGGTAAACAACATTGAACCAGTTTTTTGTGGACAGGTCAAGAAACCAAATCATCTCCTTTACAACTTGTGCATTCAGACGTCTTTGGTCAGACGGAGGTAACTTATTTTGGTGGTGCAAACTACTTTGTTACTTTTCTTGATGATTGCACACATAAAATTTGGATCTATATGCTAAATAAGAAATCTGAGGTTCTTTCAAAATTTAAAATGTTTAAAGCTCTTGTTGAAAATCAAAGTGGTCATAAGATTAAATGTCTTAAAACTGACAATGGTGGTGAGTTTTGCTCGTTGGAGTTTGACAATTTCTGTGTAGACCAAGGTATTTGACAGATCAAAGTAGTCCCGTTCACCCCTCAGGAAAATGGTGCCACTGAGAGGTTGAACCGGACAATTTTGGAGAGAGCCTGTTATATGCTCTCCAATGCTGGGTTGGGCAAAGAATTTTGGGTTGAGGCATGCAACACTGCTGTTTATCTTATTAATGATGAAGGGGGTAAATCACAAAACACACAATAACAAATATTAAACACAACAAATAGAACTTTCTTTTATTGAACTGGGCAACTCATTACATTACAGAAGCTCAATTACAATCAGAGGATAAATCCTCTACTGGCTACAACACATTACAGCTTTCCCAACCTCAAGACTCTAGAATCTTCAGCCTTTTGTAACCCCAAATCAGCTAGGGTTTATGTTTTCCCACCTATTCTTGACTCCACACTGGCCAGCTTGACTCTACTACTGCCTAGGGTTCCCAAAATAGTCATAAATAGCACTTTTTGGCGGCCTCCAGCTAAATTTCAAATTTTGCAACTCCCTCCAAAAGTAGGTCAACTTTCGGGAAGCATAACTTTTGATCCGGGTGTCCGATTAACGAACCGTTTTAAGCGCCAGAAAGCTCGTGATGTAAAATATCATGCCAGAAATTTGTAAATGGATTTCCATCAACTTTTTGAGATGTTATGAGAAGTTTTAGTGCCTCATATCTCATTCCGTAAATTTTCAGGGGCTTTTCAGAAAACAAAAACTTTAATATTTTTCAGCTCACAAATGATCTTTACCTTATTCCTTCACCAAAGGTCTTATATTTCCATTATGTAACTTTCTAGAAGTTTTTGCTTCATTACGTGTCCAAATGCAAACTTTCTAAAAATAGCAGGTACACTTTCCTAAATAGGCAGGTCGCTATTTTTAGTAGTTTTGGAAAAAATTGAAAGTCCTACATTATCATTCTGGGTATTATGGAACCAAAAACACTAATTATGGGAAGAAATGAGAACAACTACAATGGTTTTGAATTAACTTCTTTTTGGGTGATGCAAGATTGCCCTTACACCTCTGGATGCTCCTGCATCAGACACCCAGGGTAATTTGAGAAGTGACCCTGTCACGTCTCAGGTGTTTGTGTGAGGAAAACCCAAACGGTCAACCTCTGCCTTAGAAAACTAAGAAGAATCTTCAACAGGCCTTCCTTTCCATTTCACTAGATATTCTTTGTATTGATTGTTCTGAGTGCTCCTTCCCACACGGCTATCCAAAATCTCTTCTATCTCCTCTGTTGAAGTAGATACCGGAATACTCCACTGCACTTCTGTTGGTCCATCCTCTGTTCCACCTTCATGATATTCTGATAAATCAGCAATGTTGAAAATAGGAGAAATATTGATCCTACTCGACAGCTCTACCTCATATGCATTTCCTGAATCATGCTTCTTCATGATTCTGCATGGTCTAAATTTCTTCATTTTCAATTTATTGTATGTTCCAACTGGAAACCTTTCTTTTCTCAAGTGAACCATGACTTCATCTCCCACCTGGAACTCCTTATACCTCCTCTTCTAATCTTCCTTAGCCTTGTACTGAATATTCATCTTATTAATGTGCTTTCTCATTTCATGCAATTTCTTCAAATGTTCTGCAAAGTCTTCGGCTTCAGCACTTGTCTTTTCTCCATTGTTTAGCTTCCTTAACTCAGAAGCATTTCTCAGGCTATTACCATATACAATCTAGAATGGTGATTTACCAGTACTCCTATTGACAGAATTGTTGTAGGCAAATTCTGCCTGTGGTAAAATCAAATCCCATCCCTTGGGCTTATCTCCTACTAAGCATCGTAGTAGGTTACCCAAACTCCTATTCACCACTTCTGTCTGTCCATCAGTTTGTGGATGGTGTGCGGAACTGAACTTCAAGTCTATCTTCAACTTCTTCCACAATGTCCTCCAGAAATAACCAATAAACTTGGTATCTCGATCTGAAACTATGCTTTTTGGTAGACCATGTAGTCTCACCACTTCCCTGAAAAAAACTCTGCAATATGAACAGCATCATTAGTCTTCTTACAAGGAATAAAATGTGCCATTTTTGAGAATCTGTCCACCACCACAAAAATAGAATCATGTCCTCTCTGTGTCCTTGGTAAACCAAGAACAAAATCCATGCTAATATCATCCCATGGCTTCTTTGGTACAGGTAATGGTTGATACAACCCTGTATTCTGACTTGTTCCTTTTGCCATCTGACACACTCTACAACTCTGCACAAATTTCCTCACTTCCTGTTGTAACTGCAGCTAATAATAATTTTCACCGACAATGGCAATGGTCTTATCTTGACCAAAGTGTCCAGCTAACCCCCCACTATGCTTCTCCTTAATTAGGTTCTCTCTCATGGAACTCCTTGGAATGCACAATTGGCTTCCTCTAAACAACATGCCATCTTGGATTATGAAATCCAACCATTTTGTTCTGTACAAAGTAACAGGTTCCAAACAAGCTTTCCAAGCCTCTGCAAAATCTGGATTGTCAGGATACAAAATTTTGAGTTCATTAAACCCAACAACCTCTATCTTCATTACTGTCAACAAATTTCGCCTTCTACTCAAGGCATCTGCAACCCTATTGGACTTCCCACTCCTATGCTTCAAAACAAAAGTATAACTCTGCAAAAACTCAACCCATTTTAAGTGCCTTTGATTTAACTTTCCTTGACTACTAAGATACTGCAAAGCCTGATGATCAGTATATAAAACAAACTCTTTTGGCAACAAATAATGTCTCCATTTCTTCAAAGCCTGGACTATTGCATAAAACTCTTGATCATAAACATAATACTTTTTCTTGGCATCATTAAGCTTCTCACTAAAATAGGCAATGGGCTTACCTTCTTGGCTCAAAACAACTCCTATACCACTACCGCTAGCATCACAATCTACCTGAAATACCTTATTAAACTCTGGAAGTGCCAAAACAGGTTGTTCTACGACTTTCTACTTCAATGTGTCAAAGCTCTTATTTGCTCCTTTAGTCCATCTAAACTCTTTTCTATCCCCTCTCATTGTCTCAGTTAGGGGTGCACAAATGCTACTAAAATTCTTGATAAACTTTCTGTAAAAACTTGCCGAACCATGAAAAGATCTTACCTCCGTTGCACTCCTTGGCATAGGCCATTCAATGATAGCCCTTATTTTTTCTGGGTCCATCTTAAGACCTTCCTCTGAGACAACAAATCCCAAGTATACCAACTCCTTCTTTGCAAAACTACATTTCTTCAGATTAATCAACAACTTCTCTTCCCTCAACTTCTTTAGAACTCTTCTGATATGCATCAGATGCTCATCCCAAGTCTTACTAAAAATCAAAATATCATCCAAATAAATAATAAAAAAACTTCCCAAAAATTCTTTCAGTACCTCATTCATGAGCCTTATGAATGTGCTCAGTGCATTGGTTAGCCCAAATGGCATGACTAACCACTCATACAAACCTTCCTTTGTCTTGAAGGCTATCTTCCATTCATCTCCTTCTCTGATACGGATCTGGTGATACCCACTCTTCAGGTCAATCTTCGTGAAGTACTTGGCTCCACTCAAACAATCCATGATGTCATCCATTCTTGGCAATGGAAATCTATACTTGATCGTTATCTTATTGATGGCTCGAGAGTCTACACACATCCTCCATTCTCCATCCTTCTTTGGTGCTAGTACTGCAGGTATCACACATGGACTTAGGCTCTCCCTTATCAGTCCCTTTCTCAACAACTCATGAACTTGTCTGTTTAGCTCTTCATTCTCTGTAGGGGTCATTCTATGGGCTACCTTGTTTGGCAAACTGGCTCCTGGTATCAAATCCATTTGATGACTTATCTTCCTTATTGGTGGTAAACCTTCTGGTACATTATCAGAGATAATGTCTTGGAACTCTTCCAACATATCTGAAACTTCTATAGGTACATCTTCACATTTCTCTTGACTAATCTTAGGAATCAATGCAAAGCAATGACACTCATGCTTCATACCCTCCAAAAATTTCCTACCATCTACCAAGCAAATTCTAGTAGTACTACATACCTTTTCTTCCACCTCCTTCAAGGGCTTCAACTTATGACAAACTCCATCCTTTGTTAGGGAATATGTGTTTGCACGGCCATCATGGACATCACTCCTATCATACTGCCACGGCCTCCCTAACAGCATATGACATGCATCCATCGGTATGATATCACACAACACCTCATCATGGTAGTCACCAATCTTGAACTTCACTAAACACTACTAATTGACCAAAGCTCTATGGTCCTTCTGCAACCATGCAATCCGATATGGATGTGGATGTTTTCTTCTTGTCAACCATTTGCACCTTGTGCGGAATAAACTCTTCCTCTGATTGGGTTCTCTCTCCTCATTCAACAAAGTTCTTCTGACAACTAGGGTTTCTCCCCTTTCAACATCTTCAGAATGCTCAGACTGTGCATCTTCATCTACATGTGCAACTCGTGCATTACCTTCAAGTCTTCTATTCGTCCTTCCTTGATGTTGCAGACATTCATATGCTCGATGCCCTTCTTCTCCACATTGGAAACAGGTTCCTTTGAAACCTCCTCTTCCAGGTCCTTGCCAAGGTCTGCCTCTTCCTCTTCCTCTTTGCTCACCATTGTTCTGGTCACGAGGGCGGTAGGTATTGTCACCTCTCTAATTTCGATTGGTGCTAGCTTCTTCACTTTTCTTTGCATCTTCATTTCGGCCCCCATAGGGTCTTCCACCAGTCCTTCCACCTTGACCTCTTCCCCTTTGCTTGCTGTCAAATCTTTTATTCATCTTCTCTTCCACCTTCAGGGAAAATTGGTACGCATCTTCTATGGTGGCCATTCTGACCAGGCTCAACTCCTCTTGAATACTCGGCATCAACCCATTAATGTAATGGGCTACCTTCTCCTTGTTGGGCTCTGCATGGCCTGTCCTGATAGTAATTTTATAAAACTCTTCTATATACTCCTTAACAGACTTGTTACCTTGCTTCAGTCCTTGCAGCTTCTTCAGCAACTCCATCTCATAGTCCATAGGAATGAACTGCTTCTTTAGTTTCTCCACCATTCGATCCCATCTGGAGATCTTTCCTTTTCCTCTTTTGTTTCTCTCTAATTGGACCTCCTTCCACCAAATATTGGCGTGGCCCTTCAACTTTGTTTTTGCAAACTTAACCCGATCTGGGTCCTCCACATCTTCATACTCAAAATACTCCTCCATGTCATTGATCCAATCAATAAGCTGTTCTGGATTCAAATCTCTAGAATATGTAGAAACTTTGATCCTGCGCCTCTTTTCGATCTTTGAAATGGCCCTCAACAATATAACTTCTGCAGGATCTCTGCAGCTTCTTTTTCTTCCTCAGATAGCTCTTCTTCATCTTCACCTTCACTTTCTTCTCTCGTCCTCGGCTCAAACCCTCTTCATAGCTCCTCTTGCAATGCATCGATTTGCCTTTGGAGGGCTCTAAAACCCTCTTCTACCAAAGCATTCCTCCCAACATGATTTCTTCGTGGAGGCATCTTGGTCTCCGCAGCAAACCCACAACCTCAGGTCCTGGTGTAAACTACCTCATGGTCGGCAATCTGTCTACACACTTAGGAACCCTCGCTCTGATACCACTTGATGAAGGGGGTAAATCACAAAACACACAATAACAGATATTAAACACAGCAAATAGAACTTTCTTTTATCGAACTAGGCAACTCATTACATTACAGAAGCTCAATTACAATCAGAGGATAAATCCTTTACTGGCTACAACACAGTACAACTTTCCCAACCTCAAGACTCTAGAATCTTTAGCCTTCTGTAACCCCAAATCAGCTAGGATTTATGTTTTCCCACCTATTCTTGACTCCACACTGGCCCCCTTGACTCTACTACTGCCCAAGGTTCCCAAAATAGTCATAAATAGCACTTTTTGGCAGCCTCCAGCTAAATTTCAAATTTTGCAACTCCCTCCAAAAGTAGGTCAACTTCCGGGAAGCATAACTTTTGATCTGGGTGTTCGATTAACGAACCGTTTTAAGCGCCAGAAAGCTCGCGATGTAAAATATCACGCTGGAAATTCATAAACGGATTTCCATCAACCTTTTGAGATGTTATGAGAAGTTTTAGTGCCTCATATCTCGTTCCATAAATTTTTAGGGGCTTTTCAGAAAAAAAAACTTTAATATTTTTCATCTCACAAATGATCTTTACCTGATTCCTTCACCAAAGGTCTTATATTTCCATTATGTAACTTTCTAGAAGTTTTTGCTTCATTACGTGCCCAAATGCAAACTTTCTAAAAATAGCAGGTGCACTTTCCTAAATAGGCAGGTTGCTATTTTTAGCAGTTTTGGAAAAAATTGAAAGTCCTACATTATCATTCTGGATATTATGGAACCAAAAACACTAATTATGGGAAGAAATGAGAACAACTACAATGGTTTTGAATTAACTTCTTTTTGGGTGATGCAAGATTGCCCTTACACCTCTGGATGCTCCTTCATCAATTAATCATGCTCCCTCATCACGTCTTGACTTCAACATTCTGGAAGAAAGGTGGACTGGTAAGAGGATATCTCTAAATCATTTGAGAGTTTTTGGCTGCAATGTGTTTGTCCACATCCTGAAAGAACAACGAACTAAACTAGATTTTCACTCGAAGAAGTGTATTTCTCTGGGGTATGGTGAGGATCAATTTGGTTTTCATCTCTGGGATCCAACTGCATTGAAAGTAATTCGAAGTCGTGATGTTGTGTTTAGCGAATGGTCTTTTTTAGGTTTGCACAAACAACACAACACTTCTGATGATTATGTTTAGTTTGATATGTTTGGCAATGGTTCCAATTCCACTTCATAGGAACATTTTTCAAAGGGCAAATCTATTAGTTTTGCTCCCTCCACTATTGCACAACATTCCTTAGATGCATAAGATCCATGCTCCATAGAAGTGGCCCCACTCCCTTCTCTGATGGGAGATTCCTCATCCTGCTAGCACATTTCTTCTACCACGCGCCCCTTGCTTTCCCCTCCTCTAATCGATGAGGTTTCATAGGTAGTGTTGATGCCTCCAGAAATATTAATGCCACCTATTGCCACTGATGTGGCTCCCAACTATCCCATTGATAGGGATATTTCACTTCCATGCCCAGCTAGTCTACCAGAGTCGGGTACACAACAGTTTTTAAGGGATGCCCCATTGGATGATAAACAGGGACCTCATCCTCGGTGGTCCACTCAAGAAAGACAGCGTCCACAATGGCTTGATGACTATGAATGTCTTCTTTCTAAGTTTTAGACTACTCATCTAGAGCCTCAGATATTCAAACAAGCCTGCAATGATGTTAACTCTGCCAAATGGATGGCTGCTATGCATGAAGAATTGGATGCATTGAGCTCCAATGACACATGGGATCTTGTATCTCTACCTCCCAACCGTCAACCACTCAAAAACAAATGGGTTTACCATGTGAAAGATGAAGTTGATGGACAAAACGGTTCGGGGCCAGACTGGTGGTGAAAGGTTTTGGTTAGCAGCATGGCATTGATTTCAATGGAATCTTCTCTCCTATAGTTAAAATGACAACCATTCATTTGGTGTTAGGGATGGCTACTGTTTTGGACCTCAAACTGGAGCAACTGGACGTTAAAACAACATTCCTTCATGGTGACATTAACGAGGAACTATATATGGAACAGCTTGATGGTTTCATTGAAAAGGGCAAAGAACATCTATATTGCCAATTGAAACACAATTTGTATGGGCTGAAGCAAGCCCCGCGCCAATGGTATTTGAAATTTGATAACTTCATGATTCAACACAATTTTATTCGCTGTGAATCAGATCCCTGTGTGTATAATAAACAGTTTCCTAATGGTGAGTTTGTCATTCTGCTATTATATTTTGATGATATGCTTGTTGCCGGTCCTAGTATGCGGCTTGTCAATGCATTGAAGAAACAATTAGCGCTTCATTTTACCATGAAAGATTTAGGGGCAGCGGAGAAAATTCTTGGTATGGATATAATCTACAATAGGCAGAAGAGGGAACTCATATTATCACAGGAAAAATACATTTTGAAAGTGCTAAATAAGTTCAATATGTCGGATGCCAAGTTTGTTTGTACCCTCTTGGCTGATCATTTCTGTTTGTCTTCTGTAATGTGTCCCTCCACTCCAGATGAAGAAGATGACATGCCTGATATTCCATACTCCTCCACGGTAGGCAACCTCATGTATGCCATGGTTGCTACTCATCCTAACATTGCCCATGCAGTGGGAGTTGACAACTGCTTTATGAGTAAGCCGGGCAAACCCCATTGGGAAGTGGTTAAATGGATCCTTCGCTACTTGAAAGGGACATATGACTTTGTGATCCATTTTTCTAGACAAGACACTCAGCTATGTGGTTATGCCGATTCTAACATGGCTGGTGATTTAGACAAGCAGAGGTCCACTTCTGGTTATATATTTTCACATTTGCCGGGGCAGCGATCAGCTGGGTCTCTCATTTGCAACCAGTGGTTGCTCTTTCCTCAATTGAAGCTGAATATGTTTCTCTCACTAAGGCAGCCAAGGAACTGATATGGTTACAACATGTGCTTGGTGAGTTATGGGATCAACCTTCCACTTTTACCTTGTTTTGTGACAGTACAAGTGCCATTCATTTGGCTAAAAATGCCATCATCAAATGAGGGAAGTTCATTTTCTGCCGAGCTTCTCTCAGTCTTGTTCGTCCATGATTTGTCTATCTTGGGGTATCTCTTAGTTGTGTCTCTTCTCTGTTGGTAACTAGTCTTCAAGTGGGAGTCTGTTAAGCGGTGAAGCCAACTCACCACACCACGTGGCCTCTTGTCTTTGGGATGTAACGGAACCTGATGTAAGTTACAAAGTAACTTACAAACAGTTTGTAACTGCTCCTTCTATATCTGTTGGAGGTCGCTTCTTTTATGTAGTGTGTGTGTTGAAGCTGTAAATATACATTGGTTCTGACTTCGTAGGAACAACTAGAGTAAAGGCTGTGTGTATATTTATACAGAGAGACAATATATATATTGCTGGGGATATCCCATTCAGTGTGGACGTAGCCTGCTATGCAGGTGAACCACGATATATCTGGTGTTTGTTTTTCATTCTAAGTGTGTGTGTGTGTGTCAATTTCTCTGTTTCACTCTATTTTTAATCTCAACAGTATTCCCATTAAAATGGATGCCCCAGATGCTATGAAGGCATAGGAAGTACCAGGGTAGCTGAGAGAGATCCCATGTAGTTATTGTGGGTAGGTCAGGTGAGTAGAAGTAGCACGAATTTAGTTGGTGCTCAAATGATATATTAAATATCCAATAGTTTCATGTTTATTTGAAAAACATAAACCCATCGCTTCATTATATCTTGCAGGTTACCAATACATTTAGGTATTCACTAAATGGATCCGGTCCCATAAACATGTCTATTTACCTTCTAAGATGTTGTACACGATGATGCCAGACATTTACACCTCTTATTTGAATGGATCAGGCTTGTGGAACGTCTCATTGTTAGTTTTATGATCAGAATTGAAATAAACAGAAAAACAAAAATGATAACACTTTAACACAGAGGTACCCTGGGAAAACCCTCCTTCTTGAGGGAGAAAAACCCAGACAAATATATCTCTTATGTATTGAATAAAAAGAACAGAAATATGCTTACAACTTGACTCAAATACGAGACTAATTTGATGCATAAAAAACTGATACACAAATGAATGAACATTGTCTTCTGTATATACAAATCAATGCGATTCTTCATATGCATCGGTGACTCTTCATATGGTGTCTCTTCATATGGTATCTCTTCATATGATGTCTCTTCATATGGTGACTCTTCATATGGTGTCTCTTCATATCTCCCGTTGCTACAAGAACAACAACACTCCCTCTTAGCTAGGGAGATATCTTTCCAGACATGTCAATATGACACCCACAATGGCTACATCCATTAATGAGAAGAATTTATCACAGAGTCTCTCAACGTGATATCATCATGGAGTCACTCAACATGATGTCCACCATGGCTACTCCCATGAGTGAAAGAAAACTAGTGTACAAGTGCCCATCACGGAGTCACTCAATGTGATGTCATCATGGAGTCACTCAACATGACGTCCACCATGGCTACTCCCAGAGGGTGGATAAACACAAGTACAAGAGAATCATCACGGAGTCTCTCAACATGATGTCCATAATGGCTACTCCCATTAGTGGAAAAGAAACATCATCATGGAGTCACTCAACATGACGTCCACCATGGCTACTCCTAGAGGGTGGAAAGAACCACATCTCCTGTCTCAGAGATGGAATGCCTTATATCAGATAACACAAATCACTGATGCTGCGACTCCCTCTTAGCAAGGGCTTCATTCTCCACAACTCCAAGCTTGTCTTGAAACTGCACAAACTTCATTATGGAGAGAGGCTAGGTGAGAATATCAATCGTCTGATCTTCAGTGCAAATGTATCTCAGCTGAATAGCTTTCCTTAATACCATATCTCTAATGTAATGATATTTGATTTCCACATGTTTTGTTCTGTCACGAAACACTGGATTGACAGATAGCTTCACACAGCTTTGATTGTCATAATGAATAACAACAGACTCCAATGATTTTCCAAACAAATCTACAAGGAGCTTTCGAAGCCACACTGCTTCTCGAGCTGCTACACATGCTGCAATATATTCAGCCTCTGCAGTGCTTAGTGCCATTGAAGACTGCTTCCTGCTACACCAAGAAATCATTGCAGACCCCAAGCTAAAGCAACATCCAGATGTGCTCTTTCTGTCAGCTACACTCCCTGCCCAATCAGAGTCAGAGTACCCTTGTAGTTTTAGATCTACACTAGAAGTATATCTCAAGCCATATCCAACTATACCACGCAAGTATCTCAAGATATGCTTGGCTGCAACTAGGTGAATTTGCCTTGGTTCACACATGAACTGACTAAGGGCACTCACTGCATAGAAAATATCTGGTCTAGTATTGACTAGATACATCAATGATCCAATCAACTCCCTAAACATGGTGGAATCTACCAAATCTGAACTAGCTGCAGACTCACTCAATTTCTTCAAATTTGTTTCCATTGGTGTAGACATAGATTTGCAATCCATCATCCCAAATCTCTTCAAGATATCTATGGTGTATTTCCCTTGACTTAGAATAATCTCATTGGGTCTTTGCCATACTTCCAACCTAGAAAGTAATGCATAAGACCTAAATCCTTCATTTCAAATTTAGAAGTTAACTCTTTCTTACATTTGACAATGAGATGTTCTTCACCAGTAAGGAATAAGTCATCAACATAAAGAACTAAAATTAGAGCCTCACCATCGATTACCTTGAAGTAAAGATTTGAATTTGCATCATTTTTGAAGAAGCCTAGGCTCACCAAGTATCGATCAATCCTCTCATACCAAGCACGAGGAGCCTGCTTAAGGCCATATAAAGCCTTCTTTAGTATACAAACATGAGATTCCTTCCCATGAATCACAAATCCATTAGGTTGCTCAATGTATACTTCTTCTTCAATTATACCATTAAGAAATGATGTCTTCACATCCATCTGACGTAGTTTCCATCCCTTAGCTATTGCAATAGCAATAATAGTCCTGATGGATGTATAATGAGCAACTGAAGCAAATGTATCCTCATAATCTATTCCCTCTTTCTAAGAGAATCCTCTAGCCACAAATCTTGCTTTGTATTTCTCAATGCTCCCATCAGCTGCATGCTTGATCTTGAAAATCCACTTGGAAGATACAACTGATTTTCCTTCAGGTCTAGGTACAATATCCCAAACATCATACTTGGTGATAGACTAAAATTCTTCTATCATTGCATCTTTCCATACCTACTGATTAGATGCTTCCTCAAAACTGGAAGGTTCAGAATCAATGATGTGACTCATCAATAACACATAATCTAAGAACTTTTGAGGTCTCTTGCTTTCTCTAAAATATCTTAGAGGAGCTGCATATTTTTCCTCCTCTTGCATGGTTTGTCGAGGCCTTTTCTGTACTACTACACTATCTCTAGGTCCATCAGTTGGTTCTATAGAATCAACTAGATCACTAGCCTCTTCTGATTTAGTAGACTCCCTCTGAATCTTAGAAGTCAAATCAGGAGAAATGTCCATATCCTGAGGTGTCTCCTGTTCTTCACTATCTATCTTCATGTACGACTTTTTAGATCTTTTGAATTCAACTTCTTCTTCGAAAGTGACATCCCTACTGATCTCAATCTATTTCTGCCCTAGAATGTAGATCCTGTAGGCCTTGGAAGTCTCACTGTATCCCACAAACATTCCTTTCTTGCCTGATGGTTCTAACTTAGATCTTTTATATTTAGGCACATGAATATAAACTGGACAACCAAAGATTCTCAAATGACTAACTTCAAGTTTCATACTTGTAAATGCTTCTTTATGAGTCATATTTTCTAATATTCGATGAGGGCTCCGATTCTGAACATACACCGCAGTTCTGGATGCTTCTGCCCAAAGAAAGGTTTGTAAGCCTTGGTCATGGATCATAGCTTTGGTTGCCTCAACTATGGATCTATTCTTCCTTTTTGTAACTCTATTTTGTTGAGGATTGTAAGGAACACAAAACTCCCTCTTAATTCCTGCCTCAATACAAAAGTTGCGGAAGCCTCCAGAGGTGTATTCTCCTCCGTTATTAGATCTCAAAACTTTGATCCTTTTCCTAGACAAATTTTCTAATTGAGCCTTAAATTCTTTGAATTTCTCAAGCACTTCTTCAGATTCCTTAGACTTCAAAAAATAGATCCAAGTCTTTCTGGAGTAGTCATCAATGAAAATTACATAATACAAAAAACCACTCAAGGATGCCATAGACATTGGACCACACAAATCAGAATGAACAAGATCTAGAATGCATTTTGATCTACTTTCACTATTATGAAAAAAACCCTTAGTATTCTTACCCATTGCACATCCTCTACAAGTACCATCATGCTCTTGACTGAGTTTCTGAAGGCTAGTAACCATCTTCTCCATAAATGGAAGAGCTTTGAAGTGAAGATGAGCAAGTCTCCTATGCCATAACTCACTTGAACTGGTGGAGTCATGCATCAATGCTTGAATTGAACGAGTGGAAAGTCTATATAGACTCTCTTGACGAACACCAATTACTTGGGCTGAATTGATGCTGGAGTTCTTTTGCCAAGCAAGAACTTTTCCATCAGAAAATGTGACTTGATATCCTTTGTCTTCCAATGCTGAAATTGATACAAGGTTCCTCTTGATACCTAGTACAAACAAGACATCACTCAAATAGAGAGAGATGCCAGAATCTAAGTGAAGAGAGGTGGCTCCAGCACCCTTTACTGAATAGCATGCATCATCTCCGATTATAACTTGAAGGTGGTTTTCTCTTTCTATTAAGTCTGTATAACCTGTAATGTGATGAGAGGTGCCACTATCAATCAACCATGTGCTACTATCAGTTGGAACATTGCTTGATAGGGCAGAGATGAATAGGAATCCACTTGAGTTATCTCTTGATTCCTTCTGAGGATAGACATCATACACATCTACAGTAGAGGCATGTGGTTTTGTTCTTGTTGGACAATCACTAGCATAGTGACCATACTTGTCACATCTGAAGCACCGAATATGGGAGAGATCCTTCTTCTTCTTTGATTCAGGGGCAACATCTGATTTTCTGTCTCTATTTCTCTTGAAGTTTCCTCTTCTCCATTCTTTTCCTTTCCTTCTAGAAGTTTGAGTAACAAGAACTTGATTGTCTTCATTGAGAGAGCTTCGATCATTACCTCTTGCTGCCAATCTTGATTCTTCTTGAATGCAATCAGCTCTAAGACGATCAAACTTTGGTAACTTAGATCTTCCACTGATACCTTGGATGAAAGGCTCCCAAGATTGAGGAAGACCGTTGAGTGCCAACATGACTAAGTCTCTATCTTCAACTATATCTCCAATGGCATATAGTTGATCCTTTAATTCAATAATCTTCATGAAGAAAGAGATGATTGAATCTCCTTTAGCCATCTTGATGTGATGTAGCTATTGCCTCAAGGCAAGAGCTCTGTTGGTGTTATTCATTTCATATAATCCCTTCAAAGTCTTGAACATATCTCTAGCCATCTTCAACTTGGAGATGATAGGCACAAGGTGATCCTTCACGAAATCAATCAAGATCTTCTTGGCCTTCATGCCATTCTTCCTCCATTGAATTTTCTCAGACTCATCGGAAGGTTCAGGTACTTCGCTCTCTACAAACTCGAGAATATCACTCTTCCAATGTAATAAGAACTCTGAACTTCCAAGAGGTGAAGTTAGATGCACCATCAAGTCTATCTTCAACCTTGAGTTCGTTCACCATTTTCAATGCTTGAATAGATGCTCTAAGATGAGAAGAAGACTTCGCTACTTAAACAAATCTGGTCTGATATTTTCTTAGACCTGCTCTGATACCATGTTAGTTTTATGATCAGAATTGAAATAAATAGAAAAACAAAAATGATAACACTTTAACATAGAGGTACCCTGGGAAAACCCTCCTTCTTGAGGGAGAAAAACCCAGACAAATATATCTCTTATATATTGAATAAAAAGAACAGAAATCTTCTTACAGCTTGACTCAAATACAAGACTAATTTGATGCATAAAAAACTGATACACAAATGAATGAACATTGTCTTCTGTATATACAAATCAATGCAATTCTTCATATGCATCAGTGACTCTTCATATGATGTCTCTTCATATGGTATCTCTTCATATGATGTCTCTTCATATGGTGACTCTTCATATGGTGTCTCTTCATATCTCTCATTGCTACAAGAATAGCAACACTCATGGCAAGACATAGGCATTACAATCTTCAAACTCCCGATGGATAAGAAGGGTGTAAATATATTATCCCTTGGCATTTGATCCTTGGAGAAATTCACCAGGCTAAGGTACGAGAACAAAACACTCACCATATCCCCGATATATGTAAAGAAAACCATATAAATCATTGGGATTTTACCAAACTATCTTCATCATACACGAGAGTGTAAGACTCCCTGCAACTCTAACAAAATGCAAAGGGTGCCCCATCTTATCCACCTGCATTGGCCCTTAAAGACTTCGTCGGCTACATGGGATGAGCACAATACAATTTTAATACTCTCGATGTGCAAAGAAACATGCATTATATAAACATCAGGTCCTAAATATTTTTAGGCTTTGGAGGATGTCACACATTTATGTTCAACTCCGACAGGAAGACCATTTCATCAAGCGCCAAAAAAATTGGGCTTCCACCAATCATCCTTCCTTTGAGTAGGAGTATGAGACTCCTCACAACTTCAAAAAACACTACACAAGCAATCATGTTAGCTCTGCTAACATCAACATAGTGCATTAGATCTGACAACTCCTTGATGACATAAAATAAAATGACATGCACAACTTCAACATGCTGACACTCACCAACACATCAAATGTCAGACACCACATGTAAATCAAGCTTGGATAAGATTAAGCATTTCTTCAAAGTTTGATACACACAACAAACACACAAGTATGTTAGACATTGCATGAGAGGTACTTGAGACGGGGATACAAAATAACCTGAAGTCCCACCATAAACACCTAGGTGAACTAAGAAAGGATCCAAGGTAGAGTTTTAGTGTAGATACAAAGGATATACAAGTATGGATGACCCCAAAACACCAATAGACTGACACACACACAAAACCAAGGCCAAGACCTAAAACACCAAGATTTGACCCCAACACAATGTACCAACCAAACTTGGTCCTAAATATGTTGCATTTATTTCTATCTTTTATACTTCTCACTAACTATGGAACAAACATATACTATGCCCACATTTGATTCATTTTCAAAAATGCTAATGCATGAAAAAGAACAGTTAAACATAATGTGTCTTTTCAATCCATTTAAGTCACAAGCTTTGGTGGTTGGTCAACTAAAGAGTCAGAAAGGGTCCTATAATCCTAATAAGAAATAGAAGGAATGTAAGAACAAGCCATGAAAGGAAAAAGCATAGTCTTCATCTACTTCATAAGAAAAATCACAATCCTCTTCCAAGAAAGGGGATTTTTAGAAGAAAGGCTAATTTGTTCCTATTGCAAGAAAGATGGTCATGATGAGCATTGGTGTCATGCTAAGTATATTGATGAGTTAAAACATCTTCTCTAGAATAACCACATTACTCTTCCACCTTCCTATTCAAAATTATCATCTACTCCTTCAAAATAGGGTAAGGAGAAAGGAAAATCACTAGTCAGATTGGTAGACTCTTCTAAGGAATGGATATTTGACTCTAGTGCTTCACACCATATGGGTTCTAATTGAGAATAGTTTTCTTCTTTAGAGCCTTGTTCTTTGCCACATATTCTCATAGATAGTGACACAACAATGGATGTTTCTAGGAGAGGTTTGGTTGACATGGATGAAGGTTCATTGGAGGATGTCCTTTGTGTACTTGATTTGTCTACCAACCTCTTTTCTATCTACTAGATCACACATCTCAAGAATGGAAAGAAGGTTGAGATCGCTCTAGATTTAGTTATGATTTGAGATCTTGAGAATAATGCCTTGCTTGCTATGGGGAAGGTTGACCATCATTTTCAACTATATGAATTCTCCCACTTTGTGCTTGATTCTCCTTCTATTGTATTACTCACAAACTCTAACACAATGAGACTAGTATGGCATGAGTAGTTTGGCCATCTCAACTACTATTATCCTCGGCATATTAGCTCACATGATATGATTATAGGTCTTCCTTACATATCATCTTTTTATATGGTGTGTGTCTGTGCCATGGGAAAACATCCAGTGGATAAATTTGACAAAGGGAAGTATTGGAGGGGTCCACAAGTCCTTGAATTGGTTCATAGTGATCTAGGAGGTCTCTTCCCATCCTTGTCTTTCAACAAGGCTTGATATGTCCTCACATTCATTGATGACTTTTCTAGAGATACATGGGTCTACTTTCTTCAACAAAAGAGTCAAGTATTTTATAGATTTCAAAACTTCAAGGCTCTTTTTGAGAAGCATTTTGGGAAGTATGTCAATTTTTTTCACAAAAATAATGATTGAGAATATGTGAACCATAGATTTGAACAATTTTGTACTCTTGAGGGGATTGATCTTTAGCATATAGTAGCATATACACCACAATATAATAGTGTTACAAAATGGAAGAATAGGTCCTTGAAGGAGATGGAAAATTTCATGATTCGTACTTAATCTCTATCTCTAGAGTTTTGGGTTGAAGCCATTAACTATGCTACCTACATTCAGAATTATGTTTCCTATAAGGCCATGAAGGGGATCATTCCTTTTAAATCCTAGTATGGAAGGAAACACATGTATGTTGCAAGTATGTCCCTAATCAGTGCTGTCATTGATGTCAACATATCTATGTTGTCATTGGTGTCGATTGTGCCCCTACTTTATTGAGGATATTGAGAAAATTAGCCCCTCTAGTGATAACAATGTGTTGCAGAAGAACAGTCCAGAAGAATGCTCTGTATTTCCTGTAGAATAAATATCTTTACATGCGGATTGGAAGTTATTTAGAAGCTTGTTTGAAGATGTTATATTCCAAGTTTGAGCCTATAGTATGAAGAATTGAGCGAGTTATGTTCACTAGAGTGAAAACAACTTTTTTTGTGTGTTTGGTGGTGACAGGGAGAAAGTATTTTGCTCAGCATTCCTCCACATTGAAGTATTTTGGTTTGTGGTTTTGGAAGCAAGTCTATGATGATGTTAAATGCCTTCAAGTGTAATGGTTCATGATTTTTTGGTTTGCAAGCTATCTTTTACTCATGACAGTGGTTGACAAGTTAGAGATTGTGCGGTTGTTCCTGGTGATTACAATGTGCTTGTGGATGTCTCTTGATCATGCTTCTACATTTGGATTGGTCCACAAGGTGGAATTCAGATCATGCATGAAGCATGTTCTTGAGAATACTTGTGTTAACATTAGTCTTGGCTAACCTAGTTGAATTCATCATCTGTGGAGATGCATCAAAGATTGTGATAACATGTAGCATGGAAGATTATGTTTGAGTCCCAGCTAAGGCATGGCATGATCCGCATACATTCTTACATCTTTTCCTTAGCTAAATTTGTATTAGGTCTAGACCTTGTTGTGCCTCGCACACACGCCCCATTTCAAGAAATAGGGACCCCCTCTTTGCAAGTTTTGGTTTGAGTGTCAATTAGTTTTTTCAGCTCCTAGGTTGTCAAAAAGGTCAGAATGCATCTTATTGCCATGCTAGGGAATTAATACCACTAAGTCATGCTAAAATCTGCTAAGTCCAAGTGTTTGCTTCCATCAAAATTACGTCTGAATGCCTTTTGTGCTAAAACGCCTGCATCCAACCTTTGCGTTAAAATCCAGTGCCTCTAACCTAGCGCAATTTTCCCAACCAACCAAACTTTACACCACTTTCACCATTTGGTGACCTTTGTGCTACATTCATCACTCACTAACCCAGTGTTAAAAACAAATGCATTCAACTTCATGCTATAATGCCTATCAACTAACTAAGTCGGAGACCTGCGAAACCTCCGCAAGTCTGAGGGCCTCAAAATCGCCGCAAAGCGCTTAAAATGTCAATCAACCTACAATCCCCTAGCAAATTATAATGATGCTGTTCCAAAGAACCATATTATCCAGATACACCTGCAAATGTGGAATTTTATCCAAATTGAGTAGGGATTTTGAACTGGCAGATTTGTATGTAGAACACAGAAGCATTGACCAGATGCGTGGATTATCAGGTAAAGTGGTTTTGAAGAAAATATCTTATTGCGGGGTACCCCTTGACCAGATGACATCCGGTAGACCACTATTTACCACAATGTCATGTTAAAGATGATTTTCCTGCAATTTGGTCATCACTCTCTTCTCTTTCTGAATTGTGCACATGCATAAACAGATGCCTGTCTAAGTATGAACAAAAGGAAAATTTCAATGGACGTAATTGAATGGATATATGGAAGCATACATAGGCTCGTACATCATGTTGATAAAAAAAACCTCAAATTAGACATTGAATGCAGTATTATTGAAATGACATTCAAAATCTTGGTGCTAGACGAATGATAAAGTAGGAAGAGTTATTTTGCGGGGATTCTACATTTGCGGGACTTGACTACCCAAGTGGATATTTCTGGCATCATGCTATTATTCCACAAACTCAAAAGTCAGTCACTCTCATTTTCTCCGCAAGATCTGGTCAACACTATGTGAAACTCCCATGATGATAAATTCGATCAGAGATGATTTTTCTGCAAATACCTGGATGAAGTTAAAACATAGGCAATGGGGATGTGTGCAAAGTGAAGTTGCATCAACTATTTTTTATTGTGATTATAGGATGAAGAGATACAACATAGCACAGGAATAATTAAAAGAGTATTGATATTATGTCAGTTGTATAATGTTTAAACCTGTATAGATCATGGAATGCAACCAAAAAAAATTGTTATAACAAATGATAAAAGGAAGAGATATGGATTTCTTAGGAGTGAAGTAACATTTGAAACTATGGTAGTCAATGGCAGAAAGCATCAATAGATCCCACATCGTTGAAGGTGGTTCGAGAACCAACAAAGTTAACACCTGAATGAAAAGTAGGCTCATATGGATAAAGTAGGGAAAACACATTCATGTGGATATATCCACTTGGGACCAATTTACCCGCATTATCCCATTGGACAACGATTCCCCACAAAGTCATTAATAGAAAAGATGTTTGCCTAGGTAGATGTTGCAGAGGATCAGCCTCCATCAAGATAATATCCAATAGACTATTATTTCCCACAACTCCTATAACGTGCCAATTCTCCGCAGAATCAATAGTCGATAGGCATCATTTTCTCTGCAAAATTCTAATGGACATGTTTGTAGTACATATGTATGTGGCGACGGAGACAGGGCGTGCATATTGCTTCAATGGAATAATCCCAAGAGAAGTGGATGTGTGGGATACAATGATTGTAATGTGTGGGCAAAACTTAAAACTGTGGTTACCAGATAATGAAGTGTATCAATGACGACGCCTTTTTATCATATCAGGCAGATCAAAGCACAAACTGCATAAATGCATAAGTCCAAAGGCATGAATCAGGTATCAGCTTTGAAAGATATACTCTATCATTTTGTAAATAATGCCAACTTCTTTACATAATTCCCTCAGAGATGTGCAAAGTATCCGAGTCTCCAGATATGCAACTATAATGATTGCTTGGTTTTTGCGCTCAACACGATGTATCAAGTTATCTTTGTTTCACCTACAATATCCAATAGCATCCATTTCCTCCGCAAGGTCCTCCACCATCCAAGTTTCTTGCAATATCCTAACAACACATTTCCTGCCAACTCCGGCATGAAGTAATTTCCCTGCAATGTCTTATATCTTCATGCTTGCAATAGGTACAATTGCTACGATCTCTAATTGGACATATAAGACCATTGGATAAAGTAATGCCATGATGTGCATTGAAAAGATTTTGAAGACATGCTGCTATACAAAGAACTGACAAATCGATGGAAACATGTTAAATACTTAGTTGGATGATCAACCGGAACATAAATCATATGGAATCCCATTATTGCAGGTGGTGTATAATGGTTGTGATAGCCGAGTAACAAGGTTTGTTTTTTGCAAGTTAATGTCTATTAGTGAGCCAATACATATAACTGACAAATCTAAGAATCCTTCATTGTGAGATGTGTCGAACATCATTTTGAATTGAGTACACCACTTTAATAAACAAGGTATTTACAATAGAAGCGCGCCAGATAAGAGATTCTGATTGCGAAGACAGGGGCAACATGTGTAGGCCATCAGTTGTAATATGCAATGGGCTAATAAATGAAAGGTCCTAGAGAAATACAATTTCACAATGAGAATTGAGGAATACAATCATAGCTTGTAGTTACTTGGGACGAGATGTGGTTGTGAATTACACTTCAACAAGGTATAAGATACAATGAAAGATCTGTTTAAAGATATGGTTGCAACCACCTAGGAAATCATTTATGTAAACATGGAACATCCACAGAGAGTACAACTTGGAGGATGTGCCTTTAATAATGATGGTCGGATGAGTATTGCAGAGATTTTGCATTTGCGGGACTTTTGCATACAACCAGACATGTCCAGTTGACTCCATTTTTTTCGTAAAACTCCCATGACATCTAAAATCCCTGCCAACTCTCATCGCCACTTTGCAGAATAGTCCCAAAGTCTTGTTGACCGACAAGATAATGTCATTTATAGTGTGAGTTCTCAGAATCATGATTGAGAAGGAAGGACTGACGATCATAAACTAATACTTACCAAGTATCAAAATATTATTTAGATCAATCTAATAAGGGTAGCGATATATTTGAAAATGGTGTCCATGGCAAAATCACGAGCACACCAATAAAACAACCAAGGGGTTTAGAAAGGTTCTTAAGCATGGGATATTCCCATATTTCGTAACAATTACACATTGAGCATGGGTGTGATTGGTGAAGATGGTTTATTGAGAACAAATTTGTGAGACAACGACAATATTTACCAGACACTTGTATCCACGAAGAATTAAAGGGAATGTTAAATAAAAAATCAATAAGTTTAGGAAAGTGGGGCTATTATGGGTTAATGGATATTGCAGGGATTTTGTCATCACATGGATACATCTGGACAATGCTCTATTCCCTGCAAATGGTGTATGGATACAGAGGCATGGCACAGGAACTTCGACATAATATGAATATGCAAGATGGATAATGGTTCAAATAAAGTGACTTATGCGTGTATGTGGAAATGCAAATGGCACCACTATCATTGGGTGTGGAAGTAAATACAAGGTCGAAGGCCATAAGCAAATAATTGACGAATCAAGAAGACTGATACAATCAGAAATGGTCATACCTCTGAAAATGATTAAAGGGAAGTGTATGTTTATGCTGAGGAGTTTAGATTGGCTCAAATGTGTGATTTGAATATCATTATGTTTGAAATGGCTAAGTCCTATTAAATCTGATTTGTGTGCTTAATCTAATTATATTTGTAAAAGATCATTCATTATGTGTTCTTTTTTCTTGCAGGTTGAATAAAGTAAATTGGATGATGCAGTTCACAGTGGACATGTCAGGAGGATCACTGGAACAAGGAAGCTGACATGCCAGACATTCAGGGATCTAACTGAGGCCTCTCAAGATCCTGAATCTAGTGATTGCATGCGGGAAATCAAGAAGGTCTGACTATTGCCAAAAGTTGCAAAGAATACATTATGATTAGAGTTCAACTCTGGTCCTATTTACACCTATTCCAATCACAAGATAATCCATCAATCATCCAAATGCCACATGCTTAACCATTCATCATATGGAGTTCCATTAGTCTACATCAACACAAGTTTTTATGCATCATATGACCTCGTATTGACTTCTTTCTGCCTTGGAAATTGACTTTTCCCCATGTACAACTTAATTGGTATTCAAAATGTCTAGATTTAATGTATCTGGGGGCTATTTTTTGTCTTTTTCATAAAAGACAAAGTGTAATCTGGGAATTGATATGAGCTATTGTGCTGGCACTTACTAATATAATCTGGATCGTCGGTGTTGAGTTAAACTCCACCGTTCATTTGAAAAATCGGTATGCTACTTTCCTATATAAAGGGCTGCCATTTCCACTTTTTGTAAGAGAGATTTTGATACCAAATTGTTGACACTCTGCCATTTGAAGTAATGCAAAGCAAGTTTCTGCAATTATCTTGAGAATTTGTATTTTGTATTAGCTCATTTTGGTTTTCATGGTTCGCTTCTTGCTCTCCCATAGTTAGTTGTGCTTTATAATGTTTATGGTTTGCTAAAAGTATTTGATGAATGCTCTAGTCCATACTTTTGGTTATTTGCTGATGGTAAATAGCTATGTAAAGTTAGTCTGGACTTATCAGTTGTGTTTAGTTCAATTGCATTTCGTGAGTTAAGTTGCGCCAGTCATTGGGTATTTAATGAATGAATGTAATATGAAAATCTCTAGATTTCCATTGAAGATAGCATCATTTTCTACAGTATTGTAACACCCATTTTAGTTTGGTAAATCAGAAAATTGGTTAAGTTTCAGAGCATTTGTCTATTAAAGTAGAATTTATGTCTTGTGAAAGTCACTTAGGATTCCTCTAAAACTCTATACCTTTTGCATTCTCTTTAAAAAACCTTGGTTAGATTAGGATTTTCAGCAGCATTTTACATTGTTTATCAACTAAAATCTTGAAGGGTTTATATGTATTTGTTATTTCAACTTGAAGATCTATAGATTGCATGTAAGACCCCTTGTAGGCATAGCTAGAACATACTAATTGAGAGATTCTAAGCAAGCTAAGACCTAGTTGTATTATGCTTGGAGTAGTCTTACCTAGGGTAGGATAATTTTCAAGAGAGGTTTGAAACCAACAATTACACCTATGTTGTTGCGTGCTAAAACACACATCAACAGAATTGGCTCTAGAGGGAGGGCAAAACAAAGTCATTCTTGTTGCTGACCAAAGTCCTTGCTGAAACAAGACATTGCTCGATTCATTAAAGATCTTCTATTTTTGATTTCATTTGCATGCCCCTCTCTTCTAACGCATCAACAAAATTGGTGCTAGAAGGAGGGTGGAACAAAGCCATTGTTGAACCAAGGCCATTGCTGACCAAAGCCTTTGCTAAAACAAGACATTGCTCCATTCATTAAAGATCTTCTATTTTTGATTTCATCTGCATGCCCCACTCTTCTAACGCATCAACAGAATTAGCACTAGAAGGAGGGCTTGAACCAAGATTTTATGCAGGCTTTCATTTTTGTTGGTTCATTGCACATGCTGAAATGAAGGGAATGTGCAGAAAATTCTAATCCAATGGACACACAGAAGGGTTTCAGTCATGAGACTCCTTCATTCTTCAAAACACTATCACAACAGTCATACCATGAAGAGAACTTCCAAGTGAACATCCCACTTTTCAAATAAGTGTTAGATAAGCAGATAAGAGCGAAGTATCCTCCATTTACATTGGTTGATTTTAGTTCACCTCAGGTCTGCATTGTACATCCTGGAGAGCTGCATGACAAAATAGATTGCTTGACCTTCCTCCAAAGGTTGGATCTACATTTAAAAGGATTGCTCCCTATCTTCGAGATTTACAAGCCTGAAGTGGGATATAGGCATAACAGACATTCATATTTAGAGCAAGACTTTGTAGGGAGTTACAAAATGGATGGATACATATGCATATGATCATGTCTCGATTCAGAACATGCAAAGAGTTGAGGCTGCAGAGGCTATAAATCCACCATTCATAATTGATCATAGTCAAAAGGGCAATCTGCACATTGGAGAAATTGAAGTCCCTCAAGTTGTTCATCAAAATACATGTCAAGATGATGAGAGAAGGCAATGCATGTGGTCTACAAGTCACCCAACTAATGAAGATGAGGTCCCTGTTTGGATAAAGCTCAGTTTTCAACCACTGGATCCTGACTATTTAGTCACAAAATATGCTATCCCAACATGGCAAAAATCTGATTTTCAGTCACAAGACAATGAATAGAACAATGTATGAGGTCAATTTTCTGCTCCTGAAGATTTGGACAAGGTAGATGATGAATCAGATTTGATGAACAGCCATGTTAAGAATGCAGATCAACATCCAAATGATTCACAGATATCAAGTCCTAAGGATAAAATTGCTACAAGAGAGATGTACAACAATAGTTCATTTCAGACTGCTGATAATTCTAAGTTAGAATAGCAGTTAAATCAGTTTGAACAACAACAACAAGAAGAAGAAATCTGTCATTCAGATGAAGAATATTCATGGACAACAGTGCAGGAGGTTGTTTCAGGTGACATATCAGGGCTGCAATTAAATTATCCAAAGGAGATTGATCAGACTTTTGACTATATTAGCCCAATAAATCATCATGATCAACCATATCAGGTTGGTACAATTGCTACATAAAAGTCTCAAGCTCAGTTGAATGAAGAAGATCAGGATGATGCATCACCTCAAGACAACAAGGATGTAGTCATAAAAGAAGAAAGAGACTATGTTGCTGCCATAGATAGTGAATTGCTAGCCCAATGCCAGCCCTTAATTGAAATAGGAAGGTTGCTGATTAACATAGTGGAAAAAGTAGATTTGGGTTTACTATATGGTTGCCACATTGATTCAGTTTACACTTACAATAAAGAGAATCTCCACATGGTTGATGCTGGCCTAGTAATCATAGATGAGAGCAAAGGTCTGCAATTTGAGAATACAAATCAAACAGTCATGCAGAGTGATGGCTTGGAAGTTTTTTCATGTTAGTCACTTGATCACATCATTGAGTTGGTGTCAAGGATAAGTAAGGATATGTTGCTACATGGAAATTCGTGCACATGACAGATTTGCTTTAGTTGATTCATGCAGATTTCATCCAAATGATCTACATTCTGAAGAAGGTTGTCCAGACTTTTTGTTTTCTTGGGAAATTGCTATAGCATTCAGTGATCCAGATGCACCTGATGCACATAATATGGCCAAACATGAGTTGCGACCCCCTGAAGATGAAAAGGTATTTGGTGTAATGCAACAAAGTGATGAACTCACATCTTTGACTGATGGTTCTGCAAATTAGGTCGTATCTTCCCTCTCTCCACTCAGTTGCAGTAGTTTTAGTTATTAGTTTGATTATGGCAATATAGGTAAGACAACTTGCATCTGGATTAACCATGGCCCTAATGAGAGTCCCCAATTGCTGATCCAACATGACTGACACCTTCAACATGAACCCAACCTACCTCTGTACAAAAATGAGATTGCTAGATTTAGGACACTGACCTGCACTTTGTTACTTCTACATGTCCTAAGAAATAAGTCACGGGGAAGTGTAAATAGTTGTTGTCCCAAGCTTTTGTACATAGTTAGGTTGTTGTTGCTTTGGTAGATTAGTTTGTTGTTTAGATTAGGTTCTTTACTTTCTACTTGCGCTTTCTTTAGTTGTTAGTTGTCAATTTTAGAGTAGTTTGTTTTGCTTAGGTTAGTTGCTCTTTCTTGCTTTGCTTTTGGCTTGCTATGCTTGCTTTTTGCAGAGGCAGTTGTGTGGTCCTGCAAATTCTTCAATGTTGGGCAAATAATTTGGAATATTTCTTTGAGAAGCCAAGGTTTCTACTAAGGCTTTCTTGTGGGCTCTGCTATTATACTAGGGGGTATGATGTCTATTCAGAGGAAATGAATCAATAGTCAGTGCACCTAAAGTATTTTCTAACCATATACCTCTCACACTTAAATGATCTGGAGGTTTTCTAAGTAAGTCTGAGTGGTCTTGTGTTAAGTGAAAGATTTGGGTCCACATTTTTACCACCAACGCCAGTACTGCAAATCCAAATGAGAGTGGCATGTGGTACTAAGTACTGCTAGTCTACTAGGTGAAAATAACAGGTGTTTTTCAACACCAGACCCATTACAAAGTATCAATATGAAGATTATCATTTGAAGACTCTCACATGAATATTATTTTCTGAAGATCATTTGCACCAAAGATCATCAAAGGCATTATCAAGGAGGATATTATTGCAAAAGAAGTATTACTTGAACAATCATTAGAATCATCTTGAGCTCTTCCATCAAGGTTCATTACATCTTAGTATCAGAGCATTCTCTTGGTGGTAAAATGATCCAACTACATAGCTTATCATGAAGGATCTTGGGTGAACTTAGTTTCCAAAGGATGGGAATGAATCAATTACACACACTTAGGTTTTTAGGATGCGGATGGTTGCATTGGTCATTGAGCTCTGCTTCTTTGATAGGATATCACGTCTTCTTGTTTAGCACGTGGGAAACACAGTAGTTCTAGGTTCAAACTGAAAGTTTATCTTTGAAATGCTCTGGAACATTTCTCAGCAGAGTTGCCTTTTGTTGTGCCTCGCACACACTCCCCATTTCGAGAATAAGGACCCCCTCTTTGCAAGTTTTGGTTTGAGTATCAATTAAGTTTTTCAGCTCCTAGGTTGTCAAAATCGTTAGAATGCATCTTCTCGCCATGCTAGGGAATTAATACAACTAAGTCATGCTAAAATCTGCTAAGTCCAAGTGTTTTCTTCCATCAAAATTAGGTCTAAATGCCTTTTGAGCTAAAACGCCTCCATCCGACCTTTGCGTTAAAATCCAGTGCCTCCAACCTAGTGCAATTTTCCAAACCAACCAACCTTTACACCACTTTCACCATTTGCTGACCTTTTCACTACTTTCATTGCTCACTGACCTAGTGCTAAAAACAAATGCATCTGACTTCACGCTATAATGCCTATCAATCGACTAAGTCAGAGACCCGTGAAACCTTCGCAAGTTTGAGGGCCTCAAAACTACCGCAAAAGCGCTTAAAATGTCAATCAACCTACAATCCCCTAGCAAATTATAATGAAGCTGTTCCAAAGAACCATATTATCCGGATGCACCTGCAAATGTGAATTTTATCCAAATTGAGTAGGGATTTTGAACTGGCAGATTTATATGTAGAACACGGAAGCATTGACCAGATGCGTGGATTATCAGGTAAAGTGGTTTTGAAGAAAATATCTTATTGCGGGGTACCCCTTGACCAAATGACATCTGACAGACCACTATTTCCCGTAATGTCCTGTTAAAGATGATTTTCCCACAATTTGGTCATCACTCTCTTCTCTTGCTGAATTGTGCACATGCATAAACA
The DNA here is from genome assembly GCA_027924645.1 of Cunninghamia lanceolata. Classification (NCBI taxonomy): domain Eukaryota; kingdom Viridiplantae; phylum Streptophyta; class Pinopsida; order Cupressales; family Cupressaceae; genus Cunninghamia; species Cunninghamia lanceolata. The sequence goes on along the minus strand of BSBN01000619.1, from coordinate 3,012,473 downwards.
AATGCCTGTCTAAGTATGAATGAAAGGAAAATTTTAATGGATGTAATTGAATGGATATATGGAGGCATACATAGGCTCGTGCGTCATGTTGATAAAAAAACCTCAAATCAAACATTGAATGCAATATTATTGAAATGACATTCAAAATCTTGGTGCTAGATGAATGATAAAGTAGGTAGAGTTATTTTGTGGGGATTCTACATTTGCGGGACTTTACTACCCAAGTGGATATGTCTGGTGTCATGCTATTATTCCATAAACTCAAAAGTCGGTCACTCTCATTTTCTCTGCAAGCCTTGGTTAGTACTATGTGAAACTCCCATGATGATGAGTTTGATTAGAGATGATTTTTCTACAAATACCTAGATGAAGTTAAAACATAGGCGATGGGGACGTGTACAAAGTGAAGCCACATCAACTATTTGTCATTGTGATTATAGGATGAAGAGATACAACATAGCATAGGAATAATTAAAAGAGAATTGATATTATGTTAGTTGTACAATGTCTAAACTTGTATGGATTGTGGAATGCAACAAAAAAAAATGCTATAACAAATGATAAAAGGAAGAGATATGGATTTCTCGAGAGTGAAGTAAAATTTGAAACTATGGTAGTTAATGGCAGAAAGCATCAATAGATCCCACATCATTGAAGGTGGTTTAAGAACCAACAAAGTTAACACCTGTGTGAAAAGTAGGCTCATATGGATAAAGCGGGGAAAACATGTTCATGTGGATATATCCACTTGGGACCAATTTACCTGCATTATCCCATTGGACAATGATTCCCCACAAAGTCATTAATAGAAAAGACATTTGTATAGGTAGATATTGTGGAGGATCAGCCTCCATCAGGATAATATCCAATAGACTATTATTTCCTGCAACTCATGTAATGTGCCAATTCTCTACAGAATCAATAGTTGGCAGGCATCATTTTCTCTGCAAAATTCTAATGGACATGTTTGCAGTACATATGTATGTGGCAACGCAGACAGGGCGTGCATATTGCTTCAATGGAATAATCCCAAGAGAAGCTGATGTGTGGGATACAACAATTGTAATGTGTGGGCAAAACTTAAAATTGTGGTTACTAGATAATGAAGTGTATTAGTGACGATGCCTTTTTATCATATTGGGCAGATCAAAGCACAAACTGCACAAATGCATAAGTTTGAAAGTATGAATCATGTATCAGCTTTGAAAGATATATTCTATCAATTTGTAAACAATGCCAACTTCTTTACATAATTCCCTTAGAGATGTGCAAAGTATCTGAGTCTCCGGATATGCAACTATAATGATTGCTGGGTTTTGCACTCAACACGATGTATCAAGTTATCTTTGTTTCACCTGCAATATCCAATGGCATCCATTTCCTCTGCAAGGTCCTATTAGCTACTATTGCACCAAAAGATTGACCTATTAATGCCTGACACAACCACTTGACTTAACAAGCACGGGAGGCGGTTAAGCCCTTGTCGCAAACCACCACAGTGTAACACTGAACAAGGAGACCAAGGGTCACACCTTGCAACAATCCCCCCTAGCGCAAGCGCGGGGTTTGAACCCATGACCTCGGCTCTAATACCAATTGTTAGCTGCTGTTACACCAAAAGATTGACTTGTTAATGCCTGAACAACCACTTGACTTAACAATCACGGGAGGCTGTTAAGCCCTTGTTGCAAACCACCGCAGCGCAGCGCTGAACAAGGAGGCCAAGGGTCACACCTTGCAACAGGTCCACCACCATCCAAGTTTCCTACAATATCCTAACGACACCACATTTCCCGCCAACTCTCGCATGAAACAATTTCCCCACAATGTCTTATATCTTCATGCTTGCAATAGGTGCGGTTGCTACGATCTTTAATGAGACATATAAGACCATTGGATAAAGTAATGCCATGATGTGCATTGAAAAGACTTTGAAGACATGCTGCTATATGAAGAAATGAGAAATCAATGGAAATGTGTTAAATACTTAGCTAGATGACCGACTGGAACATAAATCATATGGAATCCCATTATTGCAGGTGGTGTATAAGGGTTGTGATAGCTGAGTAACAAGGTTTGTTTTTTGCAAGTTAATGTCTATTAGTGCGCCAATACAAACAACTAAAAAATCTAAGAATCCTTTAGTGTGAGATGTGATGAATGTCATTTTGAATCGAGTACACCACTTTAATAAACAAAGTATTTACAATAGAAGTGCGCTGGATAAGAGATTATGATTGCAAAGATAGGGGCAACATGTGCAGGCCATTAGTTGTAATATGCAGTGGCCTAATAAATGGAAGGTCCTAGTGAAATACTGTTTCACACCGAGAATTGAGGAATACAATTATAGCGTGCAGTTACTTGGGATGAGATGTGGTTGCGAATTACACTTCATCAAGGTATAAGATACAATGAAAGATCTGTTTAAAGATATGGTTGCAACCACCAAGGAAATCATTTATGTAAACATGGAACATCCACAGAGAGTACAGCTTGGAGGGTGTGCCTTTAATAATGATGGTTGGATGAGTATTGTGGAGATTTTGCATTTGCGGGACTTTTCCATACAACCAGACATGTCCGGTTGACTCTGATTTTTTCGCAAAACTCCCATGATGTCTAAAATCCCTGCCAACTCTCATTGCCACTTCATAGAATAGTCCCAAAGTCTTATTGACTGAAAAGATAATGTTGTTTATAGTGACATTCGAATTGTGAGTTCTCAGATTCATGATTGAGAAGGGAGGATTGACGATCATAAACTAATACATACCAAGTATTAGAATACTATTTAGATCAATGCAATAAGGGTAGCAATATATTTGAAAATGGTGTCCATGGAAAAATCATGAGCACACCAATAAAACAACCGAGGGGTTTAGAAAGGTTCTTAAGCATGGGATATTCCCATATTTCATAACAATTACACATTGAGCATGGGTGTGATCAGTGAAGATGGTTTATTGAGAACAAATTTGCGAGACAACGACAATATTTACCAGGCACTTGTATCCACAAAGAATTAAAGGGTATGTCGAATAAACAATCAATAAGTTTTGGAAAGTGAGGCTTTTATGGATTAATGGATATTGTGGGGATTTTGTCATCACATGGATACATCTGGATGATGCTCTATTCTTCTCAAATGGTGTATGGATACAGAGGCATGGCATGTGAACTTCAACATAATATGAATATGCAAGATGGATAATGGTTGAAAGAAAGTGACTTATGCGTGTATGTGGAAATGCAAATGACACCGCTATCATTGCGTGTGGAAGTAAATACAAGGTCAAAGGCCATAAGAAAATAATTGACGAATCAAGAAGATTGATGCAATTAGAAATGGTCATGCCTTTGAAAATGATTAAAGGGAAGTGTATGTTGATGCTGAGGAGTTTAGATTGGCTCAAATGTGTGATTTGAATATCATTATGTTCGAAATGGCTAAGTCTTGTTAAATCTAATTTTTGTGCTTAATCTGATTATATTTGTAAAAGATCATTCATTATGTGTTCTTTTTTCTTGCAGGTTGAATAAAGTAAATTGGATGATGTAGTTCATAGTGGATGTGTCAGGAGGATCACTGGAACAAGGAAGCTGACATGCCAGACATTTGAGGATCTAACTGAGGCCTCTCAAGATCCTGAATCTAGTGATTGCATGCGGGAAATTGAGAAGGTCCAACTATTGCCAAAAGTTGCAAAGAATACATTATGATTAGAGTTCAGCTCTGGTCCTATTTACACCTATTCCAATCACAAGATAATCCATCAAGCATCCAAATGCCACATGCTTAACCAGTCAGCATATGGAGTCCCATCAGTCTACGTCAACACAAGTTTTTATGCATCATATGACCTCGTATTGACTTCTTTCTGCCTTGGAAATTGACTTTTCCCCATGTACAACTTAATGGGTATTCAAAATGTCTAGATTCAATGTATATGGGGGCTATTTTTTTGTCTTTTTCATAAAAGAGAAAGTGTAATCCGGGAATTGATATGAGCTGTTGTGCTGGCACTTATTGATGTAATCTAGACTGTCGGTGTTGAGTTAATCTCTACCGTTGATTTGAAAACTTGGTATGCTGCTTTCCTATATAAATGGTTGCCATTTCCACTTTTTGTAAGAGAGATTTTGATACCGAATTGTTGACACTTTGCCATTTGAAGTAATGCAAAGCAAGTTTCTGCAATTAGCTTGAGAATTTGTATTTTGTATTAGCTCATTTTGGTTTTCATGGTTTGCTTCTTGCTCTCCCATAGTTAGTTAGTTGTGCTTTATAATGTTTATGGTTTGCTGAAAGTATTTGATGAATGCTCTAGTCCATACTTTTGGTTATTTACTAATGGTAAATAGCTATGTAAAGTTAGTCTGGACTTATTAGTTGTGTTTAGTTCAATTGCATTTTGTGAGTTAAATTACGCCAGTCATTGGGTATTTAATGAATGAATGTAATCTAAAAATCTCTAGATTTCCATTGAAGATAACATCATTTTCTATAGTACTATAACACCCATTTTAGTTTGGTAACTCATAAAATTGGTTAAGTTTTAGAGTATTTGTCTACTTAAAGTAGAATCTATGCATTGTGAAAGTCACTTAGGTTCCTCTAAAACCCTATACCTTTTGTATTCTCTTTAAAAAACCTTGGTTAGATTAGGAATTTCAGCAGCATTTTACATTATTTATCAGCTGAAATCTTAAAGGGTTTATATGTATTTGTTATTTCAACTCGAAGATCTATAGATTGCATGTAAGACCCCTTGTAGGCACAGCTAGAACATACTAATTGAGAGATTCCAAGAAAGCTAAGACCTAGCTGTATTATCTTTGGAGTAGTCTAACCTAGGGTAGGATACTTTTCAAGAGAGGTGTGAAACCAACAATCACACCTGTGTTGCTGCGTGCTAAAACACACATCAACAGACCTATTTTATGTATGTTTGTAATGCTAACCTTGGAGATTGTTCCAACGGTTGATGATTGTAATTCCTACCTTGATGATCATTCCAAGGTTGATGAAGTGTATAAATACATGTAATTGAGTTGTGAAAATGTACCTCAAGTGCGAAGATGTGAAGATAAAGTGAAGTAAGGTAGCAGAGTAGAGCAGAGGTGTTTTGTGCTTCAATGGAACTAAACCTTGGCATGGAGTAGATGTTGTTATCTCAGTTCAACCAATTGGTAGTGAGCCTTCTTTTGGCAGTGAGACTTCCTTTGGCAATGAGCCATCCATAGGCAGTGAGCCTTTCTTTGCAGTGAGCCCTGTAGGTAGTGAGCCTCTATTTTTTGATATTGATATAACTTATATATTTTTGTGGGATAACACCCACCATGGTTTTTCCCTTTTATGGTTTTCCACATAAAAATCTAGTGTCTCCTATGTTGTTTATGCTTTTGTGTTGAGCTTCTCATTTGATTCTTTCTTGGTTATATCTAAATATAAGTAATTGATAAGTTGATGATCATATTTGGCTAAAAGTTTTAGGATAACTGATTCACCCCCCTCTTAGTTGTCTGGTACAGTTCAACAATTGGTATTAGAGAAAGGTTCCTTTGAAGAAATCCTAACAACTTGAGGAAGATCCAAGATGTCTTATAAGAAGGAAGCTCCGCATTTTGATGGGACAAATTATGCTCTTTGGAAGGTACGAATGAAAATCGATCTTCTTTGTCTTGGCTATAAAGTATGGAAAGCTGCAGAAGCAAAATATACCATGCCTCCAAATGGTTTGATGACTGAAGATCAAATAAAAGATAATGAGGTGGATGTAAAAGCAAAGGATGCTTTGCTAAGTTCCTTGAGTGTCTTAGTGTTGACAAAAGTTGTAGACCTTGAAACTACAAATGAGGTATGGGAGAAGCTAAAAAATTTGTATGAAGGAGATGATTCTATAAAAGAAGCTAAGCTACAAAGTTTGAAAGTGAAATATGAGGGTTTGAAGATGAATGAAGATGATAATATAACAACCTTTATGCAAAGAGTTGATGAACTTGTCGTTGGAATAAAGGGTATGGGAGGAACTCTCGGTGATAAGGAAGTTGTGATGAAAATTCTCAGATCACTACCAAAGTCATAGTCACAAGGTAGCTGCAATTGAAAAATTCATGACTATGAAAACTATTGATAGATATCACTTACTTGGAAAGCTTACAACCTTTGAAATGATAGAATTTGGTGATGCCTTGCCTAACGTTGAATCAACTTTTAAAGCCAGTACTTCAACAGAGATCTCTAGAGTTGAGAAATACAAGGTAGATGATGAATTTAATGAAATTGAAGCTACTTTGTTGATAGGCTACAAAGAGGCTCCAGTAAGTTCAAAGGTAAATTACCTTTCAAATGTTTCTCTTGTGGTAAAGTAGGTCATTATGTTTCCAGATGTCTTGAAAGAATTGAAATAAATAATAAGAAATATGAGAACAGGCCTAGAGTTCCAAAGAAATACTACTATGTCAGAGTGGTGACTGATGATGAATCTGATGATGCTAATACTAGTGCAAATGAATGCCTATTTATTTCTATTAATGAAGATCATGTGTCTACTAATTCTACTAGTTGTGTGAAGGATGAAAACTAGTAGAAGAAAGTGCTTTGGTTGTTCAAGTTGAGAAAGCTAAGGATGAATGGATCATTGATAGTGGATGCTCACATCATATGACCAGTGACAAAAGTAAGTTTGGAAAAGTATGATGGAGGACTGGTTAGGTTTGGAGATAATGCAGCTGGTAAGATTTGTGGAAAAGGATCTATTTCATTTGATGGAAAGCATAATACTGATAATGTTCTGTTGTGAAGGGTTTGGAGCATAATCTTTTGAGTGTTAGTCAGATGTGTGACAAAGGATATGATCTAAGATTCAAAGATAATGGGTGCAAGATCATGGAAATTTCTAGAACTATGATTGCTATCGATAAGAATACAAAATGAAACATCTATCAATTGAGATGAACTAATGATTATTGTTTATTGGCTCAGGCAGATGAAAGTTGGCTGTGGCACAGAAGGATGTGTCATATAAACTTTGATAGTCTGGTAAAGATAAGCTCAAGTTAGGTTGTGAGAGATTTACCAAAACTTGTGAAACCCTCCAACTCAATTTGTAAGGAATGTCAGTTGGGAAAGTAGACAAGGACAAGTTTCAAAAGTAAAGAACATTTTTCTATCAATTTGTTGGATCTAGTGCATACAGATCTTTGTGGTCCTATAAGAGTGAGAAGTCTACAAGGTGACATGTACTTCATGTTACTTATTGATGATTATTCTAGAATGACTTGGGTTACTTTTCTAAGAGATAAATCAGAAGCCCTAGAGATGTTCAAATCCTTCAAGGCAATGGTTGAGACTGAAATAGAGTTGAAGATCAAATGCTTGAGGTCTGATAGAGGAGGTGAGTTCACATCAAATGAATTCAATATTTTCTGTGAAGAGCATGGGATAAAGAGATAGCTGTCTAAACCTAGGACTCCTTGGCAAAATGGAGTTATGGAGAGGAAGAACAGGACAATTTAGGAGGTTGTTATAATGAAGGAAGAGGTCAGCCAGAAGTCTTTTGGAAAGAAGCTATTCATACCACTGTCTACATTCAAAATAGAGTTCAAGTGAAAGGTAAAGGTACTAAAACTCCCTATGAATTGTGGTATGGAAGAATTCCCACAATAAAATATTTCAAAGTCTTTGGAAGCAAATGTTAGATTAGGAGAGATGAAGATATAGGAAAGTTTGATGCAAGGTGTGATGAAGGAATCTTTCTTGGATACTCTACCAAGAGTAAGGCCTACCGGTGCTACAACAAAAGGCTCGAAAAGATTGTTGAGAGTGCAAATGTGAAGGTAGATGAAGGCAAGGAAAGAATATCAGAACTAAGTTGTTATGAACTACATGAACCTGTGACTATAGTAAATGAAGAGAAAGATAAGCAAGAAGATAGTTAGGATGAAGAAGAGGCTCCAAAAAGTATTGTCAAGACTCCTAGGTATGTAAGGATCAATTATTCTGAAGATCAGATTATAGGTGACAAGAATAAAGGTGTACTAACAAGAAGAAGATTTGTAGAGGAATAAGTCAATTACTGTTTACTTTCAAAGATTGAACCAAAAATTGTGAATGAAGCTTGCAATGATGAAAATTGGGTAAAGATAATGGAGGAAGAACTATTGCAGATAGAGAAGAATGAAACTTGGGAATTAGTTCCTAGACCTGTTGACAAATATGTTATTGGAACCAAATGGGTCTTCAGGAACAAGCTGAATGAAAATGGAGAAGTTGTAAGGAATAAAGAAAGACTTGTATGCAAAGGATATTCTCAAATTAAAGGGATAGATTTTGAAGAAACCTTTTCCCTAGTAGCTTAGATTGAAGAAATCAAAATGTTTTTGGTGTTTGCAAGTCACAAAGATTTTAAGGTATATCAGATGGATGTGAAATTTGCCTTCCTAAATGGTGAATTAGAAGAAGAAGTATACATTGAGCAACTAGAGGGATTCCAATTGTCAAATCAAGGTGATATGGTATGCAGGTTGAAGAAAGCATTATATGGACTCAAACAAGCTCCTAGAGCTTGGTATGCAAGCTTAGATAGGTATTTATTACAATTGGGATTTAGTAAAGGTACTCCAGATAGCAATTTGTACTTCAAAATCAATGATGATCAGATCTTGATTGTTGAGGTCCTTGTTGATGACATTATCTTTGGAGGAAATGAAGGTATGTGCATAAGGTTTTCCGGTGAGATGAAAAGTGAATTTGAAATGTCCATGTTTGGTGAAATGTATTTCTTTTTGGGTCTAAAAATTAATCAATCAGATAAAGGAATCTTCATATCTTAGTCTAAGTATGTGAAAGAGTTGTTGAAGAAGTTTGGGATGGAAGACTCTAAACCGGTATGTACTCCCATGGTGACTAGTTGCAAGTTGAGTAAAACTGATGAATCACCTAAGGCTGATCAGAAAAATAAAGATCCATGATTGGAGGATTGCTTTATCTAACTCAAACTAGACCTGATATTATGCATGCAGTTTATCTTGTTGCAAGGTTTCAAGTTGATCCAAGAGAATCACATGTGATGGTAGTTAAGAGAATCCTAAGGTATTTGAAAGGTACTCCAGATTATGGCTTATGGTATCCAAAGGACAATTATTTCACTCTCAGTGCTTATACAGATGCAGATTGGGCCAAAGATGTTGATGATAGAAAGAGTACAAGCAGAGGTACCTTCTTCTTGGGTAATAGATTGGTCTCATGGCTGAGCAAGAAACAAGATTCAATATCCTTGTCAACTGCAAAAGCAGAGTATATTGTAGCAGCATGTTGTTGCACTCAAGTATTATGGATGAAGCAGACTCTGAAGGATATAAGAGTTGTGTATGAAGATCCAGTTGCAGTCTTTTGTGGAAATACAAGTGCCATAAACATTTCAAATAATCCAGTGATGCACTCAAGAAAAAAGCACATATCAATAAGGTACCACTTTTTGAGAGAGAAGGTGACAGAGAATGAAGTAAAGTTGGAATATGTGTCCACAAAGGATTAGATTGCAGACATTTTCACTAAGCCTTTGCCTAAAGATACCTTTGAGTATCTTAGAGAAAAGGTAGGGGTCATTACCCCTCCTGTCCTGAACTAAGATGCATAGGAATGCATCAATCCAGTGGAGCTCAAAGTGTCATTCCTTGATCTAGATTGATGTTTTGAAGGCTACCTCTCAGGAGGAGTAGCTAAATGTTTCTGGTAAAGTAAATGAATCAGAGCAGCAACATGCAAGTATGTGCCCTTTTCCATTGATGTCAAAGGGGGAGAGAAATCAGGTGAAAAACTCAGGGGGAGAAAGAATGCAGATGTGTAAAGAGAAAGGGGTAGAATTTTGTCTTGGTGGTCTTTTCAGTTTTTCACATCATATGTTGCCATCAATGACAAAGGGGAAGATTGTTGCAAGTATGTGCCTAATTGGTGTTGTCATTGATGTCAACATATTTATGTTGTCATTGGTGTCAATGTGCTCCTACTTTGCTAAGGATATTGAGAAAATTAGCCCCTCTAGTGATAACAATGTGTTGTAGAAGAATAGTCTAGAAGAATGCTTCACATTTCCTATAGAATAAATATTTTTACCAACAGATTGGAAGTTATTTAGAAGCCTATCTGAAGATGTTATATTCTAAGTTTGAGCCTCCAGTATGAAGAATTGAGTGAGTTGTGTTCACCAGAGTGAAAACAACTTTTTTCTATGTGTTTGGTGGTGACAGGGAGAAAGTGTTTTGCTCCGCAGTCCTCCGCATTACATTATTTTGGTTTGTGATTCTGGAAGCAAGTCTGTGATGATGTTAAATGCCTTCAAGTGTAATGGTTCATGATTTGGTGGTCCACAAGCTATCTTTTACTCATGACAGTGGCTGACAGTGTTGTTCTTGTGCTCTAGTTTAAAGAATCTTACTGATTAAGTTGTTAGAGATCATGCAGTTGTTTCTGGTGATTACAATGTGCTTGTGGATGTCTCCTGATCATGCTCCTACATTCGAATTGGTCCACAAGGTAGAATTTAGATCGTGCATGAAGCATGTTCTTGAGAATACTTGTGTTAACATCAGTCTTGACCGACCTAGTTGAATTCATCATATGTGAAGATGCATCAAAGATTGTGATAGCATGTTGTAGCATGGAAGATTGTGTTTGAGTCCTAGCTAAGGCATGGCATGATCCACATACATTATTACATCTTTTCCTTAGCTAAATTTGTATTAGGTCTAGACCAATTTTATGTATGTTTGTAAAGCCGATCTTGGAGATTGTTCCAACAGTTGATGATTGTAATGCTGACCTTGATGATGATTCCAAGGTTGATGGAATGTATAAATACTTGTAATTGAGTCGTGAAAATGTATCTCAAGTACAAAGATGCAAAGATAAAGTGAAGTAAGGTAGCAGAGTAGAGCATAGGTGTTTTGTTCTTCAATGGAACTGAACCTTGGCATGGAGTAGATGCTGTTATCTCAGTTCAACCTTTTGGTAGTGAGCCTCCTTTTGGTAGTGAGTCTTCCTTTGGCAATGAGCCATCCATAGGCAATAAGCCTTTCTTTGCAGTGAGCAATTTGGCTAGTGAGCCCTATAGGCAGTGCGCCCCTATTTTTTGGTATTGATATAACTTATATATTTATGTAGGCTAACACCCACCGTGGTTTTTCCCTTTTAGGGTTTTCAACATAAAAATATGGTGTCTCCTGTGTTGTTTATGATTTTGTGTTGAGCTTCTCATTTGATGCTTTCATGGTTATATCTGAATATAAGTAATTGATAAGTTGATCATATTTGGTTAAAATTTTTAGGACAACTAATTCACCCCCCTCTCAATTGTCATGTGCAGTTCAACAACATTCAGAATTATGTTCCCTATAAGGCCATGAAGGGGATCATTCCTTTTAAATCCTGGTGTGGAAGGAAACTGGTTGTATGATATTTTAGAGCTTTTATCCCCCCTACATGGGGACATATACCTTCAAAGAAACATAAATATTTACAACCTAAAAGATATCCTTACATCTTTAAGGGGTATTATTTCTTGGATCTTGAGACATAAAATTCTCATTGAGAGGAGTGTTCACTTTGTTCAAAAAATATCTTCTATCTTGTCTTCTCACATTTATTCCTCCATACTATATTCCTTCATCAATGATAGTGATTTAGAGGATAAGGCTTCACCTCCACGTTTGCAGATTTCATATTTAGAGGTTGATGAAACTCCTCCTTCATCCTTGTCTTATCCATTGCCTCATTGGGATCATTAGACACTTTGGTCGATAGGAAAATTTGTTGAGGATCATTCAAATAATTGAAGGAAAATGTTGTAACCTAAGGATCTTTCACATGCTTATGTTGCGTCCAATTTAAATATGTAGTATTTTCACAAAGCATCAAGTATTACTATTGGGATTTAGCAATGGAGGAAAAGTATTATTCCTTGATGAGGAACAACACTTGGGACCTAATCCCTCTTACTAGGGAAGAAAATGGTCTAGAGTAAGTGGATCTATTGAACCAAATATGTATTATATAGATTTTTTGATAAGTCTAAAGAACAACTTGTGGCCAAAATTTTTTCACAGGTTCCAAGTATTGATTATATTGAGATCATTGATCCCATTGCAAATATGGAACAATATTTTCTTCACTATTGCTATAGCTACAACTCATGGTCTAGGTTGTACATCAAATGGATGTGAAGCATGCATTTCTTCATGGGGATATTTAGAAGATTTGAATGGAGTAGTCACATGGGTTCATACAGGATTCTTCATTGGTTTGTAAATTGAGGAATTTTATCTATGGCCTCAAACAATCCCCATGAGATTTGTATGCCAAGATGGAATCCTTCTCTCAATAAAATTATTACATCAAGATTCTACTCAAATAAAAATGTCTTCATCTTGAGATAGGATGAATCTCACGTATTTCTAGTTCTCTACATTGTTAATGAATTGATCATTACAAGGAGCTCATAATCCATCATTGGAAGAGTTAAATTTTCTTTGCATGACAAGTTTACCATGACAAAATTGGGTTTATTACATAATTTATTGAGATCAAGATCATTTAGTATTATTTTTGGCATAGACCAAGTATGCTTTTAAACTTCTAGCTCCATTTCACATGGCTAATTATAAGCCTATCATGACTCCCTTTCTACCTAGAGTCAAGATTGAGGCTCAGTGTTCCACTCTACTTTTTGATGCCACATTGTATCATCAACTTGTTGGTAGCCTCATCCAACTCACACTTTCCCAAACATATCATATGTGATTAACATGGTTTCATGATTTATGAATGAACCACACGAGTTGCACTAGAAAGCTACTAAACACATCTTTCACTTTATAAAGGGCACCCATAGATATGGGATTCACTATGTAGTAGGTATAAGATTAAACTTGGTCAAATGTATAGATTCTAATTGGGTTGGTGATCTTGATTATCATTAATCCACATCTAGATATAAATTTCACTTTGGTTTTGGCCCCATTTATTAGTAAAGCAAGAAGTAAAATTCTATTTATTTTTCTTTAACTATGATTAACTATTGGGGGTTTTAATGTCACAATGAAGCTCTTTGGATTCAAAATTTATTCTTATTGAGTTTGGTGTCTCATTTTCTTAGCCATTTGTCCTTTTTTGTGATAACCAAAGAGCCATCTAGATCTCAAAGAACTTGGTTCATCATAAACAAACCAAACACATCAAGATCCATATGCACTACATTAGGGAACTTATACATGAGCAAGTCAATGATTTGTAGTATTGTCCTACATTGGAGTAGGTTGCAAACATCTACAAAAACTTCATTGAGAGAAAGTTACATCCTTTATAAGCTCTCTTGGGAGTGAAAGACACTATTCCATTGAGGGAGTCACATAGCCCTTCTCTCTTTATCCTCTTGTTGGAATGTTCCTAAATTTTCTTTAGAGTCACCTTTCAAGGGTTTTTCATGTTGTCACTATGGTAGGGTTTATCCCTAACATAGTCTAAAATCCTCAGTGCTTCAAAATTCTTTTCATATTTGCTAAGGTGCATTATATTTCTCTGTTGACCTACTCAACTAGTTGGGCTTGTTTAAGTTGTCTCCCAAAGTCCTTGTGATCGTTTGTTTACTGACCCCTCTAAATTTGTTACCTATTGTAACTTGTAGCAAATATTTTAATTATTCTTGAGCTTTGTGTGTTAATGCTTTGGGTAGGTCTGAGTCAACTTATACATGTCCTCTTGTTAGTCCACTGCAAACCTTTAGTCTATCACATGCTTGTTTGTTTGGCCTTGTCCAAGTTTGTGAGATTGCATAATGATGACATGTGTCAAGATGTCCCCGTAATATCATAGGTGTATTGTCAGTGAGCGATCTCTGCCAAGTGGAATTATCTCATTGCATAATAAATTTCTTCCATTTTGTAGAGTCATGTGATGGGCCCATCATAGTGTTTGCAATATGTAAAATCTTGCCAGCAAGTTGCTGATGCTTGATGTGAAATATATGGCACTATCCTATTGCATCACAAGGATCCAATGCATTGTATTCTCCACAATGTATCTTTGAGTGATGGATGGAATATGTGATAAGCACTTTATGAAGTTGGTTGACCCCGAGTGTGATCCCTATTATCACAAGATGATTGGACCATGTATGATTAGCTAGGCTAGGTGGATAGACATGTCCTTGTTGAGGGTTAAATTTGATGTTAGCTAGACATCTTTTCAGGTAACCCAAAGCATCATGTCAACCATTATTCTAAAAAAAATCAAAAAATAGAATTTAAAATTATTGCACAAGGATAGTATCTATGCCACTCAAAGTCTGAGGCATGAACAAGAAATTAATTTGAAGGGTGGTAGAGTGTTTTTCATGAGAACACTTAATTTTCCAAAAGATTTTAAAGCAATTTCCCTAAATTACTGAGGAGAAATTGCGTGAAAGATCCAATGCTGATAATTGGTGCATTAAACAAAAAAATGATCAAGGAATGAAGTAATTTTGTGTTTTCAAGCATGCAATAGGTACATATTTTATATCTCTGCAAGTATTTCATGTAGAAGAATCAAAGTTATTTCAATGAGTTTGAGTGAAATCAGGTAGGGTTTTGATTTTAAGAAAGGTTCCTGACATTTGTTAACTATTAGCATTCTACTGCATGTAAGCATTATATTTATCATCATGAGTCAAGGGCCATCTCGGTCTAGTAGGGCAAAGAGAGGCCCAAATCAAGACAACCTTGAATTATTGCATGGCTATGTGAAGAAGGGAAAGCAAGTTCAAGGCATTAGCACTTTTTCCAAAGGAATGACATATGTCATGGAGGACATCAGAGACCTGACTATTCTATTAATGGGGGAGTTGGTTGAACATTGCCACAAGTGTGTCCTGCGGGAGGGCCTTCCTCAAACATATGGTATTATGATGTGGGAAAATTGGTTGTGCCTAATATATTTGTAAGCACCAATTTGTATACACCATTAGTGAGAAATAGAATGCAAATACCAAATAGCTAAGAACACCATATAGCAAGCTCCTTCTCACATTAGACTAGAATTCAATTATTGAGGATTTTGACCTAAATCCTGAGGTAGATGTCAAAATTGAACTAGGAGAATTACATTGTGAGTACAATAGATATATAAATAGTTACAGGGTGAAATGGTTGCCAAATCATAGACTGGGGGATAGATATGAAGATAGAAAGGTCCATCTTAGTGAGACCAAACCATTTAGTGCAGATACATTCAATGATTACTTTAGATTCACTTATATGGAGATATGTCAGTCATTGGGAATGGATCATAAATTACAAATGTTTGTCGATATGATGATTGCTACAGACATTAACACCAACATGTGCACAGGTTGTTTGGTTTTTCTTCCTACATTTAGAGAAAATTCATCAGCAATTAGTTTTCTTGGAGAATAAGGATAGAAGCCTATTTTTAAAGTGGTATTCTATCTTGTGTCACATTTTATTACATGCATGGAATGCTCACAAGACCATATGGATTACCCATGCCCATTCAATTTAAAATATTCGTATGGATTCTATTTTAAAGCATCAAATTATTATATTTTTGAGAAACACTTTGTGCATCGAGTAATTTATTTACTGGGATGCAATAGGGATATGTTATCCCTTACTTTTAGAAAACTCCTAAAGCCATTACAATTGATTCATAGAAGAATCAGGATCACAACTTTGGGGATTGGTTCTTCTATAATGACTTCACAATGATCAGGATTTACGGAGTTGAAGTGGAACTGCATATTCTCCCCATTAGTGTCCCAAATATAATTACTTTATTAGAAGCATTATGGAAATTGAACGAGTTTGATATGCTACATTTGAGGAATCACAAGAAGGATCATTTCTACCTCCAAATCGTAGATCTTTGATTTTGTGATCTTAGCTAGAGAAGGTTTGATCTTCTAAAGGAGAAACTAATGTATTACAAGTTAGCCTCTGATGGGAAGATAAGATATGACCTTGAGCATTTCATTGACTAAATTAGGAGTCCAAGGGAAGAGTAGGGCATAATCACCAATTTGTTATTGCTAACGATATAATGAGAAACTTTTGTGAAAGGGGTGAAATTATCTCAAGAAGAGAGCACTGGGCATTGGTCAGTGCCTGTGGAGACAAGAGGAAGGAAATGGAACCTACCCATTAGGGGGCATTCAATGAAAACCTAATTGCCAAATTGGAGGAAATGCTAAAACATGTGGATAGCTTGGGGTTATGCCTCCTAATGCTACAACATCTATGAAACCATTAGATAAGGCAAAGATTGCTAGACATACATTACCCATGACCTTGTTGCAAGTATGGTGCCTGAAATTTAGGGACAATGCCCCATTGAAATTGAGTCATAGGGTGAATCCTTCCCTTAATGGACTATGATACAACAAAGTGCACTAAGGAGGGCAAGTTAGGTATTAGGAGAGGGTGAGAAGTATTGCCTCCCCTCCAAGGCTTATTGAAAGTGTAATCCCCTTTGAAAGGTCATTGTTGAATTTATTAGAAGGGGATGAAGTAGTTCAGATGTTAGAAACCTAGCTTGTAAGGAACTCCTCTCTGATGATGCATTTATTAATATTGAGGAATTTAAGACATTGTTGATAAAGGGCAAGATGAATTTAAAATTGCCACTTATGAGGAGGGATATGGTTCAACAAGTGTAGGAAGGTGATGAGAGGGGAAGTCTCTAGGATTTCCAAAAATAGATTGAATATGACATATCAAGAATGACACCCAGAGAAGGTAAGAGGATTGTCAAGGAAAGTGGATGTTTATTGCTACCAGTGTGGGATATAGCTTTTCTATAGCCATGAACACCATCTAAAGGTAGAATGAGGATGAAGATTTATTAAGAGGTGAGGTATAAGCTAAGAAGTTCTATTTTAGGTTTGGTTTCAACCCTAAGCATGAACATTAGCCATATCGGCCTTAGTGTAATGGTCTAAATCTGGTAATGCAAGTAAGAATGAAAGAAATACATAAAACAATGCAAATTACCTTCCAAGAATACAACAAATCACACTGATCGAGTGTACCAAAGTTGTACCCAAACCTCAAGTGGATTGCTCTTTGCTCTCTAGTAAATGGATTGCTCTTTTTGTCAGCATATGCTTGTGATCTCCCAATATGAATGATAATAATAACAACAAAAGTTTACTTAGATGAGGGATAATTAGAAATGGAGAATGAGGTTCAATTTATAGATTTGTTGAAATGCAGATCAATGGTTTTGAATGATCAGAGAGATCAATGGCTAAGAATGGTTGAGAGGATGTGCATGTATGAGAGAGGGACAACGTGTCCTTTCCCTTTCATGAATCATGGAGGCTAATATACTTGATTGAGGAGTTAACTAGATTGATTGATTTGTTAACTAGGTTGATTGATCTATTAAGAAAATTGATTGATTTGTTAACTAATATGATTGATTTGTTAAAAAAATTATTGATTTGTTAACTGATATGATTAATTTGTTAACAAAATTGATTGATGAGTCAACTCAATTGATTGATCTATTAACTGATTTGACTAGAGGAAATTATGGTGGGTGAGGATAATTAGGAAATTAAATAAATAAATTATTTAATTTCATGAGTACATGTCATAAATAAATAAAATATTAAATTTTATTCATTTGAAGGAAAATATAATATTTAAATAAATAATTTGGATTTATTTATTTAAAGTTGAGAGAAATTTGATTTTTTAAATAAATAATTTTGATTTTATTTATTTAAAGTGGTGGGAAGATGATTTAATTAAATAATTTAGTTTATTTAATTAATATAGAGGAATATGACGATATTTGATGAATTAATTAAACTAGTGTGAAATGATGAAATTAGGTGATTAGATAGGAAATTATGTGAATGTGGTGTGATGAGGTGACTAATGTATTGGTGAATTTTAGGTGTCTACATTTTGCTCCTCTTTGATATGGTGTCCCATCAGGTGGCATTGTGTCGAAGAAACTAAAAAAAAGATGCCCCGATCAGTGGTAGGAATAGAGAAAAAGTGACGAAATAGAGAAGGGATATTGGGTGCTCCCTTAAGAAAATTTTTGGAAAACAATAAATAATTTTGACAAAATTTGTGACAGAGTGGGAAGAAGGCGAATACAGTGTAAAAGATAGAAAATAGAAGAAAAATGGGGAAAGGGGCTAACACAGGGGGATACATGGGAGGGTTGGGTAGGTGCTACAAGGGAAAAATAGGGGTTGGGGGCCTATAAATAGTGTAGGGGTCCATTCCAAGTCATTTGTAAGCCTAGGATTCAAAACAACCAATTACAGAGAAGGAGAGCTAGACATGGCTAACCTCATTGCGATTCCACATCACAGACATTGCGACAAGTGCATGAGGTAGTTCCAATGACTAGATGGCATAGGTAGACTAGTAAGTGACCTAACTTGGGACTTTGGAGTAGTTGGGAGGGAATTAATTGTAATTAATGCTAGTTGAAATTTAGGAAAAATATAGGCGTGCTTTTAGGCAAGTGCGCTTACACGAAGAATGTGAGCACTTTTATAACCAAAAGACACACATTTGTCAAATGCGCACCCATGGGAAGAAAGCACACCCGTGCTTGCGGGTGACACACCTATGTGATGAAATAGTGTGCCTTTAGAGAAATGGGTTTTGTAGAAGAAGTTTGCCTTTGCAGGAATTGACAAACTTTTGTGTAAAAGCGTGCCTGGGTGAGAAAGAAGTGCACCCGCGCTCAAACTAGCGCTTATGGTAGGAAAAACGTGCTTTTATCGAAAGACAAAAGTGACTAAATAGACTAGGGAAAAGTGGTGATTTTACTATATGAAGGCAATTTAGCAAAGGGTTTTGATGGACAAGAGTGACTAGTGCCTATTCGATCCCGTGTACGGAGGCCGAGGATGATGGTGCTATACACAAATTTTATAGATATAGATAAAGTGTTCTTAGATGCAATCAAGATGCTGCATACAGGTAGATTTTTAGAGATCAGCACACACAACAATGCTGATGGCGCTGATAGAGCGATGACACAGTGAGAGGAGTGCTTCCTTCACCTAATTGGGGAGATGATGATGACACTAGAGGACATATGGTGTATTGTAATGTCCCCTTTCAAGTGGATACACTTAAACCTGAATCTGCATTCAAAGTGATTCTCAAAGAGACATTAGAAACTTTATAGATTAATAAATTTCAATGATGAGATCAAATAAGATCAATGATAATATAATTATATCATTCTTGTTAAAGGATTATTCCTTTCATTATTGCCACTCACTATTGATGACTATTCTACAAATACATTCCATAATTCAAAATCCATATCTTCCTTACTATTCCTCCTCACGAAATCAAGCTTTACATGACTAGGGCACACTGAAAGCATCTTTGATCCACCCTTAGGGAAACTATGTCCTAGTCTTGGGGCCTATATACGGATGGAATTACTCCGCCTCTCCCACAATACCTAACATTCCTTTAAGGACAAAATAATAGACCTGAAAATAGAAGTAACTAACTATGTTCATATCTCAATACTATTTCCCTTCTAATCCTTAACCACGGGTGGGGAATTACATGTCTAGGGCGTGCTAAACCCTCTCCAATGTGATTGGGACGGAATTACTTCACTCTCCCTAGCAACCATGTCTAGGGTGCGCTAAACCCTCTCCAATCCATCAGGATGAATTACTTTGCCTCTCCCTAACAAGACCATCTCCCCCTGGTTGTAGGAAATAGAAGTAATGAGATGAATATACCATCTCTTAGCAAGTTCATAATATGTATATATATATATATTTGTAATGATACTAATTGTGTATAGGAAAAATTGAGAGGTTGAATGATAAGATCAAAAAGTAATGATAATAACAACTCAATTACCATAACATCAAAAGATCTATCTAAGCAATAACCAAATCAATGAATAAATCAAATTACGAACAAAGAAGCTATCACCTAGACTATTTGGATCTCTTGGTTGGATGTAGATTGCTCTTCACATTGCAAAACCATGTTTGCAACAAGCAGATGTAGATTGTGTTTGTGCTCAAAGTGCTTAAGGGTGCTCAATGATACGATGGATGCTCAATGTGTTGTATGGATGCCTGAGAATAAATGATCAAAGAGGATTTGTTAAGGAGATGAGGGGGGTTTATATAGATTTCAAACATGATCGATCAACGCTCCAGAAAATTCAATGGAATCAATGGATGAGATAAATCTAGAATTCATGATGAATGTGCACCTGACATGTGTCACACAAAAAGCTATTTTTGTTTGAGTTAATTGTTTGATTTGACATAAAAAGACATAGAATAGACATATTTTTAGATTTCATTAAAATAGAAATGCTTTTTTCTAATTTATGAGTTGGCGATACAAACAATATTGATTAAGTCAATTAACTCAACTTGTAATTTGCTTTTTGCATGATTTGAGAAAAAATAAATAATAAATTATTTAATTTTGTGTGCATGATGAATAAGATTTATTTTTAGAGGAATTAGAAGATTTTTGAGGAAATTAAATAAATAAATTTATTTAATTGTTGTGCATAATTAGAAGACATAAAATAGATTTTAAAGATTTAAATAAATTAAACAAATAAATTGATTTAATTTATTTTACATGATGAAGGATAAATAAAATATTTGTTTGTATTTTATTTTAGAGATTGAGATTCAATTTAAATAAATTTGATGATTTATTTTAATTTGAAGAATAGTTGATTTAATTAAATAATTTAGAATTATTTAATTATATATATGAGGATTTGGAATGAAAATTAATTAAATAATCAAAATTATTTAATTTGGAATAATAAAGTTGATTTTGATGAAATTAATTAAATAAATAGAATTTATTCAATTAATGTTGATTTTAGGAAATTTGATGAAATGCAAGTGATTCGAAGACATGGTCTTTTTTAGGTGTCTACATTTTGCCCCTCTTTGAGATGGTGTTGCAAAGTAACATCATTTCAAAGAAATTTAAAACATAGTGCTTGATTGGTAGAAGATTGATTTAGAAGAAATTGGTTGGAAGAAAATGATTAGATTAGAAGTGTGATTACCCAGTCACTTAAAGCGAGGGTGACAAGGAAATATAAGATGAATGGTGATGATGATGATGATTATTCAAAAAAAAAAAGGCATTACCTGTATCAAGTTGTAAACCAATGATAATTGTTGATGATTGATAAAGATAGTGTCTAGTTTTAGAAATGAAACACCTCGTATAAGACGCTTAGTCTGGTTTCGAGAGTGTGACAATCTGTATAAGACAATTGATATGATTGATAGATTTATTGATGATAATGTCTAGTTTCAGGAAATGAAACATATCGTATAAGACGCCTAGTCTAGTTTTGACAATGCAACATCCTGTATAAGACAATTGATTGATGATGATTATGACATGATTAGGATCAAGACTAGGGTAAGTGCACAAAGATGAGGGACCAAAAGTCGCCACATGACTTTTTGGTCCCATACAAGTCATAACGCGAGTGCATTATAACGCGATTGCATTTTGTAAAAGCAAAACTCTATCTCTATCTTTCTCTCTCTCCCTCTCTCATTCTCGCTCTCTCTCCCCCCTCCCCCTCTCTCTCTAGGAGCTCTCTCTCTCTCAAAAATGACATAGAGAGAGAGAGAGAGTGTGTGTGTGTGTTTAGGGTTAGGGGCATTATTTGGGCTTTATGAGTTTAGGGTTGCTCAAGTTAAGGCTTTAGGGGAATTATTTAGGGTTTAGGGGTTTAGGGTTTCTTAGGTTTAGGGATTAGGGGTTAGGGTTTAGGGTTTAGAAAGAGATAGAGAGAGGAGACCAATAGAGATTGGGAGAGATAGAGGAGACATAGGGGAGAGATAAGGAGATAAGGAGTGAGGGACATGTCTAGAGACATAGGGAGAGAGATTGAGAGGTATAGGGACGATAGAGATAGGAAGATAGGGGAGATATATGGATATAGAGGTTTAGGGTTTAGGGATTAGGGGTTTGGGGTTTTAAGGGTTTAGGGTTTAGGGTTTATGGTTTAGGGGTTAGGTGTTAAGGTTTAGAGGTTTAGGGTTTAGGGGATAGAGAGAGAGAGAGAGGATCAATAGGGAGATATAGAGGAGACCAAGCGGAGAGATATAGAGATAGAGAGTGAGGGACATGGCCAGAGACATAGGGAGAGAGATTGAGAGGTAGAGGACGATAGAGATAGGGAGATTACCTAGGAGAGATAGGGAGATAGAGTTTTAGGGTTTAGGGGTTAGGATTTAGAGACATTATTTAGGGTTTAGAGGCATTATTTAGGGTTTAGGGGTTTAGAGGTAGAGAGAGGGGTTTAGGGAATTATTTAGGGTTTATGAGTTTAGGGTGTTGGGGTTTAGGGTTCAATTATTTAGGGTTTAGGGTTGCATGTCAAAAACAATATCTCTATATTTATCTCTCTCCCTCCCCTCTTTACATCATCAACTCTATCTCTCTCTCTTATAGGGTTGCTTAGGTTTATGGTTTAGGGTTTAGAGTTTAGGGTTTATGGTTTAGAGGTTAGGGGTTAAGTTTTAGAGGTTCAAGGTTTAGGGTTTAGAGAGAGAGAGAGGATAGATACAAAGATATAGAGGATACCGAGGGGAGAGATAGGGATATAGAGAGTGAGGGACATGGCCAGACATAGGGAGAGAGATTGAGAGGTAGAGGGATGATAAAGATAGGGAGATAGGGGAGAGATAGGGAGATAGAGGTTTAGGGTTGCTCAAGTTTAGGGTTTAGTGATTAGGGGTCAAGGTTTAGGGGCATTATTTAGGGTCTAGGGTTTATGGATTTAGGGGTTAAGGTTTAGAGGTATAGGGTTTAGGGTTTGGAGAGAGAGGACCAATTGGGTGATATAGAGGAGGCTAAGGGGAGAGATAGGGAGATAAAGAGTGAGGAACATGGCTAGAGACATAGGAAGAGAGATTGAGAGTTAGAGGGATGATAGAGATAGATAGATAGAGGTTTAGGGTTGCTTGGGTTAGGGTTTAGGGGCATTATTTAGGTTTAGAGGTTAGGGTTGCATGCCAAAAGCAATCTCTCTCTCTTTCCCCCCTAAACCCTAAATAATGCCCTAAACAATAACCCCTAACCCCTAAACCCTAAACCTAAGGAATGCTAAACCTGTATTCCCTATCTCTGCCTTATCTCCCTATATCTATCATCCCTCTACCTCTCAATCTCTCTCCCTATCTCTCTAGACATCTCGCTCACTTTCTATCTCCCTATTTCTCCCCTCTATCTCCTCTATCTCTCCTATCTATCTCTCCTCTCTCTCTACCTATCTATCTCTCCATATCTCCCTATCTCTTGCCTCTCTCTCTCCCTTATCATTCCTCTATCTTCCTATCTCTCCCCTTTATCTCTCCCTCTCCCTTATCGATGAAGGAAATGTAAATAAGAAAACTAGGACTCTCTCTCTCTCTCTCCCTCTCTCCTTATCTCTCCCCTATCTCTCCCTCCATCTCCCCCTCTCTCCCTCTTCCTCCCTCTCCATCTCCCTTATCAACAAAGAAAACGGAAACAAGAAAACTAGGACATGCAAAGAGGGATGAGGATATAGATTGGGAGGACGAAATGGAGACAAGATAAAATGAAAGTTGATTAGATGGGAAGAATGATGAGAGGAGAGGTGGAGAATAGTAAAATAGGGGAAATTGGTGGGATCTAAAGGGAAATTAGAAAGGAAAAGGAAAACTGAGAGAGAGAGAGAGAGAGAGAGAGAGAGAGAGAGAGAGAGAGAGAGAGAGAGAGAGAGAGAGAGAGAGAGAGAGAGAGAGGAGAGAGAGAGAGAGAGAGAGAGAGAGAGAGAGAGAGAGAGAGAGAGAGAGAGAGAGAGAGAGAGAGAGAGAGAGAGAGAGAGAGAGAGAGAGAGAGAGAGAGAGAGAGAGAGAGAGAGAGAGAGAGAGAGAGAGAGAGAGAGAGAGAGAGAGAGAGAGAGAGAGAGAGAGAGAGAGAGAGAGAGAGAGAGAGAGAGAGAGAGAGAGAGAGAGAGAGAGAGAGAGAGAGAGAGAGAGAGAGAGAGAGAGAGTTGTTTTTAGTTCACCATAACGTGATCACGTTATCTCTTGCCTCTCTCTCTCTCTCTCCCTTATCATTCCTCTATCTTCCTATCTCTCCCCTTTATCTCTCCCTCTCCCTTATCGACGAAGGAAATGAAATAAGAAAACTAGGACCCTCTCATCTCTCTCTCTCCCTATCTCCATATCTCTCCCCTATCTCTCCCCTCCATCTCCCCCCTCTCTCCCTCTTCCTCCCTCTCCATCTCCCATATCAACAAAGAAAATGGAAACAAAAAAACTAGGACATGAAAAGAGGGATGAGGATATAAATTGGGAGGATGAAATGGAAACAAGATAAAATAAAAGTTGATTAGATGGGAAGAATGATGAGAGGAGAGGTGGAAAATAATAAAATAGGGGAAATTGGTGGGATCTAAGGGAAATTAGAAAGGAAAAGGAAAACTAGAGAGAGAGAGAGAGAGAGAGAGAGAGAGAGAGAGAGAGAGAGA
Source organism: Cunninghamia lanceolata (assembly GCA_027924645.1). Classification (NCBI taxonomy): domain Eukaryota; kingdom Viridiplantae; phylum Streptophyta; class Pinopsida; order Cupressales; family Cupressaceae; genus Cunninghamia; species Cunninghamia lanceolata. Next base: position 2,987,905 of record BSBN01000619.1, on the reverse strand, counting down.
GAGAGAGAGTTGTTTTAGTTCACCATAACGTGATCAGGTTGTAACACGATCACATTATGTGAATGCACATAATGCGATTGCATTATAATGTGACTCGCATTATGTGCATTAACATAATGCGATTGCGTTATACATTGCCTTGGTTATTTCCAAGCCTAAGGCTTGGATTTGTCATGGGCTTCCAACCCAAAGTCTTGGACTGTGTTTAGGATGTCCAAAGACGTGTTTTTCCATAATTGTAGCAAAAACCACATAATTTGGATCGTGCTTCCCATTAGGTTTGCACATCTTTTGAATGAAAACTAAAAAAAAATACCACCATAATCTTAATCTCTTTGTTAGCTATCTAACCATATAGTTTTTTTCACATTTTGATTACGTTTAGGGTTTCATCTCGAATTTATTTGTTAGTGTGTCCATTTTTTTGTCAAAACCAGTGTCTAGTATTTTTGACTTTTTTAGCTGTTCATCAAATTTGAAATAAGTTACATTTTTATAAACTAGACTCATTTCTACTTGTATTCAAAATAAATTTTCAATTTTTGATTGTTTTCAAACATTTTAGGGGGGAGCACGCTCAAATTTCTATTTTTCAGGATGTGTCCACTTTAAAAATTACTAAAAAATCAATTATTCATGAAAAAATTATCAGAAAAATTACAGATAAACTACATGGTGTTAGCTAATTTCTCACTGGAGTTATTATTGAAATACTAAAAAAAGTTAACATTTAGGGGGAGCACACCAGATGCTATGTTATATTTTTTTGAGAAAAACAGACCATTTGTGTGCTCCCCCTTTTTGAATCCCTTAATCTCAACCATTTTTGGAAACAATTAGTAGTTTAGAAACTAGATTTGGAGCACTACGACTCTTGTTTTTGTTCCGTCTTTAAATTTTGAGTGTAGCTATCTTTGATTTCTCATCAACATCAATGTTTCCTAATTTCATAAAAAAGTGGCATCTTAAGACCCCATTTTGGTCCCTCATCTTTGTGTACTTCCTTGAAACATCATTGAGATTCACTATTTTTATCTAACATATTTGTTTCTGTTAGACTTAGGGCACACAATTAAGAGGGGGGGTGAATTAGTTGTGCAAACTTTTCTTGCAATTACACACTTAACTCCTTTTAGCAATTCAGTAGCATAATAATAAATTAACCATGGAAACACAATGCAACAAATCAATAGCAGAAACACATCAACACATGAGACACCAAGATTTTGACGTGGAAAAATCGGTTAAGGGAAAAACCACGAGGTGATTAACCAAGAATGTATTCTCTGTTAGAAGAATAGAAAGAACAAAATGACACATGCCAATTAGGGCTCACTACCCGAGCACACTGCTCACAAGAGGCTCACTGCCTACAAGAGACACACTGTCTACAAGAAATAAATATCACATACATGAACTGGAGAATAGCATCTTCACCATGCTTGAATCAGTTCCATTTAAGCCCAATACTTCTACTCTACCTTTCACTCTCCTCCTTGCTACCACACACTCATCTCAACAAGGACAACTTTGAAATGACTTCGCAATCCCTTATTTATACAAGACATCAACTTAGGAATGATCATCTAAGTCGGCAAACATCACAAGAACATCCGCAGGATGTGTAACTCATCCGGTCAAGCCAGTCTCAGAAAGAACACCATCATCTGGAAGTTATTCTTCAATGCGAACTCAACTTCAACGTGGACCACCAACACGAACTGGACACGATGCAAAGACCTCCACAAGCTTGCCTAAATCACCAGAACATCCATACTTCATCTACTTACTAAAATCCATCTCCCCTTCATCCAGAATCTCAAGAACACAGTCTGTCATTACTGTTACAAAAAGAATAGATGCTTGCGGACCTTCAAACCATGAACCAATCTAGTTGACATTCCATAAAGACTTCCTCAACACTCCCTCAAATCTGCAGAACAAGACAATGCAATTCTGGATCTCACCGAACCTATCTGTAACACTCTGTCACCACTGAACATCTCCTGGAACCAGTTTTACTTGAGCGGCCACAACTTCTTCAGATCTTCATGCGGACCTCTGAAATCTCTACTGGACCACCTTAAGACACATATCTACAAACCCTTTAAACCACATTACTTTGATACTCATCCTATCTTGGACTTTTTACCTTACTGTTATCACTGATCTTCACTGTTCCTAATTGAGACTAATTTTCTCAATATCCTCAGCACACAGCTCATCCAATCCTTATCATTAATGCAACAGGAGTATGTTGACATCAATGACAACACTGATTAGGCCCATACTTGCAACAGTGTCCTATGCAGGTATAGGTAAAATCATGTTGCTGATCTGAAGACATAATAGCATGCGGTGCAAAGTGGGCTCCCACAAGGGTTGAGCCCAACATGCTGCCCATGAATCTTCAAGAGGGGTTTGAAATAGGAATTCATGTTTTTAATGCAAATAGAAAATTTCAACTAAAGGAGTAAGTCATAAAGTGTTTATAGCAGCCTCAAGATCAATGTTCATTCATGATTATCAGCTCAAACATGATGAGATGAGAATCACAAATGAGTAGTGAGCTCATTCAAGGTTGCCCAATGAGGTGTGAAACTGAGTAAAAGGTATTTCCAACATCAGAATATCTATTGCTCTGTTATTACATCTATTTGTTGTCACAATATCATATATTGTCAAATATATGCATTCAATCACTATATTGGAACAACAAAAGCCATTGAACACATGGAACAACCATAAAGAATAAAAATCACTCACCATATGCCTCTATAGTAGACAAGATGGAGCCATGGAGTACAAGTACAAATGAAAGATGATCATCCTCAAGATATGATGTAACACCATGAATCAAATGAAAGGGCAACTCATGCCACAACAAGCATACTCCTGAATCTTGAAAAGATATTATACAATTGAATAGAGAGGTAAGTGTATTTATAATGACTAAATTCCAAGGAGAAATCAGAGGCTATAGGAGATCATGGTAAGTAATGCTTATTTTAGTTAAGAGATAGTACATGAAGGTATAAAGTTGGTAGTAGTGAGTTCAATCATGAACAACATCAACCCCATAATACATATTGCTTCAGCCATATGTGTAGAAGCAATTATAAAAATGAGTGTCATCATTATACATGAATGATCTAATTGATGAGTAATGTTGTTGATACCATACTCAAAGATGTATGTGCTATACAAAATGAAATGAAGAGGCTATATATAGTATATGTGAGAACACATTTGGTGCAAATTCATAAAGTGCAATGAGCTTATCTATCATAGTGACAAGTGCATATAGGTTTATATCAGCTTAGAAATTGCAAGAGAAGAGTTTATATAGTATTTTCAATGTCATGTTCATCTATAGGAGGTGTAAATAAGGGTACAGTTGCAAGTGAAATGGTCATGCCATCATAAGGACAAGTTAGCTATAAATCAGTCATGAATAGATATGTTAGATGGACCAAGGTTGTTTATAAGTTTTGTATTTGTTTCTTCATGAAGAAAGCTCAAAATCAAAGCCTATATCAAATTTGTATGAGGCAAAGACAAAGTACCAGTAATTCCATTTAAAATGTGTTCATGTAGCCAAAACCAAGTTATATTTTCTTTGTAATATCATGTCAAATTGTCAGAAGAAAGAAAATTTTAGATGTAGAGCAAAGTGAAGAGTTTCAAGTTTTGCAGGCCCAAGTATTACACAGAGAATAGCAAAGATGGAATATATTGTTTATCATATATTCTTGTTCTTGTAAATGATCATTACATGCTACTACAAAGAAAAATTTAAGCACCAAGAGCCCATGGCCCTATATAGTGGAAGACAAAAGTTTTGTCTTTTGCATTTCAAAAAATAGAGAACTTACAAGTGCATCAAGTATACAAAAAATGAATTAAAAAAAACCATTTTGTGCCATCAAAGTTCGTGGCCTAAGACTGTGTTTCTCTTCATTATTATAGAAACCCATTTGAGTTTGAGCATAATTATCAAATACAAAGAAAGAAGTGTGGGGTTTTAAATGTATGCAGGATCGAGTGAATATTCAAAAGTAAACAAATGTGCAGATATCAATAGTTATATGATAAACTAGAAGATGCCTTATTGAGGCCGTGACCATAGAGCCTATCAAATTTGCAAGAGTAGTGATTAAACCCTAATGGAGTTTATATCAAGTAACTATCAAAGCCTATATCTATCTGCATAGAACAAAGACAAATACAGGATAAGATAGAGAGGGTTCGAGCCCATGAGGGTTTGTTAGGACTCAAAAATGAGGAAGAATACCAAGTATGGCCGTAGCCCCAACAAAGGAATTATATAGAAGTGTCATAGTAAAGTGATCAAACCCTAAGCTTTCATGGCCGCGGCTTTTAACAATAATGAAACTTTGTTTTTTGCAGGGCTCAAAAGATGAAAACTTACCTTATTTTTGTTCTTGAGTGAAGATATGAATACATGGAGGCTGCAGATGTTTTGCTCATATATTGTCTCCAAATGAGTTCCAACCAGTTATTCATGGCAGTTCCCAAACATAGAAAAATAAACCATAGTGAGGATTCAAAGAAATGCATCAGAAAACCTATCATAGCCGTGGCCTAAGATCATAAACCAGTGTTGAAATGAATGAATATGGTCCAAATTTGTGATAAGAAAGTCTTACCTTATTTTTTTGGCAAGGATCTTTAGAAATTTTCTTAGAGACAACAAGAAATTGAGGGTTTTGACCTCTGAAACCTAGCCCTCATGGCGGCTAGAGGCAGAGCCTCTTTTCATCGAAAAGGTTGAATGCAAATGAGCCCAAAAAGTTAGGGCATTCAAGTGTTTAGGGTTTCCTTTGTGCCCTAATTCAAATGGGGCATTTCTGTCACATTTGAATTAAATCAAATGCCTTAGCTAATACCCCTTGTGGTTTTACTCATCTTGCATATGCCTAGTCTTCATGACTTAGGATGTTTTATGTCTTAGGGCCCTTTGCCACATATGTCGTATTGCCTTAGGAGTTTTTGTAGATTGAATGGAGGACAGATCTTAGGTATTTTTTTTATTTCTAAACGTTCAATAGTGCCTTTAAAATTTTATGATCAAATGCTCAAATGAAGTGTATCATACTTGGCTAAATAATCACATAAGCCTTTTATTTTCTTCAAAGAATCAAATCAAACCAAATCAGAGATAAAACTACAAAATCCATTGTAAAACATTATTAAAGCAACACTTTTATAAATTGCTTTAGTAATTGTTATTTTTATGTAGTTAAAGAAAATCAAATCTAGACTAAATCATATCTTTCTAGATTTGGTTTCCTTGGGTGAAATACAGAAAAAATGGGCAAATTGGAGCTTTTATTGATTAGGTAAAGCCTGATTTTGAGGAGATTTTGGTGGGACCACTTTGGATAGCATTTGGTAGCTTTTCTCTTCAGTTTGGAGGCAGTTTAGTGATTTTTTTGGTGGCTTTTCTGTGGAGCTCGAAAATGGATTAGGATGGCTATTTTGAGGAGTTCTTTTAGCTTTTCCTTGAGGAGATTTTTGGAGGTATGTATAGGAGAAAAAAACTTAGTTTTTTTCTTAGTTTAGAATATTGTTTCTTCCTCTCTCGTTTACTTGTAGAGAGTTTTTTAAACATTTTGTACTTAGTTTCTACTCCTTTCAAATTAATAAAGCAGCAGAGTTATCCTTTTCATGTTTTCTACTTCATTTTTGTAGTTAATGCTTTGATATTCAATTGTGATTCTATTTTTGAATCCTTTTCCTATGTCTCATTGTTGCAAGATTGAGTGTGGGAGTTTCATGTAATGCAAGTTGCATGTTATGTTTAGGCTGGTTAGTGGGTTGAAGTTGTGATAAAACTTGTGTTTGTCCTTCATGCAAACCTCTAGCTTTCAAGCTTTCATGCAAATTACTTATGTATTGCATTATTTTAGTGAAATTGTGAGGATAAAAGGCTTTGTGAGGTTGATTGTGAGTCAAGTTAGTGAATAGATTAGAGTTCTAGTGCAACACCTGTTAGAGTTTAGAATTTCATTTTCAGTCAACCTTCTATCCTTTTTCCTCAGAAAGTCTTTTAGTTTAGGCGATCTGCTAGGGGAACCAGCTCACTTTGGAGGTTCACTCCAAGTTCTAGGAAACCCACAGGCCTAGAAGTGTTCCCATGTGTCAACATGTAGCTAAGTTGATAGCTTAGCATTTGGGTGCATACTTTGTTGATAATAGGCGGGTTTAAAATTTCAAAATTTTAGAAACGGGTACCCATTTTAAAAATAACGGGTACCCATTTCTAAAAAATAAAAAAATTAGCCCTAGGCATGTAAAAAAAAGCTTTTTGAAAACGGGTACCCATTTTGAAATAGGTACCTATTTCAAACAGGTACCCATTTCAAAACGGATACCTATTTCAAAACAGGTACCCGTTTTCAAAAAGTATTTTTTTACATGCCTATGGCTAATTTTCTTTGTTTGAAAATGGGTAGGTCCATTTTGGAATGGGTACCCGTTTCATAACGGGTACCCATTTTTCTTCGGGAACCCAATCCTAAATGGGTACCCATTTTTTACAAAACAGTTACTTGTTCCAAGCAACATTTTCCATCCGCAGAAGACTTCCGTAAAATGTATACTCAACTTCTTGCTTTAAACCCCTAGTATCGTTTCTTGCCACCATCTTCTTCCTTCAACTTGTACACCCACCTATTTTTCAAAAAATTACAGTTTGGAGGAAGAGAGACCAAGTCCATGTTTGACAGCAAACTCATTTCTTAGATCTCATGGCATCCATCAATTCTAACTATCATTGTCATTGCAAGCTTCTTTGAATGTTGCAAGTTCAACTTGATCCGAAATTAGTAGATGTTGAATAAAATCATCATACTTTGATTGAGGCTTGCACTTCCTAGTGGATCTCCTCAATAGAGGAATTTGTCTGCATATTTCTCTCACTATGATCCCATGAATTTTCTTGCTCTCCATTATTTTAATTTGCCTGTGCTCTAGCGACTTCATTATGGGACATAAGAGAATGTGGAAAAAACATTTTATTAAAGAGTGGTTGATTTAGAGAGGTGAACAACTGATTTGAATACGACATAGGTGTCACAACCCACATTTGAATTTTGAATTCAAATTTAAATACTATTGTAATAATGTCACAACATTTGAATTTTGAATACTAGAAATTTGAAAACATAAAACATAAAATGTAGATTAATTTAAAAATACAGATAATGTGGACACCATTAAAAAAATTGAGGATAAGATTATTATAATTGAGGATAAGATTATCATTAAACAAAGAAGGTGGATGAAGCATTATTAGTAAACAAGGAAGGTGGATGAAGCATTAGCATTAAACAAAGAAGGTGGATGAAGCATTATCAATAAACAAAGAAGGTGGATGAAGCATTAGCATTAAACAAAGAAAATGGAGGATGCATTACCAATAAACAAAGAGAGTGGAGGATCATGGAATTTTCTATAAAATGCCTCGATTGTAAGGAAGAAGAACACACTAATTTCTGGTTTGGGAATGTTGGAGAGATTTAAGTTAGGCATGCTGTTCCGTTGACGTGGGAGCCTACAGCTTTAGCAAGGTAGCTATTTCAGAAAAGAGCAATTATGTTTAGAATATGTTACAAGATAGTTGCATTTCTTCCTTCTATTTTCTTTTCTACAATGTATTCCGTTGACAGGTACACCACTGACCATTATATATTCCTTCAATTGTTGCAAGATTTATTGAAACCTATGGGGTGCATATTGTTACATTTACAATAGTCAGTGGTAGTGCATATTGTTACATTTACAATAGTCGGTGGTAGTGCATATACTAGTCGGTGGTAGAAATGTAAAATACATTAAGCAACATCACACATCATCATTATCTGAGAAAGAAATACAGGATTATATAAAGAATGTTGCAGATCAAAAGTTTTCCAATCTAGAAAATTCTCAAAGTTTTTGTGCAAGGTCTGAGAGGAGAAGGCAAGTATTTTGATTTTACTGTAGCATGTAAATTTCTTTGGTACTCATATAATTGTTCTCCCCTCCTATTTGGCTTGTTTGTTTTTGATAAGCTATGGATTTTTTTTTCTTCTGTCCAAACTGTTTTGGCTGACTATAGATTGCTGATAATTATTTGTTTAAAAACTTGATGAATCCATATTCTGTTGAGTAACTGGGTTGAGGCGTCCATGCTGAACATTCTACTTAAACATCATTTCCTTTAAAGGCCAAACAGTTAATAGCAATTTTACATAGCAATTTTACACCTCATCCACATCAAAATGTGGTAAATATTTATCCTATTTTGCCAAAATTAACATTTAACTATTAAACTAGATGATGCTTAAGAATAACCGCTATGAAGCTCATCCCTTATCTGGTCCTTCACCAGAACGGACCCCATGTGAGACCTACAGTGCGCACAAGACTCCAGAAACTCATCGCATTCCTTTATGAAAATAACTAAACTGAATAAAAACTTGGTTATAGTTTACCCAACCATATCTGCAAGTAGTTACTCAGTTAAGATTATTACAGTTACACTTCATATTGATTTGAGTAGTACACTGAATAATGTACTTACTGAGATTAAATCCAGGAACGTTGTTGTCAATCTTTCCGTCGACAGGGGAGTCTCATTTGATAGCGTGTTTGAGGGGTTCTCACATTCATTAACTGTGAGTACTATGAATTGAACTTGTGACTTCGTGAGTAAGAACTGAGTAGAATCCGAGCATAAGAGCTTTGGATCCCCTATTATATTCTAATAGATTCATAGATACAGGTGCAACTGAGTGTTTTATAAATCCTAGATTTGTATTGAAGTTATCTAGATAGGTCAGTTTCTTGTTTAATTATTGGATGGCTCAGTATGAGAACCAAGTGAGGGAAAGGCAGATCATTACTAGTAGACAGGGATTTATAACTACACTATAATTTGTGTGATTCCTTTAGGAGTCTTATGATATTAATCTAGGGTAAGAAGAAGTTTTGTAGGAAATGATTTCTTTGTCTTTTATGTAAGGAAATAATTCTTGATGTATGTGAATAATTGAATGACTTTAGAAGTTATGTTGTATTCTCAATACTAATGTTCTTGAAGTTATACTCAAACATTGGGTACTCTCTTGTTAGTGGTCCACAGGTGATAATCTATAGCTCATGTGCTTATATTAATTGGACCTTAGAATCTAAACCCTTGTATGTGTATATTAGAATGCAAAGTCAACATATCTCTTAACCACCATCTTGTGTTTGGTAGAATACCATTGGGAAGTGGTGTGCATTCTAACATTTATTATTTCCTAGAGATTATGAGGAAAGTATGGAAATATCATATCTTCTACCCCATATTTAAATCAAGGAATCAACAACTACTACATAATTAGAGAATTGAGTCATAATTCAATTAACCGAAACTAAGAATCACCATATTTTTAATGTTTGCTCTATCTTAGAAGAGTTTGATCATGCGACAACTATGAAACATTCATGAATGTACATACAAAAAAAAGTAGACACCCAAGTTTACCTTAAAACAACTAATTATCATTTCTTATGTATTAGGAAACATAGTTACCATTGATCAAGTATATACAAAAGTTTATTAATAATGGAAATTAATCAATTTTGTTAAAGTATAAATCTAATTACGGAATTTCAAGTGAACCTCTTGTGAAGACATCTATCTTATTTTACAAATTTTTATTAATCCTTACTAGTTTCAATTTGAAAGTGAGCTTATAATGGTACATTTGAATAGAATGGATTAAATATTTTCAAAATTATCATGCATCTTTATGTTCCTTTATCAATTTTCTTAGTTAGTGATTATGCAAGTTTTTCTTTTCATCTAGATAGGTAAACCTTGTAAATAAAACGTCCAAACTCAAACAAATCACAGTGTTCGGTATTTACGGTACCTTTGGGTCACGTTTACGGGTAATGCCGTCACGTTGAACCAAGTACCTCATGCCTAACATAGCTGCAACAACGACGTCTAGGCACCATCCCTCTAAATCGTCGGGGAGTAATAAGGAACATGTCGAAGTTAAATCCGCAGGAAGGGAAAATCTCCTCGGATATCTCATTAAGAAGATTAACTAAAAAGAGAGGATGAGTCTATTGAACTAATGATTAGCTTGATGCTCATTTGGAAAACACTCCAAGCATACTAATAGAAAATGAGGCTTATTGACACGTGGGTTTAGGTCGGGGAGGACATATGAAATGTCAGATAGGGTAACTAGGTCAATCCAGAAACACTATCTATCATATGCTTTCACCTTGCCCTTGCAGATCGTGGTGAAAGTACTAGGGGATCAAGAACGGACTTAGTCACGATAATTATCTAATCTAACTTGGAGAAGCAAATTAGATTTCATGGGTAGTTACCTTATAGGGATTCCTCCACACTAGGACTAACTGACAAACACCCTTTTAGGTGTTTGTGGTAGTGGACTAACTTCTATACCTATTTCACCGAGTGGGTGGCAGCCAACGAAGAACTGTCTGGGGCAGGGAATAACCCTAGAAAGGGTTGGGTACCCGCTCACAGTTACATCAAACATAGTGCAAAATAGAACTACATGTTTGCATTCCCCACGTTACTCACATCCTAAGGAGGGGGCCTTGATCTTGTGGATACAGGGTATGTAGGCAGTCTGGACGGCGAAGGATGCCCCTAGTACTTAGGTCCCCTGGATGTAGGGAGTCCTACAATTAGCATCATGATCTTAATTTTCTGAGTAGTGATTACTGAGTTGTGTTAACATGAGATTGTTAAGTTCATTTTGTACAGATGATAAGGATACAGTTACTAGAGGAGAAGCAAGCTATTGAAAATGAATGCAGGATGTAATGCATGACTTAAGGTATGAACTGACCCGTTGTTCTTCTAGGTTATCTTACATAATGTACCTTCTCTTGTAATGTACTCTCTCTTCACTAGATTTAAAAGTGGTGATCTTTTAAGAACCTGATGATTCTAGGAAACTAAATTTCAAGTTTCATCGCATTGCTATAGCATACATTAAGCACTTCTGGATGAATTTCACATTTCCTACATCTGCCAGATCAAAATTTTTATTCATTGGTATTTTTGAAATCAGAGTTTAATGTTATTTGATTTAGGATGAGTTGGGTCCTTACATGTGGTATCAGAGCATTTGGTTTGGACACTAGGCCTAAAGGTTCGCTAACCTAAAGCATGGTCAGAATTAAGACATAAGACTAATAGTATTTCCCTCTTGTGATCTAATGATCGTCTAGTTAATGATAAACATGGATAGAAACATGAAAAAGAAATGATAAGGTCGTAAGTAAACCCTCCCTAGAAGGTGAAGTGGATAGCTTGATGACAGTAATGGTATGTGTAACGGGACAACAGTAATTGGGTACATGACAATCGTAAGACTGGTGAAGTGAATATCATATTTCGTGGCGCATCGTAAACTTTTTAGAATGGCATGCCCTGGGTTGTATGGGGTCATATGACTATTCATTTGGATTTTCAATATAGAAGTATGAGAAGGTTGTTTCAAGTTTTGTGGCGAATGCTTAACATGACATGGTGATTATCATTGTTCTCTATGTGGTTTGAGACCATTGCCTGATTTAGTTATTCGAGTGATAGAAGTCTACCCAGTTTCCATACTCCCCTTAGGTGGTCTTGTTGTAAGGCTACATGGTGATTGTAATGTGCAAATTTTATGAGATTGTTGCATTATTTATTCTTGTGATAAATATTTTAAAAGCCGCAGTGTTTTATTTCTTTATTTAAATTTTGATGGTCCCTTTGCCTCAAGGACTTGTTCCTTGTTGAACTTGGGATGTTGCAATAATTTCTATCTTTGATCTTCACTTTTTCTTGGCTTGTTTTATTTTAATTGAGGATTTAACTTATTGACTTGTTTCACTTAATCCTTCTTGTTTTGAGGCATTTTTAATTTTACAATTGCTGGCATGTGTGGAGTAATGTGACTTCTGTAAAATTGCCATATATAGGTAGGGCCCTGGCAGGTTGTATGGGGGAGTAGGTGACTTGGGGAGATTCTACTGTAAGGATGGGGTTGCAAATGGGACTGGTATGGGACAGTCATAAGCCATCCATCCCCCTAGATCCATGTGTTTGTTTCTTGCATATTTCCCTCTTGGAGGATAACACCTTAAACAAATGCAAGGTATTAGGAAACGCGTGGAGGGGTTCTTGAGAGGGCCCTGAAAACCATCTTTATTTCTCGATTACTTGGCACTAAGAAGACCATGATGAAAACCCCTTGTGGGCATCATGCGTAATCCCTTCTCCATTCATTTTGTATCCCTACACTTGGGGGCAAAACCGTATCCTTCATCCACATCCAAAATATCCTTGCACATCTTATCCACTGTCTTATCCTTATCCTATCATATTCTTATCCACTATATCCCCCACCTTAGATCTTGATAAAGACAAGGGGTAAAATATCAACAACATGCTTTGAAGACCTCTTGGCATACTTCCTTTCCAAGTATATCCTCCATTCATCTATTGCAACCACTTGAGTAGGAACAGTTGATGTCAAAAGTGTCCCTTTGAATCCTTCCTCCAATTGCTCATTTTCCATTTCCTACTCTGATAGCTCCTCAACAATATCTCGATTTTCATAAACTTCAGTATCCATAAACCATAGACTATCCCCAGGGAAAACATTCAAGTCAGCTGAAGTGGCCAATTCATTACCCGTTCCATTGTGCCTTTATGAAGCTTCTAATTTTCCTTCACCACACCAAGGGACTCCCACACCATCATCTTCAATTGATACACAGTTGTACATCCAGAAACTCTCAAGTTAATTGAGCTACCATTTGTCGATGTCTTCCAAGACCTCTTTGATGTGCGCCGTTCAACATTAGATAAAGACCCAGAGGAAGCTAAAATGGACCTAGGAGGTTCTTTACATCGAAAAAGATGTATACGAATCTCCTCATTTCTATATTCCAATTTATGCATAAATTTACAACTTTCTCTATCCTCGATGCACTCTTTACAGATCTCTGGTTGTGTTCTTAGAGTATGGATTTTACTCATCTTACACTCCTGATCATCAACATTTAAGTCCTCCTTTGTTATTGGCACTTCCTTGCAGCTTTCATAAATCCTTGAGACTATATGATGAGTACTAGAGATAGCTATTGACTTTTGAGAAACTGATGACATTCATGGACTCCTATTTTGGGAAGCTTCTATCAATTTTGGGATGCTATCACTACTTTTAGATAACAAGCCTTCAGGTGGTACTAATTGATGTGGCAGTCGCGAAGAGAGATGGATGGAAAGTTTGGAAGAATTTTTGAGAAATCAACATGTGTGATTGCTAGAATTGTTACCTTTCACTTGAATGTTGAGATGTATAATATGATATCAGAATAATGGAAGTCACTGGTACTCAGAAGAATCCCTGGGGTGGATTACTTGTACCCGGCTTTGCCAAAACTGAAAAGTCACTGATACTCAGAAGATTCCCCAGGGTGGCTTACTTGTACCTGGCTTTGCCAAAACTGAGGTGTGTACAAGTTGATATTGTGTATCCCTGGTTGACATCCTCAACACAGTTCTTGGGTAGATATTGTGGTCTCCAGGAAGTGACTCATGGATCTGGATTGATCCCAAAGGAGCCAAAAGTCTCTGGCCAGAGCATAATGATTCCTGTCCTATTTAGCCCAGTTGGCTATTGTATTTACTTATCCCGTATTGGATAGAGTATTGGTCCGTTTGACCACTAGGCCTTTTGGCCACTGTTTGTTCTACCCGAATCAGGTAGCGATAAGGTCCGTTTGACCAGTGTAGGCCATTTGGTCATTATTTTGGAGAATTATCCAAAATCAAAAGGTGTAATTCAAAGTTGTTGGAAACAGAGAGAGGAATAGAAGACGGTTTGAAATAATTGAAAAGGGAGAACAGTAATAGGATTTAAAGAACATGTTAATCAGTTGGAGAAGTCACTTGTCGCATGCAGCAAAGAAAGTGAAAACTTGAAATCTAAGCCTGAACCTTGTGATGTTTCGTGATGTTGCAGAAGTTTCTTTAGAAGATGAAAGTGAAGATAATAGTGTGACTGAATTGCATTTACTAGTTGGCCCAAAGGATAGAAGAGCCCGGTTGGCTTTATTTCAGTATGTCCCGTTTTGGACACTTTAGCCCGGAGTGGCTATTTCCTGAGTACTCAGATTGATTAAGAGAATATAATTCTTCTAATCTACAGTGGTGCATCACTACTCTTGGATTCGAGCACATGTTGGAGTAAACTTCAAATGTAACTAAATTTTTTGATAAAGATCTAGATTACCAAGGGAGAATCTATGAACCTAAATTTTTATTGACCGCACTTAGAAAGTTGATTTATCGTTGATGATGGAAATTTTAAAGTGAATTTCAGACTCGAGGACAAGTTACAAGGATATGATTTGAAAAGTTAAAGATGTTTCTTAAACTCACAATGTCATGATAATACACGGATACTTTATCATTTTGGAAACTAGTAGAATTTTAATTACGAACTATAACTTCAATGATGTTTAGATGATATAGACGATTATACGTAGATGATACACTATGATAGACTATTTTGTTGTGGGATGGACTCTGAAGGTAGGCAAACATACTGATAGTAAATGATGCTTATTTCTATGGACTTTTATATATATGTTTTGACCTTATTTCTAATATGCATCAAGACGATGCATAAATGTAGGGGAGAAGGATGTCACAACCCACATTTGAAATTTGAATTCAAATTTAAATACTATTGTAATAATGTCACAACATTTGAATTTTGAATATTAGAAATTTGAAAACATAAAACATAAAATGTAGATTAATTTAAAAATACAAATAATGTGGATACCATTAAAAAAATTGAGGATAAGATTATTATAATTGAGGATAAGATTATCATTAAACAAAGAAGGTGGATGAAGCATTATCAGTAAACAAAGAAGGTGGATGAAGCATTAGCATTAAACAAAGAAGGTGGATGAAGCATTATCAGTAAACAAAGAAGGTGGATGAAGCATTAGCATTAAACAAAGAAAATGGAGGATGCATTACCAATAAACAAAGAGAGTGGAGGATCATGGAATTTTCTATAAAATGCCTCGATTGTAAGGAAGAAGGGCACACTGATTTCTGGTTTGGGAATGCTGGAGAGATTTAAGTCAGGCATGTTGTTCCATTGACGTGGGAGCCTACAGCTTTAGCAAGGTAGCTATTTCAGAAAAGAGCAATTATGTTTAGAATATGTTACAAGATAGTTGCGTTTCTTCCTTCTATTTTCTTTTCTACAATGTATTCCGTTGACAGGTACACCACTGACCATTATATATTCCTTCAATTGTTGCAAGATTTATTGAAACCTATGGGGTGCATATTGTTACATTTACAATAGTCGGTGGTAGTGCATATACTAGTCAGTGGTAGAAATGTAAAATACGTTAAGCAACATCACACATCAGCATTATCTGAGAAAGAAATACAGGATTATATAAAGAATGTTGCAGATCAAATGTTTTCTGATCTAGAAAATTCTCAAAGTTTTTGTGCAAGGTCTGAGAGGAGAAGGCAAGTATTTTGATTTTACTGTAGCATGTAAATTTCTTTGGTACTCATATAATTGTCCTCCCCTCCTATTTGGCTTGTTTGTTTCTGATAAGCTATGAATTTTTTTTCCTTCTGTCCAAACTATTTTGGTTGACTGTAGATTGCCAATAATTATTTGTTTAAAAACTTGATGAATCCATATTCTGTTGAGTAACTGGGTTGAGGCATCCATGCTGAACATTCTACTTAAACATCATTTCCTTTAATGGCCAAACAGTTAATAGCAATTTTACATAGCAATTTTACACCTCATCCACATCAAAATGTGATAAATATTTATCCTATTTTGCCAAAATTGACATTTAACTATTAAACTAGATGATGCTTAAGAATAACCACTATGAAGCCCATCCCTTGTCTAGTCCTTCACTAGAACGGACCCCATGTGAGACCTACAGTGCGCACAAGACTCCAGAAACTCATCGTATTCCTCTATGAAAATAACTAAACTGAATAAAAACTTGGTTATAGTTTACCCAACCATATCTGCAAGTAGTTACTCAGTTAAGATTATTACAGTTACACTTCATATTGATTTGAGTAGTACACTGAATAACATACTTACTGAGATTAAATCCAGGAACGTTGTTGTCAATCTTTCCGTCGACAGGGGAGTCTCATTTGATAGCATGTTTGAGGGGTTCTCACATTCATTAACTGTGAGTAATATGAATTGAACTCGTGACTTCGTGAGTAAGAACTGAGTAGAATCCGAGCATAAGAGCTTTGGATCCCCTATTATATTCTACTAGATTCATAGATACAGGTGCAACTGAGTGTTTTATAGATCCTAGATTTGTATCAAAGTTATCTAGATAGGCCGGTTTCTTGTCTAATTATTGGATGGCTTAGTATGAGAACCAAGTGAGGGAAAGGCAGATCATTACTAGTAGACAGGGATTTATAACTACACTATAATTTGTGTGATTCCTTTAGGAGTCTTATGATATTAATCTAGGGTAAGAAGAAGTTTTGTAGGAAATGATTTCTTTGTCTTTTATGTAAGGAAATAATTCTTGATGTATGTGAATAATTGAATGACTTTAGAAGTCATGTTGTATTCTCAATACTAATGTTCTTGAAGTTATACTCAAACATTGGGTACTCTCTTGTGAGTGGTCCACTGGTGATAATCTATAGCTCATGTGCTTATATTAATTGGACCTTAGAATCTAAACCCTTGTATGTGTATATTAGAATGCAAAGTCAACATATCTCTTAACCACCATCTTGTGTTTGGTAGAATACCATTGGGAAGTGGTGTGCATCCTAACATATATTATTTCCTAGAGATTATGAGGAAAGTATGGAAATATCATATCTTCTACCCCATATTTAAATCAAGGAATCAACAACAACTACATAATTAGAGAATTGAGTCATAATTCAATTAACTGAAACTAAGAATCACCATATTTTTAATGTTTGCTCTATCTTAGAAGAGTTTGATCGTGCGACAACTATGAAACATTCATGAATGTACATACAAAAAAAAGTAGACACCCAAGTTTACCTTGAAACAACTAATTATCATTTCTTATGTATTAGGAAACATAGTTACCATTGATCAAGTATATACAAAAGTTTATTAATAATGGAAATTAATCAATTTTGTTAAAGTATAAATCTAATTACAGAATTTCAAGTGAACCTCTTGTGAAGACATCTATCTTATTTTACAAATTTTTATTAATCCTTACTAGTTTCAATTTGAAAGTGAGCTTATAATGGTACATTTGAATAGAATGGATTAAATATTTTCAAAATTATCATGCATCTTTATGTTCCTTTATCAATTTTCTTAGTTAGTGATTATGCAAGTTTTTCTTTTCATCTAGATAGGTAAACGTTGTAAATAAAACATCCAAACTCAAACAAATCGCAGTGTTCGGTATTTACGATACCTCTGGGTCACGTTTATGGGTAATGCCATCGCGTTGAACCAAGTATCTCGCACCTAACATAGCTGCAACAACGACGTCTGGGCACCATCCCTCTAAATCGTCGGGGAGTAATAAGGAACATGTCGAAGTTAAATCCACAGGAAGGGAAAATCTCCTCGAATATCTCATTAAGAAGATTAACTAAAAAGAGAGGATGAGTCTATTGAACTAATGATTACCTTGATGCTCATTTGAAAAACACTCTAAGCATACTAATAGAAAATGAGGCTTACTGACACGTGGGTTTAGGTCGGGGAGGACATATGAAATGTCAGATAGGGCAACTAGGTCAATCCAGAAACGCTATCTATCATATGCTTTCACCTTGCCCTTGTAGATTGTGGTGAAAGTACTAGGGGATCAAGAACGGACTTAGTCACGATAATTATCTAATCTGACTTGGGGAAGCAAATTAGATTTCATGGGTAGTTACCTTATAGGGATTCCTCCACACTAGGACTAACTAACAAACACCCTTTTAGGTGTTTGTGGTAGTGGACTAACTTCCGTACCTGTTTCACTGAGTGGGTGGCAGCCGACGAAGAACTGTCTGGGGTAGGGAATTACCCTAGAAAGGGCTAGGTACCCGCTCACAGTTACATCAAACATAGTGCAAAATAGAACTACATGTTTGCATTCCCCGCGTTAGTCACATCCTAAGGAGGTGGCCTTGATCCCGTGGATACAGGGTATGTAGGCAGTCTGGATGGCGAAGGATGCCCCCAGTACTTAGGTCCCCTGGATGTAGGGAGTCCTACAATTAGCATCGTGATCTTAATTCTCTGAGTAGTGATTACTGAGTTGTGTTAACATGAGATTGTTAAGTTCATTTTGTGCAGATGATAAGGATACAGTTACTAGAGGAGAAGCAAGCTATCGAAAATGAATGCAGGATGTAATGCATGACTTAAGGTATGAACTGACCTGTTGTTCTTCTAGGTTATCTTACATAATGTACCTTCTCTCGTAATGTACTCTCTCTTCACTAGATTTAAAAGTGGTGATCTTTTAAGAACATGATGATTCTAGGAAACTAAATTTCAAGTTTCATCGCATTGCTATAGCATACATTAAGCACTTCTGTATGAATTTCACATTTCCTACATCTGCCAGATCAAAACTTTTATTCATTGGTATTTTTGAAATCAGAGTTTAATGTTATTTGATTTAGGATGAGTCGGGTCCTTACAATAGGTGACATAGATTGTGTTGACTCCTATGTAGACCTTTCAATAGGAAGACTTTGTGTTGATTGTTACATAGGAGCTGAAGTAAATCCTTGTGTTGAAGCTTGACTTTGTGGAGTTGGGTTGTGTAGAAACTAGAGTGTTAGGTGCTGGAAAACATGAGGTGCTAGCTAACGCATAAGGAAGTAAATCTTGTGGCATACTTTATGGATAATTATATGCCAAACTTCCTTGATCCATATCCTGCGCCATGCTTGGAATATGCTGCATCAGGTTTGGTGTATGCTATCCATATATTGAGGAGTATGATGTGGTAGATGGCAATAAGGTGTATACAACGATTTAAACACATCACTTCCATTAGAAATATCATCTAGAGGTACAATCTCCTTCATTAGTGTTCCCTATTATGCTAGATAGGGTATAGATTTTTCATTGAAAATTACGTCTCTGCTGTGAGTTACCTATTTTGAGACCGGATCTCACAACTTGTAACTATTTTTATCTTCCCCATAACCTGTTGTTATATGGAGCCTAATTAGACTTAGAGGTTAAATTTACCGCACTTTTATCAGCACGGTTTCCCCCCAAATCATTTAACAGGGGAGTGCAGGGGCCAGAGCCCCTCCTGCAGGGCCCATCGGGGCGGAGCCCACGGTAGGGGTCTGGGGGTGCCCCCGAAGCAAAAATTGCCTATTATTTTATAAAGGTGTTGGGATTTATTTTTCTATTGGCCAACATAAAAAACCCTATTTTTGTAACCGACATAAGGCTTGATAAAAGTGGCTAAGGGTTAAGTATTTTGTTGATGTATTGTAGCATTTTGTAGCAGTATTGAGTTGCAAGGATTGCTGGTTGTAATCAGTTTGATTTAGCCCGAGTTTGGGTGAACCATGTTAAAACTTGTCTCTCGCTATTATTATTTCTGTGTATTTTTATTCCTCTATTTAATCTTTATTTGCATTTAATTGATATCTTCTACATGCAATTCCTAACATAACCAACGAAAATACACAAGTTTTAGACTTCATTTCCTTCTTTGTTCGTTTTTCCTGTGGGATGTGAACCAAGGCCTCACACTCGAACACCCACAAGTGATTGTAAGAAATTCTCCTTCCCAACCACTTCTCCTCCAGAATCTCAAAATTCAACTAGGATGATGGACCTCGGTTGATCAAATACACACATGTATTAACAACCTCTACCCAAAAATCTTCTCCCAAACCTGCATTAGAGAGCATGTTGTGAGCTCTCTCCAAGATTGTTCGATTCAACCTCTCAGCTGCACCATATTATTGAAGGGTGAATGGAACAATATTGATCCATTTAACACCATTATCTACACAAAACTGATCAAACTCCAAAGAGTAAAACTCACCACCATCCTTAGTTTTGAGGCACTTAATTTTATGATCGGTTTGATTTTCAACTAATGCTTTAAAATTTTTGAACATGCTAAATACTTTAGATTTCCTCTTTAGCATATAAAACCAAACCTTCCTAGTACAATCATCTAATAAAGTAACAAAGTAATTAGAGCCACCAATGGAAGTCACCTCCGTAGGACCAAAGACATCCGAATACACTAGCTCCAATGGTCTTTTCTTCATGTCATGTTCCTTGGTAGAGAAGCTGATCCTCTTTTGTTTGCCATAAATACAATGCTCACACAACTCCAAATCAACAGATTTGAAACTTGGAAATTGTTCCCGTTTGTTCAAAATCTCAAGGCCTTTCTTGCTTATATGACCAATGCTTATATGACCAAGCCTCTTGTGCCAAAGCTCTGTACTGCAACCACCATCATAGCTCCCACTTCAACGTGACTCTCTAGCACATACAAAGTGTCTAATTTGCTGCCTCTTACAATCACCAAGGCTCCTTTGGTCACCTTTCAAGTGCTTGACTCAAAATTGATGCTACAACCTTGAGCATCTAGCTATCTCACAGAAATTAGATTTCTTTTGAGTTTAGAAACATGTCTCACATCACGCAACAACCAATTATTTCCATTTTTTAATTTCAAAAACACATCTCCTTTACCAACAATGTCACAAGGTTCATCATCACCAAGATAGACCTTACTAAAGTTTCCTTCTTGATAGCTTTTGAAAACTTTCCAGCACGAAGTGACATGAAAGAAGCATCGGAATCCAACACCCACACATTAGTTGTAGTTTCACATGTAAATATAAATAATGCACCTGCATCATCCTCATATGCTGCATTACCTCATGTTCTTTTGATTGTCCTTCAACCTTCTTGAAAGACCAACAATTCTTTTTAATGTGGCCTTCCTTGCCACAAAACCAGCAACCTAAATTTCTGCCCCTAGATTTAGATCTTCTTCTATTGTTATTTCTTTCTCATTCTTGGGATCTGCCCCTATTGGCAAAAATCAAAGGCTCACTGGATGAAGTACCTTGATATTTTCTTCTCATGTCTTCACTAAGAAGAATTGCAACCACATCATCAAACTTCAACACATTTCCTTTCATATTTCCCGATACCAAACTACTAACTGCAATGACAACACCTTCCCAACTACCGGGAAGTGAACACAAAAGCAAGATGACTTTGATTTCATCTTTGAAATTAATATCAACATAAATTAATTGGCTGATCAAAGTATTAAATTCATTTAAATGATTGGAAATGTTGCTACCTTCCTTCATCTTCAGATTGAACAATTTCTTCATCAGGAAGACTTTATTAGAAGCAGAAGCCCTCTCGTACATGTCAGACAATCTGTCCCATAAACCTTTTGCTATCTTCTCTGTTGCAACATTGAACAAGACACTGCTGGAAAAAGAGAGGATGATAGTTGCCACAACCTTTTTGTCCAAAACATCCCAATCTTCATTGGACATTGCAGCTAGCTTCTTCGACTTTCCCTCAAGCGCTATTGAGAGATTTTTTTGAATTATGAGAGCTTGCAATTGTAGCTTTCATATCCCGAAGTTCTGGCCTGAGAATTTTTCAATTCTCCACTTATCTCTGTCCTCCATCTCTTCTCAAAACTCCAAGCTTTGATACCACTTGTTGAGTATAAAGTGCAGATTATAAAACTAGATCAAAATAGAAAAATAATAAAAAAACATAAAATAGAGACAAACAAAACAGCGACACAAGAAGTTACATGGTTCACCAAAGTATGGCCACATCCAAGGGAAAAGCAAGGCAAACACTCTTATTACTTGCAGCAGAGAGAATACAATGTTTCGTCATACAATCAAAGTGATTGAAATGAGAGTAAGTAATGTTCTCTTCAGAGCAAACGAAGAGTCATGAGAAGAGGAAAACAAAGAGAACTGTGGTTGGACTTCACAACCAACAAGTTTCATTATCATTAATCTAGACCAAAATCTTGATTTTCTTACTTGGGTGCAAGACTAAGCACACTCGAGATAGTCAAGCAACCTCCATATAGTTGTTTGTTGTGCTTAACAAGATTCATTAGTGACCTTGGAAGAGAGTCCACAAATATCTTTAGACAAACCATGATCTTATTCAAAAGATTCTCTAAAATGTAGTCAAACACTACCATTATCGTCAAAATGCTATGTAATGTCCAACAAGTTTTCCAAGTCGTGTAACAACCATTGACCTTTCTTTTTTATTTTTCATTTCTTTTGCATAGAAAAATTTGACTACATTCATAGAACTCATGTGTATGCCAAAAGTTTCAATGGGATACATATCTTGAGATTATCCAAAGCTAGAAGAGCCTTCAAGTCCTAACATATAGTTTAGTTGCTATACGAATTAGTAATCTCAATCACTGAAGAAGATTCAGTAAAAATATTGTAATCAAAATGTTTGCAATGTTTAGCAGGTCCGTGCATTTCGCCATTTCACCATTAGATCTTATCCAATTGTAGAGCTAACGAACATGGTAATTATGTTTAAAAAAAACATATTATGGTGTTTCTCTAACTTATATTATTATACCAGGTTTTCGTACATTGTATTCAAGATTTCATATAAATTGTTTAAGAATATTATTTAGATTAGTGTATGAAACCTGAGATCGTCTTGATTTTCTTTAAACCTGTAGCAATGCTTTAAACACAGGATTTAAACACAATTACACATGTTGACATAAACACAATATAGTAATATTGATATTGCTGTAAAAATCTTGTGTCTGAAAATTTATAGCTAAACTACATAACAATTATTTTAATGAAGTGTGCATGTTTAAACTAGGTGCAACACCCCAAAATTGTATAGTGCTTAATGAGTCTCTATGTTGTAAAACAGTTGGTTGGTCAAAATCTTCTTGATTCGTCGATTTGTGTCCACCGTATGAACAAACAGTACGGTTGAAGAGACAGAGGCGCATTTAACAAGATGGCAACGAAAGATCAAAATGAAAAAAAAATCAAAATGAAATAAAGTCGCAAATTTGGTAAACAATAGACACAACAACGTACTAGTTGTTTAGGGTAAAATCCAAAATTATATAAATACCCAGCAACCCTAAACAAAGACCCATGTTTATGTTGGCAGAAACAGGGGGACAGAGCAGGGGAGGCAGGACAATGGCCACCAGAAAAATACAAAAACAAAAACAAAACCTAATGCTACAGCAATGTAAAGAACAACAAGAACAAATACACACACAGATAGAAAGAGAAGAGAGATGACAGCAAAATATTTTTATATATTTTCTTTCTTCTATGAATACATACAAACTTCAAATACAAATTACAGTCAGAGCTGCTGCTCTGTTTTCTTACTCTGCCCTAGTCTCTGGAGCTGCACACTATCTGTCTGGAGCTGCCTAGAACTCCATAGCTGTCTACTGTTGCTGCTGCAACATTCCTCTCTACTGTTCTCTCCTGGAACCTTCTAATTCCTCTACTATCATTCTTCTGCTGCTGCAGGATTAACTCATTCTCTGTCTTCTTTATTTCCCTCTCTTTTGTCTCTTGTCTCATACCCAGCAAAAAATGGGCACTCAACCTCTTTCAAATTCAAATCCACCTACCTCATTAATTTCTGGTAGGCCAATGGTGCTGGAGTCTAACGCGGGGACAGTCAACATTAATTGGATACTGACGGAGGATTAATATTTCCAACACTCCCCCTTAATCTGAAGTCAAACATCAAACAACAATCTTCATTCTGGAATTGATCTCCGGAGTTATACACTTGCCTTTGCCTTTCCAGAGCAGATCTCCGGAGCTCTTTCTGTTGTGTTGCAACATTTCTGGAGCTCTTCTCTGTATTTTCGGAGCTGACTTCCTGTTTCAGCGGCTCCGGAGCATCTCCGGAGCTGACTCTCTGCAACTCTGAAGTTCCTTTTCTGCATCTCTGGAGCATCTCTGGAGCTGCACATACATTCCAGAGTTGAATCTCTGGAGCTGTCCTGCTGTCTTTCTGAATTTGAACCTCCGGAGCTGTTTTCTTTGTAGGACTGCACACCTCCGTAGCTGTCCTCTTTCCGGGGCTGCAAACCTCCGGAGCTATCCACAATGCCTAGCGTATCTCTTAGGTGTTCAAAGAATCTTTCGGCAATGCTTTTAAGAAAATATCAGCGAGCTGCTGCTCAGATCTGAAATAATGCATCTCAATTTCTTCTCGTTCTACCAACTCCCTAATGAAGTGATAGCAGATCTTAATGTGCTTGCTTCGTCCGTGGAAGACTAGATTTTTCGTCAGGGCTATTGATGAAACATTGTCACAATGAATGGTTGTACCATCTTCTTGCTGCTCATACAAATCTGCAAGGATTCTTCTTAGCCAAATAGCCTGACAAGCTGCTGCATTTGCTGCAATATACTCAGCTTCTACTGTAGAGAGAGAAACAATGGGCTGCTTCTTGGATGCCCAAGATATCACACCTGAACCCATGTGAAATACATAGCCGGATGTGCTCTTCCGGTCATCAACGTTTCCTACCCAATCACTGTCAGTGAAACTAGCCAATTTAAACTCATCAAAAACATCATACAAAATGCCATAACCTATTGTGCCATTAACATACCTCAGAATCCTCTTTCCTGCTTGCCAATATGTTTCCTTAGGCTTCTCCATGAACCTAGAAATCAGGCTTACATCATACATCAAATCAGGCCTAGTTGCTGTCAAGTACATGAGGCTTCCAACCATGCTCTTGTAAAGGGTTGGGTTTATTTCCCTGCTGCTGTCCTCTTTACTCAACTTCAGACCTGTGGCTGTTGGCGTAGGGGCAGGTTTACTGTTCTCCATTTAAAACCTTTTCACAATCTGTTTGGCATAGTTAGTTTGTAAAATAAATATGCCATACTCTGTTTGCTTGACCTCAATGCCGAGAAAATACTTCAGCAGACCTAAGTCTGTCATCTCAAACTCATTCTTCATTGCCTCTTTGAAATCAACAATGAAAAGATCACTAATGCCAGTAAAAATCAGATCATCTACATACAAAAAAGCAATCAAAATTTTACCTTCTGTTGCTTTGATGTAGAGAGTGGGCTCACTGCTGCTTTTGCTAAAGCCATTGCTCATCAAGTATGAGTCAATCCTGCTGTACCATGCCCTAGGTGCTTGTTTCAGCCCATAGAGGGCTTTCCGGAGCCTGTATACTTTATCCTCTTGCCCTGGGACTTCATAGTCAGGTGGCTGCTCCACATACACTTCCTCTTTCAGCACTCCGTTCAAGAAGGCTGACTTACATCCATCTGAAACACCTTCCATCTGTGTTGGGCTGCAATTGCTATGACTGCCCGAACTATTTCCAGCCTTGCAACTGGTGCATAGGTCTCATCATAATCTCTTCCAGGCTGTTGTTTGTACCCTTTGACAACTAGCCTTGCCTTATGTCTTTCAATCTTTCCTTCAACAGTTGACTTGGTCTTGTAGACCCACTTAACTCCAATCACTTGTTTACCCTTGGGTAAATCAGTTAGCTGCCATGTGTCATTCCTCTCTATGGCATCTAATTCTTCATCCATAGCCTTACACCATTTCTCTTCTTTCACAGCTTCTTTAAAGTAGATTGGATCACTAGAAGAAAACAACGCAAAATTCAAATCTTCATCATCATCAGCATACCTTGTGCTGTCATAAATCTCCTTCACACTCTTTGTCCTCCATGGCATCAATGATGCGAGTGTGGGGTCTAAATTGCCTCCAGAGCTGCAGTTGTGACGACCTCTAGAGCTGCTGCATTGACCTCTGGAACTGCAGTTCTAATGACCTCTAGAGCTGCTGCACAGACCTCCGGAGTTGCTGTTATAACGTCCTCCAGAGCTGCTGTTCTCTGGAGTTGCAGACCTTCGGAGCTGCTGATCTCTGAAGCTGCAATGCTGCTGTCTACCTCCGGAGCTGCTGTGTTGAGCATCTCCAGAGTTGCTGTTCTCTAGTGCTCTACGGTAGTTTCTCCCCGAGCTGCTGCTCTTCGTAGCTCCTCCAGAGTTGCTGTCCTCTGGAGCTTCTTCATCTTCAAGGGGTATTGTGACTGAAATACCCGTAGTGCTATCCACCGTTCCATCCCATGCTTCATTCTCAATGAATTCAATGTCTCTGCTAATCACAAGTTTTTTGGTGATGGGATTAAACAATCTGTAGGCTTGTGATTCTTCACTATAACCTGTGAAGATACATTTCTCACCTTTATAATCAAATTTTTTCCTCTTCTCTTTAGGCACGAATGCATATGCCACACACCCAAAAATTCTTAGGTGCTCAACTGTCTATTTGCAGTTTGTCCACGCCTTTTGTGGAATCCGATCACGTACAGCCTTTGTAGGACACCTATTCAATAGGTACACCGCTGTTGCTACAGCTTCACCCCAATAATCATTAGACAGTCCCTTTTCCTTCAGCATGCTTGCTGCCATCTCTGTGATGGTTCTGTTTTTCCTTTCAGCAACTCCATTTTGCTGTGGAGTATACCTTGTTGTGAACTGTTTATGAATGCCTTCATACTTGCAGAAATTCAGAAATTGTTTGGAGACATATTCTCCTCCTCTATCTGTTCTTAGGGCCTTGATATGTCGGCCGCTTTGCTTTTCAGCCAATGCCTTAAACTCCTTGAACTTCTCAAAGGCCTTTGATTTATTTTTCAAGAAATAAATCCAAATTTTTCTGCTGTAATCATCAATGAAGGTCATGAAATATACATTCCCACCTAATGTGGGAGTCTTCATAGAGCCACATAAATCTGAATGCACCAACTCCAAAGGTGCTTTTGCCCTTCTAGAATACCCTGATTGAAAGGGTTGTCTATGCTGCTTTCCTAGAATGCAGGCTTCACATTTTCTATCGAGCTCTAAAATGTTCGGTAGCCCTCTAACCATGCCTTTCCTAGACAGTAAACTCAAACCAGAAAAGCTTAAGTGCCCATACCTTAAATGCCAAAGTTTGGATGGGTCTTTGATAACTGTCCTAAAGGCGGTTTGCTGTCCCACTGCTGTGAGTGCCGGAGATAGTGCAAGAAACTGCGCTAGAGATAGCGCTGGAGATGGCACCGGAGTCAGCGACAGGGGAAACATTCTGTTTCTCGTCATCTGCACTGCTGCAATCACTTTCTTGCTGCCTCCTCTATCAAATATAGTGCACCTTCCATTTTCCATTAGGATTCTATAACCGTTTTGGACCATCTGTCCAATGCTCAAGAGGTTATGTTTTATGCCTGGGGCATAATAGACATCATGGATCTGCATTTTCTCACCTTGCTTGCTAAGGAATGTTATGATGCCTCTTCCTATGACAGGAACCTTTTGGCTGTTCCCCATCATGATTTCAGACTTGACATTTTTGTCAATGGAGGCAAACAGATTTTCATTACCACTCATGTGGTTGCTACACCCGCTGTCCGAATACCAGACTTCAGGCTGCTCTTCTCAGCAAGGTTGCACACTATAAATACCTTGGACTGTTTTTCATTTCCAGCCCTATTCTCATTTGCTACATTAGCATTTTGGCCTTCATGGTCTTGCTGCTTCTTTCTAGACTCACTAACATAATGGCTGAATTTATGACAGTAAT
Organism: Cunninghamia lanceolata; assembly: GCA_027924645.1. Classification (NCBI taxonomy): domain Eukaryota; kingdom Viridiplantae; phylum Streptophyta; class Pinopsida; order Cupressales; family Cupressaceae; genus Cunninghamia; species Cunninghamia lanceolata. The sequence goes on along the minus strand of BSBN01000619.1, from coordinate 2,960,153 downwards.
AGCATTGAATATTACTTTTGTCATACCTCTGATTAGAACTATTGTTCTTCTTCATTCCTTGATAACTTGGCTATGAGCTGCTTGCCTCTTCTTGGCTGTTTGAAACTCCTCTTCCGAAGTTGCTTCTTCCTCTACCTCTTTGACCTTTACCTCTACTGTTTCTTCCTCTTCCCCGACCTCTTGCATTGGTCTGAGCTTTGAAAGCTTGCTCAAGGGAAGAAGCGGATCTATTCAATCGTTGCTCATGGCTTTGTAGAAAGCCCATCAACTCATCCACTGCCATCTTGGACAAGTCCTTTGTCTCTTCAATGGTTATGACTATAGGGTCAAATCTGGAAGGTAGACTTCTTAAGATTTTTTCAACAATCCTTTGTTCATCCATGGTTTCTCCATTTATCCTTAGCTGATTTAGCATGGTAGAAACCCTGGTGTGAAAGTCTGAAATAGACTCACTCTCTTTCATCTGAAGCATCTCAAAATCTCTTCTAAACAGCTGGAGCTTGACTGACCTCACTTTGTCAGTTCCCTTGTAGCTGTTCTGCAGTATCTCCCAAGCTTGCTTTGAATAGTTTGCTGCTATAATGCGGGGGAAAATAGCCTCTGTCAAGGCTGCCTCAATTAGACTGAGGGCTTTTGCATCTTTCATCTTAGTTTCCTTCAACTAGTTTCTTTGAGCATTTGTTAGGGCTGCATAGGCTACTGGGTCTGAGATGTCTGTGAACCCATTAGTGACCAAATCCCATAGGTCATTCGCAACCAGAATTGTCTTCATCTTTTTAGACCAAATATCATAGTTCTGCCCATCAAAACTCGGTGGCTGCTACCATCTTTTGCTGTCCCCACCTACCATGAATGCCTAGACAAAACTAGGGCTTATAAAACACCCACACAAACTTAACTGCTTAGAAAAACAGGGCTCTAATACCACTTGTTGGCAGAAATAGGGGGACAGAGCAGGGCAGGCAGGACAATGGTCACCAGAAAAATACAAAAACAAAAACAAAACCCAATGCTACAGCAATGTAAAGAACAGCAAGAACAAATACACACACAGACAGAAAGAGAAGAGAGATGATAGCAAAATATTTTTATATATTTTCCTTCTTCTATGAATACATACAAACTTCAAATACAAATTACAGTCAGAGTTGCTGCTCTGTTTTCTTACTCTGCCCCAGTCTCTGGAGCTGCACACTATCTGTCTGGAGCTGCCTAGAACTCCGTAGCTGTCTACTGTTGCTGCTGCAACATTCCTCTCTGCTGTTCTCTCCTAGAACCTTCTAATTCCTCTGCTATCATTCTTCTGCTGCTACAGGATTAACTCATTCTCTGTCTTGTTTATTTCCCTCTCTTTTGTCTCTTGTCTCATACCCAGCGAAAAATGGGCGCTCAACCTCTTTCAAATTCAAATCCACCTATCTCATTAATTTCTGGCAGGCCAACGGTGCTGGAGTCTGACGCTGGGGCAATCAGCATTAATTGGATACTGACGGAGGATTAATATTTCCAACAGTTTAATATTCTAAAATCTTGAAGTTCCCTATAAGATTTTTCAATCCCCCTTCTTGTACACGCCGACTCGATAAGAGATATGGAATGATATTTGAATTTGGTTCTGGCTTTGGACACTCCCCACCGGGGTAATACGAGTGTCGTAGCTTGCTTTGTTTCTTTCACAGCTCTGTTGATTTCTTCAAGTAGATCTTGAGCAGCCGAGTCCGACAATCCCTACATTATAACAACAGTTTTTAAAAAAATTACAAAATTACAAGAGTCACTTATAATTTGAGGTATAAATGAGGTGTAAATTTGCTATTCATTATTTGATCATTAAAATGGATGATGTTTAAATAGAATGTGACCCAACTGATTGATTCAAAAATACATACCTTCACCCTGAGCCTCTTTCTAATCTTTGCTTTAAAGCTTCACGAGATAATTTGCACCAGTGGAGCACAGATTGTTCAGGATAATCATTTGAAGCATGATTTAACTGCCTTGCATTTTCTTTGAAGTGAAATACGGCTTTGTCACGAGCTCTGGAGGCGGCTCCTTTTGTGAAAAAATAGCTAAGAAATATTTTCTTTGAATTCGCCCTAAAAAACACATACATGTCATACTTCTGTACATGTTATTTAAATGGGAAAAGACATTAAAAGTGTAGCATACTCACTTTATATAGCCTTCCCATCTCTTTTTGTGTTTATTAAATGACACGCCAAATGTTTTTGTTGATTTGGTGAATTGATTCAGTGGCTGAGATTCCCCTGGAACCACATCTTCAGTAGAAGTTGAACCTAAATATGGTTGAGGAGCAGCATCCATTAACGTTTCTTGTGAGTTTGCTATAAATATACATGTAGCAGCATCAGACAGAATATGTAGATTGTAAAAATCCGTTACAAATTGTTTAGAACCCATTACAACAGGTTTACTCTCATCTAATCAAAATAGATTGAGCTCTCTCAAATATAATATCTCGAATCTATTTCTGTACTATAATCTTAGAGCCCACAGGGATATCAAAAGTCATGGGAAGCCTAAAGTTTGTGCCCTCTTATCAGCTTTGCAGCCATTCTTACAACAATTTGCAACGTTTTCAATCTGGAAAAAGGATTTTATACATAAATATTCTCCATGAGCATTTAGGCGACTGGCAAAAAGCGTGAAAACCGTTTACCACCCTCCCCCTAAGGCGTAAAACACGGCAAGATCTTAAGCACAGCGTTGAAAATACCAACCAGGTAAAATATGTGAATATATATTGTTGTATTGCTGTATGCATTGTTTGACTATTGAAATGGATGATGTTTATGATGTTTAAGTAGACTGGTTCAGCCCTGTAGACAATTCCTTTTTTAGAAAATATGAACCAGGTAAAAAGTGTGAATATATATTCTTGGTATGCATTCTTTGACCATTGAAATAGATGATGTTCAAGTAGATTGATTCAGAACCATTTTACCAGGTTAAACGTTGGCATAAAAAAATAAAAATGTGGCATGAGAGTTATAAAGGTAAAGATACTAAGGAAAAATGTTACATTAAAAATTGAAATATCACCTTGAAAGTTTGAAAAGAAAACATTTTTCAGAATTGCAGTTAATTAGTTCTTGCATCTTTTATTTTTTTGGTTGTTTATTGTTTGAGGAAACTAATTTCTCCACAGTTCTTTACTAGTTTGTTATTAGTTTACTTTTGTTTTGTAACTTGTTGAAATGGTTCTATGTACGATTGTAATATCTTTTTATTTGTAGTTTTTGTCAAAGTATTGAGGTTGTTGAATGAAATTTAGTTGATCTTCTTGTTTGTCGTAGCAAACTTTTCTCTCTTCAGCCTTCAAACTGGTAACACAGCAGGAAGATCATGGAATCGAAGCTATATGTATTGGAAGATCATAACAAGGTTCAGTTTGATTGGTTCTAGTTTGCGAATCTCAGGAGAAATAAAAGTGTGTTTGTAGGCCGCAGCCGCTAAGGAAATAATTGAAGTATTGAGTCGCCTAAAGTCTGAAGAGAGAAAAAAAAATCCACAAAAGCTACAGGTGAAAGACAAAAGGTTGCTGCCGAAAATTGTTGAAAAGAAAGAAGATTAATACAAAGTGAGAAAGGACAAATCAAAGACGCAGCAAATAAAAACAATATAGAAAAAAAGTGAGTAAAAATGTAGCTAAAAAAGTCAAGCACCGGCAAAAGGAAAAATCAAAACTACCATTGGTTCCTTATTATCTAAATATGGATTCAAATCATGTTCCCAAAGTGACGATTATCCAAGTGAAAATTGAATGTGTCAAATAATAAAATATCAAGGAAAAGGATTAGGTCTCCATGGTCAATGAATATTGGGGTCCATACATTTTAATACAAATTAGGGATTTTAAGGCATTATGAACAATTTAAATATGTTGATAAACTTCTTCCAACATCAAAATAGGTTCTTCCCACTGTTCCTATAAAGAGTTTATTGCTACCAACCTTTTTATTGACACCATTATCCCTATCACCAACCTTGACCATCCATCACCTCAACTCATAGATCAGGACCAATGAAATTACACATCATTTGGCTTATTTCAAAATGATGATGCTATCACAAAATTCATGGAATCACTAGATAATATTTCTCAATGGGACCATAACATAAAATTTGGAAGTGATTTGGATCCACCAGCATATGAAGCAAAGAGCCCATAAGAATCCAAGGATCACCATTCACAAAGCATTGATAGGCAATGTCAAATCAAAATTAAGTCAAAAATTAAAATCACTCCAAAGGGAAATGTGGGTCCACCAATAAAAAAGGAAGAAACAAATGTATGTGGATCACAAATAAAAGAGAAGTAATGAATCAAGGTGGAACATTCAAATCCATATCTCCAAAATCTAATTCTATATTCAAATCTAAAACCCCCTAATCAATCCAAATATCCAAATCTTATACCCACATCCCAATCCAAAAATCTGAATTGCCCATCTACAATCCTATCCAAACATACCAATCCTAAGTCTAACTTCATTTGGTCCCTAAATCCTAAAATTTGAAATCCAAAAATCTAAGCATCCCTACAAGTCTCGAATCACATAATCCAAAATCCCAAATCCAAATCCGAAGCTTCAAAATCTATCATCCAATCCAAAGCATATCCAACCATAGAATGTAATATGGTTTGCAAAATTGTTGGTCTAGATTCCCCTTGTCCCCATGAAATTTACTCATGCCTCCACAATCCCATCCTTCCATCCAGCCCCTTTTTAATAATTGAATCCATTATCCAATATACATCCACAATCACACCCCTTTAATCCAAGCTTTCACATAATCACCATGCATCCTTCATCCAACCTACCTTCCATTACATTTTCCTTGACAACATCCGCTAACATAGGGGCTATGATGATATCATGTTTAGATTTGGGAGAAGCCAACTTAGCAATCAACAAGGTTCCCAACAACATCCATAGAATGCAACACCAATAACATGGTCCATGTGAAGTACTTATTCATAATGGGATATATTAGCTCACCATGGAAATAGATGCTTGAATCCAAAAATTTCCATCCAAATCCGAACATCCCAAACTTAAGACAAATCTAACAATACCAATCAAAACATTAGAAAAATTGAAAGAAAAAATCAAGAGTAAAGAGAAATTTTCATCCTAGATGGTGAAAACCATTATTATAGTGCCTTAGACTAGTACCATGATGAAAACCCATTCTTAGGCATCATGTGTACGTCATCTATCTATGTGAACCCTACAATTGGGGGCAAACTTTTCCCATACTATCATACCCATCCATTATATTCACATATCTATCTCGTCGTAACCAATCTATCCTCTCTTCCCACTTTTGACCTTAGTAAAGACAAGGGCACGATGTTGAAACATGATTTGGACACCTCTTGATATACTTAATTTATTTTATACGAAATATTACAACACATTGTTAGAAGCATTGTAGCACAACATCATGAGTGACATCTATAGAGTGGGGGCATGCTATTACTACACGATGTAGTCTTGGAGATCACATCCTAGACCCCTCCATCAATGCATCCCCCGTCCATCCCATTCCAAATCCTTCAAACATCCATAATGAACCCTACATCCATTCCATTCACTGGCTACAATCCCTCAATCATTCCATCCAATCCTCCCTTCATCCGTATCTCTAGGCTTGGTTTTCACTTATCATTGGTTCCAAGAAAAAGGATATTCAGATGCAATCCAATGCAATAGTCCCATTAAACCACAACAATTCATCCAATAATGTAAAAAGAGTTTGAGATGATGGATATGGAATTGATAAAATATTTTCTAATTATTGAAGTGAGTCAAACAAATATAAAAAATTTATTTGTTGATCAAAATATGCCAATGATATCTTGAAAAGGTATAGAAATTTGATGAACTGCAAGTTAGCAATGACACCTGTTTCCACAAGATTAAATTGAGAAATAACTTTGTACAAAAGACTTGTTGGTAGTTTGATGTACTTCATTACCACAAGACTTGATATCATGTATGGAGTAAGATTGATTTTAAGTTTCATGGAGTCACCAAAGGATTCTCACTAATAAACTTTGGAAAAATAATATTGAGATATGTTAATGGCACTAATAATCATGGTATTTTATACTCTACATCTAATGAATTTGAGCTAATTGGTTACATAGACAATGATTGGGCAGGGAACATTGATGATATAAAGAGTACCTCTGCACATATATCTTTCATCTTGGTTTAGAAGTAGTGTCATGGGCTTCCAAAAAAACAACCCATTGTAACTCTTTCTATAGTAGAAGTACAATATGTGGTAGCTATAAAAACATGTCAAATAGTATGGATGAGAAGAATAACATCAAATTTGAAGCAAGAGCAAGAATGATAAATAAAAATATTTTGTGATGATAACTTTATCAAAAAAACATGTTTTAATAAAAAGAGTAAGCATATTGATACATTATATCACCTCATCAGGGAACTAGTTAATAATGGTGAAATATATTTAGAGTCTTATAGTTTAGTACATCAATTTGCAGACATATTTATACAATCTTTATCTAAAGAAGATTTTAAAATATTGAGAGAAAATCTTGGATTCATCAATTTGAGATCAAATGCATAGCAATGCTCAAGTCAAGATTGAGGAGGGTGTTAGAAATATAATCTTGTCCCTCAAGTTTTCTTTGTACAAATACATTAATGTTAAGTCTACAAGTCATATCAAGTCAAGTTAAAAGCTTGAAGCACAAGTTAAGAGTACAAGTCATGTCAATAGTACATGGCATTTCAAACCAAGTTAGAGACTTGGAGTGCAAGTGAAGTTAAGATCCTGAAGTACAAGTCAAGAGTACATATCATGTAATATAGTCAAGTCAAGTTAGAAACTAGAGTGCAAATCATGGATATTGCACATGTATTATGTATACATCCTTGTAACACAATAAATGATGATGAAGAGGGAAAAAGTGCCTTTATGCTGCAACATTTTTATCAACAATTTTTTTTTTGTTTTGCATATATTTTCTCATTTGCGCGTGCTCTATTATCTATATAGAACAATATTTCAGTTTTTGTTGTTGGTCCACAAACTCTTGGGCCTTTGCTTGTTCCATCATGTATATGGTGGGAAGCAAATGCAAATATGCACAATATGTTTATAGAACTAATCAAAGCACTCAAAGTTAAATTTCTAAATAAAAAGGAGACTTGTAAAAGGAAATGGGATTGTGGGGTCAAAGCACTTCTATAAAACTACACCTTTGTACAAAGAGCAAAATCAACTCTTATACTGTGGAGGCTATTAGAAAGAAATTGGATTGTAGGGTTAAATGCAACCCTTTGGATTGTGATCACTTCTCCACATGATTTGAAATTGAGCCTCATATTATTATGAATTCAATATTTTTTAGTACTAGATTGACTCTCCATAAGGTTGAAACCAACCATTTTATAGTACTAAAGGGTTGAAACTAATCCTCCTATTTTGTGCATGGATCACCATAGATTTTCACTTTCATGAGTTTCTTGATTCATTTAATTCGTTTCTTGTCAAATATTGCTTTCATTGAAAACACTGCTAGCAATTTTCCATATTAAAATTTGTTCACATGTTAACTATTTTGATTGAACATGAGCATCCCAATGACAAATTTGTTGGCAGAGTCTAGTATTTTTTTCCATATGCCATGGTTAAAGTTTTGATTGTGTGCTTGAATAGTTATTTTTTCTATATAAATGTAATCTTCCACGTAAAAGACAAGTGGAGACAATGCATAACTACATCTATCAATCCCTTCTAGAATTGAAGAATGAGTAACAAATGATGTGTCTACACACTGTCCTTAAGAGAAGTGAGCAACCATCCATTTTTTCAAGTTTTACATGCGAAGTGCATGCAAGTGTCTTGATATTAAGAATATGTTTTTAGACAGCTTGCATGGGCAGTGTAGTCGGTGAAGGGCATTGGGTTCATCCCACATAGGTATTGAGGTAGACTCTCTCTCCTGGGCTTACTTGGTGTGCGCGGACTGTGTGTACACTTGCAGTGGATGCGCTTACGAACTGTGTGTACACTTGCAAGTGGATGGGCTCTCTGGGCTGGGTCGCAGGAATGTTGTAACAAAAAAATAAATAAAAACATGTTTTCAGACATTATCTTTGAATGAAATAAATATGTGGTGCTTCAGTGTTATGGAAATTGTCTATTGACAGCTGATCTTAAATTAGTCTTACTGCTTGCCTAAACACTTCCACTGCAAGGCCTAATCAAGATTCATATTGTTGTCTTCGATTAACAGTTAAACCCTAAAATATTGTTGTATATAAATACATGTTTGCAATATCAATAATATTGGAAGGAAAGAGCCACAGTAGTTCGCTTTAAATTTGACGGTCCGTAAAATGCACGGATGGATACGACGAACTTTCGTGGGAAATATCAATGCCAGCAGTGAATTCAATGCCAACACTTGAAGGATCATTCCTGGAAAATTGACATTACTGGTGCGGAGTCAATTCAATGGATGCGAAAAATTGACATTACTGTTGTGGATGTTCGATAACTGATGCAGATGTGTCAGATGTGTAGTTTCTATTTTAGAATTTCTATTTTCTTAGTTAGTTTTAGTTAGATGTTTTTAGGAATTTGCCAACTTTTGTATTGCATGTTGATGCAGTAAATCATGCTATCTTTGGTTTGTTATTTCTGTTTTTTCTATATAGTTTCCTTTGTAGCAAATGCATATACATTGTAATAAGAGTTGTAGCTCTCTAGTTTTTTCAACTGCAATAAAAAGTTTATTCTCTTGTATGGTTATTTTGTTTGTTCATTTTAAATTTGTTGTTATATTGTTTGTTTAAAAATCTTCATTTGGTATCAGAGCAGGTTAATTTGTTAGAAAATTTATCATGTCAAATTCTAACTCTTTGCCAATCCCAGAATTTAATGGATCTGATTATGATTATTGGTGACAACTTTTTTGATAGGAAAAGATTTATGGGAAATTGTAGAAATAGGATATGAAGAGCCAGCAGATTGGAATGTTCTTGCAGCCAATGATAGAACAGCTAAGAAGAAGAATGCACAGGCTTTATTTCACATTCAAATAGCTCTTGATAAGAGCCTATTTCCAAGAATTGCAGGTATGCCTGGAAGACTCTAAAAGAAGCTTACCAAGGTAGTGATCAAGTCAAAGTTGTGAAGTTGCAGACATTAAAAAGAGAATTTGAGAATTTGAAGATGCAAGAAAGTGAAAATGTGAGTGATTATTGTGTAAGAGTAAAAGATGTGGTTAATAAGATGGCTACTCTTGGAGAAATTATGGACAATGAAGTTGTGATCAAAAAGGTGTTGAGGTCTCTAACACCAAGGTGGAATAATGTTGCCATCATCATTGAAGAAAGCAAGGATTTGACTACTCTTCAGTTTGATCACCTTGTTGGATCTCTCATGTCTCATGAAGAAAGATTGAGAGATTCATCTAGAGAAAGTAATGAGAAGGCTTTTTCTTCCAAAGTACAAATTACAAAGAATGAAAATGCTAACACAAGTACCAAAAATAATCAAGGCCAAGGCAGAGGTCAAAATCAAAATTCTTCAAGAGGAAATAGAGGATGAAGAGGTGGTCCAAGAGGAAGAGGTAGAGGCAGATTTGATAAAATAAATGTTCAATGTTATCATTGCAATAGGTATGGTCACTTTGAAAGGGAATGCAGATTAAAAAAAGGTAATAACAATAGAAGTGCTAATTATGCTAATGAGAATGATGAGGCTTATCCTAATAATTTATTCTTATCATATGACAAAGTTGAAAATAGAAGTGCTAATTATGCTAATGAGAATGATGAGGCTTCTCCTAATAATTTATTCTTATCATATGACAAAGTTGAAAATAGTTCTAAAGAAGTCTGGTATTTAGATTCATGTTGTTCTAACCACATGTCAGGAAATAATGAGATTTTTTCTACAATGGATAAAAGTTTCAAATCCAAAATTAAGCTTGGTGTTGGAGGTTGCAGCTAAAGGTGCTATGGAGGTGAATACAAAAGAAGGTAAGAAATGTGTGACTGATATTTATTACACTTCACAATTAAAGCATAATTTATTAAGTGTTGGGCAGTTGTGTGAGAAGAATTATAAGGTGGTATTTGAAAATCAGCAATGTACAATTTATGATAAAAATCAAGGCAATAGGGTGGTTACAGTAGTGCCTATGTCAAAGAATAGGATGTTCCCATTGAAGTTTGGTTAACATAGCAGCCATCTTGCCAATCTGGCATACGAGGATAAAAGTTGGTTATGGCATCTCAGATATGGACATTTGAATTTTCATAGTTTGATGTTTCTCACCTCAAAAGCTTTGGTTTATGGTTTGCCTAAGGTTCAGGAACACAAGGAAGTTTGTGAACGCTGTGCTCAAGGAAAACATGCAATAGAGTCATTTCCAAAAGGCAATGCATGGAGGGCCCATTACCCCCTTCAACTGGTTCACTCGGATATTTGTGGTCCTATGCAGACAAAGAGTTTGGGTAAGTCATCATATTTCATTACTTTTATTGATGATTACTCACGTAAGTGTTGGGTTTATTTTTTGAAGACCAAGGATGAAGCCTTTGATACATTCAAAAGGTTTAAAGCCCTTGTGGAAAATGAAAAGGGTTGTAAGATCAAATGCTTAAGGACAGATCATGGAGGAGAATTTTGCTCAAGAGATTTTAAGAATTATTGTGATATGAATGGTATCAAAAGGCAACTCACCACTGCTTACACACCTCAACAAAATGGGGTAGTTGAAAGGAAAAATTGTACAGTGGTGGAAATGGCAAGGAGTATGCTACATACCAAAGGATTAGACAATTTATTTTGGGGTGATGTAGTTGCTACAATAGTGTACATTCTCAATCGGAGTCCTACTAGAGCACTTGACATGATGACTCCTTATGAAGCCTGGTATGAAAAAAAGCCTAATGTTAATCATTTTAGAGTTTTTGGTTGTTTAGCCTATGTTCATGTGGCTGATCAAAAGAGACAAAAATTAGATCCCAAAAGTGAGTCATGCATTTTTGTTGGATATAGTGAGCAAAGTAAGGCTTACAGGTTATATAACCCTCGCACTAATAGCATTCTTGTTTCAAGAGATGTGATTTTTGATGAAGGGGGAGTTTATGGTCATCAAAAAGACCATGTTGAGAAGTCTAAATCTGTTTTGAATGGTGGTATTATTGCTGATATTGATCATGAGCAGCGAGCTAATACTTCAATTCGAAGTGCTATACATCCACCAAATAGCCCCTCATCTAGTTCTTTAGTTTCAAGTACAGGTCCAAATTCAAGTCCAAGTCCTACAAGGAAGGTAAGAAGCTTAAGTGATATCTATCAAAGAAGTACAATCCAAGCACATGAAGAGAATCCAATAGGTGAAACAATAAATTTTGCTTTATTTTCACAAGCTGTTTTTGAACCATCATGTTATGAAGATGCATGTGTTAATGAAGTTTTGGTGCAAGCAATGCAAGAAGAGATGGATTCTATTCATAGGAATGGTACTTGGGAGCTTACAGAGCTTCCTCATGACAAGAAAAAGATTGGCACTAAATGGGTCTACAAGACTAAGTACCATAGTGATGGGAGTGTTGAAAGACACAAAGCAAGATTAGTTGCTAAAGGCTTCACACAGAGGTATGGCATTGATTATGAAGAAACATTTGCACCCGTAGCACGACAAGAGACTATTAGAATGTTGATTTCCCTTGCAGCCCAAAAGAAATGGAGCATTCATCACATGGATGTGAAAAGTGCCTTCCTGAATGGGTACTTAGATGAAGAAATTTATGTGGAGCAGCCACAAGGTTTTGAGGTGCAAGGAAAAGAACATCGTGTCTACAAGCTGAAGAAGGCCTTGTATGGCCTCAAGCAAGCACCAAGAGCTTGGTATGCTAGGATTGATGGGTATTTTCAGTAGAATGGCTTCAAGAGAAGTAAGAGTGAGCCTACCCTCTACTACAAACAAGAAGGTAATGATATTCTTATTGTGAGTTTATATGTTGATGATTTGTTGTATATGGGTAGTAGCTCTAAGATGAAGGATGAATTCAAGGATGCTATGATGAATGAGTTTGAAATGAAAGATTTAGGCCTTATGCAATATTTTCTAGGCATGGAGGTCTATCAAAGTAAGGATGGAATTTTCCTTTGTCAAACAAAATATGCCAAGGATATGTTGAAGAAGTTTGATATGGTTGATTGTAAACTAGCCTCCACTCCAATTTCTCAGGGAGTTGTGTTGTGTAAAGAGGATGGTGCTAAAAGTTGATGGGATAGCTTATAGAAGTGTTGTTGGCAGTCTAATGTTTCTAACCCACACAAGACCTGATATTGCTTAGGCAGTTTCTCTTGTTTCAAGGTACATGACAGAACCTTCTGAATTACATATGAAGGCTGCTAAAAGAATTTTGAGGTATGTGAAAGGAACTCTTGCTTTTGGCATTCATTACTATAGTTCTAAAGGATTTAATCTAGTTGGTTTCAGTGATTCTGATTGGGGAGGTAGTGTGGATGACCGAAAGTCTACCTCTGGTAATTGTTTTACTTTTGGTTCTGGTTTGGTTTCTTGGAGTTCAAAGAAACAAAGCATAGTTTCTCTTTCTTCCACAGAGGTAGAATATGTTGCAATTGCAGTCACCTCTGCAGGTACTCAAGCATTATGGCTCAGAAAAATTCTTGAAGAGATTGGAGAAAAACAAGTTCAGCCTACAGTGATATTTTGTGATAATATGAGCACAATCAAATTGGCAAAAAATCCCATGCATCATAGTAGAACTAAACACTTTGATCTAAAATATCATTTTATCAGAGATTTGGTGCAAAAGAAAGAAGTAGAACTCAAGTATATCAAGACTACAGAACAACTTGTAGACATTTTCACCAAGGCAGTTGCCAAGGTTTAGTTTTTGATGCTTCGAGATCGTATTGTGACTCCTCTCCACATCAAGGGGGAGTATGTTGGATAACTAATGCAGATGTGCTAGATGTGCAGTTTCTATTTTAGAATTTCTATTTTCTTAGTTAGTTTCAGTTAGATGTTTTTAGGAATTTGCCAACTTTTGTATTGCATGTTAATGCAATAAATCATGCTATCTTTGGTTTGTTATTTCTATTTTTTCTATATAGTTTCCTTTGTAGCAAATGCATATACATTGTAATAAGAGTTGTAGCTCTCTAGTTTTTTCAACTGCAATAAAAAGTTTATTCTCTGTGTCTGCATATATCTTGTATGGTTATTTTGTTTGTTCATTTTAAATCTATTGTTATATTGTTTGTTTAAAAATCTTCAGTGGAGTCAATTCAAGCTATTTACATCACTCAATTCACATCTCCAATTGAGGTGAGCAAGCTGGAAGATCATTGAATCTTTGAATGAATCTAAAAATAGCTTATAAGACAACTACCCTTGCCATTTTTGTTTTCTACATTTCAATTCTTTAAAAAAAAAACTCAAATTTTAGTTTTGCATTAGCTATGACTTCAAATAAAGACAACAATTTCAAAATTATTACGTATCTCTTGTATAATTATTGTTATATAATTAAACACGTCTTTCCTATTCTGTTGTTGGTAGGAAAGTTTTGAGTAGATGTGGAGAGGGGTGACCATTTTCTTTGCTCAAGATAGAGGGAGAATAGCATGAACCATTGGAGCAACATCTCTTTTTACAATTTTATCATTATTTAATTACATTGAAAAGTCTAAATGTTTGCCAGACTGTTACAGACATGAAAGTTTGAAAGGGGCACAGTTATTTATGCTGTCATGGTCACATTTTCTCTGCCCGTAACAGAGCTACAAATGGATTAACCACCATTAACAACTTTCATTCATAGATAGAGTGGGGTTTTGAAGTTCTAAAAACATGGGTAACTACTAACTAGGTGCAAGGTCTTGGCTAGAGCAGAAAAGATGCAGAGAAAGCAACAATATTCTTCACCAAATTTGAATCCTCAATGCTTGTCTGTTACTTGAAAGAGGAAACATTTGGTTTGTTTTGAACAGTTTTTAATCCCACATGTGATGCAGAGCAAGGTGGAGTATGTCAACCCAACTCAAAGAACCCACTTTACAAGTTTGAAACCCTAACTTTGTTGGTATATCACCAAGCCTTCTTATTGCCTTGTAGCCCTACTTAGGTGGTTTTTGCAATATATATTTTGGAGAAGGCCTCAAACCCACAAAAGAACTACCATTCTAGATACCCATTATTGAGTACTTCAACATATCAAAAACTAAGATAGGGTTGTTTTGAAACACCTCAGCCTAAAATTAACTGTTCTCTATTTTCTAGGCCTAATTAGCTCTCTTTTCCAAAGCAATCACCCTCTAAGTACTCTCCCAATATAGAAACACAACTCCACTACTCTAGGCAGGTCTAAAATAGGCAGAATTCACAACTTTTAGCCAAAGAAGCACTCATTTATGCACCAAACCCCAAAACTCTTATTCTAGGCCAGTTTTAGGCTTGTTTCATGAGGGTTTATTGAAACTCTTATCTCCAGACCCTATTCTACCTCACCAAGGACTCAAACACCTTTTATTGGACTTGAACATGCTATTCCAATCATTCCCCAACATTTATCAAGGTTATTTTATCACACTCTAACTTCTAACCATCCAAATTTACCCCAAATGAAGGCTTTGCCAGCCTAAGACATCACCACACACACACACACATCAAACTCACACCCCTGCTCTTGCCACTTTGAGGGATCAAAATGCATTCTATTATAGTCTATTTCACCAAATTTAAGAGCTTTTCACTAAAGGAATTGGTCACAAAGTCATTTTTTCCTTCTCACAACCCTAAAAAACAAGATTTCTAGGCTATTTGCAATCAAAATGTTATAAAATGCTTCAAGCTCAATAAAAAATGATGCAACCAATTGCAATAGAAAGAAGATTCAAAAGGTTTATCAAGTACAATGATTAAATCTTCTCTTACAGGCCATACCAGGTCATACCAAACTTTGTAACAACAAATTTTTCCTTTTTAACACAAAAAATAGAGTTTTTATTAGCTTTCAACCTTCAAATCCACTCCTCCTCTCTTGTTTTGACCCTTGCCAGGTGAATATGTCTATTACACATCAAAAACCAACCAAAATACTTGACCAAACTAACATTTGGACTCCTATGACTGTTGGTATTCCACTATTTGTATTTTTCCATTTTACATCATTATGACAATATTGCAACATTTACAAAAATGAACCCCTAAATGACTTAAGACACCAAAATGTGGTCTATTATGATCTTATTGAACAAAATAAGACTCAACACCCTAGAAAACTATCAAATGACCTTATTTACAAAACTTGGACAAACATGGTGCCCTTGCACCATATACACCCAGACTGAGAAAGACCTCAAGTCCCTTTGAGGACTGTGTTACACAACTCAGGCTTGATTCCATCTTTCCTATGCTCTCCAAGTGTCCTACCATTAGGTAGCCCCTTCCACTAGATCAGGTATTGGAGTATAGTATCATTCTTTGCATTCATGAACTCTTTGGCATCTAGACCTTGCTCCATCTTCACAAACTGTCCTGTTGATTGTTCCCTCATCTTTCCCTTGTCATAAACTAATGTAGAACTTACCTTCACACTTTCAAACACACCTTTACCCACTTTATCTGGGATTGTCCTCCCTTTTTCTCTTGTTGCATACTTGAACTCACTCACTTGCCCTTGCCAAACACCTTTAATTGCTCCACCTTTTTCTCTTATCTCTATCCTCAGATTCTCTGCCCCTAATGTCACTGTCTTATCAGTTTTAGAAACCATTGTTTTGACATAATTTAACTGCCCTCTGACCTCTTTTGCATTCAATTAACAAAGCATCTATCCTACCATGATCTCAACATCCTTTTCTAACCCATTTTCCATTCCCACGGTCAATTCATCCTTGACCTTCTCTTGACCTACCTTTGTCACCATTTTATCTTCTATTCCCATCCAAATCAGATTACTCTTTACCTCTACCATCTGAGTACCTTCAAGACTTGAAGTAGCTGCAACCTTTTCATGTTTCTCTTCCTCAATCGTCACAAACTCCTTGCCAAACATAATCACCTTTGCTACCTTGGTCTATTCCTTCACATCTTCTTGCAATGGTGTCAAGGTGTACACAACTCCATCTTTATTGATGTCATAGGTGTTCCTTCTTCCATCATCTATGACATGTCTATCAAATTGCCATGGTCTTCTTAGTAGCAAGTGTCACACACTCATGGGTAACACATCACATAGTATCCTATCCTTATACCCACCAATGTTAAATTCAACCCAATCTTTCTCAGTCACAAAGATAGATTGATCATCATTCAACCAAGACACTTGATAAGGTGTTTCATGAGGTATCTTCTCCAAATTCAATTTAGCAACCATTTCATTTGATACCATATTATCAGTACTCCCTGAATCTACTACAACTTCACATACATTTCCATTGCATTTGCAAGTTGTCCTGAATAGTGCCCTCCTTTGTGTTGATTCCTTCTCCTTTGATGCTTTGAGGGGTGTTCTTATCATCAGTGATTCACCCACTTCAGGAGCAACATGTAGTGATGGGGAGTTGACACTCTCATTGTCTTCTTAAACCAATTGAGTCCTCCTTTCTCCTGCTTGTGAAGTAGAAGCTTGTCCTTCCTTGCATTGCCATGCTTGATGTCCAAATTGATTGCAATGGTGACACCTTCCTAAAAATGTGCTTGATCCTCTTCCTTGACCACCAAACCTACCTCTAAAGCCTGATCTTCCTCCTCTAAATGAACCTCTTAAATCTACAACTTGTTCTTGCCCTTTGCTTGTACCTTCTTGATTCTCTTGTGGCTGTCTTGGAGTGGAAAATGAACCTCTCCCTCTTGAATTGATGCCTCTGCCTCTACCTTGTTTGTCTTGCCTTCTTCTTAGTTTGTCTTCAGCTTTGATTTCCAACTAGTAGCACTCTTCAACTGTCCTTGGAGTGGTGAGGCTTAACTCATCTTGGAGGTTGAATCTCAAACCTTCATGTACCTTGCCATTGTTTCTTCACCATCTTCTGTATGACCCGCTCTTATGCTTAACTTATAGAATTCCTCAGTATAAGTTTGCACATCCATCTCCTTCTACTTGAGATTTTGAAGCCTCTTAAACAATTGAATACTATAATCAATAGGTAGAAACTTACCTTTGAGTTTAGCCACCATCCTATCCCAAGATGTGATTTGAGATTTCCCTTTCTTTCTCCTTTCACTTTGGACATAATCCCACCAAAGCAAAGCACGACCCTTCAATTTGGTCTTTGCCAAATTCACCTTCTTGTCCTTTGGCACATCTTCATAATCAAAATAGTTATCCAAGGCTCCTATCCAATCTAGGAGTTCTTCATTGTCCATCTTACCTCCATACATAGATAAATCCATTTTGATCTTGTGCTCATCTCCCTTGATTGTCTTTAGAAGTTTTGCCATCCTCAAGTCATCAGGATCCATCTCTTCCTCGGACCCTTGGGAACTTTCCTTTTCCCCTTCTCCCTTGTGGTCACTCACATCCCCTGTGACCGTATCTCTCTTCTGACTTGTTTCTAGGGAAATAAGCCTCTCCCTCAACTCTCTCATCTCTAGCTTGTTTCTCCTTCAACTCCATCAATTCTCTAGCAAGAGCATTTTGTTTAGGAGGCATTTTGTCTTTTCAACTTCCCACTTTTCACTTCTTCAAAACTCAACCTTTCTTCTCCCAAAAGATCTACTACCTACACTCTAATACCACTATGATGTAGAGCAAGGTGGAGTATGTCAACCCAACTCAAATAACCCACTTTACAAGTTTGAAACCCTAACTTTGTTGGTATATCACACAAGCCTTCTTATTGCCTTATAGCCCTACTTAGGTGGTTTTTGCAACATATCTTTTGAAGAAGGCCTCAAACCCACAAAAGAACTACCATTTTAGATACCCATTATTGAGTACTTCAACATATCAAAAACTAAGATAGGGTTTTTTTGAAACACCTCAGTCTAAAATTGACTATCCTCTGTTTTCTAGGTCTAATTAACCCTCTTTTCCAAAGCAAGTACCCTCTAAGTACTCTCCCAATATAGAAACTGAACTCCACTACTCTAGGTAGGTCTGAAATAGGCAGACTTCATAGCTTTTAGCCAAAGAAACACTCATTTATGTGCCAAACCCCAAAACCCTTACTCTAGGCCTGTTTTAGGCTTGTTTCATGAGGGTTTATTGAAACTCTTATCTCTAGACCCTATTCTACCTCACCAAGGGCTCAAACACCTTTTATTGGACCTGCACATGCTATTCCAATCATTCCCCAACATTTATCAATGTTATTTCATCACATTCTAACTTCTAACCATCCAAATTTTCCCAAAATGAAGGCTCTGCTAGCCTAGGACATCACCACACACACACACATCAAACTCACACCCCTACTCTTGTCACTTTGAGGGATCAAAATACATGCTATTATAGTCTATTTCACTAAATTTGAGAGCTTTTCACTAAAGGAATTGGTCACAAAGTCATTTTTTCCTCCTCACAACCCTCAAAAATAGGATTTCCAGGCTGTTTGCAATCAAAATGTTATAAAATGCTTCAAGCTCAATAAAAAATGATGCAACCAATTGCAAGAAAGAAGATTCAAAAGGTTCATCAAGTCTAATGATTAAATGTTCTTTTATAGGTCATACTAGGTTGTACCAAACCCTGTAACAATAGATTTTTCCTTTTTAACACAGAAAATAGAGTTTTTATTAGCTTTCAACCTTCAAATCCACTCCTTCTCTCTTGTTTCGACCCTTTCCAGGTGAATATGTCTATTACACATGAAAAACCAACCAAAATACCTGACCAAACTAATATTTGGACTCCTATGACTGTTGGTATTCCACCATTTGCATTTTTTCATTTTACATCACTATGACAATATTGCAACATTTACAAAAATGAACCCCTAATTGACTTAAGACACCAAAATGTGGTCTATTATGACCTTATCGAACAATAAGACTCAACACCCTAGAAACCTATCAAATGACCTTATTCACAAAACTTGGACAAACATGGTGCCCCTGCACCAACATGTGTGGGTGAAGAAAAAAAATTGAGAAGGGGGATTATAGGAAGATGTTTTAAGATGATTCAGACAGTGCAATTCAAATGAAGAATTATAATCATAGTATTCAAATCTGAATAAGTGAATTAAAATTAGTCTAAATTAATCCCTTTTATCTTTCCTTAAAAAATTAAAAATATTGATTCAATTTAACCACTACATATTTGTAGTAGGTGAAAAAATTAAAAACATTTGTTTCGATAATCATTATATAGAGGGGAAAAATAATGTTTATATTTATCTTTATAATTGTATGGGTGAAAATTAATGTTCATTTCCAATTGTCTAAGTATACATTTAAAAAATATTGGTTTGATTTAAGAATGCATTAATGATGACTTTTCCCTTTAGTATTGATACACATGTATGATGCCAAATGTTGGGCACATTTATGTAGCTTCTACCTCACCTTTATTTACACACAATTCAATGCGTATTGACACACTTCACTTTTATGCACACATGTTCCCATACACTTGATTTATTCGTCTAATTATCCATATTGATCCATACATTGATATCTAGGCTATCAATATTTGTTGATGTAGGAGCAAGTGGGTCCACGAGCAATCTCGTATCAACCAAAAATATTTCAAGTTTTCACTTTCTGTTCAAGTTTAGTTTTGATTGTGTTTTCAGTTGTTTTGTAATTTTTGCTCCGGAAGAAATTTTTAAATTAAATTTGGCCAAGTGAAGAGTATCATTCGATCGAAGAGATAAATGGGTACTTGTAGTTCAAATTTGTCGAAGTTTGGAGTAGTTGGGTGAAAGAACATTTTGGCAATACTGGAGGTTCATGAACCTCTCACTCTATCAAAATACTTAGTTCTTAGTTCTCTGTCACACCCCAAATTTTGGCTATGTTTTACTTTTTACTTGCACATAATTAGTAGTTGATTATGCATGAATTAATGATTTGATATTATGTGAAAATGTCAGGATAAATCAATGAAATCATGAGTTTATGTTTATATGGTTAGAATTTAGACATGTGATTATAAGATGTCATGTTTATTTATTCATATGGTTTATGAATTGACTAATGATACACTAATCCCAGATTGGTGATTGCAAGTTGTATTCAGGAAACAAGTTTTCCACCCTTTGAGAAAGAGAGGGAGGGCATCATCAGAGAGAAGAGAATAGGCGTATGGATAAGAACATATCGTTTCCATCTAAGTCTCATACTTTCACAGTTTAGTGAACCTTTGTTGAGTTTGGTAAGTTGTGTTCTACCAATTGGTCTAAGTTTGGTTTTGACTTGACAAATCGCCGATTGTCAACTAGACCCATTAAGATGAGGTTTTGTTAAAAACTAAGTCAGGAAAGTATTTGACTGTTGACAAGAAATAGTTGATAGTTTTTATGTGATATGAATATAGTTTATATTATTAGAACAAATTAAAATATTAGTAGTTAAACTACTTTGTTATTGGTAAATCTTGATAATCTGTCTATTTTGACATTAAGCAATTTTGAGAGGGGGAGAATACCTTGACCCCATTCTCATAGCTTAACATGTATTAGAAACAACATATGTATACATTAAATTCAACGATATTATGTTGTTAAATATCTATTGGTATGAATTATAAGTTAAACCTTTTTGTTTTGATGTCGAAGAATATTTAAAGGGAACGTGGTAAAGATTGCAAATTTAATGTAAACCACTATTAGCTTTTGTGGTCATTTGACTCATATCCTCCATGACGGTTAAGGAGGTAGAGAGAAGTTTTAGAATGGATGGGAGTGGTCATTAATGACCAGTAACTCCATCATCATTTGCATGCCATTTGAGAGTGATGATAGGCAAAGACATGACCAAGATCTCTATAGCAATGTGGAGAGGTTAAGCCTTTTAAAATGCTATATTGGGACTTGAAAAACCAGTTCCCAACTTGCATAGTTTTGCCCCAAATTCCATCAAGAAATCCCACTTTATACCTCCATTGTTGAACCTATAACTGATCAAGGATATCTTTGATAGGTTTTCATGTGTTTGCCTTTTGAAAATGCAAGATAGGAAACCCAAAAAATGAATAAGTCCAAAAAACTCTAAGTGTTTCCTTGTATTTTCACCTCTATCAAAGTTTTGGAGTTCGGGGTCCATGCCTCCTGCCTTGTGTTATCTATCATCTTTGAGGTCTAAGGTTCAAAATTAGCCTAAGTGTTGAAATTTGTCTAAGTGAGTCAGAGGTCAGAAGTTAGAGTTTTGGCCTTCCATCTTCTTCATGGCATACATCCTGGGGAGAAGGCCCAAGGGCCAAGGTCCACTTGAGGTAATGAAAAATATTCTAAGTATGGTGTGGTATTGCTAAGTTTTGGAAGTTAGATTTTTGATCTTTCATCTTCTTCAGTGTTTGGGTTGGAAGATGGAGGACCTGAAGCTAAAGTCTGACAAGCTCTTTTTCTTCTAAGTGTTTTAGAGGTTAGACTTTAGGCCTTTGGACTTCTGCCTTCTTCATGGAAAGTGTCGGGGAGAAGCCCCGAAGTCTGAAGTCTGATAGGTCTGCTTGTTCAAAATTATTCTAACTATAAGGTGAACGATAGAGGTCGAAGGTTGGCTCTTCTTCCTTCCTTTAAGGAAGGAGGAAGGCCTGACAACTGACCCTCAATGGGTGTTAATTCTTTCTAAGGCATTCTACCATTCTGCCAAGCCTTTTGGGTGAACCCATAGTAGGCTTGCGAATAGCTACCAAGTGGCGTAAGGCGCAAGGTGGAAGACTCAAGGACGGAGGTCCGCCTAAGGTTCCAAAAAAATTTCTAAGTAAAGTGGACTTTGGGGGTTGGAGTTATGATGTTCTATCTTCTTCCAAGTAGGCAAAATGGTGAAGGCCCAAAGTCTGAAGTCTAAAAGTTTGATTTGTTGGAGGTTCACTTCCTAGCCTTCCATATTCCTCCAACCACTTGGGAATGCACCAACTACTTCTGGGGACACTATTAATGCAAAATGGGTGGCCAAATTTAATGCTTTTAATGTAGTTGGTGGGGATGTTGAGGATTTTGGCACCCAATTCTTTCTCAGACGTGGGTGTGAAGGCTATAAATATAATATCAAAGCTCTTTTTAGGGGGTTGGTTGCTGAACCAATTGTCTGGTTTGGAAATGCCTAAGTATGATTTTGGGGCATCAAATCATGCCAGTATGGTTTGCAAGTGAAGGGATGTATCCAACAAAGTGTAGGAAAGATGTGTAAAGTAGATATGTATGCATTGGTATGTCTCCATGGGAGTTTGTAATGATTATGGTGAATGTATAATCATAGTTGTATGTTTTCCCTTACCACATTTGCTAGCACGATTGTAACTGGGATTTGGAGGTGTGTGACAACACCCAAGTTAATACAGGGCTTTGTATTTTCCATTTCTTTGTTGTTCATGAATCATTGTAGTTCTTTCCTAGATTATTATGTCTATTGCATAAAGATCCACCTATGATTTATATGTGAATGTATGTTTAGTTCTATCGATCCACTGCTATGTATTTTCTTTCCTCCTTGCATTCTATGACTTAGTTACCCAATGGAGTAGGCACCAGTCCATATGGGGATGGATCAATCATCATTTTAATCAAATCCTGATCCTGTTAGTTGTAGGACTAGGAGTAGGTTTAGTTTAGGGTTTCTCATGTTGTTCATGGTTCTGTTTTATAACCAAGGATAAATTTGAAGTAATGCAAAACAACTCAAATCATTTGTGAATCATGAACATGTATGCCTACACTATGTATCTTGTGTATTTGAAGTTAAGTGGAGTCATCTTAAGGAATGTAATGAAATTGTATTTGGGTGCAAATGTATAGTGCAGTAATTAGCTTAATATAGAGGTCTATGCAGCCAGTTTGTCTTGAACTAGTGATAGATTTGGGGGTCAAGTGTACATTGGGTATGGCTGTGTATGTTTGTTTGTGGTTTATTTTATGCCTCTAGGAATATCCCTCTTAGGTCTAGCTGAGCCCAAAGTGCAGAGGAGTATACCCACTCCTATTAGTTGGCCAAGATCGCCCTTGACTTATTGATAAACCTCTTTCAATCACTTCAACAACACCCTTGGCCTTGGTGATTGTGAAATGTTTTAGGATTTAGGGTTGCAACTAGTTTGGATTCTAATAGATTTGGCATCATTGTTGGGGAGGATTTGAAAGGCTAAAGAATTTGAAGACTCTTGTTTGCAGCTAATGCTAGGGGTAATTTGTTGTTGTGTGTAAGTTTGATAGCTTGTCAACTTACGCCATTAGATTGGCACTGTTTCCAGGGAGGATTTGAAAGGTCAAAGAATTTGAAGACTCCTGTTTGTAGATGTTTTCAGGTGCAGTTTGTTGTTGTGTGTAAGTTTGGTAGCCCATCAACTTATTCCAATAGATTGGCGCCATTGCTAAGGAGAAAGTTACTTTAGCCATTGCCGAGTTTTAGGTAGCTTGAGCATTTTTCACGCCCTTGGTAACAATAAGTTTGTAGTGGTGCAATTTGTTGCTATGTGTAAGTTTGGCAGCCTGTTAACTTACGCCAACATTTTGGCATCATTGTCGGGGATTATACTACTGGGTTGAAATGAATTGAAGACTTTGTTAGTGAGCTAAACCTAGAATCAGTTTGTAGCCTTGAAGATCAATCATACTTCAAGGAATTCCTCTTTGGAAGAGGTGGTGACTCTACTGTTAGAACACGAAGTTTGTTATTACTATACATTGGTTACTATTGGTGATTTGAATGATCCATCTCAATGTGTAGCAATTGGTGAAAGAAAGGTACACATGGTTTCTTCTTTTCCCACTTTTAGAGTTTGTTCCTATCATGTTGAAGGAACAAAATTTCTATGCCTTAGTTTTTTACCCAACATTATAGGATATTTTAGTCATAGCCAACTCGTACGAACATGGATATGCTAGTGATGATCTGTCATCTGAGTCTTCATATATATCAGACCCTAGAAATTACATTGGAATGTCCATTCCCATGACTATCCTAGAGATACCCATTCTGGTCATGGCTTTGCATATTATGCAAACCAAAACCTATATGCACCCATGCAAAATCATAGTGACTTAGAAGTTTAGAAATGTGAAATTGACAAAACCAAACAACTGTTGGAGTCATTATTGCAGTAAGAAGAAGAAACAAAAAATTAGATTAGGCTACTAGAGTCTAGGATGCAGTCCAATGCAATCCCTTCTACCCCTAAAAATTAGTTGGCCCAGTCCCCTTCTCCTCCCTTAGATCTTTTGTATGATCATCTAGACCTCTCATGGGTTGATTACAAAACAATGAGTATGTCAACCAAGGTCTACAGATGGTTGCCCAAGTTTTTTGGGTATGGGGACACACATGTTGATGTATTCTCATAATTCATGGAAGAACATCATTTTGAGGATGAGGATATGTGCATGAGATTTTTTATTAGGTCATTACATGGAAAAGAAAAAGAATGGTTCCAAAATTTTCCAAGGCAGTCCTTTGCCTCATGGAATAGACTTGTGGTAACATTTGAAAAAGAATTTGCTAAAGGTCTTAACCCTACTGATCTTGTCATAGAGATGGAAAAAATTAGGAGACAAGAGGGAGAGTCAAGCAAGTATTTTGGTCACAAGTTTGCTATTTCCCTGTCCAATATTCCAAATGATTTCAGACCTAACGTTCTCTCTCGCATTGATATGTTTTTTGAAGCATATGAGACTGGATTCAGTCATGTGCAGGGAGATTTCAAAATAACAAGTATGTTGCAGACATATTTGTCCCTAGACTCCATGGAGAAAATGAGGGATGACTAAATAAAGGCTTTGTTGTCCACAAATGTATGCATTGATGGTAATATACATGATGATCTAAAAAGCAACAATGTGGATACAAACAATAAGGTGAATGTAGCATCAGATAATGATGATTGTGTAGTCAGAAGATTAGAAGTGGAAGATGGTGCATCATATGACAGTGATGCAGATGATGAAAGTAGTGTATGCATCTACCTTTGGTTGGATAGCTCATCGAGTGAAAGTGAAAATGATGAGACCAATGGTGACTTCTAGTCCAATGTTGAGGTATGTGGTTCAATAAATGATGAGGATGTTGTGTACAAGGATGAACAATCAGATGGATCAACTTTTGTGGCTGAGTATGAAATCTGTGCGTGTAGGTAAATGAAACATCGGATGAACAAGAACCTTTTTTCTTATTTGATTTGATGCCCTCCTTTATTCCAGTTTGTGATGAGGTAGTTAGTGCTTGTTTGCATGAGCTAGAGGTAGACCTATAGTTACACATGATGATAACCAATCAGAGGCAATTATTGGTGCAACCATGGGGTTTTAGTGCAAAGAGATTGCCCTAGATTTTGAAGATGGTGATCATGTGGATGCATATGAGAACCTATTTGTGAGGTGCAAGGTATGTTCTCTCCCTCATGTAGAATGTGCTTCATCTGAGCCATTAAGAAATGATATGTGTTAGTAGTATGTTTGCAGTAGTGAGTATGACACAACAAGTTGCCAGAATGGACATGAAACATAGAGACAATTGGAAGAACATGGTTCTTCATTTGAGGTGTCTCATGATCTTCATGTGTGTGCTAATGGTTTGAATTGTAGCTTGAGTCATGCTTATGATTTAGAAATCAAAATTTGTAGCAGCACATGAAAATTTTGTTCAAGATCTTGATGTAGTTACAAATGGATATGAATGCTTCCACTTTGATGTGGAAAACTTGTTAGCTCCTGAATGTGTTGGTGCTACAGTTGAGGCTGAGTCCTTTATATGGGACATTGATGTGAATGAGTGGCAAGGTGTGTTCGTGCCTGAATTTTAACAGACGGTATCCCAACTCGAAGGTATACTTGAGCTGGAGTCTTTCCAATTTGTTCTACAAGATTAAGTGTCTTCTCTTGTGGATCAACAGTGTATTCAGGCACAATTTTCTTAAACATGTGAATTGGAGGTGTTTTCATTTTCCCTCATTTACATGAAGAGGTCAGCAAAAGTAGTATGGTTGGAATTGGTGATGGAGATTCACTTCCATCGATGTCTTTATTTGCTGAATTGAACTCTGATTTCTCACGCCTTGTTGTTGAGAATAAATATGATGCAGTATTGAATAGGTCAAGCACCTATTTCTTATGGTTTCCCTACAACAGTGATTTCATTGGTGAAGCTCTCCTTGGCTCCACGAGTATATGTTGTAGATTGGTGCATGCTGAGGGTAGTTTTCAGTTGTTGCAGCTAGGTGAGAAGTGTAAATTTGGTTTGAGGGAGATCAGTTCTTTCATTCAGCTTGTCTTTGACAGAGGCAAGTGGTTTCAGTAACTTGGTGTAGGTTTGACTTGCAACATGTTTAAATTTTGAATACATTAATCTTTCCTTTTGTGCCTTCATGCCTATGACTATATGCCTTGTAAATATGTTTTTGGTGTTTCCCCTGCTCATTATTTTTTTCTTTTGGTCTACCCAGAGATAGCTAGTTCTCGCTGTGCCACTGCTTGGTACATGTCCTCAACCAGAGCCACTATTGGGACTTGAAAAACTAGTTCCCAACTTACATATTTTGCCCCAAAATCCATCAAGAAATCCCACTTTATACCTCCATTGTTGAACCTATAGTTTATAACTGATCAAAGTTATCTTCCATAGGTTTTCATGTGTTTTCCTTTTGAAAATGCAAGAAGGAAACCCAAAAAATGACTAAGTCCAAAAAATTGTAAGTGTTTCCTTGTATTTTCACCTCTATCAAAGTTTCAGAGTTCAGGGTTCATGCCTTCCACCTTGTGTTATCTATCGGCTCCAAGGCTCAAAATTTGCCTAAGTGTTGAAACTTGTCTAAGTGAGTCATAGGTTTGAAGTCAGAGTTTTGGCCTTCCATCTTCTTCATGGCAGACATTAGGGAGAAGGCCTAAGGGACAAGGTCCACTTGAGGTAATGAAAAAGATTCTAAATATGGTGTGGTATTGTGGAGTTTCAAAAGTCAGAGTTTTGGCATTTCATTTTCTTCAGTGTTGCGGTTGGAAGGTGGAGGACCTAAAGGCTGAAGTCTGATGAGCTCTTTTTCTTCTAAGTGTTTTGGAGGTTAGACTTCGAGCCTTTGGCCTTTTGTCTTCTTCATGGAAAGTGTTGGGGAGAAGCCCCGAAATCTGAAGTTCGACAGGTCTGCTTGTTCAAAATTATTCTAAGTATAATGTGGATGGTGGAGGCCAGAGGTTGGCTCTTCTTCCTTCCTTTGAGGAAGGTGGAAGGCAGAAGGCCCAATAGCTAACCCCCACCAGGCGTTAATTCTTTCTAAGTCATTCCACCATTTCATCAAGCCTTTTGAGTGGACCCACAGCAGGCTTACGGAATTGCGGAAAGCTGCCAAGTGGCATAAGGTGCAAGGTGGAAGACCTGGGGGCCGAGCTCTTCCTAAGGTTCCAAAAAAATTTCTATGTAAAGCAAACTTCGGGGGTCAGAGTTATGATGTTCTATCTTCTTCCAAGTAGGTGAAATGGTGAAGGCCTGAAGTCCAAAGTCTGAAAGTCTAATTTGTTAGAGGTTCACTTCTTGGCCTTCCAAACTCCTCCAACCACCTAGGAATGCACCAACTACTTCCAAGGACACCATTAATGTGAAATGGGTGGCTGAATTTAATTCTTTTAATGTAGTTGGTGGGGGTGTTGAGGATTTTGGTACCCAATTCTCTCTCAGACATGGGTGTGAAGGCTATAAATAGAAGATCGAAGCTCTTTTCAAGGTGTTGGTCACTGAACCAATTATCTGGTATGAAAATGCCTAAGGATGATTTTAGGGCATCAAATCATGCCAGTCTGGTCTGCAAGTGAAGGGATGTATCCAACAAAGTGTAGGAAGGATGTGTAAAGTAGATCTGTATGCATTGGTATGCCTCCATGGGAGTTTGTAATGATTTTGGTGAATGTATAATCGTAGTTGTATGTTTTCCCTTGCTACATTTGTTGGCACGATTGTAACTGGGATTTGGAGGTGTGTGATAGCACCCAAGTTAATACAAGGATTTGTATTTTCCATTTCTTTGTTGCTCATGAATCATTGCAGTTATTTCCTGGATTATTAAGTATGTCTATTGCATAAAGATCCATCTATGATATATATGTGAATACATGTTTAGTTTTGTCGATCCCCTGCTATGTATTTTCTTTCCTCCTTGCATTCTATGACTTAGTTGCCCAATGGAGTAGGCACCAGTCCATATTGGGGATGGATCAATAATCATTTTAATCAAACCTGAGTCATCTTGGGTAAGTGCATGGAAATGGGCTACAAAAAGGGGGTCAAAAGTGGCTACTTTTTTTTTCTTTTCTTGAAATCAGTTAAAGCTAAACTTGGATGAGTAATTCAAGTTGTTTACACTCAAAATTTGAATATATGATAAGAATAATAATTGTAGTGTTCTAAATCTAGTTTCTAAACTACTAAAGATTTTAGAAAAGTGTTAAAGTTAAGGGGCTGAAATTTTGAGTGCACACAAAAGTGTTCTTGTTTTTATCAGTAAAATATAAGATAGTGTTTGGTGTGTGCCCCCCTATGTTTTTTGCTACATTAGGTATTTTTAAAAACCATTTGGTGGAAATATAGATAAGAGTGAGTACTACAAGTTGTATATTTTTTTATTGAATATTTTTTTTGTATTTTTTTGAAGTGGATGCATCCTAAAAATTACATCACTAAGCGTGTGTGTCACATAGCTTGCACAAAACTATTTAAAAATATAAATTTCTTTTATGGAATGCATATAGAATGAAGTGTAGAAGAATCCTGTATATTGTTTTTCAAATTTGGATAAGTGAGTCAAAAGTTATTAAAAAAGTCAATACATATGTACCAAAGGAATATAGATACACTCTTCTAAGAAAATAAACATAAATACCTTAACTTACTCAAAATATTAAAAAAAATTGTATGGCTAGAAAGCTATGAAGTATCTCTTTATTTTGGTGGTGGTTTCGTAAAATTTTATTGCAAAACATGTAAACCTGATGAGGTTGAAGTTTGAATTCAAGTTGTTTTATGTTAAAAATATAAATTTAGGAGCCACAATAGATGTCCAAACCTTAGGCTTCTAAATCTAAGCCTAAATGGGAAAGGATCATATATATTTTTAATTCAAAGCCTTAAAAATGCATACATATTAAAACATGTATGATTTATGCCTTTCATAATGCAAACCTATTTTACTGAAACATCTCAAGGCTGGCCACTAATTTGTATACCATTTCCATGCACTTACCCTCCTGTTAGTTGTAGGAGTAGGAGTAGGTTTAGTTTAGGGTTTCACATGCTATTCATGGTTCTGTTTTATAATCAGGAATAAATTTGAAGTAATGCAAAACAACTCAAATCATTTGTGAATCTTGAATATGTACGCCTACACTATATAACTTGTGTATTTGAAGTTAAGTGGAGTCATCTTGAGGAATGTAATGAAATTATATTTGGGTGCAAATGCATAGTGCAATAATCAGCTTAGTATAGAGGCATGTGCAACCAGTTTGTGTTGACCTAGTGACAACTTTGGGGGTCAAGTGTACATTGGGTATGGCTGTGTATGTTTGTGTTTTATTTCATGCCTCTAGGAATATCCCTCCTAGGTCTAGCTGAGCCTGAAGTGCAGAGGAGTATGTACCCACTCCTGTTAGTTGGCCAAGGTCAATCTTGACCTATTGATAAACCTCTTTCAATCACTTCGATGACACCCCTGGCCTTGGTGATTGTGAAATGTTTTAGGGTTTAGGATTGTAGCTATTTTGGGTCCCAACAGGCTATATCATCGAAGGAAATGAATGCACAAGGTCAGCATGGGAGCGACTCCAAGTGTTTAGAAAAGGGAAGGACTATGTTAGACACAAAGATATATATTATGAGAAAGAATTCATACGAGTGGAGAAGACTTTATAAAGAATATAGAGAACTCTATTAGAATACATAGATTATTGTTAGAGATTAGAGAGCTTTGTTCTCCTGAAGGATCTCTAAGAAATAGATCAGAAAATAGTTATTTTCCAACTTCTAGATTCTCTTAGTGAGAGCACACTGGGAGAAAGAGAAGGCCAAAATACAATAAAAGGCCCCAAAGACACATATTGATCTATACTCAAGCAAGTCTATCTTTTCATTAAAGACTATAAGAACGCTTGTAGAGATAGTTTTTTTTATGTTTATCTAAGTTTTGTAAGTATAGAGCTATGATAGTAATGTATAAAATTATAGATGACAATGGTTTTACTTATGCTTAAGTAACCATGAATGGTTGTATGTTCTTAGAGAAGATAAATGGAACACTATTCCTATGTAGTAGAGAGCCTTATGGTTGTATCTTTCAATGTTTATATCTTTGTTTGATAGGGAAGCCCGATAGGCTATGTAGAGCCATTGATAAATCAACCATACAATTTTTATTTGGAAACTATGTATGGAAGCTACGAAATATAGTCTTAGATTATTCCTAGATCAAATATGTCTATAACCTTAAGTTATAGAGATTGAACTTATTTTCTAGACTGGTTGAGTATACTTTAAAGGATTAGTAGTGGAGTATACAAGAGTACCCAATGATCTTATGATAATCACTGTACAAGTAACTTAGCTATGCATTCAATAAATTGATTATGTGATTGAGTAAGTTGACTGTGAATGAATAACTTTGAGACTATCAACATAGGAGTTGAGATGAGTAAATTTAGACAAAGATAGTTTCAAATTTTTCTAATGTTATATAGGTTTTATTGTTTATAAACTAAAGTTGAGGTGTCAAATATTCACTTTTATAGAATATATAAATGATATTGGTATCATGGAAAAAACTTAAATATAGTGATTTAATATCACAATTGTATTAGTCAAATAATGATAAGCATTATCATGATAAACAAAGGATGTTAAACATGAGTTCCTAACATATCCTATATCAAGAGTTAGTGGACTTAAGAACACAAAGAGGTCGAAGATATTATACTATTATTGTAGACTCAAACCTATTTAGGTTAATAGATCAAACTTAGTCAAGAGTACCTATGATAATGATAGTATTCATTAAGACCTCATTTAAATGAGGATAAAATTCGTGTTCTATGTTTATACATGATAAGAGAAATGTGAATTCAAACAATGCCAAGTGGTCAAGAGTAGACTAGAGTTTATCGTTTCCATATTATATTATTGCAAAATTTGGGAAAATAAGAGCATTTGATATTACAATGTATTGGGTTAGAGAAGTTTAAACACTATAATCAACCTAGAAGGGTTTAGAATAGTTGAAAACTATTAAATTGATTATAATATTCTTTTAGTATATTGTTTATTATGGTAAATAGTGAATGGTCGAGAAACCATAGATCAAGACAAGTATAACTTAGGAATAGTCTATAAAGTACTTATGATAAAATAAATAATTTCATGATAGAGTCAGAAACTTGATATATAACACAAGAGTGTTCAGTCTTGGGTCATTGAGTAGAATGGTAGGAAGTCATAGACCTTGGTATTTGCCAGTATGCAATGAGGGACTATTTGAAAGGTTAAAATCACCTAAACCTACATATCCACATATCCTAGACTAAATTCTAAGCCAGATTGACTAGGATTTGAGTTGAGTCAAGACAAATTATGTCTAGAGATACTAGTCAAGCTAGTCAAACTGTAGGATGAGATAGTTTCCAAGTTGAGTTAGAGGTGTGTGAACACACGACTATGTTTATTGTAAACATCTATTTATCTAGAAACTCTAGACAAAGTGATGCATTTATCTTTGCATGCATTAGTCGGTTCACCATGTTTAGATGGTGTGATTTGTCAGAATGATCATACTTAGCTAGAAGATTGTCTAGAGTTGTATGGTTGATTGAGTTATGTAGGACACAACACTAGGACTCATATGAAAACCTGTTGATTCCTTATGTCTATACTCTTCATGAAGGGTAGGGCTACTTCCAGATGGAAGGTGAGTGGGGGACTGCTAGTTTGTGTTTGGAAGAAAAGTACTCAGATGATGCTCTCCCTCTACAGTAGAAGACTCACTGAGACTTGTGAGATAGATGTCAAATTCCAGATGTAGTATACTTCATGATTGACTTATGATTTTAAAACTTATGTACAGTTATTCATATTATGAAATGCAAATTATTTGTAATTGTAAAGTGAAATGATTCCACTATGATTTTATCTTTAAATATATTGTAATTTTAAGGTTGAAAAATATTCAGAAAAGATATGCATTTATTTTTATGAGATTATGCAAATGTTTTAAAAAAATTCTCTCATGGTTAAAGATGTTCTTTTACTTCTTCTAAAATTTACAAGTTATTTCAAGTTGTATACTTGATGGTATGTTACATTCTCATTCATTTTTGACAAACCTTTAGGTTTGTGAAGTTCACCTTTCACCGAAAGAAATTGACTCTTGTTTTTTTCAGCAAACCTTCTAGTTTGTGAATCTCACAGTCTGCCAAATATAACTTATTTCTTTCCATTTTCACCATAAACAAAGGTTTGCAAACATCACATTTCTCTAAAAGGTTTGTTTCATTCCATTTTTTATGAAAGCAAAGGTTTGAAAAGTCATCATTCTTCTGAAAGATTTTCTTCTTTCATTTTTGGCAAAATCTAAGGTTCACAAACTCTCCATCTCACCAAAAGTTCTATTTCTATTATGTTTTGATGAAATTTCACGTTTTTGAACCAAGAAATTCACCAAAAGTTTCAAGTGGCTTGCTATTGTTAATGTTAGGACTTCATGTTGACTTGAAAAGACATTTCGGTGACTTACTGTTTCATGAACTATACATAATGCCAATAATAGTGCAAATATTGTTTGATTCACTAAAATTGATAATCAAAGTAGGTTTGAAGGAGGGTGGAATCACCAAAAAGTTTGGTAATTCATAGAATGCCGAACATATATCAAATATTTCATATGAAGTATTTCAATGACAATTTTAGTTCATGAACTCCTTTTCATTTTGATAGTTCATAAGTTCTCACATTTTTTGAACCACTAACATTGAAGTTAAAAATTTAGTAGGGCACCTATATGTAATATACATATATAGTTCCAAAGTTCAAATGAATACCATTAGGAAGCTTGAAATTCACAAATTTGTAAATTGGCTAAAAGGTAATTTAAGGTTTTTGGAACATTAGTTCACCTAAAATACATTCACTAAAGGTTCAAACATTTGTCACGATGGTGAAATAAATTCTCCAAGCAATGTTTGGGTAATGCAAGAAGTTCTGACCATATAGTTTAGTAATTAAAGGTGGGCAAGGGTTTAACTTCCATCCTTGGAGTATACAAGGAAGTTTTTTGCATTTTTATTGGGCATCTGCTACTAATAGGCTTGTGACACCTTGGTTGACATGGCAAAGAGAATGTGAGGGAGAAGACTACTTGAGAAGTAGCAAGGATTAGAGGAATGAGCACCAAGGGAAGAGTAATGCAGAGCCAAGGAGGAGAAGATGTTTTTTATGAAGATGGAGCAATTGATTCATCAGTGTGTTGATTGTGCACTCCTATTTTAATTGCATTTTATTGAAATATGCATTGAATAAAATCTAGAATGTTTCCATTATTTGTGAATTTGTTGTTGTGATTGAGGATATTGTTGTGTTGGCTACATGATTGGGCATTTTGGAAAGACCCCTAGTTATGACTCCATCAAATGGTATTAGAGAACAGTTTTCTTGCTCTAGGGATGTGTTGAAGTTGAGATTATGGAAAAGTTTTTTGCATGGAGAAAAGTTTAAAGGCTAGAGAAAAGGCTCATTGAATAAAGAGGAACTAACTATAGAAAGAAGAGAGAATTAAGAAAAGGTAAGCTCATTGGAAAAGACTAGAAAATAGTTGATATGAATTATTTTCTGGATGAAAGATGAAGTTGAAGATACTGATAGAGAGAAGTTGAATAGTACAACCTTGGAAGCTGGAAGGTGTCTCAGAGAATGCCCTAGGAGATTTGTTGCAGAAAAGGAGGTTTTGTAACTATAGAGATCTAGATTCTTTAAGTGATTTTTTACAAGTATGAGAAGAGGCTTGTAACTATAGAGGGTAGACAAGGAAGCACGAGAAGCCAGAAAAGGTATGTTTTCAGAGATTTTTGATTGAATTTGTGGAAGATTTGTTGCAAGTAGAGCCTTGTAACTACAGAGGGTTAGTACCCTAGAGATTGGAGATTGTCACAAGTGAAATCCAATGGTTGTAAGGGGATGTGTGAGTCTTTGGATGATTTGCATAATACTACAAACATGAAGGAAGATGTCTTTGAAAAGGAGGTCGAGAAAGGTCATGAAAAGGACTATAAGGGTTTTATTTATGCAACAACAAGTAGAAAGATTTACAAAAATGTTTATGAAGAATTGAAGAGAGTCCAAGCTAGATTGATGGCATTAGAGATTGATCAACATAAAGGGGTTGAAGTAGATAAAAGTAAATGTATTGAATCTAATGTGATGAAATGGAAGATTTTAGTGGAAAGAAAATCCTCTTGGAAGAGGAAGGAGAAAGAAAAAATGGAGAAGAGAATGATGGGGAAGATGCAAATGATGATGTTGAATGGTGTGAAGGAGGGATAGATTGCTATCTTAAAGAGGGAGAAAATTTGAGTGAATGTGATGTAAATGACATGGTGAGAAAGAATGATTAAAAAGATGGAACAAATGTAGAAGTTGAGATAATGGACTTCAAGGGTCCTATGTTTGACAAGATAATTGATGAAAATGAGTGTGACTTCCTATTGTGAGAGGAGATGAGAAAGATATATAGTTTATTTGAAGGATAAATTTTAGATGAACTTGATAAATTGATGAAAAATGATGAAGATGAAAGTACAATAGCAATGTGTCTTGGGAATAACATGAAAATGCTGACAAAAAGAAGTGATAACGAAGGAGTTACAACAATAGAGAATCTCGAGCCAATGTTTTCTTTTTTTGAATTTTGTAATAATGTCTTTCATACAAATGAGATGGTGAGAAGTTGTGAAGAAAAAGAATATAATGGTTGTCTTGGAAAAGAGAGGACTAAAAAGAGATAAAACCTCTTAGAAAAGGTTAGTGAAAGAAGAAATGATGAAGAGAGGTGTTTCAACTCTTTGGCAAAATTTTTTCATAAAGATGAATATGTTGGAGTAGCCCACGCAAGTGTCAAAAATGATATCATGTCATAGGTTGCAATAGTAGAGTGGAGGTGGGTTGAGTTATGTCAAGCAGATGAAGCAAGAGGTGGACTAATTGTTAAATCAATTATTGAAAATGAGAAGATTGTAGGTGAAGAAGAAATCCTTACGGAAAAGGATGAAGAAGAAAAATAGGAGATTGTAATAGAAGCATGTCTTTTGGAAGGCAAGGACAAAGAGATTGAATTTGAAGTTGCAACAGAGGTTGAGGATGAGAATGAGAATGATGAAATAGTTATGTGTCCTTTGGAGGATGTGAAGGTGTTGGAAAACAAAAGTATAGTTGAGAGTGAAGATGAATATGTTGCAATAGATAGTGATGAAGAAGATGTTGCAGCAACATGGGAGAAAGAGGCAATTTTTATTTTTTTTGAATTTTGTAATGAGGAAGTTGATGCTAATTTTCATTTAGACAAAATGGTGGGATTGGAAGAAGTTGAGGAATTTGAAGAGTATGAAGAGGTGAATGCAAAATAAAAGATGGAAATCTTTAGTTCCCATAATATTTTTAGTGTAGATTTGTATGTAGGCAATGCAAGGAATGTTACAGAAAGTGTAAATGAAAAGGTATTGGTGGAGGTAGAGAAGTATCAGGAGGAAGTACAGATAGAAATCTATAATTTCCATAGTATCATTATTTCAAATTTGTATACATGTGTAATGGTGGATGATGTAGATAAGATAGAGTGAGAAGAAGAATTTTAGTGGAGGTGGCAGAATAATGGTGGGTTGGATCCCATGAGAAAATGAAGAAAGTACAATTGGAGAAGATCAGTACATGGAGGATAAATTTCATGAGTGGAAAAGAGGATGGTGAGCAAAATTGGTGGAAGAAAATAGACAGAGTTCTAGGCAGATGTTGGAAGGGAAGAAGGAAGAAGAATTTAAAGGTACCTATCACAGTAATGAGTTTACTGCATGTTGTTTACAACCTAGAAGGGTAGTTCTACTATACAATTCTATTTTGTGAGCTATGCTCACAAAATGTTTACTTGACATGTCTAATGTAGGATTATCTAGGTCTAGGAGCAATCCTGCATCAACCAAAAATATTTCAGGTTTCTCTTTCAATTTCATTTTAGTTTTGGTCGTGTTTTTAGTTGTTTTGTAGTTTTGCTCTAGGAGAAATTTTTAGATTAAATTTGGCCAAGTGAAGAGTATCATCCTCTGGAAGAGCTAAATGGTACTTACAGTTTAAATTTGGTGAAGTTTAGAGTAGTTGGGTGAAAGAGCATTTTGGTAAAACTTGAGGTTCACGAACCTTTCACTCTATCGAAAGACTTAGTTCTTAGTTCTCATTCATTTTCAGAAAACCTTCAAGTTTACGAACTTCACCTTTCACCAATATCTTGTTCTTTTCAACAAACTTCTGGTTTATGAACTTTACAATTTTCTGAAAGGCTTGTTTCTTTCTATTTTTGACATAAATAAAGGTTTGTGAACATCACATTTCTCCAAAAGGTTTGTTTCATTCTATTTTTGACAAAAGCAAAGGTTCATGAAGTCATCATTCTACTAAAATACTTGGTTTTCTTTCATTTTTGGAAAACCTAAGGTTCACAAACTCTCCATCTCATTGAAAGTTTTGTTTCTATTCATTTTCGATAAAATTTCAAGTTTTCAAACTAAGAAGTTCACTAAAAGTTTCAAGTGGCTCGCTATTGTTAAGGTTGGGACTTCATGTTGACTCGAAAAGTCATTTTGGTGACTTACTCCATTGCGAACTATACATAATTCCAATAATGGTTCAAATATTTTTGTATCACTGAAAGAGATAATCAAAGTAGGTTCGAAAGAGGGTGGAATCACCAAAAAGTTTGGTAATTCATGGGAGTGTCGAATGTATATCAAATATTTCATATGTAGTATTTAGGTAGCAATTTTAGTTTTTGAACTCCTTTTCATGCCGATAGGAGTTCATAAGTTCTCACATTTGTCAAACCGTTGACATTGAAGTTAAAAATTCAATAGGGCACCGATATGTAATATAAATCCATAGTTCCAAAGTTTAAATGAACACCATTAGGAAGCTTGAAGTTCACAAGGTTGTAAATTGACCTAAAGGTAAGTTAAGGTTCATGGAACATTAGTTCACCTAAAATACTTTCAATGAAGGTCCAAACATTTGTCATAGTGTTGAAATAAATTAGATCCAAGAAAAGTTTGGGTAATGTAAAAAATTCTGACCATTCAGTTCAATAGCTAAAGGTGGACAATGGTTTAACTTCCTTCCTTGGAGTATAAAAGGAAGTTTTTGCATTTTTTTTGGGGTTCTATTGCTTGAGGGACTTGTTGGTATAGTCATAGTAGGAGGGTTCACATAATGAATTGTTTGGACTATGCAGTAGGAGTAAACACAACAGAAACAACTCAAAGAAATGGAACAAATGCAGATTTAGTAATTCAATATATCAAAGAATTCAAATACAATCTAGCTAGCATCATGCGGGCTTACAACTAGGCTCAAAGGCCTAATTACATACATGTGCAAGATAAGGCTTTGAAGCTCTCTTCGCACAAATTCCAAATTATTAGTTCTTTCTTATGTGAATAGCTACTTTCCTAAGGATCTATTACATTATTATATATCATTTCTGGATCAATAGATTCTGATAGTGACAACTTTCCGGTAACTAATCCAAATGCTTTGAATTCTCGATATGATGTAGATGAATGAATGTAGATACTAAGTCCAGATCCGCAAGATGTGAAATGCCAAAACTGGACCACAGGCTGAAAAACTGCTACTGACTGAGCTGCCTAAACTAAACTAAAAAAATGAAAGAGCTGAAATGCAAACAAACTGAAATGCAAATGTTTTTGGTTGATGCAAGATTGATCTTGAACCAGGGATGCTCCTGCATCACTTGTGACACCTTGGTTGATAGAAAAAGGAATGTGAGGGAGAAGACTTATCGAGAAGTGGCAGGGATTAGATGAATGAGCACCAAGGGAAGATTAATGTAAATCCAAGGAGAAGATGTTGTCCATGAAGATGGAGTGATTGATTGATGAGTGTGTTGATTGTGCACTCCAATTATAATTAGATTTTGTTGAAATATGCATTGAATAAAATCTAGAATGTTTCCATTGTTCATGAATTTGTTTTTGTGATTGAGGATATTGTTGTGTTGGTTGCATGATTGGGTAGTCTGGAAAAACCCCTTGGTTATGACTGCATCATTTTTCATGATCTATTTCATCTATTGATCCCATGTCAAGTTGATGATCATGGGGTTGTACCCACTAGTACGAACACTCACCTAAATTCAAATTTGGCTCTTTCTTTCTTAGAATTGAGTAATAAACATTTATGTAATTTATTGTCATGTGTTGGTATAAAAAGATATTCATTTGCATTCGTTTTAGATAAACCACATGCACACACACACACACACATCTCATTCTAGGAACATAGGAAACTTGGATAATTTGGTTCTTAGAAATAAGTAACAAAATTGATTTCTAGGAAAATTGTTTATTGTCTTTGATCATATGTCAAAGTCATCAAATTAACATTCTTACCTAGTTTTATGGGATGAAAAATAGTTGGATTCCATCAATTGCAACCCAAAAACTATACTAACCTCTTTTTCCAATCAAAGATCCAACAATCCATCTTCAAGTTGCACACAAGATAGATGTTAGAATTACATAAAGGGTTGAGTTCATGGTTGTAAATTGGACTCAGATCAATTAACTTGACCTAGAGTAGAAAAATATTATTATTTTGATTCTAATCCATATATATGAGTATTATAGAGTTTCTTATATCCAATGACACCTTGATTTTAGAGTCTTCATCCATTTGGAATTCATTCTTCAGTCATAGAGCTAAGTGATCTACCCTCCTATTTATAGAAAATTATACAACTGCATAATTATTTATGATATTATCCATTTTTCCCATTTATTCTTTAATTTGGATTAATTGTGCTTATGTGTATGCATTTTATTGATTATCATATACTAACCTTAAGGGAATGTCCCCTTTTGATTTTAGAAACCCTGATCAATCCTACAAAACCTAGTTTGCGTCTAGGGCTTTAGGGTTTTTAACAAATGTTTGTATTTATAATTACATCTTATTTTCATATTTGAACTATCCAAGTTCTTGTCCATGTGATATATTGATATAGATCTTTACTTTAAGGTTTGGTTTTTCTTTCCATAAGCCTATCGTTCACTTACCCTACCCACCCTAGCTTGGCCTTACATAACATCCACTTTTAGTATTGGCCTATAAGAGGAAATGTATAAATGGCCATCTTTCAGTTGGTGATTACATCTTGAAATATGATATGTTCAATCCTTCCACTCAACAGTTGTGATGTGGTTCTTGGTTCATAATTGTTATGCACACTTGGTTATTTCATTGTATTAATGTAGAGTAATCCTAGGAATTATTCTTTTCCCTTCATATTTTTGGTGAACCCCATCTAATCCTACACAATATTATGTTCATTTTAGGGATTCTAACTCATATTTTTTAAATTTAATATTATCATTTTAAAATTTCATAGGGTTTGATATTCATATTCTTATACTAAGCATATTGATATTGATGTTAGACACCACATGAAAATCGGTCTTGGATAGGACTAAGCATTTCTTTGGAGTCCAATACACACAATAAACACACAAGTATGTCAGACATTGCATGAGAGACAATCGAGATGAGGACACAAAACAACCTAAAGTCCCACCAAAAAAACCTAGGTGAACTAAGCAAGGATCCAAAGTGTAGTTTTAGGGTAGATATGAAGGGTATGCAAGTAT
Organism: Cunninghamia lanceolata; assembly: GCA_027924645.1. Classification (NCBI taxonomy): domain Eukaryota; kingdom Viridiplantae; phylum Streptophyta; class Pinopsida; order Cupressales; family Cupressaceae; genus Cunninghamia; species Cunninghamia lanceolata. Next base: position 2,920,055 of record BSBN01000619.1, on the reverse strand, counting down.
GGATGACCCCAAAACATTGACAAACTGACACACACACAAAATTGAGGAAAATATCGAAAACACTAAGACCTCACCCCAACACAATATACCAACCAAACTTGGTCCTAAATATGTTGCATTTATTTTTTATTTTTTTATACTCATCAACTAACTATGGAAAAAACATATACTATGCCCATATTTGATATTTTTAAAAATGCTAATGCATGAATAGGAATAGTTAATCATAATGGGTCTTTTCAATCCATTTAAGTCACAAGATTTGGTGGTTGGTCAACCAAAGAGTTAGAAAGGGACCAATAATTCTAATAATAAATAGAAGGAATGTAAGCTACACAATCCATGAAAGGACAAAGCATAGTCTTCATCTACTTCATAAGAAAAATCACAATCCTCTTCCAAGAAAGGGGATTTTTAGAAGAAGAAAGGCCAACTTGTTCCTATTGCAAGAAAGTTGCTCATGATGATCATTGGTGTCATGCTAAGTATATTAATTAGTTAAAACATCTCCTCTAGAATAATCACATTACTCTACCATCTTCCTATTTAAAATGATCATCTACTCCTTCAAAATAAGGTAAAGGGAAAGGAAAAGCACTAGTTAGAATGGTAGAATCTTCTAAGTAATAGATACTTAACTCTAGTGCTTCACAACACATGGGTTTTAATTGAGAATAGTTTTCTTCTTTAGAGCCTTGTTCTTTGCCACATATTCTCATAGATAGTGACACAAAAATGGATGTTGCTAGGAGAGGTTTGGTTGACATGGATGCACATTCATTGGTGATGAATGGGGTAAATCATAAAACACACAACAACAGAAAAATGACACACAGAAAATAGAATATTTCTTTATTGATTTGGACAACTTATTACATTACAAAAGCTCAATTACAATAAGAGGAATCAATCCTCCACAGGCTACAACACACTACAACTACCATCACCAGGCTCTAGAATCTTCTGCCTTTTGTAACCCCAAATCAGCTAGGGTTTCTGTTTTCCCACCTATTCTTGACTCTACACTTTCCCCCTTAACTCTACTGCTACCCAAGGTTCCCAAAACAGTCATAAATAGCACTTTTTGGTGGCCTCCGTCTAAATTTTGAAATTTGTAACTCCCTCCAAAAGTAGGTCAACTTCCGGGAAGCATAACTTTTGATCTGGGTGTCCAATTGACGAACCGTTTTAAGCACCGAAAAGCTCGTGATGTGAACTATCACACTAGAAATCCATATATAGATTTTTGTCAACTTTTTGGGATGTTATGGGATGTTTTAGTGCCTCATATCTCATTTCAAAAAATTTCAGGGGCTTTTCGAAAACAAAAATTTTAATATCTTTCAGTTCACAAATGATCTTTGCCTGATTCCTTCACCAAAGGTCTTATATTTCTATTATGAATCTTTCTATAAATTTTAGATTCAATCCATGCCCAAATGTAAACTTTCATAAAATGGCAGGTAAATTTTCCAAAACTGGTGGTTTGCTATTTTTAGCAGTTTTGGAAAAAACTGAAAGTCCTACATCATTAATCAAGAGATTATGGAACCATAAATACTAATTATGGTTCAAGAAATGAAAACAACTACAATGATTTGAAGCAACATCTTTTTGGGTGATGCAAGATTGCCATTACACCACTAGATGCTCCTGCATCAGACACCCAGGGTAATTTGAGAAGTGACCCTGTCACGTCTCAGGTGTTTGTTTGAGGAAAACCCAAACAATAAACCTCTTCCTTAGACAACCAAGAAGAATCTTCAATAGGCCTTCCTTTCCATTTCACCAGATATTCTTCATATTGCCTGTTCTGACTACTTCTTCCCACACGACTATCCACGATCTCTTCTATCTCCTCCATTGAAGTAGATGCCAGAATACTCCACTATTCTTCTATTGGTCCATCCTCTGTGCCACCCTCATGATATTCTGTTAAATCAGTAATGTTGAACATAGGGGAAATATTGATCCCACTTGGCAGCTCTATGTCATGTGCATTTCTTGAATCATGCTTCTTTACGATTCTACATGGTCCAAATTTCTTCATTTTCAACTTATTATATGTTCCAATTGGGAACCTTTCTTTTCTCAAGTGAACCATGACTCCATCTCTTACCTGGAACTCCTTATATCTCCTCTTCTGATATGCCTTAGTCTTGTATTGAATATTCATCTTATTAATGTGCTTCCTCACCTCTTCATGCAAATTCTTTAGGTGTTCTACAAAGTCTTCAGCTTCAGCACTTGTCTTTTCTCCTTTGTCCACCTTCCATAACTCTAAATAATTTCTTGGACTATTGCCATATATAATTTGGAAAGGTGATTTACTAGTACTCCTATTGATATAATTGTTGTAAGCAAATTCTACCTATGGTAAAATCAAATCCCATCCCTTGGGCTTATCTCCAACTAAGCATCGTAGTAGGTTACCCAAACTCATATTCACCACTTATGTCTATCCATCAGTCTATGGATGGTGTGTAGAACTAAACTTCAAATCTATCTTTAACTTCTACCACAATGTCCTCCAGAAATAACCAACAAACTTGGTATCTCGATCTGAAACTATGCTCTTAGGTAGACAATGTAACCTCACCACCTCCCTAAAAAATAACTCTGCAATATGAAAAGCATCATTAATCTTCTTGTAAGGAATAAAATGTACCATATTCAAGAATCTGTCCACCACCACAAAAATGGAATCATGTCCTCTCTGTGTCCTTGGTAAACCAAGAAGAAAATCCATACTAATATCATCCCATGGATTCTTTGGTATAGGTAATGGTTGATATAGCCATGTATTCTGACTTGTTCCTTTTGCCATCTAACACACTCTGCAACTCTGCACAAATTTACTCACATCTTGCTACAACTATGGCCAATAATAATTTTCACTAACAATAGCAATGGTCTTATCTTGACCAAAGTATCCAGCCAATCCTCCACTATGCTTCTCCTTTATCAGGTTCTCCCTCATAGAACTCCTCAGAATGCACAATTGGCTTCCTCTAAACAACATGTCATCTTGGATTATGAAATCCAACCATTTTGTCATTTCCAAAGTAACAGGTTCCAAACAAGCTTTCCAAGCTTCTGTAAAATTTGGATCTTCAAGATACAAACTTTTGAGCTCATCAAACCCAACAACCTCTATCTTCATTTATGTCAACAAATTTTGCCTTCTGCTCAAGGCATCTGCAACTCTGTTGGACTTCCCACTCCTATGCTTCAAAACAAACGTATAACTCTGCAAAAACTCAACCCATTTTAAGTGCCTCTAGTTCAACTTTCCTTGACTATTAAGATATTGTACAGCTTGATGATCAGTATATAAAACAAACTCTTTTGGAAACAAGTAATGTCTCCATTTCTTCAAAGCCTGAACTATTGCATAAAATTATTGATCATAAATAGAATACTTTTTCTTAGTATCATTAAGCTTCTCACTAAAATAGGCAATGGACTTACCTTCTTGACTCAAAACAGCTCCTATAGCATTGCCACTAGCATCAAAATCTACTTGAAACACCTTATTGAAATCTGGAAGTGCCAAAAGAGGTTGCTCTCTGACTTTCTACTTTAATGTATCAAAGCTTTTGTCTGCTCCTTTAGTCCATCTAAACTCTTTTCTATCCCCTCTCATTGTCTCAGTTAGGGGTGCACAGATGCTACTAAAATTCTTGATAAACTTTCTGTAAAAACTTGCCAAACCATGAAAAGATCTTACCTCGGTAGCACTCCTTGGTGTAGGCCATTCAATGATAGCCCTTACTTTTTTGGGTCCATCTTAATACCTTCCTCTGAGACAACAAATCTCAGGTATACCAACTCCTTTGCAAAACTACATTTCTTCAAATTAATCAACAACTTCTCCTCCCTCAACTTCTCTAGAACTCTTCTGCTATGCATTAGATGCTCATCCCAAGTCTTACTAAAAATAAAAATATCATCCAAATAAACAATAACAAAACTTCCCAAAATTTCTTTCAGTACCTCGTTCATGAGCCGCATGAATGTGCTCGGTGCATTGGTTAGCCCAAATGACATGACTAACCAATCATACAAACCCTCCTTTATCTTGAAGGCTCTCTTCCATTCATCTCCTTCTCTGATTTAGATTTGGTGATACCCACTCTTCAGGTCAATCTTCGTGAAGTACTTGGTTCCACTCAAACAATCCATTATGTCATCCATTCTTGACAATGGAAACCTGTACTTGATCATGATCTTATTTATGGCTCGAGAATCTGTACACATTCTCCACTCTCCATCTTTCTTTGGTGCTAGTACTATAGGTATTGCACATGGACTTAGGCTCTCCCTTATCAATTTCTTCCTTAATAACTAATGAACTTGTCTATTCAACTCTTCATTCTCTACTGGAGTCATTCTGTGGGATACCTTATTTGGCAAACTAGCTCTTGGTATCAAATCCATTTGATGACTTATCTTCCTCATTGGTGGTAAACCTTCTGGTACATTATTAGAGATAATGTCCTAAAATTCTTCCAACATATCTAAAACTTCTGCTGGTACATCTTCACATTTCTTAGACTTGAAAAATCTTAGGAATCAATGCAAAGCAATGATGCTCATGCTTCATACCCTCCAAAAATTTCCTATCATCTACCAAGAAAATTCTGGCAGTACTACATACCTTTTCTTTCACCTCCTTCAAGGGTTTCAACTTATGATGAACTCCATCCTTTGTTAGGGAATATGTGTTTGTACGGCCATCATGGATAGTGCTCCTATCATACTACCATGGCCTCCCTAACAGCATATGACATGCATCCATCGGTATGATATCACACAACACCTCATCATGGTAGTCCCCAATCTTGAACTTCACGAAACACTACTCACTGACCAAAGCTCTGTGGTCCTTCTACAACCATGCAATCTGATATGGATGTGGATGCTTTCCTCTTGTCAAATATCTCCTCTGGAACAAGATTGTCAGCGCTTCCACTCTCAATAATAATATTACAACACTTACCTTCACATTTGCACCTTGTGCGGAATAAACTCTTCCTCTGATTTGGTTCTTTCTCCTCATTCAACAAAGTTCTTCTAACAACTAGGGTTTCTCACCTTTCAACATCTTTAGAATGCTTAGACTGTGCATCTTCATCTACATGTGCAACTTGTACATTACCCTCGGGTCTTCTATTTGTCCTTCCTTGATGTTGTGGACACTCATATGCTCGATGTCCTTCTTCTCCACATTGGAAATAGGTTCCTCTAAAACCTCCTCATCTAGGTCCTTGCCCAGGTCGGCCTCTTCCTCTTCCTCTTTTCTCACCATTATTCTAGTCATGAGGGTGGTAGACATTATCCCCTCTCTGATTTTGACTAGTGCCAGCTTCTTCACTTTTCTTTTGATCTTCATTATGACCTCCATAGGGTCTTCCACCAATCCTTCCACCTTGACCTCTTCCCCTTTGCTTGCTATTGAATCTTTTATTTAGCTTCTCTTCCACCTTCAGGAAAAACTGGTACACATCTTCTATGGTGGTTATTCTGACCAGGCTCATCTCCTCTTGGCCTCAACCCATTAATGTAACAGGATACCTTCTCCTTGTTGGCCTTTGCATGGGTTGTCCTAATAGTAATCTTATAAAACTCTTCTGTATACTCCTTAACAGACTTACTACCTTGCTTCAGTCCCTGCAGCTTCTTCAACAACTCCATCTCATAGTCCACAGGAATGAATTGCTTCTTTAGTTTCTCCACCATCCGATCCCATCTGGTGATCTTTCCTTTTCCTCTTCTATTCCTCTCTAACTGGACCTCCTTCCACCAAATATTTGCATGGCCCTTCAACTTTGTTTTCACAAACTTGACCTGATTTGGGTCCTCCATGTCATTGAACCAGTCAATAAGCTATTCCAGATTCAAATCTCTAGATTATGTAGAAACTTTGATCCTGGGCCTCTGTCCAATCTTTGAAATGGCCCTCAACAACCTAACTTTTGTAGGATCTCCTGCAACTTCTTGTTCTTCCTCAGATAGCTCTTCTTCAACTTCATCTTTACTTTCTTCTCTTGTTCTCAACTCAAACCCTCTTCATATCTCCTCTTACAATGCATCAATTTGCCTTTGCAGGGCTCTAAAACCCTCTTCCGTCAAAGCATTCCTCCCAATATGATTTCTTTGTGGAGGCATCTTGATCTCCGTAACAAACCCACAACCTCACGGTTGGTGATCTGTCTACACACTCAGGAACCCTTGCTTTGACACCACTTGATGAAGGGGGTAAATCATAAAACACACAATAATAGAAAAATTACACATAGAAAATAGAATATTTCTTTATTGATTTGGACAACTTATTACATTACAAAATCTCAATTACAATTAGAGGTATCAATCCTCCACAGGTTGCAACACACTACAGCTACCATCACTAGGCTCTAGAATTTTATACATTTTGTAACGCCAAATCAGCTAGGGTTTCTATTTTCCCACCTATTCTTGACTCTACACTTTCCCCCTAAACTCTACTGCTGCCTAGGGTTCCCAAAATAGTCATAAATAGCACTTTTTGGTGGCCTCCAGCTAAATTTCAAAATTTGTAACTCCCTCCAAAAGTAGGTCAACTTCTGGGAAGCATAACTTTTGATCTGGGTGTCCGATTGACAAACCGTTTTAAGTGCCAGAAAGCTATTGATGTGATCTATCACACTAGAAATCAATAAATAGATTTGTGTCAACTTTTTGGGATGTTATGGGATGTTTTAGTGCCTCATATCTCATTTCAAAAATTTTTAGGGGCTTTTGGAAGACAAAAACTTTAACATCTTTCAGCTCACAAATGATCTTTGCTTGATTCCTTCGCCAAAGGTCTTATATTTCTGTTATGAACCTTTCTGTAATTTTTTGCTTCAATCTGTGCCCAAATGCAAACTTTCCTAAAATGGCAGGTAAACTTTCCAAAACTGGCAGTTTGCTATTTTTAGCAGTTTTGGAAAAAACTGAAAGTCTTACATCATTATTCAAGAGATTATGGAACCAGAAATACTAATTATGGAAAGAAATGAAAACAATTGTAATGATTTTGAAGCAACAACTTTTTGGGTGATGCAAGATTGCCCTTACACCACTAGATGCTCCTGCATCAATTGGAGTATGTCCTTTGTGTGCCTAATTTGTCTACCAACCTTCTTTCTATCTACTAAATCACTCATTTCAAGAATGACAAGAAGGTTGAGTTCACTCTAGATTTAGTTATCATTTGAGATCTTGAGGATAATTCTTTGCTTGCTATGGGGAAGGTTGACCATCATTTTCAACTATATGTATCCTCCCACTTTGTGCTTGGTTCTCCTTCTATTGTATTTCTCACAAACTCTAACATAATGAGAATAGTATGGCATGAGTAGTTTGGCCATCTTGACTACTATTATCCTTGGCATCTTAGCTCACATGATATGATTATAGATATTCCTTACATATCATCTTTTTATACGGTGTATATTTTTTCCATTCGAAAACATCTAATTGATATATTTGACAAGGGGAAGTATTGAAGGGGTCCATGAGTCCTTGAATTAGATCAGAGGATCTAGCATGTCTCTTCCCATCCTTGTCTTTCATCAAGGCTTGATGTATGTCCTCACATTTATTGATGACTTTTCTAGATATACATGGGTCTACTTCCTTCAATAGAAGAGTCAAGTATTTGATAGGTTTCAAGGCTCTTTTTGAGAAGCATTTTGGGTAGTATGTCAAATTTGTTCACACAAATAATGATTGAGAATATGTGAACCATAGATTTGAGCAATATTTTACTCTTGAGATGATTGATCTTTAGCATATAGTTGCATACACACCACAATATAATGATGTTACAAAATGGAATAATAGGTCCTTAAAGGAGATGGATAATTGCATTATTCATGCTCAATCTCTAGCTCTAGAGTTTTGGGTTGAAGCCATTAACTATGCTACTACATTTAGAATTAGGTTCCCTATAAGGCCATGAAGGGGATCATGTTGGAATTAGGTTTGTCATTGATGTCAAAAGTGTTAGTGGAGTGATAGACCATTTGATAGACCATCTTTGTTTGATGGTTATGATTGGTTATGATGAGAGTAGACATGCATGCAACAATGAGATAAGACTAGGGACATATCATACATCAAGAGAATTATTGTCATCATCAGGAGTTTTATTGTCTTTAGGAGATCTCAGTTTATATTGGCATGTCATGTCAATGATCAAGTGATGATGAGTTGGTAGCTTGTAGCATTTGTGTTTGTTGTTCATTTGTTGTTCATAATTGATCCTGTCAAGTATTGGAAATGATCAAGTCACACATACTTGTACATTTTCTTCCAAGTGGCAAGTGACACATACTTACATGTTCTTGCTCCAACTTGCTCTATGTGTTATCACCTTTCCTCATCTTGGTCCATGTGTTATCAATTTTCCTCAGTAGTCATCCGAGGAGATCAGGTGTTAAGAAGTTTAGGGGTTAAGAAGTTCATCTAATTTTGTGTCTCTCAGAAGTTCCTGTGCTCTTTGTAGGTGTTAAGAAGTTCATCTTATTTTGTGTCTTTGAGAAGTTCTTGCTATCTTTGTCTCACAAAGTTCCTCTAAAGGTTTAGGTTTGATGAAAGCAAAAAGTTACTCAATAGGGTTTTCCAAATACGTGATCTATACCCTAAGTCTTAAACCCTAAGTATCAAAGGGATAATACATGTTATATCATCTCTTCATTAGAGACTATCTGAAAGGCCTTAGAAATGAGTTACATTTTATGTTAAATCTTCTTAATGGTTCTTTAGGGTTTTCAAAATATAAAAACTATCCCTAAATCCTTAAAATTATCTAAAACCCTAATAGACTCCTTTAAATGCTAAGCATAACCTAAGTTACAAGTTATAACATGATAGGACACTTTATGTTGTATTTTGTAGTTGACATGCTATCAAAGGTCACATGTCACTTAAGTTATAACTTAAGGGTATCTATGTCGTGGGTCAACCAACCCTTCCTCCTAGGATGACCGGGTGGTTCAGTATGATCTATTTTAACGAGCACCAAAAGCAATATCAATGGTCCTTATTAAATCTCCCTTTGGTGTGAAGGGTGAAATAAATGGAGCTCATTCAAACTATCAACATACATTTCTCAGAGTCTAAATTTTACGGGTAGGTCCTTATAATTGTTGTTCTAATCAGTTTTATAATTTTCCCTGAATCTGATGCTGTAAGAGATGTTTTGGGAGTTAGTTTTAAATACTCCTAAGGTTTTGGAGAGCTAGATAGTTTTACTACAATGCAATAACTCGTGCAAGATATGTATTTTTTTTTTGCATGTTTTGAGAGTTTTGAGTGTCAAAACTCCAGTCATGGACATTTAGTGACATCAAAGAAAGAAATGCTACATTATATAGATGATTTTCAAAACTAAGAGGCTATGAAGTGTTTGTACTTACTCAATGGTATAGGTCTGTGATGATTGTTTTTATCTTTGTTATATTCATAGTTTCAGTATTAATAGTATGAGGGTATACTAATATGATGTGAGCATCTTTAAGCATGATGATTGCAGATTGACATCAGGAAGAACATTGTGATGACAATGGCTGAGTGTGTTGATTGCAGAGGTATGTGAATAGAGATGTATGATGTAGATTATGCAGATGTTTTCATATTTAATATATGGTGAACTAGATTCTTTTGAAGGTTGTTTGAAAGGTATCATCTATATAAGATGTCTTTCTTTTTCATAAGATAGGAAAAGATGGAAATGAGATAGATGTAAGTTGAAAAAACTTGTATGCAGAGTATCTGATTCCTAGATATCAATCATGTCAGATTAGTACATTCTTTGTGTTGAGTGGATTGTCAAAGAGTCATTCTTTGTATAATGAGTAAAGGAAGAGTATGGTATTGTGTTTTAATATCTTCACAGAAGGGTGATTGTGTAAGAGAGTTAAAGAACTCATTTATAACCTATGAATTTCAATGTAAATAGAGTAGTACTCTGTATATCTATTTGTTTTGTGTTTATAGTTGGTGCTCCTGGTTTGTACAGAGTTGGTGTTCTTGATGTAGGGATTGGTGTTCCTATCAGAATGTGATCAATGAGATCCTTTCTAGTGAGGCATGAATGTAATCAGTGAGATTTTGGTCAGTGAGACCTAATAAATATTTTGGTGGGGTTGGATAGTGGTTTTTCTCTGTTTAGGGTTTTCCACTTTAAATACTTGTGTTATGGTTTCATTTATGTGATGCTATTGCTTTTTATGTCTTTGGCATGTTGGTATTAAATGCTTGTGCAACTATTGGAGTAATAAATGAACTAGTTTTATTTGATCACTGATTCACCCCCTCTCTTAGTGATCCATTAGATTCCAACAATTGGTATCAGAGTAGTAGGTTCCTTGTAGAAGTCTAATAGACTTGGGTTGATCTTGGTGGTGGAATACTATGGCAAAGAGTAAAAGAAATAAGGGAAGAAGAAATGCTAAGAAAAATGCTGATAAAAAAGCACCATCAAAACCAAATACAAATGGTGATGTAGAACCAATTGAAAGAAATGGCTCACAAGTTGAATTAGGTACAAAGTTAGAAGAAGAATTTTTTCCTTGATAGCAGTGAGCAGTGATTTTCCTTTGTATTAGGATAGTGACTTGGTGCTATATTTATAGTTATGACACAGTGATTGCAACAAGGTTTTGTATCTTTGATAGTGATTGCAACAAGACTTTGTAGCTTTGGCAGTTCCTTGTATCACTTTGTATTAGAGTTATGTCTGTGCTCAGTGTTGGTGGACAGTGCTACATCATAGGGGAGTTGTGACAAGATCATTTGTTGCAAGATAGGAGCAATTATTGTCTGACAGATAGGTGGAGCTTCATTGACTAAAAGATTATCTCATGCCAAAGGTATAATCCTTTGTCCTTGATGTTAAAGGAGGAGAGTTTCAAGAGAGTGGAGAGATTTTTCCATCAATGAAAAAGAGGGAGTTTGTTGGAATTAGCTTTGTGATTGATGTCAAAAGTGTTAGTGGAGAAGTGATAGAGCATTTGGTAGACCATCTTTGTTTGATGGTTATGATGAAAGCAGACATGGATGCAATGATGAGATGAGACTAGAGACATATGATACATTAGGAGGTTTATTGTCATCATCAGGAGATCTCAGTTTATATTCACATGTCATGTCAATGATCAAGTGATGATGAGTTGGTAGCTTGTATTATTTGTATTTGTTGTTCATCATTGATCCTGCAAGGTATTGGAAATGATTAAGTGACACATAATTGTACATGTTCTTCCAAGTGGCAAGTTACACATGTTGAAATAAACCAGACAACTGAGGAGGAGGGTGTGAATCAGTTGTCTCAAAACTTAAACAATTCTGCACCTTAAAACATTAAACACTTGTCCATTGTTTGTTATGATTAAGTCATGAAAGCATAAACTCGAAATCATAAACACAATTGCAAGATCATACATAAGTGACACCAGATTTTTACGTGGAAAACCCTGTTAAGGGAAAAACCACGGTGGATGTTAGGCCACAAGATATATAAAAATCAGAGGCTCACTACCAATAGGGCTCACTGCCAAGAAAAAGTCTCACTGCCAAGGGGTGGCTCACTACCAAGGGTTTTGAACTAAGATAATAGCATCTACTCCATGCCTGAATTTAGTTCCATTGAAGTGCAATACTCTTCCTCTGCTCTGCTCTGCCTTCTACACCTCTTCACTTAACTTCACATTTTTCACACAAGGACATCTTTTCCACGACCAAATTACAAGTATATATATCTGTAGTTCGAAAAATTTGGATTTATAAATGGAAATGATCAACAATTGAAATGCATAACCTAAACCCAAATAATTCAATACCTCGAAGATGCAAGATGAGCTTGATTGATCAATTTGTTGTGTTGGTTGCTCGATTCTGCAGCATAACATTAAGATGAAGATGCTAGAATGAATGATAGATGAAGGATGCAAAGGCTCTAATGATATTTCAACAGAATAAGGGTACTTGAAGCTCCATCCATCTTAGAAAATTTGATAGAATAAGGGTACTTGAGGCTCCATGCATACTAATGGCTTATGAGGGGGTTGATTTATAGAAAAGGCTTGGTTCAAATGGATGGTTGAGATTAAAAAGCTAATTGATTGATGTGGACGGCTAGGATTGATTCAGTTATCCCACTCTTCAAGGGAGTTGTAGTCATTTGACAAGTGGAGGGAGGATAGGGCTCATGTGTGCTTGTGTACATAAAAAGTACTACATATGAAAGATATTAAATAAAAGGCTGTAGTACCACTTATCTTTTTAAATGAAAGAGGCACACATGTCGGCTAAATGATAAGATAAATTAATTAAATAAATAAGATTTATTTAATTAATTGGAAAGTCGGCTTATGATGAGAACTTAATTCAAATAAAATATTTGAATTAGTTGGGATATGAGTTGGATATTAATTAAATAAATAAAATTTATTTAATTAATTGGATAAATGAATAGGATGGGATAAGATATGATTGGGATATTAATTAAATAAATAAAATTTATTTAATTAATTGGCTAATAGAATAAGTGGGGTTAAGAGTGGGATTTAGGACAAAATGCTACATGATGTCTAAGTGATGTTTTTGACAAGGTGTTGCTAGACATGAACAAAGTTGGGACAAATTTGGGTGTCTACATTTTGCCCCTCTTTGAGATGATGTTCGAGATGATAAGATTTATGTCGAGTAACATCATTTCAAAGAAGATAAGGTACGGATAGAGGAAAATGATATGGAATGAAATGGGATGATGATGCCCCCTCGAGAGGATAGGCGGGTTGGACAAACACGGGTAGGCTCTCGAAAAGAAAGGGCTTGGCTACAAAAGAAAGATAAGGGGATAGATAGAAGAAATGAAGGATGCGTTATGCTGCAATGAAAGTGAGCAACCATGATGTTTGGTATAGCACGAGACGTGATGCACCAAGGTATAAGGACCAGGGTGACGATGTGTCTTATGCCCCAGCGTAATACAACCTTGTCTGAATACAAGATATGAATATTAGCTGGATTGATATCGATATGATGCAAATGCAAGATAAAATGATAACACACACAAGCAAGCAAGCAAGCATGCATAAATGATTCAAAAACAAACAAGGTATTGCCCCGGTCAAGCTATAAACCAATGATTGATTGCTGATTGTTGATAGTTAAGAGTGTTGTCATTGTGGGGAAAGCTATATCCCTAGATCAACACAAGGTTGTTTGCTGAGTTGGTTCACTGATTGGCTGATTGATTTGGCTTACAACAAGGCTAGGATCAAGACCATGGATTGTGCTTGGATAACTTGGCTTGATTGATTAACTTGATTGGTATGGATTAAGGATGGGCTTGCATTTGGATCATTGCTTTGAATGGTTTTGAGGATGATGAAATGCTGATTATATTGATTTGATGAAATGTTGATGATGGGATAAGATGTGGTGGATTGAGCTACGTTTGATTTGCTGAAGTGATTGGATTTATTTGGATGATTGGAAGAAGTGATTGATTGAAATGAATGAATGAATGTTATTGATAAGAAGAATTTATGATGATGAGGATTTGATTTTGATTTGAATGTTGAAGGAGTGGATTGTTTTGGATGATATGATTGGTTTTATTGCTTGGATTTTTCATTGGATATTTAATTTTTTTTAGATTTTTTGGATATTTTGATTTTTATGGATTTTTTGGGATATTTTGATTTTTTTGGACTTTTGAATGTTTTGGGATGTCAATGGATTCCTTTGTGCTAGATACCAATGACAAGGGAAAACCAAGTCTAGGTGCAAGGGATGGATGAAAGGATGGGCTCATAGTAAATGTGATGGTAAGATCATGATATATGGATGGGATGGAAGGTTCATGAGAGTTGGATGGATAGATAAGAGAGAATAGGCCATATAAGGGATGGATGCATGCCTCATGATAAATGGATAGGTAGGCTATAGTGGAAAGCTCAGTATAAACATATGGGGATAAGCTATATGACAGAAAGCTTGTGATAAGGATATGTCATAGTGGATGGATCATAAGGGAGCTAGGATGTGATCTTCAAAGGCTATGTTGCATAGGAAGAACTTGCCCCATTCTAGGTGGTAATGCTTAGGATTTTACATGACAAAGTTCATGACCAAGGGATGATATGATACATTGGTTTGAATGGGATGGATAAATGGTCAATGGATAGGACTTGGTTTGGAAAGAAGGTATGTCAAGAAATATCCAAACATGTTTCAACATTTTGCCCCCATGTCTTCATCAAGATCAAAAGGTGGAAGGATGAGTAAATGGGTTCAATAGGATAGGCATGTTTATGTAATGGCTAAGGATGGTAGGATGGTAAATGATATAATGGGATAGATAGTTGGGAAATGGATAGGTTGGATGAGACAATGTGCTCCCAAGTGTAAGTGACATAGAAGATCAACCTACACATGATGCCTGTTTGCCAGGTTTTCATCATGGTACTTATCCAAGGTGCCTGTTTACCAGGTTTTCACCGTTGAACGAAGGGATTTCTCTTTACTTTTTTGATTTTTTTTTTTTTTTGCTTTTTTTCTTTTTAGATGGGTTGACAATTACACATGGCGCCTGTTTGTTAGGTTTTCACCATGGTAATGGATAGGAGGGACTCAAGTGTTTAGTTCGATGGATGTTGGTAGTCCCATTAGATATGGATGTCATCACATGGACCATGTTGTTATGCTCATAGATGTTGGTAAAGGGATTGCGTGGATGGGAGATGGATTAGGTAGATAGTGGATTATGTGGAATTATGGTAGGCTTAGGCTAGTGGCTTATGGTGTGGATTTATATAGGCTTATGGAATGAAGATGGATGAAAAGTTTATGCAAAAGCATGGACCATAGGAAGGTGTTGGGGAAGATTTGTAGGATAATGGATGAAGGATGAGGAGATGGAGGCATGTGGGAATGTTTTGGAATGGAAGGGTACCATGACCAATGGTTGCACACACCGTGATAAACATTGAAGCTTTTGGTGAGATGGTGGTGTAGGAAGCAATGGGGATGTTTGCTTAGGAGATTGTTGATGTAAGCATTTGGGGACCCACATAGATTTAGTATTTTTAGTGCTTCTGCTTTTCTTGTGGGATGTTTGAAGGGAATGAAAGTTTTGGATGGAAGTAGGCTTTTGGATGGATATAGGTGGTTGGGATTCTTGAGATGTGGATGAGGATGCCTCATTCATTTTGCTAGCTGTTTGCTTAGGAACCCAAACCATTTTGCTTTTAGGCTTTGCTTTTGGAGGTATGGGCTTGGATAGCTTTGTGAATTTACTTTGCTTAGAAGATGGATGATTTAGAGACGTTTCACATTGATACCCTAAGGCATGAGGGTCCTTAGGAGTTTTAGTTGGATTTTTGGCTTTATAGATAAAGGCATAAAATTTTTTGCTTTTGAATCCCATGGGGTGGGTGGAGTGGATGGAATGATTGGAAGCTTTATGCTTAAATGATGTGTGCTTTTGTTAGTCATGATTAGGGATGTAATGATACTTATGAATGATATGTATGTTAGGTGTTGGAAGTAATGGTGGCAAGGTGGATGGAGGGATATTTGGAGTTGGTAAAAGTGGAGGCAAAGTGGATGGTGGAAGGTGTATGGTCACATGCTCTTGGGGTTTGTAAGTTGATGGAGGTGGATTGTCTACGTATATTTTGGGTAGATGGGGGGTGTGATGGAAAGTGGTAGATTTAGGATGCATGAAGGGATTACCAACATCTTGGCCTTGTTTACCTTGGGGTGTGTATCCAAGGCTATATGAGCATGGAGGAATCTTGACATGGTTTGGCTCCAAAATACCTTGTTCATAAAGACATAGGCCTTTACCTTTGTAGTTCATGTTTTGGAGGATATGATTGACTATGGGACTAGATGTGTTTTGAACACTAGACTTGAGCTCATTATTGGATGTAGAAGGTGAAGTGGATAAAGGTCGTTGTTGTCCTAAGGAAGAACACTCATGTATAAGGGTAGATAGACCAATAGAAAATGATGGATTTGAAATGGGATCGATGATGGATGTGGAAGGGGGATCATTAGGATTGTGATTAGCATTGTGTTCACTAAGATCCAAGTTATTTGTTTGATCTTTTATGCTTACTTTGGGGACAAGTGTCTCATCATGCCAAGTGGATGTTTGCTCATTATGGATAGGGCTAGATGGCGGATGATTAGAAGCAATTCGGAAACCTTGCTCATGGATAGATATAGGATTATGGATAGGATCAAGGTGCTCATGGATAGGTTCATTATTATGGCTATCATCTTGATTATGGAAAAGATACATGTTATGGATGGGTTGGATGGAAGGCATTTGATATTGAGTTGGATTAGGGCTTAGTGTTTCCACACGCTTAGGATTAAACTCTTGACATACCTCTTGGGTTTCCTAAATGGAAGTGGAAGGCTTTTGGATAGGCTCTTGGTCAACAACATGAGAATATGATGACTCTTGACTTGGATTAATGATAGAAGGTTCTTGAATATGATTGATGGCTTGTAGGTCAGATGATGGGCTTGAAGGGCTAGGTATGTTAATGGAGGACTCTTGGATAGGCTCAAGGATAGGTGGACCACATGATGGGATTATATGATTGGACATGACCTTTGAAAGTTCTTTGGTAGGCTCATGAATGGGTGTTTGACATGGAGGTAGTTTATTCCTAGCTAGTAGCCAATGGATCACATCCTTTGCAAGTGTATGATTGGATAAGCAATATAATGGATGGATGATAAGGGTAGATGGTGTTGTAGGCTTATGATTAGGATTAGGTTGAGGGCTAATTGGATTGGATGGATTTGGATTTGGACTAGGTGGGGATGATGTGGCATGATTTCCCATTATAGGTAGGTACACCTTGTAAACAATTGGGACAAATATTGGGCATTGATTTGTATTATGGCTTTTGGTCCTATGGTATGCACAATAATCATGTTCATCATATGGACTTTCTTCACATGGGTTGATGGGGGGAAGTTCAATGAGTTTTGCTTCAAGCATTCTTTGTAAAACTATCTCAGCCGCATCCTTTGGTGAACGATTAGAATGACATGGTGATGAAGGTAATGGAGGGCTTGGTGGTTTGGAAGATGGAGGGACCAATGGACTAGGGTTAGGATCACATGGTGGTGTTGGGATAGGACTTGTTGGCTCATGTGTTGGCATGGGATTGGATGGTGGTGGCCACTCTAGATTGGTATCTCCCTTGTCAAAGGTTATTAGATCTTGCATAGGATAACTTGGACTCATTTGATTTATGTACAAGGGGCCACTTGGACTTGGATGTGCTTCTTGTTGGAAAGGTGGATTTAGATCTATCAATGGTGCTTGGTGGTCTTGTTGAAAAGGTGTACTTGGACTTACTTGATTTATGTAAAAAGAGCCATTGGGACTTGGATGTTGTTCTTGTAATATCACTTGATTGCTTTGTGGATGGGCTTGGTAGTGCATTGGAATGATGGTATGAGGGATTGGATAAGCTTGAGGTGGAGGTTGATAGGTTGATGTGGCATTGACTTGGTGGATAGGTGGATTAAGTTGATAGGAGGTGGATGGATATGACATGTGGCTATGAGGTGGATTAGGTTGGTATGGAATGGCTAAGGATTGTTGTACTTGTCGAGCTTGACTAGTGGCTAAAAGGTGTTGAACTTGGGCTACGAAGTGTTGCAGTTGAGGTGATTGGCTTGCATGGGGTTGAGCTTCTTGGATGAAGAATTGTAATATTTCAATGGTGTGTTGGTTGAGCGGTTGTGATCCTTGATAAATATTTTGGAGGAATCTTTGGAATTTGATTTCTAGGTCCTCTAGTGTAGACATGTTGTCACCAAGTGTTTGTCTTAAGTCCTTTTAGCAAGTGCTTGTTTAGGGATTTGGATGATGATGTGGCTTGTTTGGATGACTTGGCTATGTTTGGGATGAAAGTGATTGGGTTTGAATGTTATTGGAAGAATGTGTAGGATGACTTGTCTTTATGTGTTTGGGTGTTTAGAGCTTGATGTGGCAATATTCAAACAAATGATTATGCATATACACACATGAATCACTCACACAAGACACATAAGCAAGTTGTTAGTTTGGAACAATGTGATGATGGTTAAGCAAGCACGTGAAGACACTCAATAAGTCCTAGTAAAGGCAAGGCCACTATCACAAGGAGGTTCTAGTGAAAATCCAGGGGACCGGCACCCCACGAGCATCCAGCAAGCCACTTAAGACTTTAACTAACCCTACGAGGAGTTTTAATATACACAAAGGTACACCTCCTTTCGAGTTAGCACTGTATGGTGAGCGCTAATACCGGTTAGACTTGGCTTTCACCTTATCCTCTAATTTTTATAGCGGACCGGATGAAAGTACCGCTTGAGGTCGTACCCTTGGGATGGATACCAAGGCAGGCCTCTCTAAGGCTAAACAAAAGCAACACAAGTAAATGTTTTTGATCTCCAAGTTCGTGTTGGGACGCGAGGAGAGAGCATACACATTTACTTGGTCACACTCGCATGGGGTTCATTAACCTTAGAAATCAATGTGTGATCAAACAGTTCAAGCACTTGTTCATTTTAGATCCAAATCCAAATGTGATGAAAGACACTTGTTCATTTTATCCCAATTTCTCGATGATGTGATAGCAAACAATGTTCGTTTTAATCCCAAATTCCAAATGTGTGATCAATCAAGATTAAGAGATGAAAGATTAGAATGAGTGCACCTGATACAATCGCTTTCCAATTTGCTGTAGATGTTGATGCTAATGCTGCTCCAGCTCCTTAGATGCTCCTACAAGTCACCAAATTCCAAAAAGAAACAAGTAAACTTGCAAAGAAGATGATTACATGAAAAAGATGAAATCTGAGAATTCTGATGAAAATGATCTGATACAAGAGAATAGATTGCACAAACAGAAAGTTCAGGAGATTCTAAGCAATTTGAAAAAAAGTTTCACTAAAAAACAATCAAAATTGCTCAAGTTATGTTCAAATGAAGTTTGAAGTGAAGCTGAACTTTGACTGATAAAAAAGCCTGAAAAATAGTACAGTCACTTGATAAAAGTGGTACAGTTGTGAAGTTTGTCCTCGCAGCTTTCCAATGAGTCCTCGTTTGTGTGATTTGGCTTCCGTATATGAAAGTTATGCAAGTTTGAAAAAAATAGCTTCCTTTGGCATGCAGGAGGTACGGGTGAACCTTGGCGGTTAAGAAAAGTGCAGAGGCGATTTACTGTTAATCATAAGTGATCTCCTTTAGCAACATGCGAGCCCTTGCATATTAAATGCGATGCAAAAACACCAAATGCGATTCCTATAGGGTTATAGGCAATCCAAATAAACCCTTAAGCGATTGATTTCAGCCTATAGGCGACCTGTACCTGCAAAATGACAGTTGCAACAAAAAACCCTATTCTGCAAAGGCGAGCTTTGTCAGTTCAGAAGCGATGCATATTAGATTAAAAGCGGCTATTTTTAGTTCATAAGCAATGCGCATAGGGTTAGAGGCGACCACTGTTATTACAAAAGCGATCCACAAAACACTGTAGGCGGTCGATTTCAATGTAGAAGCGATGCAAAGATACAGAAAGGGGCTGATTTTTGCTCAAAAGTGATGCAAAAATGCATAAAAGCACCAAATAATAGTTCATATGCGACCAACAAAAGACCAAAAGCGATGCATAATAACCCAAAAGCGATCTGGAGAGTTTCAGGAGACGGAATGCAAATGTTAACCATAAGCGACCAACTTTACCATATGCGGTCTCTTTTTGTTCAAAAGCGAGCACTGTTTGTTTAAAAGCGGACCAAATTTGACCATAAGTGACTGCTATTTGCTCAAAGGCGAGCTGATTTAGCCCAGGCGACTGCTGTTTGATCATAAGCGACTTGAATTACCAGAAGCACATTGTTGCAGTCCGGTTGTTGTTTTCTTCACCAAACGCTCCATTTTTCATCAAATTTAGGCAAATTTGTACTCAAAGTTTATGGAAATGGCATCCCGGATGCAATGGTGAGGTTAGATTTGGGCTAAAAGATCATCTACATACATTTTTAGCCAAATCTTTGCAAACTAGGGTTAGAAAAATGCAAATTTTTGCTACAAAAGCTTGCAAAAATGAAAGATTCACGCTCCAAGAGATCTAAACTTCATAAAAAAAACTCAAACAAGAGAGGTTAATCAAGGATGTGAGTCCCACCGGGCGTGCCAAATGTAGTTCAAAAAATTTGAATTTATAAATGGAAATGATCAACAATTGAAATGCATAACCTAAACCCAAATAATTCAATACCTCGAAGATGCAAGATGAGCTTGATTGATCAATTTGTTGTGTTGGTTGCTCGATTCTGCAGTATAACATTAAGATGAAGATGCTAGAATGAATGATAGATGAAGGATGCAAAGGCTCTAATGATATTTCAACAGAATAAGGGTACTTGAAGCTCCATCCATCTTAGAAAATTTGATAGAATAAGGGTACTTGAGGCTCCATGCATACTAATGGCTTATGAGGGGGTTGATTTATAGAAAAGGCTTGGTTCAAATGGATGGTTGAGATTAAAAAGCTAATTGATTGATGTGGACGGCTAGAATTGATTCAGTTATCCCACTCTTCAAGGGAGTTGTAGTCATTTGACAAGTGGAGGGAGGATAGGGCTCATGTGTGCTTGTGTACATAAAAAGTACTACATATGAAAGATATTAAATAAAAGGCTGTAGTACCACTTATCTTTTTAAATGAAAGAGACACACATGTCAGCTAAATGATAAGATAAATTAATTAAATAAATAAGATTTATTTAATTAATTGGAAAGTCGGCTTATGATGAGAACTTAATTCAAATAAAATATTTGAATTAGTTGGGATATGAGTTGGATATTAATTAAATAAATAAAATTTATTTAATTAAATGGATAAATGAATAGGATGGGATAAGATATGATTGGGATATTAATTAAATAAATAAAATTTATTTAATTAATTGGCTAATAGAATAAGTGGGGTTAAGAGTGGGATTTAGGACAAAATGCTACATGATGTCTAAGTGATGTTTTTGACAAGGTGTTGCTAGACATGAACAAAGTTGGGACAAATTTGGGTGTCTACAATATCATTCATCAACCTTGGAATGTACATCAAGGTTGGCATTACACTCATCATCCATTGGAACAATCTCCAGGGTCAGCATTACAAACATTTACAAAATAGGTCTTGACCTAATACAAAGTTATGCTAAGGAAATGTAGTAAAGATGTATACAGATCACTCCATGCCTTAGTTGGGACTAAAACATGATCTTCCATGCCACAAAATGCTTCTACAATCTTCTATATATCTCTGCAATCATTGGAATTAACCAAGTTGGCTAAGACTGGTTACACACTACATTATCTGCAAATAAACTTCAAACATGATTTTAATTCCTTAACACAGACCAATATAAATGTAGGAACACGATCAGGAGGCATCCACAAGCATGTTGTAATCACCAGGAGCAACAACACAAAATCTAACCACTTTATCCATGAGATTCTTCACACCAGAGCACATGAGCTTCACTATCTTCAACTGTCATAAAAGAAAGATAGCTTGTGAACCACCAAATCATGAACCATTATAGTTGTAGGCAATTATCATCATCCTAGACTTCCCTCAAGAACCGCAGAGCAAAATACTTCAATGCAGAGGAATGTGGAGCAAAATACTTTCTCCCTATAACTAATGAATAATTAGAAAAAACAGGTTTTACTTTGGTGAATGTAACTAACTCAATTCTTCATACCGGAGGCTCAAACTCATGATTTAGCATCTTCAGACATGCCTCTAAATAACTTCCAATTAGCAAACCAAGATCTTCAATCTATAAGTGTTAGGGCTAGCCGACAGAAGATATCAATTAAATGTAAATAAAGATTAAATATAGGAATGAAAATACACAGAAATAATAATAGCGAGAGACAAGTTTTTAAAGTGGTTCACCCAAACTCAGGCTACATCCACCAACAGAGAGTCCAATATTATTATCTAGTAAATCAAACCGATTACAACCAACAATCCCTGCAACTCAATACCACTGCAAAATGCTACAATACAATATCCATGGAAACCCTAACCCTTAGCCATTTTTATCATGACTTTTGTTAGTTACAAAAATAGGGTTTTTTTTTATGTCGGCCAATGAAAAAATAACTCCTGACGCCTTAATAAAATAATAAAAAATTGTGTGAGGTTTCGAGGGCTACATACACCAATAGAGAGTCCAATATTATTATCCAGTAAATCAAATTGATTACAACTAGCAATCCCTGCAACTCAATACCACTGCAAAATGCTACAATACATCAATAGAAACCCTAACCCTTATCCACTTTTATCAAGCCTTATGTTGGTTACAAAAATAGGGTTTTTTTATGTCAGCCAATGAAAAAATAACTCCCGATGCCTTAATAAAATTAAAAAAACCGTGTGAGGTTTTAGGGGCACTGCCCCTTGACCCCGTAGGAATTTGGGGGGAAACCGCGCTGATAAAAGTGGGGTAAATTTAACCTCCAGGTCTGATTACGCTCCATATAACAACAACAAGAAATGTGGAGCAATCCTCTAAACTATTCTTTAGTATGCAATTCACTGTCTTCACTATGATTCACTGTTTCCTTTATGATTCTTTCGGAGGGGCTAATTTTCTCAATATCCTCAACATATAAAGCTTCTAAACAAATAACAAAATAGGATACAGTTGACACCAATGACAACAAAGATATGTTGACATCAATGACAACATCGATTAGGCACATACTTGCAACAATCTCCCCCATTGTCATTGATGGCAACATATGATGTGAAAAACCACAACAACCATCATGACAAGATTCTCCCCCTTTCTCTTTACACATCTGCACTCTTTTTCTCTAATTTTTTCACATGATTTCTCTCCCCCTTTGACATCAATGGCAAAGGGCACATACTTGCACTCTACTGTTCTGATCCAACTGTCATATGAAGTCTCTGATTACTCCCCCTAAGAAGTAGCCCTTAAAGCATCAATCCAAATCTAGAGGTGGGACTCTAAACACCACCGGACTGATGCACTCTTGTGCATCTTAGTCTAGAGTAGGAGGGGTGATAACCCCTATCTTTTCTCTGAGATACTTAAAAGTATCCTCAAGTAGAGGCTTGGTGAAGATGTCTGCAATCTGATCTTTTGTAGACACATAATCCAAATTGACTTCATTCTCTGTCACCTTTTCTCTTAGAAAGTGATATCTTATGGATATATGTTTTGTCCTTGAATGCATTAATGGATTCTTTGAAATGTTTATGGCACTTGTATTATCACAAAATATTGCAATTGGATCTTCATACACAACTCTGATGTCCTTCAATGTTTGCTTCATCCATAACACTTGAGTGCAGCTGCATGTTGCTGCAATTATTGCAAGTATGTGCCTAATTAGTGTTGTCATTGATGTCAACATATTCTTGTTGTCATTGGTGTCAACTTTATCTTATTCTATTATTTGTTTAGAAGACTTATATGTTGAGGATATTGAGAAAATTAGCCTCTCTGGAAGAAACAAGTGACTTACAGAGAAGTGCAGTATAGACAGTGAGTTGTATGCCGAAGAACAATCCGGTAAACTACTCTGCATTTATTTCTACTTGAAAATCATGGTCTATAGATTGGAAGTAAGTTAGAGGTATGATTAAGGATGCTACATTCTGGGTTTGAGCCCTCCGCATGAAGATGTGAGTGAGTTGTGTTCACCAGAGTGAAACTTTCTTTTTCTGTAAATTTAGTTGGGACAGGGAGAAAGTATTATGCTCTGCATTCCTCTGCAATAAAGTATTTTGCTTTGTAGTCCTAGAAGGAAGTTTGGGATGATGATAAGTGCCTACAATTGCAATGGTTCATGTTTTGGTGGTCCGCAAGTTATCTTTCCTTTATGATAGTTGAAGATAGTGAAGTTCACGTGTTTTGGTGAGAAGATTCCTATGGATAAAGTGGTTAAGGTTCATGCAGTTGCTCTTGATGATTATAACATGCTTGTGGATGTCTCCTAATCATGTTCCTATCTTGATATTGGTCCGCATTAAGGATTTGAGATTGTGTTTGAAGATTCTTCCCAGATAATGTAGCATGTAACCAGTCTTAGCTGACTTGGTTAATCCCAGTGATTGTAGAGATCTCTAGAAGATTGTGGAAGCATGTTGTGGCATGGAAGATCATGTTTGCATCCTAGCTAAGGCATGGCATGATCCACATTTCATTTCCTTTGCATACTGTTGTAATAGGCCAAGACCTATTTTGTAAATGTTTGTAATGCCGATCTTGGAGATTATTCCAATGGTTGATGATTGTGATGCCAACCTTGATGATCATTCCAAGGATGATGAAGTGTATAAATACTTGTAGTTGAGTCATGGAAAAGGTGTCCTTGAGTGAAAATGGAAAGATAATAAGAAAGGTCCAAAAGGCAAAGCAGAGAAGAGGCAAAGCAGAATAGAGGTAGAGCAGAGCAGAGGAATTATTGTACTTCAGTCACAAATATAGAAAAGGTGTTGATCATGGCAGTAAGTCTGGTAGTGAGCTGCTAGTAGGGTTTAACAACCCTTATTGTAATCTTGCTAGGTTTAGGGTCGAGGCAGTGAGCATGCTAGACCTAGTTGTTCTTCATGGAAGTGAGCCAGTATGTTTAGGTCCATGGACTGACCAGCCTGAACATCATTATTTCAAGATTGCAATATATATTGAGAGCTAATCCTCTCTGTGGTTTTTCCTCATCTTGGGGTTTTCCACATACAATCTAGCATCTCTTGTGTTTGATGTTGTATCTGTGGTAAAGTTTCTGATTTCATGCATTCATTATTAAATCATAATAATTGTGGATAAGTGATGAATGTTTAATTGCAAAAGTGTTTAATTTTTTGGGACAACTAATTCACCCCCCCTCTTAGTTGTCTGATGCATATCAACAATTGGTATCAGAGCCAAGTTGCTATGAAGAAAGTTGAATAGCTTGAGGAAGATCCAAAATGTCTTACAAGAAGGAAGTGCCACATTTTGATGGAATGAATTATGTCCTCTGGAAGGCTCGAATGAAAAGCCATCTTCTTTGTCTTGGTTACAAAGTATGGAAAGTTGTAGAAATAGAATACACCATACCTCAAAATGATCTGATGACTAAAAATGAAATCAAAGAATATGAGATAGATATCAAGGCAAAGGATGCTCTACTAAGCTCATTAACTGACTCAATATTGACAAAAGTTGTGAATCTTGAAACTGCAAATAAGGTATGGGAAAATTTGAAAAATTTGTATGAAGAAGATGATTCTATGAAGGAAGCCAAGTTACAAAGTCTAAAAGTGAAATATGAAAGTTTGAAGATGAAAACATATCAGCCTTTATGCAAAGAGTTGATGAACTTGTTATAGGGATAAAAGCCATAGGCGGAACTCTTGACAAAAAATGAAGTTATGAAAATTCTTAGATCTCTGCCCAAGTCCTATTGTCACAAGGTAGCCGCAATTGAAGAATTCATGCAAGTAAAAAATGGTTGACAGGGATCAACTGCTTGGTAAGCTTATTGCCTTTGAAATGAGAGAGTTTGGTGATGCTCTGCCAAAAGTTGAGACGACCTTCAAAGCTAGTACTCCTAGAAGTACTTCCAGATCAGAAAAGTACAATGTAGAATCTGATGATGAGTTTGATGAAGTTGAAGCCAACTTCATGGATAGACTGCAAAGAGGATCTGGTACGTATAAAGGCAAATTACCTTTCAAATGTTTTTCCTATGGTAAAGTAGGTCATTTTGCTTCCAGATGTCCTGAAAGAATTGAAAGAAATAGAAGAAGATATGAGAGCAGGACTAGGACCCAAAAGAAGTGTTATTATGTTGAGGATTTTGATGATGATGAAGGAGTATCAAATAATGGTGAACCAGATAATGCTAGTTCCTCTATAAATGAATGCTTGTTTATTGCTATTAAGGAAGATCTCATGTCTACTAATTCCACTAGCTGTGTCAAGGAAGAAAAACTAGTGGAAAGTGCTTTTGCTACTTAGGTCATTAAGGACAAGGATGAATGGGTTATTGATAGTGGCTGCTCTCACCATATGACTAGTGACAAAAGTAAGTTTGTAAGTTTGGAAAGATATGATGGTGGACTGGTTAGGTTTGGAGATGATACAACTGGTAAGATTTGTGGGAAAGGATCTATTTCTTTTGATGGCAAGTATAATACTAAAGATGTCTTGTATGTGAAAGGATTAAAGCACAATCTTTTGAGTGTAGATTAGATGTGTGACAAGGGATATGATTTAAGTTTCAAGGACAATGGATGCAAGATCAGAGAAAGCTCCAAAATAGTCATTGCAACTGGTAAGAGGACCAGAGGTAATATATATCACTTGAAAGGAACTGAGAACTATTGCTTGCTGATTCAGACTGATGAGAGTTGGTTATGGCATAGAAGATTGTGTCACATCAATTTTGATAATATTATGAATATAAGTACTACACAGGTTGTTAGAGATTTGCCTAAGCTTGTGAAGCCTGTTAATCCTATTTGCAAGGAGTGTCATCAATTTGGCAAATAGACAAGAACAAGTTTCAAAAGCAAGGACCAATCAGTTGGAGGACTACTTGAGCTAGTGCATACATATTTGTGTGAACCTACCAAAGTAAGAAGTTTGCAAGGAGATAGGTCTTTCATGTTGCTTATTGATGATTATTCTAGAATGACTTGGGTCACCTTTTTGAAAGAGAAAGCTGAAGCTCTAGATAAATTCAAGGCATTTAAGGAAATGGTTGAAAATGAGATGGATTTGAAAATCAAATGCTTGAGGTCTGATAGAGGAGGAGATTTCACATCAAATGAATTCAATTTCTTTTATGAAGAACATGGAATAAAGAGATAGCTATCTGTGCCCAAAACTCCACAACAAAATGGAGTTGTTGAAAGGAAAAATAGAATAGTTCAAGAAGCTTCTAGAACCATGATAAAGGAATCTCATTTTCTAGAAGCATATTGGAGAGAGGTAATTCACACTGATGTATATATCCTAAATAGAGTTCAAGTAAAAGGTAACAGTTCAAAGACTCCTTATGAATTGTGGCATGGTAGAGTTCCTACTGTGAAATATTTCAAAGTTTTTGGTAGCAAATGTTTTATCAAAAGAGAAGAAGATTTAGGCAAGTTTGATGCTAGATGTGATGAAGGAATCTTCCTTGGTTACTCCACCAAGAGAATGGCCTACCAATGCTATAATAAGAGGCTAAATAAGATCATTGAAAGTGCAAATGTTAAAGTTGATGAATGTAAGGAAAGGTCTTCAGAATCAAGTGAATACGAGTCAGATGATCTAGATGTTTTAGAAGTGGTGCAGCATGAAGACAACCTAGATGAAGAAGAACAAGCTCTGGTAAGTGCTACCAAAACTCCAAGATATGTAAGAATCAGTCATTCTGAAGATCAAATCATAGGAGAAAAGAGCAAAGGAACTTAACCAAAAGAAAAACTACATAGGAACAAGTAAATTTCTGTCTGATTTCCAAGATTGAACCTAAAATTATGGATGAGGCATGCACAGATAAGAATTGGATAAAGGCTATGGAAGAGGAATTGATGTAGATAGAGAAGAATCAGACTTGGGATCTTGTTCCTAGACTAGCAGACAAGAATACAATTGGTACAAAGTGGGTCTTTAGAAAAAAGATGAATGAGAATGGTAAAGTGGTAAGAAACAAAGCAAGGTTGGTATGCATAGGATACGCTCAAGTTGAAGGAATAGACTTTGAAGAAACTTTTGCTCTAGTGGCAAGGATTGAAGCAATAAGGATGTTTTTGGCTTTTGTAACATACAAAGATTTCAAGGTTTATCAAATGGATGTGAAGTCCACTTTCTTAAATGGAGAGTTGGAAGAGGAAGTCTATATCGAACAACCAGAAGTATTTCAGTCATCAGATCAGGTTGACATGGTATGTAGATTGAGGAAAGATTTGTATGGATTAAAACAAGCTCCCAGGGCATGGTATGCACAGTTGGATAGGTACCTAATATAGATAGGGTTTAGTAAAGGTACTTCAGATAGAAATCTCTACTTCAAGATCAATGATGAACAAACACTGATTGTTGCAATTTTTGTTGATGATATTATTTTTGGAGGCAATGAAGGTATGTGCTCAGTTTTTTCTAGAGAAATGCAAAGTGAATTTGAAATGTCTATGTTTGGAGAGATGAACTTCTTTTTAGGTCTACAAATAAGTCAATCAAATAAAGGTATCTTCATTTCTCAGTCTAAATATGTGAAAGAGTTGTTAAAGATATTTGGGATGGAAGACACGAAACTAGTTTGCATACCTATGATAACTGGTTGTAAGTTGAGTAAAGATGATAACTCACCCTTGGCAGACTAGAAAAGGTATAGATCTATGATTAGAGGATTACTTTATCTAACTCAAACCAGACCTAACATAATGCATGCAGTTTTTCTTGTGGCAAGATTTTAGGCAGAACCCAAGGAATCACATGTGATGACAGTCAAGAGAATTCAAAGATATTTAAAAGGTACAATAGATTATGGTTTGTGGTACCCTAAGGACTATGACTTTACTCTCATTGCATATACTAATGCAGATTGGGCCAGAGATGTGGATGATAGAAAAAGTACAAGTGGAGGTGCATTCTTCTTGGGAAGAGATTAGTATCTTGGTCAAGAAAGAAACAAGATTCAATATCATTGTCTATTGTAAAAGTAGAATACATTGCAGCAGCATGCAGTTGCACTCAAGTGTTATGGATGAAGTAGACTTTGGAGGACATCAAAATTGTGTATGAAGATCCCATTGCAATCTTTTGTGACAACACATGTGCCATAAACATATCAAAGAATCCAGTGATGCATTCAAGGACAAAGCACATATCCATTAGGTATCATTTTCTAAGAGCAAAGGTGATAGAGAATGAAGTCAAGTTGGAGTATATTTCTACCAAGGATCAGATTGCAGACATTTTTACCAAGCCTCTGCCTAAGGACACTTTTGATTATCTCAGAGAAAAGTTAGGGGTTATCACCCCTCCTGCTCTAAACTAAGATTCACAATAGTGCATCAGTCTAGAGGTGCTCAAAGGTTTGGATTGATGCTTTTTAGGGCTACTTCTTAGGGGGAGTAGTTAGAGAGTTCAGAAGAGAGATTAGATCAGAGCAGAAGAGTACAAGTATGTGCCCTTTGCCATTGATGTCAAAGGGGGAGAGAAGTCATGTGAAAAACTTAGAGTGTAGATGTGTAAGAGAAAGGGGGAAAATTTTGGAGAAAGAAAGAGTGCAGGTGTGTAAAGAGAAAGAGGGAGAATCTTGTCTTGATGGTTGTTGCAGTTTTTCACATCATATGTTGCCATCAATGACAAAGGAGGAGATTGTTACAAGTATATGCCTAATCAGTGTTGTCATTGATGTCAACATATCCTTGTTGTCATTGGTGTCAACTGTATCTTATTCTATTACTTGTTTAGAAGACTTGTATGTTGAGGATATTGAGAAAATTAGCCTCTCCTGAAGAAATAATTGAGTTACAGAGAAGTGCAGTATAGACAATGAGTTGTATGCTGAAGAACAGTCTGGTAAACTACTATGCATTTATTTCTACTTGAAGATCATGGTCTGTGGATTGGAAGTAAGTTAGAGGTATGACTAAGGATGCTACATTCTAGGTTTGAGCTCTCCACATGAAGATCTGAGTGAGTTGTGTTCACTAGAGTGAAACCTACTTTTTCTGTAAGTTTAGTTGGGACATGGAGAAAGTATTCTGCTCCGCATTCCTCCACAATAAATTATTTTTCTTTGTGGTTCTAGAAGGAAGTATGGGATGATGATAAGTGCCTACAATTGAAGTGGTTTATGAAAGTTGAAGACAATGAATTTCATGTGTTCTAGTGAGAAGATTCCTATGGATAAAGTGGTTAAGGTTCATGCAGTTGCTCTTGATGATTATAACATGCTTGTGGATGTATCCTAATCATGTTCCTATCTTGATATTGGTCCGCATTAAGGATTTGAGATTGTGTTTAAAGATTATTCCCAGATAATGTAGCGTGTAACCAGTCTTAGCCGACTTGGTTAATCCCAGTGATTGTGGAGATCTTTGGAAGATCATGGGAGTGTGTTGTGGCATGGAAGACCATGTTTGAGTCCCAGCTAAGGCATGGCATGATCCACATTTAATTTCCTTTGCATAATGTTGTAATAGGTTAGGACCTATTTTGTAAATGTTTGTAATGCCAACCTTGGAGATTGTTCCAATGGTTGATGATTATGAGGCTGACCTTAATGATCATTCCAAGGTTGATGAAGTGTATAAATACTTGTAGTTGAGTTGTGGAAAAGGTGTCCTTGAGTGAAAATGGAAAGATAATAAGAAAGGTCCAAAAGGCAAAGCAGAGAAGAGGTAGAGCATAATAGAAGCAGAGAAGAGCAGAGGAATTATTGTACTTCAGTTACAAATATAGAAAGGTGTTGATTGTGGCAGTAAGTCTGGCAGTGAGCCACCAGTAGGGTTTAACAACCCTTATTGTAATCTTGCTAGGTTTAGGGTTGAGGCAATGAGCCTGCTAGACCTAGTTGTTCTTCATGGTAGTGAGCCAATATGTTTAGGCCCATGGAGTGACTAGATTGAACATCATTATTTCAAGATTGCAATATATATTAAGAGCTAATCTCCTTTGTGGTTTTTCCCCAACTTGGGGTTTTCCACGTAAAATTTGGATTCTCTTGTGTTTGATGTTGTATCTGTGGTAAAGTTTCTAATTTCATGCATTAATTGTTAAATCATAATAATTGTGGATAAGTGATGAATGTTTAATTGCAGAAAGTGTTTATGTTTTTGGGACAACTGATTCAACCCCCCTCTTATAGTTGTCTAGCACATATCAATAGAAATGTATTATGCTTCTACAGTAGATAGAGATATTGAGTCTTGCTTCTTACTTAACCAGGATACCAGCCTTTTTCCTAAGAAGAATGCACCTCCACTTGTACTTTTCTTGTCATCCACATCTTCAGCCAAATCTGCATCAGTGTATGCACTGAGAGTGAAATCATTATCTTTTGGATACCACAAACCATAATCCATTGTGCCTTTCAAATATCTCAGTATTCTCTTGACTACCATCACATGTGACTCTTTAGGTTCTACTTGAAATCTTGCCACAAGACAAACTGCATGCATTACATAAGGTCTGGTTTGGGTCAGATAAAGTAATCCTCCAATCATAGATCTATACCTTTTCTGATCTGCCATAGGTGAGTCATCATTTTTTCTCAACTTACAACCAGTTACCATTGGAGTACTTACTTGTTTAGAGTTTTCCATCCCTAACTTCTTTAACAACTCTTTTACATACTTAGACTAAGAAATGAAGATACCTTTATCTAAACGATTGATTTGTACACCTAAAAAGAAATTCATCTCACCAAACATGGACATTTCAAATTCATTTTGCATTTCTCGAGCAAAAACCATGCACATACTTTCATTGCCTCCAAAGATAATGTCATCAACAAAGACTGCAACAATTAGGATTTGTTCATCATTGATCTTGAAATAGAGATTGCTATTAGTAGTACCCTTACTGAATCCTAACTGTATCAGATATTTATCCAATCTTGCATACCAGACCCTGGGGGATTGTTTAGGTCCATACAATACTTTCTTCAATCTACACACCTTGTCACCCTAATTTGATGACTGGAATCCTTCTGGTTGTTCAATATAGACTTCTTCTTCTTCCAATTCTCCATTCAAGAAAGCAGATTTCACATCCATTTGATATACCTTGAAATCATTGTAGGCTACAAATGCTAAAAACATTCTTATTGCTTCAAACCTTGACACTGGTGCAAATGTTTCTTCAAAATCTATTCCTTCAACTTGAGAGTATCCTTTGCATACCAACCTTGCTTTGTTTCTTACCACTTCACCATTCTCATTCATTTTGTTCCTAACAACCCATTTGGTACCAATCACATTCTTGTCTACCGGTCTAGGGACTAGATCCCAAGTCTGATTCTTTTCTATCTGCATCAATTCTTCTTTCATAACATTTACCCAGTTTTCATCACTACATGCTTCATTTACATTTTTAGGTTCCACTTGAGAAATCAAACAATAATTAACCTGTTCATCAACAACTCTTCTTCTGGTCTGAACTCCTTTACTCTTATCTCCTATGATTTGATCTTTAGAGTGATTTAACTTCACATACCTAGGTGTCTTAGTAATGATTTTTGGAGCTTGTTCTTCTTCTTCCTCTAAGTTTTCTTCTTGCTGCACTACTACTTTGCTTGTAGGGACATCCGGTTCATCAGATTCATATCCACTTGACACCTTTTCCTTTCATCAACTTTGATATTTGTACTCTCAATGATCTTCTTCAACCTGTTATTGTAACACTGGTAGGCCTTGCTCTTGGTAGAGTATCCAAGGAAGATACCTTCATCACATCTTGCATCAAACTTACTTAGATCTTGATCTCTTCTGATATAACACTTACTTCCAAAAACTTTGAAATATTTCACAATAGGAACTTTACCATACCACAATTCATAAGGAGTCTTAGATCTATTACCTTTGACTTGGACTCTGTTTAAGATGTATATAGCAGTGTGAATTGCCTCTCTCTAATATACCTCTGGTAGATTGGCCTCCTTGTTCATTGTTCTAGTAGCCTCTTAAACTTTCCTATTTTTCCTTTCAACTACTCCATTTTGTTGTGGAGTCCTAGGTGCAGATAATTGTCTCTTTATCCCTTATTCCTCATAGAAGAAGTTAAACTCATTTGATGTAAACTCTCCACCTCTATTAGACCTTAAGCACTTTATCTTCAAATCTAGCTCATTCTCAACCATTGCTTTGAATGCTTTGAACTTTTCTAGGGCTTTTACTTTTTATTTTAAGAAGGTAACCCAAGTCATTCTAGAATAATCATCAATCAACAACATGAAATACCTGTCTCCTTGCAGACTTCTTACTCTGGTAGGTCCACATAGATCTGTATGCACTAACTTCAGTAGTCCATCAACAGATTGGTCCTTGCTCTTGAAGATTGTTCTTGTTTGTTTTCCAAATTGGCACTCCTTGCACAAAGTATCAGTAGGCTTCACAAGCTTGGGCAAATATCTTACAGTCTGAGTGGAACTTATCTTCAAAATGTTGTCAAAATTGATATGACACAACCTTCTATGCCACAACCAACTTTCATCATTCTGGGCCAACAAGCAATATTCATTAGTCCCTTTCAAATGATAAATGTTACCTCTTGTCTTCTTACTAGTTGCAATCACTATTTCAGAGCTTTCCAAAATCTTGCATCCATTGTCCTTGAATCTGAGATCATAACCTTTGCCACACATCTAACTAGCACTCAAGAGATTGTGCTTTAATCCCTTCACATATAAGACATCATCAGTGTTATGCTTGCCATTAAAAGAAATGGATCCTTTTTGACAAATCTTACCATCTGTATCATCACCAACCCTAACCAGTCCTCCATCATATCTTTCAAAACTTATGAACTTACTTTTGTCACCAGTCATGTGATGAGAGCATCCACTATCAATAACCCATTCATCTTTGTCTTCAACAACCTAAGCAGGCAAGGCACTTTCCACTATTTTTTCTTCCTTTACACAACTAGCAAGATTAGTAGTCACAGGTTCTTCTTTAATAGCAATAAAAAAGAATTCATTACCAAATGTACTACCATTATCTGGTTCACCTTTTGGTACTCCATCATCATCAATATATTCAATATAATAACATTTCTTTGGGATTCTAGGTCTATTAGTTCTTGGCATAGGAACTCTTGTGGGGCATCTAGAAGCATAATGACCAACTTTACCACAACTAAAACATTTGAAAGGTAGTTTGCCTTGAACTTACCGGTACCTCTAGGTAGACTATTAACAAAGTTGGCTTCAAGTTCTTCAAGATCATGATCTGGTTCCACCTTGTACTTGTTAGATCTAGGGATTTTTTTGAAGTGTTGGCCTTGAAAGCAATCTCTGTCTTTGGAAGTTAATCACCAAGTTCTCTCATTTCAAAGGCTGTCAGCTTCTTGAGTAGCTGATCTTTTGTAATCTTTGTTACTGTCATTACTTCTTTAATTGCAACCACTTTATGCCTATATGATTTAGACAATGATCTAAGAATTTTGTTCACAACTTCAATATCCTCAATTTTTCCTCCTACACTTCTAATGCTACTCACAATTTTGTTGACCTTTTGCTTGAAGGATGTTATGTTGTCATCTTTGCTCATCTTTGCTCATCTTCAAACATTCATATTTTTCCTTCAAACTCTGCAACTTGGCACTCTTCACAGATTCATCTCCTTCATATAGATTCTTCATCTTTTCCTAGATTCCATAAGCAGTTTCCAGCTCCATGATCTTTGTTACTTTGATGTTGAATAAGGTGCTTACCAAGGCATCTTTGGCTTTTATGTTCAACTTAAACTCCTTGATCTCATCTTCAGTTTGCAGACCATTCTTTGGTATTTCATACTTATTTTCAATTATTTTACAAACACTATAACCTAAGCAAAGGAGATGGATTTTCATGTAGATCTTCCAAATGGAGTAGCTCATTCCATCAAATCGTGGACTTTCCTTCTTATACGACATTCTGGATTAGCCTCAAGTGGTTAAGCTCTCTTCTGAGGAACTTGGATCTAATACCAATTGTTGAAATGAACTAGACAATTGAGAGGGGGGATGAATCAGTTGTCTAAAAACATAAAAAATTCTATACCTTAAAACATTAAACACTTGTCCACTATTTGTTATGATTAAGTCATGAAAGCATAAACTCAGAAACATAAACATAAATGCAAGATCATACACAAGTGACACCATATTTTTACGTGGAAAACCCTGTTAAGGGAAAAACCATGGTGGATGTTAGTCCACAAGATATATAAGTTATAACAATACTAAAAAATTAGAGGCTCACTACCAAGGGGTGGCTCACTGCCAAGGGTTTTGAACTAAGATAATAACATCTACTCCATGCCTGAATTTAGTTCCATTGAAGCGCAATACTCTTCCTCTACTCTGCTCTGCCTTCTACACCTCTTCACTTAACTTCACATTTTTCACACAAGGACATCTTTTCCATGACCAAATTACAATAATATATGTCATTCATCAACCTTGGAATGTACATCAAGGTCAGCATTATACTCATCAACTATTGGAACAATCTCCAAGGTCGACATTAGAAACATTTACAAAATAGGTCTTGACCTAATACAAAATTATGCTAAGGAAATGTAGTAAAGATGTATTTGGATCACTCCACACCTTAGCTGGGACTAAAACACGATCTTCCACGCCATGAAATGCTTCTACAATCTTTAATATATCTACGCAATCACTGGAATTAACCAAGTTGGCTAAGATTGGTTATACACTACATTGTCTGGGAATAAACTTCAAACACGGTCTCAATTCCTTAATGTGGACCAATGTAAATGTAGGAACACAATCAGGAGGCATCCACAAGCATGTTGTAATCACTAGGAGCAAAACCACAAAATCTAACCACTTTATCCATGAGATTCTTCACACTGAAGCACATGAACTTCACTATCTTCAATTGTCATAAAAGAAAGATAGCTTGCGGACCACCAAATCATGAACCATTGTAGTTGTAGGCACTTATCATCATCCCAGACTTTCCTCTAGAACTATAGAGCAAAATACTGCAATGCGGAGGAATGCAGAGCAAAATGATTTCTCCCTATCACTAGTGAACAATCAGAAAAAGCAAGTTTTACTATGGTGAATGTAACTCACTCAATTCTTCATACCGGAGGCTCAAACTCAAGATTTAGCATCTTTAGACATGCCTCTAAATGACTTCCAATCCACAGACTAAGGTCTTCAATCTACAAGAAATGCGGAGCAGTCCTCTGAACTATTCTTCAGTATGCAACTCATTGTCTTCACTGTGATTCACTGTTTCCTTTTTGATTCTTCTGGAGGGGATAGTTTTCTCAATATCCTCAACATATAAAGCTTCTAAACAAATAACAAAATAGGATACAGTTGACACCAATGACAACATCGATTAGGCACATACATGTTCTTGCTCCAACTTGCTCCATGTGTTATCACTTTTCCTCATCTTGCTCCATGTGTTACCAGTTTTCCTTAGTAGTCATCTGAGGAGATAAGGTGTTAATAAGTTTAGGGGTTAAAAAGTTCATCTGATTTTGTGTCTCTGAGAAATTCATGTCCTCTTTGTAGGTGTTAAGAAGTTCATATTATTTTATGTCTCTGAGAAGTTCCTATTCTCTTTGTCTCACAAAGTTCCTCTAAAGGTTTAGGTTTGATGAAAACAAAAAGTTACTCAATAGGGTTTTTCAAAATATGTGATCTATATCCTAAGTCTTAAACCCTAAGAATCAAAGGGATAATGCATGTTATATTATCTCTTCATTAGAAACTGTCTGAAAGGCCTCAGAAAGGAGTTACATTTTATGTTAAATCTTGCTAATGGTTCTTTAGGGTTTCCAAAATATAAAAACTATCCCTAAATCCTCAAAATCTAAAACCCTAATAGACTCCTTTAAACCCTAAGCATAACCTAAGTTGCAATTTATAATGACAAGTCACTTTATGTTGTATTTTGCAGTTGACTTGTTATCACAGGTCACAAGCCACTTGAGTTATAACTTAAGGGTATGAATGCCATGGGGCAACCGACCCTTCCTCCTAGCATAATTTTTTGGTATGATCTATTTTAATGAGTGCCAAAATCAATATCAATGGTCCTTACTAAATCTTCCTTTGGCACAAATGAGGAAATTAATGGAGCTCATTCAAACTATCAACGAACATTTCCTAGAGTCTAAATTTGACAGGCAATTCCTTATAACTATTGTTCTAATCAGTTTTATAATTGTCACTGAATCCAATGCTATAAGAGATGTTTTTGGGAGTTAGTTTTAAATACTCCTAAGGTTTTGGAGAGCTCAAGGGTTTTACTACAGCGCAATAACTCATGCAAGATATGTAATTTTTTTTTGTATGTTTTGAGAGTTTTGAGTGTCAAAACTTCAGTCATGGACATTCAGTGACATCAAAGAAAGAGATGCTACATTCAGTAGATGATTTTCAAAACTAAGAGGCTATGTAGTGTTTGTACTTAAGGGTATATGTCTTTGATGATTATTTTTATCTTTGTTATATTTACAGATTCAGTATTAGCAGTATGAGGGTATATTGATACAGTGTGAACATCTTTAAGTATGATGATCACAGATTGATATCAGGAAGAACATTGTGATGATAGTGGTAGAGTATGATGATTATTGATTGTGTTGATTGAAGAGGTATGTGAACAGAGATGTGTGATGTAGATTATACAAATGTTTTCATATTTGATCTATGGTGAATTTGATGCTTTTAAAGGTTGTTTGAAAGGTATCATCTGTATAAGTTGTCTTTCTTTTGCATAAGATAGGAAAATATGGAAATGAGATAGATGTAAAGTGAAAGAATTTGTATGTAGAGTATCTGATTCCAAGATATCAATGATATCAGAGTAGTACATTCTTTGTGTTGAGTGGATTGTCAAAGAGTCATTCTTTGTATAATGAGTAAAGGAAGAGTATGGTATTGTTTTTGAATATCTTCATAGAAGGGCGATTGTGTAAGAGAGTTATAGAACTCATCTATAACCTATGGATTTCAATGTAAAGAGAGTAGTACTCTATATATCTATTTGTTTTGTATTTGGAGTTGGTGCTCCTGGTTTGTACAGAGTTGATGTTCTTAATGTAGGGATTGGTGTTCCTATCAGAATGTGATCAGTGAAATGCTTGCCAGTGAGGCATGAATGTAATTAGTGAGATATTGGTCAATGAGACCTAATAAACATTTTGGTGGGGTTGAATAGTGGTTTTTCCTTGTTTAGGGTTTTTCACTTTAAATACTTGTGTTATGGTTTCATTTATGTGATGCTATTGCTTTCTATGTCTTTGGCATGTTGGTATTAACTACTTATGCAACTATTGGAGTAATAAATGAACTAGTTTTATTAGATCACTAATTCACCCCACCTCTCAGTGATCCATTGTATTCCAATAATTGGTATCAGAGCAGCAGGTTCCTTGCAAAAGTCTAATAGACTTGGGATGATCTTGGTGGTGGAATACTATGGCAAAGTGTAGAAGAAATAAGGGAAGAAGAAATAGTAATCAAATTGCTGATCAACAAGAACCATCAAAACTAAATACAAATGGTGATGTAGAACCAATTGAAAGAAATGGCTCACAAGTTGAATCAAGTACAAAGTTAGAAGAAGAATTTTTTGAAGCACCTTTCTTTGATGGCTCAAATTTCTCTATTTAGATTGTTAGGATGCAAGCCTATATATCTTTTTTAGGGTTTGGTACATGTATGTCAATAGAGAATGGGTATTCTATAGCTTCTCTATAACCTATTACTTCAAGTGATAAAGAGGCTTATGAATATAATGAAAAGGCAAAGAAGACTATTGTTTCTGGTTTGTCTAATGGTGTTCCTTGTAAAGTTATGCTTTGCGAAACTGCACAGGATGTTTGGAAGAAATTGATTAGCATCTATCAAGATGAAGTGTTTGAAAGAGAGGACAACCGAATGATTGAGGATGATAACAAAGAAAGAAGACATTCACATGAAGAAGTCAAATTCTATCTAGAGGATGATGAAGGAGTAGATCTTGAATAAGAGCTCTTTTATGCATACAATGTGGTTGAAAAACTAAAAGAGGAAAACTCAAGACTAAAGGAACAACTTCAAAAAGAAAAAGAGTCAAAAGACAAAGTACTTTCAGTTGTTGAAGAAGAAAAAAATTGATCATAGATTTAAAAGTGCAAGTTGAAGAAGGTAAGAAAAAGAAGAAGTGGTAATAAATCAGTTCAAGGAAAAAAAGGTTGATTGTGAAAAGTATGAATTTGAGGTAGTTTCCTTGTGAAAGGAACTAGAAAAGGCATCCTCCAAGTTGCACAAGAACCTTCAATTTGAAAAGAGCATCGATTCTTTAAATAAGATGTTGAACAAGCAAAAACATCACAATGATACTACTGGCTTAGGCTATGAAAGAGGGCAGAGTTCTAAAGTTAGGGAAACTCCTAGGAAGAAAATTAATCTAAACTATCATTCTGTAACCAACATAAGGCTTGATAAAAGTGGCTAAGGGTTAGGGTTTTTTGATATATTGTATTGTAGCATTTGCAATAGTATTGAGTTGCAGGAATTGCTGGTTGTAATCGGTTTGATTTACTGGATAATAATATTGGACTCTCTGTTGGTGGATGTAGCCCGAGTTTGGGTGAACCATGTTAAAACTTGTCTCTCGCTGTTATTATTTTTGTGTATTTTTATTCCTCTATTTAATCTTTATTTGTATTTAATTGATATCTTCTACCGGCTAACCCTAACAAGTGGTATCAGAGCTAGGTTGTGTTCGATTATCGTCTATAGGAAGGTCTCACGGTTAAGTGGGAGTCTCATGGTTGAGTGGGAGCAATGGCGAATGAGGGTAAATTGAAGTTTGATAACTTCAATGGGCAGAACTATCAATTATGGAAGATGCAAATGGAGGATTACCTCTATCAAAGGATTTATGGATGTTGTTGGAAGGAGTAGCCAAGAAACCGGCAACAATATCTGATGAGGATTGGAATCTTCTTGACAGAAAGGCACTGGGAACCATTCGGTTGTGCCTGGCACCATATGTGGCATTCAATATAACGGAAGCGAAGACAATAGATGGTCTAATGAAAGCTTTGGCTAAATTGTATGAAAAACCCTCAGCCTCAAATAAGGTATTTCTCATGAAGCATTTGTTTAATTTGAAAATGGTTGAAGGTGGATCTATGACAGATCATTTAAATGAATTTAATACAATTGTTAGTCAATTGACTTTTGTAAATGTAAAATTTGATGAAGTTAGAGCTCTCTTGATATTATGTTCTTTTCCTGAAAGCTATAATAGTTTGGTAATGGCGGTTAGTAACTCTGTTTCTAGTTTAAATACTCTGAAATTTGATGATGTTGTTGGTGTTATTCTCAGTGAGGAAATTCATAGAAAAATCTCAGGTGGATCCACATCAGGCAGTGTTTTGAATGCAGAAAGCAAGGGCAGATCAAAAGAGAGAGGAAAAGGTTCTAGAGGTCATGGGAAGTCATGAGGAAAATCAAAGGATAAGAGATCCCAAACTAGAGGACAAAAAGATTGCTGGTACTGTGGGAAACCAGGTCATCTGAAGAAAGATTGTTGGTCTCAGAAAAATAAAGAAGGAGACAAACAAGAAGGTAATAAGGAGGCAAATGTGGTAAGTAATAAGTTCGAAGATGATGCTTTGATTCTTTCCCTAGATAATGCTGATGATTCATGGGTTTTAGATTTAGAGGCCTCATTTCATGCTATGTCCCATAGAAGTTATTTTCTTGATTATGTCCAAGGGGATTTTGGGTTGGTTTATTTGGGAGATAACGAACCCTGTCAGATTGTTGGAAAGGGAAGAATCAAGATTAAGTTGTAGAATGGGAATCATTGGCTACTACAAGAGGTAAGGCATGTTCCAAGGCTCAGTAGGAATTTAATTTCAGCAAGGCAGCTAGCTGAAGAAGATTGTATTGTTACATTTACCGATAAAAATTGGAAGTTATCAAAAGGTGCCTTAATAGTAGCAAAAGGTGCGAAAGTAGGTACCTTATATCTTTGTACAAGTCATACTGTTCCTTCTACTTTAGCTATTGCAGAGAAAAAATAAACAGGTTCAGGAACAATTGCTGTAGGTTCACAGGAAGAGACTGAAATAGTTGCTGCAAGTTTTGAGACAACACTGTGGCATAACAGACTTAGGCATATCAGTGAAAAAGGTATGAAGGTACTTAATTCTAAGAAATTTTTACCAAGTCTGAAATGTATTAATATGGATTTCTGTGAAAGTTGTGTGTATGACAAGCAAAAGAGAGTCAATTTTCTCAAGGATGGGAAGCAAAAGAAAGATGAAAAGTTGGAGCTTGTGCATATAGATGTATGGGGACCACCTCAGGTATCTTCTCTCAGTGGCTCTCGTTATTATGTTACATTCATAGATGATGTAACTAGGAAGGTATGGATTTATTTCCTTAGGTAGAAATCTGATGTATTTGAAACATTTAAGAAATGGAGAAGCTTGGTTGAGAATGAGATGGGTAAAAGATTAAAATGTCTCAAATCTGATAATGGCAGTGAGTATTGCAGCAAAGAATTTGAAGATTATTGTTCCTTTAATGGAATTTGTAGGTAGAAAATGGTTCTAGGGACTCCATAGGAAAATGGAGTGGCTGAACGCATGAATAGGACAATAATGGAGTGTGCAATGACCATGAGATTACATGCTGGGCTGCCTTTAAATATGTGGGCAGAGGCTGTCAACACTGTTGTATATTTAATTAATAGAGGTCCTTTAGTTCCTTTGGGCTATGGTATTCCAGATGAAGCATGGACAGGCAAGAAGGTGAGTTATTCTTTTCTGAAAACCTTCGGCTGTGAAGCATTTACACATGTAGATTCTAAAAATAAAACCAAGCTAGATGCAAAATCAAAAAAGTGTACCTTCGTTGGATATGAGATTGATGAATTTGGTTATAGGCTTTGGGATTTTGAAAATTAGAAAATTGTGAGAAGCAGGGATGTTATATTCAATGAGAAGGTGTTGTACAAAGATCAGTTGCAGTAGCATGAGAAGAAAGAAAAGGATTATGTGGTGCTAGATGATACTCCAAATAGTGATGTTCTAGTGGTTCCTCATGCTCTGCAACAGCAACCAGAAATACCACAAACTCTAGTGAATGTTAGACGGTCAACAAGGCTAAGTAGACCTCCTAAAAGGTTTTCTCCCTCTTTGTATTCTATTTTGTTAACAGATGCTAGTGAACTAGCAAGGTATGATGAAGCTATGCAAGTGGATACACAGGTTCAGTGGGAGCTTGCAATGAAAGAAGAAATGGACTCCTTGTTGAAAAATCAGATTTGGGAATTATGTAAGTGGCCTACAAGTAAAAAGGCTTTACCAAACAAATGGGTTTATAGGCTGAAAGAGGAAGATGGAGGTAAGAAAAGATTTAAAGTCAGGTTAGTTGTAAAAGGATTTGTACATAAAAAGGGCATTGATTTTGATGAGATATTTTCTCTGGTTGTCAAGATGACTTCTATTCGTACTATTTTAAGTATTGTAGCTATTGAAGATTTGTATTTGGAACAACTAGATGTGAAAACTGCCTTTCTCCATGGTGATTTGGAGGAGGAGATATACATGGAACAGCCCCAAGGATTTGAGGTCAAAAGTAAGGAGAAACTGGTGTGCAAATTAAAGAAGAGTTTATATGGCCTAAAACAAGCACCTCGGCAATGGTATCTAAAATTTGATAGTTTTATGGTTGAGCAAGGCTACAGTTGGTGTAATTCTGACCATTGTATTTATTTTAAGAGGTTGGATAATGACAGCTACATTATTTTATGTTTATATGTTGATGACATGCTTGTAGCTGGGTCTAACATGGATCACATAAGAGAGTTAAAACAATAGTTAGCATAGTCATTTGATATGAAGGATTTGGGGGAAGAAAAACAAATCCTTGGTATGAAAATTTGTAGAGATAGGAAGAACAAAAAATTGACTCTATCTCAGGCTACTTATATTGAAAAGGTGTTGCAGAGATTCCATATGGAGAATGCAAAAGTTGTCAGCACACCTTTGCGTAGTCATTTGAAATTGACTAAGGAGATGTGTCCAAAGACACAAGAGGAGGAAGAAAAAATGTCCAAGGTACCATATGCTTCAGCTGTAGGAAGTTTAATGTATGCCATGGTATGCATGAGATTGGATATTGCACATGTTGTAGGAGTTGTTAGCAGGTATATGAGTCATCCCAGATTGGAGCATTGGAATGCGGTAAAATGGATTCTTAGATATTTGAGAGGTACATCCAATACACATTTATGTTTTGGGGGCTCTAACACTGATTTAGCAGGTTATGTAGACTCAGATTTGGTAGGTGATATTGATACCAGGTGGAGTACTATAGGTTATGTCTTTACTCTAGGTGGGATAGCAATGAGTTAGATCTCACGGTTGCAAAAGGTGGTTGCTTTATCCACCATAGAGGCAGAGTATCTAGCTGCAACATAGGTGAGCAAGGAGATGATATGGTTGCAATCTTTCATGGAAGAATTGGGCAAACAACAGGCTAACAGTTCTTTGTATATAGACAGTAAGAGTGCCATACATCTTGCAAAGAATTTTGCCTTGCATTCAAAGACCAAACACATACAGTTGAGGTATCACTTTATTCAGTCAGTGTTGGATAATGGACAGTTAAGGCTGGAAAAGATACATACAGATGAAAATCTAGTGGATATGTTTACAAAGGCAGTGACAAGGGAGAAGCTGAGCTCCTCTTCAGCTTCGGTTGGTCTTCAAGACTGAAACAATAAAATTAGAACAACAGAGTCCAAGGTGCTTATATCCAGTGGGAGCT
Organism: Cunninghamia lanceolata; assembly: GCA_027924645.1. Classification (NCBI taxonomy): domain Eukaryota; kingdom Viridiplantae; phylum Streptophyta; class Pinopsida; order Cupressales; family Cupressaceae; genus Cunninghamia; species Cunninghamia lanceolata. Next base: position 2,876,423 of record BSBN01000619.1, on the reverse strand, counting down.
GCATGCGCAGCGGTGTCGTCCAAGATTAGTCTCCAAGTGGGAGATTGTTTGGTATGGAGCCTGATCAGTCTCTAAGTGGGAGATTGTTGGTAGGTGGTAATTGATCAGGAAAGTACTATACACTAGCCATGTATCCTTGCCGGGGTTTGGGGGCGCAACCCCCAAAATTTGTTTTTTTGGATCGACATAAAAAAACCTATTTTGTAACTGACATAAGGCTTGATAAAAGTAGCTAAGGGTTAGGGTTTTTTGATATATTGTATTGTAGCATTTGCAATGGTATTGAGTTGTAGGAATTGCTGGTTGTAATCAATTTGATTTACTGGATAATAATATTGGACTCTCTGTTGGTGGACGTAGCCCAAGTTTGGGTGAACCACGTTAAAACTTGTCTCCCGCTATTATTATTTCTATGTATTTTTCATTCCTCTATTTAATCTTTATTTGCATTTAATTGATATCTTCTTCCGGCTAACCCTAACACCTGAGATTGAAAATCAGAAGAAGATAAAAGAAACAACTCCTCCACTAGTCAACAAGAACAAGTCTCGAAAATTTTTCCATCAAGGACAATATCAAATGACTAGGTTTTAAAATTCTTTTCATGGTTATTGCTATTCATGTTATGAATTTGGTCATAGAGCAATAGAGTGTTGGATGCATGCAAGGAAAGTTGGATGGAATAAGAGTCCTTATGGGTTGTCAAATAGAAGAAGTAATGTCCTACGTTTTAAATGCAAAAATCTAGGTCACGCTGCAATGTTTTGTAGTGCATGAATAAGAAATGATGGTTTTAGATTTTCAAGAAGATATAATTCATTTGTTCATTTGGTTAGTTACAAGATCACTTGTTATAAGTGTAATAATCTTGCTCATACAATAAGATCCTGTAAAAGTAAGTTGATGGAATCATCTAGACATACCAAACAATCAGACACTCTGACCAAGTAAAAGAAAGGTATTATGAAATTTTGGAGAAGAAAACAAGAGCAAGAGAATGTGCATATTGTACAAAAGGCATCATTAATTGCATAAGTAGTAGCATAAGTTTAGGGGGAAGTAAGTAATCATTTGATATGCTTTGAATTGGTTTGCATGATTCCTTACTTTGGTGATATTATTATTTAGCTCTGCATCAGAACAATGTTGGATGTAAGATCAGATGTTTGTTTATATATTAGTGCTTTTTCCTTTAAAGATCAGGTACACTAGTGATTTGTGTGTCTCGGTAGACTAGATAATGACCAGATAATGTATGTAGATCAATTAGGTTAGACAACATACCATGATTACAAAATATTTGCATTAGTAGTTATCAGGTTTCAAGTGTTGATGTTATAACAGTGACAATGGTTTGTGAGCAATGCCAATGGTTGTGTTGATCCTTGTTTGCATATGAATCATACTGTCAATTCTTATGTTTGTGAAACAATGGCATCTTCAAAGATCAAATGCATCTCTTAGTGTTACTATGTGTAGTCCTGATGAGACAATATGGACAGTTTTGCATTGAAAAGTACTTTCTCTACATTATTGTTATCTTTGGTGGATCATTATCATTGAGGTTCAATGGAAATTCAATGATTAATCTATGGTGCTTAAAGAACATCAGTCCTTGAAACTTGCATGGAGAAGACTATCTCTACATGATGGTGATATTTCAAAAGACATCAGTTGTCATTAGAGTGACCAATGACAATTTCATGTCAATTTGTTAAGTCAGTAAAAGGACAAGGAGTATGATGCGTCTGCAGTAGTATGACAGGGTTTGAAAGACTGAATAGAAGTCAAGGAGCAAGCCTTTATGGAGTGTTTTGATGTGTTTATCATGGTCTTGTAAGTGCCCTGACTTATGGTGTGTTAGATGTGGTTCTCATAGTTATTTGAGTACTTTGAATAGTGATTTAGGGAGTTGTTGTTTGAGATTTGGAATATCAAAGAACACATATATTCTATGAAGCAGTCCAAGAGTTAAAAAAGAGTGAATAAGGATACATGGGTTAGAAAGGTAAAGTCCATTCATCAGATTGATGTCAAATGTCATAATTCTCAAAGGATATTCAGTGATTATCAGATTCAATCAAGTGGATTGGATTGTCAAAGTTCATTAAGTGGCTTATCTCATATTTTGTCACTTGTCTAGTGACACTAGATTATCGCAGACTTTCTTTAGTATTCAGTAGTCAAAGTTCTCACAGTAGTGAAGTGATGCATTGCATTTGGGGTCACAAAGCATTGTCAAGTCCATGCAATGATTACATGATACACACACAATAGATTTGTAGTTGGCAGGTATAAAAGTAGTCTCTACAACCTTTCTTAGCATTCTTATAGCCTATGCACATATTGGAAACTTTGGAATAGGGTATGGCATCCATCAAAGTATAAAGGCAAATGGATTGTTGTCAAATGTTCTACTTGCAAGTGCCCTTGTAGACATGTATGTAAAATGTAGAGGAATAGACAAGGAACATGAACTTTTTGGCAAAATATCACAAAGAGATGTGGTCTAATGGAATGGTGTGTTTACATGATATGTTCAATATGGGTTTGTTAAAAAGACCGTGCAAAATTTTAAGCAAATGCAACTGATTAGTGTAAATACAGTCTCCTTAACCTTTACCAGCATGCTTTGGAAATGGGTGTAGACATACATCAAGCCATTGACAATACTTGTGATCGACATCTTGTAATTGCATCTTTGCTTTGATTTCAACAAGCTTTGATGGAGACAATGTTTTTGGGGTGACAATGTGTGACAGTGATATGTCCCGCTATATCTAGCTCTGTTAGTGGGTTAGTGGCAGATTGTTTTGTGACAGTCTATCAGGCTTTGTTGTCTTGTTGTAACAGTGATTTGTAAGTGATAGTTATCACAGTGGTTTGTGAAAGTGGTTTGATAATAGTGAAAGTTATCACAGTGGTTTGTGATTTGTGCCTTGACAACAATTAGTAGTGGTTTTCCTTTGTATTAGGACAATGATTTGGTGATCTGTTTGTAGCTGACACAGTGATTGCAAGAAGCCTTTGTAGCTTTGATAGTGATTGCAACAAGATTTTGTAGCTTTGACAGTTCCTTGTATCACTTTGTATTAGAGTTATGTCTATGTTTAGTGTTGGTGGACAGTACTACATCATAGGGGGAGTTGTGACAAGATCATTTATTGCAATATAGGAGCAATTATTGTCTAACAAACAAGTGGAGATTCATTGACTAAAAGATTATCTCATGCCAAAGGTATAATCCTTTGTCCTTGATGTCAAAGGGGGAGAGATTAAAGAGAGTGGAGAGATTTTTCCATCAATGACAAAGGGGGAGTTTGTTGGAATTAGGTTTTTCATTGATGTCAAAAGTGTTAGTGGAGGAGTGATAGACCATTTGGTAGACCATTTTTGTTTGATGGTTATATTTGGTTATGATGAAAGCAGACATGCATGCAACAATGTGACGAGACTAGAGACATATCATACATTAGGAGATTTATTGTCATCATCAAGAGATCTTAGTTTATATTGGCATGTCATGTCAATTATCAAGTGATGATGAGTTGGTAAATTATAGAATTTATATTTGTTCTTCATCATTGATCCTACAGGGTATTGGAAATGATCAAGTGACACATACTTGTACATGTTCTTCCAAGTGGCACATACTTGCATGTTCTTGCTCCAACTTGCCCCATGTGTTATCAGTTTTCCTTAGTAGTCATCTGAGGAGATCAGGTCTTAAGAAGTTCATGGGTTAAGTTCATCTGATTTTGTGTCTCTGAGAAGTTCCTATCCTCTTTGTAGGTGTTAAGAAGTTGATCTTATTTTGTGTCTCTGAGAAGTTCCTGCTCTCTTTGTCTCACAAAGTTCCTCTGAAGGATTAGGTTTGATGAAAGCAAAAAGATACTTAGCAAAGTTTGCTAAAACATGTGATCTATACCCTATGTTTTAAACCCTAAGTATCAAAGGGATAATACGTGTTATATCATCTCTTCATTAGAGACTGTCTGAAAGGCCTCAGAAAGGAGTTGCATTTTATGTTAAATCTTCTTAATGGTTCTTTAGGGTTTTTAAAATATAAAAACTATCACTAAATCCTCAAAATTGAAAACCCTAATAGATTCCTTTAAACCCTAAGCATAACCTAGGTTGCAAGTTATAATGACAGGTCACATTATTTTGTATTTTGTAGCTATCGTAGGTCACATGCCACTTATGTTATAACTTAAAGGTATCAATGTCATGAGGCAACTTGTTGGGAATTAAGATGTCTCAACCTTGGTAATTCGTTGCATTATTTTTGATTGTATTTATTTATTCATTTCTTTTGATGTAAATTAATTGTAAATTCCATATTGTCATTTTGTGGGATGTGGCACGGTGATGTGCCATCCTACATGGAAGATGACAACTTGTAATTTTGTCCTCACATGAGGAGATAGGCATCCTAATTTATAGTAGGAGTATTTTTCCATGTGTCGGCATCTTGGATGTTGTGTAAGGGAATGTTGACCAAAATGGTTATGATGGATTCCTATGATGAAGTTATGACATGTAAGAGTCAGAAATAGAAGCTTATAAGATAGGTGAAGACATGTGTCAAAGAGCATCTTTAAAAAAGGCATCTTTGTGTTAGGAATTAAGGTGTCTCAACCTTGGTAATTCCTTTCATTATTTAAGTTTGTATTTATTAATTCATTGCCTATGTTGTAAATAAATTGTAAATTCCATATTGTCATGTTGTGGGATGTGGCACAGTGATGTGTCATCCTACATGGAAGATGACAACTTGTAATTTTATCCTCACATGAGGAGATAGGCGTCCCACTTAGTGGTAGGAGAATTTTTCCATGTGTTAGCATCTTGGACATTGTGTAAGGGAATCTTGACCGAATGGTTATGACAGATTCCTATGACAAAGTTATGACATGTAAGAGTTAGAAATAGAAGTTTGTAAGATAGGTGAAGATGTGTCATGAAGCATCTTTGAAAAAAGCATATTTGGACACCCCAAGGTAGACTATGACATGTTGTAAGAGAATATGCTATTTATAGCCTATGTATGACATATTCTCTTACAGCTATAAGTTATAACTACTATGACATATTCTATGACGGTCATAAGTGTCGTAAGAGCATCTGTCATAGCCCATTTTGGAAATAGGTGACCTCTTTGGGATGGGAGCTATGGACAAGTGTCAGGTACATTCTACAATGTTGACCAAATGTCCCTAGGTGTGATTTTTGGGCCATGATGCCAAGTTGGATGCCCATCTCAAGAGAGGACCAATATTGCCTTGTATATTCTATATAAATAGGTGCTTGGAGGAGGAAATGCATTACAGGTTTTATAGGTATTGTTATGCTTCTGGATTGACTCCAGACATGAGTGTCAAAGACCATTGAAGCTTGCATTGCAAGTGTATCGTAAACCTTATTCAGTTTTGATAATACTTTGTGCAGGTTTCTGAGTGTGGGGCTTTTCCCTCGATAAGGGTTTTCTCCATCGTATATCTTTGTCTCTCTTCTTCTGTCTTCTTTCTAGTTCATGTGTATTGCTACAATATCTCTGTCATATGCTTTATGTTTTTGTAATTGTAAGGATTAATTTGAATTTGTATAGCTCTCCCTTCATTAGATTAGTGTAGGAAGTGATTTCTACACACCTAGCTTCCTTTTAGATGGTATTAGAGCTTGATCACCTTTGGTCCTAGTTGTTGGTTAGGGGTTTTTTGAGTTGATCTTAAGTGGAGTGGGAGTCTGTGCAGAGTATTCTAAATCTTATTGCAGCAAGGAGATGGTAAGCACATCTGAAAGGATAGAGGTGGAGAAATTCAATGGCACTAATTTTGTGATGTGAAAGCTCAAGATGGAAGACATACTTGTAGACTGAGACCTCTGGGAAACTATCAGTGGCACTAAACCAACTGCAATGTCACAAAATGATTGGGATCTCAAGGATCAGAAGGCTAAGGGTCTCATAAGACTTAGTCTTGCTAATTCTATTATGTTAAATGTCCATGAGGAGGCTACTGCAAACTTGCTTTAGAAGAAGTTGGGAGATGTGTATCAAGCCAAATCCCTGGTTAACAAACTTTTCTAGAGAAAGAAGTTGTATTCTCTTCGAATGGAGGATGGAGGATCCGTTGCCAAACATATGAATGCTTTCAACATGCTAGTTGCACAATTAACATCCGTCGGTGTGAAGATGGAGGAGGAGGATCACTGTATGACCTTGCTTTGTTCTTTGTCGGACTAGTGGGATCATCGTGTCATGGCTATTGGAATCACCACACCCACATTCAAAATGGAAGAAGTGGTATCTTTGTTGTTATCTGAAGAGATGCAGAGAAAGTCTTCTGAGGCAGCCAAAGAGGCTCTTCCGGTTCATGGAAGACCCAAGGAGAAAGGGATAAAGAAGGACAAGAAAGCTGAGAAGGGTAGATCCAAATCCCGTGGGAGATCCAAATCTCCTAGAAAGTCCAAGACTCTTTTTTGGAACTGTGGTAAAACTGGGCATTTCTGAAAGGAATGCAGAGAGGAGAAGAAAAAGAAGAAGAAAGCTCCTGATTTAGATTCTAACAAGTCACAAGAAGATGGTGATGCTTTCATCGCAGCCCTGGCAACCCATGCATCTGATGATGTGTAGCTGATTGACTCTAGTGCATCATTCCACATGACCTCGATCGAGACTGGTTTACCAAATATGAGGAGTTCGATGGTGGAAAGTTGTATTTGGGTGATGACTCTCATCTAAAGATTGTTGGTCATGGAAGAGTCTCTATCTGATTCCTTAATGGATGAGTGAAGGGGATCTCTAGGGTTATGCACATCCCAGGCTTAGCAATGATGCAGGTGTGCAGGTTATCTTTTCGAAAGAAGCATGCAAGATGACTAGAGGAGCTATGGTGCTTGCTAAGGGTACTAGGAGAGGTACTCTATTTTAGCTGGAGGCATGCATTTCACAATGCAGTAGTTCTTCTGACTCAAGGAAGAGGGTAGCAGTCACTTCATCCCCACCATCTGAACAAGCAGTGAAGAAATCTGTTGTTTCTAATCCTGATGGTTGTAACCATGCATTGGAAGTTAAGCTTATTGCTGAAAAGACAATGTTATGGCATAAGAGATTTGGCCACATTGGTGAGAAGGCTCTACGTACCCTGAAAAATAAAAGCCTCGTTGAGGGGTTAGATGATTGTAATCTTGAGTTTGACTTTTGTGAACATTGCATATATGGGAAACAAAACCATGTTCAGTTTTATTTGAGTTCTCATAAGTCTTCTGGTGTGTTGGACCTTATTCATTCTGATGTGTTTGGTATTGTTAATGTTCCTTCATTATCAAAATCTATATATTTTGTATCTTTCATAGATGATTACAGTAGAAGGACATAGATTTGTTTTCTCAGAAGCAAATCTGAAGTCTATAGTAAGTTTAAGGAGTTTAAGGCATTTGTTGAAAATTAGATTGGTAAAAAGATTAAGTGTTTGAGAACTGACAACGGTGGTGAGTTTTGTTCTACAGATTTTGATAAATATTGCAAGGAACTTGGGATTGAAAGACACAAGACAATTCCATATGCCACACAACAAAATGGAGTTGTAGAGAGGATGAACATGACATTGATGGAGAAGGCTAGGTGTATGCTTAGTGGAGCTAGCCTAGAACAAAAGTTCTGGGCTGAAGCTGTTGCCACTGCTTGCTATATTGTAAATAGATCTCCTACATTAGCTCTTGTTGGAAAGACACCTATGGAGGTGTGGTCTGGTAGAAAGCATTCAATAAGGCATCTTCATGTTTTTGGTTGTGAGGTATATGCACATGTGCCTAGGGAGAAGTGGTCAAAATTAGAGAACAAGGCTGTTAAGTGTATCTTCATTGGCTATGGTGTCAGTGTGAAAGGATACAAGCTTTGGGATCCTATGGCTGAAAAAGTGTTGTATAGAAGAAGTGTCATCTTCAAAGAGCTTACACCTTCTTCCACTATTTTACGGCCAAAAGAAAAAGAGAAGAAAGAGGATGTTGTTCAGTTTCCTCCTACCCTTGAGAAGACTGAACATAAAGACAATGTTGGACCTAATGATGAGGAGAGCTCTTGCAGCTCTGAAAGCTAAGATGAAGAAGATGAACCTCAACGTCAGCTCTTGAGGAGGTCTACACGGATAAGAAAGCAACCTGAAAGGTTTGGTTTTACATTGCTTGATTCTAGTTGTGCTTATGCTTTTCTTACTAACAATGATGAACCTAGGACTGTATCAGAGGCTAGGGACATGAAAGATGCAGGTTCATGGAAGGAGGTCATGGAGGATGAAATGGATTCTTTGGAAAAGAATCAAACTTGGGACTTGGTGCCTTTGCCTCTTGGATGAAAACATGTTGGATGAAAATGGGTGTTTAAGAAGAAATTTGGTGCAGATGACAGTGTTGAGAAGTATAAGGCCAGATTGGTTGTGAAGGGGTATTCACAAGTGGAGGGTATAGATTATGGTGAGATCTTCTCTCCTGTTGCAAAGCTGACATCCATTTGATTCCTATTGTCTCTTGCAGCAGCTTATGACTTAGAGGTAGAATAGATGGATGTGAAGACAACCTTCCTTCATGGTGATTTGGAGGAAGAAATCTATATGTCACAGCCAGAGCATTACATGGTGAAAGGTAAAGAAAATTTGGTTTGCAAGTTAAAGAAGTCTTTGTATGGTTTGAAGCAGTCTCCTAGGTGGTGGTACTTGAAGTTTGATGCCTTTGTGTTGTCTATTAGATTTGTGAGATCAAAATCAAATCACTGTGTGTATTTTAAGTATGATGGTGATCATAATCTCATTGTTACACTATATGTTGATGATATGTTTCTCATTGGGAAGGGTAAGAATATGATTTCTGATTTTAAATCTTAGTTGTCAGAACTGTTTGAAATGAAAGATTTAGGGACAGCGAGGTACATTCTAGGAATGGAAATTAGAAGAGACAAAGCTAATAGAAAACTTTGGTTAAGCCAGAGTAAGTATGTGAAGACCGTGTTGGATAGGTTCAGCATGGAAGATTGTAGACCATTGTGTGTTCCTATTTCTTTGGGGACAAAGTTGTCTGTTGAGGATTGTCCAAAATCTCCTAGTGAGGTGGAGGACATGAGAAGAGTACCTTATGCTAGTGTTGTTGGCAGTTTGATGTATGCTATGGTCTGCACAAGACCAAACATTTCCCAAGCAATGGGAGTCCTTAGTAGATTTATGGTTAATCCTAGATGGGTTCATTGGGATGCAGTTAAGCGAGTGTTCAGATATTTGAGTGGTACTTCCAAGTATTCCATATGCTATCATGGTAATGTTATAGGACCTCTACATTCTGTTGATATTCATGGATTTGTGGATTTAGATTAGGCAGGTGACATTGACAGTAAGAGATCCACCAGTGCTTATGTGTTTACACTGTTTGGTGGTGCTAGTAGTTGGATGAGTAAGCGACAACCTGTGGTTGCTTTGTGCATGATAGAAGCTGAGTACATGGAAACAACTCATGCTTGTAAATAAGCCATTTGGCTTAAGTGATTGTGTTCAGATATTGGTGTTGATGAAGGTCAGATCATGATCAGTTGTGACAGTCAGAGTGTGATTTGGTTTGCGAAGAATCCAACTTTCCATGGTAGAACAAAGCATATTGATGTTTAGTTTCACTTCGTACGAGACATGGTAGAGGATGGGAAGGTAAATTTGGAGAAGGTAGATACTTTGAAGAATGTTGTAGATGCATTGACAAAGCCAGTAAGCACAGAGAAGTTCATATGGTGTTCAGAGTCTATGGGCTTCTCGACCTATAGCAGTTAAATCCTATTATTCTATTAGCTCTGGCAAGGTGTTCAACAAGTGGGAGAATGTTGGGAATTAAGGTGTCTCAACCTTGGTAATTCCTTGCATTATTTAAGTTTGTATTTATTAATTCATTGCCTATGTTGTAAATAAATTGTAAATTCCATATTGTCAAGTTGTGGGATGTGGCACGGTGATGTGTCATCCTACATGGAAGATGACAACTTGTAATTTTATCCTCACATTAGGAGATAGGCATCCCACTTAGTGGTAGGAGAATTTTGCCATGTGTCGGCATCTTGGATGTTGTGTAAGGGAATCTTGACCGATATAGTTATGACAGATTCCTATGACGAAGTTATGACATGTAAGAGTCAGAAATAGAAGCTTGTAAGACATGTGTCATGAAGCATCTTTGAAAAAGGCATATTTGGGCACCCAAAGGTAGACTATGACATGTTGTAAGAGAATATTCTATTTATAGCCTATGTATGACAGATTCTCATATAGCTGTAAGTCATAACCACTATGATAGATTCTATGACGGTCGTAAGTGTCGTAAGAGCATCTGTCATAGCCCATTTTGGAAATTGGTGACCTCTTTGGGATGGGAGCTATGGACAAGTGTCGGCACATTCTACAATGTTGACCAAGTGTCCTTAAGCATGGGTTTTGGGCCATGAGGCCAAGTTGGATGCCCATCTCAAGATAGGACCAATATTGCCTTGTATATTCTATATAAATAGGTGCTTGGAGGAGGAAATGCATTACAGGTTTTACAAGTACTGCTATGCTACTGGATTGACTCTAGATACAAGTTTTGAAGACCATTGAAGCTTGTATTGTGTTGACATTTCTTCTGAATCAGCATTAGGGTTTGCCACTTCTAATGCACAGGCAGATTCAGGCCAACTGAATACAGGAGGTTGCGTGAGCTCCTCCCCTTCACTTCTGGTTCTGCCGCACCAAGGGGGGTATCCCTATAACTCAAGATGTAACCTTGACTAGCTCAAAGATAGAAGGATCTAACTTGACAACAACAGGCAGAATACTCTCATGTATGGACCAAGATCTGTATGATAGATCACAAGGCTGGCAACATTCTTGGACATGATGTCTGGTTGGGTATGAGAGCATGCAGGGGGTTCCTAATCCTACTCCTACAACTAACAGGTGGAAGTATGAAATGGTTTGATATGAATTTGGATGCAAAGCTGGACATGGTGTATAACACAAAAACACAGCATGATTGGTGCCTATCCAGGGCTTGGAGTCGGTAGACATACACCTGTGAATGATCAGCATGAATAGCTAAAACTGGATTTCAGGGGGATACACATGATATCTGCCCTACAGATATCTCCCAATATAGAGTGTTGAGCTATCTCTACTTATGGCATCCCTACTGCAGTATACCCTTCCCAATGTTCAACCTGAAAACAGTTTAATCTGCCCCTTGAGCAGAGGTTAAAAGATCAGACATTCAATATAGGAATTCTATGCTCTAGAATCTAAACATAAGCAAACATCCAGATCCAGAAGAAGGATACATGCAATACTGGAGACAGAATTAACACAACACATGCTAAGATAGCATTACTCATACAAGATCAACCATGAAATCAGTGGATTCATGCCAAGTCCTACAACAGGAGATACATAAACTCACAGGTAAGCTGTACAGAGCAACCAGATCAGCTTGTTATGCATTACAGAGCCAAAATCATCAACTTTCAACAACCACAAATGAACAACACAACCTGCTTATAACAGCCAGGTAGGTGCTCAGCAATTAATTACAATGTTGACCAAAATCTCGCCAGATACATGGTATCATGAAAATGGCGCTCAAACACAACCAGATTGGCGCCCAAACTTGAATGCAGCAGGTAGGGGAGGAGACAGGAAGATTTCTCGAGCCCTGCGCCATCATCCGCTGATTGACACCTTCAGTCGGGTACCAGATCGACCCACGCCATCGCCCATACCTCTGCAACCTTCGCCATTAATGGCGCACCAACCCGCGGCCTCGGGAAGAACATCATACAGACTATCGCAAGCATTTCCCGCCGAGATTCATCATCATGATATTTGAAAATGCAGGATAACAATATCCCACATGCACCCCGCGATGACCTCAATAACACTTTATATACTAGGTCATGAGCATATATCATGTCGGTGCTTTTGCTCCCGACGACACTAGTATAGACTTCATCATCATCATCCTCCAGCAGCATGATATCCTGTTGTTCGAAAAATCACCCTGACGTCATCATGATATTTGAAATATAACCTTCATGATAATCGGCACAACCTAATCCTTCGGAGGAACATCCTCCTGCTGAGCTTATAACAAAAGTCTGGCCGATGATCATCCTGATGACGTCATCATCATATCCTGCTGACGTCATCATCATATTCGCCTACTGCGCACCTCCTCACATCCGGATGATGTCATCATCATGTTTGCAAATATCCGGAGGTCTCTTCAAGATGATCAGTGTTAGAAATATGACCCCCGCGGGACCTTGATGACGTCATCATCATATTAACATCATCATGATATTGGGAAGACAACCGGATATTTGGAAATATCCTCCTGATGTTCAAATATCAGGTTGCACTGTAGCTCCTCTATAAGATCAGGGCGATAACTGAATATGATGATGCTGCTTGAAAAGATCACCCTCAATAGATAACACGCGAAACCAACAGGCGGATATCTCCTTGATATTAGCATCATCATGATGTTCGAACAAACATATATCCGGGTGATATGAAAATATCACCCCCTCCTTCGCGAATATCATGATGCAGATAGGCAGAAAGAAAAATATCACCCTGATATACGGATGACGTCAGCATCATCAGGATGAGAAACAAAGAACAAGAAGTGATACAACATCATCAGGATGATATTGACTAAGATCATCCTGACGTTCCAAAATATGATGACCCTAGTGAATATCGGGTCGCAATTACAACTCTTCAACAACATCATCAGGATGATGTTAACCAAGATCACCCGATGATAAAAATATCACCCCGGCGAAATATCATGAAGGCAGAAAATATGATGACCTCCACGAGCAGCAGGATGATAACTGGAAATATGATGATGATGAACACGACCCTTAGGAAAAAACAAGTTAGGTCGAGCAATTCAAAGAATAAGCAACATCATCATCATGCTCGCGCAAGGTGATAAATGGAAGATCACCGGAGACTTTGAAACATCACCCTCGCAAGCAGATGAGGGCGCACTGTAGCTCGGCAGCATCATCATGATAAAAACCAAACATCACCCGATGACTGAATATGATGATGATGACGATGAAAAACCCAGTCGACGGAGAACATGATGATGCAGACCATCGAAGACAAGATGATGATGATGACCTCCTCCTCAGGAAAACATGATGCTGCAGTTGAAAAATGTTGAGGAGGTCCAACACTTAGAAAAAATAGGCAAGAAGATAAAGGCTTCAAATGAAGAAACCTCCTGATCATGACAAATCAACCCCTGGTCAAAATGAGTGTCAACAGTGGCTCTGTCTGGGGACGTGCAGGTGCAAGACTGCAGCGAGAACCCCAGATCTCTGGGATGCAGACCAGTCCCTTATCCATTGGGCACAGAGTCAAATACCTGCATCACCAAACACACTTGATGGCCTAAGGCCACCAAGAAAAGAAAAAAAAATGTATCTCCCTTTGTCAAATATCTTGTTTTCATCTGCATGCACTGGGTCAAGCTTGGAGATACTACAAAGATCCACCCACAAACAAATCTTGTCATCTGCATATTCAACCCTCTGATTTGGTTTGTCATTATCACCCTTGTGCAGATAACCCTCAGCATCGTGTGACATGTGGGTGCAGAATATATCAAACAATGCATGTTCATATGGCATATAGCACTCATCACCTATATCATCATCATGCATTGCAACATGATCTCCTAGCTGGACTGCAAATAGGAAACACTCAGAGTCCATCACAAAACTAGGAAGATCAGCGCTCATTGTATTATATGCTGGCTCATCAAAAGAAAAGCTTTCAAAATCACAATTGTGTACATCATGTACACAACCATCTGGTACACCAGGCTGGAAAAGATCAGGCTCTGGCATCTGTTTTAAGTCAGGCACATTTTCACAGTCACTTACCTGATGTATGTTGTTTCCTCTTTCATCAAGATGAGAAACAGAATCCAAGTCAAAAATAGTGTCAATATCCTCACCATACTCAGACAGATCCTCATCACCACATGTGTCATAAATGGGTGGCCCAGGTGCATCAGTTTCATCATAGTATGCCATTTGTTCATGGGCAGCAGAGCACACCTCTTCATCATCAATGGATTCACTCTGTGGAGGAGTATCAGCCTGTGTGTCATAAGCAAAACAGCCATCAAATGAAAAACAATCATGCTCTAAACTAGCACTTATTTCAATTTCTGACTGCTCTTCATGATCTCCATGTGTTTGAAAGGTAGGCAATGGGTCACACATAGGACTGCTTCTCTGTTTGCTTATATCTTCTCTGTCTTGAGTACAATACTCACAATTGTCTCCACAGGTCCATTCTATAAATTGCTCATTACTGTCCACAACCTCGTTATTGTTTTCATGGTCAGCTGCCTCATCATTGCAATGGGAATCCTCACTAGTCCTTTCACTGGCATCCTCAGCTGGTGAACAATCCAGTTGAGCAGTATTGTTAGCATTGTGTTCAAATACAGCAATCTCAACCTCTATGCTTTTATTTTCATTTTTATCTGCACATGATGCCATAATCATTTGGTCATTTGCAGCTTCATAACCATTATTCACACCAAGGCCTGGGGACAGGGGTTTCAGCAGGTGCACATTTCTCATTTCTTCTACATTTTCTAAAAATTTGTATGCCATCTGCATACTTGTCACCTTGAAATCCTTCAGTAATGCACTAGAGCCTTCCTCAAAAGCTTCAAAGAATATGCCAACACAAGCTGAAATATCAGGTCTGAAACTTTCAGGGACATGTGAAAGGGCTACTGCAAACCTATGACTGAAATCAACACATGGCTCTTCATTTTGTTTTCTGATTCTCATCAATTCTGCAACAAGATCAGCCGGTTCTTTTGCAAATTCTTCCTTGAAACAGTCAGCAAGTTCATCCCAACAGGCAAAGGATTTCTTTGGAAAGCTCAAATACCAGTCTTTTGCTTTTGCATCAAAGGACCTAACAAAAAACCTCATCCACATATCCTCATCTCTGAATGAATATTTTCCCATAAAACTGTGAAAATTTTGGATATGTGCATTCCCATCACATACATTGTGACCACTAAATCTAGGCATCTGACAGTATATCCTAGCAGGCATAATTTCTACTTCATAATCCACCCATGACAAATCCAGTTGGTCATACAAAGGATCAAAAGGGCTGACAGGAGGTTTAGCTTTCTGACAGGCAGACACAACAGGGTTACTGCTTTTTAACTGGGCCTGCTCAGCCTCTAAGAATATCAACCTATTTCTTATCTTCTCTATTCCTTTATCCAACATTTCACCACTGAGTGTGGGATAACTCATACTTGGATTCACAAAAATCTTACTCTTAGACATTGTTTGTCTGTCTAAGACCTAAGGCTTCCCCTGGCATCTAACTTATGCAGTAAAACAGCAAATAAAGGGGAAGTAACAAGGTACCTTTTCTCATACAGATGCAGAAATATGTACATCTTTCAACCAATAACATACATCTATCTTTCATGTGCATTTAGATCTTTTTTGCAGAGTCGCCACCTCTCCAGAGAGGACAAAATTTTCAATAGCTGAAAGCTACTTTTCCAGGTTCATTCCACCAGCAGAGCATCATTTTGTTAGTGACTCGGATGGGCCACAAGTATATCATTTTTTAGTCCATCCCCAGCGGAGTCGCCATTTTGTTGACATTTCTTCTGAATCAGCATTAGGGTTTGCCACTTCTAATGCACAGGCAGATTCAGGCCAACTGAATACAGGAGGTTGCGTGAGCTCCTCCCCTTCACTTCTGGTTCTGCCGCACCAAGGGGGGTATCCCTATAACTCAAGATGTAACCTTGACTAGCTCAAAGATAGAAGGATCTAACTTGACAACAACAGGCAGAATACTCTCATGTATGGACCAAGATCTGTATGATAGATCACAAGGCTGGCAACATTCTTGGACATGATGTCTGGTTGGGTATGAGAGCATGCAGGGGGTTCCTAATCCTACTCCTACAACTAACAGGTGGAAGTATGAAATGGTTTGATATGAATTTGGATGCAAAGCTGGACATGGTGTATAACACAAAAACACAGCATGATTGGTGCCTATCCAAGGCTTGGAGTCGGTAGACATACACCTGTGAATGATCAACATGAATAGCTAAAACTGGATTTCAGGGGGATACACATGATATCTGCCCTACAGATATCTCCCAATATAGAGTGTTGAGCTATCTCTACTTATGGCATCCCTACTGCAGTATACCCTTCCCAATGTTCAACCTGAAAACAGTTTAATCTGCCCCTTGAGCAGAGGTTAAAAGATCAGACATTCAATATAGGAATTCTATGCTCTAGAATCTAAACATAAGCAAACATCCAGATCCAGAAGAAGGATACATGCAATACTGGAGACAGAATTAACACAACACATGCTAAGATAGCATTACTCATACAAGATCAACCATGAAATCAGTGGATTCATGCCAAGTCCTACAACAGGAGATACATAAACTCACAGGTAAGCTGTACAGAGCAACCAGATCAGCTTGTTATGCATTACAGAGCCAAAATCATCAACTTTCAACAACCACAAATGAACAACACAACCTGCTTATAACAGCCAGGTAGGTGCTCAGCAATTAATTACAATGTTGACCAAAATCTCGCCAGATACACGGTATCATGAAAATGGCGCTCAAACACAACCAGATTGGCGCCCAAACTTGAATGCAGCAGGTAGGGGAGGAGACAGGAAGATTTCTCGAGCCCTGCGCCATCATCCGCTGATTGACACCTTCAGTCGGGTACCAGATCGACCCACGCCATCGCCCATACCTCTGCAACCTTCGCCATTAATGGCGCACCAACCCGCGGCCTCGGGAAGAACATCATACAGACTATCGCAAGCATTTCCCGCCGAGATTCATCATCATGATATTTGAAAATGCAGGATAACAATATCCCACATGCACCCCGCGATGACCTCAATAACACTTTATATACTAGGTCATGAGCATATATCATGTCGGTGCTTTTGCTCCCGACGACACTAGTATAGACTTCATCATCATCATCCTCCAGCAGCATGATATCCTGTTGTTCAAAAAATCACCCTGACGTCATCATGATATTTGAAATATAACCTTCATGATAATCGGCACAACCTGATCCTTCAGAGGAACATCCTCCTGCTGAGCTTATAACAAAAGTCTGGCCGATGATCATCCTGATGACGTCATCATCATATCCTGCTGACGTCATCATCATATTCGCCTACTGCGCACCTCCTCACATCCGGATGACGTCATCATCATGTTTGCAAATATCCGGAGGTCTCTTCAAGATGATCAGTGTTAGAAATATGACCCCCGCGGGACCTTGATGACGTCATCATCATATTAACATCATCATGATATTGGGAAGACAACCAGATATTTGGAAATATCCTCCTGATGTTCAAATATCAGGTTGCACTGTAGCTCCTCTATAAGATCAGGGCGATAACTGAATATGATGATGCTGCTTGAAAAGATCACCCTCAATAGATAACACGCGAAACCAGCAGGCGGATATCTCCTTGATATTAGCATCATCATGATGTTCGAACAAACATATATCCGGGTGATATGAAAATATCACCCCCTCCTTCGCGAATATCATGATGCAGATAGGCAGAAAGAAAAATATCACCCTGATATACGGATGACGTCAGCATCATCAGGATGAGAAACAAAGAACAAGAAGTGATACAACATCATCAGGATGATATTGACTAAGATCATCCTGACGTTCCAAAATATGATGACCCTAGTGAATATCGGGTCGCAATTACAACTCTTCAACAACATCATCAGGATGATGTTAACCAAGATCACCCGATGATAAAAATATCACCCCGGCGAAATATCATGAAGGCAGAAAATATGATGACCTCCACGAGCAGCAGGATGATAACTGGAAATATGATGATGATGAACACGACCCTTAGGAAAAAACAAGTTAGGTCGAGCAATTCAAAGAATAAGCAACATCATCATCATGCTCGCGCAAGGTGATAAATGGAAGATCACCGGAGACTTTGAAACATCACCCTCGCAAGCAGATGAGGGCGCACTGTAGCTCAGCAGCATCATCATGATAAAAACCAAACATCACCCGATGACTGAATATGATGATGATGACGATGAAAAACCCAGTCGACGGAGAACATGATGATGCAGACCATCGAAGACAAGATGATGATGATGACCTCCTCCTCAGGAAAACATGATGCTGCAGTTGAAAAATGTTGAGGAGGTCCAACACTTAGAAAAAATAGGCAAGAAGATAAAGGCTTCAAATGAAGAAACCTCCTGATCATGACAAATCAACCCCTGGTCAAAATGAGTGTCAACATATTGCAAGTGTATTGTAAACCTTATTCAGTTTTGATAATACTTTGTGCAGGTTTCTGAGTGTGGGGTTTTTCACCTGATAAGGGTTTTCCCCACCATATATCTTTGTCTCTCTTCTTTTGTCTTCTTTCTGGTTCATGTGTATTGCTGCAATATCTCTGTCATATGCTTTATGTTGCTGTAACTGTAAGGATTAATTTGAATTTGTATAGCTCTCCCCTCATTAGATTAGTGTAGGAAGCAATTTCCGCACACCTAGCTTCCTTTCAGTTGGTATAAGAGCTTGATCACCTTTGGTCCTAGTTGTTGAGTAGGGGTTTTTGGAGCTGATCTTAAGTTGAGTGGAAGTCTATGCAGAGTATTCTATATCTTATTGTAGCAAGGAGATGGCAAGCACATCCGGAAGGATAGAGGTGGAGAAATTCAATGTCACTAATTTCGAGCTGTGGAAGCTCAAGATGGTAGACATGCTTGTAGACCGAGAGCTATGGGAAACTATCAGTGGCACTAAACCAACTGTAATGTCACAAGCTAATTGGGATCTCAAGGATCGGAAGGATAAGGGTCTCATAAGACTTAGTCTTGCTAATTCTATTCTATTAAATGTCCATGAGGAGGCTACTGCAAACTTGCTTTGGAAGAAGTTGGGAGATGTGTATCAAGCCAAATCCCTTGTTAACAAACTTTTCCTGAGAAAGAAGTTGTATTCTCTTCAAATGGAGGACGGGGGATCTATTGCCAAACATATGAATGCTTTCGACATGCTGGTTGCACAATTAACATCTGTTGGTGTGAAGATGGAGGAGGAGGATCGCTGTATGACCTTTCTTTGTTCTTTGCCAGACTAGTGGGATCATCTTGTCATGGCTATTGGAAGTACCACATCCACATCCAAAATGGATGATGTGGTATCTTTACTATTATCTGAAGAGGTTTGGAGAAAGTCTTCTGAGGTAGCCAAAGAGGCTCTTGAGATTCATGGAAGACCCAAGGAGAAAGGGATAAAGAAGGACAAGAATGTTGAGAAGGGTAGATCCAAATCTTGTGGGAGATCCAAATCTCCTAGAAAGTCCAAGGCTCTTTGTTGGACCTGTGGTAAAACTGGGCATTTCTGAAAGGAATGCAAAGAGGAGAAGAAAAAGAAGAAGAAATCTCATGATTTAGATTCTAACAAGTCACAAGAAGATGGTGATGCTTTCATTGCAGCCCTGGCAACCCATGCATCTGATGATGTGTGGCTGATTGACTTTGGTGCATCATTCCACATGACCTCAATTGAGACTAGTTTACCAATTATGAGGAGTTCGATGGTGGAAAGGTGTATCTGGGTGATGACTCTCATCTGAAGATTGTTGGTCATGGAAGAGTCTCTATCTAATTCCCTGATGGATGAGTGAAGGGGATCTCTAGGGTTATGTACATCCCAGGCTTAGCACGGAACCTGCTTTCTATAAGTATGTTGAATGATGCAGGTGTGCAAGTTGTCTTTTTGAAAGAAGGATGCAAGATGACTAGAGGAGCTATGGTGCTTGCTAAGGTTACTAGGAGAGGTACTTTGTTTCAGCTAGAGGGTTGTATTTCACAATGCAATAGTTCTTCTGACTCAAGGAAGAGAGTAGAAGTCACTTGATCCCCACAATCTGAACGAGCAGTGAAGAAATCTATTGTTTCTAATCCTGATGGTTGTAACCATGCATTGGAAGTTAAGCTTCTTGCTGAAAAGATAATGATATGTCGTAAGAGATTTGGCCACATTGGTGAGAAGGGTCTACATACCCTGAAAAATAAAAACCTTGTTGAGGGGTTAGATGATTGTAATCTTGAGTTTGAATTTTGCGAACATTGCATATATGGGAAACAAAACTGTGTTCAGTTTTATTCGAGTTCTCATAAGTCTTCTGGTGTGTTGGACCTTATTCATTCTGATGTGTTTGGTCCTGTTAATGTTCCTTCATTATCAAAATCTGTATATTTTGTATCTTTCATAGACAATTACAGTAGGACATGGATTTATTTTCTCAAAAGAAAATTTGAAGTCTATAGTAAGTTTAAGGAGTTTAAGGCCTTTGCTGAAAATTTGATTGGTAAAAAGATTAAGTGTTTGAAAGGTTTGGTTTTACATTGCTTGATTCTAGTTGTACTTAGGCTTTGCTTACTAAGAGTGATGAACCTAGAACTATATGAGAGGCTACGGACATGAAAGATGTAGGTTCCTGGAAGTAGGCCATGGAGGATGAAATGGCTTCTTTGGAAAAGAATCAAACTTGGGACTTGGTGCCTTTGCCTCCTGGACGAAAACCTGTTGGATGCAAATGGGTGTTCAAGAAGAAATTTGGTGCAAATGGTAGTGTTGAGAAGTATAAGGCCAGATTGGTTGCAATGGGGTATTCACAAGTGGAGGGTATAGATTATGGTGAGATCTTCTCTCTCGTTGCAAAGCTAACATCCATTCAATTCCTGTTGTCTCTTGCAACAACTTATGACTTAGAGGTAGAATAGATGGATGTGAAGACAACTTTCCTTCATGGTGATTTAGAGGAAGAAATCTACATGTTACAGCTAGAGCATTACATGGTGAAAGGTAAAGAAAATTTGGTTTGCAAGTTAAAGAAGTCTTTGTATGGTTTGAAGCAGTCTCCTAGGAGGTGGTACTTGAAGTTTGATGCCTTTGTGTTGTCTATTAGATTTGTGAGATCGAAATTAGATCATTGTGTATTTTAAGTATGATGGTGATCATATTCTCATTGTTACTCTATATGTTGATGATATGTTGCTCATTGGGAAGGGTAAGAATATGATTTCTGATTTCAAATCTCAGTTGTCAGCATAGTTTGAAATGAAAGATTTAGGGGCAGCTAGGTACATTCTAGGAATGGAAATCAGAAGAGATAGACCTAATAGAAAACTTTGGTTAAGCCAAAGTAAGTATGTGAAGACCGTGTTGGATAGGTTTAGCATGGCAAATTGTAGACCATTGTGTGTTCCTGTTTCTTTGGGGACAAAGTTGTCTATTGAGGATTGTCCAAAATCTCCTAGTGAGGTGGAGGACATGAGTAGAATGCCTTATTTTAGTGCTGTTGGTAGTTTGATGTATGCTATGGTTTGCACAAGACCAGACATTGCCCAAGCAGTGGGAGTCCTTAGTCAATTTATGGCTAATCCTGGATGGGTTCATTGGGATACAGTTAAGCAAGTGTTCAGATATTTGAGGGGTACTTCTGAGTATTCCATATGCTATCATGGTAATGTTACAGGACCTCCACATTCTGTTGATATTCATGGATTTGTGGATTTAGATTGGGCAAGTGACATTGACAGTAGGAGTTCCACCAGTGCTTTTGCATTTACATTGTTTAGTGGTGCTATTAGTTGGATGAGTAAGCGACAACCTATTGTTGCTTTGTCCATGACAGAAGCTGAGTACATGGAAGCAACTCATGCTTTTAAGGAAGCCATTTGGCTTAAGTGATTGTGTTCAGATATTGGCATTGATGTAGGTTAGATCACGATTAGTTGTGATAGTCAGAGTGTGATTTGCCTTGTGAAGAATCCAACTTTCCATGCCAAAACAAAGCATATTGATGTTTAGTTTCACTTCATGAGAGACATGGTAGAGGATGGGAAGGTAAATTTGGAGAAGTTAGATACTTTGAAGAATGTTGCAGATGCATTGACGAATCCAGTGAGCACAGAGAAGTTCAGATGGTGTTCGGAGTCTATGGGCCTCTCGGCCTATAGCAGTTAAATCATGTTATTCTATTGGCTCTTACAAGGTGTTCGACAAGTGGGAGAATGTTGGGAATTAAGGTGTCTCAAACTTGGTAATTCCTTGCATTATTTAAGTTTGTATTAATTAATTCATTGCCTATCTTGTAAATAAATTATAAATTCCATATTGTCATGTTGTGGGATGTGGAACGGTGATGTGTCATCCTACATGGAAGATGACAACTTGTAATTTTGTCCTCACATGAGGAGATAGCCATTCCACTTAGTGGTAGGAGAATTTTGCCATGTGTCGGCATCTTGGATGTTGTGTAAGGGAATCTTGACCGAAACAGTTATGACAGATTCCTATGATGAAGTTATGACATGTAAGAGTTAGAAATAGAAGCTTGTAAGATAGGTGAAGACATGTGCCATGAAGCATCTTTGAAAAATGCATATTTGGTGCCCCAAGGTAGACTATGACATGTTGTAAGAGAATATGCTATTTATAGCCTTTGTATGACAGATTCTCTTATAGCTATAAGTTGTCACTGCTATGACAGATTCTATGACGGTCATAAGTGTCGTAAGAGCATCTATCATAGCCCATTTTGGAAATAGGTGACCTCTTTGGGATGGGAGCTATGGACAAGTGTCAAACATATTCTACAATGTTGACCAATTGTCTTTAGGGATGGGTTTTGGCCATGAGGCCATGTTGGATGCCCATCTCAAGATAGGACCAATATTGCTTTGTATATTCTATATAAACAGGTGCTTGGAGGAGGAAATGCATTACAAGTTTTACAGGTACTATTATGCTACTAGATTGACTCTAGACACAAGTGTCGAAGACCATTGAAGCTTGCATTGCAAGTGTATCGTAAACCTTATTCAGTTTTGATAATACTTTGTGCAGGTTTCTGAGAGTGGGGTTTTTCACCCGATAAGGGTTTTCCCCACCATATATCTTTGTCTCTCTTCTTTTGTCTTCTTTCTGGTTCATGTGTATTGCTGCAATATCTCTGTCATATGCTTTATGTTGCTATAATTGTAAGGATTAATTTGAATTTGTATATCTCTCCCCTCATTAGATTAGTGTAGGAAGTGATTTCCGCACACCTAGCTTCCTTTCACTTTGGGTGCCCCAAGGTGGACTATGACATATTGTAAGAGAATATGCTATTTATAGCCTATGTATGACATATTCTCTTACAGCTGTAAGTTGTAACTGCTATGATAGATTCTATGATGGTCATAAGAGTCGTAAGAGCATTTGTCATAGCCCATTTTGGAAATAGGTGACCTCTTTGGGATGGGAGCTGTGGACAAGTGTCAGATATATCCTACAATGTTGACCAAGTGTCCATAGGCGTGGGTTTTGGGCCATGAGGCCAAGTTTGACACCCATTCTAAGATAGAGCCAATTTTAGCTTATATATTCTATATAAACAGGTGCTTTGAGGAGTTGTAGTATGTGATCGACAGGTACTGTTATGCTTCCGGATTGACTCCAGACACTAGTGTGGAAGACTATTAAAGCTTGCATTGCAAGTGTATTGTAAACCATATTTAGTTTTGATAATACATTGTGCAGGTTTCTGGGTGTGGGGTTTTTCACTCGATAAGGGTTTTCCCCACGATATATCTTGTCTCTCTTCTTCTGTCTTCTTTTTGATTCTATGTGTATTGCTACAATATCTCTGTTATATGTTTCATGTTGCTGTAATTGTAAAGATTAAATTGAATTTGTATAGCTCTCCCCTCATTAGATTAGTGTAGGAAGTGATTTCTGCACACCTAGCCTCCTTTCAGTTGGTATCAAAGCTTGATCACCTTTGGTGCTAGTTGTTGGGTAGGGGTTTTTTGAGCTGATCTTAAGTTGAGTGGGATTCTGTATAGAGTATTCTAAATCTTATTGCAGGAAGGAGATGGCAAGCACATCCATAAGGATAGAGGTGGAGAGGTTAAATGGCACTAATTTCGAGTTGTGGAAGCTCAAGATGGAAGACATGCTTGTTGATCGAGACCTCTGGGAAACTATCAGTGGCACAAAACAAGTTGCAATGTCACAAGTTGATTGGGATCTCAAGGATCAGAAGGCTAAGGGTCTCATAAGACTTAGTCTTGCTAATTCTGTCCTGTTAAATGTCCATGAGGAGGCTACTACAAACTTTCTTTGGAAGAAATTGGGAGATGTGTATCAAGCCAAATCCCTAGTTAACAAATTTTTTCTAAGAAAGAAGTTGTATTCTCTTTGAATGGAGGGCAGAGGATCTGTTGCAGAACATATGAATGCTTTCAACATGCTGGTTACACAATTGACATCCGTTGGTGTGGAGATGGAGGAGGAGGATCACTATATGACCTTGCTTTATTCTTTTCCAGAATCGTGGCATCATCTTGTCATGGCTATTAGAAGCACCACATCCACATTCAAAATGGATGAAGTGGTTTCTTCGCTATTGTCTGAAGAGATGCAGAGAAAGTCTTCTGAGGTAGCCAAAGAGGCTCTTGCAATTCATGGAAGACTAGAGGAGAAAGGGAAAAATAAGGACAAGAAAGCTGAGAAGGGTAGATCCAAATCCTGTGGGAGATCTAAATCTCCTAAAAAATCCAAGGCTCTCTATTGGAACTGTGGTAAATTTGGGCATTTATGAAAGGAATGCAAAGAGGAAAAGAAAAAGAAGAAGAACCCAGATTTAGATTTTGACAAGTCACAAGATGATGGTGATGCTTTCATCACAGCCCTAGCAACCCATGCATCTAATGATGTGTGGTTGATTGATTCTGGTGCATCATTCCATGTGACCTCGCATCGAGATTGGTTCACTAAGTATGAGGAGTTCGATGGTGGAAAGGTGTACCTGGGTGACGACTCTCATCTGAAGATTGTTGGCTATGGAAGTGTCTATTACTGATTCCCTGATGGCCGAGTGAAGGGGATCTATGGGGTTATGCACATCCCAAGCTTAGCACGGAACCTGCTTTGTGTAAGTATGTTGAATGATGTAGGTGTGCAGGTTGTCTTATCGAAAGGAGGATGCAAGATGAGTAGAGGAGCTATGGTAAGACACCCATGGAGGTGTGGTCTAATAGAAAGACTTCAGTAAAGCATCTTCATGTTTTTGGTTGTGAGGCATATGCACATGTACCTAGGGAGAAGCAGTCAAAATTGGAGAACAAGGTTGTTAAGTGTATCTTCATTGGCTATGGTGTCAATGTGAAAGGATACAAGCTTTGGGATCCTATGGCTGAAAAAGTGTTGTATAAAAGAAGTGTCATCTTCAGAGAGCTTACACCTTCTTCCATTGTTTTACAACCAGAAGAAAAAGAAAAGAAAGAGGATGTTGTTTAGTTTCCTGCTACCCCTAAGAAGACTGAACAAAAAGACAATGTTCGACCTGATGATGAGGAGAGCTCTAGCAGCTCTAAAAGCTCAGAAGAAGAAGTTGAACCTCAACAACCCTTGAGGAGGTCCACACGAATAAGAGAGCAACCTGAGAGGTTTGGTTGTACATTGCTTGATTCTAGTTGTGCTTATGCTTTGATTACTAACAGTGATGAACCTAGAACTGTATTAAAGGCTATGGAAATGAAAGATGCTGGTTCCTAGAAGGAGGCCATGGAGGATGAGATGGCTTCTTTAGAGAAGAATCAAACTTGGGACTTGGTGCCTTTGCTTGCTGGATGGAAACCCGTTGGACGCAAATGGGTGTTCAAAAAGAAATTTGGTGCAGATGGCAGTGTTGAAAAGTATAAGGCTAGATTGGTTACGAAGGGGTATTCACAAGTGGAGGGTATAGATTATGGTGAGATCTTCTCTCCCATTGTAGAGTTGACATCCATTCAGTTCATGTTATCTCTTGCAGCAGCTTATGACTTAGAGGTGGAGCAGATGGATGTGAAGACAACTTTCCTTCATGGTGATTTAGAGGAAAAAATCTACATGTCACAACTAGAGCATTACATGGTGAAAGGTAAAGAAAATTTGGTTTGCAAGTTAAAGAAGTCTTTGTATGGTTTGAAGTAGTCTCCTAGGATGTGGTACTTGAAGTTTGATGCCTTTGTGTTGTCAACTAGATTTGTGAGATCAAAATAGGATCACTGTGTGTTTTATAAGTTTGATGGCGATCGTATTCTCATTGTTGCACTGTATGTTGATGATATGTTGCTCATTGGGAAGGGTCAGAATATGACTTCTAATTTTAAATCTCAGTTGTCAGCACAGTTTAAAATGAAAGATTTAGGGGCAGCCAGGTACATTCTAGGAATGGAAATCAGAAGAGATAGAGATAATAGAAAACTTTGGTTAAGCCAGAGTAAGTATGTGAAGACCGTGTTGGATAGGTTCAGCATGGCAGATTGTAGACCATTGTGTGTTCCTGTTTCTTTGGGGACAAATTTGTCTGTTAATGATTGTCCAAAATCTCCTAGTGAGGTGGAGGACATGAGCAGAGTGCCTTATGCTAGTGTTGTTGGTAGTTTGATGTATGCTATGGTCTGTACAAGACTAGACATTACCCAAGTAGTGGGAGTCCTTAGTCAATTTATGGCTAATATTACAGGACCTCTGCATTCTGTTGATATTCGTAGATTTGTGGATTCAGATTGGGCAAGTGACATTGACAGCAGGAGATCCACCAGTGCTTATGTGTTTTCACTGTTTGGTGGTGCTATTAGTTGGATGAGTAAGCGACAACCTGTGGTTGCTTTGTCCACAATAGAAGTTGAGTACATGGCAGAAACTCATGCTTGTAAGGAAGCCATTTGGCTTAAGAGATTGTGTTCAGATATTGGTGTTGATGCAGGACAGATTACGATTTGTTGTGACAATTAGAGTGCGATTTACCTTGTGAAGGATCTAACTTTCCATGCCAGAACAAAGCATATTGATGTATAGTTTCACTTCATGCGAGACATGGTAGAGGATGGAAAGATAAATTTGGAGAAGGTAGATACTTTGAAGAATGTTGTAGATGCATTAACAAAACCAGTTAGCATAGAGAAGTTTAGATGGTGTTCGGAGTCTATCGGCCTCTCGGCCTATAGCAGTTAAATTTTGTTATTCTATTGGCTCTTACAAGGTGTTCGACAAGTGGGAGAATGTTGGGAATTAAGGTGTCTCAACCTTGGTAATTCCTTGCATTATTTTTGATTGTATTTATTTATTCATTTCCTATGATGTAAATTAATTGTAAATTCCATATTGTCATTTTGTGGGATGTGGCATGGTGATGTGTCATCCTACATGGAAGAAGACAACTTGTAATTTTGTCCTCACATGAGGAGATAGGCATCCCACTTTGTGG
This sequence comes from Cunninghamia lanceolata, assembly GCA_027924645.1. Taxonomy (NCBI): domain Eukaryota; kingdom Viridiplantae; phylum Streptophyta; class Pinopsida; order Cupressales; family Cupressaceae; genus Cunninghamia; species Cunninghamia lanceolata. The sequence continues at coordinate 2,848,977 of BSBN01000619.1, read as the reverse complement.
TAGAAGTATTTTGCCATGTGTCAGCATCTTGGATGTTGTGTAAGGGAATGTTGACCAAAACGGTTATGACAGATTCCTATGACGAAGTTATGACATGTAAGAGTCAAAAATAGAAGCTTGTAAGACAGGTGAAGACATGTGTCGAAGAGCATCTTTAAAAAAGACATCTTTGGGTGCCCCAAGGTGGACTATGACATGTAAGAGAATATGCTATTTATAGACTATGTATGACAGATTCTCTTACAACTATAAGTTGTAACTGCTATGACAGATTTGATGACAGTTGTAAGAGTCGTAAGAGCATCTGTCATAGCCCATTTTGGAAATAGGTGACCTCTTTGGGATGGGAGTTGTGGATAAGTGTCAGATATATCCTACAATGTTGACCAAGTGTCCATAGGCATGGGTTTTGGGCCATGAGGCCAAGTTGGACACCCATTCCAAGATAGAGCCAATTTTGCCTTGTATATTCTATATAAATAGGTGCTTTGAAGAGGAGTTGTAGTATGTGATTGACAGGTACTGTTATGATACTGGATTGACTCTAGACACGAGTGTTGAAGACTATTGAAGCTTGCATTGCAAGTGTATTGTAAACCATATTTAGTTTTGATAATACATTATGCAGGTTTCTGAGTGTGGGGTTTTTCACCTGATAAGGGTTTTCCCCACGATATATCTTGTCTCTCTTCTTTTGTCTTCTTTCTAGTTCTATGTGTATTGCTATATTATCTCTATTATATATTTCATGTTTATGTAATTGTAAAGATTAAATTGAATTTGCATAGCTCTCCCCTCATTAGATTAGTGTAGGAAGTGATTTCTGCACACCTAGCTTCCTTTCACAACTGACTCTTCCTCCTAGCATGACTAGGTGGTTCAGTATGATCTATTTTAACAAGCACCAAAAGCAATATCAATGGTCCTTATTAAATCTTCCTTAAGCGTGAATGAGGAAATCAATGGAGCTCGTTCAAACTATCAATGGACATTTCTTGGAGTCTAAATTTGATGGGCAGTTCCTTGTAACTATTGTTCTAATTAGTTTTATAATTGTCCCTGAATCTGATGCTGCAAGAGATGTTTTTGGGAGTTAGTTTTAAATACTCCTAAGGTTTTGGAGAGCTGGAGGGTTTTACTATAGTGCAATAACTCATGCAAGATATGTAATTTTTTTCTGCATGTTTTGAGAGTTTTGAGGGTCAAAACTTCAGTCATGGACATTCAGTGGCATCAAAGAAAGAGATGCTACATTCAGTAGATGATTTTCAAAACTAAGAGGTTTTGAAGTGTTTGTACTTACTCAAGGGTATAGGTTTGTAATGATTGTTTTTATCTCTATTATATTCATAGATTCAGTATTAATAGTATGAGGGTATATTGATATGATGTGAGCATCTTTAAGCATGATGATTGTAGATTGATATCAGGAAGAACATTGTGATGACATTGGCATAGTATGATGATGGCTGAGTGTGTTGATTGTAGAGGTATGTGAATAGAGATGTGTGATGTAGATTATGTAGATATTTTCATATTTGATCTAGATGGTGAACTTGATGCTTTTGAAGGTTGTTTGAAAGGTATCATCTGCAATATAAGATGTCTTTCTTTTGCATAAGATAGGAAACGATGGAAATGAGATAGATGTAAGGTAAAAGAACTTGTATGTAGGGTATTTGACTCCTAGATATCAGTGATGTCAGAGTAGTACATTCTTTGTGTTGAGTGGATTGTCAAAGAGTCATTCTTTGTATAATGAGTAAAGGAAGAGTATGGTACTATTTTTGAATATCTTCATAGAAGGGTGATTGTGTAAGAGATTTATAGAACTTATCTATAACCTATGGATTTTAATGTAAATAGAGTACTACTCTGTATATCTATTTGTTTTTGTTTGGCATTGGTGCTCCTGGTTTGTGCATAGTTGGTGTTCTTTATGTAGGGATTGGTGTTCCTATCAGAATGTGATCAGTGAGATCCTTGCTAGTGAGGCATGAATGTAATCAGTGAGATTTTGATCAGTGAGACCTAATAAAGATTTTGGTGGGGTTGGATAGTGGTTTTTCCCTATTTAGGGTTTTCCACTTTAAATACTTGTGTTATGGTTTCATTTATGTGATGCTATTGCTTTCTATGTCTTTGTCATATTGGCATTAACTTCCTGTGCAACTATTGCAGTAATAAATGAACTAGTTTTATTAGATCACTGATTCACCCCCCAATGATCCATTGTATTCCAATAGATCATTCCTTTTAAATCTTGGTATGGAAGGAAGCTAGTTGTAGGATATTTGAGAGTTTTATCTCCCCTACATGGGGACATATTCCTTCAAAGAAACATAAGTATTTGCAACCTCAAAGCTATCCTTACGTCTTAAAAGGGTATGAGTTCTTGGATCTTGAGACACATGTGATTTTTATTGAGAGGAGTGTTCACTTTGCTAAAAAAATCTCTTCTAGCTTGTCTTCTCACATTTATGAACTTCCATACTAGATTCCTTAATTAATGATAGTGATTTGTAGGATTCTCCTCTAACACCTTGGACTCATAAGTTTGATTATAAGGCTTCACCTCCACCTTTGTAGATTTCACATTTAGAACTTGTTGACGACACTCCTCCTTCATCCCCATCTTCTTCATTGCCTCATTAGGATTGTTAGACACTTTAGTTAATAGGCATATAATTTTTTGGGGATCATTCAAATACTTGAAAGAAAATGTCGTGTAATATAAGGATCTTACACATGCTTATTTTTCATCCACTTTAAATATGTAGTCTTGTCACAAAGCATCAAGTATTTCTAACCAGGATTTAGCAATGGAGGAAGAGTATTATTCCTTGATAAGGAACAACACTTGGGACCTAATCCCTCTTACTAAGGGAAGAAAATGGTTCAGAGTTTACAAGTGGATCTATTGAACCAAATATGTAGTAAATGGAATTGTTGATAAGTCTAAAGCATAACTTATGGCCAAATATTTCTCAAATGTTCCTAGTATTGATTATATTGAGACCATTGATCCCATTGCAAATATGGAACAATATTTTCTTCACTCTTTCTATAGCTACAAATCATGGTCTAGGTTGTACATCAAATGGATGTGAAGCATGCATTTATTCACAGGGATCTTTAGAATATTTTTATGTAGTGATGCAGGAGCATCCCAGGCAAACCAATAATTAACATCAACCAAAAAGAATGCATGTTTTTTTTTAGTTTCATTTGTTTGTTTGGGCTTCTAATGGCATTACTCGACAATGGTTTTGCTTATGTAATTCACATCAAGTGAAGCCGATCTTTCATTACTGCATATTCGTCAAAGTGTATGGGATGTATTATGTGTAATGCCAGTCAGATTGTGTTGTTTGGAGGCCGTGGGGCATTGGAGATGAAATTTATAATAATTAAAGGTGTTTATATGTTTGAGGGATGCCTATGCATATTCCTAGGGAAGGAGATTCTTTGTATTAAATCATATGCAATCTTCCATGTTGTCTAACCGCACCTACCATTGACTTATTAATGATGTCCAAGCCATGGAAGGTTACCATTATATTTCAATATATATGATAAACCATTTAAGGAGGGGATTTTGTATATGGTAATTCAATATTATGAGTGTAATTTTGTGGTTGCTTAGGTTGGGTGAACCATCCAATGAACTAAAACCTATTTTGTCTTGAATTAGTTTTTGTAACCGCTCAGCTGTCAGAGAAGAGAGAAGGATAGGTTGGTTGTGGCTATTGAGAGATTTGTATGAGGCCACAGGCCTATTGGAGAGTAAGATTCTTTGACTCAGATTTATAAATTTTAAAACTCTGATCTTGTCTTGAGCTATGACCCTTCACATTCTGGCAATATCAAAGACAATGAGTAGCCTTTAATGTTTATAAAAGCAAATAGGAGACAAAGTAAAGGGGTTCAACTAGAGATAAAGGAGAGGGGTTGACCAAGAATATATAGAAGGGAAGAGCTATCGGAAGGCATAGATATTGAAGTCAGAGAGTGTTAAAGACTTGTGTATGCAGGTATAGAGTGAAAAAGTTTGGAGGAGGAATTCAACCTGTATGTATGCAAATTTGTGTAGGGTGTCAGAGGATTGAGAGTGTGTGGATTTAGCAGAAGCAAAGGAGTGAATAGAGTATGTTGTAGATAACTAGAGGAACCGAGCAGATTGTGTGTAGGAAAAAGGCCATTGAAGACCATAGATTCAACTTTGAGTATATTTGTAATTTTGTAATGGCTGATATGTTATCTATATTTAGGTTTTGAACATCAATAAAATATGAAAGCCTTTGTTGTCACAATATTTGTGTTTGGAAGAGTATACCTTTGAGGTTTGTCTACATTGTGAACCTTGTGAGTGAGGAAGAGAAATTGTTTATGTGTTTTTGCAAGAGAGGAGAATCCTCTCTGCATCAAGTGGTATCAAAGCCACAAGATCTTGAGAGTGCAGAGTATGCACCAGGACCTATGTTGGAAGAGTGGTGAAGAGTGCAACGGTGAAAGCCACAAGAAGAGAGACAATATGAAGACAAATATAGGAAAGAAAGATTCAAAGTTGGATAGGGAGATAACTGAGTTGAGAAGGGATCTAGAGAGGGTTAAGCTCTTGGTGAAGCCATGGCTAGAGGAAAGAAGCTCAAAATGTGGTTTGCAATTGAAAAAGATATTGAAGTGGACTACAGAGCTACTTTTCAAGAGAACAAGAAGGCAAAGGATGGCTGCCTTGAGAAGAGAAGAGAACATTGGAAAAACCCCATAGAGGTTTGAAAAGAAAAGAGTTGCAAAGTGAGCAACATGAAAAGGAAGTGGAGTTGCTGAGTGAGCAACATGCAAAGGAAATGGTGAAGGGAGTTCTCATTATGGAGAACATGAGAACAAATAAGAAAGAATGGAGAGGAAGAAGTGCAAAAAGAAGCACTTGAAGAAGAGATTAAAGAATAGAGGAGAGTGTCCATGAAGGAAGCACTTATAGAGACATTTGGTCTCTTGTTTTATTATCTAATGTTGTGGTTGAGTGTGTGCATGTAGATATGAGAAACCTTATAAGGAAGGTCAAGAATAAGACCTTGAATTTGATAAGAGATGGGGCAAGTAGAGTACCCATGGGCAAAGATGAAGGTGAGAAAAGGAAGAAACAATTTGTAGCAGTTCACCAAGAAGAGATACCTTGCAAAGTACTTGAGGATGATGATGGTGTTGAAGTATTCCAACACGAAAATGAAGATGTTGAAGATGCACTAGAGTTTCATGATGCCTTAGAGAATGTTGCACAAGAAGGAAATGAAGCATACAAAAAGAAGTTTGGAAGCAATAAAGTCGAGGAAGATTTAGAAAATCCATGCAACTGACCATTGAATAGGTAAATAGAAGTAAAAATCTTGGTTTTGAGATCATGTATGTGGAATGAGAATGTAGATATATAGGTTGATAGGGAGAAGATCAAATTTGAGCTCTCAAGTCTTGCAAGCAATCATGGATACGAGGTGCCAAGTTGGCTTAATAAATCAGTTGTTGAGGTACAAGGCATACATAGTTCAAATAAAAAATTGCTTATGATGGAATTTCTAGTAGCAAACAGGTACAAGGTATGAAGGACATGATAGGGTTCAAGGGGAACTAAGACCATAGGGAAAGTTGTCAAAAATGAAAGCATAAAGGATGTGTTCTAGAGCATAAATCAGTTTATGGATTAAGGAGAACAAGTACAACAATGAACAGATATCAAGCCAAAGCTATGGGGAACAAAGTGTTGTTGGTCAAGAGTAGAAAAGAGGTAGAAGAAAGTGATGTTACAAGACATAGTGACAAGGAAACACTTCAAGAGAGTGTAAGATATAAAGGAAAGGTCAAGATCAATGAACAAGAGATCATGATTAAACTAGCTAAGGATGAAAAGATGATATTGCAATAGGGTAGTCCAAGACAACAAGTTGCAAATTATGAAGAGCCCAAGAAGATTGAAATATTTCCAAGAGAAACTTGGAAGAAGCTTGAGGAGAACATAAGCAAGGTGAAAGGTAAGCAAGTTAATTTGGATGTTTTAAATAATGATGCTTTTGAGTCATTGAATGAAATCATTGAAAGAAGAGATAAGGCATGGAAGAAAGTGTTTGTGGTAACTAATATGTGCAAATAGAAGGGTCTAAGTTGACATATAAAGATGGGGATCTTCAAGAGATCTTAGCACCTAATGAAGAGAGAATGAAGGAAGATTTCAGACCTATGACAATGACTAGTGAACAAAAATATAGAGCAGCTCAAGTAAGAAGCATTCTAGGTGTGAAAGAAGGGAGGAGTTTAGAAGAAGATCTTGTTAATTTCAGAGGTCTAAGATTAGTTCATACACTAGAGGAAGTGAAGCCCAATGCCAAAGAATAAAATGGAAAAGAAATAGAACAAATATCCCCTAGAATTGAGGAAGAAAGTGGGGAGATATATGATCTTTCATTGAAAAAAAAATTGAGGAGGTTAAAAGAGGTATTTAATCCTCCAAGAAAATTGTTTGCATGTTCAAATCAGTATCAAAGGCTCATTGATTATCTCAAGGAAGGATCAAGGCATCCAAGAACAAAGAAAGGACAAAGCAAGTTGGTGAAGGAAGATTTGAATGAGACATTGTTTGAGGATATGTTTGAAAATTAGCTACTTGAAGATGACAAGAAGAAAAGAATGGATTCCATAGAATACTATGATGTCTTCAAGACAAAGAAGGCTGAGAATAAACAAGAAAGATGTGAATATATCCAAGAAATAAGTTATGCATGGAAGTGACGCAAGAAGAGTGAAGAAGTGGTATTGTCTAATAATTTTATTTGCTTATACAGGTCCAACAAAGAGAGATCTATTAAAGATGAAAACACAGATGACTTCATAGAGCATGAGCCTTCCTATCAAAGGTTAGAAGATGAAAAAATCAGAAAAAAAGTTAATTAGCATTGGCATGAATGAAGTTAAAGAGTGTCTTTTAGCTAAGCAAAGAGTAAGAGCAAGTGTAGAAATAATAAAAGAACAATGTTCTCAAGAAGACACGTATACAAAGGTCCATTTGCAAAGGGCACATTCAAAGAACTAGAAGGTTGGGGATGGTATACAAACTAATAAGAAGATGAGTACAACTGATATGAAGGCAACAACAAGAAATAGTGTACAAGGAGCTAGTGAAGAGGCAAATTGGCCTCATGGTATTTATCTAATGAATATTGATGATAATGTTTATAGAGGGGCAAACCAAGAAGAGAATGAAGAGGTGAAGATAATTGATAGGTTGTTACCATGGGATTGGATAGATGAACCTGAGGTGTTGAATAGTGCAACAAAAAATGAAGGAAAAGAAGTTAGAGTAGCAAAAGTCAATGAGGTAAAACTTTAGCATCTCGAGTCTAATTTATTTGAGATGATGAATGCAATAAGGGACAGAGAGCAAGAAGAAAGTAGATACATGGAGAGCTTCCATTTCCATGCAAATTTGTGTAAGGATGCTGCAAATTTAGTTGTTGTTGAAGAGCATGACTTGCTTGAGGAAGAGATTGAGAAGATCGAGAAGTTGTTTGAAGTAATGAACACTTGAGGGAGAATGAAGGTGTAGCAGCAAAAATAGTGAAAGAGATTGTTGTAACAATCGAGTATACAGAGGTAAGTTGTAATTTTTCTAAAATTTTTGATGGAGTGGATGTGGATTTGTTTGTTGCTAGATTGAATAAAGAGTTAGTACAAGTAAAATGAAAAGGAGATTATGTCGCTGCAAATTGGTGTGTGGATAGTTCACATTTGTATATAGAAGTTGTAGACAATGCTGCAGATGAGACTTGGTGGAGGTGGTCGGTTTGTGGTGGGTTAAAGCCCACAAAAGAGAAGAGTGGAGAGATTTTTTAGTGGAGGAGGCCATATAATGGTGGGTTGGATCTCATGGAGGAGAGGAGAGGAGAAAGTCTTTGGAGGAGGACGGTTCATGGTGGACATGAGTCCATGAGAGGAAGGAGGAAAAGAGTGCAGATTTGTTGGAGGAGAGTGAAGTTTGTTCCAAAAAGATGCTAGAGGAGGAAAAATAATTGATCATGTGCACTTGTCACCACGATGGAGTTCACTGCAGGTTGTTTACAACCTAGAAGAGTAGTCCTACAACTCAACTCCACTTTTGTGAGCTTATGCTCACAAACTTTCTACCCAGCGTGTTTGATGCAAGAGCATCCCGGGAAAACTAGCAATTGGTAGATCAACCAAAAATAATGTAGGTTTAATTTTTTTGTTTGAGCTTCTAATGGCATTTCTTGGAAATGGTTTAGCTTTTGTGATTCACATCAAGTGAAGCTGATCTTTCATTGCCGCATATTCGTTAAAGTGTATGGGATGTATTGTGTGTAATTTTAGTTAGATTGTGTTGTTTGGAGGCTATAGGACATTAGAGATGAAATTTATAATAATTAAATGTGTCCATATGTTTGAGGGATGCCTATACATACACCCAGGGAAGGTCATTCTTTGTATTAAATCATATGCAATCTTTTGTGTTGTCTAACTGTGCCTACCATTGACTTCTTAATTATGTCCAAGCCATGGAAGGTTACCATTATATTTCAATATATCTGATAAACCATTTAAGGAGGGGCATTTGTATATGGTAATTCAATATTATGAGTGTATTTTTGTGTCTGCCTAGGTTTGGCAAATCATCCAACGAACCAAAACCTATTTTGTCTTAAATCATCTTTTGTAATTGCTTGACTGCCAAAGAAGAGGCAAGGATATGCTGGTTGTGGGTATCGAGAGGTGTGTATGAGGCCACGGCCCTATTGGAGAGTAAGAGTCTTTGAATTAGATTTATAAATTTTAAAACTTCAATCTTGTCTTGAGTTACGGCCCTTCACATTCTGGCAATCTCAAAGACAATGAATAGTTCCTTTAATGCTTATAAAAGAAAAGAGGAGACAGAGTAAAGGGGTTCAACTAGAGATAAAGGAGAGGGGTTGGCCAAGAATATATAGAATGGAAGAGCTATCGGAAGGTATATATATTGAATTCAGAGAGAGTGTTGAAGTCTTGTGTATGTATGTACAAAGTGAAAAAGTTTAGAGGAAGAATTCATCCTGTATGTATGCAGATTCATGTAGGGTGTTAAAGGATTGAAAGTGTGTGGATTCACTAGAGGTAGAGGAGCGAATAGAGTGTGTTGCAGATAACTAGAGGAACTGGACAAATTGTTTGTGTAGGAAAAAGGTCATTGAAGACCACAAATTCAACTTCGAGTATATTTGTAATTTTGTAATGGCTAATATGTTATCTATATTTACGTTTTGAACATCAATAAAATTTGAAAGTATTTGTTATCACAATATTTATGTTTGGCAGAGTATACCTTTGAGGTTTTTCTTTGTTGTGAACCTTGTGAGTGAGGAAGGGAGATTGTTTATGTGTTTTTGCAAGAGAGGATAATCCTCTCTGCATCAATTAGTCACATGGGTTGATACATGATTCTTTATTGGTTTGTAGACTGAAGAAATTTGTCTATGGACTCAAACAATCCCCATGATCTTTATATGCCTATATGGACTCCTCTCAATCAAATTATTATATAATTATGCCACTCAAATTCAAATGTCTACATCTTAAGATAGGATGACTCTGACTTATTTCTAGTTCTCTATGTTAATGACTTGATCATTACAAGGAGCTCATCACCTATCATTGGAAGAGTCAAATTTTCTTTGCATGATAGGTTTTCCATGACAAAATTGGGCTTATTACGTTACTTTCTTGTGATCAAGATCACTTAGTCTTCTTTTGGGCTTACACCAAGTATGCTCTTGACCTTCCAACTCCATTTCACATAGCTAATTATAAGCCTATCATGACTCCCTTTCTACCTATAGTTAAGATTGAGGCTCAATGTTCCACTCTACTTTTTGATGCCACATTGTATCATCAACTTGTTGGTAGCCTCATCCAACTCAAACTTTTCCAAACATATCATATGTGATTAACATGGTTTCATGATTTATGAATGAACCACATGAACTCCACTACAAATCTACCAAACACATCTTTCACTTTATAAAAGGCACCCATAGATAAGGGATTCACTATGCAGTAGGTACAAGATTAAACTTGATCAAAAATATAGATTATGATTGGGTTAGTGATCTTGATTATCATTAATCCACATTTGGCTATAGATTTCACTTTGGTTTTGGCCCCATTTATTAGAAAAGAAAGAAGTATGTTCATTCTAATTCTTTTTCTTTAACTATGATTAACTATTTGGGGGGTTTTTAATGTCACAATGAGGCTCTTTGGATTCAAAATTTATTCTTATTGAGTTTGGTATCTCATTTTCTTAGCCATTTGTCATCTTTTGTGACAACCAAAGTGCCATTTAGATCTCAATGAAATTGCTTCATTATCAACAAACCAAATGTTTCAAGATCCATATACACTACATTAGGGAACTTATGCATGATCAAGTTATTGATTTTTAGTATTATCCTACATTGGAGTAGGTTGCAAACATCTTCTCCAAAACCTTCATTAAGATAAATTTACATGCTTTGTGAGATCTCTTGGGATTGCAAGACACTATTCCTTTTAGGGAGTCACATGGCCCTTCTCTCTTTATCCTCTCATGGGGTGAGTTTTTTCCTAGAAGTTTTCTCTTTCTCTTCTTTTGGGGGAATCATTTTGTATATGTGTACCTAAAATGACTACATATCTTCCAAGACCCATCTATCCATCTTGACATACCCACAAAAGTTGTGCTTATGAAGGTGTGTTGGTGCATTATTTTATTTTCTTGCATTTAGTTTATTTCCTTTATTGAATATTATGCACCTAGAATAGGATATCCTTACTTAGGTAGGTATCTACTAGGGTCGGTGGGTGAAAGTTCAAAGTTGTCTCACACTTTTATAAAGGAAATGACCAACATTGATCTAACTTTTTAACTTGAATCATTGTAGAGAGATACATATGTTTTAAATTTTGAAATGATGTAAACTAATAAAATGCAAATTTTTAGTGTATTTTATGTTAATATTTAAAAAATATTTGAATGTGGTTTTTTGTAAAAATGAAACTATAATTTAGTTGTTGATAAAATGTTGAAAAATAAGATTAGGTGGGACATTACTCTTTATATCTAGTAATTTTTTGCCTTCATTTTTTTAGGTATGTATAACATGAAACTTTAGTGCACGGATGATTTTCTCCCATGTAGTACCCCCTCGTTGTTGGCTTGTAATAGTGGTAGTTCTACATTTCTCTCTGTCAGTTAGAGACAGTCGTTAGTCTTTCATTGCATTGATACAGTTCTGAGACATTTGATTTGTAGATTATGATTTATGTTTATTTTGATCTTGATGGACTATGTTCGACCGATATAATTAGACATGTGTTATGAGTTAATGATGGCATTACTATTATTCTAGTTAGAATGCGAATTAATATTATCATGTGTCATTTGATTTGTTGGTATTTGAATTTTGATAATAGTTATTATGATATTGCTTCAAGAGCAGAGACGATGTAGTACTACTCGCTTCGAGCACCCTACTACGCCGTGATTCTCTGACTCTCTCTATGTATTGACATATATGTATTTGATTGTATACTTAACCAATTGTTCAGATGTAGGCTACAGGTACTGAACCTCAACTCCACTTGATATAGCAGGTTTGAGAAGGTTCTTGCACCAATGGGTATCAAGGTGATACTTCTGTACATGTTATTTAAATGGGAAAAGACATAGATGAAAGTGGTTGTGACCATTTTCATGCATCTACACCCTTTTATTTTGATCTCAATGTTCTTAAAAATTTAGGCATTTCTTACCTAAATTTATTATCTTTGTTTCTAATAAAATCCTAAAAAGTGTCATTTGTACTCTTTTATTTCAATATGAATATCTAATAAAAAAATTGAAGTTTTAAATATATAGGAGACTATAAGATTTGGCTATAGAGATAGCCATCCAAGATCAAGAAAACCTAATGGAAAGCACAAAGAACTTAGAAGATCAATATGATAGAATAAATTGTATTCTAATCAAAGGATACAATATAATAAGAATACTTGAATATGATAGAAATACATTACTTGAATATGATTTATATAAGATACATCACCAAGAGATGTGAATGTACAAGCAATATGGATAAAGGAAATGTAGTCAAATTTGTGCATAATATCTCCACTTAATAAGGAAATTACAAGTCACGTGATAAAAGTACAACATGGATGAAAGTTCAAAGTTTTGTCACACTTCAAGTGAACTTATTAGCATAAATTAATTTAAGCATTTCTAACTAAAAAGTAGTTTTGGTGAAACATATGTTAGATAGATGGATTAATTCTATCTAAATTAGATCTGAGCCACAACTTTTTCAACTAGAAGTGTCTACTAAATACATATGTAGTATCACTTTGGGGCTAATTATAAAAAAAATATTTAAAAAATTTGATATTCTAGTAGCTCCTACTCATGTAAATAATCCTTTCTAAATAATCTAAAAATACCCTTTTTAGATCTATAAGTATGGTTTGTAATTTTAAAAAAAATATTTCAATTAGTCTTTCTATTTATTTATTTTTTACTAAAAGTAGGTCATCAACATCAAAATATAATGTTGATTGTCATGTCAAGAAAAAATTAAAGTTTATTAAAAATAAATAAAAATATGAGGCACTAGATGAAAGATTCCATGTCAAGATGATATATTTTTTTCCTATTTTGGATAAATAGTTAACACAAAAAGCTACATCCCATCGAAACAATTGTGTTTTTGTTACACACAATTTCCAAGATTTATTTAAAAAATATATATTTATCAAAATGTGGAAAAAAATAATCCATGCACTAAAGTTTCATGTTATAAATACCCAAACAAATGAAGGAAAAATATTACTAGATATATAAAGAGTAATGTCCCACCTAATATTATTTATCAACATTTTATCAACAACTAAACTATAGTGTCAGTTTTACAAAAAAACACATTCTAATATTTTAAAATACTAACACAAAATACACTAATTTTTTTCATTTTATTAGTTTACATCATTTCAAAATTCAAAACATATGTATCTCTTTGTAGTGATTTAAGTTAAAAATTTAGATCAATGTTGGTCATTTCCTTTATAAAAGTGTTACACAACTTTGAACTTTCACCCACCTACCCTAGTAGATACCTACCTAAGATTGATTATCCTATTGTAGGTGCATAATATTAAATAAAGGAAATAAACTAAATTCAAGAAAAGAAAATAATGCACCAACACACCCTCATAAGCACAACTTTTGTGGGTATGTCGAGATGGATAGATGGGTCTTGGAAGATATGTCGCCATTTTAGGTACACATATACAAAATGATTCCCCCAAAAGACAAGAAAGAGAAAAGTTCTAGGAAAAAACTCCCCCCATGAGAGGATAAATAGAGAAGGGCTATGTGACTCCCTCAAAGGAATAGTGTCCTACACTCCCAAGAGAGCTCACAAAGGATGTAAATTTCTCTTAATGAAGGTTTTGGAGAAGGTATTTGTAACCTACTTCAATGTAGGACAATACTAAAAGTCAATGACTTGCTCATGTATAAGTTCCCTAATGTAGTGCATATGGATCTTGAAGCATTTGGTTTGTTGATGATGAAGCAAGTTCTTTGAGATCTAAATGACACTTTGGTTGTCGCAAAAGATGACAAATGGCTAAGAAAATGAGATACCAAACTCAATAAGAATAAATTTTGAAACCAAAGAGCCTCATTGTGACAATAAAATCCCACCCAATAGTTAATCATAGTTAAAGAAAAAGAATTAAAAACTTCTTTCTTTGCTAATAAATGGGGCCAAAACTAAAGTGAAACCTATAGCCAAATGTGGATTAATGATAATAAAGATCACTAACCCAATCATAATCTATATGTTTGAGCAATTTTAATCATGTACCTACTGCATAGTGAATCCTTTATCTATGGGTGCCTTTTTTTAAAGTGAAAGATGTGTTTAATAGCTTTCTAGTGGAGCTCATGTGGTTCCTTCATAAATCATGAAACCATGTTAATCACATATGATATGTTTGGGCAAGTTTGATCTGAATGAGGCTACCAACAAGTTGATGATACAATGTGGCATCAAAAAGTAGAGTGGAATACTGAGCCTCAATCTTGACTATAGGTAGCAAGGGCTCATCATGATAGGCTTATAATTAGCCATGTGAAATGGAGCTAGAAGATCAAGAGAATACTTGGTCTAAGCCCAAAATAAGACCAAGTGATCTTGATCTCAAGAAAGTAATGTAATAAGCCCAATTTTGTCATGGAAAACCTATCATGCAATGAAAATTTAACTCTTCCAATCATGGGTGATGAGCTCCTTGTAATGATCAAGTCATTAACATAAAGAATTAGAAATAAGTGAGAGTCATCCTATCTCAAGATGTCTCTTCTAACACTTGTTATTTATTTAGCCACCCATCTCTTAAAACCTTCTCTCATATATTTTCATCTTCCTCTAGATTAAACACATCAACATACACATAAGCAATATCTAAGCACATCTAAAAGAAACCCAGTGATAACATAACAACTCATCACATTAGGTCAATCTAAACTAATTGTACATAAAATGGATGTACCTAATTTTTCATATAAATTTGGAATGCATTTAGAGTACATTAAAACTCACATTGTGTAACCTAACCAAATACTTTATCACAAGATCTAGTAGGTTGAGTAATCCAATATTAGTAGAAGCCTTATCATTGATCAAAATTTTCATTTTTGCTTCCCCTATGACACTTAGGATTGATGTACTTGGAAGATAAATTTTAGGTTACCTTAATGTTTTATGAGGTGTAAATTATCTTTATACATAATTACTATATAAAGTGTGTAAGAATTATATAATTATTCAACATAACATATTCTAATAAGATATATGCTAATTATAGTAAATCATGAGAGAAATAGGAATAGAAATTGCAATTACTCTAAGCTATTAAAAAAAAAACTAAGAATGTTGATAGAAAAACATGTTTGGTATGAAATATGAGATTGAAAATACATTTTAAAATATTAAAAAATGGTTCTTGGAAAGTTTTAAGTAAGGACATGAGAGTTAATGATAGAGCTAGTATTCTACATAAGTGTCTAACACTATGGTGCTATAGTCTTACAATGGGTGCTAAAGTCTTGTAGTGGGATGTTAATGTCATTGTAGACACTATAGTTAGTAATGGATGCTCTTTTCCAACAATGAAGATGGGATTCCTAAATGAGGGCTAAATGTCCTAATTAACTCCCAATCCCTAGTCCAAGGGACCTCAATATTGGACCTAACTGTTAATGCACTATCTATGTAAATTGCACCCTATCTAAGCACACTGTCAATGATATGTCCTAAAGATAATGATATAAAGCTATTATAAAATAGAATTAGCCTAAGCTCTATTTGATGTGAGTACTCAAACTAGCAGAATTTCTTTGTATATGATGACTTATGAAAATTGGAGGTGAGGGTCTCAATTTATAGATTTTTGAGGATGGGAATGAAGGGCTAGGATTGAATTGAAAGATCAAGGGTGCAGATTGGTTGATGATAAGCAAGGAGAATTGTACAAATGGCATGATGAAAATGGTTGAGAAAATTGCTCCAAGATTCAAGGCATGATCAATGGATGAGATTTAATGTTTGAATGGATGAATGGCCAAGATTGGTTAGGTGTATGACATGTAAGGCCTTATTTATGAAAAGGCATGGTTTGGATTTTGTGAGGAATTAAAAATTGTATGGAGAGGACAAGTGGAATTAAAAATTGGATGAATAGTGCATGAATAGTGCCACATAGAATTTTAAATTTCCGTGACTAGTGACACTTGGAGTGGGATGGAAGAAATAGGACAAGTGTACACATTTTGGAAGATTTGGCCATGCTTCAAAAGTACCCCTTGTCATGTACATGCGTGTACATTGAATGATAAGTGGACTTCTAAAAACATGGGGGATTGTAATTGAGAATTAATTAAAATTAATTCTAATGCACATGTTTTAGAGGAAAATAATAATGATTACTAAAAGTAATCAAAAGTGAACAAAATAGGGAATTAAATAAATATGGATATTTATTTAATTTTTGATAAATGAAATGTGAACTATAGTTGCAAAATATTTGATTTTTAAACTATAGTAGAAGGATTTTGATTTTTGGTGAAGGGGGAAGACAAGGAATAAATTAATTAAATAATTAATGTTTGGATTGAATAGAGTGATGTAGGTGAATAGATCTGGATTACAGAAATAGATGAAAGTGGTTGTGACCATTTTTAGGCATCTACACTCTTTTATTTTGATCTTGATGTTCTTAAAAATTTAGGTATTTCTTACCTAAATTTCTTATCTTTTTTTCTAATAAAATCCTAAAAAGTGTCATTTGTACCCTTTTATTTCAATATGAATATCCAATACAAAAATTGAAGGTTTAAATATATAGGAGACTATAAGATTTGGCTATAGAGATAGCCACCCAAGATCAAGAAAACCTAAAGGAAAGCACAAAGAACTTAGAAGATCAATATGATAGAATAAATTGTATTCTAATCAAAGGATACAATATAATAAGAATACTTGAATATGAGAGAAATACATTACTTGAATATGATGTATATAGGATACATCACCAAGAGATGTGAATGTAGAACCAATATGGATAAAGGAAATGTAGTCAAATTTGTGCATAATATCTCCACTTAATAAGGAAATTACAAGTCACATGATAAAAGTACAACATGGATGAAAGTTCAAAGTTTTGTCACACTTCAAGTGAACTTATTAGCATAAATTAATTTAAGCATTTCCAACTAAAAAGCAGTTTTGGTGAAACATATGTTAGATAGATGGATTCATTATATCTAAATTAGATTTGAGCCACAACTTTTTCAACTAGAACTAAATACATATGTAGTATCACTTTGGGGCTAATTATAATTTTTTTTTTTAAAATTTGATATTCTAGTAGCTCCTACTCATGTAAATAATCCTTTCTAAATAATCTAAAAATACCCTTTTTATATCTATAAGTATGGTTTGTAATTTTTTAAAAAATATTTCAATTAGTGTTTCTATTTTTTTTTTTTTTACTAAAAGTAGGTCATCAACACCAAAATATAATGTTGATTGTCATGTCAAGAAAAAAATAAAGTTAATTAAAAATAAATAAAAATATGATGCACTAGATGAATGATTCCATGTCAAGATGATATAATTTTTCCTATTTTGGATAAATAGTTAAGACAAAAAGTTATATCCCATCGAAATAATTATGTTTTTGTTACACACAACTTCCAAGATATATTTAAAAAATATATATTTATCAAAATATGGGAAAAAATAATCCATGCACTAAAGTTTCATGTTATAAATACCCAAACAAATGAAGGAAAAATATTACTAGATATATAAAGAGTATTGCCCCACCTAATCTTATTTTTCAATATTTTATCAACAACTAAACTATAGTGTCAGTTTTACAAAAAAACACATTATAATATTTTAAAATATGAACACAAAATACACTAAATTTTTTTATTTTATTAGTTTACATCATTTCAAAATTCAAAACATATGTATCTCTTTGCAGTGATTTAAGTTAAAAAGTTAGATCAATGTTGGTCATTTCCTTTATAAAAGTGTTACACAACTTTGAACTTTCACCCACCTACCCTAGTAGATACCTACCTAAGTAAGGCTATCCTAGTCTAGGTGCATAATATTCAATAAAGGAAATAAACTAAATTCAAGAAAAGAAAATAATGCACCAACACACCCTCATAAGCACAACTTTTGTGGGTATGTCGAGATGGATAGATGGGTCTTGGAAGACATGTCACCATTTTAGGTACACATATACAAAATGATTCCCCCAAAAGAAGAGAAAGAGAAAACTTCTAGGAAAAAACTCCCCCCATGAGAGGATAAAGAGAGAAGGGCTATGTGACTCCCTCAAAGGAATAGTGTCCTACACTCCTAAGAGAGCTCACAAAGGATGTAAAATTCTCTTAATGAAGGTTTTGGAGAAGATATTTGCAACCTACTCCAATGTAGGACAATACTAAAAGTCAATGACTTGCTCATGTATAAGTTCCCTAATGTAGTGCATATGGATCTTGAAGCATTTGGTTTGTTGATGATGAAGCAAGTTCTTTGAGATCTAAATGGCACTTTGGTTGTCGCAAAAGATGACAAATGGCTAAGAAAATGAGATACCAAACTCAATAAGAATAAATTTTCAAACCAAAGAGTGTCATTGTGACATTAAAAACCCACCCAATAGTTAATCATAGTTAAAGAAAAAGAATTTAAAACATCTTTCTTTCCTAATAAATGGGGCCAAAATATAGCCAAATGTGGATTAATGATAATAAAGATCACTAACCCAATCATAATCTATATGTTTGATCAATTTTAATCATGTACCTACTGCATAGTGAATCCCTTATCTATGGGTGCCTTTTATAAAGTGAAAGATGTGTTTGGTAGCTTTCTAGTGGAGCTCATGTGGTTCCTTCATAAATCATGAAACCATGTTAATCACATATGATATGTTTGGGCAAGTTTGAGTTGAATGAGGCTACCAACAAGTTCATGATACAATGTGGCATACAAAAGTAGAGTGGAACATTGAGCCTCAATCTTGACTATAGGTAGCAAGGGCTCGTCATGATAGGCTTATAATTAGCCATGTGAAATGGAGCTAGAAGTTCAAGAGCATACTAGGTCTAAGCCCAAAATAAGACCAAGTGATCTTGATCTCAAGAAAGTAATGTAACAAGCCCAATTTTGTCATGGAAAACCTATCATGCAAAAAAAATTTAACTCTTCCAATGATGGGTGATGAGCTCCTTGTAATGATTGAGTCATTAACATAAATAATTAGAAATAAGTGAGATTCATCCTATCTCAAGATGTAGACATTTGTATTTGAGTGGAATCATTATGTAATAATTTGATTGCGAGGAGTCCATATTGGCATACAAAGATCATGGAAATTTTTTTGAGTCCATAAACAAATTTGCTCAATCTACAAACCAATGAACAATCTTGTATCAACCCATGTGACTACTTGATGCAAAGATGATTCTCCGCTCTTGCAAAAACACAAAAAATCTCTCTTCCTCACTCACAAGGTTCATAAAATAGCAAAACCTCAAAGGTATACTCTGCCAAACATAAATATTGTGACAACAAAGACTTTCAAATTTTATTGATGTTGAAAACCTAAATACAAATAAAATATCAACCATTACAAAATTACAAATATACTCGAAGTTGAATTTGTGGTCTTCAATGGCCTTTTTCCTGCACAGAAACAATCTGCCTGATTCCTCTAGTTATCTATAACACACTCTATTTTCTCCTCTACCTCTAGTGAATCCACACACTTTCAATTCTCTGACACCCTACACGAATCTGCATACATACAGGCTAAATTCTTCCTTCAAACTTTTTCACTATGTACATGCATACACAAGACTTCAACACTCTCTAACTTCAATATCTAAACCTTCCAGAAGCTCTTCCCTTCTATATATTCTTGGTTGACCTCTCTCCTTTATCTCTGGTCGAACCCCTTTACTCTATCTCCTCTTTGATTTTATAAATATTAGAGGCTATCCATTATTTTTGAGATTGCCAGAATGTGAAGGGCCACAACTCAAGACAAGATCGAAGTTTTAAAATATATAAATCTATGTCAAAGACTCTTACTCACTAATAGGCCCGTGGGCTCATACACACCTCTCAATAGCCATAGCCAACCTATCCTTGTCTCTTCTTTGGCAGCCGAGTAGTTACAAAAAGTGATTCAAGACAAAATAGGTTTAGGTTCGTTGGATGGTTCACCCAACCTAGGTGGCCACAAAAATACACTCATAATATTGAATCACCATATACAAGCACCCCTCCTTAAATGGTTTATCAGATATATTGAACATAATTAAGAAGTCAATGGTAGGCATGGTTAGACAACATAGAAGATTACATATGATTTAATACAAAGAATCTCCTTCCCTAGGTGTACGCATAGGCATCCCTCAAAGATATAAACACATTTAATTGTTATAAATTTCATCTCTAATGCCCCACAGCCTCCAAACAACACAATCTAACTGACATTACACACAATACATCCCATACACTTGTTGGCATAATAGTCATAATGGTATTACATTGTTAGTTAAATAAGTGTTAGTAAATAAAGCAATAGTTAGTTGGTTAGTTTTTGGGAGTTACATTCCCGTAAATAAGTTATTAGTTGGATCATGGGAATTTGTAAGGCTTTAAAAAGCCATTGTGATGTAATGTAAAATCATCAAGAAATCATCAATATATTATTTTATGTTATTTTGTTGTGCATCATGGTTTGATTAATTGTCTATGTATTTGTGCTCACCATTTCAACATGGTATTAGTGCAATATGTGATCCTGTGCCATGAGAGAGCAATATGAGTTTGATGTGCCTATGTGCGTATGGAGATACGAAGGTAACATGAGAGATGTAAAAGTTATTGCAAAATAGAGGGCATGAGCCAATTTGCAGAGGAGCCGTCCCAAATTAGTTAAACAAAGAATAACTGCTGCATAGAAAATATATATTCTGCAACGTAGAAATCAGAAATTGGTTGCAATCTGTTACTATGCATAAAGGAGGCACTACATGAAGGATTAATTTAAGAAGTAGAAACTACCAGCATCGCCCTATTTTTGCTGCTCCTGCCATTTTTAGATTGGTGTCCATATACTTTGATGTTGCTGTCATATTCACATTTGTCGCTGCTACAACAAATTTACCTTGTTGACACCGTATGGGTGGAGAGGACACTGTAGATCAGTTGAAGTTGTGTTAGTGACTAAGAATTAGCGTTGAAGTATTGGAGGTATATTACCATAGTTTTGAGAGGCTAAAGTGTGGAAAGAGAAGGTAAACCATTTAAAATGAGGCGTGAGATTCATGAAACATGAAAAATTAAGAAATTCATCAAAAGTTACAAAGGTGCATTATACTTTATTTCCTTTTTGATTTTATGAAGTTTAAAAAACAAACCAAAAAAGGAGTCCACGTGAAAAATTTAAGAAAGTTTGGAATACATTTCTACTAGCATGGAGTAAATGTAAATAATTTTAAATAGCAAATTATTCAAGACTATTTTAAAACATCTAGCAGTTGTATGAGTTTGAACTCGGTCAAGAAGGGAGGAAATTATGTGAAGAATAGAGGTGCGATTGCTATGCATAATAAAAGGGGCAACTAGTGGAAGAAATAATCATTGTTTAGCTGCCGATTCAGGTTGCTAGGTATTCAGGCTAATACATTATTGGTTGAAATTGATATCACCATTTTTTAATCATGGCTACATGGTGCAGGAGCACTAAGAGACTTATGTCTTGTTTCTCATGTTAATTTTGTTTGTTGATTCAATAAGGTCCTGAAGACCATTTTCTCATGATGTAATAAAGGCCATGATGCCATGTTTGTAATGAGCAATCCTACAATCATAATAGGAGGCAGCCTTAACAGTCCTAAAGAGGCAGTCATCTAAAATCTCATATTGTAAGCCTTGTAAAGGCATGTCAAAGTGTTAGAAAGGTATGTCAAAGTCTTAATACAATTACCAAATGTTTGAAGGCACTTGTTAAAGACTAAACTATCCTAAGCATGTAAGGACAAAATTGGTTAACAGTTGCAAGTAGTTGAAGTATCAAAACTGCCAAGGAAATTCGATGGGAAGAAGTGGTTGTCAACCTTCCCATCAAACCAAACTGCCTTCAAGGAGTTTTTCAAGGTGTGAACAATTTTAAAACACCTTGAATATGATCATTGTAGAGAGGTGAAAGAAGTTAAAGACAATACAAATCAATTCTCTGTTGTTTTTGTGTCTTTTTCTCTATTTGCTACAATAACAGACCGTACTATTCATCTGTACAGAATTGTCAAGAGTCCCAAATATGTGGGATGGATAGAGGGGTGGATTGACTTCCAAACAAGTCCTATTTGGCATCTTGACATTCATTAAATAGTTTTCTATAAGCAAAGTTTCAGGACTGCTCTTTGACAGAATTCTATTATTCTAGAAAATTTGCCCCTACAGGCTGTAGACAGGGAAGGTACAGGACTGTTCTTGCTTTTTCATGCTTTGATTGGATAGTCTATTGAATTACCTTGCATTTGAATGTAGTTGGTGTCTTGGAAGTAGTCTTGTAGGGAGTTATAAGGTTTTATTCTAAACTTGGTTGTAAAACCCTCCTCTAGGGTTTTGAGTACAATTCATGTATTTCCTTCCATTCCACTGATGTAAAAGGGCATAGATTAGTGGGATGGATTATTGCAAGGTAGTTTCTATGTATTCTACAAAGGGTTTGGGCAGAGAAGTTGATTTGTTTCTGTTTATGTGAAAAACCTAACAAAACCATGTGTTAGGTGATAATTAGAGACCAATTGAAGGAACCATAGAGACATTTCTTGGAACAACAGTTTATAGAAGTACAAAACCCAAAAAATCCTTTGTTTTGGTAGGTATTATAAATGTTCAAACCCTTGGTGGAGTTTTGTGCATGATTTTTAGGGTAGTCCCTTTGTATTTTTGGCCTAATTTGGGCTCTAGGTCATTGAGAGGGGCTATTGGTTGAGGTATTCCGTCCAAAACAAGCCATACCCAATTTGGGATATGTGATAGGGGGCCATAATGGGTATCTATTGATTGTATAATATTTGCATTTGAATACCTGTAGCGAAAGTTATTAGGATTGTTCTCCTTTTGAAGGGCTACAAGCCATTTTTGGGGTTTGTGAAGGAAGTACTATTTTAGAGTTTGGTTTGTCTTAGCCATTGGTTGGAATGGGTCCCACAACATCTAAAAACACCTTTTCCATGAAGAAATAAAAACTCCTAACTCATGTTCACACTTTTGTGTAAAGACCTTTGATTTTGGGCTTTTGGGTGTAGTAGAACCTTGTCTTTCTTGTCTATCTTCTCCTATCCAATTTGCCTCTACATCATAGTGGTATTAGACCCATAAAGGGTTCTATTGTTGGTGGTATAAGGCCTGGTATATGTCAGCAAAGGAGAGTGAAGGAGAGGCTAGCAATATGCCTCTAAAGGGGATGACCACCAAAGTGGTCAAGAAGTTTAAGGAGATGGAAGAGAAGATCAAAAGAAGTTCAAGAGAGGCATGTTTAAGCTAGTGGGAAATGTCAAAGGACCTTGGTCTATTGGTGAAATTGAAGGTTCTGAATGAGCCCACCAGGGATCAAGTCTTGGTTAGTGTAAGGTCCTGACACCATAAGGGATGAGTTCGGAGTCGTGCCCTCTAACAAATTTGGTGGAATGGATACCCCTCAATCCTTTCCTTGACTCTTAGTCAAAATAAATAATCTCCATTAAAAAATAAAAAATAAAACTAGTAGCCAACACCCCAAAATTGTATAAATACCAAGCAACCCTAAACAAAAATCCATGTTTAATATTCTGAAATCTTGAAGTTCCCTTTAAAAATTTTCAATCCCCCTCCTTTTACACACTGACTCAATAAAAGATATGGAATGATATTTGAATTTGGTTCTGGATTTGGACACTCCCAACCGGGGTAATACGAGTGTCGTAGCTTGCTTTGTTTCTTCCACAACTCTGTTAATTTCTTCAAGCAGATCTTGAGCAGCTGAGTCAGACAATCCCTACATTATAACAATAGTTTTAAAAAAAAATTACCATCACCATTCTCCTCACAACACCCTTTGTTATGCTATTTTGCATTGAATTTTGGTGAAAAAAGTGCCTCTTTTGACATATTTTCACTATATTTGGACTTGACATTATCTTGGATTCGCATCAAGAGTGTGTTGAGGGTGATCTTATTGCTATTTTGGAAAGATATCAGACATATACCTCGCTTCCCTTGATCAAAATCCTTACAACATTCTTTGTTCCATTCATTTGCATTAGAAAAAGCACAAAAATCAAGCATTTGAGGCCATTTTTGCATATAGTTTGCCACTTGTCTTTGCCATAGTTGTGGAAAGCTTTTAAAATCTGATTTGGCATTGATCTGAGTATATAAACATGGCCTCTAATCACAATAACAATAATAGGTTCCCTCCTAGGCCCTACATGAAAAGAAAAGCAACTGAACCTGAAATTGCCTTTACACCTCATGATAGAACAATCGATGATTCTGAAGGACCTCTTTACATCACTGTGCAAATAATGGGAAACAATGTGGAGGGAAATCTTAATGATCCTAATTGCATCACTAATGTTTCTACTAAAAAATTTCTCTTTTTGAATCAATTAATACGAGGACCTTATACCCCTTCAAACTTGAGGATCAAAACACATACTAGCGCCTTAAAGAAACCATTGGGTAAGATATCATTGGTAGTAACTGTATTTGAGAAACACATTGAACAATAGTTTGATATTACCCCCGATCCCAACACCTTTGACATAAAACTTGGAATCCCTTGGTTAAAGATTATGAAAGCAGTTCCATCAACCACTCATAAATGTGTCAAATTTTGTTTGAATGGACAAGTGCATGCCATCCATCGAAATATGTACAAACCTTTAACTACACAACAACACTTCACATTGGATTACTTTTGCAATGAAAATGATGACAAATTAGAGCTAAGAACAGACTTCACATTTTTGAGCTATAGAAATTACAAAGCGAAACTATTACACCCAGCACCTCTTTCTCCTACACAAGAAATGACAAAAGAGAAACAACAAAACATTCCACCGCGACATATGACAGTTGATCCTGGTGCTTCATCCTCTAATTTGCAAAAACCTATGGAAGAGTAAGGCCTTGTCTTACAAAAGATAAGTGGTAGAACAAAGAGAAATAGAAAAGCAAGAGAAAGGTGAAAAAGAAGACAAGAATATGCCATAAACCTTGCCTCTCAACAAGAAAATATTGATCCCAACATTCAACCAAACAAAGATGATCCTAACAACGAACAAAATGATGAACAAGATATGAATTTGGCTATGGTCCCTTATGTCCCACTATCCTCCAACATTAGAGAATGGGATGATGACGACGACGATTTACTTATAGACAACTTCTACCCCGAGGGGACCTACAGGTAAGTATCTCTAACCCTTTATCTCTCTCATGATGTGCTTCCCCCGTGATGTGTTATGTGTTGTTTAGGTCTCCTAGGATGACCTCAGATTCTCCTGTAAGGTTCTAGATACCAGGAGACTACCTCTGTTGTGACCTTCTATTTGTATCATCGTTCTTCTAAATTGCCTCTATGATTTCATTGTTGTGTGTTGTGTATTGTGGACATAGCGTCGTGGTTCGTGACTTGGGGGCACCCTCCTACATGACTATACCTAATACACATGTTTCTCCTCTCTTATTTATTGTTTCCCTTCCTCTAGTTTTTCCATCTAGCGGGTGGATGACAACAAACATTTATATTGATGCGGACCTATTGTCCCTTTCGAGAGTAATAAAAAAATTGACTATAGTTCCTAATATGATGATGGGGTTGTATATCTTATCCAATGCTTGGCTAGTGGAAGCACTTGTGCTTTCCACGTAGTGAATTTGATGATGTTTTATGTCGCATTTACAAACCTTAACAATACTACTGCTCTATGCACCTTTGTTTGCCTTTGAATCTAGCCTTAGCAGACTCGATTCGGAGAGCTTCGTGATATAGCCCCATAGTTATCCTCAAACTCTGGATTCATGGTATAACCTTGGCTCTTTGTGTGGTTAATCATATGCATTGATGTTGTTGTTTATCATGATGTTGTAGACACTAACATGTTTCTTGCAGGGATGTGTTTGTGGGAACCATTGGTGATCGTGAAATACATGTCACCTCTGTGGGCATGGGCTTTGTAAAAGTCTGTGTTCCCTTGTATGTTTTCTTCCTACCTTAACGTGCTTGATATCGATGCATGATATCAACCACCTTAAGGTGGGGGCATATATAAGGTAAGCTGTTTGTTATAGATGTTAGCAATGTGCTTGTCCTCAGATGCAAACACTTGGACCCCAGAGTAGTGCATTGTGCATCTTGAGTTTATTTGCAATCAATCAATCATGTAAGCCCTCTGCAGAGGCGAGCTATAGAACATATCCTTTTTCTTAAGCCCTTTATGGAGGTAGGGATGGTGTATTTCTCAGAGTAGATTGCATCATCCTATCAATTTCAAAAGTCCTCTGCGGAGACACGGAGCGGTTCTGTGACTAACTCAACCCTTAAGCATATCTTCGATGATTGTTGTGGCCAAGCCCAATCATCGGTGTGTGCCTATAATGTGCCTGAAATGGTGTTGGACCTAGAAATAGGTACACTCCATCTCTTGTCTACTGTGTTGTCTTCGTATCTTGAAGTGTGTGTGTTTTGGCATGCTTGTTTTGTGTAGTGTGTTTGTTGCCCCATATGTAGAGACCAATGCTGTTAGGGAGTGCTTCGTGCATTTTGGGAGGTTTTGCATGTCTTGCGTGTGTGTTGCCCCATATATATAGAGACCTGCACCTTAAAGTAGTGCATCATGTATTATGAGAGGTTTGTTTACTTTCTAGTACTTGCATTTACATTTCATATATATGAGAAAAAGAAAATAAAAGATATCATTTTTGTCTTCCATGCATTAATGTGTCTTCTATGGATCAGCTATCTACTCCGTGTTCTGTATGACTGTAACTGTATTCTTCGTGTTTTGCATGCCTGTTACTGTCTTCTATGTGATTGATGTGTCTTCTTCATGCTTGGTGTGTTTGTTATGTTTGTGACCTTACTTTAATGCATGTATTGGCCTTGCATTTATACATACATTAAAGTGGGGGCTAAATGTAACATCAAAAAATGTCCCCTTGGGGGCTTTTCCCTCATAAGGTTTAGCTCTCAGGTCTTTAGCATGTATTTAGGATATCATAGTTCATATTTTGGCATACCGATGGAATGAGACCTAGGTTTCTTGGCATATTGGGCCTAGATCGACCCCTTGAGTTATACCCTGGCCAAAATAGGGGGGAGGACTTGGGCACCCGGGCCCTAGTCTTGCCCTATTTTGGGGTAGCCCTAATTTCTGGGTGTCAGTTTGTGATCGTTATTAGGTCCCTTTGCCGACAAGGTAAGTTTGAATTTCAAATATGTTGGTGGGAATGCTTGTAGTTGCATATATAAGCATGTGTAGGCATTCATTTGAAAACTAGATGATTACTAGCAAGCTATTGTGTTTTCAAGGTGATTCAAGGCCTTCTATTGTGTTGCAAGAGTAGACTTGTGTATTTTATGTGTTGATATTTGCATATTTGAGCATCAATCTCCTCATGACATGAAGAGCATCTTCCTCCAAGGGTGCTTCACTACAAGGTGATATCATTCTTTTTTCTATCATTTTTTTATTTGGATTTGGCCTCTGCCTCACAAGGGCACACTCTCTCTATCTGACAAAGGTGTTTGGAAGACTTAAGTGTCCTTCCAGGGCTTGACTGAGGAAAGCTCCTAAACACCACAACCCTCAAACCAAGTTTTCGTGATTGCAGGTTATAGGGTGAGGAGTTGGACTAAGTGGAGTTGCAGAGGAGCATATTGGAGTGTTTGAAGTGTAGGAAAGGAAGAAAATCTGCCCCGTGGACTAGGGTGCCCGCTCCCTAGTCCTTGAAGTTTTATGTCGGGAAAACCTCTGATTCAGAAGATTCAAGTTGCAGATCTTGTTGCTAGATCCAGACAGAAAATAGGGCCTTGGAATTGGGTGCCCACTCTAGTGTCCCTGACTATTCTACTTTGGAACACTAAAAATAGGTACTCTGTAATTCTTTATTTTGCTCCCATCTGTAAGGGCTTTTTCTGTAATTCACTGATTTGTTGTCACATTTGCATAATTAGGGTTTTAATGGTCAATTGGACATAGGAGAAGGAAAAATCAATAATTAATTCTCTAATCCAAGTTTCCCTACATCTGAAAGTGACCTAGGGTATGATAATGCTCACCATTCGACTCTAGATCCTTCAATGTTTAGTGGAGAGGCAGATTTAAACATCTAAACATCAAAAGATTAACAAATCCAATTTTACCTTAAACAACAAGCAATAAACATATTAGACAATATTACTTCTTCACTTTTCTTGCACGACTTCCATGCATAACTTATTTCTTTGATATATTCACATCTTTCTTATTTTTTCTTAGCCTTCCTTGACCTAAAGACATCATAGTATTCCATGGAATCCATTCAAGTAGCTGATTTTCAAACATATCCTCAAACAATGTCTCATTCAAATCTTCCTTCACTAACTTGCTTTGTCCTTGCTTTTTTCTTTGATTCCTTGATCCTTCCTTGAGCTCATCAATGAGCCTTTGATGATGATTTGAACATGCAAACAATTTCCTTGGAGGATTAAATATTTCTATGTTATCCTCAAATTTAGTAGTGCTTAATTTATAGGATGACCCCTATGAAACTTGTCTGTTTCATAGTCTACAACTCTAAGAATGCAAAACGAGGTGAATCTCATTTGCCCTCATGCGTGGTCCCCTAGCCCTAGAGAATTCATTCGAGTATCATCTCATTTTAGTTTCTCAAAGTTTGTGAAAACAATTGAAATGGAAAACAAATCAAATTTTAAGTTTGATGCTTTTCCAGAGTTAGAGTATTTTTGTCAACATGCAAGGGTGGTATTTTTTCTGCCACTACATGTTGGTTTCTTTGTTACATGTACTGGCGGTGATTTTTACTACAGATTCATGGTAAGCTTCTTTTTTATGTGCAGAGGCAGTAAAATTTGCTGCCATTGCATGTTACCCCTTATGATAGTTGCAAGGGTGACAAATTCTACCACCCAAGCAACTGTCAGTTCGTCCAATGTGTAATATGCGCACTTAGAGTTAAGGCTTTTAAAATCTTTTTAGTAGTTTTTAGGTGTTTTATTTTTCATTGTTATTTTGATTGTTTGCTTTTGAAGTTTCTTCGTTTCCTTTAGCTAACATGCAAACCCCCTGGCGCACGTGTTGGAGCAGACTTGTTTAGGTTTGAGCTAGGGTTTTTCAAGCGACTCCTATTCTCTTCTTTCCTAGGTAAGTCTCTGTTGTTTTTGTCCTCAGTACGTTTATTTTTTGCATTAGGGTTTTTTTTTTTAAGATATGCTACAAGTTGGTTTTTCCCCTTTTAGGTTTAAATCCAAGTATTTGTCTTCATAAACCTATCATTTTTTATGATGATTTTGCTTTTTGATTTTAGAATCGACAGTTTTCACCACACTAGTCATCTTATTAAACTTTGTTTTGAGTTAGTGTTAAAATGTTTAAGCTTAATTGTTTTTATCCTTTGAAAGATCAGGATTTTTCGCCGATGTCTTTGTTTCTTGAGAATATCTTTTTGACATAGCTATGCAGGTGGTGGAAAATACCGACCTTGCAAGAGCGAATTCCTCCCGTATTCATGGACGACAAAGTTTGCCACCCACACAAAACTAAAGTTTCTACCAAACATGTATAGGAAACATTTTTCACCGCTAATACATATCCACAAGCTTCTACCTATGATATGCTAAAAACTTAGTCACTTTGCCTAGATGTAGGGGCGGCGAAATTCATCGCCCATACATAAAAGTTATACCCTATATAATATGCACTGTTGGTGCTTTTTCCAACTTGTGCACTTAGCAAGTTTTATTCCTTGCATACAAGTAATATACCCCAAGATGCATAAGCGTTGATTTTTCCTGCTTCAACACATGATGAGTTCTACCCCAAATGTAAGGGTGGCAAATTTCACCACCCTTGCACCAAAGTAACCTACCTCACATGCAGAGGTGGCAATTTTCACCATCACTACATCACTCCCTCAAATTTCTCCAACTCTAGGAAATTTTTCCTTTTGTCAACCATTTCCCGCTTTCGCTCTGTTTCTCACCTGCATCACTCTCTAGCCCGGCTAAGCTCATGTTCTTGAATATAATTTCCATCATTGCAGTTTCCTATTTCTATTTTTTCCTAATACTACAAAATCATGAATCTTATGTTTTAGTTTCTTCTACATGTCCTCCAAGGTCCATCTTTTGACAAAGACACTTGTGATTCAGATGATTTACCCATCACCAAGGAAAACAAAAGTCATGAAGTATAAGTATCAAGGAGTGTTTCGTATGACATCTGTAACGTCTAATGTGGATGAGATCAAAGACATTGAGATTGATTATGCGGACATGGCTAAGTTTGTGACAGAGAGAAACAACAACCCCTCAATCACTTTATGAAACGAGTTATAGAGAGCAACATTCACTTGGTGGATTATATCCCTATTGTCGCACATAATCCTGAGTTTGTACTTCAAGTGGCGGCACACTACAACAAGGATAATAAGAGTGTTACTGATGCTAATGGGAATGTGATTATAAGATTGGATCCAGAGTTCTTGGATAAATCTTCATGTGTCCTAGTTTTAACACCTGTGTGGAGATTGATCCTGATTATTCTCAGAAAGAAAATGATAAGGATCCTAAAGCAACAAAGAAGGTAATCAATGCCAAATGGCTAAAGTTAGAAAGGCCAAATCTCTCAAGATAGCCTAAAAGCTTTCCTAGGAGTGATTTCATTGAAGAAATAAGTGATTTGATTCATCTTCTTAGTAGGGTAAAGGGACTTTCTACATCTTCCACTTTTCATGAGTGGATGTACCTCTACATCAGGGTAATATTCAAGGGAAATAAAAGGATATTTTGGGGTGAATAGATCAGAAATGCCATCCATGAGGAGCTTACTAAGGTGTCCACTACTTCTAAGTTTTATATCTCATCTTATCTTGTTTATGCTGCTGCCTTCATGAGGAGTTTTTCAGGTAGATATCATGAGAGGGAGATTGGAGGGTGGTGCCAGTGTATCAATATTATCCTCAATTGACTTTTAAGGGAGCTATTCATAATTTCAGGAGGGTGAATGATGCTTTCTTTTTTATTTTCATGTGTTTTTTTATTACACAATTAGAATAGAAGAGAGTTTATGATGAATCTTGGGCAGTAGTGAATAGATTTGGTTGTTGGTATCTACAATTTCCTACTTTCACTTATCTAAGAGTTGGATATTTCCACGGTTATCCCTATATGTTACCAAGGTATCCAAGTGACAAGGTTGTGTTATTGGAATTATGTTGATAGATCATTGTTGTGCATAATAAACAAATGGAGATGAAGAAACCTAGTTTTATGTTCTCGATTAAGATTGGTAGGTATTCCATTCATACCTCTACTAAGGCTAAATCCATTGAATATGAAATGCAACTTGTTACTATGAAACATTTCAAGGGAAGGGTTAACTTTGACTACAATAGGGTTAAGGATAAAATGAAGAATAAATATCTGTCTCATGTTCCAATGGTAGAGGACGTTTGGGATGATCTAAGGATAGAAGAAGACATCATGAAGATGGACTACTACCGGTTGACTTTAAGTCAAGTTGAAGATTTGGAGTTGGCAGACATTTCAGAGGATATGGTGGATGATGGTAACATTCTTAATCCTTCTTATGTTAGTGAGAATATTGGAGGTTCTTCTTTGCCTATTATTCAATGGTCAAAGAAAGAAGTCACTTTAATTAGGAAGAGATTCGAACCCATCTTGGCAAACACAAATGTATGGATGAAAGGTAAAGGAATCTGAAGAGGAAACTCAAGAGTAAATAGGTAAGAAGGCTGAGTTGAGGACAAAAAAAAGTGATGCACCTAGTTCTAGCAAGGCTACCAAGCCTAAGATCAAATTTGTGTCTAACGGTGGTAAAGGTAAGGTAACTGAAGAAGAGTTGACTATTGAAGAAGTAGCTACAAAAGAGCAGGCTACTAAGGAGCTAGCTACTAAAGAGATATCTTTAGAGGAAAGAGAAGAGATCAAACAAGAAGAAGAACATGAACAACACGGAGGACCCATAGTGTCTCCTTAGAGTGACATTCCACAAGAGCCACATGTTTCTTCTCCATTGAATACTTTCTCAGTGCCTTCTCCTATGCCCACTGCCTCAGTCACCTTGATTATTCCAATAAACATTCAATCTTATGAGTCTCCTCTGTCTTTGTATCCATCCCCATCCATGGTCACTTTTGATGGTCTCAAGTAGAATTTTGAAACCATTTTTGGTTTTTCATCTTCTTTACCTAGTCTGTCCTCACCTTCATTTGATATGGATACTCAAACTATTTTTAAACAAATCGTGACTAGTTTTGAGTGAAAACCAAGTGTTGATGTTCCTAGTGCCATTTTTACAAATACTTTCCTAATTCTAACTTCAACTTGTGTGGGTGCAGCTCCTTCTACATCAACTATAGATTCTACTTTGGATACAAATGTGTTAGTACTTCCTCCATGGCTTTCAAGTATACCCCGAAGAGAAAGAAGCAAGCCATCTCCCCAGATGGCTTTGACTTCAAGAAATTGACACCTATAAAGGCTAAGACCAAGAAGAAGCTGAAGACTCTCTCTAGCCTACTGGAAGACAAAGGTCATAAATGTGTAGAGATATCTCAAACTATTCCTGATGTGACTATTGAGGAGTTTAATATGAATGACTATTCAATCTCAAGAATTGAGCTAGGAAAGATCACTCATGAGAGTGCAAAAGTAGACGTTCAATCAAATCTGAATTCTCTAATTGTAAAGTTTGATCATGAGAAGAAAATGAAGGATTAGTACAAGGCCAGAGCAGAATAGTTGACTGCTGTGCTAAGAAAAATCACTTTGTCCTCTGAGCCAGTATAACCTATGGCTATCACTGTTGAAGATCCTATCATCCAAAAGGTTGAGAAGATACATGCAAGGGGGAGAGTGGCAAGGAATTTCTAGAAAGAATGATTACACAAGGTGCACTTCTTCTAACAACTTTTGTGGAAAGAATAAATAAAATGGAAAAGGTAAGGGCTGAATTGGATGAGTTAGTTGATATGTTGTCTCAACAACTCGAAGACATGGATGAAAGTCTAGAAGAGGGAGCAAATGAAGAAGTTGAAATTGAAAACTTTGATAGGGATTGGGATCATTTCCAATCGTGAATCATATGTTGAAACTAAAGAGAGCTTGATTCATCAAATCAATTTTCTAAAAGATTTAATCAAAGACTTGTAGAGCATCCAGGAAGTTAGTCAAGATAACAATGTTAGTCTTCTCAATAGGCTTGAAGAACTCCCATGCAAGTTAGTAGATGGTGATCATAAGTTTCTTTCTGTAGAGGAAATGGTACAAGAATTCAATAGCATGTTTCAAGGAAAAAGCTTTTTCAGTGACTTCTATGGATAAGCTATTGGATTATCAGTTGACTATGGATAATTTTAAGACAAATTTGGGGAGGTACGAGAAGGTAGTTACCAACATGGAAAACTCAATAACCAGGGCTCGTGCTATTTCAAAGAACACTTTAATGCCAGATAGCATTGAAATGCAAGCGGTACTGATAATGTACAAAGAATTCATGAAGAAGGATAGTGATGGGAGTTGATTATTTGATCATGCCTTAGATTATTTTCTAAGCATTTATTTTATGCTTTTTGTATTTAGTTTTGGACATATCTACTTGTACTTTTCAAATGTGTAATTACATGTAGAAATAAGGAAAGTCCTAAAACAATGAGGACTCTTATTATTGAATAAGTCATAGTTAGTTTTACTTTCCCTATTTTTGCTCATGGCCTCTCACTATAAATAAAGAGGGCCTCTTTTGTAAATGTTATCTTTTAGTTATTGAAGTGAAACTTTGTTGAATTGAAGAGCATTTTGAAAATTTGTGTTCAATTTGTAAATAAAAATTTTTATCAATAATTTATAGGGGTAGCATGGCCAAAATTCTATTTTTTAGGATGTGTCCACTTTGAAAATTAGTAAAAAATCAAATATTCATTAAAAATTATTAGAAAAATCAGGCATAAACTACATGTTGTTAGCTAATTTCTCACCGAAGAGATTTTAAAAATACCAAAAAAAAGTTACCCTTTTGAGGGAGCCACAAAACATTCTATGTGATGTTTTTTTGACAAAATAACACCATTTTCTGTGGCTCCCTCTTTTGAACCCCTTAATCTATACCATTTAAAAAAAATTAGTAGTTTAGAAAGTAGACTCGGAGCACTACGAACATTGTTTTGGTTGCGTCTCCAAATTTTGAGTGTAACTATACTCAATTTCTCATCCAAGACCAGCATTTCCTGATATTAGAAAATAAAGTGGCCACTTAAGACCCCTTTTTGGTTCCCCATCTTCTTGCACTTACCCCTCTATTATCTAGAATAAACTGCACCATGCTATCAATTGAAAAACTAAGTTGTAGACCACCAAGAAGCTTTAAACAAAATGGAGGCATGCAATGCAAATTCAAGAACATGTTCACAAAACCACAAGGTTAATCATTCACTTCTAGAGGAATGCAGAGCATTCCAGTGGGTCTTCAAAACAACACCATTCTGCCAGCACATTCCGGTGTTCTATCATACATAAATTTCATAGCAAAGGGACATATGATTTGAGACTTTGGAAATAGCACCTTTACTGCCTTCTTGACACAATCTTAGAACTACATAGCCACATATACAACTACTGAGGAATGTGGAGTATTCCATTGTCGTGCCAGAAACATCTTCATAGAACCAACTTTATCTTCTAGCTATCAGCTTAAAAACATCCTTCCGGTGATCAAAACATCATGACACTTGGAACATATATAAAATGACACTATATGAAACTATGTCCCAAACCACAGAAGCTTAATAGCACAATGATGAAAATGTAGAGTAATCTTCCAGATAGTCTTCAGAGAGCAAACATTCTGAAACAAAGACTATCTCTTGCTTATGGAGGCCAAGCCTTCATTGCATTACCATATACAACTTACGATCATTAGGATAGATCATACAACATGCTTTAAGCCATCAGGAATCCTTCCTTAACATCTGATTCTCTTAGTGCTTCTAATTCCCATATTAATAAGGCTTCAAACTCAACTCTTCTTTGATTAGGAATGTATCTTTTATGACCTCCAATCATGAGCTTTCTCTTCCTTAGGAATATGTAACTATGAACAGTATCTTATTTTCATGATAGTGTTGACATCAGTGTATGCTATGTTGACATCAATGACAACACATATGGCCAATAGATCCAAATGATGATAAGAAACAATGATATCACCTATGTGATGATCCCTTAGAATGATGAAGATTGTTCAACTCCCAAGGTGGATAGATGATAGCTTCATGCCTGCAACAAACACATAATAACACACAAATCTGCTCTAGAATCACAATGAATGCCCTTTCTTCAAGATCTCAAGTTGGATATCTCTATCTAGGTTACAAATGAACTCAAAAACACACTTATATATGCTTTCCCACTCATAATCGTAAAATTAAATCAAAAGAGCCGACAAGGATAAACCTTTTGAAAGGTCCTAGGCTGACCTATACCTAATTTTGCCTTGACCAATTAGGAGGGACTTGGGTGGTGGCACCCAAGTCTTTTGGCTCCTTTTGGGTCTCGGATAAGATAAGTGAAGGGGCTCTTATTCCCAATTTACTTTGGTGTTGGGAAATTTTGTATTGGGATGAACATTTAAAATGTATAATGTAATAAATGGGACCTAGGAGCTAAACAAGGAGGTAAAAAGACATGTAGAGACCTTTTTACTCCATAATAGGAAGAAATTTTGCTATGTATTTTATATCTTATGGGAAGATAATCGTGTGACCAATGTATTTTTATTTCCCTTTGCGAGGGGTTACTTGTAATATTGGATTTACATGTGCTATGACCATCTCTTCTACTTGAATGAGATTTTTGAAGATGATAGGTTGTTAAATTGGGTCCATATTGTCTAATGATGAAATCAATGTATGCCTTTCTCATTGAAACATCTTCTACAAATAGAATTATTGTTTGATGAATAGAAAAACATGTTGGGGTAGCATTCCTTGCATATAAGGCATGTCTATAAGTTTTATAGTGCATCTATACTATGTCAAAAAATTGGATTCTATCATGAACTTAGTGTTGTTGTTTGATGATGTTGCATTTTGTGATCCATGTTGCATTTTTTTCTTGTATGAGTTTCATAGTAGAGTTGATTGTTGTTTTGGCATGTTGATGGATCTACTATTTAAATTGGTAGTTTTTATTCTATGTTTTGCATATGGTGACAGACACAAGTTTAAATCCTCTTTATGGCAAGCACAATAAGCTTGACTTCTTTTACGACTTTATAGTTTTAGGAGTTCTATTTGATGGGATTTTTTTTAGATTTTTATGGGGTGGATTCCATAATATATAAAGCAAAATTGTAGGCTAGATTACTAATATTGATAACCAAAAGACATGCACTACTATTGAGAAAAAGGAATGCAATTACAATTGCTTAATTCTTAAGAAATGTATTCGACATGAATACAATCTAATATGAAACATATAAAACTAAAATCCAGTCAAAGTTTAACTTTTTGTGACATAGATATACATAACTTGTATCTAGAAAATTATACTTATAAATTTTCTTATACATATTCTTCCATGAAAAACAATAGATGTAGGTCTAATTGTTCTTATTAGTGCACAACTCATTGATTTTAGTAAGCAAGAGGATGCTCTCTATAGTGAAATCTATCTTCTCAACCTTAGTGATTGTTGTTTTCAATTGTACTTCATTATTGTATGTATAGTTTGTGCATGACAAGGTGAAGAGGAATTGCCTAAGAAGCACATTTTTTATTATCTCCTCATTACTTCTTCCTGCCTCATGATTGAATTATAGGGCATATAATTCTTTTGTAGAGATATCGATGAGATTAGTTTCAATCTCATCAAATGAAACTACCCATATTATATTTGTATGATCCTTTAGTTTCACATGAAGTATGTGTTGGGCAAGTGGACTAGGTGAAGCCCAGGTAACAGCAACCACTCAACATTTTATTCCTTGTAACTCCTATGACCTACAGATAGCCATTCTTGGCTGGGAATCGCTGCCTTGTCAGAGTCTTATTTCTAGATGCACGTTGGATGGGAGACGTTGCAGATAGAGAGTCTTTTGGACTTCTGGAAAAGGTTTTCTAGCTCGCTGCTGTTCGATAGAATATACAGTGATATATGTTATACTAAGAGAGAGATGTGTAATATACACAGTGTGATGTATTGACATTAATAAAATTGATTGCCCTTCGTTGTGGATGTAGCCAACATTGGCGAACCACGTTAAATGGTCTCATTGTTCTGTGTGCGCTGTCATGTCTTTTTCATTATGAGTTTTGTTTTGTTCTTGCTGTTCTTATTCGGTTCTGTTATTCTGTTTTAGTTTTTACAATTGGTATCAGAGCTTGTGTGTAGCTTGGTCTAGGAGACTGTGAAATTTTTTTGGGAACCTGCATAGCAATCAGAATGGATGACTCAGAGAAATGGAAAATAGAAAAGTTTACAGGCCAAAACTTTGGTATTTGGAAAGTGCACATGGAGTCTCTTCTCATCAAACAGGACTTGTATCTCACCTTACAAGGGAAAGCCAAAGGACAAGGTACT
The DNA here is from genome assembly GCA_027924645.1 of Cunninghamia lanceolata. NCBI lineage: Eukaryota > Viridiplantae > Streptophyta > Pinopsida > Cupressales > Cupressaceae > Cunninghamia > Cunninghamia lanceolata. The sequence goes on along the minus strand of BSBN01000619.1, from coordinate 2,811,426 downwards.
ATGATGAATGAAGACTGGGAAAAACTGGATTCGAAAGTGAAGGCAACAATATTTCTCTCATTGTCAAGCAATGTTTTATTTAATGTCTCAAATGAGAGCACTACGAAAGCGCTTTGGGAAAAGCTCTCCAGTATGTATGCGATTGCTTTGGTGTCAAATAAAGTTTTTATTATGAAGAAATTATATAACCTGAAAATGAGAGAAGGTGGGGTGATGTCCAATCATCTCAATGAATTTAACACCTTAGTCTCTCAATTAGCTTCGGTGAGTATCAAGTTAGATCCTGAGATTAAAGTGATTTTGCTGTTGTGTTCATTACCAAATAGATGGGAAGGTGTTGTCATGGCTGTGAGCACTTCTGTAGCAGCCAAGAGTACATTGGTTTTTGATGAAGTTGTAGCTACTCTTCTCAGCGAAGACATGAGAAGGAAACATCAGGAACCCTCATCCGGTGATGCTCTAACAGCTATAAGTATAAACAACAGGGGAAGAAACCATGACAGAGGTAGATACAACAACTGGAGAAGGTCACAATCTGGTCCACGCTCAAAGTCTAGGGGCAGAACCGGTTCATGTTGGTTTTGTGGAAAACTTGGACACAATAAGAAGAATTGCTGGAACTATAAGAAAGCTCAAGGCAACGTGAGCACAAATAATCAAGCAAACACTACAAGTGATGGTGTTTTGGTCCTATCAACAAGTGATACAAATGCAGATTCGTGGGTCCTTGATTCCGGTGCCTCTTTTCATGCCACTTCATGCCGTCAAGCTTTCACAAATTTTCAAGAAGGCACATTCGGTAAGGTGTTTCTTGGTGACAATAAAGAATGTGACATTTTAGGGAAAGGAGATATAATATTGAATCAAAAAAATGGTGACAAACTAACTTTGACGGATGTTAGATATGTGCTATGTTAAAAAGAAATTTAATTTCTGTCAGTCAGCTTATAGGCAATGGATGCAATGTTAAATTTTCTCTTGACTCATGGAAAATTACAAAAGGGCTTTTAGTAATGGCAAGAGGAAAGAAGCAAGGTAATCTATACATTCTGGACTGTTTTGGCGAAGTGGGAGCTGCCTTGCCAGTTATGGACAATGGGTCTGAAATATGGCACAAAAGGCTCGGTCATATGACCCAAAAAGGTCTTCAAGTTATGTTTCAATGCAATCAGCTTCCAGGGCTCAACTCCATCGATTTAGAATTCTGTGAACATTGCCTTTATGGAAAATAGTGCTGGACTAGTTTTGTGAGAATGGGGCATGACAAGAAAACCACTCCATTGGAACTTGTTCATTCTGATGTATTCGGTCCAACTTAGGTAACTTCTTTCGGTGGAGCAAATTATTTTGTCACATTTCTAGATGACTGCACTCACAAAATTTGGATTTATATGTTGAATAGAAAATCTGAAGTTTTTTCAAAATTTAAGATTTTTAAAGCTTCAGTTGAAAACCAGATTGGGCATAAAATTAAATGCCTACTAACAAAAAATGGTGGAGAATATTGCTCTTCAGAGTTTGATTCTTTTTGTGTAGACCATGGTATTCGACGGATCAAGACCGTCCCTTATACACCTCAGGAAAACGGTGCAGCTGAAAGGCTCAATCGCATGATACTTGAGCGAGCTCGATGTATGCTCTCCAATGCCTGATTGGGAAAAGAGTTTTGGGCAGAGGCATGTAACACTGCTGTGTATTTAATTAATCGAGCTCCTTCGTCCAGGCTGGATTTTGACATACCTGAGGAGACATGGCTTGGAAAGTGAATTTCCTATCAGTATTTGCGGGTGTTTGGTTGTGCCGCTTTTGTTCACATTCCAAAAGAGCAGAGAACTAAGTTAGATTTCAAGTCAAAGAGGTGTGTTTTTCTCAGCTATGGTGAAGATTAGTTTGGCTTTCCTCTTTGGGATCCTATTGCAAAGACTATAATTCGTAGCCGCGATGTTGTGTTTAATGAGAGGGAGTTTCCAGGTTTGCACTCTTGAAATTCACCTCTACCGGAATATATTGATGTGGATTTGTTTGATAAAGGTAAGGCCAAGCAACCTACCATCTCTTTTTCCTAGCCTCTTGTTACATCTATACACTCTTATATGTCAGGAGCTCCTATTTCTTCTACTACCATGCCTTCAGTTGGATGCTCAATTCCCACCTAGTCCCCAAGTGGTATGCCCAACATAGTTACTACACAGTCCACATCTCATTCCCTGCCTACATATAATCCAATGCAGCAGCCTTCTAATATTTATTCGCTGCCTCTGGATAGTTCAACGCAGCCAGTCACAGCTTATACTCCTACACAGCCCCCAAATTTGTCTACGCTACCTGTCTTCACTCATATGCAGCCACTCTTTAGTTGTTCGCTACCTTTCTTACCTGAAGCGCAGCCTGCAAAGACCCATACGCTGACTTCCACACATCAAACATAGCCTTCACAAGTCTCTTCGCTGCCATTACAATGCCCTACGCTACATTCTCAAAGTCATACGCTGCCCTTTGACTCCCAAACGCAGCTTTCATTTGGACCACCGCTGCCTGTCTTGTGTCCAACGCAGCCTGAAAATATCCAAGAGCTACCTAACACTACAGCCCTCTAGCCTGTAGAATGTCATTTGTCACAAAAATTTACCATACCGACAGGAACATCCAGACAGGGTAGTGTGACTGAGTCAAGCACTCTAGGTGCACAAATACAGAGATAGGGGAGTTTTCCTCAGGGGCCTCTACAAACAGAGGTTGATGATGTTCAGCACTTACTCCAGAGACTAAATCTAGACTCAAACATATTGCCAGAGCAAGAACCGACATTGAGGAGGTCTACTCGTGAGAAGAAGAGACCTGCAAAATACGATGACTATGAGTTATTGCTCTCTGATTATGTAGAGCCGGCAACTTATAAACAAGCCTGCAAGCATGAAAATGCATAGAACTGGATGACCACCATGAACGAAGAAATGGAGTCGTTGAGCATTAATCAAACCTGGGATTTGGTTCCTCTTCTGCCAAATCGAAAGCCTCTAAAAAACAAATAGATTTATCGCTTGAAAGACAAAGACGGAGGAACTAAAAGATACAGGGCTAGATTAGTCGTCAAGGGGTTTGATCAGCAAAAAGGTATTGATTTCTCTGAAATTTTTTCTCCAGTTGTCAGAATGGACACTATCCGTGTTGTGTTGGGATTGGTAGCCATTTGGGATTTAGAACTTGAACAACTCGATGTGAAAACAACGTTTTTACATGGAGACATTGATGAGGATTTATACATGGAGCAGCCTGAAGGCTTTGCTTAACCAGGTAATGAGCATTTATTTTGCAAATTGAAGCGGAGTTTGTATGGGCTGAAGCAAGCTCCAAGACAATGGTACTTAAAATTTGACCGTTTCATGACTGATAACCACTTTATTCGGTGTGAATCAAATCCTTGTGTTTACTATAAGAGGCTCAATACTGGTGAGTTTGTCATACTTTTACTCTATGTTGACGATATGTTAGTAGCTGGTACTAGTGTTCAGATTATTGCTCAGCTGAAGCAACAGTTGGCTCTTCGTTTTACCATGAAAGATCTAGGACCAGCCAAATGAATACTTGGGATGTACATATTCAGAAACAAAAATAAAAAAGAACTCAGTTTGTCCCAATCAAGCTACATTGCCAAAGTGTTGGACAGATTTAATATGTCTCATGCTAAACCGGTATCTACTCCTTTGGCTGATCATTTCTGCCTATCTTCAGCTATGTGTCCAAAAAATCAAGAAGAAGAAGAACAGATGAGGTCTGTTCCATATACATTTGGAGTCGGCAGTCTCATGTATGCAATGGTGTGTACTCGTCTGGACATAGCACAAGCAGTTGCTATTGTGAGCAGATTCATGAGTAATCCGGGCAAACTTCACTGGTAGGCAGTTTAGTGGATTCTATGGTACTTGAAAGGTACTTCACATTTCTGTTTATGTTTTGGAGGTACTGACTTTCAGCTCCATGGTTATGTAGATTCAGATATGGCCGGAGATTTAGACAAACGCTGGTCTACCACTGGTTATGTCTTCACATTTGCCGGGGTAGCCATTACTTGGGTCTCTCGGTTGCAACAAATTGTAGCTCTGTCATCAATAGAGGCTGAATACATAGCGCTCTCGGAAGGAGCCAAAGAAATGATATGGCTTGAGCGTTTGTTGACAGAACTGGGCTGTCCGAAATCAGTTTTTCCATTATTTTGTGATAGCCAAAGTGCTATTCACTTGTCAAGAAATTCAGCTTTCCACAGTCGAACAAAGCATATTGATCTTCGATACCATTTTATCCGCCATCTTATTGACGAAGGCAAGTTGCAGGTTACAAAGATTGACACAAAGGTTAATCCGGCAGATGTATTAACAAAGATTGTTCCTCGAGAGAAGTTTGAATTCTGTAGATCTTCTCTCGGTCTTGTTCCTCTGTGACACTAAATTTCACGAAGGGGATCTCTCTCTGAGCAGCTTCATTGCCGTTCCCATTGGTCTTCAAGTGGGAGATTGTTGGGCACGTGGACTAGGTGAAGCCCAGGTAACGGCAGCCACTCAGCATTTTATTCCTTGTAACTCCTATGACCTGCAGATAGCCATTCTTGGCTGGAAATCACTGCCTTGTCAGAGTCTTATTTCCAGATGCACGTTGGATGGGAGACGTTGCAGATAGAGAGTCTTTTGGACTTCTGGAAAAGGTTTTCTAGCTCGCTGCTGTTCGATAGAATATACAGTGATATATGTTATACTGAGAGAGAGAGATGTGTAATATACACGGTGTGACGTATTGACATTAATAAAATCGATTGCCCTTCGTTGTGGATGTAGCCAACATTGGCGAACCACGTTAAATGGTCTCATTGTTCTGTGTGCGCTGTCATGTCTTTTTCATTCTGAGTTTTGTTTTGTTCTTGCTGTTCTTATTCAGTTCTATTATTCTGTTTTAGTTTTTACAGTATGTACCTATAATTACAATCAATTCAATCAATTGAAAAGACCCCAATAAAATTCAATCAGTTGAAAACAATTACTAATAAGCAACCCAAAAAATAAAATTCAATCAGTTGAAAACAATTACTAATAAGCATTACCCATTGCACCCCAATTATGCAAGCACTAATTAACTTCAATTCTGAAAAATGTTTTCTTTTCAAACTTTCCACATAATATTTCAATTTTTAATGTAACATTTTTCCTTAATATCATTACCCCTAAACTCTCATTCCACATTTTTATTTTTTTATGCCAAGGTTTAACCTAGCATACCATAAAATTTGAGTAGTTTACGTCTCTAGAAAGCAAATGCCAAAATCAGTTAAAAAAGGAATCGGTCTACAGGTCTGAACCAGTCTGCTGAAACATCATCGTCAAACAATGCATACCAAAAATATATATTCACACCTTTTACCTGGTTAGTATTTTCAACACTGTGATTAAGACCTTGCCGTACTTTACGCCTTAGGGGGAGGCTTGTGGACCGTGGGCCAAATGCAATCACGTTTTTTGCCAGTCGTCTAAATGCTCACGGAGAATATTTATGTATAAAATCCTCCTTCCAGATTGAAAATGTTGCAAATTTGTAGGGGCGTAGATTTTTAGAATAAAAATTGCTGCAAAGCTGATTAAAGTTTGTGTAGAGGGCAGAAACTTTAAGGCTTCCCATGACTTTGATATCACGTGGGCTCTAAGATTATAGTACAGAAATAGATTCGAGATCTTATATTTGAGAGAGCTCAATCTATTTTGATTAGTTGAGAGTATTCTGCAAGAGTAAATTAACCTCTTGTAATGGGTTCTAAATCTTTCTACAATCTACATATTCTGTCCGATGCTGCTGCAGCTATATTAGCAAACTCACAAGAAACGTTAATGGATGCTGGCCAGCAACAAGGTTCAACTTCTACTGAAGCTCAGCCACTGAATCAATTTGCCAAATCAACAAAAACATTAGGCGTTTCCTTTAGTAAACACAAAAAGAGATGGGAAGGCTATATAAAGTGAGTATGCTACATTTTTAATGTCTTTTCCCATTTAAATAACATGTACAGAAGTATCACATGTATGTTTTTTTAGGGTGAATTCAAAGAAAATATTTCTTAGCTATTTTTTCACGAAAGGAGCCGCCTCCAGAGCTCATGACAAAGCCGTATTTCACTTCAAAGAAAATGCAAGGCAGTTAAATCACCCTTCAAATGATTATCCTGAACAATCTGTGCTCCACTGGCGCAAATTATCTCCTGAAGCTTTTAAAGCAAAGATTAGAAAGGAGGCTCAGGGTTACTCGCGGGCAATAGTGGATGTATGTATTTTTTTATCAATCAGTCCAATCGTATTCTACTTAAACATCATCCCTTTCAATGATTTGTAATTTTTTTTAAAACTGTTGTTGTAATGTAGGGATTGTCTGACTCAGCTGCTCAAGATCTGCTTGAAGAAATTAACAGAGTTGTGGAAGAAACAAAGCAAGCTACGACACTCGTATTACCCCGGTGGGGAGTGTCCAAATCCAGAACCAAATTCAAATATCATTCCAGATCTTTTATTGAGTCGGCGTGTAAAAGAAGGGGGATTGAAAATTTTTAAAGGGAACTTCAAGATTTTAGAATATTAAACATGGATCTTTGTTTAGGGTTGCTTGGTATTTATACAATTTTGGGGTGTTGGCTACTAGTTTTATTTTTTATTTTGTAATGGAGATTATTTATTTCGACTACGAGTCAAGGAAAGGATTGAGGGGTATCCATTCCACCAAATATGTTAGAGGGCACGACTCCGGACTCATCCCTTATGGTGTCAGGACCTTTCACTAACCAAGACTTGATCCCTGGTGGGCTCATTCAGAACCTTCAATTTCACCAATATGATGCATTGATAGAGAATAACACTTGGGAACTTGTACCCCGCCCCCAAGGTGAGAATGTTATTGGTTGCAAATGGGTTTACAAAATAAAATTTAAATTAGATGGTTCTATAGAAAAATTCAAGGCTAGATTGGTTGCTAAGGGGTTCAATCAAAAAGAGGGTGTTGATTATGAAGAAACATTTGCTCCTTAAAATGAATACAGTTAGAATTATTTTTTCTTTGGCTGCATGTCTTGGGTGGCATATTCATCAAATGGATGTCAAAAATGCTTTCTTAAATAGAGATTTATATGAAGAAACATATATGGATCAACTACCAGGTTTTGTGGATCAGCAACATTCTAATCTTGTTTGCAGATTAAAGAAGTCACTTTATGGTCTTAAACAAGTGCCACGAGCATGGAATGAGAAGATTGACAGGTATTTTCAGCGTCATGGATTTAAGAGATGTAAGTCGGATCCAAATCTTTTTGTGAAGAAAGTTCAAGATGATATTCTTTTTGTTGCAATTTATGTAGATGATTTACTCATTGCTGGACCGAATATTGGGCTAATTAATGATTTAAAATCAGATCTTAAGTGGACATTTCATATGAGTGATTTGGCTGAACTAAACTATTTTCTTAGATTACAAGTTTGTATATTACTTGATGGATTGTTCATCTCACAATCAAAATATGCTTTGGACCTTTTAGAAAAGTTTAACATGCTTGAATGCAAGCCAACATCTACTCCGTTTCAATCCTGAGTCAAGCTTACTATAGAATGTTTTCTAAGTTTAGCTAAAGTTTCAGGCAAGTTCAGCTAGAATGTTTTCCTGGTTCAGTTAGAGGTTCAGCTAGAATATTTTCCAAGTTCAGCTAGAGGACCACCAAGAGGTTCAGCTAGAAGTTCAGCTAGAAATATAGTGCTAGAGTGATTTGTTTGTAGGGTAGATATATTGCCGGAGTGATTTGCTTGCATGGCTGGTATATTGCTAGAATGACTTTTGTTTGCAGGGCTGTTATATTGGTGAAAATGCAAGTTGGAACAAGCTAGAGGTATTATTGGTTGTGATGATGAAGATGACTTTTAAGCTAGACAAAAGATAAGGAGTGTTGAAGAAATATATAGGCAAGGCTCAAAGATCCAAGGAAAGAATGCTAGAGCTCTCATGGCCAAAGTATTATATATAAATGATTCAATCTCATATGAGCAAGCTAGAGGGAAGAAAGAATGGGAGCAAGCCATGAAAGAGGAATATGATCAAAGAATGCTTGGTATGTTAGAGGTGAACATTAAGGGGGGGTAGCGGTATAATGTTCCCCTCTCATTTGTATTTTCTCTATATTATTCTAGCCAATCTTAAGGGGGGATGTTAAAGATTAAGATTGTTTAGAAAATGATAGAATGTTTCTAGAGTTTTCTATAAGCTGGAACATTCCTGGAGTTGTTCTAGAAAAGAACATTCTAAGAGCTGTTTTAAAATTATCTAGAAAACTAGAAGCTTCCAAGGACTTTGTACCTATATATATGTGATTATAGAGAGCTGCAAGACACAGCCTCTGAATAGTTGCTGGATACAGCATCTGGATAGTTGCTAGACATATCATTTGGATGTAATGTATTGCAAGCTAGATGAATATAATTTGCCGGGTTATTCAACTCTGTTTTTCCCTACCTCTTTTCTCTGTTCACTGGTGTTATATTTTGCCCTGTGTTTTGGTGTTTTTGGGCCTGTTCTTACACAATAGACCAAGGGTCCTTTGACATTGCCCACTAGCTTAAACATGCACACTTCATTAAAACAATTGTTATATAATTGAGCCGTAAATTTTGAGACAAGATTTTCACAGAAGTATCAATTCTTGTTATTGTGTTTGTGTCAACATGTGTAATTGTGTTTAAATTCTGTGTTTTAAGGCATTGCCACTGGTTTAAAGAAAATGAAGACGATCTCAGGTTTCATACACTTATGTAAATAATGTTATTAGACAATTTATATGAAATCTTGAATACAGTGTGCGAAAACCTGGTATAATGATATAAGTTATCATGTTCGTTAGCCCTACAATTGGATAAGATTTGGGTATCAGAAGCAATGCAAAACTTTTGCATATGAGGTGAAGTAATAGAAACCAGATATTCTTCCAAAAATGCTCAAGTACATAGACTACGCTCTAATATGCCGTGTTCAAATCAACTAGCGTTTATGGTGTATTTCCATCCTCCTCCATTTTCATTGTCAATAGCTCTAATGATGAAATGACAAAATGAACAGACCTGCTAACCATTGCAAACATTTTGATTCTGGTTTCATTGAACAAACTGAGAACCAAAGGAATTATGGAGAATTAAATAGGAAGATGGCATAATTTGGAGTAATTATAAAACTAAAATTTTAGAAGACATAGACTTTATCAAGGGATTTGATGAAAATGAACAATATTTTTACAGAATCTTCTTCAGTGATTGAGATTACTAATTCGTAAAGAACCTAAACTATATGTTAAGGACTGAAGGCTCTTCTAGCTCTGGATAATCTCAAGATACGTATTCCATTGAAACTTTTGGCATACACGTGTTCTATGAATGTAGTCAAATTTATATGCAAAAGAAAAGAAAAATAAAAAAGAAAGGTCAATGGTTGTTATACGACTTGGAAAACTTGTTGGACATTACATAGCATTATGACGATAATGGTAGCGTTGAGTAGATTCTCTAATTTTTGAGAATCTGTTGAATAAGATCATGGTTTGTCTAAAGATATTTGTGGACTCTCTATCAAGCTCACTGATAAATCTTGTTAAGCACGACAAACAACTACAGGGAGGTTGAGGTTGCTTGACTATCTCTAGTGTGCTTAGTCTTGCACATTAAGAAGGAAATCAAGATTTTGTTTTAGATTAATGATAATGAAACTAACCACCCTATTCATGATCAAGAACATTGCAGATTTTGGTCTAGATTAATGATAATGAAACTAACCGCCCTATTCATGATCAAGAACATTGCAAATTATCCTTTGAAGATGTTGGAAAACATAGTTCAATCTTGAGGAATCTCTACAGTGAAACTCACATGCTTGGGATCAAGAAGGATGATATTTCTTGGCAACATTGGGAGAATTATCAAAAAAGAAAGAAAAGAAGATAGAAAACCTGAGTTATCAAAAGAAGATAGAAAACCTGAGTTATTCATAACTGTAAATGTTTGCACAATTGTGTTCAAAATATTCCAATGATATATTTTCAAGGACTAAAAGTGAGAACAAAATTGTCAAAACTACCATGAATCCCTTATTGTGAAAAATATGATGGTAACACAATTACAAGACTTTACAAGGATGAGGAACTCGAAAATGGAAATGTACTTCAACAACTAACTCATCTATATGAGGTAAAGGCAAGACATTGATAGTGCATGCCGATCATTTGTTGAAATGCTTCAAGAAGGATCATCTACATGTCAAATATTCGATGAAATGCTACGACAATTGTTTGCACATCAAATTTTAACTAGGACTTAATATTTTTTTTTTTAATAAATTCATCCTTATTAATGTTTGTAATGTATTTATTTTAAATGAGCTATTAAATATATGCTCATTTTGGGGCTTTGTATTTTATTTTAAATATTTTATAAAGTTTAAAGGGGAAAATGAAATGGTTGTACGGGAAAGTGAATATAATTTCTCTATAAAATATAAAATTGTATCATTTATGAAGGGATTATAGAGGGTTAGTATTGGTTACCACTTTGGCCAAGTATATAATAAATTGTACAAGGAAGAGGTGCTTTTGTAAAAATTTGTGGAATAATATAACTCTGACAAGACTCTAATTTTCAATCTAACAATTGAGCATTATCTTTTCTTATTTTATATTTTGTTTTTATTATTTCTTAGCATCCTTCCGTTGTAATTTGCAAATTTGTTTCAATTCCAAGTAATCATTCTTATGTGGGTTTATTAAACTCTGCTTTTCTATTTATTAAATCTGCGCATCTCATTAATTTTTAAAATCATGCCACTATGGTGTAGATTTGTTAAACTCTGAATTCTATTTTCATATCTTTTTCCATTCTTTATTTTCTCATTTGTGCTGAACAATCCCAAATAATTGTCCATACCTAATCTACCTAGGGTTTCTCTGTTCTTCCCCTTCTCATTTTCTTTCCTTTTTATTTTATTTTTCCCTTTTGTACTTTTTTGTAAAAAGTATAGAAAAGCTCCAAAATACCCCATCTTACAAGGGAGTTTCCCTTCTCAAATGTAGAGGAAAATCACCCTTCTTGTCATTATTTCTCTAATGTTGCAAATTTATTTTGATGTCCATTGAGTGAGTCTTTAAAACAATCAAAGAAAGCATGATGACATAAAAGTTTGCCAATCATGCCAATTATTTATGCGAGGCATTAACTAAGTGACTTCTTGAATTCATCTAAAAAAATCTAGGGATTTTTTACCCAATTGTTGTAAACCCTATGAGTTGTAGGGTACACACAAATTTGACTTGAATAGACAATATCTACATCAACTAGATTATTATTCTATTGAAGAAAACTCTTTGAAATTATCTAGCTCCTATGATTCCATTAGATACACCCTTGTGAGATAGAATCAATGATTTCCTTATATTTCCTTCACATGTAATTAATATTTTATAAAAATACTTTTTCAAATATTTATTTTCATTTAAACCTAAGACAATTTTCTCAGACACTAATCTATCTCTCATGAGCTATCTAGCAATTCATCCAATAAAACAGAAAGAAGTAAAGGAGTTAGATAGATTTCACCAAGTGACTCTTAGAACACATCCTTGTTAGTTTTCCTTAGACTAGAAAAGGAAAAGAGAATGTTGTTCTACCTAGCCACCCTCATAGTGGGTATCAAATTCCATAATAGTAATTATGCATGCCTTTGATGCTCATATTGCCAAGCTAGTATGTCTCTTCTAACACTTGTTATTTATTTAGCCACCCATCTCTTAAAACCTTCTCTCATATATTTTCATCTTCCTCTAGATCAAACACATCAACATACACATCAGAAATATCTAAGCATGTCTAAAAGAAACTGAGTGCTAACATAACAACTCATCACATTAGGTCAATCTAAACTAATTGTACATAAAATGGATGTACCTAATTTTTCATATAAATTTGGGATGCATTTAGGGTACATTTAAACTCACATTACGTAACCTAACCAAATACTTTATCACAAGATCTAGTAGGTTGAGTAATCCAATATTAGTAGAAGCCTTATCATTGATCAAAATTTTCATTTTTGCGTCCCCTATGACACATAGGATTGATGTACTTGGAAGATAAATTTTAGGTTACCTTAATGTTTTATGAGGTGTAAATTATCTTTATACGTAATTACTATATAAAGTGTGTAAGAATTATATAATTATTCGACACAACATATTCTAATAAGATATATGCTAATTATAGTAAATCATGAGAGCTCTAGGAATAGAAATTGCAATTACTCTAAGCTATTGAAAAAAAACTAAGAATGTGGATAGAAAAACATGTTTGGTATGAAATATGAGTTTGAAAATAGATTTTGAAATATTAAAAAATGGTTCTTGGAAAGTTTTAAGTAAGGACATGAGAGTTAATGATAGAGCTAGTATTCTACATGAGTGTCTAACACTATGGTGTTATAGTCTTACAATGGATGCTAAAGTCTTGTAGCGGGATGTTAATGTCATTGTAGACACTAGAGTTAGTAATGGACGCTCTTTTCCAACAATGAAGATGGGATTCCTAAATGAGGGCTAAATGTCCTAATTAGCTCCCAATCCCTAGTCCAATGGACCTTAAGATTGGACTTAATTGTTAATGCACTATCTATGTAAATTGCACCCAATCTAAGCACACTATCAATGATATGTCCTAAAGATAATGATCTAAAGATATTATAAACTAGAATTATCCTAAGCTCTATTTGATGTGAGTACTCAAACTAGTAGAATTTCTTTGTCTATGATGACTTTTGAAAAATGGAGGTGAGGGTCTCAATTTATAGATTTTTGAGGATGGAAATGAAGGGCCAGGATTGAATTGAAAAATCAAGGGTGCAGATTTCTTGAGGATCCTCAAGTAAGGAGAACTTCACAAATGACATGATGAGAATGGTTGAGAAAATTGCTCCAAGATTCAAGGGATGATTAATGGATGAGATTGAAGGTTTGAATGGATGAATGGCCAAGATTGGTTAGGTGTATGACATGTAAGGCCTCATTTATGAAAAAGCATGGTTTGGATTTTGTGAGGAATTAAAAATTGCATGGAGAGGACAAGTGGAATTAAAAATTGGATGAATAGTGCCACATGGAATTTTAAATTTGCATGAATAGTGACACTTGGAGTGGAATGGAAGAAATAGGACAAGTGTACACATTTTGGAAGATTTGACCATGCTTCCAAAGTACCACTTGTCATGTAGATGCGTATACATCGAATGACAAGTGGACTTCTAAAAACAAGGGGGTTTGTAATTGAGAATTAATTAAAATTAATTCTAATGCACATGTTTTAGAGGAAAATAATGATGATTACTAAAAGTAATCAAAAGTGGACAAAATAGGAAATTAAATAAATATGGATATTTATTTAATTTTTGATTAATGAAATGTGAAATATAGTTGCAAAATATTTTGATTTTTGGTGAAGGGGGAAGGCAAGGAATAAATTAATTAAATAATTAAAAATTATTTAATTAATGTTTGGATCGAATAGAGTGATGTAGGTGAATAGATTTGGATTACAGAAATAGATGAAAGTGGTTGTGACCATTTTCATGCATCTACACTCTTTTATTTTGATCTCGATGTTCTTAAAAATTTAGGTATTTCTTACCTAAATTTCTTATCTTTGTTTCTAATAAAATCCTAAAAAGTGTCATTTGTACCCTTTTATTTCAACATGAATATCCAATACAAAAATTGAAGGTTTAAATATATAGGAGGCTATAAGATTTGGCTATAGAGATAGCCAACCAAGATCAAGAAAACCTAAAGGAAAGCACAAAGAACTTAGAAGATCAATATGATAGAATAAATTGTATTCTAATCAAAGGATACAATATAATAAGAATACTTGAATATGAGAGAAATACATTACTTGAATATGATGTATATAGGATACATCACCAAGAGATGTGAATGTACAAGCAATATGGATAAAGGAAATGTAGTCAAATTTGTGCATAATATCTCCACTTAATAAGGAAATTACAAGTCACGTGATAAAAGTACAACATGGATGAAAGTTCAAAGTTTTGTCACACTTCATGTCAACTTATAAGCATAAATTAATTTAAGCATTTCCAACTAAAAAGTAGTTTTGGTGAAACATATGTTAGATGGATTCATTCTGTCTAAATTAGATCTGAGCCACAACTTTTCAAACTAGAAGTGTCTACTAAATACATATGTAGTATCACTTTGGGGCTAATTATAAAAAAATTGATATTCTAGTAGCTCCTACTCATGTAAATAATCCTTTCTAAATAATCTAAAAATAGCCTTTTTAGATCTATAAGTATGGTTTGTAATTTTTTTAAAAATATTTCAATTAGTGTTTCTATTTATTTATTTTTTTACTAAAAGTAGGTCATCAACACCAAAATATAATGTTGATTGTCATGTCAAGAAAAAATTAAAGTTTATTAAAAATAAATAAAAATATGATGCACAAGATGAAAGATTCCACGTCAAGATGATATAATTTTTCCTATTTTGGATAAATAGTTAAGACAAAAAGTTACATCGCATCGAAACAATTATGTTTTTGTTACACCCAATTTCCAAGTTTTATTTAAAAAATATATATTTATCAAAATGTGGGAAAAGATAATCCATGCACTAAAGTTTCATGTTATAAATACCTAAACAAATGAAGGAAAAATATAACTAGATATAGAAAGAGTAATGTCCCACCTAATATTATTTATCAACATTTTATCAACAACTAAACTATAGTGTCAGTTTTACAAAAAAACACATTCTAATATTTTAAAATACTAACACAAAATACTATAATTTTTTTATTTTATTAGTTTACATCATTTCAAAATTCAAAACATATGTATCTCTTTGCAGTGATTTAAGTTAAAAAGTTAAATCAATGTTGGTCATTTCCTTTATAAAAGTGTTACACAACTTTGAACTTTCACCCACCTACCCTAGTAGATACCGACCTAAGTAAGACTATCCTATTCTAGGTGCATAATAATCAATAAAGGAAATGAACTAAATTCAAGAAAAGAAAATAATGCACCAACACACCCTCATAAGCACAACTTTTGTGGGTATGTCGAGATGGATAGATGGGTCTTGGAAGATATGTCATCATTTTAGGTACACATATACAAAATGATTCCCCCAAAAGAAGAGAAAGAGAAAACTTCTAGGAAAAAACTCCCCCCATGTGAGGATAAAGAGAGAAGGGCTATGTGACTCCCTCAAAGGAATAGTGTCCTACACTCCCAAGAGAGCTCACAAAGGATGTAAATTTCTCTTAATGAAGGTTTTGGAGAAGATATTTGCAACCTACTCCAATGTAGGATAATACTAAAAGTCAACGACTTGCTCATGTATAAGTTCCCTAATCTAGTGCATATGGATCTTGAAGCATTTGGTTTGTTGATGATGAAGCAAGTTCTTTGAGATCTAAACAGCATTTTGGTTGTCACAAAAGATGACAAATGGTTAAGAAAATGAGATACCAAACTCAATAAGAATAAATTTTGAAACCAAAGAGCATCATTGTGACATTAAAATCCCACCCAATAGTTAATCATAGTTAAAGAAAAAGAACTAAAAACTTCTTTCTTTGCTAATAAATGGGGCCAAAACCAAAGTGAAATCTATAGCCAAATGTGGATTAATGATAATAAAGATCACTAACACAATCATAATCTATATGTTTGATCAATTTTAATCATGTACCTACTGCATAGTGAATCCCTTATCTATGGGTGCCTTTTTTTAAAGTGAAAGATGTGTTTGATAGTTTTCTAGTGGAGCTCATGTGGTTCCTTCATAAATCATGAAACCATGTTAATTACATATGAAATGTTTGGGCAAGTTTGAGTTGAATGAGGCTACCAACAAGTTGATGATACAATGTGGCATCAAAAAGTAGAGTGGAACACTGAGCCTCAATCTTGACTATAGGTAGCAAGGGCTCATCATGATAGGCTTATAATTAGCCATGTGAAATGGAGCCAGAAGATCAAGAACATACTTGGTCTAAGGCCAAAATAAGACCAAGTGATCTTGATCTCAAGAAAGTAATGTAATAAGCCAAATTTTGTCATGGAAAACCTATCATGCAAAGAAAATTTAACTCTTCCAACGATGGGTGATGAGCTCCTTGTAATGATCAAGTCATTAACATAAAGAATTAGAAATAAGTGAGAGTAATCCTATCTCAAGATGTAGACATTTGTATTTGAGTGGAATCATTATGTAATAATTTGATTGAGAGGAGTCCATATTGGCATACAAAGATCATGGCAATTTTTTTGAGTCCATAAACAAATTTCCTCAATCTACAAACCAATGAAGAATCTTGTATCAATGCATGTGACTACTTGATGCAAAGATGATTCTCCGCTCTTATAAAAACACAAAAAATCTCTCTTCCTCACTCACAAGGTTCATAAAACAGCAAAACCTCAAAGGTATACTCTACCAAACATAAATATTGTGACAACAAAGACTTTCAAATTTTATTGATGTTGAAAACCTAAATACAAATAAAATATCAACCATTACAAATTTACAAATATACTCGAAGTTGAATTTGTGGTCTTCAATGTCCTTTTTCCTGCACATAAACAATCTGCTTGATTCCTCTAGTTATCTGCAACACACTCTATTTTCTCCTCTACCTTTGGTGAATCCACACACTTTCAATCCTTTGACACCCTACACGAATTTGCATACATACAGGCTGAATTCTTCCTCCAAACTTTTTCACTATGTACATTCATACACAAGACTTCAACACTGTCTAACTTCAATATCTACGCCTTCTGAAAGCTATTCCCTTCTATATATTCTTGGTCAACCCCTCTCCTTTATCTCTGGTCGAACCCCTTTACTGTATCTCCTCTTTGCTTTTATAAATATTAGAGGCTATTCATTATTTTTGAGATTTGCCAAAATGTGAAGGGCCGCAACTCAAGACAAGATCAAAGTTTTAAAATTTATAAATCTAAGTCAAAGACTCTTACTCTCTAATAGGCTCGTGGGCTCATACACACCTCTCAATACCCACAGCCAACCTATCCTTGTCTCTTCTTTGGCAGCCGAGCAGTTACAAAAATTGAATCAAGATAAAATAGGTTTAGGTTCATTGGATGGTTCACCCAACCTAGGTGGCCACAAAAATACACTCATAATATTGAATTACCATATACAAATGCCCCTCCTTAAATGGTTTATCAGATATATTGAAATATAATGGTAACCTTCCATGGCTTGGACATAATTAAGAAGTCAATGGTAGGCATGGTTAGACAACATAGAAGATTACATATGATTTAATACAAATAATCTCCTTCCCTGGATGTACACATAGGCATCCCTCAAACATATAAACACATTTAATTATTATAAATTTCATCTCCAATGTCCCACAACCTCCAAATGACACAATCTAACTGACATTACACACAATACATCCCATACACTTGTTGGCATAATAGCCATAATGGTATTACATTATTAGTTAAATAAATGTTAGTAAATAAAGCAATAGTTAGTTGATTAGTTTGTGGGAGTTACATTCCCATAAATAAGTTATTAGTTCGTTGATGGGAATTTGTGAGGCTTTGAAAAGTCATTGTGATGTAATGTAAAATCATCAAGAAATCATCAATATATTATTTTATGTTATTTTGTTGTGGATCATCGTTTGATTAATTGTCTCTGTATTTATGCTCACCATTTCAATATGGTATTAGAGCAATATGTGATCCTATGCTGTGAGAGAGCAATATGAGTTTGCTATGCCTATGTGCATATGGAGATACCAAGGTAACATGAGAGATGTAAAAGTTATTGCAGAATAGAAGGCATGATCCAATTTGCAGAGGAGTCGTCCCAAATCAGTTAAACAAAGAATAATTGCTGCGTAGAAAATATATATTCTACAACGTAGAAATCAGAAGTTGGTTGCAATCTGTTACTATGCATAAATGAGGCACTACATGAAGGATTAATTTATGAAGTAGAAACAACCAGCATCACCCTATTTTTGCTGCCGCTGCCATTTTTAGATTGGCATCCATATACTTTGATGCTGTTGTCATATTCACATTTGTTGCTGCTACAACAAATTTACCTTGTTGACACTGTATGAGTGGAGAAGACGCTGCAGATCGGTTGAAGTTGTGTTAGTGACTAAGAATCAACGTTGAAGTATTGGAGGTATATTACTATATTTTTGAGAGGTTAAAGCGTGGAAGAAGTGTGGAAAGAGAAGGTAAGCCATTTAAAATGAGGCGTGAGATTCATGAAACATGAAAAATTAAGAAATTCATCAAGAGTTACAACGGTGCATTATACTTTATTTACCTTTTGATTTTATGAAGTTTAAAAAACAAACCAAAAAAAGAGTCCACATGAAAAATTTAAGAAAGTTTGGAATACATTTCTACTAGCATGGAGTAAATGTAAATAATTTTAAATAGCAAATTATTCAAGACTATTTTAAAATGTCTAGCAATTGTTTGAGTTTGAACTCGGTCAAGAAGGGAGGAAATTATGTGAAGAATAGAGGTACGATTGCTATGTATAATAAAAGGGGCAACTGGTGGAAGAAATATTCATTATTTAGCCACTGATTTAGGCTATTGGGTATTCAGGCTATTCCATTATTGGTTGAAATTGATATCACCATTTTTTAATCATAGGTAAATGTATAAAAAATGTTGCTTGTGCTTCCGAGGCCTTTAAAAACTCACATGCTTGTGCTATCAAAGAGATTAATGTTACATAAAGTGTAGCAGGGTCAAATTGGAGGCAGGCGGCATCGGAGGATGGAGGATTTTCCATCATCTCAAGTTAGCTTCTCACTCTGAGATGATGCTTTGCATGAGAAGCATTTTTGGTTGTTTTTCTTTTCTTTGTTGATGCTAATAGATTTGAAGAATGTATGTTTTATGAAGATTTTGTTTTGGAGATAGGTTTGGTATTTGGTGTTGAGCTCAATATGGATTGTTGTCCAATGAGCTTCAAAGTATATGATCAAGAATTATACCCTTTTGCAGTCACTAGACAATGATAGAGATCTGTTGTATCTCTTAGGGATTGTTGTCGAATAATTCAAGACTCTGTGATTTGAGAGTTCGGGACTAAAGAGCTCAAGAACACAGCTTGAAGCTACGCCTTTCCAAGGGTAGATGAGATAGCATGATGGGTCCCTTGGTACTATTGTAGGAACAATGTAATAAGGGGGGAATGTTGGCATAATAGTCATAATGGTATTACATTGTTAGTTAAATAAATGTTAGTAAATAAAGTAATAGTTAGTTGGTTAGTTTGTGGGAGTTAAATTCCCATAAATAAGTTATTAGTTGGTTCATGGGAATTTGTAAGGCTTTAACAAGCCATTGTGATGTAATGTAAAATCATCAAGAAATCATCAATATATTATTTTATGTTATTTTGTTGTGCATCATGGTTTGATTAATTGTCTCTGTATTTGTGCTCACCATTTCAATAACACTTTGATGAGTATGCAGCAACGAAAGATCGGCTTCACTTGATGTGAATCACATAAGAGAAACCCTTTCCAAGAAATGCCATTAGAAGCCCAAACAAACAAATGAAACTAAAAACAATTAAACCTCCATTCTTTTTGGTTGATCTGTTGATTGCTAGTTTTCCCGGGATGCTCCTGCATCAAACACATTAGGTAGAAAGTTTGTGAGCATAAGCTCACAAAAGTGGAGTTGAGTAGTAGGACTACTCTTCTAGGTTGTAAAAAACCTGCAAAAAAGTCCATCGCGGTGACAAGTGCGCATGATCAATTCTTTTTCGTCCTCTTCTAGCATCTTTTCAAAAAAAACTTCACTCTCCTCCAACAAATCTACACTTTTTTCCTCCTTCCTCTTATGGACTCATGTACAATACGAACAATCCTCCTCCTCCAAAGACTTTCTCCTCTCCTCTCCTCTCCTCCTTCATGGGATCCAACCCACCATTATTTGGCCTCCTCCACTAAAAAATCTCTCCACTCTTCTCCTCTTTTGTGGGTTTTAACCCACCACAAACCAACCACCTTCACCAAGTCTCACCTACAGCATCATCTATAACTTCTATATGCAAATGTGAACTATCCACAGACCAATTTGCAGCCACATAATCTCTTTTTCTTTTTACTTGTACTAACTCTTTATTTAATCTAGCAACAAACAAATCCACATCCACTCCAAAAATTTTAGAAAAATTACAACTTACATCTACATACTTGGCTATTACAACAGTCTCTTTCACTATTTTTCTACTACACCTTCAATCTCCCTCAAGTATTCATTCCTCAAACAACTTCTTGATCTTCTGAATCTCTTCCTCAAGCAAGTCATGCTCTTCAACAACAACTAAATTTGTAGCATCCTTACACAAATCTGCATGGAATAGGAAGCTCTCCATGTATCTACTATTGCAAGTATGAGGTGAACCAGTGTTGTCATTGATGTCAACATACTCATATTACATTGACAAGAAGGATTGGATGAGCTGTGTGTTGAGGATATTGAGAAAATTACCCTCAGTCAGGAACAGTGATGAGAAGAAGGCAAATATATTGGATAGGTTGAGAACCGGAGGATGCGGATTAAAGGGTTTGTAGATATGAGTCTTGAGATGCTTCAGTCAAGTTTTCAGAGGTCCGCATGAATACCTGAAGAAGTTATGGCTGTCTGTGTGGAACCGGTTCCGGCAAGTGCTTAGAAGTGACAGAGGATCACAGAAAGGTCCGGTGAGGTCCGGAATTGTACAATCCTAATATGCGGATTGGAAAGAGTATTTGGGATGTCCTTGTGATGTGCCATCTCAAGTTGTGTATGATTTGGAGGTCCGGAAGTACCTCTTGCATTATGACAGTGGCGACAGACTGTGTTCTTGAAGTTCCGGATAAGGAGGATAAGAGATTTCAGTAAGTAAAGGAAATGCGGACGTACCTGGTCATTCAGACAGGCTTGTGAAAGTTCTTGGATCATGTTAAGATTGTGTTATTGGTCCGCATTGATAATGTATGATTTGAAGGTCCAGAAGTACCTTCTACAGTGGCGACAGACTGTGTTCTTGAAGTTTCGGATGAGGAAGACAAGAGATTCCAGCAAGTAAAGGAAGTGCGGATGTATCCGGACATTCAGGCAGGCTTGTGAAGTTTTCTGGATCATGTTGAGGTTGTGTTGTTGATCCGCATTGATAGTAGAGCTCGGAATTGAAGTTATTCTTCCAGATGAAGTTCTTGCTCTGTTTAGCCGACCGGATGAGTTGTTCATCCTGCGAATGTTCTTGTGGTGGCCGACCGGATGTGTTATTCATCTTGCGGATACTCTTATGATTGTTTGCCGACTTAGATGTTTGATCCTAAGTCGATGTCTTGTATAAATAACGGTCTGTGAGTTCATTTCGAGGAGTGGTGTGTGTGGATGAGTGTGGCATAGCGAAGAGAAGTGCGAAAGAACAGAGGTTTTTGGGCTTAATTGGAACTGATCCGGACATAGTAGAGATGTCATTCTCCAGTTCAAGACTGTGATTTTTATCACTTTGTAGACAGTGTGTCTCCTTGTAGGCAGTGGGCCTCTTTGTGAGCAGTGTGCTCGGGCAGTGAGCCCTAATTGGCATGTGCCATTCATTTTTCTTTATTCTTCTAACAGAGAATAATTCTTGGGTTAATCACCCCGTGGTTTTTCCCTTAACCAGGTTTTCCACGTCAAAATCGTGGTGTTCAATGTGTTGATGCTTATCTGCTCTTGTGTTTATGTATTATGCTTTCATGAATGATTAATTGATATGCTGCTAACTAACAACAAAGAATCAAGTGTTTGAAAGAACAAGAAGTTTTATACAACTGATTCACCCCCCCTCTCAGTTGTATGCCCTAGATCCAACAATTGGTATCAGAGCTAAGTTCCTCTGATAGGAGCTTAACTGCTTGAGGAGATCCAGGATGTCGTCATACAAGAAGGATAGTCCGAAGTTCGATGGAACCAACTTCACTCTCTGGAAAGGTCGCATGAAGTGTCACTTGGAATGTATGGGAAAAGCATACTTGGCTATGGTTTCAAAACCATATGTACCTCCACAAGGTGGTCCAACAACTCTAAATGAAATCACAGAAGCTGAAAACAATCTGCGGACCAAGGAAGCTCTTCTAAGCGCATTGAATGACTCAGATCTCTCGAATGTTATTGACCTACCAACTGCATATGAGATCCTGACTAAACTGGAACTTCTGTATGAAGGAGATGAGTTTGTCAAAAGTGCAAGGTTGCAAAGTCTGAAAGGGAAATTTGAAAGATTGAAAATGAGAGATGATGAAAACATCACTACCTTTATGCCAAGAGTGAATGAGCTGGTATGTGGAATCAGAAATGCTGGTGGAACTTTAGATGAAAATGAGATTGTCTGCAAAATCCTAAGATCCCTTCCTGCTACCTACAAAATCAAGGTTGCTGCCATTGATGAATTCAGAGCCCACACAACTGTCACAAGAGAACAACTGGCTGGCAAACTAGCTGCATTTGAAATGACCGAGTTTGGAGATGATCCTCCCAAGACTGAATCTGCTTTCAAAGCCAGTGCCTATGTGAAAGGCAAACAGAGATTTGATCCGGGAGAAAACTCATCAAGGAAAATGTCATGGTATGATCAAGCAAGAAGAGACATGGAAGAAGAAGAAGCAGAAACAGCTCAACTTGAAGCCCTCATTGCAAAGAGACTGCCAAGAGGATCCGGTAAGTATGAAGGAAAACTACCCTTTAAGTGTTTCAACTGCAATAAGATTGGTCATTTTGCTTCAAGATGTCCGGAAAGATCTACAAGGTCTAATACTAACAGACAAAGGTTTCAAAAGAATTGCTATTATGTTCACGAAGAAGATGACAATGAAGGAGTAACAGATGATGAATCAGAACTAGGAAGTAAATCCGAAAATGAGTGGGTGTTTATTGCCATCAAGGAAGAAGATTCAATACTCTCTAAATCTGTCAATCACAAAGTTGTTGAAAAAGCTTTGGCTGCTCAAGTGGAAGAAAAGGATGATTGGGTTATTGACAGTGGATGTTCTCACCATATGACTGGTGACAAGAATAAGTTCTTGAATTTGGAAAGGTATGAAGGAGGAATGGTAAAGTTTGGTGACAATTCTGCTGGTAGAATCAGAGGCAGGGGAACTATTTCCTTCGATGGAAAGAGCAAAATAGGTAACATACTGTATGTTGAAGGATTGAAGCACAATCTTCTTAGTGTTGGTCAGTTAGTGGACAAAGGCTATGATCTCCGGTTCAAAAATAGAAAATGCAGAATCTTTACAAGCTCCGGAACTGAGATTGCATCCGGTACTCAGACAAAAGGTAATATCTTTCATCTGGTTGGTTCAAATAAAAGTTGTTTGTTTGCTCAAATTGATCAGAGTTGGTTATGGCATAGAAGAATGTGCCATGTAAATTTTGATAACATCATCAAGATAAGCAATACTCAGGCCGTAAGAGATCTTCCAAAATTGATGAAACCTACATATAGTTTGTGCAAAGAATGTCAGCTAGGTAAACAAAGCAGAGTCTCTTTCAAAAGCAAAGATCAGTCTTCTACCGGATTGTTGGAATTAGTACATACTGATCTCTGTGGTCCGACAAGAATCAAGAGTCTGCAAGGTGATAGATATTTCATGTTGTTAATTGATGATCATTCCCGGATGATGTGGGTTACCTTTCTAAAAGAAAAATCAGAAGCATTTGAGAAGTTCAAGATCTTCAAAGCTATGGTAGAGAATCAAACCGGATTGAAACTAAAGTGTCTAAGGTCTGATAGAGGTGGTGAATTTACATCTGGTGAGTTCATTGATTTTTGTGAGAAGCAGGGTATAAGGAGACAGTTGTCTGCTCCTAGGACCCCACAGCAGAATGGAGTGGTTGAGAGAAAGAACCGGACCATTCAGGAAGCTGCCAGGACAATGATGTTGGAAGTAAATGTTCCTCAAATGTTTTGGAAGGAAGCTATCAGCACTGCAGTCTACACTCTCAATCGAGTTCAAATCAGAAACAACACCGGTAAGACCCCCTATGAACTCTGGTTTGGCATCACTCCTACTGTGAAATATTTCAGAGTATTTGGTAGCAAGTGTTATATTAAAAGAGATGAAGATCTAGGAAAGTTTGATGCTAGAAGTGATGAAGGAATTTTCTTGGGTTACTCCACTCAAAGCAAAGCATACCGGTGTTACAATAAGAGATTGAGGAAGATGATAGAAAGCACCAATGTGAAAGTTGATGAAGGAATTGAGAAGCCTTCAAGATTTTATGAGTTTGATGAAGATGACCAAGACAGTGTTCAAGGACCTCAATCCTCTCCGGTAAGACAGAGTCAGCCTGATCCGGTAAATCAGGAAGAAGAGATAGGTTTGAATGAGCCTGATCAAGAAGCAGCAGTGCAGGATACTCCCAAAATTCCAAGGTATGTAAGACTGAACCACTCTGAAGATCAGATCATAGGTGACAGAAGCAAAGGTGTACAAACTAGAAGGAATGTTGCTCAAAATCAGGATGAATGTTGTCTGATTTCAAAGATTGAACCTAAAACAATAAATGAAGCCTGCAATGATGAAAACTGGACCAAAGCAATGGAAGATGAATTGATGCAAATTGAGAAAAATCATACTTGGGATCTTGTTCCCAGACCTAGAGACAGGAATGTAATTGGAACCAAGTGGGTCTTCCGGAACAAACTAAATGAAGCTAGTGAAGTAATCAGAAACAAAGCTAGATTGGTCTGCAAAGGCTACTCTCAAATAGAAGGAATTGACTTTGAAGAGACTTTTGCTCCGGTGGCAAGAATTGAAGCAGTCAGATTACTTCTTGCATTTGCTGCCTTCAAAGACTTCAAGGTATATCAGATGGATGTCAAGTCTGCCTTCCTAAATGGTGATCTGGAAGAAGAAGTCTACATTGAACAACCGGATGGATTTCAATTGTCTGATAATGATGATATGGTCTGCAAGTTGAAGAAAGCTTTGTATGGATTGAAGCAAGCCCCAAGAGCATGGTATGAAAGGTTGGATAAGCATCTTGTGCAGATTGGATTCAACAAAGGTACTGCTGACAGTAACTTATATTTCAAAATTGATCATGAAAACATATTGATTGTTGAAGTGTTTGTGGATGATATCATTTTTGGAGGAAGAGATAGTATGTGCAAAACTTTTGCAAATCAGATGAAAAGTGAGTTTGAAATGTCTATGCTTGGTGAAATGAATTTCTTCTTGGGTCTGCAAATTACTCAAACAAAAGAAGGGATCTTCATTTCTCAGACCAAATATGTGAAAGAATTGTTAAGGAAATTTGGTATGGAAGACTCAAAACCTATGAACACTCCTATGGCAACCGGATGTAAGTTAAGCAAAGATGATGACTCTCCAAAGGCAGATCAGACAAAATACAGATCAATGATTGGTGGATTGTTGTATCTCACTCAAACTAGACCAGATATAATGCAGGCTGTTGGTCTTGTAGCAAGATTCCAGGCTGATCCTAGAGAATCTCATGTTATGGCAATCAAAAGAATTTTTAGGTACTTGAAAGGAACAGTTGAGTATGGTCTATGGTACCCTAGAGATCCGGATTTCTCTCTTCATGCTTACATAGATGCAGATTGGGCAGGAGATGTGGATGACCGGAAGAGCATTAGTGGTGGAGCATTCTTTTTGGGGAAGAGATTGGTTTCTTGGCTAAGCAAGAAACAAGATGCAATATCTCTGTCTACAACTGAAGCAGAATACATTGTAGCAGCAGGTAGTTGCACTCAAATCTTATGGATGAAGCAGATGCTAAGAGACATCAAAGTTGAATATGAGGAGCCTATCACAATTTTCTGTGATAATTCAAGTGCAATTAATATTTCTAAGAATCCGGTATTGCACTCTAAGACTAAGCACATATCTATCAAATTTCACTTTTTGAGAGAACAAGTAAACAAGGAAGAAGTCAGATTGGAGTATGTTCCCTCCAAGGATCAGATTGCAGATATCTTTACAAAACCTCTTCCCAAGGACTCTTTTGAATATCTCTGGGAGAAGTTAGGGGTCATGGCCCCTCCGGTGATAAACTAAGATGCACTGATGTGCATCAGTCCGGTGGATATCACAGTCATATCTTGTGATCCGGATTGATGATGGGGAGCTGCTACTAAGGGGGAGCAGCTGGTATGATTCTGATGTATTAGAATTGCAAGTATGAGCCCTTTGCCATTGATGTCAAAGGGGGAGAGAAGACATGTGAAAAACAAGTGGTTAATGATCAAAGGGGGAGAGAAGACATGTAAAAAGTTGTTGTTGATAGGGGGAGCTGTGACAGAAAGGAGAAGTTCTTGTCTTGATGGTTTTTCACATCATATGTTGCCATCAATGACAAAGGGGGAGATTGTTGCAAGTATGAGGTGAACCAGTGTTGTCATTGATGTCAACATACTAATATTACATTGACAAGAAGGATTGGATGAGCTGTGTGTTGAGGATATTGAGAAAATTACCCTCAGTCAAGAACAGTGATGAGAAGAAGGCAAATATATTGGATAGGTTGAGAACTGGAGGATGCAGATTAAAGGGTTTGTAGATATGAGTCTTGAGATGCTTCAGTCAAGTTTTCAGAGGTCCACATGAATACCTGAAGAAGTTATGGTTGTCTGTGTGGAACCGGTTCCGGCAAGTGCTTAGAGGTGACAGAGGATCACAGAAAGGTCCGGTGAGGTCCGGAATTGTACAATCCTAATCTGCGGATTGGAAAGAGTATTTGGGATGTCCTTGTGATGTGCCATCTCGAGTTGTGTATGATTTGGAGGTCCGGAAGTACCTCTTGCATTATGACAGTGGCGATAGACTGTGTTCTTGAAGTTCCGGATAAGGAGGATAAGAGATTTCAGTAAGTAAAGGAAATACGGACGTACCTGGTCATTCAGACAGGCTTGTGAAAGTTCTTGGATCATGTTGAGATTGTGTTATTGGTCCGCATTGATAATGTATGATTTGAAGGTCTGGAAGTACCTTCTACAGTGGCGACAGACTGTGTTCTTGAAGTTTCGGATGAGGAAGACAAGAGATTCCAGCAAGTAAAGGAAGTGCGGATGTATCCGGACATTCAGGCAGGCTTGTGAAGTTTTCTGGATCGTGTTGAGGTTGTGTTGTTGATCTGCATTGATAGTAGAGCCCGAAATTGAAGTTATTCTTCCGGATGAAGTTCTTGCTCTGTTTAGCCAACCGGATGAGTTGTTCATCCTGCGAATGTTCTTGTGGTGGCCGACCGGATGTGTTATTCATCTTGCGGATACTCTTATGATTGTTTGCCGACTTAGATGTTTGATCCTAAGTCGATGTCTTGTATAAATAACGGTCTGTGAGTTCATTTCGAGGAGTGGTGTGTGTGGATGAGTGTGGCATAGCGAAGAGAAGTGCGAAAGGCAGAACAAAGGTTTTTGGGCTTAATTGGAACTGATCCGGACATAGTAGAGATGTCATTCTCCAGTTCAAGACTGTGATTTTTATCACTTTGTAGACAGTGTGTCTCCTTGTAGGCAGTGGGCCTCTTTGTGAGCAGTGTGCTCGGGCAGTGAGCCCTAATTGGCATGTGCCATTCATTTTTCTTTATTCTTCTAACAGAGAATAATTCTTGGGTTAATCACCCCGTGGTTTTTCCCTTAACCGTGTTTTCCACGTCAAAATCGTGGTGTTCAATGTGTTGATGCTTATCTGCTCTTGTGTTTATGTATTATGCTTTCATGAATGATTAATTGATATGCTGCTAACTAACAACAAAGAATCAAGTGTTTGAAAGAACAAGAAGTTTTATACAACTGATTCACCCCCCCCCTCTCAGTTGTATGCCCTAGATCCAACATCTACTTTCTTCTTGCTCTCTATCCGTTATTGTATTCATCATCTCAAATAAATTAGACTCAAGATGCTCAAGTTTTACCTCATTGGATTTCTCTGCTCCAACTTCTTTTCCTTCATTTTTCGCTGCACTATTCAGCTCCTCAGGTTCATCTATTCAATCCCCTTCTAACAACCTATCCATTTTCTTCACCTCTTCATTCTCTTCTTGGTTTACCCCTATACAAACATTATCATCAATATTCATTAGATAAATACCATGAGGCCAATTTGCCTCTTCACTAGCTCCTTGTACTTGATTTCTTGTTGTTGTGTTCATCTCAGTTGTACTCATCTTCTTATTAGTTTGTATATAATCCCCAACCTTCTGGTTCTTTGAACATGTCCTTTGAAAATTGACCTTTGTATATGTGTCTTCATGAGAACATTGTTCTCTTGTTATTTCTACACTTTGCTCTTACTCTTTGCTTAGCTGAAAGACAATCTTGAACTTCATTCATGCCAATGATAATTAACTTTTTTTTTCTAATTTTGTTCATCTTCTAACCTTTGAGATGAATGCTCATGCTCTATGAAGTCATCCTTGTTTTCATCTTTAATGGATCTCTCTTTGTTGGATCTATACAAGTGTAATGTTAGAAAATGTCCCCTTGGGGGCTTTTCCCTCATAAGGTTTAGCTCCTGGGTCTTTAGCATGCATTTAGGACATTTAGTTCATATTTTGGCATCATGATGGAATTAGACCTGGGTTTCTTGGCATATTGGGCCTAGGTGGACCCCTTGAGCTGTGCCTTGCCCAAAATAAGGGGAAGGACTTGGGCACCCGTGCCCTCATCCTGCCCTATTTTGGGGCAGCCCTAAGTTCTGGGTGTCGATTTGTGACCATTATTAGGTCCCTTTGCCGACACGGTAAGTTTGAATTTTAAATATCTTGGCGCAAGTGCTTGTAGTTGCATATATAAGCATGTGTAGACATTCATTTGAAACTAGATGATTACTAGCAAGCTATTGTGTTCTCAAGGTGATTCAAGGCCTTCTATTGTGTTACAAGAGCAGACTTGTGTGTTTTATGTGTTGATATTTGCAGATTTGAGCATCAATCTCCTCATGGCATGAAGAGCATCTTCCTCCAAGGGAGCTTCACTACAAGGTGACATATCATTATGTTTTCTATTATTGGTTCATTTGGATTTGGCCTCTGCCTCACAAGGGTACACTCTCTCTATTTGACAAAGGTGTTTGGAAGACTTAAGTGTCCTCCTGGGGCGTGACTGAGGCAAGCTCCTAAACACCACAACCCCCAAACTAAGTTTTCATGATTGCAGGTTATAGGTTGAGGAGGTTGACTAAGTAGAGTTGTAGAGGAGCCTATTGGAGAGTCTGAAGTGTAGGAAAGGAAGAAAATCTACCCCATGGACTAGGGCAACCACTCCCTAGTCCCTGAAGTTCCGTGTCAGGAAAATCTCTGATATAGAAGATTTAGGTTGCAAATCTTGTTGCCAGATCTAGACAGAAAATAGGGCCTTGGACTTGGGCGCCCACTCTAGTGTCCCCGACTATTCCTCTTCAGAACTCCAAAAATAGGTACTCTGTAATTCTATATTTTGCTCCCGTCTTTAAGGGCTTCTTCTGTAATTCACTGATTTGTTGTCGTATTTGCATAATTAGGGTTTTAATGGTCAATTGGACATAGGAGAAGGAAAAATTGACAATTAATTCCCTAATCCAAGTTTTCCTACATCTGAAAGTGACCTAGGGTATGATAATTCTCACCATTTGACCCTAGATCGTTCAATGATTAGTGGAGAGGTAGATTTGAACATCTAAACATCAAAATATTAACAAATCCAATTTTACCCTAAACACTTCGGTAAACCCATTTTTTTGACCTAAATTACAACTTGATGAGTGTTTGTCTACAGATTTGGTGTGATTTCATTCATTCATATAGGCATTTACTTTATTGCATTGAGAAAATTTCAAGAAAATTGAAAAATTGGAAAAATACAAAAAAATTGCATTGTTGGGCTTATTAAATTGCATCAGTTCTTCCTAAATTTTCCCAATTCATGATTTTTGCATAAGATCTGATATAAACTATAGAAAAATCTAAAAAAATCAGAAAGTTACATTGCATTTTCATCATTTAATTGCTAGGGTTTTGTGAAAATTTTGACAATTTTTAGATAACCTAGTAATTCCAAAATCTAGGGTTTGTAGGCAAAATTTTTTATCATATTTTTCTACTAATTTTTGAGGTTCATTTAAATTTTCATTTGGCTGTAGTCTAGCATTTTGGTGTGAATTTGCATTTAGATTTAAATTATTTGTAATTTTACATAGAAATTTTCAACAAAAACTAGCAATTTTGGTGCATTTTCATTAAATTTGCATGTTAACCTTGAAAATCATTTTCAGATCTAGGAATATTTATTTTCCATCATAAATCAGACCTTAAAACATTCAAATAGCTTTTTGTCCCAAGATCTCAAACCTATGGCTTCAAAAATGACAATTTTCACTAAATTTAGCCTTATCAACTCTCCAAACTTGAATTACAAGTGTGTTGTGAAAGATATTTTCACATTAATTTTTTATTATTAGGGTTATCATTTTCTACCTCTCATAAAAATCTTCACAACACCCTTTCATTAGGCTCTTGTAGTGAAAATTTCACAAAAAACCACACATTTTGACCATTTTCGCCCTAGGGATTGACCTAGTTTGCACTAAAAGTGTGTTGTGTTGCATATTTTTGCATCAAGTGGTTGTTATCACTGATATTATTTTCTTTCCATCATCATTCTCCTCACAACACCCTTTGTTATGCTATTTTGCATTGAATTTTGGTGAAAAAAGTGCCTATGTTGACATATTTTCACTATATTTGGACTCGACATTATCTTGGATTCGCATAAAGAGTGTGTTGAGAGTGATCTTATTGCTATTTTGGAAAGATATCATACATATACCTAACTTCCCTTGATCAAAATCCTTACAACATTCTTTGTTCCATTCATTTGCATTAGAAAAAGCACAAAAATCAAGCATTTGAAGCCATTTTTGCATATAGTTTGCCACTTATCTTTGACATACTTGTGGAAAGATTTTAAAATCTGATTTGGCATTGATCTGAGTGTATAAAAATGGCCTATAATCACAATAACAATAATAGGTTCCCTCCTAGGCCCTACATGAAAAGAAAAGCACCTGAACCTGAAATTGTCTTTACACCTCATGATAGAACAATCGGTGATTCTGAAGGACCTCTTTACATCATTGTACAAATAATGGGAAACAATGTGGAGGGAACTCTTATTGATCCTAATTGCATCACTAATGTTGCTACTGAAAAATTCCTCTTTTCGAATCAATTAATACGAGGACCTTATACCCCTTCGAACTTGAGGATCAAAACACATATTGGCACCTTTAAAAAACCATTGGGTAAGATATCATTGGTAGTAACTATATTTGAGAAACACATTGAACAATGGTTTGATATTACCCCCCATTCCAACACCTTTGACATAAAACTTGGAATCCCTTGGTTAAAGATTATGAAAGCAGTTCCATCAACCATTCATAAATGTGTCAAATTTCCTTTGAATGGACAAGTGCATGCCATCCATCGAAATATGTGCAAACCTTTAACTACACAACAACACTTCACATTGGATTACTTTTGCACAAAAATGATAACAAATTAGAGCTAAGAATAAAATTCACATTTTTGAGCTATAGAAATTACAAAGCGAAACTATTACACCCAGCACCTCTTCCTCCTACACAAGAAGTGACAAAAGAGAAACAACAAAACATTCCACCGCGACATATGAGAGTTGATCCTGGCACTTTATCCTCTAATTTGCAAAAACCTATGGAAGAGCAAGGCCTTGTCTTACAAAAGATAAGTGGTAGAACAAAGAGAAATAGAAAAGCAAGAGAAAGATGAAAAAGAAGACAAGAATATGCTATAAACCTTGCCTCTCAACAAGAAAATATTGATCCCAACATTCAACCAAACAAAGATGATCCTAACAAAAAACAACATGATGAACAAGATATGAATTTGGCTATGGTCCCTTATGTCCCACTATCCTCCAACATTAGAGAATGGGACGATGACGACGATGATTTACTTATAGACAACTTCTACCCCGAGGGGCCCTACAGGTAAGTATCTCTAACCCTTTATCTCTCTCATGATCTGATTCCCCTGTGATGCGTTATGTGTTGTTTAGGTCTCCTAGGATGACCTCAGATTCTCCTATAAGGTTCTAGATACCAGGAGACCGCCTCTATTGTGACCTTCTATTTGTATCATCGTTCTTCTAAATTGCCTCTCTATGATTTCATTGTTGTGTGTTGTGTATTGCGGACATAGCATCATGGTTGATGACCTGGGGGCACCCTCCTACATGACTGTCCCTAAGACACTTGTTTCCCCTCTCTTATTTATTGTTTCCCTTCCTCTAGTGTTTCCATCTAGTGGGCGGATGATGAAAAACATTTATACTGATGCGGACCTATTGTCCCTTTCGTGAGCAATCAAAAAATGGACTATAGTTCCTAATATGACGATGGGATTGTATATCTTATTCAATGCTTGGCTAGTGGAAGCACTAGTGCTTTCCGCGTAGTGAATTTGATGATGTTTTCTGTCGCATATACAAACCTTAACAATACTGCTGCTCTATGCACCTTTGTTTGCCTTTGAATCTAGCCTTGGCGGTAGTCGATGCAGAGAGCTTCGTGATATAGACCCACAGTTATCCTCAAACTCTGGATTCGTGGTATAACCTTGGCTCTTTGTGTGGTTAATCATATGCATTGATGTTTTTGTTTATCATGATGTTGTAGACACTAACATGTTTCTTGCAGCGATGTGTTTATGGGAACATTTGGCGATCGTGAAATACATGTGATCTTTGGGGGCATGGGCTTTGCAAAAGTCTATGTTCCCTTGTATGTTTTCTTCCTACCTTAATGTGCTTGATATAAATGCATGATATCAACCACCTTAAGGTGGGGGCATATATAAGGTAAGCTATTTGTTATAGATGTTAGCAATGTGCTTGTCCTCAGATGCAAAGACTTGCGCCCCAGAGTAGTGCATCGCGCATCTTGAGTTTATTTGCAATTAATCAATCATGTAAGCCCTCTGCAGAGGGGAGATATCGAACATATCCTTTTTCTTAAGCTCTCTGTGGAGGCGGGGATGGTGTATTTCTCAAAGCAGATTGCATCATCCTGTCAATTTCAAAAGTCCTTTACGGAGGTGGGGAGTGGTTCTATGACTAATTCAACCCTTACGCGTGTCTTTGATGATTGTTGTGGTGAAGCCAAATCATCGGTGTGCGCCTGTAATGTGCCTGAGATGGTGCTAGACCTAGAAATAGGTACACTCCGTCATTTGTCTGCTGTGTTTTCTTCATATCTTGAAGTGTGTGTGTTTTGGCGTGCTTGTTTTGTGTGGCATGTTTGTTTCCCCATATGTAGAGACCAGCGCTCTTAGGTAGTGCTTCATACATTTTGGGAGGTTTTACATGTCTTGTGTGTGTGTTGCCCCATATATATAGAGACCTACGCCTTACAGTAGTGCATCATGTATTATAAGAGGTTTGTTTACTTTCCAGTACTTGCATTTTCATTTCATATATATGAGAAAAAGAAAAGAAAAGATATAATTTTTGTCTTCCATGCATTAATGTGTCTTCTATGCATCAACTGTCTGCTTCATGTTCTGCATGAATGTAACTATCTTCTCCATGTTTTGCATGCCTGTTACTGTCTTCTATGTGATTGACGTGTCTTCTTGATGCTAGGTGTGTTTGTTATGTTTGTGACCTTACTTTAATGCATGTATTGGCCTTGCATTTATACATACATTAAAGTGTGGGCTAAATGTAACATCAGAAAATGTCCCCTTGGGGGCTTTTTCCTCATAAGGTTTAGCTCCCAGGTCTTTAGCATGTATTTAGGATATTTTAGTTCATATTTTGGCATCCCGATGGAATGAGACCTAGGTTTCTTGGCATATTGGGCCTAGATCGACCCCTTGAGCTATACCCTGCCCAAAATAGGGGGGAGGACTTGGGCGCCCGAGCCCTAGTCCTACCCTATTTTGGGGCAGCCCTAATTTCTGGGTGTCAGTTTGTGACCGTTATTAGGTCCCTTTGCCGACATGGTAAGTTTGAATTTCAAATATCTTGGCTGGAGTGCTTGTAGGCATTCATTTGAAAACTAGATGATTACTAGCAAGCTATTATGTTCTCAAGGTAATTCAAGGCCTTCTATTGTGTTGCAAGAGTAGACTTGTGTGTTTTATGTGTTGATATTTGCAGATTTGAGCATCAATCTCTTCATGGCATGAAGAGCATCTTCCTCCAAGGGAGCTTCACTACAAGGTGATATCATTGTGTTTCCTGTCATTGTTTTATTTGGATTTGGCCTCTTCCTCTAAGGGAGCTTCACTACAAGGTGATATCATTGTATTTTCTATCATTGTTTTATTTGGATTTGGCCTCTGCCTCACAAGGGTACACTCTCTGAGGCATATTGGATTAGACAATATTACTTCGTCACTCTTCTTGCACCACTTCCATGCATAACTTTTTTCTTTGATATATTCACATCTTTCTTGTTTTTTCTTAGCCTTCCTTGACCTAAAGACATCATAGTATTCCATGGAATCCATTCAAGTAGCTGATTTTCAAACATATCCTCAAACAATGCCTCATTCAAATCTTCTTGCACCAACTTGCTTTATCCTTGCATTGTTCTTGGATTCCTTGATCCTTCCTTGAGCTCATCAATGAGCCTTTGATGATGATTTGAACATGAAAATAATTTCCTTGGAGGATTAAATACCTCTATGTTATCCTCAAATTTAGTAGCGGTTAATTTATAGGATGAACCCTACGAAACTTGTCTGTTTCATACCCTACAGCTCTAAGAATGCAAAACAAGGAGAATCTCATTTGCCCTCGTGTGTGGTCCCCTAGCCCCAGAAAATTCATCCGAGTATCGTCTCATTTTAGTTTCTCGAAGTTTGTGAAAATGATTGAAATGGAAAACAAATCAAATTTTAAGTTTGATGATTTTTTAGAGTTAGAGTATTTTTGTCAACATGCAAGGGCGGTATTTTTTCTGCCACTACATGTTGGTTTCCTTGTTACATGCACTCGCGGTGATTTTTACTGCCAATTCATGGTAAGCTTCTTTGTTATATGCAGAGGCGGCAAAATTTGTGGCCATTGCATGTTACCCCTTATGATAGTTGCAAGGGTGACAAATTTTGCCACCCAAGCAACTGTCAATTTGTCTAATGTGTAATAAGCACACTTAGAGTTAAGGCTTTTAAAAGCTTTTTAGTAGTTTTTAGGGGTTTTATTTTTCATTGTTTTTTTGATTGTTTTCTTTTGAAGTTTCCTTGTTTCCTTTAGCTAACATGCAAACCCCCTGACGCGCGTGTTGGAGTAAACTTATTTAGGTTTGAGCTAGGGTTTTTCAAGTGACTCCTATTTTCTTCTTTCCCAGGTAAGTCTTTGTTGTTTTCATCCTCATTACATTTATTTTTTGCATTAGGGTTTTTTTTTTAAAGATATGCTACAAGTTGGTTTTTTCCCTTTTAGGTTTAAATCCAAGTATTTATCTTCGTAACCCTATCATTTTTTATGATGATTTTGCTTTTTGATTTCAGAATCGACAGTTTTCACCACACTAGTCATCTTATTAAACTTTGTTTTGAGTTAGTGTTAAAATGTTTAAGCTTGATTGTTTTTATCCTTTGAAAGATCCATATTTTTTGCCGATGTCTTTGTTTCTTGAGAATATCTTTTTGACTTAGCTACACAGGTGATGGAAAATACCGGCCTTGCAAGAGTGAATTCCTCCTGTATGCATGGGCGGCAAAATTTGCCACCCACACAAAACTAAAGTTTCTACCAAACATGTATAGGCAACATTTTTCGCCACTAATATATATCCACAATCTTCTACCTATGATATGCTAAAAACTTAGTCACTTTGCCTAGATGTAGGGGTGGCAAAATTTGTTGCCCATACATTAAAGTTATACCCTATATAATATGCACTGTCGGTGATTTTTCCAACTTATGCACTTAGCAAGTTTTATTCCTTGCATAAAAGTAATATACCCCAAGATGCATAAGCGTTGATTTTTCCTGCTTTAACACATGATGAGTTCTACCCCACATGTAAGGGCAGCAAATTTCACCGCCCTTGTAGCAAAGTAACCTACCTCACATGCAGAGGTGGCAATTTTCACTGTCATTACATCACTCCCTCAAATTTCTCCAACTCTAGGAAATTTTTCCTTTTGTCAACCATTGCTTGTTTTCACTCTGTTTCTCACCTACATCACTCTCTAGCCCCGCTAAGCTCATGCTCTTGAACATAATTTCCATCATTGCAGTTTCCTATTTCTATTTTTTCCTAACACTACAAAATCATGAATCTTATGTTGTAGTTTCTTCTACATGTCCTCCGAGGTCCATCTTTTGACAAAGACACTTGTGATTCAGATGATTGACCCATCACCAAGGAAAACAAAAGTCATGAAGTATAAGTATCAAGGAGTATTTCATATGACATCTGTAACATGCAATGTGGATGAGATCAAAGACATTGAGATTGATTATGCGGACATGGCTAAGTTTGTGGACAGAGCAAAACAACAACCCCTCAATCACTTTATGAAACGAGTTGTAGAGAGCAACATTCACTTGGTGGATGCTATCCCTGTTGTCGCACATAATCCTGAGTTTGTACTTCAAGTGGCGGCACACTACAACAAGGATAATAGGAGTGTCATTGATGCTAACAGGAATGTGATTACAAGATTGGATCTAGAGTTCTTGGATAAATCTTCATGTGTCCTAGTTTTAACACCTGTGTGGAGATTGATCTTGATTATTCTCAGAAAGAAAATGATAAGGATCCCAAAGTAGCAAAGAAGGTAATCAATATCAAATGGCTAAAGTTAGCAAGGCCAAATCTCTTGAGATTGCCTAAAAGCTTTCCTAGGAGTGATTTCATTGAAGAAATAAGTGATTTGATTAATCTTCTCAGTAGGGTAAAGGGACTTTCTACATCTTCCACTTTTCATGAGTAGATGTACTTCTACATCAAGGTAATATTGAAGGGAAATAAAAGGATATTTTGAGGTGAATAGATTAGAAATGCCATACATGAGAATCTTACTAAGGTGTCCACTACTTCTAAGTTTTATATGGCATCCTATCTTGTTTACGCTGCTGGCTTCATGAGGAGTTTTTCAAATAGATGTCATGAGAGGGAGATTGGAGGGTGGTGCCAGTGTATCAATATTATCCTCAATTGAATTTTAAGGGAGCTATCCATCATTTCAGGAGGGTGAATGATGCTTTATTTTTTATTTTCATGTGTTTTTTTATTACACAATTAGAATAAAAGAGAGTTTATGATGAAGATTGGGCAATAGTGAATAGATTTGGTTGTTTGTATCTACAATTTCCTACTTTCACTTATCTAAGAGTTGGGTATTTCCAAGGTTATCCCTATATGTTACCAAGGTATCCAAGTGACAAGGTTGTGTTATTGGAATTATGTTGACAGATCATTGTTGTGCATAATAAACAAATGGAGCTGAAGAAACCTAGTTTTATGTTCCCGATTAGGATTGGTAGGTATTCCATTCATACCTATACTAAGGCTAAAGCCATTGAATATGAAATGCAACTTGTTACTATGAAACATTTCAAGAGAAGGGTTAACATTAACTACAATAGGGTTAAGGATAAAATGAAGAATAAATATTTGTCTCATGTTCCAATGGTAGAGGATGTCTGGGATGATCTAAGGATAGAAGAAGACATCATGAAGATGGACTATTGCCAGTTGACTTTAAGTCAAGTTGAAGATTTGGAGTTGGTAGACATTCCAAAGGATATGGTGGATGATGGTAACATTCTGAGTCCTTCTTATGTCAGTGAGAATATTGGAGGTTCTTCTTTGCCTATTATTCAACGGTCAAAGAAAGAAGTCACTTCAATTAGGAAAATATTCAAACCCATCTTGGCAAACACAAATATATGGCTGAAAGGTAAAGGAATCTGAAGAGGAAACTCAAGAGCAAATAGGTAAGAAGGCTGAGTTGAGGACAAGAAAAAGTGATGCACCTAGTTCTAGCAAGGCTACTAAGGAGCTAGCTACTAAAGAGATATCTTTAGAGGAAAGAGAAGAGATCAAACAAGAAGAAGAACATGAACAACATGGAGGACCCATAGTGTCTCCTTAGAGTGACATTCCACAAGAGCCACATGTTTCTTCTCCTTTGAATACTTTCTCAGTGCCTTCTTCTATTCCCACTGCCTCAATCACCTTGATTATTTCAATAAACATTTAATCTTCTAAGTCTCCTCTATCTTTGCATCCATCCACGTCCATGGTCACTTTTGATGGTCTCAAGTAGAATTTGGAAACCATTTTTGGGCCTTCATCTTCTTTACCTAGTCTACCCTCACCTTCATTTGATATGGATCCTCAAACTAATTTTAAATAACTCGTGACTAGTTCTGAGTGAAATCCAAGTGTTGATGTTCCTGGTGCCACTTTTACAAATATTTCTCTAATTGTAACTTCAACTTGTGTGGGTGCAGCTCCTTCTACACTGACTATAGATTCTACTTTGGAAACAAATGTGTTAGTACTTCCTCCATGGCTTTCAAGTATACCCCGAATAGAAAGAAGCAAGCCATCTCCCCAAATGGCTTTGACTTCAAGAAATTGACACCTATAAAGGCCAAGACCAAGAAAAAGCTGAAGCCTCTCTCTAGCCTACTGGAAGACAAAGGTCATAAATATGTAGAGATATCTCAAACTCTTCCTGATGTAACTATTGAGGAGTTTAATATGAATGACTATTCAATCTCAAGAATTGAGCTAGGAAAGATCACTCATGAGAGTGCAAAAGTTGATGTTCAATCTACTCTGAATTCTCTAATTGTAAAGTTTGATCATGAGAAGAAAATGAAGGATTAATACAAGGCCAGAGAAAAATAGTTGATTGCTGTGCTACGAAAAATCTCTTTGTCCTCTGAGCCAGTATAACCTATGGCTATCACTATTGAAGATCCTATCATCAAAAAGGTTGAGAAGATACATGCAAGGGGGAGAGTGGTCAAGGAATTTCTAGAAAGAATGATTGCACAAGGTGCACTTCTTCTAACAACTTTTGTGGAAAGAAGAAATAAAATGGGAAAAGTAAGGGCCGAATTGGATGAGTTAGTTGATATGTTGTCTCAACAACTCGAAGACATGGATGAAAGTCTAGAAGAGGGTGCAAATGAAGAAGTTGAAATTGAAAACTTTGATAGGGATTGGGATCATTTCCAATCGTGAATCATATGTTGAAACTAAAGAGAGCTTGATTCATCAAATCAATGTTCTAAAAGATTTAATCAAAGACTTGTAGAGCACCTGGGAAGTTAGTGAAGATAACGATGTTAGTCTTCTCAACAGGCTTGAAGAACTCCCATGCAAGTTAGTAGATGATGATCATAAGTTTCTTTCTACAGAGGAAATGGTACAAGAATTCAATAGCATGTTTCAAAAAGTATTTGAAGAAAAAGATTTTTCAGTGACTTCTATGGATAAGCTATTGGATTATTAGTTGACTCTAGATAATTTTAAGACAAATTTGGGGAGGTACGAGAAGATAGTTACCAACATGAAAAACTCAATAACCAGGGCTCATGCTATTTCAAAGAACACTTCAATGCTAGATAGCAATGAAATGCAAGCGGTGCTGATAATGTACAAAGAACTCATGAAGAAGGACATTGATGGGAGTTGATCAGTTGATCATGCCTTAGATTATTTTCTAAGCATTTCTTTTATGCTTTTTGTATTTAGTTTT
Organism: Cunninghamia lanceolata; assembly: GCA_027924645.1. Lineage (NCBI taxonomy): Eukaryota > Viridiplantae > Streptophyta > Pinopsida > Cupressales > Cupressaceae > Cunninghamia > Cunninghamia lanceolata. The sequence continues at coordinate 2,771,517 of BSBN01000619.1, read as the reverse complement.
GGACATATCTACTTGTACTTTTCAAATGTGTAATTACATGTAGAAATAAGGAAAGTCCAAAAACAATGAGGACTCTTATTATTGAATAAGTCATAGTTAGTTTTACTTTCCCTATTTTTGCTCATGGCCTCTCACTATAAACAAAGAGGGCCTCTTTTGTAAATGTTATCTTTTAGTTATTGAAGTGAAACTTTGTCGAATTGAAGAGCATTTTGAAACTTTGTGTTCAATTTGTAAATAAAAAAAATTATCAATAATTTATAGGGGTAGCATGGCCAAAATTCTATTTTTCAAGATGTGTCCACTTTGAAAATTAGTAAAAAAATCAAATATTCATTAAAAATTATTACAAAAATTAGGTATAAACTACATGTTGTTAGCTAATTTCTCAGCGAAGCGATTTTAAAAATACCAAAAAAAATTACCCTTTTGAGGGAGTCACGAAACATGCTATGTTATGTTTTTTTGATAGAAACAACACCAATTTCTGTGGCTCCCTCTTTTAACCCCCTTAATCTATACCATTTAAAAAAAAATAGTAGTTTAGAAAGTAGACTCGAAGCACTATGAGCATTGTTTTGGTTGCATCTCCAAATTTTGAGTGTAACTATGCTCAATTTCTCATCCAAGACCAACATTTCCTAATTTTAGAAAATAAAGTGGCCACTTAAGACCCCTTTTTGGCCCCCCATCTTCTTGCACTTACCCCTCTATTATCTAGAACAAACTGCACCATGCTGTCAATTGAAAAACTGAGTTGCAGACCACCAAGAAGCTTCAAACAAAATGGAGGCATGCAATGCACATTCAAGAACATGTTCACAAAACCACAAGGTCAATCATTCACTTCTGGAGGAATGCAGAGCATTCTAGTGGGTCTTCAAAACAACACCATTCTACCATAGCACATTCTAGTGTTCTATCATACATAAATTTCACAGCAAAGGGACATATGATTTGAGACTTTGGAAATAGTACCTTTACTGCCTTCTTGACACAATCTTAGAACTGCATAGCTGAAGAAAGAGAAATCCTTTATTCATTCAATGATAATTGCAGATACACACCACAGTTAAATACTTGTGATGAAACTGAAACAGATGAAACTAAAACAATTGCATAACTGATGTAACTATTAAATAGTTACTAAACAATGTAATATGCATAGTTAACCTAAACAATGCACGCTAACATTCCCCCCCTTATTACATTGTTCCTGCAATAGTACCAATGGACCCCCCCTAAATGCTAAAAAACTCAACAAAGCTAATTACATAATATGAATACATATTTATAGAAGATCTTCTCCCAAAGAACAAATCTTGAATCAAGCAAGGCTCCATCATGTTGTCTCGTCTACCCTCGGAAAGGCGTAGCTTAGAGCTCTGTTCTTGAGCTCTTTAGTCCCAAGCTCTTAAATCACAGTCTTGAATTATTCAACAATGACCCCTAAGAGATACGACAGATCTCTGCCATGTTGTCTAGTGACCGCAAAAGGGTATAATTCAAGATCATATACTCTTTGAAGTTTACTGGACAACAATCCATATTGAGCTCAACACCAAACCCCAAACCTATCTCCAAAACAAAATCTTCATAAAACTTACATTCTTCAAATCTGTCAGCTCTGTCAGCATCAACAAAGAAAAACAAAACAACCAAAACCAAAAATGCTTCTCATGTAAAGCATCATCTCAAAGCGAGAAGCTAACTTGAGATGATGGTAAATCCTCCATCCTCCGATGCCGCCTGCCTCCAATATGACCTTGCTCAAAGGGCATATCCACATAAATTAATAGTACCATCTGGTGGATCCTCATCCTCAATATTTGGTGGGTCCTTATCATCTTCAATGCAAGAAAGATTTCCTTCATTTTTGAGCTTTCCTTTAAGAACATCACTCGCTTGAGTTCTACAATCCCAAGCTATGTGACCATTTTTCTTACAATAAAAACATTTGATTCTCTTTGATCTCTTGTACTTGCTTCTTGAAAATAATGCTTTCTCCTGAGGATCATCTTCTGAATCTTCTGTTGTTCTCTTCTCTTCTGATAGAAGAGCAAAAATCATACCTTCTAGAGTTTGTGAAGATATTTGACTGAGAGTAAAAACAACATTGTTGTATTTTGAAGGCAAGCTATTTAATAGGATGGCCCTAGCATCATCATCATCTACTGTAACCTTAACCTCTGCTAGCTGTCTAATGAGAGACTACAAGTTACTTATATGATTTGACATTGTGATTCCATCTTCCATCTTAAATTGAAATAATTGAAGTTTTAGAGAAAACTTTGCATTAACGGCTTTTGCTCCAAACAATTTATTCAGATTATCCCAAATTTCGGCTAATGATTTATCCAAATCAATATGGTGCAATTCAGTATCAGAAAGAGCAAGACCAATTATAGCCTTGGCTTTATCATCTCTACTACTACAATCTAATAACTTATTTGCATCTGTAGGTGCTTTTTCCTTTCCACTGACTATTGCCCATACATTTTTATTCATTAGTTGCATTTGAATTTTCATTCTCCAAGTATGAAAATTGGAACCAGAATACTTGTCTAATGGGATCTCCATTTAGATAATACTCAAAAGATTGACTTCTTACTCAGACTTAAATATATTTTCTTATAAAATTTGCACTTACATACACACTTCCATACATACCAATAATGGACTTCCACTTTTCTTTGATTGCCAGGTTTTGCAGACTATGTCTTCCTCTTTTAAGTGCACAGTGCCTTTGTTATGAATCATAGATGAACTTCCCACATGATTTCCATGAAAATTTGATGGATAAGAGTAACTGTGTGTCCACTTATGAGGTTGGAAATTGCTTGATGCATAACAGTTAGATATTCTAGTCTTCAACAAAATGTGATATGAAGAATAACAAAATCAGCGTGAGAATCTCAACTTCAAGAAGTTCCTCATGGATTTCTTCAATGATCTCTTATATTCTCCTCAAATCTCATCATCAAATCACAACATAAAGCTATTAGTGTTACTCCATTGTTTAGTTTGTGTTGGTTATGCGGTTCATTCAGTTTTGCTCAGTTCGTTGTAACTGTAATGCATTGTAACTATCAACTCTGTCCGCATATATACATGATGTATCTGCACTTTAGGAGATAAGCATGAATAAAACTATTTTACTTTGCTTTATTTGGTATCAGAGCAGCCATAGAGGAGGTGCGATTTGAGGCATCAGTCTGCTATGTAAAGTGGAGCATGTTCTAAGAGGATTGAAAATGGCGTGGTCTTGGAGCCACTTGATTCAGAGCTAAGACAATAGTTTTTGAGCCCTTCATGATGCGCAACCTCTTGCAGGAATCTACAAACATTTCCCAAGGCACGTCTCTCAAGCATCAGATCTCTCACAAGAGCAATTTGATGGGTCTGTTGAATGGATCAGAATACGTGAAGATCATGAAGGAAGTTGAGGTATTGTTTCTGTAAGTTGTGGTATTGTTTTGCAAGCTGGGGGTTGAATGCATAATTTCTATTCTTAATTGATTACTATTCTCATTTGAAGATATATGGTTGGGTATATAGAGGAGATTATTCATCCATCACCAGATTCAATTGAATGCCATACTAGCTATTCAAAACGGTCTACTCCATTTATTAGAAGGTGTTTTTCAATAGCTTGCCTTAGTAAGATAGAAGGTGATCAAGTTCTGCTGAGGTGTGTAGGAAACAACCTTGGAAGGAAGCATCGAGTTTGAAGGCCTTTGTAGGTAGATTGAAGACATTTGTACTCTCTACTGTAGCGGTTGTTGTCTGGACTGAAGTTTCTCTATCCAAGCCATTTGTAGCACTCTTCATAAGGCACCTAAAAGAGGAAGACATAGTCTGCAAAACTCGGTAATCAAAGAAAAGTGGATGTCCATTGTCGTCTCAAATTGGTATGTATTGAAGTGTGTATGAAATGCAAATTTTATAAGAAAATATATTTAAGTCTGAGAAAGAAGTCAATCTTTTGACTATTATCTAAAATGGAGATCCCATTAGACAAGTATTCTGGTTCCAATTTTCATACTTGGAGAATGAAAATTCAAATGCAACTAATGAATAAAAATTTATGGGCAATAGTCAGTGGAAAGGAAAAAGCACCTACAGATGCAAATAAGTTATTAGATTGGAGTAGTAGAGATGATAAAGCCAAGGCTATAATTGGTCTTGCTCTTTCTGACACCGAATTGCACCATATTGATTTGGATAAATCATTAGCTAAAATTTGGGATAATCTGAATAAATTGTTTGGAGCAAAAGCCATTAATGCAAAGTTTTCTCTAAAACTTCAATTATTTTGATTTAAGATGGAAGATGGAATCACAATGTCAAATCATATAAGTAACTTGCAATCTCTCATTAGACAGCTAGCAGAGGTTAAGGTTATAGTAGATGATAATGATGCTAGGGCCATCCTATTAAATAGCTTGCCTTCAAAATACAACAATGTTGTTTTTACTCTCAGTCAAATATCTTCACAAACTCTAGAAGGTATGATTTCTGCTCTTCTATCAGAAGAGAAGAGAACAACAGAAGATTCAGAAGATGATCCTCAGGAGAAAGCATTATTTTCAAGAAACAATTACAAGAGATCAGAGAGAATCAAATGTTTTTATTGTAAGAAAAATGGTCACATAGCTTGGGATTGTAGAACTCGAGCAAGTGATGTTCTTAAAAGAAAGCTCAAAAATGAAGGAAATCTTGCTTGCATTGAAGATGATAAGGATCCACCAGATATTGAGGATGAAGATCCACCAGATGGTGCTATTAATTTCTGTGGATATGCCCTTTAAGCAAGGTCATATTGGAGGCAGGCGGCATCAAAGGATGGAAGATTTTCTATCATCTCAAGTTAGCTTCTCACTTTGAGATGATGCTTTGCATGAGAAGCATTTTTGGTTTTGGTTGGTTTGTTTTTCTTTGTTGATGTTGACAGAGCTGATAGATGTGAAGAATGTATGTTTTGTGAAGATTTTGTTTTGGAGATAGGCTTGGGGTTTGGTGTTGAGCTCAATATGGATTGTTGTCCAGCGAGCTTCAAAGAGTATATGATCTTGAATTATACCCTTTCGTGGTCACTAGACAACATGGCAGAGATATGTTGTATCTCTTAGGGGCCATTGTCGAATAATTCAAGACTCTGTGATTTGAGATCTTGGGACTAAAGAGCTCAAGAACACAGCTCGAAGTGACACCTTTCCGAGGGTAGACGAGACAGCATGATGCAGCCTCACTTGGTTCAGGATTTGTTCTTTGGGAGAAGATCTTCTACAAAATATGTATTCATATTGTGTAATCAGCTTTGTTGAGTTATTTAGCATTCAGGGGGGGTACCTTGGTACTATTGCAGGAACAATGTAATAAGGGGGGGAATGTTAGCGTTACTCCATTGTTCAGTTTGTGTTGGTTATGCGGTTCATTCAGTTTCACTCAGTTCGTTGTAACTGTAACGCATTGTAACTATCAACTCTGTCCGCATATATACATGATGTATCTACACTTTAGGAGATAAGCATGAATAAAACTATTTTACTTTGCTTTAAAAGCATGAAAAAAAAAATGAAATGAACTAGTAAATCTTCTATTAATGCATTCAACTCACGGCCTCCGCAAGGATCTTTGCCAGAGGCTACACTACTCATGCCTCCCTTTATTCTAACACATCATTACAGGTTGTGCCATTGTAGGTTCTATTTCTTTGTCATATTTCATGCCTTACAACTATGGAGGAATGTGGAGTATTCCATTGTCATGCCAGAAACATCTTCACAAAACCAACTTTATCTTCCAACTGTTAGCTTAAAAACATCCTTTCAGTGATCAAAACATCATGACACTTGGAACATACATAAAATGACACTATATGAAACTATTTCCCAAACCACGGAAGCTCAATAGCACAATGATGAAAATGTAGAGCAATCTTCCAGATAGTCTTCAGAGAGCAGACATTCTAAAACAAAGACTATTCCTTGCTTCTGGAGGCCAAGCCTTCATTGCATTACCACATACAACTTATGATCATTAGGATAGATCATACAACATGCTTCAAGCCATCAGGCATCCTTCCTTAACATCTAATTCTCTTAGTGCTTCTAATTCCCATATTAATAATGCTTCAAACTCAACTCTTCTTTGATTAGGAATGTATCTTTTATGACCTCCAATCATGAGCTTTCTCTTCCTTAGGAATATGCAACTATGAACAATATCTTATTTTCATGATAGTGTTAACATCAATGTATGCTATGTTAACATCAATGTATGTTATGTTGACATCAATGACAACACATATGGCCAATAGATCCAAATGATGATAAGAAACAATGATATCACCTATGTGATGATCCCTTAGAATGATGAAGATTGTTCAACTCCCAAGGTGGATAGATGATAGCTTCATGCCTACAACAAACACATAATAACACACAAATCTACTGTAGAATCACAATGAATGCCCTTTCTTCAAGATCTCAAGTTGGATATCTCTATCTAGGTTACAAATGAACTCAAAAACACACTTATATATATGCTTTCCCACTCATAATCATAAAATTAAACCAAAAGAGCCGACAAGGATAAACCTTTTGAAAGGTCCTAGGCTAACCTATACCTAATTTTGCCTTGACCAATTAGGAGGGACTTGGGTGGTGGCACCCAAGTCTTTTGGCTCCTTTTGGGTCTTGGATAAGATAAGTGAAGGGGCCCTTATTCCCAATTTACCTTGGTGTTGGGAAATTTTGTATTGGGATGAACATTTAAAATGTATAATGTAATAGATGGGACCTAGGAGCTAAACAAGGAGGTAAAAAGACATGTGGACACCTTTTTACTCCATAATAGGAAGAAATTTTGCTATGTATTTTATATCTTGTGGGAAGCTAATTGTGTGACCAATGTATTTGTATTTCCCTTTGCAAGGGGTTACTTGTAATATTGGATTTACATGTGCTATGACCATCTCTTCTACTTGAATGAGATTTTTGAAGACAATAGGTTGTTAAATTGGGTCCATATTGTCTAATGATGAAATCAATGTATGCCTTTCTATTGAAACATCTTCTACAAATAGAATTATTGTTTGATGAATAGAAAAACATGTTGGGGTAGCATTCCTTGCATATAGTGCATGTTTGTAAGTTTTATACTACATCTATACTATGTCAAAAAAATGGATTCTATCATGAACTTAGTGTTGTTGTTTGATGATATTGCATTTTGTGATCCATGTTGCATTTTTTTACTTGTATGAGTTTCATAGTAGGGTTGATTGTTGTTTTGGCATGTTGATGGATCTACTATTTAAATTGGTAATTTTTATTCTATCTTTTGCATATGGTGATAAACACAAGTTTAAATCCTCTTTATGACAAGCACAATAAGCTTGACTTCTTTTATGACCTAATAGTTTTAGGAGTTCTATTTGATGGGATTCTTTTTTAGATTTTTATGGGGTGGATTCCATCATATATAAAGCAAAATTGTAGGCTAGATTACTAATATTGATAACCAAAAGACATGCACTACTATTGAGAAAAAGGAATGCAATTACAATTGCTTAATTCTTAAGAAATGTATTCGACATGAATACAATCTAATATGAAACATATAAAACTAAAATCTAGTCAAAGTTTAACATTTTGTGACATAGATATACATAACTTGTATCTAGAAAATTATACTTATAAATTTTCTTATACATATTCTTCCATGGAAAACAATAGATGTAGGTCTAATTGTTCTTATTAGTGCACAACTCATTGATTTTAGTAAGCAAGAGGATGCTCTCTATAGTGAAATCTATCTTCTCAACTTTAGTGATTGTTGTTTTCAATTGTACTTCATTATTGTATGTATGGTTTGTGCATGACAAGGTGAAGAGGAATTGCCTAAGAAGCACATTTTTTATTATCTCCTCGTTACTTCTTTTTGCCTCATGATTGAATTATAGGGCATATAATTCTTTTATAGAGATATTGATGAGATTAGTTTCAATCTCATCAAATGAAACTACCCATATTATATTTGTATGATCCTTTAGTTTCACATGAAGTATCTACCTATAATTACAATCAATTCAATCAATTGAAAAGACCCCCAATAAAATTCAATCAATTGAAAATAATTACTAATAAGCAACCTAAAAAATAAAATTCACAATTGTGAAATTTTCAAATTTTCTTGTAAGCATTACCCATTGCACCCCAAATATGCAAGCACTAATTAACTTAAATTCTGAAAAATGTTTTCTTTTCAAACTTTCCACATAATATTTCAATTTTTAATGTAACATTTTTCCTTAATATCATTACCCTTAAACTCTCATTCCACATTTTTATGTTTTTTATGCCAAGGTTTAACCTAGCATACCATAAAATATGAATACTTTACGTCTCTAGAAAGCAAATGCCAAAATCAGTTAAAAAGGAATCGGTCTGCAGCTGTGAACCAGTCTGCTAAAACATCATCGTCAAACAATGCATACCAAAAATATATAATCACACCTTTTACCTTGTTAGTATTTTCAACACTGTGCTTAAGACCTTGCCGTACTTTACGCCTTAGGGAGAGGCTTGTGGACCGTGGGCAGAAACTTTAAAGCTTCCCATGACTATGATGATATCACGTGGGCTCTAAGATTATAGTACAGAAATAGATTCGAGATCTTATATTTGAGAGAGCTCAATCTATTTTGATTAGTTGAGAGTATTCTGCAAGAGTAAACTAACCTCTTGTAATGGGTTCTAAATCTTTTTACAATCTACATATTCTGTCCGATGCTGCTGCAGCTATATTAGCAAACTCACAAGAAACGTTAATGGATGCTGGCCAGCAACAAGGTTCAACTTCTACTGAAGCTCAGCCACTGAATCAATTTACCAAATCAACAAAAACATTAGGCGTTTCCTTTAATAAACACAAAAAGAGATGGGAAGGCTATATAAAGTGAGTATGCTACATTTTTAATGTCTTTTCCCATTTAAATAACATGTCCAGAAGTATCACATGTATGTGTTTTTTTAGGGTGAATTCAAAGAAAATATTTCTTAGCTATTTTTTCACGAAAGGAGCCGCCTCCAGAGCTCATGACAAAGCCGTATTTCACTTCAAAGAAAATGCAAGGCAGTTAAATCATGCTTCAAATGATTATCCTGAACAATCTGTGCTCCACTGGCGCAAATTATCTCCTGAAGCTTTTAAAGCAAAGATTAGAGAGGAGGCTCAAGGTTACTCGCGGGCAATAGTGGATGTATGTATTTTTTTATCAATCAGTCCAATCGTATTCTACTTAAACATCATCCATTTCAATGATTTGTAATTTTTTTTGAAAACTGTTGTTATAATGTAGGGATTGTCTGACTCAGCTGCTCAAGATCTGTTTGAAGAAATTAACAGAGTTGTGGAAGAAACAAAGCAAGCTACGACACTCGTATTACGCCGGTGGGGAGTGTCCAAATCCAGAACCAAATTCAAATATCAATCCATATCTTTTATTGAGTCGGCGTGTAAAAGGAGGGGGATTGAAAATTTTTAAAGGGAACTTCTAGATTTTAGAATAGTAAACATGGATCTTTGTTTAGGGTTGCTTGGTATTTATACAATTTTGGGGTGTTGGCTACTAGTTTTATTTTTTATTTTTTAATGGAGATTATTTATTTCGACTAAGAGTCGAGGAAAGAATTGAGGGGTATCCATTCCACCAAATTTGTTAGAGGGCACAACTCATCCTTTATGGTGTCTGGACCTTACACTAACCAAGACTTGATCCCTGGTGGGCTCATTCAGAACCTTCAATTTCACCAATAGACCAAGGATCCTTTGACATTACCCACTAACTTAAACATGCACACTTCATTAAAATAATTGTTATGTAATTGAGCCATAAATTTTGAGACAAGATTTTTACAGAAGTATCAATTCTTGTTATTGTGTTTGTGTCAACATGTGTAATTGTGTTTAAATTCTGTGTTTTAAGGCATTGCCACCGGTTTAAAGAAAATGAAGACGATCTCAGGTTTCATACACTTATGTAAATAATGTTACTAGACAATTTATTTGAAATCTTGAATACAGTGTGCGAAAACCTGGTATAATGATATAAGTTATCATGTTCGTTAGCCCTACAAACGGATAAGATTTGGGTATCAGAAACAATGCAAAACTTTTGCATATGAGGTGAATTCTTCCAAAAATGCTCGAGTACATCGACTACGCTCTAATATGCCGTGTTCAAATCAACTAGCGTTTATGGTGTATTTCCATCCTCCTCCTCCATTTTCATTGTCAATAGCTCTAATGATGAAATGACGAAATGAACAGACCTGCTAACCATTGCAAACATTTTGATTCTGGTTTCATTGAACAAACTGAGAACCAAAGGATTTATGGAGAATTAAATAGGAAGAGGGCATAATTTGGAGTAATTATAAAACTAAAATTTTAGAAGACATAGACTTTATCAAGGGATTTGATGAAAATGAACAATATTTTTACAGAATCTTCTTCAGTGATTGAGATTACTAATTCGTATAGAACCTAAACTATATGTTAAGGACTGAAGGCTCTTCTAGCTCTGGATAATCTCAAGATACGTATTCCATTGAAACTTTTGGCATACACGTGTTCTATGAATGTAGTCAAATTTATATGCAAAAGAAAAGAAAAATAAAAAAGAAAGGTCAATGGTTGTTACACGACTTGGAAAACTTGTTGGACATTACATAGCATTATGACGATAATGGTAGCGTTGAGTAGATTCTCTAATTTTTGAGAATCTGTTGAATAAGATCATGGTTTGTCTAAAGATATTTGTGGACTCTCTCTCAAGCTCACCGATGAATCTTGTTAAGCACGACAAACAACTACAGGGAGGTTGAGGTTGCTTGACTATCTCTAGTGTGCTTAGTCTTGCACTTTAAGAAGGAAATCAAGATTTTGTTTTAGATTATAATGAAACTAACCACCCTATTCATGATCAAGAACATTACAGATTTTGGTCTAGATTAATGATAATGAAACTAACCGCCCTATTCATGATCAAGAACATTGCAAATTATCTTTTGAAGATGTTGGAAAACATAGTTCAATCTTGAGGAATCTCTACAGTGAAACTCACATGCTTGGGATCAAGAAGGATGATATTTCTTGGCAACATTGGGAGAATTATCAAAAAAGAAAGAAAAGAAGATAGAAAACCTGAGTTATTCATAACTGCAAATGTTTGCACAATTGTGTTCAAAACATTCGAATGATATATTTTCAAGGACTAAAAGTGAGAACAAAATTGTCAAAACTACCATGACTCCCTTATTGTGAAAAATATGATGGTAACACAATTACAAAACTTTACAAGGATGAGGAACTCGAAGATGGAAATGTACTTCAACAACTAACTCATCTATATGAGGTAAAGGCAAGACATTGATAGTGCATGCCAATCATTTGTTGAAATGCTTCAATAAGGATCATCTACATGTCAAATATTCGATGAAATGCTACAACAATTGTTTGCACATCAAACTTTAACTAGGACTTGATTTTTTTTTTAATAAATTCATCCTTATTAATGTTTGTAATGTATTTATTTTAAATGAGCTAGTAAATATATGCTTATTTTGGGGCTTTGTATTTTATTTTAAATATTTTATAAAGTTCAAAGGGGAAAATGAAATAGTTGTATGGGAAAGTGAATATACTTTCTCTATAAAATATAAAATTGTATCATTTATGAAGGGATTATAGAGGGTTAGTATTGGTTACCACTTTGGCCAAGTATATAACAAATTGTACAAGGACAAGGTGCTTTTGTGAAAATTTGAGGAATAATATAACTCTAACAAGACTCTAATTTTCAATCTAACAATTGAGCATTATCTTTTCTTATTTTATATTTTGTTTCTATTATTTCTTACGATCCTTCCCTTGTAATTTGCAAATCTGATTCAATTCCAAGTAATCATTCTTATGTGGGTTTATTAAACTCTGCTTTTCTATTTATTAAATCTGTGCATCTCATTAATTTCTAAAATCATGTCACTATGGTGTATATTTGTTAAACTTTGAATTCTATTTTCATATCTTTTTCCATTCTTTATTTTCTCATTTGTGCTGAACAATCCCAAATAGTTGTCCATATCTAATCTACCTAGGGTTTCTCTGTTCTTCCCCTTCTCATTTTCTTTCCTTTTTATTTTATTTTTCCCTTTTGTACTTTTTGGTAAAAAGTATAGAAAAGCTCCAAAATACCCCATCTTACAAGGGAGTTTCCCTTCTCAAATGTAGAGGAAAATCACCCTTCCCATGGTTATTTCTCTAATGTTGCAAATTTATTTTGATGTCCATTGGGTGAGTCTTTAAAACAATCAAAGAAAGCATGATGACATAAAAGTTTGCCAATCATACCAATTATTTATGTGAGGCATTAACCAAGTGACTTCTTGAATTCATCTAAAAAAATCTAGGGATTTTTTACCCAATTGTTGTAAACCCTATGAGCTATAGGGTACACACGAATTTGACTTGAATAGACAATATCTACATCAACTAGATTATTATTCTATTGAAGAAAACTCTTTGAAATTATCTAGCTCCTATGATTCCATTAGATACACCCTTGTGAGATAGAATCAATGCTTTCCTTATATTTCCTCCACATGTTATTAATATTTTATAAAAATACTTTGTCAAATATTTATTTTCATTTAAACCTAAGAAAATTTTCTTAAACACTAATCTATCTCTCATGAGCTATCTAGCCATTCATCCAATAAAATAGAAAGAAGTAAAGGAGTTAGATAGATCTTTCACCAAGTGACTCTTAGAATGCATCCTTGTCAGTTTTCCTTAGACTAGAAAAGGAAAAGAGAATGTTGTTCTACCTAGCCACCCTCATAGTGGGTATCAAATTCCATAATAGTAATTATCCATGTCTTTGATGCTCATATTGCCAAGATAGTATGTCTCTTCTATCACTTGTTATTTATTTAGCCACCCATCTCTTAAAACCTTCTCTCATATATTTTCATCTTCCTCTAGATCAAACACATCAACATACACATCAGCAATATCTAAACACGTCTAAAAGAAACTCAGTGATAGCATAACAACTCATCACATTAGGTCAATCTAAACTAATTGTACATAAAATGGATGTACCTAATTTTTCATATAAATTTGGGTTGCATTTAGGGTACATTTAAACTCACATTACGTAACCTAACCAAATACTTTATCACAAGATCTAGTACGTTGAGTAATCCAATATTAGTAGAAGCCTTATCATTGATCAAAATTTTCATTTTTGCTTCCCCTATGACACATAGGATTGATGTACTTGGAAGATAAATTTTAGGTTACCTTAATGTTTTATGAGGTGTAAATTATCTTTATACGTAATTACTATATAAAGTGTGTAAGAATTATATAATTATTCAAAACAACATATTCTAATAAGATATATGCTAATTATAGTAAATCATGAGAGCTCTAGGAATAGAAATTGCAATTTCTCTAAGCTATTGAAAAAAACTAAGAATGTGGATAGAAAAACATGTTTGGTATGAAATATGAGATTGAAAATAGATTTTGAAATATTAAAAAATGGTTCTTGGAAAGTTTTAAGGACATGAGAGTCAATGATAGAGCTAGTATTCTACATGAGTGTCTAACACTATGGTGCTATATTCTTACAATGGGTGCTAAAGTCTTGTAGTGCGATGTTAATGTCATTGTAGACACTAGAGTTAGTAATGGATGCTCTTTTCCAACAATGAAGATGGGATTCCTAAATGAGGGCTAAATGTCCTAATTAGCTCCCAATCCCTAGTCCAAGGGACCTCAAGATTGGACCTAATTGTTAATGCACTATGTAAATTGCACCCTATCTAAGCACACTATCAATGATATGTCCTAAAGATAATGATCTAAAGCTATTATAAACTAGAATTAGCCTGAGATCTATTTGATGTGAGTACTCAAACTAGTAGAATTTCTTTGTATATGATGACTTATGAAAAATGGAGCCGAGGGTCTCAATTTATAGATTTTTGAGGATGGAAATGAAGGGCTAGGATTGAATTGAAAGATCAAGGGTGTAGATTGCTTGAGGATCCTCAAGCAAGGAGAATTGCACAAATGACATGATGAGAATGGTTGAGAAAATTGCTCCAAGATTCAAGGGATGATCAATGGATGAGATTGAAGGTTTCAATGCATGAATGGCTAAGATTAGTTAGGTGTATGACATGTAAGGCCTTATTTATGAAATGGCATGGTTTGGATTTTGTGAGGAATTAAAAATTGGATGAATAGTGCATGAATAGTGCCACATGGAATTTTAAATTTGCATGAATAGTGACACTTGGAGTGAGATGGAAGAAATAGGACAAGCATACACATTTTTGAAGATTTGACCATGCTTCCAAAGTACCACTTGTCATGTACATGCGTATACATTGAATGACAAGTGGACTTCTAAAAACATGGGGGTTTGTAATTGAGAATTTATTAAAATTAATTCTAATGCACATGTTTTAGAGGAAAATAATGATGATTACTAAAAGTAATCAAAAGTGGACAAAATAGGGAAATAAATAAATATGGATATTTATTTAATTTTTGATAAATGAAACGTGAACTATAGTTGCAAAATATTTTGATTTTTGGTGAAGGGGGAAGGCAAGGAATAAATTAATTAAATAATTAAAAATTATTTAATTAATGTTTGGATCGAATAGAGTGATGTAGGTGAATAGATTTGGATTACAAAAATAGATGAAAGTGGTTGTGACCATTTTCATGCATCTACACTCTTTAGTTTTGATCTCAATGTTCTTAAAAATTTAGGTATTTCTTACCTAAATTTCTTATCTTTTTTTCTAATAAAATCCTAAAAAGTGTCATTTGTACCCTTTTATTTCATTATGAATATCCAATACAAAAATTAAAGGTTTAAATATATAGGAGATTATATGATTTGGCTATAGAGATAGCCACCCAAGATCAAGAAAACCTAAAGGAAAGCACAAAGAACTTAGAAGATCAATATGATAGAATAAATTGTATTCTAATCAAAGGATACAATATAATAAGAATACTTGAATATGAGAGAAATACATTACTTGAATATGATCTATATAGGATACATTACAAAGAGATGTGAATGTACAACCAATATCAATAAAGGAAATGTAGTCAAATTTGTGCATAATATCTCCACTTAATAAGGAAATTATAAGTCACATGATAAAAGTACAACATGGATGAAAGTTCAAATTTTTGTCACACTTCAAGTCAACTTATTAGCATAAATTAATTTAAGAATTTCCAACTAAAAAGTAGTTTTGGTGAAACATATGTTATATAGATGGATTCATTCTATCTAAATTAGATCTGAGCCACAACTTTTTGAACTAGAAGTGTCTACTAAATACATATGTAGTATCACTTTGGGGCTAATTATAAAAAAAATATTTAAAATTTTTGATATTCTAGTAGCTCCTACTCATGTAAATAATCCTTTCTAAATAATCTAAAAATACCCTTTTTAGATCTCTAAGTATGGTTTGTAATTTTTTAAAAAATATTTCAATTAGTGTTTCTATTTATTTATTTTTTACTAAAAGTAGATCATCAACACTAAAATATAATGTTGATTGTCATGTCAAGAAAAAATTAAATTTTATTAAAAATAAATAAAAATATGATGCACTAGATGAAGGATTCCATGTCAAGATGATATAATTTTTCCTATTTTGGATAAATAGTTAAGACAAAAAGTTACATCCCATCAAAACAATTGTGTTTTTGTTACACACAATTTCCAAGATTTATTTAAAAATATATATTTATCAAAATATGGGAAAAAATAATCCATGCACTAAAGTTTCATATTATAAATACCCAAACAAATGAAGGAAAAATATTACTAGATATATAAAGAGTAATGTCCCACCTAATCTTATTTTTTAACATTTTATCAACAACTAAACTATAGTGTCAGATTTACAAAAAAACACATTCTAATATTTTAAAATTATAACACAAAATACACTAAATTTTTTATTTTTATTAGTTTACATCATTTCAAAATTTGAAACATATGTATCTCTTTGCAGTGATTTTAGTTAAAAAATTAGATCAATGTTGGTCATTTCCTTTATAAAAGTGTTACACAACTTGGAACTTTCACCCACCTACCCTAGTAGATACCTACCTAAGTAAGGCTATCCTATTCTAGGTGCATAATATTCAATAAAGGAAATAAACTAAATTCAAGAAAAGAAAATAATGCACTAACACACCCTCATAAGCACAAATTTTGTGGGTATGTCGAGATGGATAGATGGGTCTTGGAAGATATGTCGCCATTTTAATTTTATTAGTTTACATCATTTCAAAATTTGAAACATTTGTATCTCTTTGTAGTGATTTTAGTTAAAAAGTTAGATCAATGTTGGTCATTTCCTTTATAAAAGTGTTACACAACTTTGAACTTTCACCCACCTACCCTAGTAGATACCTACCTAAGGCTATCCCATTCTAGGTGCATAATATTCAATAAAGGAAATAAACTAAATTCAAGAAAAGAAAATAATGCACTAACACACCCTCATAAGCACAAATTTTGTGGGTATGTCGAGATGGATAGATAGGTCTTGGAAGATATGTCACCATTTTAGGTACACATACAAAATGATTCCCCCAAAAGAAGAGAAAGAGAAAACTTCTAGGAAAAAACTCCCCCCATGAGAGGATAAGGAGAGAAGGGCTATGTGACTCCCTCAAAGGAATAGTGTCCTACACTCCCAAGAGAGCTCACAAAGGATGTAAATTTCTCTTAATGAAGGTTTTGGAGAGGATATTTGCAACCTACTCCAATGTAGGACAATACTAAAAGTCAATGACTTGCTCATGTATAAGTTCCCTAATGTAGTGCATATGGATCTTGAAGCATTTGGTTTGTTGATGATGAAGCAAGTTCTTTGAGATCTAAATGGCACTTTGGTTGTGACAAAAGATGACAAATGGCTAAAAAAATGAGATACCAAACTCAATAAGAATAAATTTTGAAACCAAAGAGCCTCATTGTTACATTAAAAACCCACCCAATAGTTAATCATAGTTAAAGAAAAAGAATTAAAAACTTCTTTCTTTGCTAATAAATGGGGCCAAAACCAAAGTGAAATCTATAGCCAAATGGAGATTAATGATAATAAACATCACTATCTCAATCATAATCTATATGTTTGATCAATTTTAATCATGTACCTACTGCATAGTAAATCACTTATCTATGGGTGCCTTTTTTTTAAAGTGAAAGATGTGTTTGGTAGCTTTTTAGTGGAGCTCATGTGGTTCCTTCATAAATCATGAAACCATGTTAATCACATATGATATGTTTGGGCAAGTTTGAGTTGAATGAGCCTACCAACAAGTTGATGATACAATGTGGCATCAAAAAGTAGAGTGGAACACTGAGCCTCAATCTTGACTATAGGTAGCAAGGGCTCGTCATGATAGGCTTATAATTAGCCATGTGAAATGGAGTTAGAAGATCAAGAGCATACTTGGTCTAAGACCAAAATAAGACCAAGTGATCTTGATCTCAAGAAAGTAATATAATAAGCCCAATTTTGTCATGGAAAACCTATCATGCAAAGAAAATTTAACTCTTCCAATGATGGGTGATGAGCTCCTTGTAATGATCAAGTCATTAACATAAGAATTAGAAATAAGTGAGAGTCATCCTATCTCAAGATGTAGACATTTGTATTTGAGTGGAATCATTATGTAATAATTTGATTGAGAGGAGTCCATATTGGGATACAAAGATCATGACGATTTTTTGAGTCCATAGACAAATTTCCTCAATCTACAAACCAATGAAGAATCTTGTATCAACCCATGTGACTACTTGATGCAAAGATGATTCTCCACTCATGCAAAAACACAAAAAATCTCTCTTCCTCACTCACAAGGTTCATAAAACAACAAAACCTCAAAGGTATACCCTGCCAAACATAAATATTGTGACAACAAAGACTTTCAAATTTTATTGAGGTTGAAAACCTAAATACAAATAAAATATCAACCATTACAAAATTACAAATATACTCGAAGTTGAATTTGTGGTCTTCAATGGCCTTTTTCCTACACACAAACAATCTGCCTGATTCCTCTAGTTATCTATAACACACTCTATTTTCTCCTCTGACATCCTACACGAATCTGCATACATACAGGCTGAATTCTTCCACCAAACTTTTTCACTATGTACATGCATACACAAGACTTCAACACTCTCTAACTTCAATATCTACGCCTTTTGAATACTCTTCCCTTCTATATATTCTTCGTTGACCCCTCTCCTTTATCTCTGGTTGAACCCGTTTACTCTATCTCCTCTTTGCTTTTATAAATATTAGAGGCTATTCATTATTTTTGAGATTGCCAGAATATGAAGGGCCGCAACTCAAGATTGAAGTTTTAAAATTAATAAATCTAAGTCAAAGACTCTTACTCTCTAATAGGCATGTGGGCTTATACACACCTCTAAATACCCACATCCAACCTATCCTTGTCTCTTCTTTGGCAGCCGAGCAGTTACAAAAACTGATTCAAGACAAAATAGGTTTAGGTTCGTTGGATGGTTCACCCAACCTAGGTGGCCACAAAAAAACACTCATAATATTGAATTACCATATACAAACGCCCCTCCTTAAATGGTTTATCAGATATATTGAAATATAATGGTAACCTTCCATGGATTGGACATAATTAAGAAGTCAATGGTAGGCATGGTTAGACAGCATAGAAGATTACATATGATTTAATACAAAGAATCTCCTTCCTTCGGTGTATGCATAAGCATCCCTCAAACATATAAACAAATTTAATTATTATAAATTTCATCTCCAATGCCCCACAACCTTAAAACAACACAATCTAACTGACATTACACACAATACATCCCATACACTTGTTGGCATAATAGTCATAATGGTATTACATTATAAGTTAAATAAATGTTAGTAAATAAAGCAATAGTTCATTTGTTAGTTTGTGGGAGTTAAATTCCCGTAAATAAGTTATTAGTTGGTCCACAGGAATTTGTAAGGCTTTACAAAACCACTATGATGTAATGTAAAATCATCAAGAAATCATCAATAAATTATTTAATGTTATTTTGTTGTGTATCATGGTTTGATTAATTGTCTCTGTATTTGTGCTCACCATTTCAATATGGTATCAGAGCAATATGTGATTCTGTGCTGTGAGAGAGCAATATGAGTTTGCTGTACCTGTGTGTGTATGGAGATACCAAGGTAACATGAGAGATGTAAAAGTTATTGCAGAATAGAAGGCATGAGCCAATTTGTAGAGGAGCCGTCCCAAATCAGTTAAACAAAGAATAACTGTTGTGTGGAAAATATATATTCTGCAAGGTAGAAATGAGAAATTGGTTGTAATCTGTTACTATGCATAAAGGAGGCACTACATGAAGGATTAATTTATGAAGTAGAAACTACCAGCATCACCCTATTTTTGCTGCTGTCGCCATTTTCAGATTGGTGTCCATATACTTTGATGCTGCTATCATATTCACATTTGTTACAGCTACAACAAATTTACCTTGTTAACACCATATGGGTGGAGAGGACACTGCAGATCGGTTGAAGTTGTTTTAGTGACTAAGAATCAGCGTTCAAGTATTGGAGGTATATTACCATAGTTTTGAGAGGCTAAAGCGTGGAAGAAGTGTGGAAAGAGAAGGTAAGCCATTTAAAATGAGGCGTGAGATTCATGAAACATGAAAAATTAAGAAATTCATCAAAAGTTACAAAGGTGCATTATACTTTATTTCCCTTTTGATTTTATGAAGTTTAAAAAACAAACCAAAAAAAGAGTCCACGTGAAAAATTTAAGAAAGTTTGGAATACATTTCTACTAGCATGGAGTAAATGTAAATAATTTTAAATAGCAAATTATTCAAGTCTATTTTAAAACTTCTAGCAGTTGCTTGAGTTTGAACTCGGTCAAGAAGGGAGGAAATTATGTGAAGAATAGAGGTACGATTGCTATGCATAATAAAAGGGGCAACTGGTGGAAGAAATATGCATTGTTTAGCCATTGATTCAGGCTACTGGGTATTTAGGCTATTCCATTATTGGTTGAAATTGATATCACCATTTTTTAATCATGGCTACACGTATAACAAATGTTGCTTGTGCTTCCAAGGCCTTTAAACACTCACATGCTTGTGCTATAAATGAGATTAATGTGACATAAAGTGTAGCAGAGTCAAATTAGAGGCAGCGGCATCAGAGGATGGAGGATTTTCCATCATCTCAAGTTAGCTTCTTGCTTTGAGATGATGCTTTGCATGAGAAGCATTTTTTGTTTTTGTTGTTTTGCTTTTCTTTGTTGATACTGATAGATTTGAAGAATGTATGTTTTGTGAAGATTTTATTTTGGAGATAGGTTTGGGATTTGGGGTTGAGCTCAATATGGATTGTTGTCCAACGAGCTTCAAAGTATATGATCGAGAATTATACCCTTTTGCGGTCACTAGACAATGATAGAGATCTTTCATATCTCTAAGGGATTGTTGTCGAATAATTCAAGACTCTATGTTTTGAGAGTTTTGGACTAAAGAGCTGAAGAACACAGCTTGAAGCTACGCCTTTCCAAGGGTAGACGAGGCAACATGAAGGAGCCCTGCTTGGTTTAGGATTTATTCTTTGGGAGAAGATCTTCTATAAAATGTCTATTCATATTATGTAATCATCTTTGTTGAGTATTTTAGCATTCAGGGGGGGTCCCTTGGTACTATTGTAGGAACAATGTAATAAGGGGGAATGTTAGCATAATAGTCAAAATGGTATTACATTGTTAGTTAAATAAATGTTAGTAAATAAAGCAATAGTTAGTTGGTTAGTTTGTGGGAGTTACATTCCTATAAATAAGTTATTAGTTGGTTCACGGGAATTTGTAAGGCTTTAAAAAGCCATTTTCATGTAATGTAAAATCATCAAGAAATCATCAATATATTATTTTATGTTATTTTGTTGTGGATCATCGTTTGATTAATTGTCTCTGTATTTATGCTCACCATTTCAATAACACTTTGATGAATATGCGGCAATGAAAGATCAGCTTCACTTGTTATGAATCACATAAGAGAAACCATTTCCAAGAAATGCCATTAGAAGCCCAAACAAACAAATGAAACTAAAAAAAATTAAACCTGCATTCTTTTTGGTTGATCTGCTGATTGCTAGTTTTCTCGAGATGCTCCTGCATCAAACACGTCAGGTAGAAAGTTTGTAAGCATAAGCTCACAAAAGTGGAGTTGAGTAGTAGGACTACTCTTCTAGGTTGTAAACAACCTGCAACAAAGTCCATCGTGGTGACAAGCATGATCAATTCTTTTTCATCCTCTTTGAGAATCTTTTTGGAAAAAACTTCACTCTCCTCCAACAAATCTACACTCTTTTCCTCCTTCCTCTGATGGACTCATGTACACCACGAATTGTCCTCCTCCTCCAAAGACTTTCTCCTCTCCTCTCCTCCTTCATGGGATCCAACCCACCATTATCTATCTTCTTCCACTAAAAAATCTCTCCACTCTTCTCCTCTTTTGGGGGTTTTAACCCACCACAAACCAACCACCTCCACCAAGTCTCACCTGCAGCATCATCTACAACTTCTATATGAAAATGTGAACTATCCACACACCAATTTGTAGCCACATAATCTCTTTTTCTTTTTAATTGTACTAACTCTTTATTCAATCTAGCAACAAACAAATCCACATCCACTCCATAAAAAATTTTAGAAAAATTACAACTTACATCTGCATACTTGGCTATTACAATAGTCTCTTTCATTATTTTTCTACTACACCTTCAATCTCCCTCAACTGTTCATTCCTCAAACAACTTCTCGATCTTCTCAATCTCTTCCTCAAGCAAGTCATGCTCTTCAACAACAACTAAATTTGGAACATCCTTACACAAATCTGCATGGAATAGGAAGCTCTCCATGTATCTACTTTCTTCTTGCTCTCTATCCGTTATTGTATTCATCATCTCAAATAAATTAGACTCAAGATACTCAAGTTTTACCTCATTGGATTTCTCTACTCCAACTTCTTTTCCTTCATTTTTCACTGCACTATTCAGCTCCTCGGGTTCATCTATTCAATCCCCTTCTAACAACCTGCCCATTTTCTTCACCTCTTCATTCTCTTCTTGGTTCACCCCTCTACAAACATTATCATCAATATTCATTAGATAAATACCATGAGGCCAATTTGCCTCTTCACTAGCTCCTTGTACTTGATTTCTTGTTGTTGCCTTCATCTTAGTTATACTCATCTTCTTATTAGTTTGTATATCATCCCCAACCTTTCGGTTCTTTGAACATGTCCTTTGAAAATTAACCTTTATATATGTGTTTTCTTGAGAACATTGTTCTCTTATTATTTCTACACTTTGCTCTTACTCTTTGCTTAGCTGAAAGACACTCTTGAACTTCATTCATGCCAATGATAATTAACTTTTTTTTTTTTTTTGGTTCATCTTCCAACCTTTGATATGACTGCTCATGTTCTATGAAGTCATCCTTGTTTTCATCTTTAATAGATCTCTCTCTGTTGGATCTATACAAGTGTAACGTCAGAAAATGTCACCTTGGGGACTTTTCTCTCATAAGGTTTAGCTCCTAGGTCTTTAGCATGCATTTAGGACATTTTAGTTCATATTTT
Source organism: Cunninghamia lanceolata (assembly GCA_027924645.1). Classification (NCBI taxonomy): domain Eukaryota; kingdom Viridiplantae; phylum Streptophyta; class Pinopsida; order Cupressales; family Cupressaceae; genus Cunninghamia; species Cunninghamia lanceolata. The sequence goes on along the minus strand of BSBN01000619.1, from coordinate 2,748,731 downwards.
GGCATTCCGATGGAATGAGACCTCAGTTTCTTGGCATATTGGGCCTAGGTGGACCCCTTGAGCTGTACCTTAGCCAAAATAGGGGAGGAGGACTTGGGTGCTTGCGCCCTAGTCCTACCCTATTTTGGGGCAGCCTTAATTTTTGGGTGTTGGTTTGTGACTGTTATTAGGTCCCTTTGCCAACACGGTAAGTTTGAATTTCAAATATCTTGGTGGGAGTGCTTGTAGTTGCATATATAAGCATGTGTAGGCATTCATTTGAAAACTAGATGATTAGTAGCAAGCTATTGTGTTCTCAAGGTGATTCAAGGCCTTCTATTGTGTTGCAAGAGCAGACTTGTATGTTTTATGTGTTGATATTTGTAGATTTGAGCATCAATCTCCTCATGGCATGAAGAGCATCTTGCTCCAAGGGAGTTTCACTACAAGGTGACATATCATTATGTTTTCTATCATTGTTTCATTTGGATTTGGCCTCTACCTCACAAGGGCACGCTCTCTCTATCTAATAAAGGTGTTTGGAAGACTTAAGTGTCCTTCTAGGGCTTGACTGAGGCAAGCTCCTAAACACCACAATCCCCAAACCAAGTTTTCATGATTGTAGGTTATAGGTTGAGGAGCTAGACTGAGTGGAGTTCTAGAGGAGCATATTGGAGAGTCTGAAGTGCAGGAAAGGAAGAAAATCTACCCCCTGGACTAGGGTGCCCACTCCCTAGTCCTCAAAGTTATGTGTTGGGAAAACCTCTGATATAGAAGATTCAGGTTGAAGATCTTGTTGCCAGATCCGGACATAAAATAGGGCCTTGGACTTGGGCACCCGCTCCATTGTCCCTAACTATTCCACTTCGGAACCCCAAAAATAGGTACTCTGTAATTCTGTATTTTGCTTCCGTCCATAAGGGCTTTTTCTATAATTCACTGATTTGTTGTCGTATTTGCATAATTAGGGTTTTAATGGTCAATTGGACATAGGAGAAGGAGAAATTGATAATTAATTCCCTAATCCAAGTTTTCCTACATCTAAAAGTGACCTAGGGTATGATAATTCTTGCCATTCAATCCTAGATCCTTCAATGATTAGTGGAGAGGCGGATTTAAACATCTAAACATCAAAAGATTAACAAATCCAATTTTACCCTAAACATTTTTGTGAACCTGTGTTTTTGGACTTAAATTGCAACTTGCTGAGTGTTTTTCTGTATATTTGGTGTGATTTCATTCATTCATATAGGCATTTACTTTATTGCATTGAGAAAATGTCAAAAAAATTGAAAAATACAAAAAAATTGCATTGTTGGGCTTATTAAATTGCATCAATTCTTCCTAAATTTTCCCAATTCATGATTTTTGCATTAGATCTGATATAAACTATAGAAAAATCTTTAAAAATTAGAAATTTACATTGCATTTTCATCATTTAATTGCTATTGTTTTGTGGAAATTTTGACAATTTTTAGATAACCTAGTAATTCCAAAATCTAGGGTTTGTAGGCAAAATATTTTATCAAATTTTTCTATTAATTTTAGAGGCTCATTAAAATTTGCATTTGGCTGTAGTCTAGCATTTTGGTGTGAATTTGTATTTAGATTTAAATTATTCGCAATTTTACATAGAAAATTTCAACAAAAACTAGCAATTTTGGTGCATTTTCATTAAATTTGCATGGGCATTTTGCATGTTAACCTTGAAAATCATTTTCATATCTGAGAATATTTATTTTCCATCATAATTTATACCTTAAAACATTCAAATAGCTTTTTGTCTCAAGATCTCAAACCTAGGGCTCCAAAAACGACAATTTTCACTAAATTTAGCCTTATCAACTCTCCAAACTTGCACTACAAGTGTGTTGTGAAATATATTTTTTCATTAATTTGATGTTATTAGGGTTATCATTTTCTTCCCCTCATAAAAATCTTCACAACACCCTTTCATTGGGCTCTTGTAGTGAAAATTTTGCAAAAAATGACACATTTTGACCATTTTCGCCCTAGGGATTGACCTAGTTTGCACTAAAAGCGTGTTGTGTTGCATATTTTTGCATCAAGTGGCTATTATCACTAATATTATTTTCACTATATTTGGACCCAGCATTATCTTGGATTCATATCAAGAGTGTGTTGAGAGTGATCTTATTTCTCTTTTGGAATGATATCAGACATATAACTCTCTTCCCTCAATCAAAATCCTTACAACATTCTTTGTTCAATTCATTTGCATTAGAAAAAGCACAAAAATCAAGCATTTGAGGTCATTTTTGCATATAGTTTGCCACTTGTCTTTGACATACTTGTGGAAAGACTTTAAAATCTGATTTGGCATTGATTTGAGCATATAAACATGGCCTCTAATCACAATAACAATAATAGGTTCCCTCCTAGGCCCTACTTGAAAAGAAAAGCACTTGAACCTGAAATTGTCTTAACACCTCATGATAGAACAATCGATGATTCTGAAGGACCTCTTAACATCACTGTACAAATAATGGGAAACAATGTGGAGGGAAATCTTATTGATCCTAATTGCATCACTAATGTTGCTATTGAAAAATTCCTCTTTTTGAATCAATTAATACAAGGACCTTATACCCCTTCGAACTTGAGGATCAAAACACATACTAGTGCCTTAAAGAAACCATTAGGTAAGATATCATTGGTAGTAACTTTATTTGAGAAATACATTGAACAATGGTTTGATATTACCCCTGATTCCAACACCTTTGACATAAAACTTGGAATCCCTTGGTTAAAGGTTATGAAAGTAGTTCCATCAACCATTCATAAATGTGTCAAATTTCCTTTGAATGGACAAGTGCATGCCATCCATTGAAATACATACAAACCTTTAACTACACAAAAACACTTCACATTGGATTACTTTTGCAACAAAAAAGACGACAAATTAGAGCTAAGAACAGACTTCACATTTTTGAGCTATAGAAATTACAAAGCGAAACTATTACACCCAACACCTCATCTTCCTACACAAGAAATGACAAAGGAGAAACAACAAAACATTCCACCGCGACATATGAGAGTTGATCCTAGCGCTTCATCCTCTAATTTGCAAAAACCTATGGAAGAGCAAGGCCCTATCTTACAAAAGATAAGTGGTAGAACAAAGAGAAATAGAAAAGCAAGAGAAAGATGAAAAAGAAAACAAGAATATGCCATAAACCTTGCCTCTCGACAAGATAATATTGATCCCAACATTCAACCAAACAAAGACGATCCTAACAAAAAACAACATGATGAACAAGATACGAATTTTCTATGGTCCCTTATGTCCCACTATCCTCCAACATTAGAGAATGGGATGATGACGATGATGATTTACTTATAGACAACTTCTACCCCGAGGGGCCCTATAGGTAAGTATCTCTAACCCTTTATCTCTCTTGTGATGTGCTTCCCCCGTGATGCATTATGTGTTGTTTAGTCCTCTGTTGTGACCTTCTATTTGTATCATCATTCTTCTAAATTTCCTCTCTATGATTTCATTGTTGTGTGTTGTGTCTTGTGGACATAGCATCGTGGTTGGTAACCTGGGGGCACTCTCCTATGTAACTCTCCCTAAGACACTTGTTTCTCCTCTCTTATTTATTGTTTCCCTTCCTCTAGTGTTTCTATCTAGCAAGCAGATGACGACAAACATTTATACTCATGCGGACCTAGTGTCCCTTTCGAGAGCAATCAAAAAATGGACTATAGTTCCTAATATGACAATGGGGTTGTATATCTTATCCGACACTTGGTTAGTGGAAGCACTCGTGCTTTCCGCGTAGTGAATTTGATGATGTTTTCTGTCACATTTACAAACCTTAACAATACTGCTACTCTATACACCTTTGTTTGCCTTTGAATCTAGCCTTGGCGGTACTCGATTCAGAGATCTTCGTGATATAGCCCCACGGTTATCCTCGAACTCCAGATTCATGGTATAAACTTGGATCTTTGTGTGGTTAATGATATACATTGATGTTGTTGTTTATCATGATGTTGTAGACACTAACATGTTTCTTGCAGGGATGTGTTTGTGGGAACATTTGGCAATCATGAAATACATGTCACCTCTAGGGCCATGGGCTTTGCAAAAGTCTGTATTCCCTTGTATGTTTTCTTCCTACCTTAACGTACTTGATATCGATGCATGATATCAACCACCTTAAGGTGGGGGCATATATAAGGTAAGCTGTCTATTATAGATGTTAGCAATGTGCTTGTCCTCAGATGCAAAGATTTGGGCCCTAGAGTAGTGCATCATGCATCCTAAGTTTATTTACAATCGATCAATCATGTAAGCCCTCTGCGGAGGTGGGATATCGAGCATATCCTTTTTCTTAAGCCATCTGTGGAGGCAGGGATGGTGTATTTCTCAGAGCAGATTGCATCATCCTGTCATTTTCAAAAGTCCTCTGCGGAGGCAGGGAGCAGTTTTGTGACTAACTCAACCCTTAAGTGTGTCTTCAATGATTGTTGTGGCAAAGCCCAATCATTGGTGTGTGCCTATAATGTGCCTAAGATGGTGTTAGACCTAGAAATAGGTACACTCCATCGCTTGTCTGCCATATTTTCTTCGTGTCTTCAAGTGTGTGTGTTTTGGCGTGCTTGTTTTGTGTGGCGTGTTTGTTGCCCCATATGTAGAGACCAGTGCTCTTGGGTAGTGCTTCATGCATTTTGGGAGGTTTTTCATGTCTAGCATGTGTGTTGCCCCATATATACAGAGACTTGCGCCTTAAGGTAGTGCATCATGTATTATGGGAGGTTTGTTTACTTTCCAGTACTTGAATTTGCATTTCATAGATATGAGAAAAAGAAAAGAAAAGATATCATTTCTATCTTCCATGCATTAATGTGTCTTCTATGCATCAACTATCTACTCGATGTTCTGCATGTAACTGTCTTCTTCGTGTTTTGTGTGCATGTTACTGTCTTCTATGTGATTGATGTGTCTTCTCTGTGCTTGGTGTGTTTGTTATATTTGTGACCTTACTTTGATGCATGTATTGGCCTTGTGTTTATACATACATTAAAGTGGGGGCTAAATGTAACGTTAGAAAATGTCCCCTTGGGGGCTTTTCCCTCATAAGGTTTAGCTCCCAGGTCTTTAGCATGCATTTAGGATATTTTAGTTCATATTTTGGCATCCCGATGAAATGAGCCCTGGGTTTCTTGGCATATTGGGCCTAGATGGACCCCTTGAGTTGCACCCTGCCCAAAATAGGGGGGAGGACTTGGGTGCTTGTGCCCTAGTATTGCCCTATTTTGGGGCAGCCCTAATTTCTGGGTGTTAGTTTGTGACCATTATTAGGTCCCTTTGTCGACACGGTAACTTTGAATTTCAAATATCTTGGCGGGAGTACTTGTAGTTGTATATATAAGCATGTGTAGGCATTCATTTAAAAACTAGATGATTACTAGCAAGCTATTGTGTTCTCAAGGTGATTCAAGGCCTTCTATTGTGTTGTAAGAGAAGATTTGTGTGTTTTATGTGTTGATATTTGCAGATTTGAGCACGAATCTCCTCATGGCATCAAGAGCATCTTCCTCCAAGGGAGCTTCACTACAAGGTGACATATCATTATGTTTTCTATCATTGTTTTATGTGGATTTGGCCTCTGCCTCACAAGGGAATGCTCTCTCTATTTGACAAAGGTGTTTGGAAGACTTAAGTGTCCTTTTGGGGCTTGACTCAGGCAAGCTCCTAAACACCATAACCCCCAAACCAAGTTTTTGTGATTGCAGGTTACAGGTTGAGGAGCTGGACTGAGTGGAGTTGCAAAGGAGCATATTGGAGTGTCTAAAGTGTAGGAAAGGAAGAAAATCTACCCCCTAGACTAGGGCACCTGCTCCCTAGTCCCTAAACTTCCATGTTAGGAAAACCTCTGATACAAAAGATTCAGGTTACAGATCTTGTTCCCAGATCTGGACAGAAAATAGGGCCTTGAACTTGGGCACCCACTCCAGTGTCCCTGACTATTCCACTTCAGAATGTTGAAAACATGTACTCTGTAATTCTGTATTTTGCTCCTGTCTGTAAGGGATTTTTCTGTAATTCATTGATTTGTTGTCGTATTTGCATAATTAGGGTTTTAATGGTCAATTGGACATAGGAGAAGGAAAATTTGATAATTAATTCCCTAATCCAAGTTTCCCTACATTTGAAAGTGACCTAGGGTATGATAATGCTCGCCATTCGACCCTAGATCCTTCAATGTTTAGTGGAGAGGCAGATTTAAACATCAAAAGATTCACAAATCCAATTTTACCCTAAACAACAAGCAATAAACATATTAGACAATATTACTTCGTCACTCTTCTTGCACCACTTCCATGCATAACTTCTTTCTTTGATATATTCACATCTTTCTTGTTTATTCTTAGCCCTCCTTGACCTAAAGACATCATAGTATTCCATGGAATCCATTCAAGTAGCTGATTTTCAAACATATCCTCAAACAATGTCTCATTCAAATCTTCCTTCACCAACTTGCTTTGTCCTTGCTTTATTCTTGGATTCCTTGATCCTTCCTTGAGCTCATCAATGAGCCTTTGATGATGATTTGAACATGCAAACAATTTCCTTGGAGGATTAAATACCTCTATGTTATCCTCAAATTTAGTAGCGCTTAATTTATAGGATGACCCCTACGAAACTTGTTCGTTTCATAGCCTACAACTCTAAGAATGTAAAACAAGGCGAATCTCATTTGCCCTCATGCGTGGTCCCCTAGCCCCAGAGAATTCATCCAAGTATCATTTCATTTCAGTTTCTCAAAGTTTATGAAAACAATTGAAATGGAAAACAAATCAAATTTTAAGTTTGATGCTTTTCCGGAGTTAGAGTATTTTTGTCAACATGCAAGGGTGGTATTTTTTCTGCCACTACATGTTGGTTTCTTTGTTACATGCACTAGCGTTGATTTTTACTGCCAATTTATTGTAAGCTTCTTTGTTATATGTAGAGGTGGAAAAATTTGCCACCACTGCATGTTACCCCTTATGATAGTTGCAAGGGTGACAAATTTTGCCACCCAAGCAACTATCAGTTTGTCTAATGTGTAATAAGCGCACTTAGAGTTTAGGCTTTTAAAAGCTTTTTAGTAGTTTTTAGGTGTTTTATTTTTCATTGTTCTTGTGATTGTTTGCTTTTGAAGTTTCCTCTTTTCCTTTAGCTAATATGTGAACCCCCTGGTGCACATGTTGGAGCAGACTTGTTTAGGTTTGAGCTAGGGTTTTTCAAGTGACTCTTATTTTCTTCTTTGCTAGGTAAGTCTCTGTTGTTTTTGTCCTTAGTACGTTTATTTTTTGCATTAGGGTTTTGTGTTTTTTAAGATATACTACAAGTTGGTTTTTTCCCTTTTCGGTTTAAATCCAAGTATTTGTCTTCATAACCCTATCATTTTTTATGATGATTTTACTTTTTGATTTCAGAATCGGTAGATTTCACCACACTAGTCATCTTATTAAACTTTGTTTTGAGTTAGTGTTAAAGTGTTTAAGCTTGATTGTTTTTATCCTTTGAAAGATTAGGATTTTTCACCGATGTCTTTGTTTCTTGAGAATATCTTTTTGACTTAGCTGTGCAAGTGGTAGAAAATACTAACCTTGCAAGAGCGAATTCCTCCCATATGCATGGGCGGCAAAATTTGCCACCCACACGAAACTAAAGTTTCTACCAAACATGTATAGGCAACATTTTTTGCTGCTAATACATATCCACAAGCTTCTACCTATGATATGCTAAAAACTTAGTCACTTTACCTAGATGTAGGGGCGATGAAATTCGTCACCCATAGATAAAAGTTATACCCTATATAATATGCACTGTTGGTGATTTTTCCCACTTGTGCACTTAGCAAGTTTTATTCCTTGCATAAAAGTAATATACCCCAAGATGCATAAGTGTTGATTTTTCCTGTTTCAACACACGTTGAGTTCTACCCCACATGTAAGGGCGGCAAATTTCACCACCTTTGCACCAAAGTAACCTACCTCACATGTAGAGGTGGAAATTTTCACCATCATTACATCACTCCCTCAAATTTCTCCAACTCTAGGAAACTTTTCCTTTTGTCAACCATTGCTAGCTTTCACTCTATTTCTCACCTGCATCATTCTCTAGCCCTGCTAAGCTTGTGCTCTTGAACATAATTTCAATCATTGCGGTTTCCTATTTCCATTTTTTCCTAATACTAAAAAATCATGAATCTTATGTTGTAGTTTCTTCTACATGTCCTCTGAGGTCCATCTTTTGACAAAGACACTTGTGATTCAGATGATTGACCCGTCACCAAGGAAAACAAAAGTCATGAAGTATAAGTATCAAGGAGTGTTTCATATGACATCTATAACATCCAATGTTGATGAGATCAGAGACATTGAGATTGATTATGCGGACATGGCTGAGTTTGTGGATAGAGCGAAACAACAACCCCTCAATCACTTTATGAAACGAGTTGTAGAGAGCAATTGTCACTTGGTGGTTGCTATCCCTATTGTCACACATAATCCTGAGTTTGTACTTCAAGTGGTGGCACACTACAACAAGGATAATCAGAGTGTCACTAATGCTAATGGGAATGTGATTATAAGATTGGATCCAGAGTTCTTGGATAAATCTTAATGTGTCCTAGTTTAAACACCTGTGTGGAGATTGATTCTGATTATTCTTAGAAAGAAAATGATAAGGATCCTGAAGCAGCAACGAAGGTAATCAATACCTAATGGCTAAAGTGAGCAAGGCCAAATATCTCGAGATGGCCTAAAAGCTTTCCTAGGGGTGATTTTGTTGAAGAAATAAGTGATTTTATTAATCGTCTCAGTAGGGTAAAGGGACTTTCTACATCTTCCACTTTTCATGAGTGGATGTACCTCTACATTAGGGTAATATTGAAGGGAAATAAAAGGATATTTTGGGGTGAATAGATCATAAATGCCATCCATGAGTAGCTTATTAAGGTGTCCACTACTTCTAAGTTTTATATGGCATCTTATCTTGTTTATGCTGTTACCTTCATGAGGAGTTTTTCAGGAAGATATCATGAGAGGGAAGTTGGAGGGTGGTGCCAGTGTATCAATATTATCCTTAGTTGACTCTTAAGGGAACTATTAATCATTTTAGGAGGGTGAATGATGCTTTCTTTTTTATTTTGATGTGTTTGTTTATTACACAATTAGAATAGAAGAGAGTTTATGATGAAGCTTGGATACTAGTGAATAGATTTGGTTGTTTGTATCTGGAATTTCCTACTTTCACTTATCTAAGAGTTGGGTATTTCCAAGGTTATCCCTATATGTTACCAAGGTATCCAAGTGACAAGGTTGTGTTATTGGAATTATGTCGACAGATCATTGTTGCACATAATAAACAAATGGAGCTAAAGAAACCTAGTTTTAGGTTCCCGATTAAGATTGGTAGGTATTCCATTCACACCTCTACTAAGGCTAAAGTCATTGAATATGAAATGCAACTTGTTACTATGAAGCATTTCAAGAGAAGGGTTAACTTTGACTATAATAGGGTTAAGGATAAAATGAAGAATAAATCTTTGTCTCATGTTCCAATGGTAGAGGATGCCTGGGTTGATCTAAGGATAGAAGAAGACATAATGAAGATGGACTACTGCTAGTTGACTTTAAGTCAATTTGAAGATTTGGAGTTGGCAGACATTCTAGAGGATATGGTGGATGATGGTAACATTCTGAATCCTTCTTATAGCAGTGAGAATATTGGAGGTTCTTCTTTGCCTATTATTTGATGGTCAAAGAAAGAAGTCATTTCAATTAGGAAAAGATTCAAACCCATCTTGCCAAACACAAATGTATGGCTGAATGGTAAAGGAATCTGAAGAGGAAACTCAAGAGCAAATAGGTAAGAAGGCTGAGTTGGGGACAAAAAAAAAGTGATGCACCTAGTTCTAGCAAGGCTACCAAGCTTCATATCAAATTTGTGTCTAAGGGTGGTAAATCTAAGGTAATTGAAGAAGAGTCAACTGTTGAAGAAGTAGCTACAAAAGAGCAAGCTACTAAAGACATATCTTTAGAGGAAAGAGAAGAGATCAAACAAGAAGAACATGAACAACATGGATGACCCATAGTGTCTCCTCAGAGTGACATTCCACAAGAGCCACATGTTTCTTCTCCTTTGAATACTTTCTCAATGCCTTCTTCTATGCCCACTGCCTCAATCACCTTGATTATTCCAATAAACATTCAATCTTCTGAGTCTCCTATGTCTTTGTATCCATCCCCGCCCATGGTCACTTTTGATGGTCTCAAGTAGAATTTGAAAACCATTTTTCATTCTTCATCTTCTTTACCTAGTCTATCCTCACCTTCATTTGATATGGATACTCAAACTGATTTTAAACAACTCATGACTAGTTCTGAGTGAAATCCAAGTGTTGATGTTCCTGGTGTCATTTTTACAAATACTTCCCTAATTGTAACTTCAACTTGTGTGGGCTCCTTCTACACTGACTATAGATTCTACTTTGGATACAAATATGTTAGTACTTCCTCCATGGCTTTCATCATATACCCTAAAGAGAAAGAAGCAAGCCATCTCCCTAGATGGCTTTGACTTCAAGAAACTGACACCTATAACGGCCAAGACCAAGAAGAAGCCAAAGACTCTCTCTGGGATACTGGAAGACAAAGGTCATAAATATGTAGAGATAGCTCAAACTCTTCTTGATGTAACTATTGGAGTTTAATATGAATGACTATTCAATATCAAGAATTGAGCTAGGAAAGATCACTCATGAGAGTGCAAAAGTTGATGTTCAATCAACTCTGAATTCTCTAATTGTAAAGTTTGATCATGAGAAGAAAATGAAGGATTAGTACAAGGCCAGAGCAGAATAGTTGACTGCTGTGCTATGAAAAATCACTTTGTCCTCTGAGTCAGTATAACCTGTGGCTATCATTGTTGAAGATCCTATCATCCAAAAGGTTGAGAAGATACATGCAAGGGGGAGAGTGGTCAAGGAATTTTTGGAAGGAATGATTGCACAAGGTGCATTTCTTCTAACAACTTTTGTGGAAAGAAGAAATAAAATGGAAAAGGTAAGGGTCGAATTGGATGAGTTAGTTGATATGTTGTCTCAACAACTCGAAGACATAGATGAAAGTCTAGAAGAGGGTGCAAATGAAGAAGTTGAAATTAAAAAATTTGATAGGGATTGGGATCATTTTCAATCATGAATCATATGTTGAAACTAAAGAGAGTTTGATTCATCAAATCAATGTTCTAAAAGATTTAATCAAAGACTTTTAGAGTACTTAGGAAGTTAGTGAAGATAATGATGTTAGTGTTCTCAATAGGATTGAAGAATTCCCATGCAAGTTAGTAGATGATGATCATAAGTTCCTTTCTACAGAGGAAATGGTACAAGAATTCAATAGAATGTTTCAAAAAGTATTTGAGGAAAAAGATTTTTCAGTGACTTCTATGGATAAGCTATTGGATTATCTGTTGACTCTGGATAATTTTAAGACAAATTTAGGGAGGTATGAGAAGGCAGCTACCAACATGAAGGACTCAATAACCAAGGCTCGTGCTATTTCAAAGAACACTTCAATGCCAGATAGCATTGAAATGCAAGCGGTGCTGACAATGTACAAAGAATTTATGAAGAAGGACAGTGATGGGAGTTGATCAGTTGATCATGCCTTAGATTATTTTCTAATCATTTTTTTTATGCTTTTTGTATTTAGTTTTGGACATATCTACATGTACTTTTCAAATGTGTAATTACATGTAGAAATAAGGAAATTCCTAAAACAATGAGGACTCTTATTATTGAATAAGTCATAGTTAGTTTTACTTTCCCTATTTTTGCTCATGGACTCTCACTATAAATGAAGAGGGCCTCTTTTGTAAATGTTATCTTTTAGTTATTGAAGTGAAACTCTATCAAATTGAAGAGCATTTTGAAACTTTGTGTTCAAGTTGTAAATAATTTTTTTTATCAATAATAAGGAAAGAAAGTGAGCATTCAAACTTTGTTTTGGAATATACTTGTGGTGCATGGGAGATGTTCTTATTTCTTTTCTCTTGTACCTTCTTATGCAATCGATCAAATTAGTAGTGTGAGTTTATACAATATAGGAGGTGCTCTAAATCTAATTTTGGAGTCTTTGTGCTACAACATTATCTTTGGAGTTTATTTTCTATGTTTGTGAGTTGAAGATATTAGAAGACTTTGAGCTGCTAGTTATTTTCCATGTTCATTAATCTCTTGATAGCATATAGTAGAGGCTTTGGGCTGCACTATATTCTATACTATTCCAACTTCAAATCAGAAAAAGAAATAACAAAAGACTTTATGCTTTTGTGGATTTCTTGGTTATTTCACGCTGGTATCATTTTGAGTATTCATATGATCATTCAATCTTGATATTGGTTATTATTATTCTGGTAAGTAGTTTTTAAGTTTATTATACATTGTAAGGATTAAGAGGAAACATCATTTTTGAAAAAAGAGAAATAGATGATATGGCACCATCCACAGATTAGTTTATAGTGTACATAAATCTAGTTAAGTACTTGTTGATTGTAGCGAGCAATAAGAAGGGATCCTCCCCTTTCTGAGAGGAGAGATTAAATCTCATCACACTATGACTGATATAACCATTTTGTCTTCAGTTAGTTGATGAAAAAATATTCACCCAACAGTTTTTGGTGACTCTATTGGGGAACGAAATGCAAACAAGAGCCTCACACTTTTGGTTGAAGTACAATGGCCCCATTGTTTGTAATAGGTTTTTGTATTGCTTATCTTTTGTTTGTTAAATTGCATTCTGGCAGAACTGAGGTATACAAGAAGCATAAGAGAATAAGGAATTATAGATCCTATTTTTGAGTTAATGCAACAACACAATTTCAATCTTTTGCCTAAGAGATCTCTTTAGTGTACAGAGAGTTTTTTGCCTACTAACATAAGATCTCCCATACCAAGTGAAGCTTCAAGTGTTAATAGAACTCCACATGTTTTACCAGTCTAAAAATTTGTGATTCCTCCATTTAATCGGTGTACAATGGCTCTCTCTCCTCCTCTAGGTCTACGGGGAAATGCTTTTTGGCCTTTGAATCTCGCTCTACCACTACATGAACTACCTCATGGTTCAAGGAAAAATTTTCCTAAGTTCTACAGTGATGGAACAGTTCACCCTGATGAACACATTGTGACTTTTTACATTGCTTTTGGTAAGACTATTTTTTGAAGCACTTCAGGGTGTAGCTGCATATTGGTTTTATCATCTTCCCTCACAAACCATCACTAGATGGAATATTCTCTGAACCAAGTTTGAGGCTAGGTTCAAGCCTGCTAAAGATGTGCATGCACTATTAGTTCAACTTACACAAATGAAGAAATAACTGTAAGAACCCATGCGTGAGTTCATTGCAAAGTTCAGTAAGCTGACAAATCAAATTCCTACAACCGCTCAGCCTATAGCTAAGAATCAAAAGTGTTTCTTCATAAACACTCAACTACCAGAAGTAAGTTTTCTTCTGCGACATGCAAATCTAGCTGATCTGGTAGCATCTCAGAACTTGGCTATAGAGATTGAGGATGATCTAATTCTCATCGGAAAGATAAGGAAAGATACAAATAGAGCTAGAGGGTAGCCCTCAACAAATACGCCTTCTACTAGCACCACGGATCCTATGGTGCAAAATATGGCTAATGAGCTATTAGCTCTTAAAAAGAAAATGTCTTAGAATATATCCATTCCTTCCTACAAGGGCATACCAAGGAGAATGTTTCCCAACTTTCCCAATTATCAAGGTAACGCTGCCAGAAATCAAGGTCAAAATAGGCTTCCTCCATCATAAGGAAGACTTGCTTTAGAAGCACCACTAGTAAATGCAGTAGTAGGTTACTGCGAGGTAGAGAAAGATGATCTTCCCCAATCAAACTTTGATCAGGAAGGTGGTTCCAATCTCTTCACGGAGGATGAAGAAGAGTTGGTTGGCGACTCTAATATTGGTTTCTTAAATTTTGAAGATGAGATGGAACAAGATGAAGCTACTTTTGGTGAAGCTTATGTCATTCTCACATGGTCACAGAATCAATCTAATCCTCAACATTTAGTTGATAAATGAAAGTCTAGGGAAGAGCCTCACCCTGCAATTACCATCGCTAAGAGGGGTACTCCTTTACCTTTCCAATCAAGGGATGTGGTTGGTGACAAGCAATTTGTTACATCCCCAATTTTTGTTTTGCTATACTTTTACTTTTTACTTGGACATAAGTAAATTTATTATGATGTTTAGATTAATGACAAGGAAAAACATGGATTATATTGAATGTCATTTATGAAATTATGGGAATGATTATGTTATTATTGATTTAATGTTCGTATTATGCGATTTGATCTATTATTTGAATAATGATGCATTGATCATAATTTCTTTGGTAATAAGTTTGATATAGGATTACAGGTTTTCAGATGACTCTTAGAGAAAAGAGAGAGAGAGTATCTTTCCAGGAGAGAGATATAGACCTCGGGTTATGAGTCATTTATTTACCAAATCGAGTATAAGTGTTTAACAAAAATGTGAACCAATGTGTCATAAGAGGTAAGTCTTGTCTTGTCAGTTTACTTCTGAACCTAATCGACAGGTAGTCGATATTGTTTTCAAATCTTTCTAAGTCGTAGTAAGTCATCTTAGTCATTAATAACGTTAGCGACGTCATTTGATTTTGATTTGTGACTATTTACGTTTAACGTAAATATTAGAACGTTATTGTCATAAAATGGTTTTCATATTATTTTAAGTCACTGGAGGTGTTTTAACCAATTCTTATCGTTAAGACTTTATCGTCAAGTTAAGATGACATGCTTTTGTCAATGGATCATGATGGGGAGACTAGCTCAACCCAATCACATTTTTCGTAATCCTTGTTTTAGTATTATCCTTTTATTGATTAAATCATAATAATCAAATAGAGATAATGATATGAAAATAATATTTGATATATAATCAAATATAATATTTTTATGAGTCGAATGAGATAATACCTCATGATAAATTATTATGGTTTTTAATTAAACAGCCTTAGGCATCTATTCAGGAGTGCCTTAAATATTAAAACATGATGGATTGAACTACTCATTAAGAGCAATCGATTGCTCTCTTTCTATTATTGAGTTGGCGGCCTCATTGATGAGGAGTGGTGGATAACCCAGCGACATTCAGTATTTCTTCTCAACATTTTTTGCATAACCGACATATGGTGTCAATAGCACCATTCTTGTTGACGGTTGAGTTAAACTAGGAGACCAAAACTGTTGGTATTGAATGAGTTTTTAACTGTAAGAGAGGGAGTACATGGGGGAAAATGACTCATTTATGAGTCAGTTTGGGACTCTTAATAGGAACGACTTAGATAGTCGATGCATGGTTGGGAGTGTGTGAAGTCTGGTAGCTGTGAATAGAAAGAGAGTTTTTCACATGGACAGAGGGGGAAGGCTGTGAGCAAACCTTGGAAGAATACAGAGTATTCTATCAGCCATCTTTATTGTATAAACATCACTTACAGGTAAATGCCTCTGCATATTATGTTTTTGAAAATAGATGAGAGATGGTATGATGCTTTGTCTTGGACATTTGTCCATTTTTATTTTGATATTCTTAAAAGTTTACATTGTAACTATATTAAGGAATAAGAGTCAACTGTGTCTCTCTACATAGTATTGATTTATCTTGTTTAAATGAGTCGATTGAATATGGAAGGTATATAGAGTCAATGTATGACTATTATTTTATTTTAGTTCTAAACCTCAGAATCAATTTAGCCTAGAAGAGTCGAATTCTTATGTTGATATCGAAATCTATCTTATAATTTTATGAGACCAACCTTATGTCTTAGTATAAGACTATGATGCTTGTCATAATATGTGTTTAAGAACCAAATGATTATAATATTATTTATTCCATAAAGGATGATGTAGTTATCACAAAACTAGTGAACTAGTCTCATACTTGATTGAGTCTTCTTTTGAGGACAACTGACTATGTAGGTGTATGCTAGTCTTGAAAGGTAATTTGAAAGAATTAGTAGAGGTTAATTATTAAGGGAAAACTTACCAAACTGTGAGTAGTGTGGTCTTGAATATCATATAGAAAATAATATCTTTTGAAACCATTCTTGGTTAATACAATGGTCAAGAACGTTTTCCTTATCCATAGAACTCATAGTCTATTAGATCCTTGACAACTATGGTAAACCTATTGAGTTATATATTAACTAAAGATAGTTTGGAAAAATGAATAAATCCTTCTATATTATCTATACAAATAATCTTGGTGAGTATTGTTTTATAGTATACCATTTTTATACCAAAAGACTATGCCTACAACTCTATATAGAATTCCTTTATGAGTATATGAGAAGTAAAGGTATTGGCATCACTTAGAAGTACATTGAATAGTATTCATGCTCCTTGAAATAGGAGTTATTATTTTTGCAAAGAGTTAAACTATTCCTAACCATGGATGAGTTAAACCTTTGGTCGATTAAGAACCTAGGTCTCCTAGGGTTGATATATGTTTATTTTGAAATTGTATTATCCAAGGGTAATAGGTAAACCCTAAAAGTGATTATGAACCAACTAAATAGATATGACATTTAAACTTATCCTTGTCAAGGAAGCCAATATCATGGCGCGGTGATTAAACTATTTATGTAAATATTGATAGTATGAATAAACTGTGAGAATACAACAATATCCAAGTCAAGTAGGTGTGGGTGAACACAAAGACTACATTCATTATGAATGATATTGATATTAAAAACTTTGGCCAAAGTAATGCATTTATTTTCTACATGCATTGTCTGTTCACTGTATTCAGATTACTCATCCTATCGAAAATCATACTTAGCTAGTGGGTATCTAGGGTTGTATGGTTGATAGAGTTGAGTAGAATACAACACTATGTACTCAGGAAAGGCAAATTACCACTGGTCACCTAAGGTCTATATTCCTCGTGAAGAGTAGGGCCACTTCCTATGTGGAAGATGTGTGGGAGACCGCCAGTCTGTGGATGGAGGTAAATCACTGGAAAGATACTCTCTCTCCAAGTAGGAAACATGCCAGGACTTGTGATAAAGATGTTAGATATTCAGAAGCAGTATCCATTCCAAAATTTGTATATGTAATTGATTTACATTTGTAAACATTGTAATTGAGAAAGACAATATGGTTTATTATAATTTGTAAAAAGAAATCTTGTAATTGTAGTTACTTGATTATATGTTGAATAAAAGAAAAAATTTCTCTATCTCATTTTTACCTTGTTGATTTACTCTATGGTAAATTTATGATTTTACTATGTTTTTAGAATGTGGATATTACATATGGTATCAGAGCTACCAGGTTCAACACTAGGGCTTATGAGACAACTATGCTTGCCTATAGTCAACATTATGCGATTAGCTAATGTTTGAAAAATTTTGTGCCAGGATGGTATGTTTTAACAAGACAACAAGAAATTCTATTAATTTGAGTCAACATTTCCTTAAAGAAAAAAGAGAACATGATGCCATTATCAAAACATTTGAGGGAACCAATGATGAGAGTGACATTTGGTTAAGTGATACTGAAACTCTGGTGACTACCTTAACTCGAATCAAGTGAGTGAGAAGGGAAACAAGGAAAGAGTTAAGATCACTGCCAAAATCATAGAGTATATGTTAGATGAGGAAACAACTATGGTTAGGCGAGATCTCTGCATACCCCCAACTGTTGAGATCATAGAAGTTAGGTCCGATGGTGAGTTAGAGGGTTGCATACCTTGAGATTATGTATCTAAAAATGAGTTTGAAGGATATACTCCTCTTGAGCACGGTGTTTGAAGTCATTTCTTGTATAAAAGAAAAATACTCTTTACTTTTGAAATGAAATAAATAAAAAAGAGTTGTTTTTGTGCCAAACTATTGTTTAAATTGAGTTTATTATGTTTAGATTTAATGGGATACATTATAATGTTGAACTAATGGACAACTCAATATTCTCAGGTGCGAGAAATTGATAAACATGGTTCGGACAAGAACTAACCAAGGAGAAAGTGAAGAGGAAAACCACCCGCCAAATAATAAGTTGCTTACATGTCTAAACCTTGGTTAGTAGAATATGCTAACCAATCTAAGGCTCAGGTAGAGCAATGTTTGTTTGAAGCCAAGATTGATCTTCCTAGTTTCTCAACTGAAGTAAATCTATATGTAGCTCCCCTAGGTTCCTATGATATAATCCTAGGAATGAGTTGGTTATGGAAACATAGAGCTAAGGTTGACTAGTTTTTAAAAACAGTTGAATGCTTAGATGATTTGGGAAATCAGACCCAATTCCAAGGGATTCAAAGAGAAGTTAAAATTAGACCTATCTCATCCAAGAAATTAAAAAGGGCTAGAAGGAAAGGTTGTTAGTTGTTTGCACAAAATAGAACAAGTGGAGGAAGGGGTAGAAAACCCTAGTTTATCTTTTGGAGAAAAGTATCCTTTTCTTCAGGAATTTTAGGATGTGTTTCTAGAAGAACTTCCAGGATTGCCCTCCAAGAGGGTTTTTGATTTTGCTATTGACATTAAACTAGGATCTGAGCCTATAACAAAAGCACCCTACCATATGACAACTACAAAGTTAATGGAATTGAAAGCACAATTACAATAATTATTAGCAAAAGGTTTGATCAGACTCAGTGTTTCACCTTGGGCTGCTTCAATTATTTTTGTTAATAAGAAGGATGGAACCCTTTGATTGTGTATAGATTATCGTATGCTTAATAAAGCAACAGTAAAGAACAAATATCCTTTGCCATGTATTGATGATCTTTTTTATCAGATGTGTGAAGCTATTGCATTTTGAAAGATTGATTTGCGATCATGATATCATCAGTTAAGACTGAAAGATGAAGATATTCATAAGACAACTTTTAGAACCAAATATGGGCACTATGAGTTCACGGTGTTGCCATTTGGTTTGACAAATGCACCTTCTGCATTCATGAATCTCATGAACAGTATATTTAGAGATTGTTTGGACACGTTTGTTTTAGTCTTCCTGGATGATATACTCATTTATTCTAAGAATAAAGAAGAACATCAACGACACCTGCAAATAGTTCTACAAAGGTTAAGAGAACATAAGTTATATGGGAAACTGTCAAAGTGTACATTCTTCCAGAAGGAGATTCAATACCTAGGGCATATTATATCAGCTAATGGAATATTTCTTGATCCTGCAAAAATCACAACTATTCTAGATTGGCCTGTACCAACAAATGTGCATGAGGTGTGTAGTTTCATGGGCCTCGCAGGCTATTATAGGAAGTTTGTTCTAAATTTCTCCAATATTGATAGTCCAATCACTTCCTTGTAGAGGAAAGGAAAATGATTTGAATGGACAGACAAATGTCAGAAAGCATTTCATCTCTTAAAGGAAAAGTTAACTACAGCTCCAATCTTGAAAGTTCCTAACCCCGAAGGACAATTTGAGGTAATTATAGATGCCTCAGGAGAAGGATTAGGAGGAGTGCTTATGTCAAGGAAATTGAAATCCTATGAGAAAAATTATGCACCACATGATCTGGAATTGGTGGCAGTAACTCATGCCTTATAGATGTAGAGACATTATTTGTTGGGGAAGACTTGTACTTAAATCAAACCATTAAAGTCTTAAGTATATTTTCTCTCAACCGCATTTGAATGCTCGACAAAGGAGATGGTTAGAATTGATATCTGACTATGACTTTGAGATAAACTACATCAAAGGAAAAGAGATTAGAGTAGTTGATGCTTTGAGTCATAGAAGACATATAGATTTTATTATTTCTATTCATGGAAATTTCAAGGATTTGGTGTTGTAAAATTTGTCTAGTGATGAGTATTATGAGCAGGTTAAGCAAGCTCTGAAAGATAATCCTAGAGATCTAAGGTATGATGGTTTTCTGTTTGAGTTAGATGGACTATTGAGGTATAAAGATAGAATTTATGTTCCTGAGTCAGCTAGAGTAAGGGATGTAGTATGGAAAGAAGTTCATAATGTACCATATTCAGGACATCCAAGAGTGACCAAACTCCTAGCGGATGTTAAACCTCTTTATTTTTTGAAAGGAATGAAGAATGATGCTGTAAGATTTGTAGCAAGCTGTTTAGAATGTCAAAGGGTAAAAGCAGAGCATCAATAATCCGTAGGATTCTTGTACCCACATGATGTGCCAGAGTGGAAATAGGAAGTTATTAGCATGGATTTTGTTTAAGGTCTTCCTATGTCAAGGAATAGACATGATGCTCATTTAGTGTTTGTTGATAAACTCACAAAGGTAGCACATTTCATACCAGGGAATTTGACTGATGGAGCACCTGTGTTAGCTCACAAATTTGTGCAAGAGGTGTTTAGATTGCATGGCTTCCCTAAAAAGATTATCTCAGATAGAGATGTGCGTGTAACGTCAAGGTTTTGGCAAATTTTGTTTTTTGCACTAGGGACTAAACTCAATGTGATGGGAAAACTGAGAGAGTTAACCAAGTCTTGGAAGACTTGTTGCAAATGTATTGCATGGATCAGCAATATAAGTGGGAAGAATACTTACCACTTGTGGAATTTGCTTACAACAATTCCTATCATTCCGCTATTAAGATGGCGTCATTCAAAGCATTGTATGGAAGAAGATGTCAAACTCCTATAAGCTAGAATAAGCTAGAAGATAGGATTAGCATCAGACCAGAAATGCTAGCTGAAATGGAAGAGAAAGTTAAGCTAATAAGAAAAAGATTTACAGAAGCCAATGATAGGCAAAAGAGCTATGCAGATGCAAAACGTGTTCCGAGGCAATTCTTTGTTAGAGAAAAAGTTCTTTTGAGGGTCAAACCTTAGAAAAGTTCTATTAAGTTTGGGAAGTCTTCTAAGCTAGCCCCTCAATATGTGGGACCCTTTGAAGTGCTTGAAGTAGTCAATTCGGTTGCCTACAGAATTGCTCTACCACCAACCTTATGTAGAATGCATAATGTTTTTCATGTGTCTTATTTGAAGAAATATATTGTAGGTAATAATCCTATTTTGACTTGGAATTCTTTCCAGATGCAAGACCTAGGGGTGGTCATGATCAAGCCACTCAAGGTGTTAGAAACACGCAAGCTCTGCTTGCGTAACAGAGAGGTCTTGCAATGCAAGGTCCAATGGGACCAATATGCTGAGGAAAGTGCTACATGGGAGGATTACCATGAATTTTATCAAAAGTTTCCTCATTTATTTAATAATGTTACCAATTAAAAACAATGAACTTGCTTTTTAGTTACTTTTTAATAATTTATATCATCGAGGATGATGAATCTTTAGGGGAAAGATATGTTACATCCCCAATTTTTGTCTTGCTATACTTTTACTTTTTACTTGGATATAAGTCAATTTATTATGATGTTTAGATTAATGACAAGGAAAAACATGGATTATATTGAATATCATTTATGAAATTATGGGAATGATTATGTTATTATCGATTTAATATTCACATTATGAGATTTGATCTATTATTTGAATATAATGATGCATTAATCATAACTTCTTTGGTAATGTTGATGTATAAAATTTTCCAAGTTCTCACACCAACATGCAAAGTTTCAAGAATGTGGGACTTGCTACTTGAAACAACCTCCAGATTTTTAAGAAGCTGGCTCTTCCTATTTTAATGGGGTTTTGAGTAAAGGAGAAGGAAGGAAACAGGATTACAGATACAATAAACAAAATCTAACTAATGGTGATGCGCCTGAATGAAATGTATTACTTTAATAAGCACAGTGAACCAATTCTTAAGATGCAACTATATTAAAGAGCAAATATTGCATGATTATTATAAACAGATTGAGAATGAATAAGATCAAAAGGCTTAAACTTAGACAACTAATGTAGAGACACAAATAGTATCAACAAGGCATAAAACAAAGTTCTTTTCATTAATAGTCTAGTAAATATAAGAGGCACAATAACATGCATAGGTATATTGACCTTCTTATCATAAATAACAAAATGAAGGCAAATGATACAGTCTGGTCAAAGTAAAATTCCCTAAAAACTTAGTTCTCAATGAAACTTATCAAATTGAATCCCTTGATCTATTACAATTACTACATATTTATAAACACAGTCTTGACCCAAGATTGCCTGCAACAACCTAAATCTTCAATGGTCAAACAGAACTGGGGCTAACTGGGAGTCATCAACCGTCGAGATCTTCTGAATCAACAACCGTTATTTCACTATGCATGCATTGACTGTGGCACAAAATATGTGGCACTCTAACTGCATTCCAGTTAAGCCACATGGCACACCTATGGGCTTTAAAACTTCAAAAGATGTAACACATGGCACTGCTTACTTAATTTTAATCTCCTTTACCTTCAAAATGAAATAGACAGAAAAATGTCACTTGTCGCCATCCACAGCATCTTGAAATTGATACATGTCTCCCTCCGCTAAAACAATTGAAACTATGTATCATTCACCTGAGCAACTCATCATTATGACATCTATCATTCTCCGCTTGACTTATGAACTAAGACATTAATATAGGGGACCCACTATATATGTCGCTTACTATCTACATAGAGAAATATATCGTGACACATGGTGCCCTCTGAATGAAACAAAATGGACAAGCGGCAACGTTCGGAGAAACAAGAAGCTTATGAAAAGAACTTCAATGCATCTCTCGGAGACTAACACTTGTCACACTCCGGTGCAACTAAAAATCAAAATGCCTCAACCTGAAGCACTAAAAATGAAAGAAGCTCCCTCCTGTGCTATCACCACGTGGCACCACCCACAATAATAAATTGTGTCATAAAACTATGGCCCACCATATATCGATACTAACAAGCCTTGAACAAAAGAAAATTCACGCAGTAGCCTCCAAAACAAAGCTCAAAAAGACACACGAAAACTTCTACTTGCAAGTGGCACAAAAAGAAACTGCTTCTAGTATCAACACATGGCGAAGCTCGCTGCAAGTATTTAACTTAACAAAAATAAGACTGCTACTGCTACGTGGCACACTCCGCTGCATCAACTAAAAACATGTGGCAAGGCCCACTCAAAAACTAGATACTATTACTTGTTTCTTATGTAGACACGTGGCACGATCCACGCATAGGAAATACACAGTCACAAATATATCTAAGCCATCGAAGCAATAATTTAACATTAATGGAACAAAATGTAGAGTTTTTGATTCTACAGGTAACAAGTTTGATATAGGATTATAGGTTTTTAGATGACTCTTAGAGAAAAGAGAGAGTATCTTTCCAGGAGAAAGATATAGACCTCAGGTTACGAGTGGTTTATTTTCCAAATCGAGTATAAGTGTTTAACAAAAATGTACACCAATGTGTCGTAAGAGGTAAGTCTTGTCTTGTCAATTTAGTTCTAAACCTAATCGATAGGTAGTCGATATTGTTTTCAAATCTTTCTAAGTCATAGTAAGTCATCTTAGTCATTAATAACGTTAACGACATCATTTGAGTTTGATTTGTGACTATTTATGTTTAACATAAATATTACGATGTTATTGTCGTAAAATGGTTGCCCTATTATTTTAAGTCACTTGAGGTGTTTTAACCAATTCTCAATGTTAAGACTTTATCATCAAGTTAAGATAACATGTTTTTGTCAACGGATTTTGATGGGGAGACTAGCTCAACCCAATCATGTTTTCTGTAATCCTTGTTTTAGTAGTATCCTTTTATTGAATAAATCATAATAATCAATTAGAGATAATGATATGAAAATAATATTTGATATACTCAAATATAATATATTTATGAGTCGAATGAGGTAATACCTCATGATAAATTATTATGGTTTTTAATTGAGCAGCCTTAGGCATCTATTGAGGAGTGCCTTAAGTATTAAAGCATGATGGATTGAACTACTCATTAAGAGTAATGGATTGCTCTTTTTCTGTTATTGAGTTTGCAGCCTCATTGATGAGGAGTGGTAGATAACCCAGCCACATTCACTATTTCTTCTCAACAATTTTTACATAATCGACATATGGTGTCGATAGCACCATTCTTGCTGACGGTTGAGTTAAACCAGGAGACCAAAACCATTGGTATTGAATGAGTTTTTAACTACAAGAGAGGGAGCACATGAGGGAAAATGATTCATTTATGAGTCAGTTTGGTTCTCTTAATAGGAACGACTTAGATAGTCGATGCGTGGTGGGGAGTGTGTGAAGTCTAGTAGTTGTAAATAGAAAGAAAGTTTTTCACGTGGACAGATGGGGAAGGCTGTGAGCAAACCTTGGAAGAATACAAAGTATTCTATCAACCATCTTTACTGTATAAACATCACTTACAGGTGAATGCCTCTGCATATTATGTTTTTTGAAATAGATGAGAGATGGTATGATGCTTTGTCTTGGACATTCATCCATTTTTATTTTGATATTCTTAAAAGTTTACAATGTAACTATATTAAGGAATAAGAGTCGACTGTGCCTCTCTACATAGTATCTATTTAGCTTGTTTAAATGAGTCGACTGAATATGAAGGTATATAGAGTCAGTGTATGACTGTTAGTTTATTTTAGTTCTAAACCTGAGAATCGATTTAGCCTAGAAGAGTCAAATTCTTATGTTGATATCAAAATCTATCTTATGATTTTATCAGATCGACCTTGTGTCTTAGTATAAGACTATGATGCTTGTCATAATATATGTTTAAGAACCAAATGATTCTACTATTATTTATTCCCCAAAGGATGATGTAGTTATCACAAAACTAGTGAACCAGTATCATACTTGATTGAGTCTCCTTTTGAGGACAACCAACTATGTAGGTGTATACTAGTCTTGAAAGGTAATTCGAAAGAATTAGTAGAGGTTAATTTTTAAGGTAAAACTTACCAAATTGTGAGTAGTGTGGTCTTGAATATCATATAGAAAATAATATCTTTTGAAACAATTCTTGGTTAATACAATGGTCAAGAACATTTTCCTTATCCATAGAACTCATAGTCTAAGTGATCCTTGACAACTACGGTAAACCTATTGAGTTATGTATTAACTAAAGATAGTTTGGAAAAATGAATAAATCCTTTTATATTATCTATACAAATAATCTTGGTGAGTATAGTTTTATAGTATACCATTTTTATACCAAAAGACTATGCCCACAACTTTATATAGAATTCCTTTATGAGTATATGAGAAGTAAAGGTATTGGCATCACTTAGAATTACATTGAATAGTATTCATGCTCCTTGAAATAGGAGTTATTATTTTTGCAAAGAGTTAAACTATTCCTAACCATGGATGAGTTAAACCTTTGGTTGATTAAGAACCTAGGTCTCCTAGGGTGATTAATGTTTATTTTGTAATCATATTATCCAAGGGTAATAGGTAAACCCTAAAAGTGGTTATGAACCAACTAAATAGATATGACATTTAAACTTATCCTTGTCAAGGAAGCCAATATCATGGCGCGGTGATTAAACTATTTATGTAAATATTGATAGTATGAATAAACTGTGAGAATACGACAGTATCCAAGTCGAGTAGGGGTGGGTGAACACAACGATTACATTCATTATTAACGATATTGATATTAAAAACTTTGGCCAAAGTAATGCATTGTTTTCTGCATGCATTGTCAGTTCACTGTATTTGGATTAATCATCCTAGTAGAAATCATACTTAGCTAGAGGGTATCTAGGGTTGTATGGTTGATAGAGTTGAGTAGAATACAACACTATATACTCAGGAAAGGTAAATTACCACTGGTCACCTAAGGTCTATATGCCTCATGAAGGGTAGGGCCACTTCCTATGTGGAAGATGTGTGGGAGACCGCCGGTCTATGGATGGAGGTAAATCACTAGAAAGGTACTCTCTCTCCAAGCAAGAAACATACCCAGACTTGTGATAAAGATGTCAGATAATCAGAAGCAGTATTTATTCCAAAATTTGTATATGTAATTGATTTACATTTGTAAACATTGTAATTGAGAAAGACAATATGGTTTATTGTATTTTGTAAAAAGAAATCTTGTAATTGTAGTTACTTGATTATATGTTGAATAAAAGAAAAGTTTTCTCTATCTCATTTTTACCTTGTTGATTTACTCTATGGTAAATTTCTGGTTTTACTATGTTTTTAGAACATGGATGTTACACAAGTAAGTACATTTGATTCTTCTACTTCATCTTTAGCATATAAGACCAGTACTCCTTATGTAAAACCCCAAAGTGAGAATAGTCTATCTTCTTCAACTAGTCCATATCAACTTTTTGATATTATAGACCATGCTAAAAGGACTAAGATTTAAATGTCTGAGGTAGAATACCTACAAGATAATCCTGACCAGTTTGAAAGGTTAGATAAATTTGTTAAAAACAAATATGCACCTATTGGGCAAGATTCTTTGAAGTCTAGTCCTGTCATCCCTAAAATGAGATCAGCTCAGAGTAATCTAGTTTCCTCTCCTTCTACCTCCACAAGAAAAAATGAACCATTCTATATTTCCTTACTAGTAAATGGTCATAAGCTCAATAATTATGTTATGGATTTTGGAGCCTCTGATAATGTTATGCCTGCCAAGGTAGCAAATGCCTTAGGTTTAACTTTGACTAAGACTTTTGGTCATTGTTTCTCCATGGAAACAAAGTAAGTGCACCTCATAGGGTAGATCAAGGATGCACAGTTTGCATTCACTGCTTTCCCAGAGAAGAGAATAAAGATGACTGTTCTAGTGGCTGATGTTCCAGCTTCCTATGGAATATTACTGGGGTGAAATTTTTGAAAGGATGTTGGTGGAGAAATTAAAATGGATTGGTCTGAGGCAAGGATACCTATCAAAGGTGTCATGCAAAAGCTTCTCCTCGAAAGAGAGGCTAAGTATACAGTAACCAAGTTTGAAGATCCAAAAGCACACATTCTTTTCAAATCTTCAGGTATGGGAAATTATTTTCTGACCACTGATGAGGTTTCTGAGACATCAGATGATGACTCAAATGGAAGCCTGATGATAGAAGATTATTCTTCTTCAATTGATGAATCCCCTGATCTTGAGAATACAAATTTGAAAAGTTCAAATGATGTTTGGACTTTGGATTTTGAAGGTAGCTGTTCTTCAATGGGATCTAGGACTAGAATTGTACTCACATCTCCATAAGGTGATATCTTTCCTTTCTCCTACAAGCTACAATTTAATAATACCAATAACACTGTTGAGTATGAATCTTTGGTACTAGGAATGGAGGTTGCTTTCATGAAAGGAATCAATAATCTCCATGCACAAGGAGATGCAGAACTAGTCCTTTGTCAGGTAAGAAATCTTTACTAGACTAAAAATGAAAGGTTAAGGCATTATCGCAATTGTGTTTGGGATTGCATTGAAGATTTTGATGTGTTTAACATTTTCGTTGTTCCAAGAGAATTCAATGATAGGGCAGATTCATTGGCCGTATCAGCTACGCTTATGGTCCCTTACAAGGATTTTAAGGGTAATAAATATACAATTGAGTTGGTCTTTAGACAAAGTGTTCCTGATAATTCAAACCATTGGGAAGTCTTCAATGGCGACGATCAAATCATTGCGTTCCTGGAGAAAGTAGAGAATTTTAGCGAACTCTATTTTGAAGGAAGTGATTCTCCTCCCTGACAATCTATGCCTAATATTGATCAAGAAATAGGTGAGGAGATATTGCAGTTGAAAGGAATCAAGATCCCCAAATGTCTAGTTTCCCTTGAGAAACTTTTTGAAATGCATGACCATTACATCAAACAACAACAACAATCTAAAATAGGTTCATCTACTGAGTTTGAGAAAGTGAATCTAGGCATGGAAAGTGATCCTAAAATGGTTAACATTGGGAAGTGTTGTACAACTGATGAGAAGTTCAAGTTTGTGATGCTTTTGCATTATTACATTGATGTGTTGGCCTACTCCTATGATAACTTGAAGTCATTTCAGCCAAAGGAAGTTCAACATGAGATTCCACTCAAGATGGGATCTTTGCCTCATAAATAGAATCAAAGGCAATACAATCCAAAATTCTCAGGTACCATTCTAGCTGAGATTCAGAAGATTCTTAATGCGTAAATAATCTTTCCTATTCACCATTCAGCATGGACATCCAACATTGTTCTGGTGAGGAAAAAGAATGGAGAGATTCACATTTGTGTGGATTTCCACAATTTGAACCAGTCGTCATTGAAGGATAATTACCCCTTGTTGGTAATGGACCAAATTTTACAAACAGTGACAGGTTCAGAGATGTTGTCTATGCTTGATGGTTTCTTAGGATATAATCAAGTGAAGGTCAATGAAGAAGATCAACATAAAACTGCTTTCACCACACCTTGGGGCACGTTTGCATATTGTAGGATGCCTTTTGGGTTGATCAACGTTAGTGCTACTTTTTAGAGAGTGATGGATCTTTTCTTTCATGATGAGATGGGTAAGTTCATAATTGTTTATCTTGATGACTTAACTATTTTTTGCAAAGAACATCAAGATCATGCTTATCATCAAAGACAAGTTCTGGAAAGATGTCGGCAACATCATATTTCCTTGAATCCCAAAAAGTTTTTTTTGGGGTGACCAAAGGTAAGCTTCTTGGGCATAATGTGTCCAAGGAAGGTACAAAAATTGATTTTGAGCAAGTCAAATCCACTCAAAGTCTTACTTTGCCTTCAAGTAAGATGGTTGTACACTCCTTTAGGAAGGTTAATTTTCTACAGAGGTTTGTTCCTGACTTTGCATAAAAGACTCGTCATATTGCAAATATGATGAAAGGAAAGTCCATGTTCTGTTGGAGTGCAGAAGGTAAAGAGGCTTTTGAGGACATCAAGAAAGCCATTGCTCATGCTCTGATTTTGGTTTGTCCAGATTATACAAAGGATTTCATCATGTATAGTTATGCTTCTGAGCATATGTTGTTGGCCATCCTAGTACAAGAGAATAAGGAAGGTATCGAGTCTTTGATTACATTTATGAGTTGTCCTTTCAAAAGTCACGAACTCAAGTATTCCGCCATGGAGAAACATACCTATGTTGTCATCAAGGCAGTTAAGCATTTCAGGTACTACATCTTGAATTCCCACACTACCACCTTAGTACCAGATTCAACAATTAAGTCTATCTTAACTCAACAAGAGTTTTGGAGTAAGAGAGGAAACTAGATTGCAAAAATCCAGGAATATGGTCTAGATATCAAACCCACCGAGCTGGTACATGGGAAAGGTATGTGTCAGCTCATCACTGATAATGTGCTAAAAGAAACAGGTGATGAAGAAGTGGAGAATGAGGTAATTCCTACTATTTCATTTGTTAGCACAACTGATGAATGATACACTAACATTGCATACTTCCTCACTTATGGTGAATGTCCTGAGCACCTATCTTATAAAGAGAAAATGACTATCAAGCTAAAGGCTACAAATTTTGTCCTTTGGGACAATGGTTTGTATAAGAGAAGTCTTGATCCAGGATTTTTCTACGTTGTGTCGATAAGGCACACCAAGGTAAACTATTGGAGTCATTCTATAGTTTGGCATGTGGTAGACATTTCTCAGGACTAGTGACAACTCACAATATTTTGTGAGCTAGATATTATTGGCCTACACTGTTTCAAGATGCATACAACTAGGTGCGTAAGTATGAGCTTTGTCAATAGTTTGTGGGGAAACCCAAGTTGGCTACATTACCTCTCAAACCAGTAATTATTGAGGAAACTTTCCAATAGTGGGGGCATTTATTTCATTGGCATAGTAAACCCACAATCAAGTGTAGGGCACAACTATGTTCTAGATGCAACTGACTACTTCACCAAGTGGGTGGAGGCTACTCTGGTGAAACATGCTACTTCTGAGGTAGTTTGCAGGTTTCTCAAAGAAAATATAATATCAAAGTTTGGTGTACCAAACAAGATAGTAGCAGATAATGCTACTTGTTTTTTCCTCCCAAGAAATAACTATTTTCTACTTTGAATATGGGATCATTCTTGCCCACTCATCTAACTATTACCCTCAAGGAAATGGTCAAGCTGAGTCAAGTAACAAGAACTTGGTTACTATCATTAGGAAGCTAGTTGATGAAAATTAGAGGACCTGGCACAAGGCATTGTTCGATGCATTGTGGGAAGATCACATTACCCCCAAAAGACTAATTGGTATGTCACTCTTTCAATTGTTGTATGGATTGAATGTTGAGACACCGATCACATTAGAGCTGCCCACTTTGAAGTTGGCAAAAGCTATTGAAGATGGGACTTTTGAGAGTTTTATTGATAAGCGAGTGATGTTCCTTTCTATGCTTGAAGAACAATGTGTTAAGGTGGTGGATCGCATTACAGAACACCAAATTCAAGTGAAGAAGCTATTTCACAAGAAGGCTAAGTCCAAGAATTTTTAAGTCAGAGATCAAGTCTTGTTATGGGACAAGAGAAGAGAGCTGAAAGGAATACATGGGAAGTTTGATTCCCTATGGAGAGGTCCCTTTGTCATTCATCAACTTTGTGGTGAAAATAGTTTCTTGCTGGAGTATCAAGATGGGACACCTTTTCTGTTGCCACACAGCAACATCTCAAGCTTTTCTCACAATAAAGTGTTAGATGAGTTTGTGAATATTTGTACAATTTTGAGTCTTTTTATTTTCAGTCTTTTTATGTCGCCTAACTCTATAGCCCAATGGATTGATGAAGGCACTTAGAGATTGGATTTCTTCTCCCTTTAATCATTTCAAAGGACGATCAAAGGAAGCTCCCTAGTTAGAGCCATCTGTTATCCTCAAATTTAGTTGTGCTTAATTTGTAGGATGACTCCTACAAAACTTGTCTATTTCATAGCCTACAACTCTAAGCATGTAAAATGAGGCAAATCTCATTTGCCCTCATGCGTGGTGCCCTAGCCCTGGAGAATTCATCTGAGTATCCTCCAATTTCATTTTCTTGAAATTTGCAAAAATAATTGAAATAGAAAACAAATCAAATTTCAAGTTTGATGCTTTTCTAGAGTTAGAGTATTTTTGTCAACATGCAAGGGTGATATTTTTTGCTGCCACCACATGTTGGTTTCTTTGTTAAATGCACCGGTGGCGATTTTTACTACCGATTCATGTTAAGCTTCTTTGTTATATCCAAATGTGGAAAAAATTGCCACCATTGCATGTTAACACTTATGATAGTTGTAGGGGCGGCAAATTTTGCCGCCCAAGAAATTGTCAGTTCGTCTAATGTGTAATAAATACACTTTGAGTTAAGGCTTTTAAAACATTTTCAATAGTTTTTAGGTGTTTTATTTTTTATTGTTCTTTTGATTGTTTGCTTTTAGAGTTTCCTCTTTCCCTTTAGCTAATCTACGAACCCCCTAGTGCACGTGTTAAAGCGGACTTGTTTAGGTTTGAGCTAGGGTTTTTCAAGCGACTCCTACTTTCTTCTTTGCTAGGTAAGTCTTTGTTGTTTTCATCCTCAGTACATTTGTTTTTTGCATTAGGGTTTTGTGTTTTTCTTTTAAGATATGCTATAAGTTGGTTTTTTCCCTTTTAGGTTTAAATCCAAGTATTTGTTTTTGTAACCCTACTATTTTCTATGATGATTTTTGTTTTTGATTTTGGAATTGGTGGTTTTCACCCCACTGGTAGTCTTATTAAACTTTGTTTTAAGTCAGTGTTAAAATGTTTAAGCTTGATTGTTTTTATCCTTTAAAAGATCACCATTTTTTGAGGATGTCTTTGTTTCTTGAGAATACTTTTTTGCCTTAGCTATGCAGGTGGTGGAAAATACCTACCTTGCAAGAGAAAATTCCTCCCGTATGCATGGGCGGAAAAATTTACCACCCACATAAAACTAAAGTTTCTACCAAATATGTATAGGCAGCATTTTTCTCTGCCAATACATATCCACAAGCTTCTACCTATGATGTAGGGGTGGTAATTTTCGTTGCCCATGCTAAAAACTCAATCACTTTGCCTAGATGTAGGGGTGGAAAAATTTTCCGCCCATACATAAAAGTTATACCCTATATAATATGCACTGTCAGTGATTTTTCTCACTTTTGCACTTAGCAAGTTTTATTCCTTGTATAAAAGTAATATACCCCAAGATGCATAAGCACTGATTTTTCTTGCTTCAACACATGCTAAGTTCTACCCTACATGTAAGGGTGGCAAATTTTGTAGCCCTTGCACAAAAGTAACCTACCTCACATGCAGAGGCAACAATTTTCACCACCATTACATCACTCCCTCAAATTTCTCCAACTCTAGGAAATTTTTCCCTTTGTCAACCATTGCTCGCTTTTGCTCAGTTTCTTACCTCCATCACTCTCTATCCCTGCTAAGCTCATGCTCTTGAACATAATTTCTATCATTACAATTTACTATTGCCATTTTTTTCTAATACTACAAAATCGTGAATCTTATGTTGCAATTTCTACTACACGTCCTCCGAGGTCCATCTTTTGACAAAGACACTTGTGATTCAGATGACTGACCCGTCACCAAGGAAAACAAAATTCATGAAGTATAAGTATCAAGGAGTGTTTCCTATATGACATCTATGACATCCAATGTGGATGAGATTAGAGACACTGAGATTGGTCATGTGGACATGGCTGAGTTTGTGGAGAGAATGAAACACCAACCCCTCAATCACTTTATGAAATGGATTGTAGAGAGCAACATTCACTTGATGGCTATTTTCCCTATCACCGCACATAATCCTGAGTTTGTACTTCAAGTGGCGGCACACTACAACAAGGATAATAGGAGTGTCACTGATGTTAACGGGAATGTGATTATAAGATTGGATCAAGAGTTCTTGGATAAAGTCTTGATGTGTCCTAGTTTTAACACCTCTATAGAGATTGATCCCAATTATTCTCATAAAGAATATGATAAGGATCCTGAAGCAGCAAAGAAGGTAATCAATATCAAATGGCTAAATTCAGCAAGGCCAAATATCTTGAGATGGCCTAAAAGCTTTCATAGGAGTGATTTTGTTGAAGAAATCGGTGATTTGATTACTCTTCTCAGCAGAGTAAAGGGACTTTCTACATCTTCCACTTTTCATGAGTGGATGTACCTCTACATCAGGGTAATATTGAGGGGAAATCAAAGGATATTTTGGGTTGAATAGATCAACAATGCCATCCATGAGCAACTTACTAAGGTGTCCACTACTTCCAAGTTTTATATGACATATTATCTTGTTTATGTTGCTGCCTCCATGAGGAGTTTTTTAGGTCTATCATCAGAGGGAGATTGGAGGGTGGAGCCAGTGTATCAATATTATCCTCAATTGACTCTTAAGAAAGCTATTCATCATTTTAGGAGGGTGAATGATGCTTTCTTTGCTATTTTCATGTGTTTGTTTGATACACAATTAGAATAGAAGAGAGTTTTTGATGAAGCTTGGGTAGTAGTCAACAGATTTGGTTGTTTGTATTTGCAATTTCTTGCTTTTGCTTATCTAAGAGTTGGGTATTTCCAAGGTTATCCCTATATGTTACCAAGGTATCCAAGTGACAAGGTTGTGTTAATGGAATTATGCCGACATAACATTGTTGTGCATAATAAACAAATGGAGCTAAAGAAACTTAGTTTTAGGTTCCCAATCGAGATTGGTAGGTATTCCATTCATACGTCTACTAAGGATAAATCCATTGAATCTGAAATACAACTTGTTACTATGAAGCATTTCAAGAGAAGGGTTAACTTTGACTACAGAAGGGTTAAGGATAAAATGAAGAAGAAATCTTTGTCTCATGTGCCAATTGTAGAGGATGTCTGATCTGATCTAAGGATAGAAGAAGACATCAGGAAGATGGACTATTGTTAGTTGACTTTAAGTCAAGTTGAAGATTTGGAATTGGCAGACATTCCAGAGGATATGGTGAATGATGGTAACATTTTGAATCCTTCTTATGTCAGTGAGAATATTGAAGGTCCTTCTTTGCCTATTATTCAAATATAGTCAAAGAAAGAAGTCACTTCTATGAGGAATTGCATGCAGAAGATATTAATTAAATGTAAATAAAGATTAAACAGAGGAATGAAAATACACAGAAATAATAACAACAATAGACAAGTTTTAACGTGGTTCACCCAAACTTGGGCTACATCCACCAACAGAGAGTCCAATATTATTATCCAGTAAATCAAACCAATTACAACTAGCAACCCTTACAACTCAATATTGTTGCAAATGCTACAATACAATATCAATAGAAACCCTAACCCTTAGCCATTTTTATCAAGACATATGTCGATTACCAAATAGGGTTTTTTTATGTCAGCCTATAGAAAAATAACTATCGACAACTTGACCCCGTCTAGGGGGCATTGCCCCTTGACCCCATCTTGGAGGCACTACCCCCAAACCCCCATTAAATAATTTAGGGGGAAACCGTGCTGATAAAAGTGGGTAAAAATTTAACCTCCGAGTTTGATTAGGCTCCATATAACAACAACTTCAATTAGGAAAAGATTTGAACCCATCTTGGAAAACACAAATGTATGGCTAAAAGGTAAAGGAATTCAATTGAAAGATTTTACAAATGGATCCGAAGAGGAAACTCAAGAGTAAATAGGTAAGAACACTGAGCTGAGGATAAAAAAATAGTGATACACCTAGTTCTAGCAAGGCTACTAAGCCTAAGATCAAATTTGTGTCTAAGGGTGGTGTTAGGACAGTAAAAATTTGAAATTTTTACTATCTTCTCACTCCATCATATTTGAATAAATCCCAAAAAATATCCAAAAAAAAAAAAACCATAATAAAAATTTAATGTATCTCACAAGGTGTCTATAGATGAGCAGTGCCAAATTTCTTCAGAGTCAATCCATCGGCAAGATGTTGTTTTGCTTACACCGATACATAAGGAATCATTTGAAAATAACCATCGGCGTGAGAAGGAAAATCGGAAGGAGATTTATGGAAGTCACCGATGGAATAAGTAATATTGATGACCTTACATCGGCAAGAGAAGCAAGTGGTCATACCAATCGGTATGACAGATATCTATCGGATGATCTTTTAAAAGTTGCCCCGACGGTATATATCATACCGATGAAGTATTTCGGCAAAAGTGTCACCAAATATCCTGCGGGAGCAACAAAGCAAATAGCTATCGGCAAGAAGTAAACTATCGGGATAAGAAACAAGTAAGTCTCTGATACTCAATGTCTTGGTGATAAGAGAGCTTTCGGCAAGACTCACAGCGATACAAGTATCTGTCGGGATGACTCAACATATCAGGACAAGGGAATTAGGTCTCGCCGATTCACAAGTCACAGTGATCAAAAGGTGTCGGTGACACTTTAACATACTCTGTCTGATAAAGGATATGAAAGAACCATCGGTGAGATGATTTGGATCGGGTTATCTTTAGAAAGCTATCCCGATAGTATATGTCATTCCGATAAGAATAAAATTCATACCTGTTGATACTCTAGCGGCAAGACATTAAAGCAGTCATTCCGATCCAAAGTAAAATGACTATCGGTGGGACAACAAAGCTTGGGGAAACGTAATTATGTTATCCCGATAGTATTAATCACCCCGATAAACAAATTATATCGGTAAGACTCACTTCGTCGGAAGGAAATCTAAATCACACGGCGATGAAACAGGTCATGCCGATGGTCACACCGATTGATTGTTCACGCCATAAAAGCATTAAGGTCACCCAGACATTTTAAAATCATGCCGATAAGAAGAGTTATGGTGATGTGACACTTCACAGCGATGAACATTGAATTGATCAGATAATTAAATACAAACGGCTATGAAATTTATACGATCATTATAATTGCAAAGCCGTTTGAGAAGAGAATATAGAGGAACTCTTAAGGCAAAAGCAGGGGATTTCGATTCCAGCCACCGAACGACAGGTACATATATACAAACCATTGTATAGCCTGTATTTAAATTCTCTGCCAAATTTTAAATATGGAAAATCTGGGAAAGGGAAAAGGAAGAAAGTCACAAGGGGAAACTAGTAAGCCTAAGAAACAAAAAACTAAACAAACCCCTGAGGAGAAAGTGAAAGAAAGAAAACTCAATCAGGACCTAATTGACCAATTGCCTGGGTCAACTCCCAAGACCAGAAGATCTGCTCAACTCAGGGCAGAGGTTGAGAAATTATAAGATAAACATAAACACCTGGGAGATATCTGGACCCCAATTCAGGGATATGAGCTTTTCAGATTTCACTATAATAGAAGGTTTAGGAATGCTCCTGTGTCAAACCCATGGCACATGAATTTAGGAAAACTGGTTGTACCTAATGTATTCTTGAATGTGGAACTCCTTCAATTGCTTGCCAGACATTACAATTCAGGCCTGAAAGCCATCTGCAACCCACAGGGAGAACCAATCGTGCATCTGTCAAAAAATGCTATTTGCGAGGTGTATGATCTAGATGATTTATGCGATGTCCCTATTGTTTATGAAGATCTGGATAAAGAGTATTGGAGAATGGATACAACCTACAATGGATGGAGGTTGCCCATTCATAGGCCCAGGGTTGAAAGAAAAGTGATGCCCTTAATTGAAAATGATGGTCCTCCCTTTCATGTAGCCATATTTGAACCATATATACAATATACCTATTTCTCTGTAGGCCAAGTCCTGGGTTTAGAGGTCCCCGAGTTCATGACTATTCCTCTAATGGTCATAGCTTCTGACATTCAGTGTCATAATGCAAGGCAATTTGATTATGCTTCTTATATTGCTAATAGAATGGACTCTGGTCTGTCTGCAATAAAGAACAATGCTCTAGCATGCTCTTTTGAGCATTACTCAGTGCTTATGCACATGGTGTTATATTACGGCCAGGAAGTAGGGTTATGGCCAAGTGAGTTTCGAGTTGTTGCTGCAGATAAGAAAGGGGAAAAGATACCCATACAAATGTGGACCAGAATATGGGATAGTAGATATGCCCACTCCAGCTATGCTCAATTTGAAGAGCATTATGTAAAAGTGCTGTATAGGTATTTTAACCACCCCTGTGAATATTCAATTTCAACTGAAATAAAAAGATTCCTTAGACCAAAAGATTTTGGTGGTCCCCCTACTATCACTCATAATTGGGGAGACTGGTATTGTTTTGAGGATGCTACTATGATCAGAGTTTATGGTTTTGAGGATGCTCCATTCATATTGCCCAAGACTGTCCCTGACAGGCTTGCATATTTAAAGATAATCAGGCAAATGCATTGTTCAAATGTGATGCATTTGAGTTCACATGACAAACAATCGTTTATGCCCAGCACCTTATGTTTTGGAGATTTTACTATGGTTTCAAAAGAAGGTTACAATCTCATTTTGGATAAATTAATGCATTATAATATGATGACTACTAAGGCAAGGAAATGATTTGATCCTGAAGGTTTTATCGACTCTGTAAGAAGAAAACAAAATCTCAGTGGATACATGCACATACATTATCCACATGATGATGTCATTAGAAATTTAGAAGAAGCTGAAGTCGAATTGGTGGTAGAAAAATATAATAGGGATTTAAGTGAAAAGAAAAAAGCAGTTAGCAGAGATTGAAGTGGTTTCCTCTGAAGATGAAGAATTGACAGAACAAGAGCAGCTACAAGATAAAACAATAGAAATGTCCAAAAGGAAAATGCAACAATATCAGCCTCCAGTTGTGCTACATGATGAGGAGGGGTCTGCTAATGAGGATCCACGCCAAATAGCCTATGATTCTTTCATTTTAGATGATAAATTTATTCAGTCAAAAGAATTTAAATCATTCTTGTATAAATACAAACGGAAAGAGATCAGAGAGTCAGTAGATGATGTTTCTGCTGATAATGAAAAACAATTATTAGATATGTTGAAGGAAACAGTAGATAAAGAAATGCAAGACATGACACCTAGCAAGGGTAGAGAGTTGCTCAAGGATGCAGGGGTTATGATTTTTCCTAGTCTGGATTTAAATTCTGCTTTGGTTTTTGATAGTTTTCTGAATAATGCTAATGACAAGTATAAGCTTACTCCAGAAGGAGTTAATGAAGTATATATGGGAACAAGATACAATAATGATGAAAATTCCTTGATGATATGGGCGTTATACCCTCCCCATAAGAAGACGGCCATCATAGATACTGAAAAGACTTTTGGTCATGTTATGACTTTCAGAGCAGGGGAAACTGACCCTATAATCACTGCAGACATTGGTATCAATGTTGCAAAATTGAATAAAGCACAAGCTCAAATGTTGATCAAAGAAAGAGATGCATACAAATTGAATTGTGAAAGATTGACAAAAGAAAATGATTACTTGAATGATGTTGTTAAGAGCACTTTTGGCCAATCCACAAAAAGAATAACTCAAGGTGAGAGCTCACAAGGCATTCAAGTATTATCCCCTGACCAGGCCACACAAATTCAGATAGATGCATTTGTTACAATATTGCAGAGCAGGTATACAAACATGGTGCGGTGGTTAAACCAGTTTTGGGATAATTACTCAAAGAATCATAAAGAAGTTAAAGAACATGAAAGACTTGAAAAGAGAATACAAGAAAAATTGATTGAGTTACAAAACAGAAGTGCTACTGATAGTATAGATATCTCTGATGCAAGAGCATTGCTCAAACAGCACCAAAATTACTATGACAAACTTAAAGCTGATGCTAAGGAAGGAACTGATGCCTCAAACGCAGGAGTGCCCAGATTATTTAAAGACAATGGAGAGGTAAAAATCAAAGAAGAATGGATGGTTGATTGTCAAATCATATTACTCGAGGCCACATGAGCGCTCAAAGACAAAACTTCTGCATCCAGAGAAGCCTGCAAACACCTGGAAAAGATGGTCACACTTGATGTGATTACCAGAGATGCTATTGATCTTACTGATTCTCACCGTGATCAGGAGTATTTAGATCACCTAGCTAAAGTTTATTTATGGCTGAATAGAGCCTAATTATGCTTATGTAATTATTGTTAATGCTTGTTAAGTTCCCAAAAGACTTATTGAAGAGTTATGTCTCTTCATAGAAACATCTATATAAGTTCAAACAATCGATGCTGAAAAATCATCAGCAGTAGAATATATTCATATATACAATCTACAATGTTTCAAAATGACTATGTTGCATATTTTATTTGAAGAAGAAGTTTGAAGTTCTCTTATTCAGTGGTTCTGCTTTGGTATCAGTTGTTTGTTAAATTTATTCAATAGTGTGGCTGTCTCCATTTCTGCATTTCCTTGTTATTCAGATTGATGTATCAAGTATATATTTAATCTGTCAATACACATTTGTTGTATCTGTGTGATTAAATAGGTTGGTGTCCATTTGAGGAATTAAACCCTTTTGATTTAATCACAGTAGCCTGGAAGTATTAAGTTTGGATTACTGAGTAGAGCCATATAATTAGGATTGCCATTCTGTCTCCAAGACAATACTATCTGTTAATCTTGTTTATTCATTTCATTTGGTTCCTTCAAGTAAGGATTAAAAATACCTTCTGGTGAATTATAAGATAATTGATTATATTGGCTGGATTGTTAAGAAGAGTTTGTCAGTCATTTCCTTGCACGTTTATACAAGTTGTAAACTAAAACTGTGCCAAACAATTAGAATTATTACCATTAAGAAACCACTGGTCTTGGTCCTTCAATTGACTCTGTTACCCAACAAGGCACTAGTCTTATTTAACTCATTATTACCTTTTACCTTGATATTGCTTATACAATTTCTACCAATCACTTATTAAACATTATACATAGAATTAATTAGCCAGCTTTTTCATCTATCCTACATCCTATGCCATTATAGATAGATCTAATTAGTCCACTCATTTACACTCAGACTATTTTAATATTTCAAGGTTCACCCACCTAGGTGTAGCAGGACCTAAAGTGTAGGAAATCATCAAACCTTGAAGGTTGATTTCATCAAGTTAGTTCAAAAACGTTGCAAATCCAAATATAGAGCCTGGCATCCTCTTAGGATTAGCAACCTGCATTTTTGAGACCTAACAGGTGGTAAACTTAAGGTAATTGAAGAAGAGTTGACTACTAAAGAGGGAGCTACAAAAGAGTAGGCTACTAAGGAGCTAGCTACTGAAGAGATCTATCTTCAAATAAAAGAGAAGAGATCGAACAAGAAGAAGAACAGGAACAACATGGAGGACCCACAAAACGTCTCCTCAGGGTGACATTCCACAAGAGACACATGTTTCTTCTCCTTTGAATACTTTCTCAGTGTCTTCTTCTATTCCCACTACCTCAGTCACCCTAATTATTCCAATAAATATTCAGTCTTCTGAGTCTCCTCTATCTTTACATCCATCCCTGTCCAAGGTCACTTTTGATGGTCTCAAGCAGAATTTGGAAACCATTTTTTGGTTCTTCATCTTCTTTACCTAGTCTATCCTCACCTTCATTTGATATGGATACTCAAACTAATTCTAAATAGTTGATGACTAGTTCTGAGAGAAATCCAAGTGTTGATGTTCCTGGTGCCATTTTTACAAATACTTCCCCAATTGTAACTTCAACTTGTGTGGGTACAGCTCCTTCTACACCAATTATGGATTCTAATTTGGATACAAATGTGTAAGTACTTCCTCCATGGATCTCATCGTATACCCCAAAGAGAAAGAAGCAAGCCATCTCCCCAAATGACTTTGACTTCAAGAAACTGACACCTATAAAGGCCAACACAAAGAAGAAGTTGAAGACTCTCTCCAAGCTATTTGAAGACAAAGGTCATAAATATGTAGAGATAGATCAACCTCCACCTGATGTAACTATTGAGGAGTTTAATATGAATGACTATTCAATCTCAAGAATTAAGCTAGGAAAGATCACTCATGAGAGTGCAAAAGTTGATGTTCAATCAACTCTGAATTCTCTAATTATAAATTGTGATCATGAGAAGAATATGAAGGATCAGTACAAGGCCAGAGTGGAACAGTTGATTGAATTGCTATCAAAAATCACTTTGTCCTCTGAGTCAGTACAACCTGTGGCTATCATTGTTGAAGATCATGTCATCCAAAAGGTTGAGAAGATATATGCAAGGGGGAGAGTGGTCGGGGAATTTATGGAAAGCATGATTGCACAAGGTACACTTCTTCTAACAACTTCTGTGGAAAGAAGAAATAAAATGGAAAAGGTAAGGGCCAAATTGGATGAGTTAGTTGATATGTTATCTCAAGAACTTGAAGACATGAATGAAAGTCTAGAAGAGCGGGTGTAAATGAAGAAGTTGAAATTGAAAACTTTGATAGGGATTGGAATCATTTCCAATCATGAATCATATGTTGAAACTAAAGAGGGTTTGATTCATTGAATCAATGTTCTAAAAGATTTAACCAAAGACTTACAGAGTGCT
Organism: Cunninghamia lanceolata; assembly: GCA_027924645.1. Lineage (NCBI taxonomy): Eukaryota > Viridiplantae > Streptophyta > Pinopsida > Cupressales > Cupressaceae > Cunninghamia > Cunninghamia lanceolata. Next base: position 2,707,362 of record BSBN01000619.1, on the reverse strand, counting down.
CGTGAAGTTAGTGAAGATAGCAATGTTAGTCTTCTCAATAGGATTGAAGAACTCCCATGCAAGTTAGTAGATGATGATCATAATTTTCTTTCTGCAGAGGAAATGGTAGAAGAATTCAACATGTTTCAAAAAGTATTTGAGGAACAAGCTTTTTCAGTGACTTCTATGGATAAGCTGTTGGATTATCAGGTGACTCTAGATAAGCTTAAGACAGATTTGGGGAGGTATGAGAAGGCAACTACCAACGTGAAGGACTCAATAACCAGGGCTCGTGCTATTTCAAAGAACACTTCAAGGCTAGATAGCATTGAAATGCAAGTGGTGCTGACAATGTACAAAGAATTTATGAAGAAGGATGGTGATGGGAGTTGATCGATTGATCGTGCCTTAGATTATTTTGTAAGCATTTCTTTTATGCTTTTTGTATTTAGTTTTGGACATATCTACATGTACTTTTCAAATGTGTAATTACATGTAGAAACAAGGAAAGTCCTAAAACATTGAGGACTCTTATTGTTGAATAAGTCATAGTTAGTTTTACTTTTCCTATTTTTGCTCATAGCCTCTCACTATAAATAAAGATGGTCTCTTTTGTAAATGTTATTTTTTAGTTATTGAAGTGAAACTCTATCGAATTGAAGAGAAATTTGAAACTTTGTGTTTAAGTTGTAAATAAATTTTTTTTATCAATAATAAGAAAAGCAAGTGAGCATTCAAACTTTGTTTTGGAATATACTTGTGGTGCATGGGAGATGTTCTTATGTCTTTTCTCTTGTACCTTCTTATGTAATTGATCAAATTAGTAGTGTGAGTTTATATAATTTGGGAGGTGGTCTAAAGCCGATTTTGGAGTCTTTGTGCTACAACATTATCTTTGGAGTTTATTTTCTATGTTCGTGAGTAGAAGATATTAGAAGACTTTGAGCTGCTAGTTATTTTTTGTATTCATTAATCTCTTGATAGCATATAGTGGAGACTTTGGGCTGCACTATATTCTATACATTTCCAACTTCAAATCAAAAAAAGAAATAACAAAATACTTTGTGCTTTTGTGGATTTTGTGGTTATTTCATGCTGGTATCAATTTGAGTATTCATATGTTCATTCAATCTTGATATTGGTTATTATTGTTCCAGTAAGTAGTTTTTAAGTTTATTATACATTGTAAGGATTACGAGGAAACATCATTTCTAAAAAAAGAGAAATAGATGATATGGCACCATCCACAAATTAGTTTATAGTGTACATAAATCTAGTTAAGTACTTGTTGATTGTAGCAAGCAATAAGAAGGGAGCCTCCCCTTTCTAAGAGGAGAGATTAAATCTCATCACAATATGGTTGATATAACCATTTTGTCTTCAGTTAGTTAACAATGAAATATTCACCCAACATTCTTCTAACCTCCTCAATTCTTCTTTCAATGAAAGAGCATATATCTCCCCACTTTCTTCCTCAATTCTAGGGGATATTTGTTCTATTTCTTTTCCATTTTATTCTTTGGCATTGGGCTTCACTTCCTACAGTGTATGAACTAATCTTAGACCTCTAAAATTAAAAAGATCTTCTTCTAAACTCTTCTCTTCTTTCGCACCTAGCATGCTTCTTACTTGAGCTGCTCTATATTTTTGTTCACTAGCAATTGTCATAGGTCTAAAATCTTCCTTTATTCTCTCTTCATTAGGTGCTAAGATCTCTTGAAGATCCCCATCTTTATATGTCAACTTAGACCCCTCTCTTTCTGCATATTAGTTACCACAAATACTTTCTTCCATGCCTTATCTCCTCTTTCAATGATTTCATTCGATGCCTCAAAAGCATCATTATTTAAAACATCCAAACAACTTGCTTACCTTTCACCTTGCTTGTTTTCTCCTCTAGCTTCTTCAAGTTTCTCTTGGAAATATTTCAATCTTCTTGGGCTCTTCATAATTTGCATCTTGTTGTCTTGGACTACCTTGTTGCAATATCATCTTTTCATCCATAGCTTGTTTAATCGTGATCTCTTGTTCATTGGACTTGACCTTTCCTTTATATCTTATGCTCTCTTGAAGTTTTTCCTCATCACTATGTCTTGCAACACCACTTTCTTCTACCTCTTTTCTACTTTTGATCAACCACACTTTGTTCCCCATAGCTTTGGGTTGATATATGTTCATTGCTGCACTTGTTCTCCTTAATCCATAGATTGATTTCCGCTCTAGAACACCTCTTTTAAGCTTCCATTCTTGACAACTTGCCCTATGGTCTTAGTTCCCCTTGAACCCTATCATGTTCATCATTCCTTTTACATGTTTGCTGCTAGAAGTTCCATCATAAGAAACTTCTTGTTTGAACTTTGTATGCCTTACCTCAACAACTGACTTATTAAGCCAACTTGGCACCTTGTATCCATGATTTCTTGCAAGACTTGAGAGCTCAAATTTGATCTTCTCCCTATCAACCTGTATATCTACATTCTCATTTCCACATACATTATCAAAACCAAGATTTTTACTTCTATTTACATGTTCCATGGCCTGTTGCATGGATTTTCTTTCTTCCTTGACTTCATTGCTTGCAAACTCATTTTTGTATGCTTTATTTCCTTCTTCTATAGCATTCTCTAAGGCATCATGAAAATCTAGTGCATCTTCAACATCTTCATTGTCATCTTGGAATAATTCAACACCATCATCATCCTCAGGCACTTTGCAAGGTATCTCTTCTTGGTAAACTGCTACAAATTGTTTCTTCCTTCTCTCACCTTCATCTATGTCCATGGGTGCTCTACTTGTCCCATCTCTTGTCAACTTCAAGGTCTTATTCTTGACCTTCCTTATAAGGTTTGTCATATCTGCATGCACACACTCAACCACAACATTAGATAATAAAACAAGAGACCAAAATGTCTCTATAAGTGCCTCCTTCATGGACACTCTCCTCTCTTCTTTAATCTCTTGTTCAAGTGCTTCTTTTTGCACTTCTTCCTCTCTCCATTCTTTCTTATTTTTTCTCATGTTCTCCATAATGAGAACTCCCTTCACCATTTCCTTTGCATGTTGCTCACTTGGCAACTCTTTTCTTTTCAAACCTCTATGGGATTTTTCCATGTTCTTCTCTCAACCATCCTTTGCCTTCTTCTTCTCTTGACAAGTATCTCTATAGGTCACTTCAATATCTTTTTCAATTGCCAACCACATTCTTGGCTTCTTTCCTCTAGCCATTGCTTCACCAAGAGCTTAACCCTCTCTAGATCCCTTCTTAAATTAGTTATCTCCCTATCCAACTTTGAATCTTTCTTTCCTATATTTGTCTTCATATTGTCTCTCTTCTTGTGGCTTTCACCGCTGAACTCTTCCCCATTCTTCACCTGTAGGTCCTGGGGCATACTCTACACTCTCAAGATATTGTGTCTTTGATACCACTTGATGTAAAGAGGATTCTCCTTTCTTGCAAAATAACATAAACAATCTCTCTTCCTCACTCACAAGGTTCACAACACAGCAAAACCTCAAAGGTATACTCTTCCAAACACAAATATTGGGACAACAAAGACTTTTAAATTTTATTGATGTTCAAAACCTAAATATAGATAACATATCAGCGATTACAAAATTACAAATATACTCGAAGTTGAATATGTGGTCTTCAATGGCTTTTTTCCTGTACACAAACAATATGCTCGATTCCTCTAGTTATCTACAACACACTCTACTCTATCCTCTACCTCTATTGAATCTAACACTTTCAATTCTATAACACCCTACATGAATCTGCATACATACAGGCTGAATTCCTCCTCCAAACTTTTTCACTCTGTACCTTCATACAAAAGTCTTCAATACTCTCTCTAACTTCAATATTCATGCCTTCCAACTTCTCTTCTCTTCTATATCTTCTTGGTCGACCCCTCTCTTTATCTCTAGTTGAACCTCTTTACTTTGTCTCCTCTTTTCTTTTATAAACATTAAAGGCTATTCATTATTTTTGATATTGCCAGAATGTGAAGGGCCACAACTCAAGACAAGATCAAAGTTTTAAAATTTATAAATCTGAGTCAAAGATTCTTACTTTCTAATAGGCCCATGGCCTCATACACACCTCTCAATACCCACAACCAACCTATCCTTCTCTCTTATTTGGCAGTCGAGCGGTTACAAAAACTGATTTAAGACAAAATATGTTTTAGTTCATTTGATGGTTCACCCAACATAGGCAGCCACAAAAATACATTCATAATATTGAATTACTATATACAATTGCCTGTCCTTAAATGGTTTATCAAATATATTGAAATATAATAGTAACCTTTCACGACTTGGACATCATTAAGAAGTCAATGGTGGGCGCGATTAGATAGCATGGAAGATTGCATATGATTTAATACAAAGAATATCCTTCCCTAGGCAGATGCATAGGCATCCCTCAAACATATAAACACCTTTAATTTTTATAAATTTCATATCCAATACCCCACAGCCTCCAAACAACACAATCTAACTGGCATTACACATAATACATCCCATACACTTTGATGAATATGCGGCATCAAAATATTGATTTCACTTGATGTGAATCGCATAAGTGAAACCATTGCCAATTAATGCCATTAGAAGCCAAACAAACAAATGAAATTAAAAAAAATGCATTCTTTTTTGTTGATGTTGATTGCTGGTTTTCTTGGGATGCTCCTACATCACTACTCCATTAAAATCTTCTAAAGATCAAACCCATGATTAAATGCATGATTCACATCCATTTGATGTACATTCTAGACCATGATTTGTAGCTATATCAAGAATGAAGAAAATATTGTTCCATATTTGCAACAGGATCAATGGTCTCAATATAATCAATACTAGGAACCTGTGAGAAATATTTTGCCACAAGTTATTCTTCATACTTATCAACAATTCCATATACTATATATTTGGTTCAATAGATCCACTTACTCTGAGCCATTTTCTTCCCTTATTAAAAGGGATTAGGTCCCAAGTGTTGTTCCTCATCAAGGAATAATACTCTTCCTCCATTGCTAAATCCTAGTTAGTAGTACTTGATGCTTTGTGAAAAGACTAATAGTTAAAGTGGATGAAACATAAGCATGTGTAAGATCCCTATGTTGTGACATTTTCTTTCAAGTATTTGAATGATCCCCAACAAATTATGTACCTATTGACTAAAGTGTCTAATGATCCTAATGAGGCAACATAGAAGATGGGGATGAAGGAGGAGTGTTGTGAACCTCTAAATGTGAAATCTACAGAGGTGGAGGTGAAGCCTTATAATCAAACTTATGATTCCAAGGTGTTAGAGGAGAATGGACTATAAATCATTATCATTGATGAAGGAATCTAGTATTGAAGTTCATAAATGTGAGAAGACAAGATAGAAGAGATTTTTTGAGCAAAGTGAACACTCCTCTCAATGAAAATCTCATTTGTCTCAAGATCCAAGAACTCATACCCATTTAACATGTAAGGATAGATTTGAGGTTGCAAATCCTTATGTTTCTTCTAAGAAATATGTACCCATGTAGGGGAGATAAAAACCCTCAAATATCCTACAACCAGTTTCCTTCCACACTAGTATTTAAAAGTAATGATACCCTTCATGGCCTTATAGGGAACCTAATTCTAAATGTAAGTAGCATAGTTAATGGCTTCAACCCAAAACTCTAGAGCTAGAGATTGAGCATGAATAATGCAATTTTCCATCTTCTTCAAGGACCTATTATTCCATTTTGTAACATCATTATATTGTGATGTGTATGCAACTATATTATAAAGATCAATCCTCTCAAGAGTACAATATTGCTCAAATCTATGGTTCACATATTCTCAATCATTATTTGTGTGAAAAAACTTGACATACTTCCCAAAATGCTTCTCAAAAAGAGCCTTGAAACCTATCAAATACTTGACTATTCTATTGAAGGAAGTAGACCCATTTATGTCTAGAAAAGTCATCAATAAATGTGAGGACATATCAAGCCTTGTTGAAAGACAAGGATGGGAAGAGACCTGCTAGATCACTATGAACCAATTCAAGGACTTATGGACCCCTCCAGTACTCCCATTTGTCAAATTTATCAATTGGATGTTTGCCCATGGAAAAAACATACACCATATAAAAAGATGATATGTAAGAAAGATCTATAATCATATCATGTGAGCTAAGATGACAAGGATAATAGTAGTCAAGATGGCCAAACCACTCATGCCATACTATTCTAATTATATTAGAGTTTGTGAGAAATACAATAGAAGGAGAATCAAGCACAAAGTGGGAGAATGCATATAGTTGAAAATGATGGTCAACCTTCCCCATAGAAAGCAAGGCATTATCCTCAAGATCTCAAATCATAACTAAATCTAGAGTGAACTCAACCTTCTTGTCATTCTTGAAATGAGTGATCTAGTAGATAGAAAGAAGGTTGGTAGACAAATTAGGCACACAAAGGACATACTCCAATTAACCTGCTTCCATGTCAACCAAACCTCTCCTAGAAACATCCATTGTTGTGTCACTATCTATGAGAATATGTGGCAAAGAACAAGGCTCTAAAGAAGAAAACTATTCTCAATTAAAAGCCATGTGGTGTGAAGCACTAGAGTCAAGTATCTATTACTTAGAAGATTCTACCAATCTAACTAGTGCTTTTCCTTTCCCTTTACCTTATTTTGAAGGACTAGATGATCATTTTAAATAGGAAGATGGCAGAGTAATGTGATTATCCTAGAGAAGATGTTTTAATTCATTAATATACTTAGCATGTGACACCACTGATCATCATGACCAACTTTCTTTCAATAGGAACAAGTTGGCCTTTCTTATTCTAAAAATCTCTTTTCTTGGAAGAGGATTGTGATTTTCCTTATGAAGTAGATGAAGACTATTCTTTGTCCTTTCATGGATTGTGCTTACATTTCTTCTATTTATTATTAGAATTATTTGAATCCCTTTCTAACTCTTTGGTTGACCAACCACCGAATCTTATGACTTAAATGGATTGAAAAGACCCATTATCATTAACTTTTCCTATTCATGCATTAGTATTTTTAAAGAAGAATCAAATATGGCCATAGTATATTTTTTCCATAGTTAGTTGATGAGTATAAAAGATAAAAAAATGCAACATATTTAGGACCAAGTTTGGTTGGTATATTGTGTTGGGGTCAGGTCTTGGTGTTTTCAATCTTTTCCTTAGTTTTGTGTGTGTGTCAGTTTGTCGATGTTTTGGGGTCATCCATACTTGCATACACTTCATATCTACCCTAAAACTACACCTTGGATCCTTGCTTAGTTCACCTAGGTGTTTTTTGGTGGGACTTTAGGTTGTTTCATATCCTCATCTCGAGTGTCTCTCATGCAATGTCTGACATACTTGTGTGTTTATTGTGTGTATTGGACTCTGAAGAAATGTTTTGTCCTCTCCAGGCCTAGTTTTCATGTGTCTGACATCAATATCAATATGCTTAGTATAAGAATATGAATATCAAACCCTATGCAAATTTTAAAATGATAATATTAAATTTGAAAAATATGAATTAGAAGCCCTAAAGTGAACATAATATTGTGTAGGATTAGATGGAGTTCACGAAAAATATGAAGGGAAAAGAATAATTCCTAGGGTTAGCCTACATTAATACAATGAAATAACCAAGTGTGCATAACAATTATGCACCAAGAACCACATCATAACTGTTGAGTGGAAGGATTGAACATATCATATTTCAAGGTGTAATCACCAACTAAAAGATGGACATTTATACATTTCCTCTTATAGGACAGTACTAAAAGTAGATGTTATGTAAGGCCAAGCTAGGGTGGGTAGGGTAAGTGAAGGATAAAGCACCAAACCTTAAAGTAAACATGTATCAATAAATCACATGGACAAGAACTTGGATAGTTTAAATATTAAAATAAGATGTAATTACAAATACAAACATTTGTTAAAAAACCCTAAAGCTCTAGATGAAAACTAGGTTTTGTAGGATTAATCAAGTTTTCTAAAATCAAAAGGGGACATTCCCTTAAGGTTAGTATATGATGATCAATAAAATGCATACACATAAGCACAATTAATCCAAACTAAAGAGTGAATGGGAAAAATGGATCATATCATAAATAATTATGCAGTTACTATAATTTGCTATAAATAGAAGGGTAGATCACTTATCTCTATTACTAAAGAATGAATTCCAAATGGATGAAGATTCTAAAATCAAGGTGTCATTAGATATAAGAAACTCTATAATACTCATATATATGGATTAGAATCAAAATAATGATATTTTCTCTACTATAGGTCAAGTTAATCGATTTGAGTCTAATTTGCAACCACAAACTCAACATTATGTCATGAACTCAACCCTTTATGTAATTCTAACATCTAGATCTTGTGTGCAACTTGAAGATGAATTGTTGGAGCCTTGATTGGAAAAAGAGGTTACTATAGTTTTTGGGTTGCAATTGATGGAATCCAACTATTTTTCATCCCATAAAACAGGTAAGAGTGTTAATTTGATGACTTTGACATATGATTGAAGACAACAAACAATTTGCCTAGAAATCAATTTTGTTACTTATTTCTAAGAACCAAATTATCTAAGTTTCCTATGTTCCTAGAATGAGAGATGTGTGTGTCTGCATGTGGGTTATCTAAAATGAATGCAAATGAATGTCTTTTTATACCAATACATGACAATAAATTACATAAATGTGTATTACTAAATTCTAAGAAAGAAAGAACCAAATTTGAATTTAGGTGAGTATTCGTACTTGTGAGGACAACCCCCTGATCATCAACTTGACTTGGGATCAAAAGATGAAATAGATCATGAAAAATGATGCAGCCATAACCAAGGGGTCTTTCCAGACTACCCAATCATGCAACCAACACAACAATATCCTCAATCAAACAAAAAATTCACAAACAATGGAAATATTCTAGATTTTATTCAATGCATATTTCAATAAAATACAATTATAATAGGAGTGCATAATCAACACATTCATGAATCAATCACTCCATCTTTATCAAAAACATCTTCTCCTCCTTGGCTCTACATTACTCTTCCCTTGGTGCTCATTCCCCTAATCCTTACCACTTCTCAAGTAGTCTTCTCCCTCACATTCTCTTTTCCATCAACCAGGGTGTCACAAGTCCCTCAAGCAACAGAACCCCAACAAAAATGCAAAAACTTACTTTTATACTCCAAGGAAGGAAGTTAAACCATTACCCACCTTCAATTATTGAACTAAATGGTCAGAACTTCTTACATTACCAAAACTTTTCGTGGAGAACAACACTGTGACAAATGTTTGAACCTTCAGTGAAATTATTTTAGGTAAACTAATGTTCCATGAACCTTAACTTACCTTTAGACTAATTTACAACCTTGTGAACTTCAAGCTTCCTAATGGTGTTCATTTGAACTTTGGAACTATGGATTTATAGTACATATCGGTGCCTTACTAAATTTTCAACTTCAATGTCAATGGTTTGGCAAATGTGAGAACTTATGAACTGCTATGGGCATGAAAAAGAGATCATAAACTAAAATTGTCATCGAAATACTTCATATGAAATATTTGATATACATTCGACACTCCCATGAATTACCAAACATTTTGGTGATTCCACCCTCTTTCGAACCTACTTTGATTATCTCTTTCAGGGATGCAAACAATATTTGAACCATTATTGGCATTATGTATAGTTCACAATGGAGTAAGTCACTGAATTGTCTTTTTGAGTTAGCATAAAGTCCCGACCTTAACAATAGCGAGCCACATGAAAATCTTAGTGAACTTCTTAGTTTGAAAACTTGAAATTTTATCAAAAATGAATAGAAACAAAACTTTTGGTGAGATGGAGAGTTTGTGAACCTTAGGTTTGTCAAAAATGAAAGAAAACCAAGTATTTTAATAGAATCAAGACTTCAAGAACCTTTTCTTTTGTCAAAACTAGAATGAAACAAGCCTTTCATAGAAATGTGATGTTCATAAACCTTTATTTATGACAAAAATGGAAAGAAACAAGCCTTTCAGAAAACTGTAAAGTTGTCCAACCATAAGGTTTTATGAAAAGAACAAGATATTGGTGAAAGGTGAATTTTGTAAACTTGAAGGTTTGCTGAAAATGAATGAGAACTAGGAACTAAGTTTTTCGACAGAGTGAATGGTTCGTGAACCTCAATTTTTGCCAAAATGCTCTAAGTTTCACCCAACTACTCCAAACTTCACCAAAATTGAACTGCAAGTACCATTTATCTCTTCTAGTGGATGATACTCTTCACTTGACCAAATTTAATCTAAAAATTTCTCCTAGAGTAAAACTACAAAACAACTAAAAACCCAACCAAAACTAAACTAAAACTGAAAGTGAAATCTGAAATATTTTTGGTTGATGTAGGATTGCTTGTGGACCGAATGATCCTGCATTAGACACATCAGGTAAAAATTTTGTGAGCATAGCTCACAAAATGGAATTGTATAGTAGAACTACCCTTCCAGGTTGTAAACAACATGCAGTAAACTCCATTACTATGACAGGTACCTTGAAATTCTTTTTCTTTCTTCCCTTCCAGCATCTACCGAGAACTCTGTCTATTTTCTTCCACCAATTCTTCTCACGATCCTCTTTTCCACTCATTAAATTTATTCCTCCATGTACTGATCTCCAATTGCACTTTCTTCTTTTTCTCGTGGGATCCAACCCATCATTATTCGACCACCTCCACCAAAATTCTTCTTCTCACTCTATCTTATCTGCATCATCCACTATTGCACCTATATAAATATTTGAAATGATGATACAATAGAAATTATAAATTTATATCTGCACTTCCTTCTCATACTTCTCTACCTCCACCACAACCTTTTCATTTACACTTTCTGCAACATTCCCTGCAGTGCCTGCATACAAATATGCATTAAAAATATTATGGAAACTAAAGATTTCCATCTTTTATTTTGCATTCACCTCTTCATACTCTTTGAATTCCTCAACTTCTTCCACTCCCACCATTTTGTCTAAATGCAAATTAGCATCAACTTCCTCATTACAAAATTCAAGAAAACTAAAAATTACCTCTTTCTCCCCTACTGCAGCATCTTCTTCATCACTGTTTATTGCAACATATTCATCTTAACTCTCAACTATACTTTTGTTTTCCAACACCTTCACATCCTCCAAAGGACACACAACTATTTCATCATTCTCATTCTCATCCTCAACCTCTATTGCAACTTCATATTCAATCTCTTTGTCCATGCCTTCCATTTAAGACATTCTTCTACTCCAATCTCCTATTTTTCTTCTTCATCCTTTTACATAAGGATTTCCTCTTCACCTGCAATCTTCTCATTTTCAATAATTGATTTAACAATTAGTCCACCTCTTGCTTCATCTTCTTGACATAAAAAAATCTACCTCCACTCTACTACTGCAACCTATGACATGATATCAGTTTTGACACTGGTGTGGGCTGCTCCAACATATTCGCCTTTATTCAAAACTTTTTCCAAAGAGCTAAAGCACCTCTCTTCATCATTTATTCTTTCACTAACCTCTTCTAAGAGGTTTTATCTCTTTTTAGTCCCCTCTTTTCCAAGACAACTATTATATTCTTCTTCTTCACAACTTCTCACCATCTCATTTATATAAAAGACATTATTACAAAATTTAAAAAAAGTAAACATTACCTCGAGATTCTCTATCGTTGTAACTCCTTCCTTATCACTTCTTTTTGTCAACATTTTCATGTTATTCCCAAAACACGTTGCTACTACACTTTCATCTTCATTATTTTTCATCAATTTATCAGGTTCATCTAAAATTTATCCTTCAAATAAACTATACATCTTTCTCATCTCCTCTCACAATAGAAAGTCACACTCATTTTCATCAATTGTCTTATCAAACATAGGACCCTTGAAGTCCATTATCTCAGCTACTACATTTGTTCCATCTTTTTAATCATTCTTTTTTACCATGTCATTTACATCACATTCACTCAAATTTTCTCCCTCTTCAAGATAGCAATATATCCCTCCTTCACCATTCAAAATCATGCTTTTCATCTTCGCCATCATTCTCTTCTCTATTTTTTATTTCTCCATCCTCTTCCAAGAGGATTTTCTTTCCACTAAAATCTTCCATTTAATCACATTAGATTCAACACATTTACTTTTATCTACTTCAACCACTTTATGTTGATCAATCTCTAATGCCATCAATCTAGCTTGGAATCACTTTAATTCTTCATAAACATTTTTGTAAATCTTTCTTCTTGTTGTTCAACAAATAAAATCCTTATAGGCCTTTTCATGACCTTTCTCAACCTTCTTTTCGAAGACATCTTCCTTCACGTTTGCAGTCTTTTGCAAATCATCCAAAGACTCACACATCCCCTTACAACCATTGGATTACACTTGTGACAATCTCCAATCTCTAGGGTACTAACCCTCTACAGTTACAAGGCTCTACCTACAATAAATCTTCCACAAGTTCAATAAAAAATCTCTGAAAACATACCTTTTCTGGCTTCTCGTACCTCCTTGTCTACTCTCTGTAGTTACAAGCCTCTTCTCATACTTGTAAAAAATCACTTAAAGCATCTAGATCTCTATAGTCACAAAACCTCCTTTTCTCCAACAAATATCCTAGGGCTTTCTCTGAGACATCTTCCAGCTTCCAAGGATGTACTAATCAACTTCCCTCTATCAGTGTCTTCAACTTCATAGTTCATCTAGAAAACAATTCATATCAACTATTTTCTAGTCTTTTCCAATGAGCTTACCTTTTCTTACTTCTCTCTTCTTTCTGCAGTTAGTTCATCTTTATTCAATGAGCCTTTTCTCTGGCCTTTAAACTTTTCTCCAGGCATAAAAATTTTCCACAATCTTAACTTCAACACATCCCTAGCAGGCAAGCCATTCTCTAATATCATTTGATGGAGTCGTAACTAGGGGGTCTTTCCAAACTACCCGATCATGTAGCCAACACAACAATATCATCAATCACAATAAAAAATTCATAAATAATGGAAACATTCTAGATTTTATCCAATGCATATTTCAATAAAATACAATTACAATAGGAGTACACAATCAACACACTCATAAATCAATTGCTTCATCTTCATAGAAAACATCTTCTCCTCCTTGGCTCTGCATTACTCTTCCCTTGGTGCTCATTCCTCTAATCCCTACCACTTCTCAAGCAATCTTCTCCCTCACATTCTCTTTGCCATCAACCAGGGCATCATAAGCCCGTTAGAAGTAGATGCCCAACAAAAATGCAAAAACTTCCTTGTATACCCCAAGAAAGGAAGTTAAACCCTTGTCCACCTTCAATTACTAAACTAAAATCTTAGAGCCCACGTGATATCGAGTCGTGTTGTGTCGCTTGGTCCTAGCCTTTTATGTTGGTAATCTTGTGTTGTGGTGTATAGTTGAGTTGTGTTAATTATGCTCATGTGTGGTTAGAAAATACTTTAATGATAATGCTCCTATTATGTTTATTGGATATTATTTGTTTGGCTTAGAACTTGGATTGATACCTTGGCTAAATTTTATAATAATCCAGAATTAATTATCTGCTACCCAAGAGTATTTATGTCATAAATTGGAGTTACGGGTAATTATTAGTGTTTATTTGTATAGAATAATTTTGCTATGTGAAATAAATGCCTTGAGTTGTCAATTTGAAATTGGAAGATTTGGGATCTCTGTATATAGAAAACTTTTGAATTTCTTAGAGGAGTGGGTTGTTGGGTAACAGATGCATGTCTGCATTCATTTCTTTTGGAACTGAACCATTTTTTTATGGGAAAAATTGTATTCTGAGGGGACTTGGAAGGAGGACAGAGATATTGGGGAGAAGAACAGGGAAATTGGTTGCAGGAGTTGGAAAAATTTGGAGGTGGGTCTGGAATCCAGGTATGTGATTTGTCTCTCTCTGTAAAAATTTGTAATAGCTGTAGTTTAAAATTTAAAATCTATTGCAGCTTGTTCTGTGTGTGTGTATTTGCATGTCCTGTAGATTGGAATCTATTTATCTTGGTGGTTTGTATTGTCTTGTGCCTGTGTAGTCGAATGTTGCTCCAACCTCTGTAGATTCCTTAAAAAATGTATTCTTCTGGTTAAGCCATTGTCTTATCCTTTTTTAAATCATTAGCTCAATCATCTGTAACACTGAACTGTGATCTTAATCCTGTGAAGTAGATGACTCAATGTTAAGCTTTTATCTATCTCTTGTCCCTATCGTTCTTGCATTTTATCTCACATTCATATAACTCTGATAGAGGTGAAATTTCCCAAAGATTTGGCCTTTAGATTTGATTTCCATGCAACCTGTTAGTGTTTGCAACCACTTATTTGGTCCTCCTATTATTCATATTTCTTTTTATCTGGGATTCCTTGTTTTTCTCTCTGTAACCCTAATGAAAGTTTTGTAGCTCCAATACTACCTCCACAAGAATGTACCCTACAATCATGTCTGGGATTTCAATCAAATCATGTGAAGTTTTCTTCATGTTTTCCTTCATATCTGCTTTAAAATTTCTTATGGCTGAAAGAAATTTGTTCAATTCATTATTTACATGTGAATTAACACAGCTAGAAGCAATAGAAAAATAATTATGTTTTTCTTTGAAGTTGGTAACACTTTATGGATATTGCCATTTCTATCCTTGGATAGGTAGCAGATTCTTCTTTAGTTCGTAGCCCCTTTTTGGTGGATTCTAATTTAAACTTAGTGAATGTTTAGAAATCTGTGGGTTTGGTGAGTTGTTAGATAGTTGTGGTTTTTAGCGGTTTTGACTTGTGATGTAAACCTTTGTCTGTGACCGCGAGCTATGTAATGTCATGTGTTTAGAATGGTAGTCATTAAGACCTTAGTCGTTGCTTGTGGACTTAGCCATCGAAATGATATTCTTAATGAATTCTGTCACTTGCATAAGAATCTACCATCGATTTGACCTAGTAGGTAGTCGGCAACCATTTCATTGTTATGTGTTTCAAATATTTTTGTTTTGGTCTCTTGTTAGAAGGGTCGATGGGCCCATGCGACTAGGAATAGGATTCATCTTTCTTTGTTAGGTTATTACAAACCTTTAGTGGTAACCGTTGTAGGTGGTAGATTCGAAAGGGAGTCTCTTTCGAATAGGAAATAAATGTTTACTCTTTCCTTATATATATGCTTATTGGTTATTCCATACGGCATCATGGTAATTGGAAATTCAATGTTTTAAATTGCATTTGGAAGTGGTTATATTTTATGAATTAATGTTTTCTTATAGGTATGGTTGTTAGGAATTTTAATGGTAGCTCGATACCCATGCTCTTAGGGTATCTTAAGTTTTGTTTTGAAATGGAATGTGGTAATAAGTTAGGAAATTTTGTAGGTTACAGCAGTTTGTTTGGATTTGAAAATGCTATTAGTGATTTATGGTATAGATCGAATCCTTGATGCCTATAAAAGTTTTATTTGAAATTGTGGTTAGTAATGTATAGGTTTACGCTTATCAAGGATATAGGTGTATTTTTATAAATGTTTTTATTTAATGGATAATGACTAGAATATAGAACTAGGTTTTCTTATAAATTGTGCGTTAGATCAAATGTATGTAATTTTTAGAAGATCTATTTATGAATGAGGTTGTAGCATGTCATTAGGAGATACTTATGCTCTTGGAATGGGATGTTTAAGAATTAATGTAGAGCTTGTAGTTTAAGCTTGTAATAGTATATAAAGGTTTGATTTAGTAGATTGTGGTAAATAGTCTATTTCGATAGTAACCTTTGCAATTAAAGATATTTATCCTATTCTCATGAATGTGTTCATTAGAAATTGGAGTTAGGAAGATGCTTGATAGAAAAGTTGTGATATCGGAAAAGTATAAATATTATAGTTGTTTGATTATGATTGTAGTTGGTTTAACGTTAAAGAAAGATTTTGCTTATAGATGCTTTAATTAGAAATGGTAAGTGGCAAATCTTAATTGGTAAGTTACACTATTTAGGTTTATAATGATTTGGTATTGGAATATGTTAGTGAGTAGGTTTACTTAAAGGAAATTATAGTGATAGATGGTGTTGTTACATTTGATAGTTATTAGAAACTAAAATAGGAAATTATATTTTCTTATAATTGTAATTTTGTTCATACTATCATAAGATAACTTGTTTTTAGTAAATATATCTCAATTTAGAGATTTTGTGTTTTTCGAGTTATAATACTAGATTTCTGTAGTGATGTCCACATAAATGATATAATATATGTTAAATCATTTCATTATGTAAAAGTAAAATCCTTGTTATGATAGTCAGTTTATATCATCCTTTAAGGGTTATGTCAAGTCATTTTCAAATAGGGTTTTGTTGGAAAATTCATTGTTGGGAGTAATGATGTCTTTGGGTAGAGAATTCCATGATATATTATTGTAGTAGATAAATATTGTGATGGAAATTGTAGAAGGATTTGAATTATTATTTCTAGTTCATGGGGTAATAATAGTGTATTGATTTCCTTGTTGAATTTTAATTTGCTAGTCATGCTTGTAATATTCCATTTCATGCTTCGTAAATGGTGGATATCATTGTATATGTTATTTTACCTCATTTTAGAGACTTTGAGCCGATTGTCAGTTTATACCATCTATTGTTGTTAATGTCATGAACTTGAATTTTCTTATAAATTGATGTTAAACCTCGTAAGTTGATTTCTTGATTGAATTAGGAGTTCATTAAATCTCATTGCTCAATCTTCTCCTTGGTCATATCTCATGTTTGTAATTGGAGCATTATATTTCTCTGGTGCCTAGTGAGAGGCCGCCTGGGTAACCCCATGGAAGTTATGAGCAAGTGGAAACCTATTAACTTTAGGAGGGTTGGGGTAGTAAAACACATATCAAGATAAGTAAGATACCTCACCCATGCCTTGAGTGCTCTCACAGGCTAAGGATGGGATGAGAAGGCCTGGTTGGCAAGGCCGACCTCCTTGTCTCCATGAGAGGACCTAGAGAGAGGCTGCCAAGGTAACCATAGATGGGGGCTGGCTTCTGGTGGTAGATAGCTTGGGTAACCCATGCTAGGACCATGTGATGACACTCTCCTTACACAACTTAGTTACTTCCTCTTTATTTTGTTGATACCTCTAGAGTTTAGTCTTGGCTTCTTGTTTGATCTTGGTTGGATGTCTGATTTGTCTGGTGAATTATTGTCATTTCTGTGTAGTCTTGTTATCATGAATGCCTCTAAGAAGTCTGTATCTTGTTGTTGTTTCATTGTTGTAACTTCAACCTAGTGGAGCCTCGATGTTATCTCCTAGCTCGAAGGGGTGGACCTCAAGGTTCCACATGGTTGGGTGGCAGAGCTATCCATTGATCTTCTTGGAGATTCAGTTTGAGTCTTGTGTAGAAGTGTTCCAGTTCTAGATTGCTTTCCACCTTCAGTGTTGTTGTATACTTTCATATTTATTCAGTTGTAAACTAACATGATCGGTCTTGTAATCTTGCACTGTAATTTTGTAAATTAACTATCTTGTTAATGAAAAAGTTGATCTTTCTGTTGTAGCAGTATAATGTATATCACTTCTGTGGTTTTAATTTCCTATCCATTAATACAGTTATGTTTCCCTAGAGGAGTTAGAAGTGCACTTTTTTTTATGTTGTGTATGATATTATCTTTGGTTACTGTTATTGCATTTACTTGCTTCAAAAAAAAAAATTATTTCTAGAATTTTGCTCCTATTAGTCTAACTCTCTAGGGTTGCATGACGGGGCATTACATCCTACACTTTGATAAATATATATTTTTAAATAAATCTTGGAAGTTGAGTAACAAAAACACAACTATTTTGATGGGATGTAACTTTTTATCTTAACTTTCTATCCAAAATAGGAAAAAATATATCATCTCGACATGGAATCTTTCATTTAGTGCATCATATTTTTATTTATTTTTAATAAACTTTAATTTTTTTCTTGACAGGACAATCAAAATTATATTTTGGTGTTTATGACCTACTTTTAGTAAAAAATAAATAAATAGAAACACTAATTGAAATATTTTTTAAAAAAATTACAAACCATACTTATAGATCTAAAAAGGGTATTTTTAGATTATTTAGAAAGGATTATTTACATGAGTAGGAGCTATTAGAACATCAAGTTTTTTAATTTTTTTTTTTATAATTAGCCCCAAAGTATACTACATATGTATTTAGTAGACACTTCTAGTTGGAAAAGTTGTGGCTTAGATCTAATTTAGATAGAATGAATCCATCTAACATATGTTTCACCAAAACTAACTTTTAGTTGGAAATGCTTAAATTCATTTATGCTAATAAGTTGACTTGAAGTGTGACACAACTTTGAACTTTCATCCAGGTTGTACTTTTATCATGTGACTTGTAATATCCTTATTAAGTGGAGATATTATGCACAAATTTGACTAGATTTCCTTTATCCATATTGGTTGTACATTCACATCTCTTGGTGATGTATCCTATATACATCATATTCAAGTAATGTCTTTCTCTCATATTCAAGTATTCTTATTGTATTGTATCTTTTGATTAGAATACAATTTACTCTATCATATTGATCTTCTAAGTTCTTTGTGCTTTCCTTTAGGTTTTCTTGATCTTGGGTGGCTATCTCTATAGCAAAATCTTATAGTGTCCTATATATTTAAACCTTCAATTTTTGTATTGGATATTCATATTGAAATAAAAGGGTAGAAATGACACTTTTTAGGATTCTATTAGAAAAAAAAGATAAGAAATTTAGGTAAGAAATACCTAAATTTTTAAGAACATTGAGATCAAAATAAAAGAGCATCCATTACTAACTCTAGTGTCTACAATGACATTAACATCCCACTAAAAGACTTTAGCACCCCATTGTAAGACTATAGCACCATAGTGTTAGACACTCATGTAGAATACTAGCTCTATCATTGACTCTCATGTCCTCACTTAAAACTTTCCAAGAACCATTTTTTAATATTTCAAAATCTATTTTCAATCTCATATTTCATACCAAACATGTTTTTCTATCCACATTCTTAGTTTTTTTCAATAGCTTAGAGTAATTGCATTTTCTATTTTCAAGAGCTCTCATGATTTACTATAATTAGCATATATCTTATTAGAATATGTTGTGTTGAATAATTTTATAATTCTTATACACTTTATATAGTAATTACATATAAAGATAATTTACACCTCATAAAACATTAAGGTAACCTAAAATTTATCTTCTAGGTACCTCAATCCTATGTGTCATAGGAGAAGCAAAAATGAAAATTTTGATCGGTGATAAGGCTTCTACTAATGTTGGATTATGCAACCTACTAGATCTTGTGATAAAGTATTTCGTTAGGTTGCACAATGTGAGTTTAAATACCCTTAATGCATCCCAAATTTATATGAAAAAATTAGGTACATCCATTTTATGTACAATTAGTTTAAACTGACCTAATGTGATGAATTTTTATGTTATCACTGAGTTTCTTTTAGTTGTGCTTAGATATTGCTTATGTGTATGTTGATGTGTTTGATCTAGAGGAAGATGAAATAAGATGAGAGAAGGTTAAGAGATGGGTGGCTAAATAAATAATAAGTGTTAGAAGAGATATACTAGCTTGGCAATACGAGCATCAAAGGCATGCATCATTACCGTTATGGAATTTGATACCCACTATGAGGGTGGCTAGGTAGAACAATATTCTCTTTTCCTCTTCTAGTCTAAGGAAAACTAACAAGGATGTGTTCCAAGAGTCACCTGGTGGAATCTATCTAACTCCTTTACTTCTTTTTGTTTTATTGGATGAATTGCTAGATAGCTCATGAGAGATAGATTAGTATCTGAGAAAATTGTCTTAGGTTTAAATGAAAATAAATATTTGACAATTTATTTTTATAAAAGATTACTAACATGTGGAGGAAATATAAGGAAATCATTTATTCTATCTCACAAGGGTGTATTCTAATGAAATCATAGGAGCTAGATAATTTCAAAGAGTTTTCTTCAATAGAATAATAATCTAGTTGATGTAGATATTGTCTATTCAAGTCAAATTCATGTTTACCCTACAACTCATAGGGTTTATAACAATTGGGTAATAAATCCCTAGATTTTTTGGATGAATTCAAGAAGTCACTTGGTTAGTGCCTCACATAAATAATTGGTAGGATTGACAAACTTTTATGTCATCATGCTTTCTTTGATTGTTTTAGAGATTCACCCAATGGACATCAAACTAAATTTGCAACATTAAAGAAATCACCATGGAAAGGGTGATTTTCCTCTACATTTGATAATGGAAAATCCCTTGTAAGATGGGGTATTTTGGAGTTTTTCTATACTTTTTACCAGAAAGTACAAAAGGGAAAAAGAAAATAAAAAGGAAAGAAAATGAGAAGAGGAAGAACAAAGAAACCCTAGGTAGATTAGATATGGACAAAGTTCTATTTGGTATTGCTCAACACAAATGAGAAAATAAAGAAAGGAAAAAGATATGAAAATAGAATTCAGAGTTTAACAAATCTACACCATAGTGACAGGATTTTAGAAATTAATGAGATGTGTAGAATTAGTAAATAGAAAAGCAGAGTTTAATAAACCCACATAAGAATGATTAATTGGAATTGAATCAGGTTTACAAATTACAAGAGAAGGATCCTAAGAAATAATAAAAAGACAATATAAAATAAGAAAAGATAAAGCTCAATTGTTAGATTGAAAATTAGAGTCTTGTTAGAGTTATATTATTCCCCAATTTTTTAAAAAAGCACCTCATTCCTGTACAATTTCTTATATATTTGGCCAAAGTGGTAGCTAATACCAACCCTCTATAACCCTTTCAAAATCATACAATTTTATATTTTATAGGGAAAGGATATTCACTTTCCCATATAACCATTTCATTTTCCCCTTTGGACTTTATAAAATATTTAAAATAAAATGCAAAGCCCCAAAATGAGCATATATTTAATAGCTCATTTATAATAAATACATTACAAACATTAATAAGGTTGAATTTATAAAAAAAATTTAAGTTGTGGTTAAAGTTTTATGTGTAAACAATTGTTGTAGCATTTCATCGAATATTTGACATGTAGATGATCCTTCCTGAAGCATTTCAACAAATGATCGGCATGCACTATCAATGTCTTGCCTTTACCTCATATAGATGAGTTAGTTGTTGAAGTACATTTCTATCTTCGAGTTCCTCATCCTTGTAAAGTTTTGTAATTGTGTTACCATCATAATTTTCAGAATAAAGGATTCATGGTAGTTTGACAATTTTGTTCTCACTTTTAGTCCTTGAAAATAATTCATTGGAATGTTTTGAACACAATTGTGCAAACATTTGCAGTTATGAATAAATCAGGTTTTCTATCTTCTTTTGACTAATTCTCCCAATGTTGCCAATAAATATCATCCTTGTTGATCCCAAGCATGTGAGTTTCAATGTATAGATTCCTCAAGATTGAACTATGTTTTCCAAAATCTTCAAAGGATAATTTTCAATGTTCTTAATCATGAATAGGGTGTTGTAGTTGTTTGTCGTGCTTAACAAGATTCATCACACTGTATTCAAGATTTCATATAAATTGTCTAATAACATTATTTACATAGGTGTATGAAACCTGAGATCATCTTTATTTTCTTTAAACCGGTGGCAATGCCTTAAAAAGTTAGAATTTAAACACAATTACACATGTTGACACACACATAATAACTAAAAATTTATGGCTCAATTACATAACAATTGTTTTAATAAAATGTGTATGTTTAACCTGGTGGGCAATGTCAAAGGACCTTTGGTCTACTGGTGAAATTGAAGGTTCTAAATGAGCCCACTAGGGATCAAGTCTTGTTGAGTGCAAGGCCTTGACACCATAAAGGATGAGGCCTAGATAGTACCCTCAACAAATTTGGTGGAATGGAATGGATACCCCTTAATTCTTTCCTTGACCTTTCATCGAAATAGATGATCTCCCTTAAAAAAAATACCAACACCCCAAAATTGTATAAATACCCAGCAACCCTAAGCAAAGATCCATGTTTAATATTCTAAAATCTTGAAGTTCCCTTTAAAAAATTTCAATCCCCCTCCTTTTACACGCCGACTCGATAAGAGATATGGAATGATATTTGAATTTGGTTCTGGCTTTGGACACACCCCACTGGGGTAGTACGAGTGTCATAGCTTTGTTTGTTTCTTCCACAGCTCTATTAATTTCTTCAAGCAGATCTTGAGCAATTGAGTTTGAAAATCACTACATTGTAACAACGGTTTTCAAAATTGAAGTTAATTAGTGCTTGCATCACTTTTCAGAATTGAAGTTAATTAGTGCTTGCATCATTTTTCAGAATTGAAGTTAATTAGTGCTTGCATCTTTTAGAGGTGCAATGGGTAATGCTTATAGGAAAATTTGGAAAATTTCACAATAGTAATTTTATTTTTATGGTTGCTTATTAATAATTGTTTACAATTGATTGAATTTTATTGAGGTCTTTTCAATTGATTAAATTGATTGTAATTATAAGTACATACTATGTGAAACTAGAGGATCATAGAGATATAATATGGGTAGTTTCATTTGATGAGGTTGAAACTAACCTCATCGTTATCTCTACAAAAGAATTATATACTCTATAATTCAATCATGAGACAGAAGGTAGTGAGGAGATAATAAAAAATGTGCTTCTTAGGCAATTCCTCTACACCTTGTCATGCACAAATGATACATACAATAATGAAGCACAATTGAAAACAACAATCACTAAGGTTGAGAAGATAGATTTCACTACAGAGAGCATCCTCTTGCTTACTAAAATCAATGAGTTGTGCACTAATAAGAACAATTAGACCTGCATCTATTGTTTTCTATGGAAGAATATGTATAAGCAAATTTATAAGTATAATTTTCTAGATACAAGTTATGTATATCTATGTTACAAAATATTAAACTTTGACTAGATTTTAGTTTTATATGTTTTATATTAGATTGTATTCATGTCAAATACATTTCTTAAGTATTAAGCAATTGTAATTACATTCCTTTTTCTCAATAGTAGTGGATGTCTTTTGGTTATCAATATTAGTAATTTAGCCTACAATTTTTCTTTATATATGATGGAATCCACCCCATAAAAATCTAAAAAAGAATCCCATCAAATAGAACTCCTAAAACTATAAAGTCATAGAAGAAGTCAAGCTTATTGTGCTTGCCATAAAGAGGAAATAAACTTGTGTCCTTCACCATATGCAAAACATAGAATAAATACTACCAATTTAAATAGTAGATCCATCAACATGCCAAAACAATAATCAACCCTACCATGAAACTCATACAAGTAAAAAACTACAACATGGATCACAAAATGCAACATCATCAAACAACAACACTAAGTTCATGATAGAATCCAATTTTTTTGACATAGTATAGATGCACTATAAAACTTATAGACATGCACTATATGAAAGGAATGATACCCCAACATGTTTTTTCATTCATCAAACAATAATTCTATTTGTAGAAGATGTTTCAATGAGAAAGGCATACATTGATTTTTCATCATTAGACAATATGGACCCAGGAGAACAACCTACCGTCTTGAAAAATCTCATTCAAGTAGAAGAGATGCTCATAGCACATGTAAATCCACTATTACAAGTAACCCCTTGCAGAGGGAAATACAAATACAATGGTCAAACAATTAGCTTCCCACAAGATATAAAGTACATAGAAAAATTTCTTCCACATAGAATGTAACATGCACATCTGAATATAACACTAATATTTAAAATAAATGACTTAAATAATGGTAATTTTTCAATAATATTTTTTTTGTTCCATATAGGAAATTCAACATTACACTTTTCATAATTACATCAGAGTACTCATTACAATATTCAATGGTTGTATTTCTTGCGACTTACAATATTCAATTACATATTCAAATAAAGTAATGTTATCTGCATCACAATTCTTCGGCAATTCCCCTGCAATAGGGAGAAAATCACTCTAGCATTTTTTGTCCAACCATAGATCAGTAGTCCCCCCCACACCTTCCTACTGGAAGTGGCCCTACCCTTCATGAGGGTATAGATAATGAGAATCAAGTTGATTAATTGTGGCATTTGAGAACTAGTGTAGTATCCTAGTAGAAACAATCTGTTGAACAACTTCTAGTCAAGCTCTAGCTATGAACAACCCATCTGACTATTTGTGCAATTAAAGCACATGGTGAACCAACAATACAAGTAGGGATTTTGCATTACTTTGGCCAAAGTTTCATATAAATGAGTCATATGTTCACACACTCTTTTCTTGTCTTGGAGACAAACATTCTTCCAATCACTTTTGATCGTTGATTAATTCAAATTATTTTAATAAGTTATACCCTATACTTGTCTAATTGGCATTAAGTATACCTCTACTACATGTCAACTAGACAACTCTAAGGTAAGAGTCTAGGTGACTTAAGTACTTGCATTGAGACCCTCTTTGCATCCTTGCAATCTCGGGTCTATGACAACCTGTCAACTACTCAATGACTAGTCAACCCTGATTCTATGCTCAAGAGTAGATAAGTTTTTCATTCTTTAAGATATGAAATATTTTATCATATAGCATTATCATTATTGACTATGCCCTCTATGTTCTAGCCACCAAGGAGTGACTGCCTTAGTATGAGGTTTTACTCGAATTGTAACTTGTTGAAGAATCTATATCATATTCTCATTTAAATTGATGTGTTTGGAAACACTTGTACTCTTTGACACATAATGTTTATTTAGACACAATCACTGTTTCTATGTTATAGCTGATTAAGTATATGTTTATGTCTTTTCTCATAAGGATGAGCATTCAACTCTAATGGTGGTGTTACTATCATTTGATAGTATATTAAATCTTACCGAATGGCCTTAATACTGACATTGGTCTAACTTAGTCAATAAATAATGAAACCATGACTATCCATAGCCAAAATAAAATTTATAATAGACATTATCAACTTGGGTTCGATATGAGTTATCACAACGTTTTCATTACACATTAAGTGCATTCTTCTCATCCTTTTTGCCTCATACAAAAATTGAGTCATACTTGGCTCACCTTTTCAGAGTATTAAAGTAACTAACTTTATTTGTCTATTGCAAGGCTATCGGCCTCAACTATTTTAAGGATAAATATATAAATATCTGCCTCACACAGGCATGATTAGATAAACCAAACTAATTGTCTTACTCAGGCACTACCATAAAAATTGTAAACTACAATTTTACCAACTCATAAAATCATTATAAAGAGTAAAGATAATACAATATATGAGCTAAGACTATTGGCCTATTAAGGCTCTAAAAGAAATGACGCAAGAGGTACCCCCTCTTGCTGCTACAAATGAATTATACAAAAACAATACACAGATTGCAAACACAAATTTCTATATTTTATTCAACTCAATAACTCATTACATTACACTTTCAACAAATATACAAATCTGCAACAAAAATATTTTTTACATCCACATTCATGGCCTCTCATGGCCTCTCAACTTCTAGAGAAAACTCCTTTCTTTCCCTCACACTCTCATAGCATTCTTCTCTGCTTCATAAGCCCCTTTCATGGGCTGATATCTCCCAATCTACCTCTGAGAAGTGTATTTCAAAACAACAATCAAATTCTCTTTCAAACACTTCCGCATTCAGCTATGCTTGGCTTTCCATCTTCCCCAACTTTTATTCACACAAAGACTAGCCAAATAGAATTGTCTTTCCATCTTTACCAAGGTTTAAACTCCCTCCATTTCCAATGCACTTTCAGTTCCTATTATACATCTCTTTTCACTCATATTCTTTTATTTAATTCCCTTCGGCACATTCCTAGTAGTTTTTTTTAATGTCTAAATCCTCTTATTTTGGATGCTCAAACAAGAAAATCTACCCCTCAATTAATTTCAAAGGCCTTCTTTGGCTTCTAAAGGAAAACACAATTAAAAAGAATGAATTAAAAGATGAAGATTAGTTGTTATATTTACCTTAATGCCTAGCCAAATTAAATAACCAAAATGATGCTTTGAGTGTGTGGAATCAGGCGCCGACAGGCAAAAAAAAATGAAGGTTCTCCATTTTGCCTAAAATTTTTCCAAAGGTGTGTTATGACCCCCTCAGGTCCTCCATAGAAGGATTTTACTCCAGCCTACTAAAATTATGAAATTTTAAAATTTTTGTAAACAAGGGATACACTTTCAGCTTTAAAGACACAAATTTCTGGCATTAATTTCTCCCAAATGGTGAAAGATATAACTTTGATTCTTTTTGCACAATTGAAATGTTATCTCCAAGAATGCCCCTGCAAAAGGATTTTACTCTAGCTTTTTCATATTTTTGGGAATAAATTTTACAAAACTACCTGCAGAGTGTTGAAACTGTGAACCAATGAAAGTTTGATTCTTGCAATTTTGTGCCAAATTTGAATTTTTGTGATGCCGAGCGATGCCAGTGACCACCAAACCAAATCAAAACTAAAAACCAAACCTAAAAATATTTTTGGGTGATGTTGATTGCCAGTCTGCTCGGATGCTCCTGCATAAGACACACCGGGTAGGAAAATTTTGTGAGTAGGACTCACAAAATAGAGTTGAGTAGTGGGACTACTCTTTTAGATTGAATGCAACTTACAACAAACTCCATCACTGAATTAGACAAAAAAATTTCTTCCTCCATCTCTTCCAGCACTTAGCTGAGACACTTGCCATCCTCCTCCACCAAGTGTGCGCCTTCTTTCTCCTTCCTCTCATGGACTCATATCCACCACAACCTGACCTCCTCCTCCACATACTCTCTCTACTCCTCACCTCCTTCATGGGATCCAACCCACCATTATCCGGCCTCCTCCACCAAAATCCCTCATCACAACCTATAGCATCCGCATACAAATATGCACCTACAACTTCACCATTCTACATAACAAATGCATATAACCATGTACTAACAATATTCATCTGTACCATTTCTACATTCACTTCTTCTTTCATATTCATCACCTCATTTGAATCTACAATACAAGATTTAAGAAAACTAATTTTTACCCCTTCCTCCTTTAATGCTGCGACAACATCTTGCTCATCCTCTACCACAACCTTCTCATATTCACCAGCCACTGCTACCACCATCATTGTGTCTTCCAAAGAACTCACAACTATTGTAACATTATCCTCTTCAACTACTGCAACATTATATTTCTCATCAATCTCTATTGCGATCTCACCATCTTCCTCTACAACTATATCCTTTTTCTTTTCATCCTCGGAAACCTTTGCCATAGCCTTTTCTCTTTCTTCTTTATCCTCAGCCATTGCTGCACTTTCCTCTTCTTTTTCAAACTCTTTCTCTATGCCTCCATTAGGGCATACTACTGTAACTTCTTTCGCCACTTCCTCTTGTTTACCCTGCAATGGATTCAAAACATACTCTTTCCCATCCTTTATTATGCTATATGTATTTTCTCTGCCATTATGTATAGCTTCTCTATCATAGAGCCATGGTCGACCCAACAAAACATGGCATATATCCATAGGTACTATATCACATATAATCTCATCCTTATATCTACGAATATGAAAATCAACAATACATTGTTCACTTACCCATATTTGACAATCTCCTTGCAACCAAGAAATATTGTAAGGGATTGGATACTTTCTTCTCTTCAATTTCAACTTCTCGACTATCTCTAATGACACCAAATTATCTGTGCTACTGCTGTCCACAACCACATTGCAGCACTTTCCACCTAACTTGCAAATAGTTTGAAACACATTGCTCCTCTGGATGGGCTCTTTCTTCTCTTTTTGTGGCTTCAGAAATTCTTTCATCATCATAAAACATTCTCCTGGCTTCTAAGACATTTTGTCAAACACTTTCCACACAATCTCAACATGCAACCTACACAAAGTTCATAATCTACTATCTGTAGCTTCATCACTTCTCATTTCCACCCACAGGTCCTGGTGTAGACAGTATAGGCTCAAGACCTTTGGCTCTGATACCATTTGATGCAAGAGGTACTCCCTCTTGCTGCTGCAAATGAATTCTACAAAAATAATACACAGATTGTAAACACAAATTTCTATATTTTATTCAACTCAATAACTCATTACATTACACTTTCAACAAATATACAAATTTGCAACAAAAATATTTTTTACATCCACATTCATGGCCTCTCATGGCCTCTCAACTTCTTCAAAAAACTCCTTTCTTTCTTTCCCTCACACTCTCAAAGCATTCTTCTCTGCTCCATAAGCCCCTCTCAAGGGCTGAGATCTCCCAATCTCCCTTTGAGAAATTCATTTCAAAACAACAATCAAATTCTCTTTTAAACACTTCCGCAATAAGCTATGCTTGGCTTTCCATCTTCCCCAACTTTTATCCACACAAAGACCAACCAAATAGAAGTGGCTTTCCATCTTTACCAAGGTTTAAATTCCCTCCATTTCCAATGCCCTTTTTGCTCCTATTATACATCTCTTTTCACTCATATTCTTTTATTTAATTCCCTTAGGCACCTTTTTGGTAGTTTTTTTAATGTGTAAATCCTCTTATTTTGGATGCTCAAACAAGAAAATCTGCCCCTCAATTAATTTCAAAGGCCTTCTTTGGCTTCTAAAGGAAAACATAATTAAAAAGAATGAATTAAAACCTGAAGATTAGTTGTTAAACTTCCCTTAATGCCTAGCCAAATCAAATAACCAAAATGATGCTTTGAGTGTGCAGAATCGGGCGCTGGCAGGCAAAAAAAATAAAAGTTCTTCATTTTGCCTAAAAAATTGCCCAAAGGCGTGTTATGACCCCCTGAGGTCCTCTGTAGAAGGATTTCGCTCCAGCCTTCCAAAATTATGAAATTCTAAAAGTTTCATAAATCGACAACACACTTTTGGCTTTAAAGACAAATTTTTGGCATTAATTTATGTCATGCCCACATTTTCCTTGTGGTCACAACACACACCACACGTGTCATAGCCACATCTGTCATGTGGTTATGACACGAGATATGAAAAACTTTTCTCACACTGCCCTACAAACCCCCTCGCATGCGTAAGCATGCTCGGCGGTGTTCTCTCATGGCGAAAACATTACAGTTTTCGGCGGAATATAAGTACAATTGCGTGCAACCAGACGTATACAGACCAACAAGAGGGTCTCTACGACGCCGTGAATGTCATTGCCAGAGTGAGATTACCATGGTTCCTAAATCTAAATCTCAGCAAATTCTGGCAGCATAACGCCTTACGGCGTTAGTGGGAATTACTCAACACTATTTTACGCACGTGGTTCGCTGATAGATTGACAACTTCCCACGACGCCTTGTTCCGGCTAAACCGACTCATGATCTCCCTATTTAAACATTTTTTAGCA
This sequence comes from Cunninghamia lanceolata, assembly GCA_027924645.1. Classification (NCBI taxonomy): domain Eukaryota; kingdom Viridiplantae; phylum Streptophyta; class Pinopsida; order Cupressales; family Cupressaceae; genus Cunninghamia; species Cunninghamia lanceolata. The sequence goes on along the minus strand of BSBN01000619.1, from coordinate 2,677,928 downwards.
AGGCACGGTTGTCTGTCTCCTCTCTTGTTTCCTGAAACATACTCCTCCTATGACTTGGCATTCTCAACAAGGCAGTTTGTTTGCTCTCTCTTCCCTTTTCTCTGGGTCTTAATTTTGATTGTATTTTTATCGCACTTACCTTAACTATTTCTCTGATAATTTAGTTTGTTTATATTTCGGTCTCTCTCTCTTTCATTTTCTATGCTTTCTTTATGTGTATCCGGTCCTTTCTTCATGATTTACGTCAATCAGGGTTATCACTGCATCTATTGTTGATATTAAACCTAACTTCCGGATGATCTAGGACACATAGGCTGGTTTACTACTTCGCTGGACTCGGTCTCCTAGTCTTCTCCGATCACAGTTTCTCCTCTTCGTTTGTATTAATTAATCTTGTTCCTAAGCAGATTTGGCAGAAGGGTCCGTCAACTTAGTTCTCTTATCCCATTTGGGAAATGTCACGCATTTTCTCCTCTATGTTTTCCAATGTTAGTTTTTCTTCTTCTGACTCTCTTACAGGTTTACTTATGAAGATGTTTACTACAGTTGAGATTAAAATGGCCACATGGAATGTCTGTGATGGCTTCTTAAATTTATTTCCAGTGATCTTTTAAGCAAGGTGACGTGTAATTTTCCTCTTCATTTTCCCAGTTATTGAAATTACGTTGATAGTTGAAACTTCCGAGAAACTCTTTCCAGAGTAATACAGTATATTCCTTTACGCTTCTCTTTTCATTATAATTTTATTTTCTCTTAGATTATAATTACTGTTGTTATTATTACTAATAATTAATCTTCATATTTTTATTGTAAATCATATACCATTGTTAAGTTATGTAGGAGGCTCTTCTCTTTATAAAACCCTTACTGTGGAAATATAACAAAATCCCTGTTTAATTATGTTTGTACTCCACTTAAGACGAAAACATAATTCCCATATTTGAAACCCCTTTTTTTTTTGACTTAATTTTGCACATCCCCTTGTTATGAATGATAGAGAGGGCCTCATAAAATGGCCCAAGACACCTCTTCTATGTATATATATACCATATATATAAATATATATATATGTAATTTATATACATATAGAACTATATAACTAAATAAATCGATATTTATTTACACTTCCCTTTCAAACATAATATATATATATATATATAGCTATATATATATATATATTTATATATGACATATATTATGCCAACATATATATATATATAGATATATATATTTTTGTTTTGTTATTTAAATGAACCATATATATATATATATATATATATATATATATATGTGACATATATTATGCCAACATATATATTTATATATAGATATATATATTTTTGTTTTGTTATTTAAGTAAACCAATGCTTATATGTTAGGGCTAAACAGCCCTAACATTTTTATTTTTTTTGCTTAACATTTTATGTTTTCTGCTGTGAAGCAGAGAAATGGCAGCAGGGGTCGGGCCGCACAGAGGAATAGAGGCCGCGAAATACAGCGGCGGACTTGTATGTGGCGGAGCGTAGCTCCGCGGGGGTTTTAAGGGGCAGGGGGATGTGGGGAGGGGCGGAGCCCCACCCACATCCCACGATGTGGGGTGTGCGTGGGGCTCCGCCCCTCCCCACACCTCTGTTTTAATACAAACGGGGACTGCGGTGGGGATTACTCCCCACCGCCCACCATATACAAGGCTTCGACTGTGTTTTCAACACAGCGTTCTTAAATATCGACAGTCATACAATGTAATTCGGTTTTAATGCATTTCAATGATAATAAATTATATATAATATATTTATATATATATATTTATATATATATATATATTATTATTTCAGTCTCTTAATAAAACCATTTATTCAGTTTCTATTATTCTGTTAAGAAAGAATGATAATTACATAACAACTATATTATATATATATATATATATATATTGATGTATATATATATTTTATTTGGATATTACCATTCAACTTTCTTCATTACAACAAATAATTAGTTTCTCATATTCGGTAAAAATGATAAATAAATAACAACTAATATATATATATATATACATATATATATATATCCCATTTTCATAAATCACTCACTTTCTCAAATTGACAAACAGAAGTATATACATACTAGATTTCCCTTAATCTTTACAAATTAACTGAAAACATTAGTTATGGAGAATAAACTTAAACATTTAACAACTGGCTTTTCCCTTATAGCAATGAACTATAAAACTAACATTTCAACTAGTTAAGCAGTTCTAATCTTACAATTACATAACAAACTCAGATTAGATTGCAAATAAGAAATGAACTCTTCCTTTCATTAACATATTAAACACAATTTTAAAAGGTTTACAAAACAACATGACCTGAAAACCACATTCATATTATAGAAAAGTTAACTCTTCCACTACAAATAGCAAGAGAATACATTTTAAACCATGGATACAGACAACTAACTTCCCAGATATGAACTTCCTTCTCTCAAACAATATACAACTGATAGCTTATGACAACCAGGTAAAAGTCCATCAATAACAAGATCAGGGAGGTGATTTCCTTCACTCCCAGGGTAACAATAAATTACAACAATATCAAGAGAGGTGCTCTCTCATCAACTCTCATGAAAAGAACTTGGCCTAATTCTCATGACAAAGAAGAATAACTGTTTCTTCACAAATATAACTCCTCCCAAGCCAACCAGAAGCTCCAAGAGAAAACCTGCGTATCAAAGACAAACAAAGAAGAAAACACCACTCATCTAGCTCTCCTCCCTTCCGTAGACCCGCAAGTGGGTCACCCCTGAGCTAGGGAGACCATACTCACACCTGGGTAACTCAAACACTCCACTTCACAACAGTAACAACAACAATCCCAAAGCACACAAACACCCGTGGGTCATTTACACAACACGGAAACTCAACTACAGTGAGTTTCATAAGGGGGAGGAGAGTGGACACACTCGACTCCAGAGTGTCACCCTGACAAATACAATTTCTCTTGGTCTCAAACCAAGTTTGATCACAAATTTTTAAGAAATCTGTATATGACTCTCAAGTCAAAGATACAGACATAGATACATGCCCTCAAGGCTTTCAACATCCCAAAAGATGGAAACAGGTATGCACCCGAGGAGGATCTCTCCTCCCCTACCCCAAACTTGATGAGCATTTCTCCCAAGTGGGAGAAGCTCTGTCAAACAACCCAACAACAAACCCCACAGAAAACAAATCTAAACACTAATTCACACACTTTACATACACATTCAGCTATATGAAACAAAGGTAAAATTCAAACCAACCTTGCAAAGCCCTCCTGGAATGAACCTGTTGCAGACCCCACAGAGTTCTCTTCCAACCTTAGCCACCATCTCCCTCACCCTTCTCTCTCCTGCAAGCTAACTTTTCTATTTTTGGTAAAGCAGAATGAAAGTTTTCCCAAAAATTCAACTAACTCCCTCTCATCCCAAAATTGGAAACAAATAACCCAAATTCTTTTCAGTTTTGAGGAATGGGGAGGTGACACTTGTCACCTTCTCACTCTCCCCCAAAACCACTATTCTGCCCTGGTGGCTTATGTCACTCACCCTTCCCAAGAGTACTCCTTATTCCTCTCCTCATGTGATTCCTCTTACGCATGGGAGAAATAAAAGGAGTTAATGGGGAAGAAGACAGGTGACCCGTGCCCCTTCTTCCCTCCTTCACATGGGTGTCCCCACAGCACATGGGGGAATCTCACTTATGGAGGGGGTGACTTCAAGTCAAACCTTCAATAATGGATGGCATCTCTTGCCTTGGGGATTGTAGAGGGGATGGGTTGGGTGTTGGTACAACCCATCATGTCCCCTTCATTCCTCCAATTTTCGCCACTTAACTTCAGGGGGAAGTTAAGATGACTAGATGGAGGTTACTCAAGGGTTACCCATGCCAAATGGGCCCCTGGACCCATGGGGTATAACCCAGGGTCAACTTTAACTCATACAAGACACCCCTGGTCAAGGTAAAGCACAAGAAAAGGCCTCATAAATTTAAATAAAATAAGGAAATTCAATTTCAATCCTTTTTACAACACAAATTATAAAATAATGTTACATGAGGGTAACCTAACCCACCCGACCATACAAAAGACCACATTACATCATTACATCAAACACAAAGAGATCTTGGTTCCTCGTGGAACCAGATCGGCTTAACAGGGAATAACAAATAATAAGGTGCGGAATGATCTCCGAAATCTGTGGTTCGATTAGTAATTCCTGCACACTAAATTACAAGATCAGTAACCACATAAAATCATCATAGCTGAAGCAACTTAAAAAAAAACATGCATTATCATGACATAGTACTAATTAACACAATGAAATCATATTACAATTTTCCATCATCACCTAATTAATTTTTTTTGAAATGTAAACTTATCCAAACATCACCCAATTAGTTTTTCCGAAATCATAATAAAGTTTAATAGTGTGACAATTCCGGGAACTGCTATCCCACAAATATAGAAAGTAATAATAACAGTAAGGTAAATAGTCATAACAACAGAAGTAAAAAGGGCGGTCCTCACATCCTCTCCCCCTAAGACAGTACTTCCTCCTGGAAGTCGTCAAAAAGGTGAGGATAAAGGGTCTTCAGTCTCTCTGCATCTTCCCATGCTGCAGTGACTTCGTCGTATAGGTCCCACTGGACTCTAACCTGGTCCAGCTCTCGACCTCGAAGGGCCAGCATCCGACGAGCCAATATGCGAATTGGCTCCAGCGCCAGCTGTCCGTCTGCCTCTACCTGAAGAGCACTCCAATCCAACACGTGAGATAAGTCAGAAATATATTGACGTAAAACTGATACATGAAATACATCGTGGATACGTGACAGGCTAGGTGGCAAGGCTAGACGATAGGCTACTGGTCCTATCCGCTCCAAGATTTCGAAAGGTCCTACAAATCGAGGTGCGAGCTTAGAGCCTTTTCCGTAACGGATTAGACTCTTGTGTGGCCGCACTCTCAAAAATACTCTTTTCCCCCACAGAGAAGCTTCGGTCTGTCCTCTTAGCATCGGCATACTTTTTCTGCCTGTCCTGTGCTTCCTGAAGCCTCTGTCTAATCTGTTTGACTTGCAGTTCCATATTTTGAACTATCTCTGGACCGATGACTGTTCTGTCCTCTATCCGATCCCAACTCAAAGGTGTTCTGCATGGTCTGCCATATAACGCCTGGAAAGGAGGCATACCTAATGAGCTGTGATGCCCATTATTGTAGGCAAACTCAACCAGATATAGGTACTCTTCCCATCTAGACTGATGGTCCATAACATACATGCGAAGCATGTCTTCTACCACCTGGTTAACTCTCTCTGTTTGTCCGTCAGTTTCTGGATGATATGCTGAACTGAAGTTGAGCTGTGTGCCCAACGCCTGATGTAAGGCTTTCCAGAACGATGAAGTGAATACGGAGTCTCTGTCAGATATAATGCGGCGAGGTACCCCATGAAGTCTAACAATCTGATTAAGAAACACTTTTGCCACTGATGGTGCATTGTATGTTGTGCATATTGATGAAAAATGCACCACTTTGGTCAGCTTGTCAACTGTCACCATAATAGCATCATGGCGACGTGATGACATAGGTAGACCAACGATAAAATCCATAGAAATGGTGTCCCATTTCCACTCAGGTATCTCGTGAGGGTATAACAGTCCCGCTGGATGCTGATGTTCAGCCATGACCCTCTGACATTCCAGGCAACGAGCAACAAATTTGGCAATGTCACGCCTCATCCCAGCCCAATGATAAAGCTGTCGTAAGTCAGCATGCATCTTCTTCACTCCTGGGTGTGCTGCATAGGGTGCTCTATGAGCCTCTAATAGGATTGCTGTGCGAAGGTTACCCGCATGGGGTACATAGATGCGCTGCCGATGTCAAAGCATACCATCAGACTCAAGGGTATATCCTGTAAATTTGCCCTCAAGGGCCTTCTGATTTAGTAATGCCTGCTGCACCTCAAGAAACCATTCGTCCTTCGGTAAATGCTGTAAGATGCGATCTTTCAAGTCCACCTTCAAGGTCAGGGTTAGGATCTCATGGCGCCTTCGACTCAAAGCATCAGCGACCACGTTCTCCTTCCCTTTGATGTAGTGGACATCGAAATCGTATTCGCATAGAAATTCCATCCAACGCCGTTGGCGGGCGTTCAAATTTGGCTGTGTAAAAATATACTGCAAACTATGATGATCCGAATGGAGTTCAAAGCGTCGACCTAGGAGAAAGTGTCTCTAGCAGACCAAAGCATGAACAACTGCTGCGAGCTCTAAGTCGTGAGTAGGATAGTTTAACTCATGTGTCTTTAGTTTCTGCGATTCGTATGCGATCGCTCGGCCACCCTGCATAAGCATGGCTCCCAAACCTTCTAATGATGCATCTGTACAAACTACAAACTCCTTTGTAGGATCTGGGACCGCTAAAATAGGAGCACTAGTAAGACGCTCCTTGAGGACTCCAAAAGCCTTTTCGCACTGCTCGGTCCAAATGAAACCCTTCCCTTTTCGCTGAAGGGAAGTAATGGGATGTGCTATCCTGGAGAAGCCCTCGACAAACTGACGATAGTACCCGACTAACCCCATAAAGCTTCTGACCTCTGTCACGTTAGTGGGTGCCGGCCACTCCTGAATTGCTCTAATTTTAGATGGATCTACGGAGATGTCATCGCCTGATAAAATGTGTCCCAAATACTGCACCTCTGTCCTGAAGAAGGCACACTTCGCCAAGTTGCCGTAAAGCTACTGCCCTCATAATTGCTGCAAAACTTGACGCAAGTGCTCTACATGCTCCTCCTCAGTCCGTGAATAAATCAAAATGTCATCTAGAAATATGATCACGAACCGATCTAGGTAAGTACGGAACACCCCGTTCATGAGACTCATGAATACTGCAGGAGCGTTCGTCAACCCTAAAGGTACCACTGTGAATTCATAATGACCATATCTGGTTCGAAATGTAGTTTTATGAATATCTGCCTCCGTGATGCGCAATTGGTGATACCCAGATTTTAGATCGATTTTCGAGAACACTCTGGCTCCCTGCATCTGATCAAAAAGGTCGTCAATCCTAGGCAGAGGATAACGGTTCTTCACCGTCACCTTGTTCAACTGCCTGTAGTCTATACATAGACGAAGAGACCCATCCTTCTTCTTCACGAAGATAACCGGTGCGCCCCATGGCGAAACGCTAGGTCGGATGTGCCCCTTCTCAAGTAATTCCTCTAACTGCAGCTTAAGTTCAATGAGTTCATGTGTAGTCATCCTATAGGGTGCACGGGATATCGATTCTGCACCTGGCACTAAGTCGATGTGGAAGTCCACTTCTCTGCGTGGAGGCATACCTGGTAATTTCGGCGGAAATACATCGGCAAACTCTCTAAGGATAGGGTGATCATCTAAAGTAGCCTTAGGTTCATCCTCTGCTCTATCACTGACCGTGATGGCAAACATCTGACATCTCTTCTGCATACAACGCTTAAGCTGCTGAGCGGATATCATATGAATAGCCGTGGGCTTTTGAATGCCCACTATCTCAACCGACGAACCATGATCGTCTAAATAGCTAATCGTCCTCTGGCGACAATCAAGCTTGGCTCTATGTGCCGCAAGCCAATCCATACCCAGAACTACTCCGTAAGATCCTAATGGCATAATCCTAAGGTCACATGTTGTGGTGAATGATCCCAACGTGATCTCACAGTCTTTAACCAAGGTATCTACTGACATCCTGGCCCTTGAGGCCAACTCAACTTCCCACCTAATGTCTTGCCTAGAAGCCACCAGCCTGCAACGCTCCACTAACGATGTAGACAAAAAGGAGTCAGTAGCTCCTAAGTCAAAAAGGATCGAGATGGGGAAGTCTCCAATCGTACCTGCTGCCTCGATGACAGAAGCCTGGAAATTGGCCTGGCGGTTATCAACCGCTGCAAACATGTGGTGGGATCTGCCCACGTCACCTACGGTCTGCTCAGATCCTCCTGATCGGGGCTGTCCCCCTGCAGTAAATCCCTGCGAGCACTCTCTAGCCAGATGCCCTGCCCCACCACACACATAACATGGTCCTCTAACCTGTAACTGCCCTGACTGTGTTCTGCCCGATTGTTGTTGCCCAGTCCGTCCAGTGGATCCCTGTGAGCCTCTGTAAGACTGCTGGGACCTCGCGGGTCCTGCCGATGAACCCTGCTGTCTCTGATCTCTGCGTGAACCTTGCTGCTGCCATTCATGGTTCTGTCCTCCCTGTCCCCTCTGTTGAAATTTGGATTTTTGCTGATGTTGCTACTGCTGGGGAGGCCTAGGAGGTAATGATGAAGGATTATATCCTCCTCTCTGTGTTGTGTTTTGAGGCCTTCGGAAGTTTTGCTGTTGTTGGGGATTACGTTCCTAGTACTGCGGGCGTGAATTCTGCCCTCGTCCCTGAATTTCCTCTGATATAAGGTCCTTTTCAACAGCCTCGCTCATGGTCTGGGGATTTGCCATACGAACTGGTCCTGCTATCCCGTGATTTAGTCCTCTGATGAATTTGTGTATTAAGATTTTCTCGTCATGGAGGTATTCCGCGTAATGAGAAAGCTCAATGAATCGGCTCTCATACTGAGTAACAGTGAGTCCCCTCTACTGTAAATCATGGAACTCATCGATTCTGCACTGTCTGTAATGTTCGGACAAATATCGCGCATTGAAGCGCTCAATGAAGATGTCCCATGTGAGTGTATCCACGGATAGTCGGCGCTTGCACTCCTCTGTGCGCCACCAGGTGGCTGCTGCATCCCTAAGAAGATGGACTGCCACTCGTGCTTTCATGTTGCTTCCATATGGTCGCAATGCGAAACACCTGTCTAAGCTAATCAGCCAAGCCTTGGCCACAGCTCCCTCTGTAGCACCTGCGAAAGTGGGTGGGTTGAGCCTCAGTAGATCTCTGATGGGGTCCCCTCTGTCTCTAAGTCTCACAAGTGGCTCTTCCACACCATCCTCATATAATCCATGCTGAACCTGTTCTGCCCTCTGGATCTCATCTTGTCTCAAAAGTCTCGGAGGACTCCTACTCTGTGCTTGGGAGGCTGACCCTACCTCCTCTACTGTTGTGTCAGGAATCTCAACGAAGGGCTCCACACGTGGCACCTCTAGTGGATCAACGCGGGGCTCCATACGTGGCTCAATACGTGACTCGGCACGTGGCTCCTCTCGCGGATCAACACGATGCTCTATACGTGGCTCAGGAATCACTGGCGGTAACCTGTCTAACATAGTCTGTAGTGCTTGTAAGATCTGTGGACCTATATCCAATACTGGTGTCGCCTGTGGTACTAGTGGTGCTTGTGGTACAGGTGGTGTAGGTGGTGCTGCTGTAACTACTGGTGTCGCCTATGGTACTAGTGGTGCTTGTGGTACAGGTGGTGCAGGTGGTGCTGCTGTAACTACGGGTGCCAGTCCCTCGGCTGAGGAATCGTTGTGCACCTCGACTGACGCTGTGTGGCGTGATCGCGCTCGTCGAACACGTTGGGGAGGCATCCTACAAAACAAGGTAGAAACTAATTAGCCAAGGTTGCGGAATAATAACGTGCCCAAATACGCCCAGTGTTTAAACTTGGCTCTGATACCAAATGTCATGCCCACATTTTCCTTGTGGTCACAACACACACCACACGTGTCATAGCCACATCTGTCATGTGGTTATGACACGAGATATGAAAAACTTTTCTCACACTGCCCTACAAAACCCCTTGCATGCGTAAGCATGCTTGGCAGTGTTCTCTCATGGTGAAAACATTACAGTTTTCGGCAGAATATAAGTACAATTGCGTGCAACCAGACGCATATAGACCAACAAGAGGGTCTCTACGACGCCGTGAATGTCATTGCAAGAGTGAGATTACCATGGTTCCTAAATCTAAATCTCGGCAAATTCTGGCAGCATAACGCCTTACGGCGTTAGTGGGAATTACTCAACACTATTTTACGCACGTGGTTCGCTGATAGATTGACAACTTCCCACGATGCCTTGTTCCGGCTAAACCGACTCGTGATCTCCCTATTTAGACATTTTTCAGCAAGGCACGGTTGTCTGTCTCCTCTCTTGTTTCCTGAAACATACTCCTCCTATGACTTAGCATTCTCAACAAGGCGGTTTGTTTGCTCTCTCTTCCCTTTTCTCTGGGTCTTAATTTTGATTGTATTTTTATCGCACTTACCTTAACTATTTCTCTGATAATTTAGTTTGTTTATATTTCGGTCTCTCTCTCTTTCGTTTTCTATGCTTTCTTTATGTGTATCCGGTCCTTTCTTCATGATTTACGTCAATCAGGGTTATCACTGCATCTATTGTTGATATTAAACCTAACTTCTGGATGATCTAGGACACATAGGCTGGTTTACTACTTCGCTGGACTCGGTCTCCTAGTCTTCTCCGATCACGGTTTCTCCTCTTCGTTTGTATTAATTAATCTTGTTCCTAAGCAGATTTGGCGGAAGGGTCCGTCAACTTAGTTCTCTTATCCCATTTGGGAAATGTCGCGCATTTTCTCCTCTGTGTTTTCCAATGTTAGTTTTTCTTCTTCTGACTCTCTTACAGGTTTACTTATGAAGATGTTTACTACAGTTGAGATTAAAATGGCCACATGGAATGTCTGTGATGGCTTCTTAAGTTTATTTCCAGTGATCTTTTAAGCAAGGTGACGTGTAATTTTCCTCTTCATTTTCCCGGTTATTGAAATTACATTGATAGTTGAAACTTCCGAGAAACTCTTTCCGGAGTAATACAGTATATCCCTTTACGCTTCTCTTTTCATTATAATTTTATTTTCTCTTAGATTATAATTACTGTTGTTATTATTACTAATAATTAATCTTCATATTTTTATTGTAAATCATATACCATTGTTAAGTTATGTAGGAGGCTCTTCTCTTTATAAAACCCTTACCATGGAAATATAACAAAATCCCTGTTTAATTATGTTTGTACTCCACTTAAGACGAAAACATAATTCCCATATTTGAAACCCCTTTTTTTTTTTGACTTAATTTTGCACATCCCCTTGTTATGAATGATAGAGAGGGCCTCATAAAATGGCCCAAGACACCTCTTCTATGTATATATATACCATATATATAAATATATATATGTAATTTATATACATATAGAACTATATAACTAAATAAATTGATATTTATTTACACTTCCCTTTCAAAACATAATATATATATATATATATATGACATATATTATGCCAACATATATATATATATATAGATATATATATTTTTGTTTTGTTATTTAAATGAACCAGATATATATATATATATGTGTGTGTGTGTGTGTGTGTGTGTGTGTGTGTGTGTGTGTGTGACATATATTATGCCAACATATATATTTATATATAGATATATATATTTTTGTTTTGTTATTTAAGTAAACCAATGCTTATATGTTAGGGCTAAACAGCCCTAACATTTTTTTTTTTTGCTTAACATTTTATGTTTTCTGCTGTGAAGCAGAGAAATGGCAGCAGGGGTCGGGCCGCACAGAGGAACAGAGGCCGCGAAATACAGCGGCGGACTTGTATGTGGTGGAGCGTAGCTCCGCAGGGGTTTTAAGGGGCAGGGAGATGTGGGGAGGGGCGGAGCCCCACCCACATCCCACGATGTGGGGTGTGGGTGGGGCTCCGCCCCTCCCCACACCTCTGTTTTAATACAAACGGGGGCTGCGGTGGGGATTACTCCCCACCGCCCACCATATACAAGGCTTCGACTGTGTTTTCAACACAGCGTTCTTAAATATCGACAGTCATACAATGTAATCCGGTTTTAATGCATTTCGATGATAATAAATTATATATAATATATATATATATATATATATTATTTCAGTCTCTTAATAAAACCATTTATTCAGTTTCTATTATTCTGTTTAGAAAGAATGATAATTACATAACAACTATATTATATATATATATATATATATATTGATGTATATATATTTTTTATTTGGATATTACCATTCAACTTTCTTCATTACAACAAATAATTAGTTTCTCATATTTGGTAAAAATGATAAATAAATAACAACTAATATATATATATATATACATACATATATATATATATATATACATACATATATATATATACATACATATATATATATATATATATCCCATTTTCATAAATCACTCACTTTCTCAAATTGACAAACAGAAGTATATACATACTAGATTTCCCTTAATCTTTACAAATTAACTGAAAACATTAGTTATGGAGAATAAACTTAAACATTTAACAACTGGCTTTTCCCTTATAGCAATGAACTATAAAACTAACATTTCAACTAGTTAAGCAGTTCTAATCTTACAATTACATAACAAACTCAGATTAGATTGCAAATAAGAAATGAACTCTTCCTTTCATTAACATATTAAACACAATTTTAAAAAGTTTACAAAACAACATGACTTGAAAACCACATTCATATTATAGAAAAGTTAACTCTTCCACTACAAATAGCAAGAGAATACATTTTAAACCATGGATACAGACAACTAACTTCCCAGATATGAACTTCCTTCTCCCAAACAATATACAACTGATAGCTTGTGACAACCAGGTAAAAGTCCATCAATAACAAGATCAGGGAGGTGATTTCCTTCACTCCCAGGGTAACAATAAATTACAACAATATCAAGAGAGGTGCTCTCTCATCAACTCTCATGAAAAGAACCTGGCCTAATTCTCATGACAAAGAAGAATAACTGTTTCTTCACAAATATAACTCCTCCCAAGCCAACCAGAAAACACCACTCATCTAGCTCTCCTCCCTTCCGTAGACTCGCAAGTGGGTCACCCCCGAGCTAGGGAGACCATACTCACACCTGGGTAACTCAAACACTCCACTTCACAACAGTAACAACAACAATCCCAAAGCACACAAACACCCGTGGGTCATTTACACAACACGGAAACTCAACTACAGTGAGTTTCATAAGGGGCAGGAGAGTGGACACACTCGACTCCAGAGTGTCACCCTGACAGATAAGTTAACCAATACAATTTCTCTTGGTCTCAAACCAAGTTTGATCACAAATTTTTAAGAAATCTGTATATGACTCTCAAGTCAAAGATACAGACACAGATACATGCCCTCAAGGCTTTCAACATCCCAAAAGATGGAAACAGGTATGCACCCGAGGAGGATCTCTCCTCCCCTACCCCAAACTTGATGAGCATTTCTGCCAAGTGGGAGAAGCTCTGTCAAACAACCCGACAACAAACCCCACAGAAAACAAATCTAAACACTAATTCACACACTTTACATACACATTCAACTATACAAAACAAAGGTAAAATTCAAACCAACCTTGCAAAGCCCTCCTGGAATGAACCTGTTGCAGAGCCCACAGAGTTCTCTTCCAACCTTAGCCACCAACTCCCTCACCCTTCTCTCTCCTGCAAGCTAACTTTTCTATTTTTGGTAAAGCAGAATGAAAGTTTTCCCAAAAATTCAACTAACTCCCTCTCATCCCAAAATTGGAAACAAATAACCCAAATTCTTTTCAGTTTTGAGGAATGGGGAGGTGACACTTGTCACCTTCTCACTCTCCCCCAAAACCACTATTTTGCCCTGGTGGCTTATGTCACTCACCCTTCCCAAGAGTACTCCTTATTCCTCTCCTCATGTGATTCCTCTTACGCATGGGAGAAATAAAATGAGTTAATGGGGAAGAAGACAGGTGACCCGTGCCCCTTCTTCCCTCCTTCACATGGGTGTCCCCACAGCACATGGGGGAATCTCACTTATGGAGGGGGTGACTTCAAGTCAAACCTTCAATAATGGATGGCATCTCTTGCCTTGGGGATTGTAGAGGGGATGGGTTGGGTGTTGGTACAACCCATCATGTCCCCTTCATTCCTCCAATTTTCGCCACTTAACTTCAAGGGGAAGTTAAGATGACTAGATGGAGGTTACTCAAGGGTTACCCATGCCAAATGGGCCCCTGGACCCATGGGGTATAACCCAGGGTCAACTTTAACTCATACAAGACACCCCTGGTCAAGGTAAAGCACAAGAAAAGGCCTCATAAATTTAAATAAAATAAGGAAATTCAATTTCAATCCTTTTTACAACACAAATTATAAAATAATGTTACATGAGGGTAACCTAACCCACCCGACCATACAAAAGACCACATTACATCATTACATCAAACACAAAGAGATCTTGGTTCCTCGTGGAACCAGATCGGCTTAACAGGGAATAACAAATAACAAGGTGCGGAATGATCTCCGAAATTTGTGGTTCGATTAGTAATTCTTGCACACTAAATTACAAGATCAGTAACCACATAAAATCATCATAGCCGAAGCAACTTAAAAAAAAACATGCATTATCATGACATAGTACTAATTAACACAATGAAATCATATTACAATTTTCCATCATCACCTAATTAATTTTTTTTGAAATGTAAACTTATCCAAACATCACCCAATTAGTTTTTCCGAAATCATAATAAAGTTTAATAGTGTGACAATTCCGGGAACTGCTATCCCACAAATATAGAAAGTAATAATAACAGTAAGGTAAATAGTCATAACAACAGAAGTAAAAAGGGCGGTCCTCACAATTTATCCCAAATGGTAAAAAATATAACTTCGATTCTTTTTGCACATTTGAAATGTTACCTCCACGAATGCCCCTACAAAAGGATTTTACTCTAGATTTTCTAGATTTTGAGGAATAAATTTTACAAAACAGCCTGCAGAGTGTTGAAACTGTGAACTGACGAAATTTTGATTCTTGTAATTTTGTGCTAAATTTGAAGTTCTGTGATGCTGAGAGATGCCGATGACCACCAAACCAAATCAAAACTAAAAATCAAACCTGAAATTTTTTTTGGGTGATGTTGATTTCCAGTCTGCCCAGATGCTCTTGCATCAAGAAATGAAGTTTAAACACTTAACAGTGGTTTTAATACTTGCCTTATAAGTGTAGGGTTAAACTCTTATAAACATTCTTCTATAGGCATATGTTAACATGTATTGAAGTACATTTATATTGGCCTCAAGGCCATAACATTAATACAATTTTACTGGTTTTAAGCCCTTACTCAGGCGTTTGTACAAGACACTTGGTGACATGAATACATTGGCCTCTTAAAGGCATAAGTTGAGTTCATTTTACTGTCAAGGGTTTGGCCATCAACTAGAAACTCTTTAAATTTAAAAAGTATGCAACTATCGGCCTGCTACAGGCGTGATAGGAAAACTTCATAACCTGCGACTTACATATGACAACTTAAACAAGCACTATTTTGAATCTTTGCAACCATTCTTAAGCTTAGGTTAGACTAAATGGAAGGTGGCTTTCAATCTTAGGTAATAACATTATTATCATGGAATTATCGGCCTTTACAAGCTTGAATTTAATGAGCAGGTTACCATGTTTTATTTGGATATTTGAAGGCACAACCTAGCATAAGTAAGTGGTCTTAAGGGCACAACAAGTAATCTATATATACATTGCACAATGCCTTCATACAAGTGCATTAAATAATATACCAAGAAACATAAAGTTGGTGGCCTCTATAGGCACAAAACTACTACAAAACATGTTTCATTTTTGCAAGTATGGGAGACATTTTAAACCAGTTATTTTACATACCTTCAATGATGGAATAAGAATGCTATCGCTTTCCCAAGTTTTGTCCTTATCAACATTGCAATCCTTTACACTATTCTACTTGAAAATTTTTTTGGAGCAGTGTTGTGTTATAAACTCTTATAAGACTGAGTCAATTCATGGTTTTTGTAAAAACAACTCATAATCTTTTTATCTCCTCCCATGGGCAGTTTCAAAACTATATTTTTGTTACATCCCCAATTTTGGCTTTGCTTTACTTTTATTTTTTGCTTGGACATAAGTCAATTCATTATGATATTTAGATTAATGACAAGGAAAAATATGGATTATAATGAATGTCATTTATTGAAATTATAGGAATGATTATGTTAATATCGATTTAATAATTGTTTTATGAGATTTGATTTATTAGTTGAATTAATTGAATAATGATGCACTGATCACATGTATTGTTTGATGAAAATCAAAACACGATTACATGCTATTAGATGACTCTCAAAGAAGAGAGAGAGTATCTTTCTAGGAGAGAGATATAGACCTTGGGATATGAATGGTTTATTTGGCAAACCAAGTTAAAAGTGTTTAATGAAAAAGTGAACCAATGTGTCGTTTGAGGTAAGCTTAGTTTGTCAGTTCACTTTTGAACCTAATCGACAGGTAGTCGATATTGTTTTACAATCATTCCTAGTCATATTAAGTCATCTTAGTCATTAAATATGTTAATGACGTCGTTAAGTTGATTTATGACTATTTACGTTAACGCAAATATTACAATGTTATTGTTGTAAAAGGGTTGTCATATTATTACTAAGTCTTTTGAAGTGTTTTAACCCATTCTTAATATTAGGACTTTATCATCAAGTTCAGATGACTTGCTTTGTCAATGGATCATGATGAGGAGACTAGCTCAACTCAATCACATTATCCGTAACTTTCATTTTAGTATTATTCTCTTATTGATTTAATCATGAAATCAAATAGAGATAAGGTTATATAAATAATATTTGATTTGGTCGAAACATATATATAAATGTATGAGTTGAATGAGGAAATACCTCATGATTTAATAGTTTAGTTTTTAGTTGAGCAGCCAAAGGCATCTTTTAAGGAATGCTTTAAATGATAAAAGCATGATCGATAGAATTTACTCATTAAGAGTAAATGTTTGCTTTGATTAGTTTTGAGAAGTTAGCAGCCTCATATAGGAGTGGCGGATGACTCCACCACTATCGTTGATGTCCTTAAACAATGTATCCATCATTAACATTTGTAAAAGTTTACACATTTTTAGCTAAGTGGAAGTCGAACCATTGGTCTTTACCATTGGATTTTTTATGAGTTTTGATAACTATTTGGAGTGGGAGAGAACAGATAGAACGACTCTTTATATGAGTCTATTTTAAGCTCTTAAAAGCCATGGCTTGGCTGGTTGATGGGGGATATCGAGTAAGTGTTTAAGTTTTTGGTAGGGAGAGAGAGATCTGAGGAGAAGGTAGAAGAGAGTCACGGTGGGCAGCGAGGAAGATGGTTAAGTTAAGTAACAGTGTGGTCATCGGGGATGGACACAATAGCTTATCACTAGACTATATTCTCAGTAAGCTGACGTTGTCAGGTAGACATTCCTATATGTTGTTTTATTAGACAAAGATAAACATATTCTATATTTTCTATGAGTAATCGTTATTTAAGTTTGGTTATTCTATTAGTGTTAATTGTAAGCTATGATATAAAACATTTGTGTCAATTTTATTACTATCGTTGATACTATTTGTCTAAGTCGATGGTAAAGGTGAGTCTTAGTATATCTGAGTAATGTCGTTTAGTCTATTATGGGCCGATGTTAACTCTGGTAGTGTATTCAGTTTTGAATAACCATAGTGAGTCAGTAATACAGATATCTTTCACCGATAGGAAGACTCTTCTATTGTTCAGTTTATTATAAACAAATTTTCTTGGAAATAGTTATAGTCTTCTATCAATTAGAAAACCAGTCGCACAGTGAGAAGAGTAATCTTTAGGAATAAGTCAACTATTCTTATCATAGGTGAAATTTGTATGGAATTCTTATGAGAATAGTGTAGAGGGATTTCATTAGTAACACTCTCAATTCAAAAGTAATACATAATAGAGTATTTAGTGAAGTCGAATGTATTGAAACCAATCATGTTTTCCTTTCTGTGCTTTATCTAAGTGGTATCTTATCCAAGAAACTAGATTTAGGTATCCTTTGAAACGATAGAATAACTATTGATAGTTAGTTGAACCAGATATTGAGTCAAAGTTCTTTTCCTATCTAAACTAGAACCATGATGAGTTTGGTCACTAGTAAACCAATATGCATAAATAGACCAAGTCTATATGGTATAAACTTGTATAAAGCATATAAGGGTATAAGTATGCAGTAATGAGCATTGGCTTCATGTATAGTTGAATTGAATAGGTACTCATATTCTTATTGAGTAGAGGATAATACCATAGCAATATGTATTGTAAACCTAGTTAGTGGTTGGGTTAAACCAAAGGTCTTTTCTAATTTTTTATGAGGAATGATAAAGTAGAAATATTATAGTACTCAATGGTTGTTTAAATACCCTAGAGTTGATTTGGACCAGATGAGGGTTAATGTCATTTAGACTTAACTAAGTCTAAGTAGACTATCATCAGGTCATGATGATTAAACCAATTATGTATAGATAGTTAGAGTGAATAAAATGCATGAATATGACATTGTCCAAGTCAAGTAGGGGTGGGTGAACATAGCAACTATGTTCATATGAATGTTATTTATAGTAAAAAATTTGGCCAAAGTAATGCATTTGTTTTTTTGCATGCATTGTCAATTCACTATATTTGGATTACTCAATATATCGGAAATCATACTTAGCTAGAGGGTATCTAGGGTTGTATGATTGATAGAGTTGAGTAGAATACAACACTATGTACTCAGAAAAGGCAAATAACCACTGGTCACCTATGGTCTATATTCCTCATGAAGGGTAGGGCCACTTCCTATGTGGAAGATGTGTGGGAGACCACCAGTCTGTGGATGGAGGTAAATCACTAGAAAGATGCTCTCTCTCCAAGCAGGAAACATGCCAGGACTTGTGATAAAGATGTCGAATATTCAGAGGCAGTAAATATTCCAAACTTTTTATATTGTAATTGATTTACTTTTGTAAACAATTGTATTTATGATGAACAATATAGTTTATTATATTTGTATGAGAAATCTTGTAATTGTAGTTACTTGATTATATGTTGAATAAAAGAAAAATTTTCTCTATCTCATTTTGTTTTACCTTGTTAAAAATACTTCATGGTAAATGTTTTAATTTTACTATGTCTTTAGAATCTGGATGTTACATATGGTATCAGAGCTACGAGGTTCAACACTAGGGCTTATGAGACCACTATGCTTTCTTGTAGTCAACATTAAGCGGTTAGCTAATGTTTGAAAAATTTATGTGCCAGGATGGTACACTTTAAGAAGATAGCAAGAAAGTCTATCAATTCAAGCCAATGTTTCCTTAAAGATAAAAGAGAGCGTGAGGGCATTATTAAAACCTTTGAGGGAACCAATGATGAGAGTGACATTTGGCTGAGTGATACTGAAACTCTGGCAAAGTTGCCTTAACTCGAATTAAGTGAGTGAGAAGGAAAGTTAAAGAAAGAGTTAAGATCATTGCCAAAATCATAGAGTATATGTTAGATGAGGAAACAACTACGGTTAGGTGAGATCCACGCATTCCGTTAACTATTGAGATCATAGAAGTTAGGTCTGATAGTGAGTCAGAAGGTTAAATACCTCAAGATTATGTATCTAAAAATGAGTCTGAGGGATATACTCCTTTGGATCATGACTTTTGAAGTCATTTCTTGTAAACAAAATGAGAGAAGGAAACTCTTTATTTTTGAAAAAGAAATTATAAATGAAAGAGTTGTTTTTGTGCCAAACTATTGTTTAAATTGAGTTTTATGTTTAGATTTAATGGGCTACATTATAATCTTGAACTAATGGACAACTCAATATTCTTAGGTATGAGAAATCAATAAACATGGTGCAAACAAGAACTAATCAAGGAGAAAGTGAAGAGGGAAACTACCTGCCAGATAATAAGATGGACCAAATCATAACCATGCTTGAGGAAACCAAGAAAAGATTGGGTGATTTAGAAAAGAAGGTGGATGATAAAGGGAATACTGAGGGAGGAAGTGAAAACTCTCATGGTGAAAGTGGAGAAAATCATGAAGATCAAATTAAAAGTACTCAAACTCATAAAGAGGCAAGGGATAGATTAACCTTGGAGCTTTCAAAGGATATGAAGAAGGTTGTTCCACCAACATTTGATGGGATAGAAACTGGAGATGTTGCAGAAGCTTGGTTAACAGAGATGGAAAAATACTTTGAGATAAGAAATTACTCGGATGTGACCAAGGCAGTATGGGGAGCATTCCAATTGGCGGGAGAAGCATCCACTTGGTGGATGAATAAAAAGATGGAATTGAATTTAAGCTCTCTAAGGGTAACTTTGGATGAGTTTGTGGAACTCTTTTGCAAAAGGTGGTTACCACATCTTTACTTTAATCAAAAACTTACTGATTTTCAGAATCTTCGACAAGGAGATATGATCATGGTAGAATATGGAGAAAAATTCACTCAACTCCTGAATATGTTCCACAATATCAAAGGGATGAGAGATTCCGGATCAGGAAATTCATCATGGGCTTAAATGCTCAAATAGGTGGTGAAGTGGATGTTCATGGCCCTACCACAATGGATCAAGTGTATGAGAAGGTGATTAAGCTAGAGCAAAAGCTAAAATCCATCTCGGCTTATCGTGAAAGAAGCCGTAAGAGGTTTAATAGAACTCCTAACAATCAACCCTATAAGAAAAGCTATAAAAAGAATCATGATAACAAGAGAAAAGATAAAGGACCTCAGAAGAACAAAGGTGGATCAGGCTATGAGAAGAAATATGGCAATTATAAAAGAAATGAGGATAACAATGGAAAGACTTCAGATAAGAAAGGACCCTTTGGGGGATGCTTTACTTGTGGGGGTGACCACTATGCAAATCATTGCCCTAATAAGAATCTAAATGGTCAACAAAGAGGTACTGCCCTACCTACTCAGCAAGAAGTATTCCAGCGAAGGATTCATGCATCTCTCAACAATCGTCAAGCTAAGTATCAAATCACACCCATTGAGATGACAGGTACTTTGTTTGAAGTCCCTATATTTATTTTGATTGATACATGAGGCACTAAAAACTTTGTTTCTCCTAGAATTTTGAATAAATTTTCTAGAAAAGCTGGTTACATGTCTAAACCTTGGTCAGTTGAATATGCTAACCAATCTAAGGCTCAGGTAGAGCAATGTTTGTTTGAAGCCAAAGTTGACCTTCCTAGTTTCTCAACTAAAGTAAATCTGTATGTAGCTCCCTTAGGTTCTTATGATGTGATCCTTGGGATGAATTGGTTATGGAAACATAGAGCTAAGGTTGACTATTTTTCTAAAATAGTTGAATGCTTAGATGACTTGGGAAATCTGACCCAATTCCAAGGGATTCAAAGAGAAGTTAAAATCAGGACTATCTCTACTAAGCAATTAAAAAGGGCTAGAAGGAAAGGTTGTCAGCTGTTTGTAATTAAGATGGAACAAGTGGAAGAAGGGGTAGGAAACCCTAGTTTATCTTTTGGGGAAAAGTATCCTTTTCTTTAGGAATTTTAGGATGTGTTTCAAGAAGAACTTTTGGGATTGCCTCCCAAGAGGGTGTTTGACTTTGTTATTGATATTAAACCAGGATCCGATCCTATATCAAAAGCACCCTATCGTATGACGATAACTGAGTTAATGGAATTGAAAGCACAATTACAAGAATTGTTGGCTTAAGGTTTGATCAGACCCAATGTTTCACCTTGGGGTGGCCCGGTTATTTTTTTTAAGAAGGATGGAACCCTTCATTTGTGTATAGATTATCGTATGCTTAACAAAGTAATGGTAAAGAATAAATACCCTTTTCCACGTATTGATGATTTTTTTGATCAGATGAGGGAAGCTACCATGTTTTCAAAGATTGATTTGCGATCATGATATGATCAGTTAAGATTGAAGGATGAAGATATTCATAAGACAACTTCTAGAACTAGATATGGACACTATGAGTTCATAGTGTTTCCATTTGGTTTAACAAATGCACCTACCGCATTTATGAATCTCATGAATAGTATATTCAAGGATTGTTTGGATAAGTTTGTTCTAGTCTTTCTAGATGATATACTCATTTATTCTAGGAATAAGGAAGAACATCTTTGGCACTTGCAATTAGTTCTGCAAAGGTTAAGAGAACATAAGTTATATGGGAAGCTATCTAAATGCACATTCTTCCAGAAGGAGATTCAATATCTAGGGCATATCATATCAGCTAATGGAATATTTGTTGATCCTACAAAAACCACAGCTATTCTGGATTGGCCTGTACCAACAAACACACATGAGGTGTGAAGTTTCATGGGCCTGGTAGGCTATTATAGAAAGTTTGTTCTAAATTTCTTTTGTATTTCTAGTCCAATCACTTCCCTGTAGAGGAAAGGAAAGAGATTCAAATGGACAGACAAATTTTAGGAAGCATTTGATCTCTTAAAAGAAAAATTAACTTCAGCTCCAATTTTAAAAGTTCCTAACCCTGAAGGACAATTTGAGGTAATCACAGATGCCTCAAGAGAAGGATTAAGAGGAGTGCTTATGCAAGAGGGAAGAGTCATAGCATATGAATCAAGGAAATTGAAATCTTATGAGAAAAATTATGCACTGCATGATCTAGAATTGGCAACAGTACTTCATGCCTTGCAAATGTGGAGACATTATTTGTTGGGAAAGACTTTTATACTGAAATTAGACCATCAAAGTCTTAAGTATATTTTCTCTCAACCACATTTAAATGCACGACAGAGGAGGTGGTTAGAATTGATATCTGACTATGACTTTGAGATAAACTACATCAAAGGAAAAGAGAATAGATTAGCTGATGCTTTCAGTCGTAGAAGACATATAGCATCTATTATTTCTATTCATGGAAATTTTAAGGATTTGGTATTGCAAAATTTGTCAGGTGATGAGTTTTATAAACAAGTTATGCAGGCTCTGAAAGATAATCCTAAAGATCCAAGATATGATGGTTTTCTGTTTGAGTCAGATGGATTAATGAGGTATAAGGATAGAATTATGTGCCTGATTTAGCAGGATTAAGGGACTTGGTATGGAAAGAAGTTCATATAGCCGCATATTCTAGACATCTAGGAGTAACTAAACTTCTAGCAAATGTTAAACCTCTTTATTTCTGGAAAGAAATGAAGAATGATGCTGCAAAATTTGTAGCAAGTTGTTTAGAATGCCAAAGGGTAAAAGTAGAGCATCATCACCCTGCATGATTGTTATATCTGCATGATGTACCAGAGTGGAAATGGCAAGTTATTAGCATGGATTTTGTTCAAGGACTTCTTATGTCAAGGAATAAACATGATGCCATTTTGATGGTAGTTGATAAACTCACAAAGGTAGCACATTTTATACCAGGGAATTTGACTAATGGAGCACCTGTATTAGCAAATAAATTTGTGCAAGAGGTGTTTAGATTGCATGGATTCCCTGAAAAGATTATCTCAAATAGAGATGTGCGTGTAACGTCAAGGTTTTGGCAAACTTTGTTTTCTACACTAGGGACTAAACTCAATGTGAGTACAACTTACCATCTTGAAACTGATGGGTAAACTGAGAGAGTTAATGAAGTCTTGGAAGATTTGTTGCGTATGTATTGTATGGATCAGCAATATAAGTGGGAAGAATACTTACCACTTGTGGAATTTGCTTACAACAATTCCTATCATTCCACTATTAAGATGGTGCCAATCAAAAAAATGTATGGAAGAAGATGTCAAACTCCTATAAGTTGGGATAAGCTAGAGGATAGGATTACCATCAGGCCAAAAATGCTAGCTGAAATGGAAGAGAAAGTTAAGCTGATCAGAAAAAGATTGGTAGAAGCCAATGATAGGCAAAAGACCTATGTGGATGCAAAGCATGTTGCAAGGCAATTTTCCGTAGGAGAAAAAGTTCTTTTGAGGGTTAAACCTCAGAAAAGTTCTATTAAGTTTGGGAAATCTTCTAAATTGGCCCCTCGATACATGGGACCCTTTGAAGTGCTTGAAGTATTCAATCCGGTTGCCTACAAAATCACTCTACCTCCAGTCTTATCTCGAATGCACAATGTTTTTCATGTGTCTTATTTGAAGAAATATATTGTAGGTAATAATCATATTTTGACTTGGAATTCTTTACAGATGCAAGACCCAGGGGTGGTCATAATCGAGCCACTCAAAGTGTTAGAAATGCTCAAGCTCCGCTTACGTAATAGAGAAGTCTTGCAATGCAAGGTCCAATGGGACCAGTATGCTGAGGAAAATGCTACATGGGAGGATTACCATGAATTTTATCAAAAATTTCCTCATTTATTTAATAATGTTACTAGTTGAAAATAATGAACTTGATTTTTTAAGGTACTTTTAATACGTTATATCATCAAGGACGATGAATCCTTAGGGGAAGGATATGTTACATCCTCAATTTTGGCTTTGCTTTACTTTTACTTTTTACTTGGACATAAGTAAATTCATTATGATATTTAGATTAATGACAAAGAAAAATATGGATTATAATGAATGTCATTTATTGAAATTATAGGAATGATTATGTTAATATCAATTTAATAATTGTTTTATGAGATTTGATTTATTAGTTGAATTAATTGAATAGTGATGCCCTGATCACATGTATTGTTTGATGACAAGCAAAACAGGATTACAGGCTATCAGATGACTCTCGGAGAAGAGAGAGAGTATCTTTCCAGGAGAGAGATATAGACCTTGGGATATGAATGGTTTATTTGCCAAACCGAGTTAAAAGTGTTTAATGAAAAAGTGAACCAATGTGTCATTTGAGGTAAGCTTAGTTCGTCAGTTCACTTTTGAACCTAATCGACAGGTAGTCGATATTGTTTTACAATAATTCTTAGCCATATTAAGTCATCTTAGTCATTAAATACGTTAATGATGTCGTTAAGTTGATTTACAAATATTTACGTTTAACATAAATATTACGACATTATTGTCATAAAAGGGTTGTCATATTATTACTAAGTCTTTTGAAGTGTTTTAACACATTCTTAATGTTAAGACTTTATTGTTGAGTTAAGATGACTTGCTTTGTCGATAGATCGTGATGAGGAGACTAGCTCAACTCAATCACGTTATCCGTAACTTTCATTTTAGTATTATTCTCTTATTGATTTAATCATGAAATCAAATAGAGATAAGGTTATATAAATAATATTTGATTTGGTTGAAACATATATATAAATGTATGAGTCGAATGAGGAAATACCTCATGATTTAATAGTTTGGTTTTTAGTTGAGTAGCCAAAGGCATCTTTTGAGGAATGCTTTAAATGATAAAAGCATGATTGATCGAACGTACTCATTAAGAGTAACTATTTGCTTTGATTAGTTTAGAGAAGTTGACGGCCTTGTATAGGAGGAGTGGCGGATGACTCCACCACTATCATTGATCTCCTTAAATGATGTATCCATCATTAACATTTGTAAATGTTTACACATTTTTAGCTAAGTGGAAGTTGAACCGTTGGTCTTTACCATTGGATTTGTTATGAGTTTTGATAACTGTTTGGAGTGGGAGCGAACATATAGAATGACTCTTTATGAGTCTGTTTTAAGCTCTTAAAAGCCACGGCTTGGCTGGTCGATGGGGGATATTAGGTAAGTGTTTAAGTTTTTGGTAGGGAGAGAGATGTCTGAGGAGAAGGTAGAAGAGAGTCGCGGCAGGCAATGAGGAAGCTGGTTAAGTTAAGTAACAGTGTGGTCATCGAGGACAAACACAATAGCTTATCACCAAACTATATTCTTAGTAAGCCGACGCTATTAGGTAGACATTCCTGTATATTATTTTATTAGACAGAGATAAACATATTGTGTATTTGCTATGAGTAATCATTATTTAAGTTTGGTTATTCTGTCAGTGTTAAATGTAAGCTATGATATAAACCATTTGTGTCAACTTTATTACTATCATTGTGACTATTTGTCTGAGTCGATGGTAAAGGTGAGTCTTAGTATATCTGAGTAGCATCATTTAGTTTGTTATGGGCTGATGCTAACTCTAGCAGTGTATTCAGTTTTGAATAACCACAGTGAGTCAGTAATACAACTATCTTTCACCGATAGGAAGACTCTTCTATTGTTCAGTTTATTAGAAACAAATTTTCTTGGAAACAGTTATAGTCTTCTTTCAACTAGAAAACCAATCACACAGTGAGAATCAACTAGAAAATCAGTCACACAGTGAGAAGAGTAATCTTTAGTAATAACTTGACTATTCTTATCATAGGTGAAATTTGTATGGAATTCTTATGAGAACAATGTAGAGGGATTTCATTAGTAAAAATCTCCATTCAAGAGTAATACGGAATAGAGTATTTAGTGAAGTCAATGGTACTAAAACCAATCATGTTTTCCTTTTTGTGCTTTGTCTAAATGGTATCTTATCCGAGAAACTAGATTCATGAGATCAATGGTGACTAGGAGGTATCCTTTGAAATGATAGAATAACTATTGATAGTTAGTTGAACTAGATATCGAGTCAAAGTTCTTTTCCTATCTAAACTAGAACCATGATGAGTTCGGTCACTAGTAAACCAATATGCAGAAATAGACCAAGTCTATATGGTATAAACTTGTATAAAGTATATAAGGGTATAAGTATGTAGTAATGATCATTGGCTTCATGTATAGTTGAATTGAATAGGTACTCATATTCTTATTGAGTAGAGGATAGTACCATAGCAATATGTATTGTAAACCTAGTTATGGTTGGATTAAACCAAAGGTCTTTTCTAATCTTTTATGAGGAATGATAAAGTAGAAATATTATAGTACTCAATAGTTATTTAAATACCCTAGAGTCAATTTTGACCAGATGAGGGTTAATGTCATTTAGACTTAACTAAGTCTAAGTAGACTATCATCAGGTCATGATGATTAAACCAATTATGTATAGATAGTCAAAGTGAATAAACTGCATGAATATGACATTATCCAAGTCAAGTAGGGGTGGGTGAACACAACAACTACGTTCATATGAACACTATTTATAATAAAAACTTTGGCCAAGGTAAAGCATTTATTTTCTACATGCATTGTCAGTTCACTGTATTCGGATTACTCAACATATCAGAAATCATACATAGCTAGAGGGTATCTAGGGTTGTATGATTGATAGAGTTGAGTAGAATACAACACTATGTACTCAGAAAAGGCAAATAACCACTGGTCACCTATGGTCTATATTCCTCATGAAGGGTAGGGCCACTTCCTATGTGGAAGATGTGTGGGAGACTGCCAATCTATTGATGGAGGTAAATCACTAGAAAGATGCTCTCTCTCCAAGCAGGAAACATGCCAGGACTTGTGATCAAGATGTTGGATATTCAGAGGCAGTAAATATTCCAAACTTTTTATATTGTAATTGATTTACTTTTGTAAACAATTGTATTCATGATGAATAATATAGTTTATTATATTTGTATGAGAAATCTTGTAATTGTAGTTACTTGATTATATGTTGAATAAAAGAAATTTTTTCTCTATCTCATTTTGCTTTACCTTGTTAAAAATACTTCATGGTAAATGTTTTGATTTTACTATCTTTAGAATCTAGATGTTACAATTTTGTTCTTATCTTTCTTGGCCACCTACGGCCTCAACCCAAGGAGATAGGGATGTGGAGTTGCCACTCCTTCGCACTATCTCTAATAACTAGGAAAAATTTGATGGGGAAAATCCTCCCTCACTAATAGACTTACTCCAATATTGACGAAATCTCTAATGACACATTAATCACTCGGTTGTTGCGATCTATAACACTCTCCTAGTGATGCTCTCCCTCCTCATCTGGAGGGGGAAATTATGTCCCTGCATACACCTCATGTGCACACGAGTAGTTAGTCTATCACATAATCATTAAATTTCATTTTAATAACATTTTCGGATATCATTTGATTGCATTTTCAAAAATATGAAATAAACTCACCTTTATTAACTATTGTGACTTCATAGTCATCATAATTATTTCTCTCTTAACTAGTTGTTACTGGAATAAAATATGAAATAAGTTTGCTTTTAAAATGGGTTGTAACATAGAATTACATACTTAGACATGTCTTAATATTTTGACTACACAAGGAAATTATTATGACTACTCCGTAAATAGAAGTCATGTTAGAGATGCATTAAAATACAAGGTAAAATATGACCCATACTATAACAATGTGGTTCTAAATGCTAACTACCTAGCAAACTCCTTGAAACAAGTACAGACATTTTAGATATGCTTCACGCCATTGAAACTGAAGAAGTAGTTGTCCCAAACAATGAATATAGCACTAACCAAAACCAAACTGAAAATGAATCTACATACTCATCATGTCATTTATGGTTAGATTACCAAATAAACATCGTAATCTAGAAATCATTAAAGAAATGCTATAAGTTGATGATCAAACAAATAACATTGGTGACTGGCCCCAAATAAGGTCATCTCCCATAAATGAATACAATATTGAGGGCATCTTTGATATGGAACTTCCTACACTCTTTCCAAATGGAAATGTGTTATAGATTCAACTCTAAATCAAGGAAGTAAAAATGCATGAATATGCACTGCACTTAATGAGATTTCATGACCAAAGATTCAAAAGGCATCCAAGATTTTGATATTTTCTCTTAAATCTTATGATGCACCATTGTAAACAAGGACTTGTGACAATGTTCATCAAAAAAATGCATAAGAAAATATACCAACCACTATTGAAAACCTTCATGCACATTTAAAACACTTCTTGATGTACAATTGGCTAAGAAACTTATGCATTTTGTATATTCCATATGAGGGACAAGACCATATTAGAAGAAGTTTCATGTTGAACTATCAAATATGATAAACCAAATAGGATCACCCACACTATTCTTCACATTAAGTGTTGTAGATGCGAAATGACCAGATTTACGATATATAACTATTCTCAAATGAAAAAATTTACAACACAAAACAATAAAAGTTGCATAGATAACATTTAATTGATAATCCCCATACTACATCCCTATATCTACTTTAATGATGAATCACAAACTTCTATTAGGAGGTCATTAAGAAAATCCTTTGTACGAAAGATTATTGGTATAGGTACGAATGACAACATCGAGGGACTGCACATGTACATGGATTCCTTTGGCTTGAGAATGCACCAAACATGGACAAGATTGACTAGAAAAATAGTTTAGAGGTGGAAAGAGCAAGAATATTCTTTGATAGATATGTCACTACTTGGAACCCTCATACTACATTTGAAATAAATAACAAAAGAAATATCGGTCTCCACTTGATGATCCATGCTTACTAAACACAAATGAGATCTTTGCTACAAATCCCTCTAATGAATATGAAGAGATAATTAATCATATGCAAAGGCACACAAAAAAAACAATGGTGGGACATGCCTATGTAAGAAAGGCAAATATGTAGCATGCCAATACAAAGCTCTGTGGAAAGAATAAATCGACTCTACCTTATCATGTGATGATGGTGGCAAGAAAATATATGAGCCTACAAGAAATGATAATAGGTTAAACATACACAACCTAGAAATGATTTTAATATGGAGAGATAATATAGATTGCCAACTTGTAATTTCATGAACACTTATTCTCAAATACATTGCCAAGTATGCATCAAAAGTAGAGAGAAAATTTTAGAGTTGTGCTAATATGCTAACAAGAATATCAACAAATCAAAGGCCCAAAGATCAAGCTTTGACAATGTATCAAAAATTCATGATAGAGATTGTTGCAGACCATGATATAGGAGCACAAGAAACATGTCATATGCTCCAAAAGTTTTTCCTTGTAATTTACAACCAATATTTTATATCATTGAATGTTAATCAAAAAGTATTCCACCGACTAACAAGAATTTCAAATGAAAATAAATTCCAATCTAGATACCTACATTCCTATATGTAGTGCCCTCCACAACTAGAAACAATAAAATTACTTGAATCTACAAAATCCTTCTCATATGTTACATGCCGCAAAGGATGCAAATGGAAAGAGAGGAAAGAAAAGTAATTGTGAGTGTTTCTCCAAAGTTCTATATTATTCCAAAACAAGACTCAAAACACTTCAAATCATTTTGTTAGAGTGAGTTACTTTTATGCAAGCATTTATATGACATACACATAGACATAAGTCTCACTAAAGATGAAATAATCACAAATTGGAACCACATGAATATAAACAAATATGATGTATGGCATAGCAACTGCACAACTAAAATGGAAGCTAACCATGAAGAGGAAGAAGATACTAATAATGAGACAGATAGCAAATAGGGGATTAATATCACAAATAGAATTTACTAACAATGTCAATATAAATGAACTACAAATACTTGGTAGGCATGATTTTAATAACAACAACACAATGGGATGAACATAGCCCCACATTTACATGACACTAAAACTCAATTTTCATAAACACTAGTAAAAGCACCAAAGGTGCTATCAAATGGCTGATAGGCACAAATATTTATAGGCCTATCCTTAAATAGTATATATTTATATTTTTTCTAAAAAATCATTAAAAGTAATAGTTGGTGGAGAAGGCTATAAATATTATAAGAAAATCATTTTTGCAAATAAAAATAATGAAATGGTATTAAATGAATAACCACATGAACTAAATCATGAAAAAACTATATATTTAGTAATTGCAAGATCTTTTCATCTTGTTGAAATTTATTGTCCCCCTTTATGATTGCCTCATTATGCTATATCTACAACTTATATAATATATTTAATACAACAAGAATTTTAAAGAGAAATGAAGACAATAGAAAAATGTATAATAACAGCATAAACATAAACCAATGTTTTGAATGTAACTTTTAATAAATATCATTGAATATGATATTAAATGGTAAGCTATATGAAATAAGATCACATTAAATATTTTAAGAAACGATTAGAGAACTATGACCTCCCATTCAACCACAATGAAATATATTATCATTGTCATAATTAGTGTTATACTATTAGGAAGTTATATTTTAAACACATTTATTTAGGGTGTTTCACTTTGGAATATATTTATTGTTTGTGTGGAGTGCAATTTTGGCATTCACTTTAGTTTGATATACTTATTGTTTGTGGAATTACTGGTTTGAACTTTAGAATTGAATTATATTTCTTTCACTTTGTATTTTTAAAATTAAATTCACTTTGTCCGTCTAATTTGATATATTTATTGTTTGTGTGAAGCATGGGTTTGAACTTTAGCATTGAATTATATGTGTTTCATGTCCTATGTTTAAAATTCAATTCACTTTGTTTGCATTTATTGTTTGTGTGAAGTGTGTGTTTGTGCTTTGACATTTACTTTGTGTGTGTGTGTGTTTAAATTTTGATAACCATTGATTGTTTATTTGAAGTGTCTTTGAACTTTATTTGTTTGAAGTGTGTTTGAACTTTAGACATTACTTATTTGTGGAAATTGAATTATTGTTTATATTGTCATTCATGTGGCTTTTATCTAGAAAATTTAATTAAAATTAATCCAATTTTTATAGCAGTAGTTGGAAGAAAATGAGTTATAGACAGATGCAACTAAACTTGTTATTATCTTCATTTGTTAGTGGTATATGAAGTAGGTATTAAACTTATTTGCAATTATGCATGTTGTAATGATGAAATATATAGTTATATGTAGGCTTCTATAAAGTAGTGGTATGTAATCTTGTATTGTTTGAAATTGTTTAATGATGAAATATATAGTTATATGTAGGCTTCTATAATTATGTTCCTCAAGATTCATGCAATTAGTTTTATTTCCTTATGCTTACAATATCAATCTAAGCACAAGATGAATTGCCATTATGTTCAAGTTGAAAATAGTGCATATCTCATGAGCAAGTATAACATTAGATAGTTTTCTTTAATCACCCACTTAATTTAAAAGCAACTATTAACCTCAAACTTTAAGACATGAACTTATTTTGAAATAGCAATGTAGCTCATCAAAGGTAAAATTGAGTTCAAACTTTTGAGATAAAAAAGAGATCGAAATTGACTCTTATCTATCTACACCTAAGGTTTGGAGGTGTGACTCATCACACAACTCACCACATCAACATGTCTAATAGAAGCATCCTCAAAATAATGTTTTAAATATTTGACCAAAAATTTATCGTGGAATTCTTAGTTTTTGAACAAAAAATTATCATTTGTTGTTTGAACAACATCATATTATTAATTAAAATATAACTTATATGCAACCTAGATGATCTCAATACTTTTTTGGTAACCATGATTTTTTTTTTTAAAAACAACACATTTTTATTTAAAATACAACTTATATTCATGAAAAATACACAGTAAATTGTTGGTTTTATATATCTAAATAGAATGCAACAATGAATGATGCTTGTTAGCAAAATACATATTTTTATAAGTTTAAAATAAATATTGGTGTATCCATTTCTTTTAAAAATAGCCTAGTAAAAATTTCAATTCTAATTTCTAAGTTACATTAAAAAAAACCCTTAAACATGAAAAAAATATATTAATATGCATTGTAAAAAACTTATAACTATTGTTTAGTTTTAGATATTTTTTAATATTTTAAGATTAATATTAAAATATAAAGTATATTAATATATCTAAATTTATCAAAGATGTTTCTTGATTAATACCAAGTAATTATCTCTACTTGCCCTTTAAAATAAATATTATAACTATAATATTAGTTTATATTGACGAATTTTTAGTATGATCTATACTTGCCCTTTAAAGGATTTTAATAACAACAACACAATGGGATGAACATAGCCCCATATTTACATGACACTAAAGCTCAATTTTCATAAACATGAACAAAATATCCAAACAAGATGAACACTTGCCGATTAGGTTCAATGTCCCCAACTATACACTATCACCAAATGTTTTTGTTGATTTGGTAAATTGATTCAGTGGCTGAGATTCCCCTGGAACCACATCTTCAGTAGAAGTTTTCTGGCGTAAATATGGTTGAGGAGCAGCATCCATTAACGTTTCTTTTGAGTTTGCTAATATACCTGCAGCAGCATCTGACAGAATATGTAGACTGTAAATATCCGTTACAAAAGGTTTAGAACCCATTACAAGAGGTTTACTCTCAACTAATCAAAATAGATTGAGCTCTCTCAAATATAATATCTCGAATCTATTTATGGATTATAATCTTAGAGCCCACAGGGATATCAAAGTCGAGCCCTCTTACAACAATTTGTAACATTTTCAACCTGGAAGGAGCATTAAGCGTGAAAACCCTTCACCACCTTCCTCCCTAAGGGGTAAAACACGGCAAGATCTTAAGCACAGCGTTGAAAATACCAACCACTCAAAAGGTGTGAATATCTATTGCTGGTATGCATTCTTTGACTATTGAAATGGATGATGTTCAAGTACACTGGTTCAGAGGGGCAAGCAATTTTTTTTAGAAAATATGAACTAGGTAAAAAGTGTGAATATATATTGCTAAAAAGTGTGAATATATATTACTGGTGTTAGCGTTAATTATTCTATTTTAACAATAAGCTAACTAATGAGTTGGAGCGGTTCATGCAATGCAACATTCAGTTGCTCTCCTTTTTACCGCCTTTCTTTTCCCTTCATGTATTTTTGCTTACGCTGGCATAGCAGTTCCTCTATCTGTTTATCACTGCCCCTTTACACCACTTCTCCTCCTTCTGCGGTTGCTTTTGTCTTTGTAATTTTTTGGTTATTGTAATAACATTAAGGAAATATAGAATTATACTATTCTTGCTTTGTTTTTCTGGAAGCTCTGTTTTTATTTTTCTGTATGCAAATCTCTGTTTATTTTTCTAGTTGATCTATGCAGCTGTAGCTGCAAATTTCACATGGTATCAGAGCCTAGGTGCCAGAAAGAAGAAGTACAGTATTTATTTTTGCAGATAGAGAAGATCAGAGCTGAAAAATGGAATGTTCACCCTCTGCCATTCTCACACCATACAACTATTTTGATTGGAAGCCAAAGATTCTACTTCAGCTCAGAAGTAGAGGCCTCTATCAGATAGTTATGAATACAGAGGTTGAACCCAATCCAGCAGTTGAAAAATCTAAATACTTCAATCGCATGGATGAAGCATTTGGTCTGCTATGCTTATCCATCTCTCCGGAATTGTTGTTTCATGTTGAGGCATGTACAACTCCAAACCAAGTTTGGAATACATTGGAGACTCTTTTTGGAAAGCAAGATGAAATGCGGGGTCATATCCTTGAAAATGAGCTCAACTCATTAGATCCAAGGAGTTTTGATAATATTCCAGATTTCTTCACAAAGTTCAAGGCTTTATTGCTTCAGCTCAAAGGATGTGGTAATGACAAAACCAAGGAAGAAAGCAAATTAATTCTTGCTATTCTATCAAAGTTGGGTCCAGAATATGCAGTATTTGTTTCTGCTTTCCACACAGTTAGGGTCACAACAGGAGCAACATGGAAGATGCCCACACTGGATACCTTCATTGAGTCTCTAGTCCATGAGCAAGATAAGCTAATAAAGATGGGCACATTGAAGAATTCCAAAGCTCTTGCACTTGTTGTGCATGCAAGTGGGAAGAACAATTCCAAATCCAACCAACAATTCAAAGGCAAAGGGAAGAAGGATTCATATCCAAGAAAGGAAGGCAATCCCAAACCTCCAGATGGATCTACAGGCTCAAAAGAAAAGAAGGACAAAAACAGCCAATCAAAATGCAGCTATTGCAGCCGTGGGTACCATCCAGAATCATTATGCATGAAAAAGACCATTGATCTCATGGCTCAAACACTTCAACAACATAATCTTGGTAGCCTTATCCTTGAGAGTGCCAAGAAGAAGCAAGAAGAAAAAGCACCTGAAACAAGAGACAATGCTCATGCATTGATTGCTATTCATTCTTCATCAGATGCATGGATCATAGACTCTGGAGCTTCACACCACATGGCAGCCACAAAAGATGATCTTTCTTCTTTGAAACCATATTTTGGTTCTTCTATACTCATGGGAGATGGTTCTCCTATAGAGGCAACTGGAATAGGAAGGGTAGAGGTTGGAATTGGAAGTTTTGAGAATGTCTTACATATTCCAAAATTTTCTGTTAATCTTCTTTCTGTGTATCAAATGACACATACTGGAACCGGTAGGAGAGTTGAATTCACCCCTGATTCGGTGACCATATTTGACATGCAAGACAACTCCAAAATTGTTGTTGGTAAGGCAAATCATCAATCTCATCTATACACTTTTTCTGATTTTGTTGCTAAATCAGATTCTACTTTACTTCTAACACATGCAAATGATGAAAGTAGAATTTGGCATGAAAGATTTGGTCATTTAAATTTTAGATACATGCAGCAACTTAACAAATAGGGAATGGTTAAAGGCTTGCCAGCCATAGAATTTTCTGATGGAGTCTGTGAAGGTTGTGCTCTTGGAAAGCATCCAGAAGAAAAGTTTCCCAAAGGGATTGCATGGAGAGCCTCTTCTCCTTTAAAGCTTGTTCACAGTGATCTTATGGGTCCATTTCCTGAACCTTCCATGAGCAAAGCCAGATATGTGCTAACATTCATTGATGATTGCACAAGATTCACCTGGGTGTATTTTCTCAAATTGAAATCTGAGGTGTTTGACAATCTTAAGATTTTCAAAGCCCTTGTAGAGAAGCAGTCTGGGAAAATGATCAAGATCCTCTGCACAGATAATGGGGGGGAGTATGTCAACAATGATGTCCAACATCTTTGTGATGAAGCAAGAATACAATTGCAGAATACAGTTCCATACACTCCACAACAAAATGGGGTAGCTAAGAGGAAGAACCGATATTTGAAAGAGATGGCCAGTTGCATGTTGCATGCTAGGTCCCTTCCCTCCAAATTATGGGTTGAAGCAATCAATTGTGCTTCATACATACAAAACAGATCTCCTCACAAATCTGTTACAGGAAAAACTCCTTTTGAAGCATGGAGTGGTATGAAACCAGAAGTCACACATTTTCGTATTTTTGGATCCTGTTCATGGGCTTGCATTCCTATAGATAAAAGGAAGGCTTTGGATCCTCAAAGCAAAGAATGCATCTTTGTTGGATATCCAGATGGTGTGAAGGGTTATAGATTGCTAGATCTTTCTACAGAAACACTCTTCATTGAGAGAAGTGTCTATTTTGATGAAAGTCCCATGCAAGCATCTCGGGAGCAACATGCCACCACTTCTGTGCTTCCTCCTCTTATAGATCTCAAGGATGATGCATGTAATCACACTGATCTAATTTTAGATTCATTTGAATCTAAATCAAATGAACATGAGCATGCATGTGCCTATCCAGATCCAGATCCAAATCCCATTTGGGCTTCCAGTGATGATTCAATATTTCCTGTGAGAAATCAAAGAACAAGGAGCTTGGTTGATATTTATGATGCCCCTCATGCATTGTCAGCTACCGATCCCATCATTATGCCAATGCATGCCTATGTGATTCAAGTATCTAATCCTCAAACTTATGCAGAAGCTGCAGGGAATCCTCATTGGGAAGCAGCCATGGATGAGGAGTACAATTCTCTCATTGCGAATCAAACTTGGGACTTGGTTCCACTTCCATCCAATCGCAAGCTTGTAAGGTGTAAGTGGATCTATAGAACAAAGAAATTAGCAGATGGTCAAGTGAGCAGATACAAAGCAAGGTTGGTAGCCAAAGGTTTTCAACAAGTTCATGGCATTGATTATGATGAGACTTTTGCTCCAGTGGCAAAAATGGACTCCATTCGATTGGCTCTCGCCATTGCAGCAACAAGAAGGTGGGAGATTCATCACATGGATGTGAAGAATGCATTTCTTCATGGTGATCTTGAGGAGGAGATCTACATGGAGCAGCCACAAGGGTATATTCAAAATTCTTCATTGGTATGCAAACTCAAGAAGTCACTCTATGGCCTCAAGCAGGCACCTAGAGCATGGTATGCTAAAATGGATTCTTACCTTTTGTCTCAAAATTTCATGCAATGCAAATCTAATCCAAATGTTTATATGATGAAAACATCTGACTCTTTGTTCCTCATAGTACTCTATGTAGATGATTTACTAATAACAGGTGATTCAGTCACAGCCATTGCTGCAACCAAAGCAGCTTTGCATGATAGATTTGCCATGACAGACATGGGTCTCCTCAACTTCTTCCTTGGTCTTGAAATCAGCTAGAATGAATCAAGAGTCCACGTTGCCCAGTCTAAGTATGCAAGGGATCTTCTGACTCAATTTCACATGAGTGACTGTAAACCAGCAATTACACCTTTCTTATCGGGGGTCAAGCTTGAGGAAGGCCAGGGTACACCATTGGTTGATTGCACACTCTACCATCAGCTTGTGGGAAGTCTTCTTTATCTCACTCACTCTCATCCAGATCTATCATATGCAGTGGGTGTTGTTTCCAGATACATGCAGAAGCCTCATGAGCTCCATTGGAAAGCTACCAAGCGTATACTTAGCTATGTTCAGGGGACCATCAGCTATGGGATTCATTATTCAGCTGGATTTACTTTGGATCTCATTGGCTATACTGATTCTGATTGGGCTGGTGATAGCATTGATCGCAAGTCCACTTCAGGATATGTTCTCAGTTTAGGATCTGGTCCCATTTGTTGGTCAAGTAAGAAGCAATCTTCCATTGCTCTATCATCTGCAGAGGCCGAATATAGAGGTGTAGTCAACGCTACCATTCAAGTTATTTGGTTGCAGAATTTTCTCACTGAGTTGGGCATCTATTTTCATCAACCGACCATTATTTGGTGTGACAATCAAAGTACATTAAAGTTTTGTAGAGATCTAGTACAATGACAATGGACAAAGCACATTGAGATCCACATGCACTTCATCTGAGATCTAATCCATGATGGTGTCATTGATTTGCAGTATTGTCCCATGTCTCACCAGACTACTGACATCTTCACGAAAACATTCACCTAGCAAAAGTTTCATTTTCTACGAGACCTTCTTGGGGTGAAGAACACTGCAACACAGTAGTTGCCATGCACAATTAGTGTATTTTTTGAGGGGGAGTTTTGTTCCCAAGGGGTTTTCCCTCTTTCCTCTTTTTCTTGTCTCCTTAGTTAGACTTACGGGGGGGTGTTAGCGTTAATTATTCTATTTTAACAATAAGCTAACTAATGAGTTGGAGCGGTTCATGCAATGCAACATTTAGTTGTTCAGTTGCTCTCCTTTTTACCGCCTTTCTTTTCCCTTCATGCATTTTTGCTTACGGTGGCACAGCAGTTCCTCTATCTGTTTATCACTGCCCCTTTACACCACTTCTCCTACTTCTGTGGTTGCTTTTGTCTTTGTAATTTTTTGGTTATTGTAATAACATTAAGGAAATATAGAACTATACTGTTCTTGCTCTGTTTTTCTGGAAGCTCTGTTTTTATTTTTCTGTATGCAAATCTCTGTTTATTTTTCTGGTTGATCTATGCAGCTGTAGCTGCAAATTTCACAACTGGTATGCATTCTTTGACCATTGAAATGGATGATATTCAAATAGACTAGTTCAGAACCATTTTGCTAGGTTAAATGTTTGGCATAAAAAAATAAAAATGTGACATGAGAGTTATAAGGGTAAAGATACTAAGGAAACATGTTACATTAAAAATTGAAATATCACCTTGAAAGTTTGAAAAGAAAACATTTTTCAGAATTGAAGTTAATTAGTTCTTGCATCTTTTGGGGGTGCAATGGGTATGCTTATAGGAAAATTTGTAAATTTCACAATAGGGAATTTTTTTTTTTGGGTTGTTTATTGTTGGAGGAAACTAATTTCTCCACCGTTCCTTATTAGTTTTCTATTAGTTTACTTTTGTTTTCTAATTAGTTGAAACAATTCTATGTAATCGATTGTAAAATCTTTTTATTTGTAGTTTTTTTCGAAGTTTGATTGAGGCTGTTGAATGAAATTTAGTTGGTCTTCTTGTTTGTCGTAGCAAACTTTTGTTTTGTAATTAGTTGAAATGGTTCTATGTAATCGATTGTAAAATCTTTTTATTTGTAGTTTTTGTCGAAGTTTGATTGAGGCTGTTGAATGAAATTTAGTTGGTCTTCTTGTTTGTCATAACAAACTTTTCTCTCTTCAGCCTTCAAACTAGTAACATAGCAGGAAGATCATGGAATCAAAGTTGTGTGTATTGGAAGATCATAACAAGGTTCAATTTGATTGGTTCTATTTTGTGAATCTTAGGAGAAATAAAAGTGTATTTGTAGGCTGCAACCACTAAGGAAATAATTGAAGTATTGAGTTGCTTAAAGTCAGAAGAGACAAAAAAAATCCACAGAAGCTACAGGTGAAAGACAAAAGGTTGTCACCAAAAAATGTTAAAAAGAAAGAAGATTAATGCAAAGTGAGAAAGGACGAATCAAAGACGCGGCAAATAAAAAGAATCCAATCCAAACATACCAATCCTAAGTTTAACTTCATCTGGTCCCTAAATCCTAAAATTTGAAATCCAAAAATCTAAGCATCCCTACAAGTCCCAAATCATGTACATCCAAAATCCTAAATCCAAAGCCAAAGCTTCAAAATCCATCATCCAATCCAAAACATATCCAATCATAGAATGTAATATGGTGTGTGAAATTGTTGGTCCAGATTCCCCTTGTCCCCATGAAATTTACTCATGCCTCCACAATCCCATCCTTCCATCCACCCCCTTTTTTTAATTGAATCCATTATCCAATATACATCCACAATCGCACCCCTTTAATCCAAGCTTTCACATAATCACCATGCATCCTTCATCCAACCTACCTTCCATTACATTTTCCTTGACAACATCCATTAACATAGGGGCTATGAAGATATCATGTTTAGATTTGGGAGAAGCCAACTTAGCAATCACCAAGGTTCCCAACAACATTTATAGAATACAACATCAATAACATGGTCCATGTGAAGTAGTTATTCATAATGCGATATATTAGCTCACCATGGAAATAGATGCTTGAATCCAAAAATTTCCATCCAAATCTGAACATCCCAAGCCTAAGCCAAATCTAAAAATACCAATCAAAACATTAGAAAAAATGAAAGAAAAATTTAAAAGAGTAAAGAGAATTTTTCATCCTTGATGGTGAAAACCATTATTATAATGCCTT
Organism: Cunninghamia lanceolata; assembly: GCA_027924645.1. Taxonomy (NCBI): domain Eukaryota; kingdom Viridiplantae; phylum Streptophyta; class Pinopsida; order Cupressales; family Cupressaceae; genus Cunninghamia; species Cunninghamia lanceolata. The sequence goes on along the minus strand of BSBN01000619.1, from coordinate 2,637,917 downwards.
AGACTAGTACCATGAGGAAAACCCATTCTTAGGCCTTCTTGTTCCATCATGCATATGGTAGGAAGCAAATACAAATATGCACAATATGTTTATAGATCTAATCATAGCACTCAAAGTTAAATTTCTAAATAAAAAGGAAATAGGATTGTGGGGTCAAAGCACTTCTATAAAACTACATCTTTGTACAAAGAGTGCAAAATCGACTCTTATACTGTGGGGGCTATTAGAAAGAAATTGGATTGTAGGGTTAAATGCAACCCTTTTGGACTGTGATCACTTCTCCACAGGATTTGAAATTGAACCTCATATTATTATGAAATCAATATTTTTTAATACTAGATTGACTCTCCGAGTCTCCGTAAGGTTGAAACCAACAATTTTATGGTACTAAAGGGTTGAAACTAATCCTCCTATTTTGTGCATGGATCACCATAGATTTTCACTTTCATGAGTTTCTTGATTCATTTAATTCGTTTCTTGTCAAATATTGCTTTCATTGAATACACTGCTAGCAATTTTCCATATTAAAATTTGTTCACATGTTAACTGTTTTGATTGAACATGAGCATCCCAATGACAAATTCGTCGGTAGAGTCTAGTATATTTTTCCATTTGCCATGGTTAAAGTTTTGATTGCGTGCTTGAATAGTTATTTTTTCTATAGAAACATCAATGTAAAATGCACGGATGGATACGACGAACCTTCGTGGGAAACATCAATGTAACGGCTTTACGGATTCAACGCCAGCAGTGAATTCAATGCCAACGCCTCAAGGATCATTCCTGGAAAATTGACATTACTGGTGCGGAGTCAATTCAAGCTGTTTGCATCACTCAATTCATATCTCCAATTGAGGTTAGCAAGCTGGAAGATCATTGAATCTTTTGAATGAATGAATCTAAGAACAGCTTATAAGGCAATTACCCTTGCCATTTTAGTTTTCTAAATTTCAATTCTTTTCCCAAAAAAACTCAAATTTCAGTCTTGCATTACCTATGACTTCAAATAAAGACAGCAATTTCAAAATTATTACGTATCTCTTGTAATCACTGTTTTATAATTAAACACGTCTTTCCTATTCTGTTGTTGGTAGGAAAGTTTTATGAGTAGATGTGGAGAGGGGTGACCATTTTCTCTGGTCAAGATAGAGGGAGAATAGCATGAACCATTGGACCGCCATCTCTTTTTACAATTTGACTCATTATTTAATATTATGTTGAAAAGTCTAAATGTTCGCCAGACTGTTACAGACATGAAAGTTTGAAAGGGGCACAGTTATTTATGCTGTCATGGTCACGTTTTCTATGCCCGTAACAGCTACAAATGGATTAACCGCCATGGACAACTTTCATTCATAGATAAAATGGGGTTTTGAAGTTCTAAAAACATGGGCAGAAAAGATGCAGAGAAAGCAACACAATATTCTTCACCAAATTTGAACAAATTAAAATATCAGTAGTTAAACTACTTTATTATTGGTAAATTCCGATAGGAATTCCATTACGATAATCTATCTATTTTGACGTTAAGCAATTTTGAGAGGGGGAGAATACCTCGACCCCATTCTCATATCTTAACATGTATTAGAAACAACATATGTATACGTTAAATTCAACGATATTATGTTGTTAAATATCTATTGGTATGAGTTATAAGTTAAACCTTTTTGTTTTGATGTCAATGAACATTTAAGGGGAATGTGGTAAAGATTGCAAATTTAATGGAAACCACTACTAGATTTTGTGGTCATTCGACTCATATCCTCCATGATGGTTAAGGAGGTAGAGAGAAGTTATAGAATGGATGGGAGTGGTCTTTAATGACCAGTAACTCCATCATCATTCGTATGCCATTCAAGAGTGATGATAGGTGAAGACACGACCAGGATCTCTGCAGTAATGTAGAGAGGTTAAGCCTTTTAAAATACTATATCATCAAAGGAAATGAATGCATGGGGTCGGCATGGGAGCGACTCCAAGTGTTTAGAAAAGAGAAGGACTATGTTAGACACAAAAATATATATTCTGAGAAAGAATTCATATGAGTGGTGAAGACTTTATAAAGAATACATAGAACTCTATTAGAATACAGAGAGTATTGTTAGAGCTTATCTAGAGCTTTCTTCTCCTAAAGGATCTCTTAGTGAGAGCACGGTGGGAAAAAGAGAAGGTTAGAATACAACAAACATCCCAAAGACACGTACTGATCTATACTCAGGTGAGTCTATCTTTTCATTAAAGAGTATAAGAAATCCTGTAGAGATAGTTTTTTTTATGTTTATCTAAGTTCTATAAGTATAGAGCTATGATAGTAATGTATAAACTTACAGATGACAATGGTTTTACTTATGCTTAAGTAACCGTGAATGGTTGCATGTTCTTAGAGAAGATAAATGGAACACTATTTCTGTGTAGTAGAGAGCCTTATGGTTGTATCTTCCAATGTTTATATCTCTATTTGATAGGGAAGCCCGATAGGCTATGTAGAGCCATTGATAAATCGGCCATAGAGTTTTTATTTGGAAACTATGTATGGAAGCTACGAAGTATATTCTTAGATTATTCCTATCAACTATGTCTATAACCTTAAGTTATAGAGATTGAACTTATTTTCTAGACTGGCTGAGTATACTTTAAAGGATTAGCAGTGGAGGAGTATATGAGAGCACTCAATGATCTTATGATAATCATTGTACAAGTAACTTAGTTGTGCATTCAATAAACTGATTCTGTGATTGAGTAAGCCGACTGTGAATGAATAACTTTGAGACTATCAACATAGGAGTCGAGATGAGTAAATTTAGATAGAGATTGTTTCAAATTTTTCTAATGTTATATATATAAGTTTTATTGTTTATAAATGAAAGTTGAAGTGTTAGATATTCACTTTTATACAATATATAAATGATATTGGTATCATTGAAAACACTTAAATATAGTGATTTAATATCACAACTATATTAGTGAAATAATCATAAGCATTATCATGATAAACAAAGGATGCTAAACATGAGTTCTTAACCTATCCTACATCGAGAGTCAATGGATTTAAGAAGACAAAGAGGTCAAAGATATTGTACTATTATTATTGTAGACACAAACCTATTTAGGTTAATAGATCGAACTTAGTCAAGAGTACCTATGATAATGATAGTATTCATTAAGACCTTATTTAAATGAGGATAAAACGCATGTTCTATGTTTATACATGATAAGAGAAATGTGAATTCAAACAATGCCAAGTGGTCAAGAGTAGACTAGAGGTTATTGTTTCCATATTATATTATTGCAGATTTTAGAAAAATAAGAGCATTTGATATTATAATATATTGGGTTAGAGAAGTTAAAACCCTAGAATCAACCCAGAAGGGTTTAGAATACTTGAAAACTCTTAAATTGATCATAATTTACTTTTAGTCTATTGTTTATTATGGTCAACAATGAATGGTCAAGGAACCATAGATCAAGACAAGTATAACTTAGGAAGAGTCTATAAAGTACTTACGATAAAATAAATGATTTCATGATAGAGTCAGAAACTTGATATATAACACAAGAGTGTTCAGTCTTGGGTCATTGAGTAGAATGGCAGGGAGTCATAGACCCTAGTATTTGTAAGTATGCAATGAGGGACTCTTTTAAAGGTTAAAATCACCTAAACCTCCATATCACATATATCCTAGATTAAATTCTAAGTCGGATTAACTGGGATTTGAGTTTAGTCAAGACAAATTATGTGTAGAAGTACTAGTCAAGCTACTCAAAGTGTAGTATGAGATAGTTTCTAAGTTGAGTTAGAGGTGTGTGAACACATAACTATGTTTATTGTAAACATCTATTTATATAGAAACTCTGGCCAAAGTGATGCATCTATCTCTACATGCATTAGTTGGTTCACCATGTCTAGATGGTGTGACCTGTCAGAATGATCATACTTAGCTAGAAGATTGCCTAAAGTTTAATGGTCGATTTAGTTATGTAGGACACAACACTAGGACTCAAATGGAAACCTATGGGTTCCTTATTTCTATACTCTTTGTGAAAGGTAGGGTCACTTCCAGATGAAAGTTGAGTGGGGGACCACCGGTTTGTGCTTGGAGGAAAAGCACTTGGATAATGCTCTCCCTCTGTAGTAGAAGACTCACCAAGACATGTGAGACACATGTCAGATTCCAAGTGTAGTATACTTCATGATTGACTTATGATTTTTAAACTTTAAACTTATTCCTATTACCAAGTGTAAATTATTTGTAATTGTAAAGTGAAATGATTCCACTATGATTTTATCTTTGAATATATTGTAATTTCAAGGTTGAAAAATATTTAGAAAAGATATGCATTTATTTTTATGAGATTATGCAAATGTTAAAAAAAATTCTCTCATGGTTAAAGATGCTCTTTTACTTCTTGTAAAATTTGCGAGTTATTTCAAGTTGTATGAGATGGTATGTTACATTCTCATTCATTTTTGACAAACCTTTAGGTTTGTGAACTTCACCTTTCACTAAAATAAATTGATTCTTGTTCTTTTCAACAAACATTATGGTTTGTGAACTTCACAGTTTACCGAAAGACTTGTTTCTTTCCATTTTCACCATAAACAAAGGTTTGCAAACATCACATTTCTCTGAAAGGTTTGTTTCATTCCATTTTTAATGAAAGCAAAGGTTTGAAAAGTCATCATTCTTCTGAAAGATTTTTTTCTAATTTCATTTTTAGAAAAACCTAAGGTTCACGAACTCTCCATCTTGCCAAAAATTTTGTTTCAATTAATTTTTGATGAAATTTCAAGTTTTGGAATCAAGAAATTCATCGAAAGTTTCAAGTGGCTCACTATTGTTAAAGCTAGGACTTCATGTTGACTTGAAAAGACATTTCAGTGTCTTACTCTATCGCAAACTATACATAATGCCGATAACAATTCAAATATTGCTTGATTCACTGAAATAGATAATCAAAGTAGGTTTGAAAGAGAGTGGAATCACCAAAAATTTTGGTAATTCATAAAGTGCCGAATGTATATCAAATATTTCATATGAAGTATTTCAATAACAATTTCAGTTCATGAACTCCTTTTCATTTCGATAGGAGTTCATAAGTTCTCACATTTTCTGAACGGCTGACATTGAAGCTAAAAATTTAATAGGGTACCTATATGTAATATAAAGATATAGTTCCAAAGTTCAAATGAACACCATTAGGAAGCTTGAAGTTCACAAAGTTGTAAATTGGCCAAAACGTAAGTTAAGGTTTTTGGGACATTAGTTCACCTAAAATACATTCACTGAAGGTTCAAACATTTGTCACGGTGCTAAAATACATTCTCCAAGAAAAGTTTGGGTAATGCAAGAAGTTCTGACCATTTAGTTTAGTAATTGAAGGTGGACAAGGGTTTAACTTCCTTTCTTGGGGTATACAAGGAATTTTTTGCATTTTTGTTGGGCATCTGCTGCTAATGGGCTTATGACGCCCTGGTTGATGGCAAAGAGATTGTGAGGGAGAAGACTACTTGAGTGGTAGGGATTAGAGGAATGAGCACCAAGGGAAGAGTAATGCAGAGCCAAGGAGGAGAAGATGTTTTCTATAAAGATGAAGCAATTGATTTATGAGTGTGTTGATTGTGCACTCCTATTGTAATTGTATTTTATTGAAATATACATTGGATAAAATCTAGAATGTTTCCATTATTTGTGAATTTTTTATTGTGACTGAGGATATTGTTGTGTTGGCTACATGATCGGGTAGTTTGGAAAGACCCCCTAGTTACGACTCCATCAAATGATATTAGAGAATGGATTGCCCGCTAGGGATGTGTTGAAGTTGAGATTGTGGAAAAGTTTTATGCTTGGAGAAAAGTTTAAAGGCCAGAGAAAAGGCTCATTGAATAAAGACGAACTAACTGCAGAAAGAAGAGAGAAGTAAGATAAGGTAAGCTTGTTGGAAAAGACTAGAAAATAGTTGATATGAAGTTGAAGACACTGATAGAGAGAAGTTGAATAGTACATCCTTGGAAGCTGGAAGATGTCTCAGAGAAAGCCCTAGGAGATTTGTTGGAGAAAAGGAGGTTCTATGACTATAGAGATCTAGATGCTTTAAGTGATTTTTTACAAGTATGAGAAGAGGCTTATAACTACAGAGAGTAGACAACGAGGTACGAGAAGCCAGAAAAGGTATGTTTTCAAAGATTTTTTATTGAATTTGTGGAAGATTTGTTGTAGGTAGAGCCTTGTAACTGCAGAGGGTTAGTACCCTAGAGATTGGAGATTGTCACAAGTGTAATCCAATGGTTGTAAGGGGATGTGTGAGTCTTTGGATGATTTGCAAAAGACTGCAAACATGAAGGAAGATGTCTTCGAAAAGAAGGCCGAGAAAGGTCATGAAAAGGCCTATAAGGATTTTATTTGTGGAACAACAAGAAGAAATATTTACAAAAATGTTTATGAAGAATTGAAGTGATTCCAAGCTAGATTGATGGCATTAGAGATTGATCAACATAAAGTGGTTGAAGTAGATAAAAGTAAATGTGTTGAATCTAATGTGATTAAATGGAAGGTTTGCGAACATCACATTTCTCTAAAAGGTTTGTTTCATCCGATTTTTAATGAAAGCAAAGGTTTGAAAAGTCATCATTCTTCTAAAAGATTTTTTTTCTAATTTTATTTTTGGCAAAACCTAAGGTTCACAAACTCTCCATCTTGTCAAAAGTTCTGTTTCAATTAATTTTTGATGAAATTTCAAGTTTTTGAACTAAGAAATTCATCGAAAGTTTCAAGTGGCTCGCTATTGTTAAAGCCAGGACTTCATGTTGACTTGAAAAGACATTTCAATGTCTTACTCTGTCACGAACTATACATAATGCCGATAACAATTCAAATATTGTTTAATTCACTGAAATAGATAATCAAAGTAGGTTTGAAAGAGGGTGGAATCACCAAAAAAATTGGTAATTCATAAAGTGCTGAACGTATATCAAATATTTCATATGAAGTATTTTAATAACAATTTCAGTTTGTGAACTCCTTTTCATTTTGATAGGAGTTCATAAGTTCTCACATTTTCTGAACTATTGACATTAAAGTTCAAAATTTAATAGGGTACCTATATGTAATATAAAGATATAGTTCCAAAGTTCAAATGAAAACCATTAGGAAGCTTGAAGTTCACAAAGTTGTAAATTGGCCAAAAGGTAAGTTAAGGTTTTTGGAACATTAGTTCACCTAAAATACAATCACTGAAGGTTCAAACATTTGTCACGGTGCTGAAATACATTCTCCAAGCAAAGTTTGGGTAATGCAAGAAGTTCTGACCATTTAGTTTAGTAATTGAAGGTGGACAAGGGTTTAACTTCCTTTCTTGGGGTATATAAGGAAGTTTTTGCATTTTTGTTGGGCATCTACTGCTAACGGGCTTATGATTCCCTGGTTGATGGCAAAGAGAATGTGAGGGAGAAGACTGCTTGAGAAGTGGTAGGGATTAGAGAAATGAGCACCAAGGGAAGAGTAATGCAGAGCCAAGGAGGAGAAGATGTTTTCTATGAAGATGAAGCAATTGATTTATGAGTGTGTTGATTGTGTACTCCTATTGTAATTGTATTTTATTGAAATATGCATTGGATAAAATCTAGAATGTTTCCATTATTTATGAATTTTTTATTGTGATTGATGATATTGTTGTGTTGGCTACATGATCGGGTAGTTTGGAAAGACCCCCTAGTTACGACTCCATCAAATGATATTAGAGAATGGCTTGCCTGCTAGGGATGTGTTGAAGTTAAGATTGTGGAAAATTTTTATGCCTAGAGAAAAGTTTAAAGGCCAGAGAAAAGGCTCATTGAATAAAGATGAACTAACTGCAGAAAGAAGAGAGAAGTAAGAAAAGGTAAGCTTGTTGGAAAAGACTAGAAAATAGTTGATATGAATTATTTTCTGGATGAAATATGAAGTTGAAGACACTGATAGAGAGAAGTTGAATAGTACATCCTTGGAAGCTGGAAGATGTCTCAGAGAAAGCCCTAGGAGATTTGTTGGAGAAAAGGAGGTTCTGTGACTATAGAGATCTAGATGCTTTAAGTGATTTTTTACAAGTATGAGAAGAGGCTTGTAACTACAGAGAGTAGACAAGGAGGTACGAGAAGCCAGAAAAGGTATGTTTTCAAAGATTTTTTATTGAATTTGTGGAAGATCTGTTGTAGGTAGAGCCTTGTAACTGCAGAGGGTTAGTACCCTAGAGATTGGAGATTGTCACAAGTGTAATCCAATGGTTGTAAGGGGATGTGTGAGTCTTTGGATGATTTGTAAAAGACTGCAAATGTGAAGGAAGATGTCTTCGAAAAGAAGGTCGAGAAAGGTCATGAAAAGGCCTATAAGGATTTTATTTGTTGAACAACAAGAAGAAAGATTTACAAAAATGTTTATGAAGAACTGAAGTGATTCCAAGTTAGATTGATGGCATTAGAGATTGATCAACATAAAGTGGTTGAAGTAGGATAAAGTAAATGTGTTGAATCTAATGTGATTAAATGGAAGATTTTAGTGGAAAGAAAATCCTCTTAGAAGAGGATGGAGAAATAAAAAATGGAGAAGAGAATGATGGGGAAGATGAAAAGCACGATTTTGAATGGTGTGAAGGAGGGATATATTGCTATCTTGAAGAGGGAGAAAATTTGAGTGAATGTGATGTAAATGACATGGTAAAAAAGAATGATTAAAAAGATGGAACAAATGTAGTAGCTGAGATAATGGACTTCAAGGGTCCTATGTTTGATAAGACAATTGATGAAAATGAGTGTGACTTTCTATTGCGAGAGGAGATGAGAAAGATATATAGTTTATTTGAAGGATAAATTTTATATGAACCTAATAAATTGATGAAAAATAATGAAGATGAAAGTGTAGTAGCAACGTGTCTTGGGAATAGCATGAAAATGTTGACAAAAAGAAGTGATAAGGAAGGAGTTACAACAATAGAGAATCTCGAGGTAATGTTTACTTTTTTTGAATTTTGTAATAATGTCTTTTATATAAATGAGATGGTGAGAAGTGGTGAAGAAGAAGAATATAATAGTTGTCTTGGAAAAGAGGGGACTAAAAAGAGATAAAACCTCTTAGAAGAGGTTAGTGAAAGAATAAATGATGAAGAGAGGTGCTTTAGCTCTTTGGCAAAAGTTTTGCATAAAGGTGAATATGTTGGAGCAGCCCACACAAGTGTCAAAACTTATATCATGTCATAGGTTGCAGTAGTAGAGTGGAGGTGGATTTTTTTATGTCAAGAAGATGAAGCAAGAGGTGGACTAATTGTTAAATCAATTATTGAAAATGAGAAGATTGCAGGTGAAGAGGAAATCCTTATGTAAAAGGATGAAGAAGAAAAATAGGAGATTGGAGTAGAAGAATGTCTTAAATGGAAGACATGGACAAAGAGATTGAATATGAAGTTGCAACAGAGGTTGAGGATGAGAATGAGAATGATGAAATAGTTGTGTGTACTTTGGAGGACGTGAAGGTGTTGGAAAACAAAGTATAGTTGAGAGTGAAGATGAATATGTTGCAATAAACAGTGATGAAGAAGATGCTGCAGTAGGGGAGAAAGAGGCAATTTTTAGTTTTCTTGAATTTTGTAATGAGGAAGTTGATGCTAATTTGTATTTAGGCAAAATGGTGGGAGTGGAAGAAGTTGAGGAATTCAAAGAGTATGAGGAGGTGAATGCAAAATAAAAGATGGAAATCTTTAGTTTCCATAATATTTTTAATGCATATTTGTATGCAGGCACTGCATGGAATGTTGCAGAAAGTGTAAATGAAAAGGTAGTGGTGAAGGTAGAGAAGTATGAGAAGGAAGTGTAGATATAAATCTATAATTTCTATTGTATCATCATTTCAAATATTTATACAGGTGCAATAGTGGATGATGCAGATAAGATAGAGTGAGAAGAAGAATTTTGGTGGAGGTGGCCGAATAATGATGGGTTGGATCCCACGAGAAAAAGAAGAAAGTGCAATTGGAGAAGATCAGTACATGGAGGAGTAAATTTAATGAGTGGAAAAGAGGATGGTGAGTAGAATTGGTGGAAGAAAATAGACAGAGTTCTCAGCAGATGCTAGAAGGGAAGAAGGAAAAAGAATTTCAAGGTACCTGTCGAAGTAATGGAGTTTACTGCATGTTGTTTACAACCTGGAAGGGTAGTTCTACTATACAGTTCCATTTTGTGAGCTATGCTCACAAACTTTTTACCTGATGTGTCTAATGCAGGATCATTTGGTCCACGAGCAATCCTACATCAACCAAAAATATTTTAGATTTCACTTTCAGTTTTAGTTCAGTTTTGGTTGTGTTTTTAGTTGTTTTGTAGTTTTACTCTAGGAGAAATTTTTAGATTAAATTTGGTCAAGTGAAGAGTATCATCCACTGGAAGAGATAAATTTTGGTGAAGTTTGGAGTAGTTGGGTGAAACTTAGAGCATTTTGGCAAAACTTGAGGTTCACGAACCATTCACTTTGTCAAAAAACTTAGTTCTTAGTTCTCATTCATTTTCAGCAAACCTTCAAGTTTACAAACTTCACCTTCCACCAATATCTTGTTCTTTCCAGAAAACCTTATGGTTTGAGAACTTTACAGTTTTCTAAAAGGCTTGTTTCTTTCCATTTTTGTCATAAACAAAGGTTTATGAACATCACATTTCTATGAAAGGTTTGTTTCATTCTAGTTTCGACAAGAAAAGGTTCTTGAAGTCCTGATTCTACTAAAATACTTGGTTTTCTTTCATTTTGACAAACCTAAGGTTCACAAACTCTCCATCTCACCAAAAGTTTTATTTCTATTCATTTTTGATAAAATTTCAAGTTTTCAAACTAAGAAGTTCACTAAGATTTTCATGTGGCTCGCTATTGCTAAGGTTCGGACTTCATGCTAACTCAAAAAGATAATTCAGTGACTTACTCCATTGTGAACTATACATAATGCCAATAATGGTTCAAATAGTGTTTCCATCCCTAAAAGAGATAATCAAAGTAGGTTCAAAAGAGGGTGGAATCACCAAAAAGTTTGGTAATTCATGGGAGTGTCGAATGTATATCAAATATTTCATATGAAGTATTTCGATGATAATTTTAGTTTGTGAACTCCTTTTCATGCCCATAGCAGTTCATAAGTTCTCACATTTGCCAAACCATTGACATTGAAGTTGAAAATTTAGTAGGGCACCAATATGTACTATAAATCCATAGTTCCAAAGTTCAAATGAACACCATTAGGAAGCTTCAAGTTCACAAGGTTGTAAATTGGTCGAAAGGTAAGTTAAGGTTCATAGAACATTAGTTTACCTAAAATACTTTCACTGAAGGTTCAAACATTTGTCACAGTGTTGTTCTCCAAGAAAAGTTTGGGTAATGTAAGAAGTTTTGACCATTCAGTTCAATAACTGAAGGTGGGCAATGGTTTAACTTCCTTCCTTGGAGTATAAAAGTAAGTTTTTGCATTTTTGTTGGGGTTCTATTGCTTGAGGGACTTGTGACACCCTGGTTGATGGAAAAGAGAATGTGAGGGAGAAGACTGCTTGAGAAGTGGTAAGGATTAGGGGAATGAGCACCAAGGGAAGAGTAATGCTGAGCCAAGGAGGAGAAGATGTTTTTGATGAAGATGGAGTGATTGATTGATGAATGTGTTGATTATGCACTCCTATTATAATTGTATTTTGTTGAAATATGCATTGAATAAAATCCAGAATATTTCCATTGTTTGTGAATTTTTTGTTGTGATTGAGGATATTGTTGTGTTGGTTACATGATTGGGTAGTTTGGAAAGACCCCTTGGTTATGGCTACATCATTTTTCATGATCTATTTCATCTTTTGATCCCAAGTCAAGTTGATGATCATGGGGTTGTCCCCACAAGTACAAACACTGACCTAAATTCAAATTTGGATCTTTCTTTCTTAGAATTGAGTAATAAACATTTATGTAATTTATTGTCATGTATTGGTAAAAAAAAGACATTCATTTTCATTCATTTTAGATAACCCACATGCACACGCACACATATCTCATCCTAGGAACATAGGAAACTTAGATAATTTGGTTCTTAGAAATAAGTAACAAAATTGATTTCTAGGCAAATTGTTTGTTGTCTTCGATCATAGGTCAAAGTCATCAAATTAACATTCTTACCTGTTTTATGGGATGAAAAATAGTTGGATTCCATCAATTGCAACCCAAAAACTATACTAACCTCTTTTTCCAATCAAGGCTCCAACAATTCATCTTCAAGTTGCACACAAGATCTAGATGTTAGAATTACATAAAGGGTTGAGTTCATGACATAAGGCTGAGTTTGTGGTTGCAAATTAGACTCAGATTGATTAACTTGACCTATAGTAGAGAAAATATCATTATTTTGATTCTAATCCATATATATGAGTATTATAGAGTTTCTTATATCTAATGACACCTTGATTTTAGAATCTCTATCCATTTGAAATTCATTCTTTAGTAATAGAGCTACGTGATCTACCCTTCTATTTATAGAAAATTATACAACTGCATAATTATTTATGATATGATCCATTTTTCCCATTCACTCTTTAGTTTGGATTAATTGTGATTATGTGTATGCATTTTATTGATTATCATATACTAACCTTAAGGGAATGTCCCCTTTTGATTTTAGAAAACCTGATTAATCCTACAAAACCTAGTTTTCATCTAGGGCTTTAGGGTTTTTTAACAAATGTTTGTATTTGTAATTACATCTTATTTTAATATTTAAACTATCCAAGTTCTTGTCCATGTGATTTATTGATAGATGTTTACTTTAAGGTTTGGTGCTTTATCCTTCACTTACCCTACCCACCCTAGCTTGGCCTTACATAACATCTACTTTTAGTACTGTCCTATAAGAGGAAATGTATAAATGTCCATCTATTAGTTGGTGATTACACCTTGAAATATGATATGTTCGATTCTTCCACTCAACAGTTATGATGTGGTTCTTGGTGCATAATTGTTATGCACACTTGGTTATTTCATTGTATTAATGTAGGTTAACCCTAGGAATTATTCTTTTCCCTTCATATTTTTGGTGAACTCCATCTAATCCTACACAATATTATGTTCACTTTAGGGCTTCTAATTCATATTTTTCAAATTTAATATTATCATTTTAAAATTTACATAGGGTTTGATATTCATATTCTTATACTAAGCATATTGATATTGATGTCAAACACATGAAAACTGGGCTTGGAGAGGACTAAGCATTTCTTCAGAGTCCAATACACACAATAAACACACAAGTATGTCAGACATTACATGAGAGACACTCGAGATGAGGATATGAAACAACCTGAAGTACCACCAAAAAACACCTAGGTGAACTAAGCAAGGATCCAAGGTGTAGTTTTAGGGTAGATATGAAGGGTATGCAAGTATGGATGACCCCAAAACATTGACAAACTGACACACACACAAAACTAAGGAAAAGATCAAAAACACCAAGACCTAAACCCAACACAATATACCAACCAAACTTGGTCCTAAATATGTTGCTTTTTTTTATATTTTATACTCATCAACTAACTATGGAAAAAATATACTATGGCTATATTTGATTCATTTTTAAAAATGCTCATGCATGAATAGGAAAAGTTAATGATAATGGGTCTTTTCAATCCATTTAAGTCATAAGCTTTGGTGGTTGGTCAACCAAAGAGTTAGAAAGGGATTCAAATAATTCTAATAATAAATAGAAGGAATGTAAGCACAATCCATGAAAGGACAAAGCATAGTCTTCATCTACTTCATAAGGAAAATCACAATCCTCTTCCAAGAAAAGAGATTTTTAGAATAAGAAAGGCCAACTTGTTCCTATTGCAAGAAAGTTGGTCATGATGATCATTGGTGTCACATGCTAAGTATATTAATGAATTAAAACATCTTCTCTAGGATAATCACATTACTCTGCCATCTTCCTATTTAAAACGATCATCTACTCCTTCAAAATAAGGTAAAGGGAAAGGAAAATCACTAGTTAGATTGGTAGAATCTTCTAAGTAATAGATACTTGACTCTAGTGCTTCACACCACATGGCTTTTAATTGAGAATAGTTTTCTTCTTTAGAGCCTTGTTCTTTGCCACATATTCTCATAGATAGTGACACAATAATGGATGTTTCTAGGAGAGGTTTGGTTGACATGGAAGCAAGTTAATTGGAGTATGTCCTTTGTGTGCCTAATTTGTCTACCAACCTTCTTTCTATCTACTAGATCACTCATTTCAAGAATGATAAGAAGGTTGAGTTCACTCTGGATTTAGTTATGATTTGAGATCTTGAGGATAATGCCTTGCTTTCTATGGGGAAGGTTGACCATCATTTTCAACTATATGCATTCTCCCACTTTGTGCTTGATTCTCCTTCTATTGTATTTCTCACAAACTCTAACATAATTAGAATAGTATGGAATGAGTAGTTTGGCCATCTTGACTACTATTATCCTTGTCATCTTAGCTCACATGATATGATTATAGATCTTTCTTACATATCATGTTTTTATATGGTGTATGTTTTTTCCATGGGAAAACATCCAATTGATAAATTTGACAAATAGAAGTATTGGAGGGGTCCATAAGTCCTTGAATTGGATCATAGTGATCTAGTAGGTCTCTTCCCATCCTTGTCTTTCAATAAGTCCCGATATGTCCTCACATTTATTGATGACTTTTCTAGACATAAATGGGTCTACTTCCTTTAATAGAAGAGTCAAGTATTTGATAGGTTTCAAGGCTCTTTTTGAGAAGCATTTTGGGAAGTATGTCAAATTTTTTCACATAAATAATGATTGAGAATATGTGAACCATAGATTTGAGCAATATTGTACTCTTGAGAGGATTGATCTTTAGAATATAATTGCATACACCACAATATAATGATGTTACAAAATGGAATAATAGGTCCCTGAAGAAGATGGAAAATTGTATTATTCATGTTCAATCTCTAGTTCTAGAGTTTTGGGTTGAAGCCATTAACTATGCTACTTACATTTAGAATTAGGTTCCCTGTAAGGCCATGAAGGGTATCATTACTTTTAAATACTAGTGTGGAAGGAAACTAGTTGTAGGATATTTGAGGGTTTTTATCTCCCCTACATGGGGACATATTTCTTAGAAGAAACATAAGGATTTGCAACCTCAAATCTATCCTTACATGTTAAATGGGTATGAGTTCTTGGATCTTGAGACAAATGAGATTTTCATTGAGAGGAGTGTTCACTTTGCTCAAAAAATCTCTTCTAGCTTGTCTTCTCACATTTATGAACTTCCATACTAGATTCCTTCATCAATGATAATGATTTATAGTCCATTCTCCTCTAACACCTTGGAATCATAAGTTTGATTATAAGGTTTCACCTCCACCTCTGTAGATTTCACATTTAGAGGTTCACAACACTCCTCCTTCATCCCCATCTTCTATGTTGCCTCATTAGGATCATTAGACACTTTAGTCAATAGGTACATAATTTGTTGGGGATCATTCAAATACTTGAAAGAAAATGTCACAACATAGGGATCTTACACATGCTTATGTTTCATCCACTTTAACTATTAGTCTTTTCACAAAGCATCAAGTATTACTAACTGGGATTTAGCAATGGAGGAAGAGTATTATTCCTTGATGAGGAACAACACTTGGGACCTAATCCCTCTTACTAAGGGAAGAAAATGGTTCAGAGTAAGTGGATCTATTGAACCAAATATGTAGTATATGGAATTGTTGATAAGTCTAAAGCATAACTTGTGGCAAAATATTTCTCACAGGTTCCTAGTATTGATTATATTGAGACCATTGATCCTGTTGTAAATATGGAAGAATATTTTCTTCATTCTTGATATAGCTACAAATCATGGTCTAGAATGTACATCAAATGGATGTGAAGCATGCATTTAATCATGGGTTTGATCTTTAGAAGATTTTAATGGAGTAGTGATGCAGGAGCATCCCAGGAAAACTAGCAATCGACATCAACAAAAAAGAATGCATTTTTTTTAATTTCATTTGTTTGTTTGGCTTCTAATGGAATTAATCAGAAATGGTTTCACTTATGTGATTCACATCAAGTGAAGTCAATATTTTCATGTCAAATATTCGTCAAAGTGTATGGGATGTATTATGTGTAATGCCAGTTAGATTGTGTTGTTTGGAGGCTGTGGGGTATTGGATATGAAATTTATAAAAATTAAAGGTGTTTATATGTTTGAGGGATGCCTATGCATCTGCCTAGGGAAGGATATTATTTGTATTAAATCATATGCAATCTTTCATGATGTTTAACCACGCCCAACATTGACTTCTTAATGATGTCCAAGCCATGAAAGGTTACCATTATATTTCAATATATTTGATAAACCATTTAAGGAGGGGCGTTTGTATATAGTAATTCAATATTATGAATGTATTTTTGTGGCTGCCTATGTTGGGTGAACCATCCAATGAACTAAAACATATTTTGTCTTAAATCAGTTTTTGTAACCGCTCGACTACCAGATAAGAGAGAAGGATAGCTTGGTTGTGGGTATTGAGAGGTATGTATGAGGCCGTGGACCTATTAGAGTAAGAATCTTTAACTCAGATTTATAAATTTTAAAACTTTGATCTTGTCTTAAGTTGTGGCCCTTCACATTCTGGCAATATCAAAAACAATGAATAGCCTTTAATGTTTATAAAAGAAAAGAGGAGACAAAGTAAAGGGGTTCAACTAGAGATAAAGAGAGGGGTCGACCAAGAAGATATAGAAGAGAAGAGAAGTCGGAAGGCATGGATATTGAAGTTAGATAGAGTGTTGAAGACTTTTGTATGCAGGTACAGAGTGAAAAAGTTTGGAGGAGGAATTCAGCCTGTATGTATGCAGATTCATGTAGGGTGTTATAGGATTGAAAGTGTTATATTCAATAGAGGTAGAGGATAGAGTAGAGTGTGTTGTAGATAACTAGAGGAATCAAGCATATTCTTTGTGTGTAGGAAAAAAGCCATTGAAGACCACATATTCAACTTCGAGTATATTTGTAATTTTGTAATCGATGATATGTTATCTAGATTTAGGTTTTGAACATCAATAAAATTTAAAATTCTTTGTTGCCACAATATTTGTGTTTGGTAGAGTATACCTTTGAGGTTTTGTTGTGTTGTGAATCTTGTGAGTGAGGAAGAGAGATTGTTTATGTGTTTTTGCAAGAAAGGAGAATCCTCTTTGCATCAAGTGGTATCAAAGACACAATATCTTGAGAGTGTAGAGTATGCACCAGGACCTATAGGTGAAGAATGGGGAAGAGTGCAGTGGTGAAAGCCACAAGAAGAGAGACAATATGAAGACAAATATAGGAAAGCAAGATTCAAAGTTGGATAGGGAGATAACTAATTTAAGAAGGGATCTAGAGAGGATTAAGCTCTTGGTGAAGCAATGGCTAGAGGAAAGAAGCCAAGAATGTGGTTGGCAATTGAAAAAGATATTGAAGTGGCCTATAGAGCTACTTGTAAAGAGAAGAAGAAGGCAAAGGATGGTTGAGAGAAGAACATGGGAAAATACCATAGAGGTTTGAAAATAAAAGAGTTTCCAAGAGAGCAACATGCAAAGGAAATGGCGAAGGGAGTTCTCATTATGGAGAACATGAGAAAAAATAAGGAAGAATGGAGAGAGGAAGAAGTGCAAAAAGAAGCACCTGAAGAAGATATTAAAGAAGAGAGGAGAGTGTCCATGAAGGGGGCACTTATAGAGACATTTTGGTCTCTTATTTTATTATCTAATGTTGTGGTTGAGTGTGTGCATGCAGATATGAGAAACCATATAAGGAAGGTCAAGAATAAGACCTTGAAGTTGACAAGAGATGGGACAAGTAGAGCACCCATGGACAAAGATGAAGGTGAGAGAAGGAAGAAACAATTTGTAGCAGTTCACCAAGAAGAGATACCTTGCAAAGTGCCTAAGGATGATGATGGTGTTGAAGTATTCCAACATGACAATGAAGATGTTGAAGATGCACTAGATTTTCATGATGCCTTAGAGAATGTTGTAGAAGAAGGAAATAAAGCATACAAAAAGGAGTTTGCAAGCAATGAAGTCAAGGAAGAAAGAAAATCCATGCAACAGGCCATTAAACATGTAAACAGAAGTAAAAATCTTGGTTTTGATAATGTATGTGGAAATGAGAATGTAGATATACAAGTTGATAGGGAGAAGATCAAATTTGAGCTCTCAAGTCTTGCAAGCAATCATGGATACAATGTGCCAAGTTGGCTTAATAAATCAATTGTTGAGGGAAGGCATACAAAGTTCAAACAAGAAGTTTCTTATGATGGAACTTCTAGCAGCAAACATGTAAAAGGAATGAAGAACATGATAGGGTTCAAGGGGAACTAAGACCATAGGGCAAGTTGTCAAGAATGCAAGCATAAAAGAGGTGTTCTAGAGCAGAAATCAATCTATGGATTAAGGAGAACAAGTGCAACAATGAACATATATCAACCCAAAGCTATGGGGAACAAAGTGTGGTTGATCAAGAGTAGAAAAGAGGTAGAAGAAAGTGGTGTTGCAAGACATAGTGATGAGGAAAAACTTCAAGAGAGCATAAGATATAAAGGAAAGGTCAAGTCCAATGAACAAGAGATCACGATTAAAGAAGCTATGGATGAAAAGATGATATTGCAACAAGGTAGTCCAAGACAACAAGATGCAAATTATGAAGAGCCCAAGAAGATTGAAATATTTCCAAGAGAAACTTGGAAGAAGCTAGAGGAGAAAATAAGCAAGGTGAAAGGTAAGCAAGTTGTTTGGATGTTTTAAATAATGATGCTTTTGAGGCATTGAATGAAATCTTTGAAAGAGGAGATAAGGCATGGAAGAAAGTATTTGTGGTAACTAATATGCAGGAAAGAGAGGGGTCTAAGTTGACATATAAAGATGGGGATCTTCAAGAGATCTTAGCACCTAATGAAGAGAGAATGAAGGAAGATTTTAGACCTATGACAATTAGTAGTGAACAAAAATATAGAGCAGCTCAAGTAAGAAGCATGCTAGGTGTGAAAGAAGAGAAGAGTTTAGGAGAAGATCTTTTTAATTTTAGAGGTCTAAGATTAGTTCATACATTGTAGGAAGTGAAGCCCAATGCCAAAGAATAAAATGGAAAATAAATAGAACAAATATCCCCTAGAATTGAGGAAGAAAGTTGGAAGATATATGATCTTTCATTGAAAGAAGAATTGAGGAGGTTAGAAGAATGTTGGGTGAATATTTCATTGTTAACTAACTGAAGACAAAATGGTTATATCAACCACAGTGTGATGAGATTTAATCTCTCCTCTTAGAAAGGGGAGGCTCCCTTCTTATTGCTTGCTACAATCAACAAGTACTTAACTAGATTTATATACACTATAAACTAATTTGTGGATGGTTCCATATCATCTATTTCTCTTTTTTTAGAAATGATGTTTCCTTGTAATCCTTACAATGTATAATAAACTTAAAAACTACTTACTGGAACAATAATAACCAATATCAAGATTGAATGAACATATGAATACTCAAACTGATACCACCATGAAATAACCACGAAATCCACAAAAGCACAAAGTCTTTTGTTATTTCTTTTTCTAATTTGAAGTTGGAAATGTATAGAATATAGTGCAGCCCAAAGTCTCCACTATATGCTATCAAGAGAATAATGAATACAAAAAATAACTAGTAGCTCAAAGTTTTCTAATATCTTCTACTCACGAACATAGAAAATAAACTCTAAAGATAATGTTGTAGCACAAAGAGTCCAAAATCGGCTTTAGACCACCTCCCAAATTATATAAACTCACACTACTAATTTGATCAATTACATAAGAAGGTACAAGAGAAAAGACATAAGAACATCTCCCACACACCACAAGTATATTCCAAAACAAAGTTTGAATGCTCACTTGCTTTTCTTATTATTGATAAAAAAATTTATTTACAACTTAAACACAAAGTTTCAAATTTCTCTTCAATTTGACAGAGTTTCACTTCAATAACCAAAAAATAACATTTACAAAAGAGACCCTCTTTATTTATAGTGAGAGGCCATGAGCAAAAATAGCAAAAGTAAAACTAAGTATGACTTATTCAACAATAAGAGTCCTCAATGTTTAAGGACTTTCCTTGTTTCTACATGTAATTACACATTTGAAAACTACATGTAGATATGTCCAAAACTAAATACAAAAAGCATAAAAGAAATGCTTACAAAATAATCTAAGGCATGATCAATTGATCAACTCCCATCACCATCCTTCTTCATAAATTCTTTGTACTTTGTTAGCACCGCTTGTATTTCAATGCTATCTGGCCTTGAAGCGTTCTTTGAAATAGCACGAGCCCTGGTTATTGAGTCTTTCACATTGGTAGCTGCCTTCTCATACCTCCCCAAATCTATCTTAAGATTATCCAGAGTCACCTGATAATCCAACAACTTATCCATAGAAGTCACTAAAAAAGCTTGTTCCTCAAATATTTTTTGAAACATGTTGAATTCTTCTACCATTTCCTCTGCAGAAAGAAACTTATGATCATCATCTACTAACTTGCATGGGAGTTCTTCAATCCTATTGAGAAGACTAACATCGCTATCTTCACTAACTTCTCGGGCACTCTGCAAGTCTTTGATTAAATCTTTTAGAACATTGATTCAATGAATCAAACTCTCTTTAGTTTCAACATATGATTCACGATTGGAAATGATTCCAATCCCTATCAAAGTTTTCAATTTCAACTTCTTCATTTACACCCACTCTTCTAGATTTTGATTCATGTCTTCAAGTTCTTGAGATAACATATCAACTAACTCATCCAATTCGGCCCTTACCTTTTCCATTTTATTTCTTCTTTCCACAGAAGTTGTTAGAAGAAGTGTACTTTGTGCAATCATTATTTCCATAAATTCCCCAACCACTCTCCCCCTTGCATGTATCTTCTCAACCTTTTGGATGACATGATCTTCAACAATGATAGCCACAGGTTGTACTGACTCAGAGGACAAAGTGATTTTTGATAGCAATGCAATCAACTATTCCACTCTAGCCTTATATTGATCCTTCATATTCTTCTCATGATCACAATTTACAATTAGAGAATTTAGAGTTGATTGATCATCAACTTTTGCACTCTCATGAGTGATCTTTCCTAGCTCAATTCTTGAGATTGAATAGTCATTCATATTAAACTCCTCAATAGTTACATCAGATGGAGGTTGATCTATCTCTACATATTTATGACCTTTGTCTTCCAATAGCCTGGAGAGAGTCTTCAACTTCTTCTTGGTGATGGCCTTTATAGGTGTCAGTTTCTTGAAGTCAAAGTCATTTGGGGAGATGGCTTGCTTCTTTCTCTTTGGGGTATACAATGAGAGCCATGGAGGAAGTACTTACACATTTGTATCCAAATTAGAATCCATAATCAGTGTAGAAGGAGCTACACCCACACAAGTTGAAGTTACAATTGGGGAAGTATTTGTAAAAATGGCACCAGGAACATCAACACTTGGATTTCACTCATAATCAATCATGAGCTATTCAAAATTAGTTTGAGTATCCATATCAAATGAAGGTGAGGATAGACTAGGTAAAGAAGATGAAGAACTAAAAATGGTTTCCAAATTCTGCTTGAGACCATCAAAAGTGACATTGGACAGGGATGGATGCAAAGATAGAGGAGACTCAGAAGATTGAATATTTATTGGAATAATTAGGGTGACTCAGGCAGTGGGCATAGAAGAAGACACTGAGAAAGTATTCAAAGGAGAAGAAACATGTGTCTCTTGTGGAATGTCACCCTGAGGAGACGTTTTGTGGGTCCTCCATGTTGTTCCTGTTCTTCTTCTTGTTCGATCTCTTCCTTTTTATTTGAAGATATCTCTTCAGTAGCTAGCTCCTCAATAGCCTACTCTTTTGTATCTCCCTCTTTAGTAGTCAACTCTTCTTCAATTACCTTAGGTTTACCACCCTTAGACACAAATTTGATCTTAGGCTTGGTAGCCTTGCTAGAACTAGGTGTATCACTATTTTTTTTATCCTCAGCTCAGTGTTCTTACCTATTTACTCTTGAGTTTCCTCTTCATATCCAGTTGTAAAATCTTTCAATTGAATTCCTTTACCTTTTAGCCATACATTTGTGTTTTCCAAGATGGGTTCAAATCTTTTCCTAATTAAAGTTGTCATTATATGGAGCCAAATCAGACTCGGAGGTTAAATTTTTACCCACTTTTATCAGCGCAGTTTCCCCCTAAATTATTTAATGGGGGTTTGGGGGCAGCACCTCCAAGATGGGGTCAAGGGGCAATTCCCCCAAGACGGGGTCAAGGTGTCGGTAGTTATTTTTCTATTGGCTGACATAAAAAAACCCTATTTGGTAACCGACATAAGTCTTGATAAAAATGGCTAAGGGTTAGGGTTTCTATAGATATTGTATTGTAGCATTTGTAATGGTATTGAGTTGCAAGGGTTGCTGGTTGTAATTAGTTTGATTTACTAGATAATAATATTGGACTCTCTGTTGGTGGATGTAGCCCAAGTTTGGGTGAACCACGTTAAAAAATGTCTCTTGTTGTTATTATTTCTATGTATTTTCATTCCTCTATTTAATCTTTATTTGCATTTAATTAATATCTTCTGCATGCAATTCCTCATAGAAGTGACTTCTTTCTTTGACTATATTTGAATAATAGGCAAAGAAGGACCTTCAATATTCTCACTAACATAAGAAGGATTCAGAATGTTACCATCATCCACCATATCCTCTGGAATGTCTGCCAATTCCAAATCTTCAACTTGACTTAAAGTCAACTAACAATAGTCTATCTCCCTGATGTCTTCCTCTATCGTTAGATCAGCTCAAACATCCTCTACAATTGGCACATGAGACAAAGATTTCTTCTTCATTTTATCCTTAACCCTTCTGTAGTCAAAGTTAACCCTTCTCTTGAAATGCTTCATAGTAACAAGTTGTATTTCAGATTCAATGGATTTATCCTTAGTAGATGTATGAATGGAATACCTACCAATCTCAATCAGGAACCTAAAACTAAGTTTCCTTAGCTCCATTTGTTTATTATGCACAACAATGCTATGTCGGCATAATTCCATTAACACAACCTTGTCACTTGGATACCTTGGTAACATATAGGGATAACCTTGGAAATACCCAACTCTTAGATAAGCAAAAGCAAAAAATTGCAAATACAAACAACCAGATCTGTTCACTACTACCCAAGCTTCATCAAAAACTCTCTTCTGTTCTAATTGTGTATCAAAAAAACACATGAAAATAGAAAAGAAAGCATCATTCACCCTCCTAAAATGATGAATAACTTCCTTAAGAGTCAATTGAGGATAATATTGATACACTGGCACCACCCTCCAATCTCCCTCTGATGATAGACCTAAAAAATTCCTCATGGAGGCAACAACATAAACAAGATAAGATATCATATAAAACTTGGAAGTAGTGGACACCTTAGTAAGTTGCTCATGGATGGCATTGTTGATCTATTCAACTCAAAATATCCTTTGATTTCCCTTTAATATTACCTTGATGTAGAGGTACATCCACTCATGAAAAGTGGAAGATGTAGAAAGTCCCTTTACTCTGTTGAGAAGAGTAATCAAATCACTGATTTCTTCAACAAAATCACTCCTATGAAAGATTTTAGGCCATCTCGAGAGATTTGGCCTTGCTGAATTTAGCCATTTGATATTGATTACCTTCTTTGCTGCTTCAGGATCCTTATCATATTCTTTATGAGAATAATTGGGATCAATATCTGTAGAGGTGTTAAAACTAGGACACATCAAGACTTTATCCAAGAACTCTGGATCCAATCTTATAATCACATTCCCGTTAACATCAGTGACACTCCTATTAGCCTTGTTGTAGTGTGCTGCCACTTGAAGTACAAACTCAAGATTATGTGTGGCGATAGGGAAAACAACCACCAAGTGAATGTTGCTCTCTACAATCCATTTCATAAAGTGATTGAGGGGTTGGTGTTTCATTCTCTCCACAAACTCAGCCATGTCCACATGACCAATCTCAGTGTCTCTGATCTCATCCACATTAGATGTCATAGATGTCATATAGGAAACACTCCTTGATACTTATACTTCATGACTTTTGTTTTCTTTGGTGACGGGTCAGTCATTTGAATCACAAGTGTCTTTGTCAAAAGATGGACCTTGGAGGACGTGTAGTAGAAATTGCAACATAAGATTCACGATTTTGTAGTATTAGAAAAAAATGGCAATAGGAAACTGCAATGATAGAAATTATGTTCAAGAGCATGAGCTTAGCGGGGATAGAGAGTGATGGAGGCAAGAAACTGAGCAAAAGTGAGCAATGGTTGACAAAAGGAAAAATTTTCCAGAGTTGGAGAAATTTGAGGGAGTGATGTAATGGTGGTGAAAATTGTTGCCTCTGCATGTGAGGTAGGTTACTTTTGTGCGAGGGTGGCAAAATTTGCCACCCTTACATGTAGGGTAGAACTCAGCATGTGTTGAAGTAGGAAAAATTAGTGCTTATGCATCTTGGGGTATATTACTTCTATGCAAGGAATAAAACTTGTTAAGTGCAAAAGTGAGAAAAATCACTAACAGTGCATATTATATTGGGTATAACTTTTATGTATGGGTGGCAAATTTTTTCACCCCTACATCTAGGCAAAGTGACTGAGCTTTTAGCATGGGCAACAAAAATAGCCACCCCTACATCATAGGTAGAAGCTTGTGGATATGTATTGGTAGACAAAAATGTTGCCTATACATATTTGGTAGAAACTTTAGTTTTACGTGGGTGGTAAATTTTGCTGCCCATGCATACAGGAGGAATTTGCTCTTGCAAGGTCAGTATTTTCCACTGCCTGCATAGCTAAGGCAAAAAGGTATTCTCAAGAAACAAAGACATCCTCGAAAAATGTTGATCTTTTAAAGGATAAAACCAATCAAGCTTAAACATTTTAACACTGACTCAAAACAAAGTTTAATAAGACTACCAGTCGGGTGAAAACTACCAATTCCAAAATCAAAAACAAAAATCATCATAGAAAATAGTAGGGTTACAAAGACAAATACTTGGATTTAAACCTAAAAGGGAAAAATCAACTTATAGCATATCTTAAAAGAAAAACACAAAACCCTAATGCAAAAAACAAACGTATTGAGGATGAAAACAACAAAGACTTACCTGGCAAAGAAGAAAATAGGAGTCGCTTGAAAAACCCTAGCTCAAACCTAAACAAGTCCGCTCCAACACGTGCACCAGGGGGTTTGTAGATTAGCTAAAGGGAAAGAGGAAACTCTGAAAGAAAACAATCAAAAGAACAACAAAAAATAAAACACCTAAAAACTATTAAAAAACTTTTAAAATCCTTAACTCAAAGTGCATTTATTACACATTAGACGAACTTACAGTTGCTTGGGCGGCATAATTTGCCACCCCTGCAACTATCATAAGTGTTAACATGCAATGGTGGCAATTTTTTCCACATTTGCATATAACAAAGAAGCTTAACATGAATCAGTAGTAAAAATCGCCACCAATGCATTTAACAAAGAAACCAACATGTGGTGGCGGCAAAAAATATCACCCTTGCATGTTGACAAAAATACTCTAACTCCGGAAAAGCATCAAACTTGAAATTTGATTTGTTTTCTATTTCAATTATTTTTGCAAATTTCAAGAAAATTAAATGAGAGGATACTCAAATGAATTCTCTGGGGCTAGGGCACCACGCATGAGGGCAAATGAGATTTGCCTCATTTTATGTTCTTAGAGTTGTAGGCTATGAAATAGACAAGTTTTGTAGGAGTCATCCTACAAATTAAGCACAACTAAATTTGAGGATAACAAATGGCTCTAACTGGGGAGCTTCCTTTGATCATCCTTTGAAATGATCAAAGGGAGAAGAACTCCAGTCTCTAAGTGCCTTCATCCATCCATTGGGCTATAGAGTTAGGCGACACAAAAAGACTAAAAATAAAAAGACTCAAAACTATACAAATGTTCACAAACTCATCAACCACTTTATTGTGAGAAAAGCTTGAGATGTTGCTGTGTGGCAATAGAAAAGGTGTCCCGTCTTGATACTCCAGCAAGAAACTATTTTCACCACAAAGTTGATGAATGACAAAGGGACCTCTCCATAGGGAATCAAACTTCCCATGCATTCCTTTCAGCTCTCTTCTCTTGTCCCATAACAAGACTTGATCTCTGACTTGAAAATTCTTGGACTTAGCCTTCTTGTCGAATAGCTTCTTCACTTGACTTTGGTGTTTTGTAATGTGATCCACCACCTTAACACATTGTTCTTCAAGCTTAGAAAGGAACATCACTCACTTATCAATAGAACTCTCAAAAGTCCCATCTTCAATAGCTTTTGCCAACTTCAAAGTGGGCAGCTCTAATGTGATTGGTATCTCAACATTCAATCCATACAACAATTGAAAGAGTGACATACCAATTGCTCTTTTGGGGGTAATGTGATCTTCCCACAACGCATTGAACAATGCCTTGTGCTAGGTCCTCTAATTTTCATCAACTAGCTTCCTGATGATAGTAACCAAGTTCTTGTTACTTGATTTAGCTTGACCATTTCCTTGAGGGTAATAGTCAGATGAGTGAGCAAGAATGATCCCATATTCAAAGTAGAAACTAGTTATTTCTTGGGAGGAAAAAACAAGTAGCATTATCTACTACTATCTTGTTTGGTACACCAAACTTTGATATTATATTTTCTTTGAGAAACCTACAAACTACCTTAGAAGTAGCATGTTTCACCGGAATAGCCTCCACCCACTTGGTGAAGTAGTTAGTTGCCGCTAGAACATAGCTGTGCCCTACACTTGACTGTGGGTTTACTATGCCAATGAAATCAATGCCCCAACTCCTGGAAAGTTTCCTCAATAATTACTAGTTTGAGAGGTAATGCAGCCAACTTGGGTTTCCCCACAAACTGTTGACAAAGCTCACACTTATGCACCTAGTTGTATGCATCTTGAAACAGTGTAGGCCAATAATATCTAGCTCGCAAAATCTTGTGAGTTGTCACTAGTTGTGAGAAATGTCTGCCACATGCCAAACTATAGAATGACTCCAATAGTTTACCTTGTTGTGCCTTATCGACACAACGTAGAAAAATCCTAGATCAAGACTTCTCTTATACAAACCATTGTCCCAAAGGACAAAATTTGTAGCCTTTAGCTTGATAGTCATTTTCTCTTTATAAGATAGGTGCTCAGGACATTCACCATAAGTGAGGAAGTATGCAATGTTAGTGTACCATTCATCAATTGTGCTAACAAATGAAATAGTAGGAATTACCTCATTCTCCACTTCTTCATCACCTATTTCTTTCGGCACATTATCAATGATGAGCTGACAAATACCTTTCCCACGTACCAGCTTGGTGGGTTTGATATCTAGACCATATTCCTAGATTTTGGCAATCCAGTTTCCCCTCTTACTCCAAAACTCTTGTTGAGTTAAGATAGACTTCATTATTGAATCTAGTAGTAAGGTGGTAGTGTGGGAATTCAAGATGTAGTACCTGAAATGTTTAACTACCTTGATGACAACATAGGCATGTTTCTCCATGGTAGAATACTTGAGTTCATGAGTTTTCAAAGGACAACTCATAAATGCAATCAGAGACTCGATACCTTCCTTATTCTCTTGTACTAGGATGGCCGACAACATATGCTCAAAAGCATAACTATACATGATGAAATCCTTTGTACAATCTAGACAAACCAAAATCAGAGCATGAGCAATGGCTTTCTTGATGTCCTCAAAAGCCTCTTTACCTTCCGCACTCCAACAGAACATGGACTTTCCTTTCATCATATTTGCAATATGATGAGTCTTTTATGCAAACTCAGGAACAAACCTTTGTAGAAAATTAACCTTCCCAAAGGAGTGTACAACCATCTTACTTGAAGGCAAAGTAAGACTTTGAATGGATTTGACTCGCTCAAAATCAATTTTTGTACCTTCCTTGGACACATTATGCCCAAGAAGCTTACCTTCGATGACCGCAAAAAAAACTTTTTGGGATTCAAGGAAATATGATGTTGTCAACATCTTTCCAGAACTTGTCTTAGATGATAAGCATGATCTTGACATTCTTTGGAAAAAATAGTTAAGTCATCAAGATAAACAATTATGAACTTACCCATCTCATCACGAAAGACAAGATCCATCGCTCTCTAGAAAGTAGCACTAACGTTGATCAACCCAAAAGGCATCCTGCAATATGCAAACGTGCCCCAAGGTGTGGTGAAAGAAGTTTTATGTTGATCTTCTTCATTGACCTTCACAAGTGATTATATCCTGAGAAACCATCAAGCATAGACAACATCTCTGAACCTATCACTGTTTGTAAAATTTGGTCCATTACCGGCAAGGGGTAATTATCCTTCAATGACGACTGGTTCAAATTCTAGAAATCCACACAAATGCAAATCTCTCCATTCTTTTTCCTCACCAGAACAATGTTGGATATCCACGTTGAATGGTGAATAGGAAAGATTATTCAGGCATTAAGAATCTTCTGAATCTCAGCTAGAATGGTACCTGAGAATTTTGGATTGTATTGCATCTGATTCTGTTTATGAGGCAAAGATCCCATCTTGAGTGGAATCTCATGTTGAACTTCCTTTGGCTAAAATGACTTCAAGTCATCATAGGAGTAGGCCAACACATCAATGTAATAATGCAAAAGCATCACAAACTTGAACTTCTCATCAGTCGTACAACACTTCCCAATGTTAACCATTTTAAGATCACTTTCCATGCCTAGATTCACTTGCTCAAACTCAGTAGATGAACCTGTTCCAGATTGTTACTGTTGTTTGATGTAATGTTCGTGCTTTTCAAAAAGTTTCTCAAGGGAAACTAGACCTTTGGGGATCTTGATTCCTTTCAACTGCAATATCTCCTCACCTATTTCTTGATCAATATCAGGCATAGATTGTCGGGGGGGAGAATCACTTCCTTCAAAATAGAGTTCGCTAAAATTCTCTACTTTCTCTAGGAATGCAATGATTTGATCATCGCCATTGAAGACTTGCCAATGGTCTAAATTATCAGGAACACTTGGTCTAAAGACCAACTCAATTGTATATTTATTACCCTTAAAATCCTTGTGAGGGACCATAAGAGTAGCTGATACGGCCAATGAATCTGCCCTATCATTAAATTCTCTTGGAACAATGAAAATGTTAAACACATCAAAATCTTCAATGCAATCCCAACCACGATTGCGATAATACCTTAACCTTTCATTTTTAGTCTAGTAAAGATTTTTTACCTGACAAACGACTAGTTCTGCATCTCCTTGTGCATGGAGATTCTTGATTCCTTTCGTGCAAGCAATCTCCATTCCTAGTAGTAAAGATTCATAATCAGCAGTGTTATTGGTATTATTAAATTGTAGCCTATAGGAGAAAGGAAAGATATCACCTTATGGAGATGCGAGTACAATTCTAGTCCTAGATCCCTTTGAAGAACAGCTACCTTCAAACTCTAAAGTCCAAACATCATTTGAACTTTTCAAATTGGCATTCTCAAGATCAGGGGATTCATCAATTGAAGAAGAATAATCTTCTATCATCAAGCTTCCATTTGAGTCATCATCTGATGTCTCAGAAACCTCATCAGTGGTCAGAAAATAATTTCCCATACCTGAAGATTTGAAAAGAATGTGTGCTTTCGGATCTTCAAACTTGGTTACTGTATACTTAGCCTCTCTTTCAGGGAGAAGCTTTTGCATGACACCTTTGACAGGTATCCTTGCCTTAGACCAATCCATATTAATTTCTCCACCAACATCCTTGCAAAAATTTCATCCCAGTAATATTCCATAGGAAGCTGGAACATCAGCCACCAGAATAGTCATCTTTATTCTCTTCTCTAGGAAAGCAGCGAATGCAAACTGTGCATCCTTGATCTACCCTATGAGGTGCACTTACTTTATTTCCATGGAGAAACAATGACCAAAAGTCAAAGTTAAACCTAAGGCATTTGCTACCTTGGTAGGCATAACATTATCAGAGGCTCCAAAATCCATAACACAATTACTAAGCTTATGACCATTTACTAGCAAGGAAATATAGAATGGTTCATATTTTCTTGTGGAGGTAGAAGGAGAGGAAACTAGATTACTCTAAGTTGATCTCATTTTAGGGATGACGGGAGTAAACTTCAAAGAATCTTGCCCAACAGGCGCATATTTGTTTTTAGCAAATTTATCTAACCTTTCAAACTAGTCAGGATTATCTTGCAGGTATTCTACCTTAGACATTTGAATCTTAGTCCTTTTAGCATGGTCTATAATATCAAAAAGTTGATATGGACTAGTTGTAGAAGATAGACTATTCTCACTTTAGGGTTTTACATAAGGATTACTGGTCTTATATGCTAAAGATGAAGTAGCAGAATCAAATGTACTTACTTGTGTAACATCCACATTTTAAAAACATAGTAAAACTAGAAATTTACCATAGAGTAAATCAACAAGGTAAAAATGAGATAGAGAAATTTTTTCTTTTATTCAACATATAATCAAGTAAATACAATTACAAGATTTCTTTTGACAAAATACAATAAACCATATTGTCTTTCTCAATTACAATGTTTACAAATGTAAATCAATTACATATACAAATTTTGGAATAAATACTGCTTTTGAATATCTGAAATCTTTATCACAAGTCTGGGCATGTTTCCTGCTTGTAGAGAGAGTACCTTTCTAGTGATTTACCTCCATCCATAGACCGATGGTCTCCCACACATCTTCCGCATAGGAAGTGGCCCTACCCTTCATAAGGAATATAGACCTTAGGTGACCAGTGGTAATTTACCTTTCTTGAGTTTATAGTGTTGTATTCTACTCAACTCTATCAACCATACAACCCTAGATACCCTCTAGTTAAGTATGATTTCTGATAGGATGATTAATCCAAATACAGTGAACTGACAATGCATGCAGAAAACAAATGCATTACTTTGGCCAAAGTTTTTACTATCAATATCATTAATAATGAACATAGTCGTTGTGTTCACCCACCCCTACTTGACTTGGATACTATTGTATTCTCGTAGTTTATTCATACTATCAATATTTACATAAATAGTTTAATCACCGTGCCATGATATTGGCTTCCTTGACAAGGATAAGTTTAAATGTCATATCTATTTAGTTAGTTCATAACCACTTTTAGGGTTTACCTATTACCCTTGGATAATATGATTACAAAATAAACATAAATCACCCTAGGAGACCTAGGTTCTTAATCAACCAAAGGTTAACTCATCCATGGTTAGGAATAGTTTAACTCTTTGCAAAACTAATAACTCCTATTTCAAGGAGCATGAATACTATTCAATGTAATTCTAAGTGATGCCAATACCTTTACTTCTCATATACTCATAAAGGAATTCTATATAAAGTTGTGGGCATAGTCTTTTGGTATAAAAATGGTATACTATAAAACTATACTCACCAAGATTATTTGTATAGATAATATAAAAGGATTTATTCATTTTTCCAAACTATCTTTAGTTAATATATAACTCAATAGGTTTACCGTAGTTGTCAAGGATCACTTAGACTATGAGTTCTATGGATAAGGAAAACATTCTTGACCATTGTATTAACCAAGAATGGTTTCAAAAGATATTATTTTCTATATGATATTCAAGACCACACTACTCACAATTTGGTAAGTTTTCCCTTAATAATTAACCTCTACTAATTCTTTCAAATTACCTTTCAAGACTAGTATACACCTACATAGTTGGTTGTCCTCAAAAGGAGACTCAATCAAGTATGATACTGGTTCACTAGTTTTGTGATAACTACATCATCCTTTGGGGAATAAATAATAGTAGAATCATTTGGTTCTTAAACACATATTATAACAAGCATCATAGTCTTATACTAAGACACAAGGTCAATCTAATAAAATCATAAGATAGATTTTGATATCAACATAAGAATTTGACTCTTCTAGGCTAAATTAATTCTCAGGTTTAGAACTAAAATAAACTAACAATCATACAGACTGTATATACCTTTCATATTTAGTTGACTCATTTAAACAAGATAAATAGATACTATATAGAGAGGTACAATCGACTCTTATTCCTTAATACCGTTACATTGTAAACTTTTAAGAATATCAAAATAAAAATGGATGAATGTCCAAGACAAAACATCATACCATCTCTCATCTATTTCAAAAAACATAATATGCAGAGGCATTCACTTGTAAGTGATGTTTATATAGTAAAGATGGCTGATAGAATACTTTGTATTCTTCCAAGGTTTGCTCACAGCCTTCCCCCTATGTCCACGTGAAAAACTTTCTTTCTATTCATAGCTACTAGACTTCACACACTCCCCACCACGCATCGACTATCTAAGTCGTTCCTATTAAGAGTCCCAAACTGACTCATAAATGAGTCATTTTCCCTTATGTGCTCCCTCTCTTGTAGTTAAAAACTCATTCAATACCAATGGTTCTAGTCTCCTGGTTTAACAGAATAGTGCTATCGACACCATATGTCGATTATGTAAAAATTGTTGAGAAGAAATAGTGAATGTGGCTGGGTTATCCGCCACTCCTCATTAATGAGGCCACCAACTCAATAACAGAAAAAGAGCAATCCATTACTCTTAATGAGTAGTTTGATCTATCGAGTTTTAATATTTAAGGCACTCCTCAATAGATTCCTAAGGCTGCTCAATTAAAAACCATAATAATTTATCATAAGGTATTACCTCATTCGACTCATAAATATATTATATTTGAGTATATCAAATATTATTTTCATATCATTATCTCTATTTGATTATTATGATTTAATCAATAAAAGGATAATACTAAAACAAGGATTACAGAAAACATGATTGGGTTGAGCTAGTCTCCCCATCAAAATCTGTTGACAAAAACACGTTATCTTAACTTGGTGATAAAGTCTCAACGTTGAGAATTGGTTAAAACACCTCAAGTGACTTAAAATAATATGGCAACCATTTTACGACAATAACATCGTAATATTTATGTTAAACATAAATAGTCACAAATCAAACTCAAATGATGTCGTTAATGTTATTAATGTACTATGACTTAGAAAGATTTGAAAACAATATCAACTACCTATCGATTAGGTTCAGAAGTAAATTGACAAGACAAGACTTACCTCTTACAACACATTGGTGCACATTTTCGCTAAACACTTATACTCGATTTGGCAAATAAACCACTCGTAACCCGAGGTCTATATCTTTCTCCTGGAAAGATACTCTCTCTCTTTTCTCTGAGAGTCATCTAAAAACCTGTAATCCTATATCAAACTTGTTACCTGTAGAATCAAAAACTCTACATTTTGTTTGATTAATGTTAAAGTATTGCTTTGGTAGCTTAGATATATTTGTGACTATGTATTTTCTATGTGCGGATCATGCCACGTGTCTACATAAGAAACAAGTACTAGTATCTAGTTTTTGAGTGGGCCTTGCCGCGTGTTTTCAGTTGATGCAGCGGAGTGTGGCACGTAGTGGTAGCAATCTTCTTTTTGTTAAGTTAAATACTTGCAGCGAGCTTCGCCATGTGTTGATACCAGAAGCAATTTCTTTTTGTGCCACTTGCAAGCAGAAGTTTCTGTGTGTCTTTTTGAGCTTTGTTTTGGAGGCTACCGTGTGAATTTTCTTTTGTTTAAGGCTTCTTAGTACCGATATATGGTGGGCCACAGTTTTATGACATAGTTTATTATTGTGGGCGGCACCATGTCATGACAGTGTAGGAGGGAGCTTCTTTCATTTTCAGTGCTTCGGGTTGAGGTGTTTTGATTTTTAGTTGCACTGGAGTGTGACAAGTGTTAGTCTTCGAGAGATGCATCAAAGTTCTTTTCATAAGCTTCTTGTTTTGCCAGAGGCCGCCGCATGTCCATTTTGTTTCATTCAAAGGGTGCCATGTATCACGATATGTTTCTCTATGCAAATAGTAAGCGGCATATACAATGGGTCCCCTATATTAATGTCTTAGTTCATAAGTCAAGCGGAGAATGATAGATGTCATAATGATGAGTTGCTCAGGTGAATGATACAGAGTTTCAATTATTTTAGTGGAGAGAGACATATATCAATTTCAAGATGCTCTGAATGGCGACAAGTGGCATTTTTCTATGTGTTTCATTTTGAAGGTAAAGGAGATTAAAATTAAGTAGACAGTGCCATGTGTTACATCTTTTGAAGTTTTAAAGCCCGCGGGTGTGCCACGTGGCTTAACGGGAATGCAGTTAGAGTGCCACATATTTTGTACCACAGTCAATGAGTGCATAGTGAAATAAAGGTTGTTGATTCAGAAGATCTCGAAGATTGATGACTCCCAGTTAGCCCCAGTTTTGTTTGACCGTTGAAGATTTAGGTTGTTGCAGGAAATCTTGGGTCAAGACTATGTTTATAAATATGTAGTAATTGTAATAGATTAAGGGATTCAATTTGATAAGTTTCATTGAGAACTAAGTTTTTAGGGAATTTTGCTATGACCAAACTGTATAATTTTCCTTTGTTTTGTTATTTATGATAAGAAGGTCAATATACCTATGCATGTTACTGTGCCTCTTATATTTACAGGACTATTAATGAAAAGAACTTTGTTCTATGCCTTGCTGATACTATTTGTGTCTCTGCATTAGTTGTCTAAGTTTAAGCCTTTTGATCTTATTCATTCTCAATCTGTCTATAATAATCATGCAATATTTGCTCTTTAATATAGCTACATCTTAAGAATTGGTTCACTGTGCTTATTAAAGTAATACATTTCATTTAAGTGCATCTCCATTAGTTAGATTTTGTTTATTGTATCTGTAATCCTATTTCCTTCCTTCTCCTTTACTCAAAACCCCATTAAAATAGGAAGAGCCAGTTTCTTAAAAATCTGGAGGTTGTTTCAAGTAGCAAGTCCCACATTCTTGAAACTTCCCATGTTGGTGTGAGAACTTGGAAAATTTTATACATCAACATTACCAAAGAAGTTATGATCAGTGCATCATTAAATTCAAATAATAGATCAAATCTCATAATGTGAATATTAAATCGATAATAACATAATCATTCCCATAATTTCATAAATGATATTCAATATAATCCATGTTTTTCCTTGTCATTAATCTAAACATCATAATAAATTGACTTGTGTCCAAGTAAAAAGTCAAAGTATAGCAAGACAAAAATTGGGGATGTAACATATCCTTCCCCTAAAGATTCATTGTCCTCGATGATATAAATTATTAAAAAGTAACTAAAAAGCAAGTTCATTGTTTTTAACTGGTAACATTATTAAATAAATGAGAAACATTTTGATAAAATTCATGGTAATCCTCCCATGTAGCACTTTCCTAAGCATATTGTTCCCATTGGACCTTGCATTGCAAGACCTCTCTATTACGCAAGCAGAGCTTGCATGTTTCTAACACCTTGAGTGGCTCGATCGTCACCACCCCTAGGTCTTGCATCTGGAAAGAATTCCCAGTCAAAATATGATTATTACTTACAATATATTTCTTCAAATAAGACACATGAAAAACATTATGCATTCTAGATAAGGTTAGTGGTAGAGCAATTCTGTAGGCAACCGGATTGACTACTTCAAGAACTTCAAAGGGTCCCACATATCTAGGGGCTAATTTAGAAGACTTCCCAAACTTAATAGAACTTTTCTGAGGTTTGACCCTCAAAAGAACTTTTTCTCTAACAGAGAATTGCCCTGGAACATGTTTTGCATCCGCATAGCTCTTTTGCCTATCATTGGCTTCTGCCAATCTTTTTCTTATTAGCTTAACTTTCTCTTCCATTTCAGCTAGCATTTTTGGTCTGATGCTAATCCTATCTTCTAGCTTATCCTAGCTTTTAGGAGTTCAACATCTTCTTCCATACAATGTTTCGAATGGCACCATCTTATTAGCGGAATGATAGGAATTGTTGTAAGCAAATTCCACAAGTAGTAAGTATTCTTCCCACTTATATTGCTGATCCATGCAATACATTCGCAACAAGTCTTCCAAGACTTGGTTAACTCTCTCAGTTTTCCCATCAGTTTCAAGATGGTAAGATATACTCACATTGAGTTTAGTCCCTAGCACAAAAAAAAAGTTTGCCAAAACCTTGACATTACACACACATCTCTATCTGAGATAATCGTGTTAGGGAAGCCATGCAATCTAAACACCTCTTGCACAAATTTGTGAGCTAACACAAGTGCTCCATCAGTCAAATTCCCTAGTATGAAATGTGCTACCTTTGTGAGTTTATCAACCACCACTAAACTAGCATCATGTCTATTCCTTGACATAGGAAGACCTTAAACAAAATCTATGCTAATAACTTGCCATTTCCACTCTGGCACATCATGTGGGTACAACAATCCTACGGATTGTTGATGCTCTACTTTTACCCTTTGACATTCTAAACAGCTTGCTACAAATCTTGCAGCATCATTCTTCATTCCTTTCCAGAAATAAAGAGGTTTAACATCCGCTAGGAGTTTGGTCACTCCTGGATGTCCTGAATATGGTGCATTATGAACTTGTTTCCATACTAGATCCCTTAATCTAGCTGACTTAGGAACATAAGTTTTATCTTTATACCTCAATAGTCCATTTGACTCAAATAGAAAACCATCATACCTTAGATCTCTAGGATTATCTTTCAGAGCTTGCTTAACCTGCTCATAAAACTCATCACTAGACAAATTTTACAACACCAAATCCTTGAAATTTCCATGAATAGAAACAATAAAATCTATATGTCTTCTACGACTCAAAGCATCAGCTACTCTATTCTATTTTCCTTTGATGTAGTTTATCTCAAAGTCATAGTCAGATATCAATTCTAACCATCTCCTTTGTCGAGCATTCAAATGTGGTTGAGAGAAAATATACTTAAGACTTTGATGGTCTGATTTAAGTACAAGTCTTCCCCAACAAATAATGTCTCCACAACTGTAAGGCATGAGTTACTGCCACCAATTCCAGATCATGCGGTGCATAATTTTTCTCATAGGATTTCAATTTCCTTGACTCATGCTATAACTCTTTCATCTTGCATAGGCACTCCTCCTAATCCTTCTCCCGAGGCATCTTTAATTACCTCAAATTGTCCTTCGGGGTCGAGAACTTTCAAGATTGGAGCTGTAGTTAACTTTTCCTTGAAGAGATCAAATGCTTCCTAACATTTGTCTGTCCATTCAAATCATTTTCCTTTCCTCTACAAGGAAGTGATTGGACTATCAATACTAGAGAAATTTAGAACAAACTTCCTATAATAGCCTGCTAGGCCCATGAAACTGCACACCTCATGCACATTTGTTGGTACAGGCCAATCCAGAATAGCTGTGATTTTTATAGGATCAACAAATATTCCATTAGCTGATATAATATGCCCTAGGTATTGAATCTCCTTCTGGAAGAATGTACACTTTGACAGTTTCCCATATAACTTATGTTCTCTTAACCTTTGCAGAACTATTTGCACATGTCGTTGATGTTCTTCTTCATTCTTAGAATAAATGAGTATATCATCTAGGAAGACTAAAACAAACTTGTCCAAACAATCTCTAAATATACTGTTCATGAGATTCATGAATGCAAAAGGTGCATTTGTCAAACCAAATGGCAACACTGTGAACTCATAGTGCCCATATTTGGTTCTAAAAGTTGTCTTATGAATATCTTCATCTTTCAGTCTTAACTGATGATATCATGATCACAAATCAATCTTTGAAAATGCAGTAGCTTCATGCATCTGATAAAAAAGATCATCAATACGTGGCAAAGGATATTTGTTCTTTACCATTACTTTATTAAGCATACGATAATCTATACACAATCAAAGGGTTCCATCCTTCTTATTAACAAAAATAACCGGAGCAGCCCAAGGTGAAACACTGGGTCTGATCAAACCTTTTGTCAATAATTCTTTTAATTGTGCTTTCAATTCCATTAACTCTGTAGTTGTCATACGGTAGGGTGTTTTGATATAGGCTCAAATCCTTGTTTAATGTCAATAGAAAAATCAAAAACCCTCTTGGGAGGCAATCCTGGAAGTTCTTTTGGAAACACATCCTAAAATTCCTGAAGAAAAGGATACTTTTCTCCAAAAGATAAACTAGGGTTTTCTACCCCTTCCTCCACTTGTTTTATTTGTGCAAACAACTAACAACCTTTCCTTCTAGCCCTTTTTAATTACTTGGCAGAGATAGGTCTGATTTTAACTTCTCTTTGAATCCCTTGGAATTGGGTCTGATTTCCCAAATCATCTAAGCATTCAACTATTTTTGAAAAATAGTCAACCTTAGCTCTATGTTTCCATAACCAACTCATTCCTAGGATTATATCATAGGAACCTAGGGAAGCTACATACAGATTTACTTCAGTTGAGAAACTAGGAAGATCAATCTTGGCTTCAAACAAACATTGCTCTACCTGAGCCTTAGATTGGTTAGCATATTCTACTGAAAAATGTTTAGACATGTAAGCAACTTATTATTTGGTGAGTGGTTTTTCTCTTCACTTTCTCCTTGGTTAGTTCTTGTCCGAACCATGTTTATCAATTTCTCACACCTGAGAATATTGAGTTGTCCATTAGTTCAACATTATAATGTATCCCATTAAATCTAAACATAATAAACTCAATTTAAACAATAGTTTGGCAAAAAAACAACTCTTTTTTATTTATTTCATTTCAAAAGTAAAGAGTATTCTTCTTTTATACAATAAATGACTTCAAACATCGTGCTCAAGAGGAGTATATCCTTCAAACTCATTTTCAGATACATAATCTCGAGGTATATAACCCTCTAACTCACTATCGGACCTAACTTCTATGATCTCAACAGTTGGGGGTATGTAGGGATCTCGCTTAACCATAGTTGTTTCCTCATCTGACATATACTCTATGATTTTGGCAGTGATCTTAACTCTTTCCTTGTTTCCCTTCTCACTCACTTGATTCGAGTTAAGGCAGTCACCAGAGTTTCAGTATCACTTAACCAAATGTCACTCCCATCATTGGTTCCCTCAAATGTTTTGATAATGGCATCACGTTCTCTTTTTGCTTTAAGGAAACGTTGACTCGAATTAACAGACTTTCTTGTTGTCTTCGTAAAACATACCATCCCCGCACAAAAATTTTCAAACATTAGCTAATCACATAATGTTGACTATAGGCAAGCATAGTTGTCTCATAAGCCCTAGTATTGAACCTGGTAGCTCTAATACCATATGTAACATCCACATTCTAAAAACATAGTAAAACCATAAATTTACCATAGAGTAAATCAACAAGGTAAAAATGAGATAGAGAAAATTTTTCTTTTATTCAACATATAATCAAGTAACTACAATTACAAGATTTCTTTTTACAAATTATAATAAACCATATTGTCTTTCTCAATTACAATGTTTACAAATGTAAATCAATTACATATACAAATTTTGGAATAAATACTGCTTTTGAATATCTGACATCTTTATCACAAGTCCTGACATGTTTCCTGCTTGGAGAGAGAGTATCTTTCTAGTGATTTACCTCCATCCACAGACCGGCGGTCTCCCACACATCTTCCACATAGGAAGTGGCCCTACTCTTCACAAGGAATATAGACCTTAGGTGACCAGTGGTAATTTGCCTTTCCTGAGTACATAGTGTTGTATTCTACTCAACTCTATCAACCATACAACCCTAGATACCCTCTAGCTAAGTATGATTTTTGATAGGATGAGTAATTCGAATATAGTGAACCAACAATGCATGTAGAAAACAAATGCATTACTTTGGCCAAAGTTTTTAATATAAATATCATTCATAATGAATGTAGTCTTTGTGTTCACCCACACCTACTTGACTTGGATATTGTTGTATTCTCATAATTTATTCATACTATCAATATTTACATAAATAGTTTAATCACCGCGCCATGATATTGGCTTCCTTGACAAGGATAAGTTTAAATGTCATATCTATTTAGTTGGTTCATAATCACTTTTAGGGTTTACCTATTACCCTTGAATAATACAATTACAAAATAAACATATATCAACCCTAGGAGACCTAGGTTCTTAATCGACCAAAGGTTTAACTCATCCATGGTTAGGAATAGTTTAACTCTTTCCAAAAATAATAAATCCTATTTCAAGGAGCATGAATACTATTCAATGTACTTCTAAGTGATGCCAATACCTTTACTTCTCATATACTCATAAAGGAATTCTACATAGAGTTGTAGGCATAGTCTTTTGGTATAAAAATGGTATACTATAAAGCTATACTCACAAAGATTATTTGTATAGATAATATAGAAGGATTTATTCATTTTTCGAAACTATCTTTAGTTAATATATAACTCAATAGGTTTACCATAGTTGTCAAGGATCTAATAGACTATGAGTTCTATGGATAAGGAAAACGTTCTTGACCATTGTATTAACCAAGAATGGTTTCAAAAGATATTATTTTCTATATGATATTGAAGACCACACTACTCATAGTTTGGTAATTTTCCCTTAATAATTAACCTCTACTAATTCTTTCAAATTACCTTTCAAGACTAGCATACACCTACATAGTCAGTTGTCCTCAAAAGGAGACTCAATCAAGTATGAGACTAGTTCACTAGTTTCGTGATAACTACATCATCCTTTATGGAATAAATAATAGTATAATCATTTGGTTCTTAAACACATATTATGACAAGCATCATAGTCTTATACTAAGACATAAGGTCGGTCTCATAAAATCATAAGATAGATTTCGATATCAACATAAGAATTTGACTCTTCTAGGATAAATTGATTCTCAGGTTTAGAACTAAAATAAAATAACAGTCATACACTGACTCTATATACCTTCCATATTCAATTGACTCATTTAAACAACCTAAATCGATACTATGTAGACAGACACAGTCGACTCTTATTCCTTAATATAGTTACAATGTAAACTTTTAAGAATATCAAAATAAAAATGGATAAATGTCTAAGACAAAGAATCATACCATCTCTCATCTATTTTCAAAAACATAATATGCAGAGGCATTCACCTGTAAGTGATGTTTATACAGTAAAGATGGTCGATAGAATACTCTGTATTCTTCCAAGGTTTGATCATAGCCTTCCCCCTCTGTCCATGTGAAAAACTCTCTTTCTATTCACAGCTACCAGACTTCACAC
This sequence comes from Cunninghamia lanceolata, assembly GCA_027924645.1. Taxonomy (NCBI): domain Eukaryota; kingdom Viridiplantae; phylum Streptophyta; class Pinopsida; order Cupressales; family Cupressaceae; genus Cunninghamia; species Cunninghamia lanceolata. The sequence continues at coordinate 2,596,635 of BSBN01000619.1, read as the reverse complement.
ACTCCCCACCATGCATCGACTATCTAAGTCATGCCTATTAAGAGTCCCAAATTGACTCATAAATGAGTCATTTTCCCCCATGTACTCCCTCTCTTACAGTTAAAAACTCATTCAATACCAACAGTTTTGGTCTCCTGGTTTAACTCAACCGTTAGCAAGAATGGTGCTATCGACACCATATGTTGATTATGTAAAAATTGTTGAGAAGAAATAGTGAATGTGGCTGGGTTATCCGCCACTCCTCATCAATGAGGCCACCAACTCAATAATAGAAAGAGAGCAATCGATTACTCTTAATGAGTAGTCTGATCCATCATGTTTTAATATTTAAGGCACTCCTGAATAGATGCCTAAGGTTGTTCAATTAAAAACTATAATAATTTATCATGAGGTATTACCTCATTTGACTCATAAATATATTATATTTGATTATATATCAAATATTATTTTCATATCATTATCTCTATTTGATTATTATGATTTAATCAATAAAAGGATAATACTAAAACAAGGATTACAGAAAACATGATTGGGTTGAGCTAGTCTCCCCATCACAATCTGTTGACAAAAACACATCATCTTAACTTGACGATAAATTTTTAACGTTAAGAATTGGTTAAAATACCTCCAGTGACTTAAAATAATATGAAAACTATTTTATGACAATAACATTGTAATATTTACGTTAAACGTAAATAGTCATAAGTCAAAATCAAATGACGTCGTTAACATTATTAATGACTAAGATGACTTACTACGACTTAGAAAGATTTGAAAACAATATCGACTACCTGTCGATTAGGTTTAGAAGTAAACTGACAAGACAATACTTACCTCTTACGACACATTGGTTCAAATTTTCGTTAAACACTTATACTCGATTTGGTAAATAAATGACTCGTACCCTGAGGTCTATATCTCTCTCTTGGAAAGATTCTCTCTCTCTTTTCTCTGAGAGTCATCTGAAAACCTATAATCCTATATCAAACTTATTAGCAAAGAAATTATGATCAATGCATCATTATTCAAATAATAGATCAAATCTCATAATACGAATATTAAATCGATAATAACATAATCATTCCCATAATTTCATAAATGACATTCAATATAGACCATATTTTTCCTTTTCATTAATCTAAACATCATAATAAATTTACTTATGTCCAAGTAAAAAGTAAAAGTATAGCAAGACAAAAATTGGGGATGTAACAAATTGCTTGTCACCAACCACATCCCTTGATTGGAAAGGTAAAGGAGTACCCCTCTTAGCGATGGTAATTGCAGGGTGAGGCTCTTCCCTAGACTTTCATTTATCAACTAAATGTTGAGGATTAGATTGATTCTGTGACTGTGTGAGAATGACATAAGCTTCACCAAAAGTAGCTTCATCTTGTTCCATCTCATCTTCAAAATTTAAGAAACCAATATTAGAGTTCCCAACCAACTCTTCTTCACCCTCCGTGAAGAGATTAGCACCACCTTCCTGATCAAAGTTTGATTGGGGAAGATCATCTTTCTCTACCTCGTAGTAACCTACTACTACATTTACTAGCAGTGCTTCTAAAGCAAGTCTTCCTTATGATGGAGGAAGCCTGTTTTGACCTTGATTTCTGGCAGTGTTACCTTGATAATTGGGAACATTGGGAAACATTCTCCTTGGTATGCCCTTGCAGGAAGGAATGGATATATTCTAAGACATTTTCTTTTTAAGAGCTAATAGCTCATTAGCCATATTCTACACCATAGGATCCGTGGTGCTAGTAGAAGGCGTATTTGTCGAGGGCTACCCTCTAGCTCTATTTGTATCTTTCCGATGAGAATTAGATCATCCTCAATCTCTATAGCCAAGTTCTGAGATGCTACTAGATCAGCTAGATTTGCACGTTGCAGAAGAAAACTTACTTTTGGTAGTTGAGTGTTTATGAAGAAACACTTTTGATTCTTAGCTATAGGCTGAGCGGTTGTAGGAATTTGATTTGTCAGCTTGTTGAACTTTGCAATGAACTCACGCATGGGTTCTTGCAGTTATTTCTTCATTTGTGTAAGTTGAGATAATAGTGCATGCACATCTTTAGCAGGCTTGAACCTAGCCTCAAACTTGGTTTAGAGAATATTCCATCCAGTGATGGTTTGTGAGGGAAGGTGATAAAACCAATCTGCAGCTACACCCTGAAGTGCTTCAACAAATAGTCTTACCAAAAGCAATGTAAAAAGCCGCATTGTGTTCATCAGGGTGAACTTTTCCATCACTGTAGAACTTAGGAAAATTTTTCCTTGAACCACGAGGTAGTTCATGTAGTGGTAGAGTGAGATTCAAAGGCCCAAAAGCATTTCCCCATGGACCTAGAGGAGGAGGGAGAGCCATTGTACGCCGATTAAATGGAGGAATCACAAATTTTTAGACTGGTACAACATGTGGAGTTCTATTAAAACTTGAAGCTTCACTTGGTATGGGAGATCTTATGTTAGTAGGTAGAAAACTCTATGTACACTAAAGAGATCTCTTAGGCAAAAGATTGAAATTGTGTTGTTGCATTAACTCAAAAATAGGATCTATAATTCCCTATTCTCTTTTGCTTCTTGTATACCTCAGTTCTGCCAGAATGTAATTTAACAAACAAAAGATAAGTAATACAAAAACCTATTACAAACAATGGGGCCGATGTACTTCAACCAAAAGTGTGAGGCTCTTGTTTGCATTTCGTTCCCCAATAGAGTCACCAAAAACTGTTGGGTGAATATTTTTTCATCAACTAATTGAAGACAAAATGGTTATATCAGCCGTAGTGTGATGAGATTTAATCTCTCCTCTCAGAAAGGGGAGGATCCCTTCTTATTTCTCGCTACAATCAACAAGTACTTAACTAGATTTATGTACACTATAAACTAATCTGTGGATGGTGCCATATCATCTATTTCTCTTTTTTCAAAAATGATGTTTCCTCTTAATCCTTACAATGTATAATAAACTTAAAAACTACTTACCAGAATAATAATAACCAATATCAAGATTGACTGATCATATGAATACTCAAAATGATACTAGCGTGAAATAACCAAGAAATCCACAAAAAGCACAAAGTCTTTTGTTATTTCTTTTGCTGATTTCAAGTTGGAAATGTATAGAATATAGTGCAGCCCAAAGCCTCCACTATATGCTATCAAGAGATTAATGAACATGGAAAATAACTAGCAGCTCAAAGTCTTCTAATATCTTAAACTCACAAACATAGAAAATAAACTCCAAAGATAATGTTGTAGCACAAAGACTCCAAAATCAGATTTAGACCACCTCCTATATTATATAAACTCACACTACTAATTTGATCGATTTCATAAGAAGGTACAAGAGAAAAGACATAAGAACATCTCCCACGCACCATAAGTATATTCCAAAACAAAGTTTGAATGCTCACTTTCTTTCCTTATCATTGATAAAAAAAATTATTTACAACTTGAACACAAAGTTTCAAAATGCTCTTCAATTTGATAGAGTTTCACTTCACTAACTAAAAGATAACATTTACAAAAGAGGCCCTCTTTATTTATAGTGAGAGGCCATGAGCAAAAAATAGGGAAAGTAAAACTAACTATGACTTATTCAATAATAAGAGTCCTAATTGTTTTAGGAATTTCCTTATTTCTACATGTAATTACACATTTGAAAAGTACATGTAGATATGTCCAAAACTAAATACAAAAAGTATAAAAGAAATGATTAAAAAATAATCTAAGGCGTGATCAACTAATCAACTCCCATCTCTGTCCTTCTTCATAAATTCTTTGTACATTGTCAGCACCACTTGCATTTCAATGCTATCTAGCATTGAAGTGTTCTTTGAAATAGCACGAGACTTGGTTATTGAGTCCTTCATGTTGGTAGCTGCCTTCTCATACCTCCCCAAATTTGTCTTAAAATTATCCAGAGTCAACTGATAATCTAATAGCTTATCCATAGAAGTCACTGAAAAAAATCTTTTTCCTCAAATACTTTTTGAAACATTCTATTGAATTATTGTACCATTTCCTCTGTAGAAAGAAACTTATGATCATCATCTACTAACTTGTATGGGAGTTCTTCAAGCCTGTTCAGAAGACTAACATCGTTATCTTCACTATCTTCCTGAGCACTCTAAAAGTCTTTGATTAAATCTTTTAGAACATTGATTTGATGAATCAAACTCTCTTTAGTTTCAACATATGATTCATGATTGAAAATGATCCCAATCCCTATCAATTTTTTTAATTTCAACTTCTTCATTTGCACCCTCTTCTAGACTTTCATCTACGTCTTCAAGTTGTTGAGACAACATATCAACTAACTCATCCAATTCGGCCCTTACCTTTTCCATTTTATTTCTTCTTTCCACAAAAGTTGTTAGAAGAAGTGCACCTTGTGCAATCATTCTTTCCAGAAATTCCTTGACCACTCTCCCCCTTGCATGTATCTTCTCAACCTTTTAGATGATAGGATCTTCAACAATGATAGACATAGGTTATACTGACTCAAAGGACAAAGTGATTTTTCATAGCACAGCAGACAACTATTCTACTCTGGCCTTGTACTAATCCTTCATTTTCTTCTCATGATCAAACTTTACAATTAGAGAATTCAGAGTTGATTGAACATCAACTTTTGTACTCTCATGAGTGCTCTTTCCTAGCTCAATTCTTGAGATTGAATAGTCATTCATATTAAAATCCTCAAAAGTTACATCAGGAAGAGTTTGAGCTATCTCTACATATTTATGACCTTTGTCTTCCAGTATCCCAGAGAGAGTCTTTGGCTTCTTCTTGGTCTTGGCCTTTATAGGTGTTAGTTTCTTGAAGTCAAAGCCATCTGGGGAGATGGTTTTCTTCTTTCTCTTCGGGGTATACGATGAAAGCCATGGAGGAAGTACTAACACATTTGTATCCAAAGTAGAATCTATAGTCGATGTAGAAGGAGCTGGACCCACACAAGTTGAAGTTACAATTAGGGAAGTATTTGTAAAAATAGCACCAGGAACATCAACACTTGGATTTCGCTGAGAACTAGTCATGACTTGTTTAAAATCAATTTGAGTATCCATATCAAATGAATGTGAGGATAGACTAGGTAAAGAAGATGAAGAACCAAAAACGGTTTCCAAATTCTACTTGAGACCATCAAAAGTGACCATGGATGGGGATGGATACAAAGACAGAGGAGACTCAGAAGATTGAATGTTTATTGGAATAATCGAGGTGATTAAGGTAGTAAGTATTCAAAGGAGAAGAAACATGTGGCTCTTGTGGAATGTCACTTTGAGGAGACACTGTGGGTCCTCCATGTTTTTCATGTTCTTCTTCTTGTTCGATCTCTTCTCTTTCCTCTAAAGATATCTCTTTAGTAGCTTGCTCTTCTGTAGCTACTTCTTCAACAGTCGACTCTTCTTCAGTTGCCTTAGATTTACCACCCTTAGACACAAATTTGATCTGAGGCTTCGTAGCCTTGCTAGAACTAGGTGCATCACTTTTTTTTTGTCCTCAACTCAGCCTTCTTACATATTTTCTCTTGAGTAAATCCTCTTCAGATTCCTTTACCTTTCAGCCATACATTTGTGTTTGCCAAGATGGGTTTGAATCTTTTCCTAATTGAAGTGACTTCTTTCTTTGACCATTGAATACTAGGCAAAGAAGAACCTCCAATATTCTCACTGATATAAGAAGGATTCAGAATGTTACCATCATCCACCATATCCTCTAGAATGTCTGCCAACTCCAAATCTTCAACTTGACTTAAATTCAACCAACAATAGTCCATCTTCATGATGTCTTCTTCTGTCCTTAGATCATCCCAGACATCCTCTACCATTGGAACATGAGACAAAGATTTATTCATTTTATCCTTAATCCTATTGTGGTCAAAGTTAACCCTTCTCTTGAAATGATTCATAGTAACAAGTTGCATTTCATATTCAATGGCTTTAGCCTTAGTAGAGGTATGAATGGAATACCTACCAATCTTAATCGGGAACCTAAAACTAGGTTTCTTTAGCTCCATTTGTTTATTATGCACAACAATGATCCGTCGACATAATTCCAATAACACAACCTTGTCACTTGGATACCTTGGTAACATATAGGGATAACCTTGGAAATACCCAACTCTTAGATAACTGAAAGTAGGAAATTCCAGATACAAACAACCAAATCTATTCACTACTACCCAAGCTTCATCGTAAACTCTCTTCTATTCTAATTGTGTAATAAACAAACACATGAAAATAAAAAAGAAAGCATCATTCACCCTCCTGAAATGATGAATAGCTCCCTTAAGAGTCAATTGAGGATAATATTGATACACTGGCACCACCCTCCAATCTCCCTCTCATGATATCTTCCTGAAAAACTCCTCATGAAGGTAGTAGCATAAACAAGATAAGATGCCATATAAAACTTAGAAGTAGTGGACACCTTAGTAAGCTACTCATGGATGGCATTTTTGATCTATTCACCCCAAAATATCCTTTTATTTCCCTTCAATATTACCCTAATGTAGAGGTACATCCACTCATGAAAAGTGGAAGATGTAGAAAGTACCTTTACCCTACTGAGATGATTAATAAAATCACTTATTTCTTCAACAAAATCACCCCTAGGAAAGCTTTTAGGCCATCTCAAGAGATTTGGTCTTCCTGACTTTAGCCATTAGGTATTAATTACCTTCTTTGCTGCTTCAGGATCCTTATCATTTTCTTTCTAAGAATAATCAAGATCAATCTGCACACAGGTGTTTAAACTAGGACACATGAAAATTTATCCAAGAACTCTGGATCCAATCTTATAATCACATTCCTGTTAGCATTAGTGACACTCTGATTATCCATGTTGTAGTGTGCCGCCACTTGAAGTACAAACTTAGGATTATGTGCAACAATAGGGATAGCAACCACCAAGTGACTATTGCTCTCTACAACTTGTTTCATAAAGTGATTGAGGGGTTGTTGTTTCTCTCTATCCACAAACTCAGCCATGTCTGCATAATCAATCTCAATGTCTTTGATCTCATCAACATTGGATGTTACAGATGTCATATGACACACTCCTTGATACTTATACTTCATGACTTTTGTTTTCCTTGGTGATGGGTCAATCATCTGAATCACAAGTGTCTTTGTCAAAAGATGGACCTCAGAGAACATGTAGAAGAAACTACAACATAAGATTCATGATTTTGTAGTATTAGTAAAAAATGGAATTAAGAAACTGCAATGATGGAAATTATGTTCAAGAGCATGAGCTTAGCAGGGCTAGAGAACAATACAGGTGAGAAATAGAGTGAAAGCCAGCAATGGTTGACAAAAGGAAAAATTTCCTAGAGTTGGAGAAATTTGAGGGAGTGATGTAATGATGGTGAAAATTTCCACCTCTACATATGAGGTAGGTTACTTTGGTGCAAGGGCGGTGAAATTTGCCACCCTTACATGTGGGGTAGAACTCAGCATGTGTTGAACCAGGAAAAATCAACGCTTATGCATCTTGGGGTATATTACTTTTATGCAAGGAATAAAACTTGCTAAGTGCACAAGTGGGAAAAATCACCAACAGTGCATATTATATAGGGTATAACTTTTATGTATGGGTGACGAATTTTTTGCCCCTACATCTAGGCAAAGTGACTAAGTTTTTAGCATATCATAGGTAGAAGCTTGTGGATATGTATTAGCGGCGAAAAATGTTGCCTATACATGTTTGGTAGAAACTTTAGTTTTGTGTGGGTGGCAAATTTTGCCGCCCATGCATATGGGAGGAATTCGCTCTTGCAAGGTCGGTATTTTCCACCACCTGCATAGCTAAGTCAAAAAGATATTCTTAAGAAACAAAGACATCGGCGAAAAATCCTGATCTTTCAAAGGATAAAAACAATCAAGCTTAAACACTTTAACACTAACTCAAAACAAAGTTTAATAAGATGACTAGTGTGGTGAAATCTACCAATTCTGAAATCAAAAAGTAAAATCATCATAAAAAATGATAGGGTTATGAAGACAAATAGTTGGATTTAAACCTAAAAGGGAAAAAACTAACTTGTAGCATATCTTTAAAAAACACAAAACCCTAATGCAAAAAATAAACGTACTGAGGACAAAAACAACAGAGACTTACTTGGCAAAGAAGAAAATAGGAGTCACTTGAAAAACCCTAGCTCAAACCTAAACAAGTCTACTCCAACACGCGTGCCAGGGGGTTCGCATGTTAGCTAAAGGAAAAGAGGAAACTTCAAAAGCAAACAATCAAAAGAACAATGAAAAATAAAACACCTAAAAACTACTAAAAAGCTTTTAAAAGCCTTAACTCTAAGTGCACTTATTACACATTAGACAAACTGACAGTTGCTTGGGTGGCATAATTTGTCGCCCTTGCAACTATCATAAGGGGTAACATGCAATGGTGGAAAATTTTGCCGCCTCTACATATAACAAAGAAGCTTACTATGAATTGGCAGTAAAAATCACCGCCAGTGCATGTAACAAAGAAACCAACATGTAGTGGCAGAAAAAATACTGCCCTTGCATGTTGACAAAAATACTCTTAACTCTGGAAAAGAATCAAACTTAAAATTTGATTTGTTTGCCATTTCAATTGTTTTCATAAACTTTGAGAAACTAAAATGAAATGATACTTGGATGAATTCTCTGGGGCTAGGGGACCACGCATGAGGGCAAATGAGGTTTGCCTTGTTTTGCATTCTTGGAGTTGTAGGCTATGAGACGGACAAGTTTCGTAGGGGTAATCGAATAAATTAAGCGCTACTAAATTTGAGGATAACATAGAGGTATTTAATCCTCCAAGGAAATTGTTTGCATGTTCAAATCATCATTAAAGGCTCGTTGATGAGCTCAAGGAAGGATCAAGGAATCCAAGAACAAAGCAAGGACAAAGCAAGTTGGTGAAGGAAGATTTGAATGAGACATTGTTTGAGGATATGTTTGAAAATCAGCTACTTGAATGGATTCCATGGAATACTATGATGCCTTTAGGTCAAGGAAGGCTAAGAATAAACAAGAAAGATGTGAATATATCAAAGAAAGAAGTTATGCATGGAAGTGGTGCAAGAAGAGTGAAGAAGTAATATTGTCTAATATGTTTATTGCTTGTTGTTTAGGGTAAAATTGGATTTGTGAATCTTTTGATGTTTAGATGTTTAAATCTACCTCTCCACTAAACATTGAAGGATCTAGGGTCGAATGGCGAGCATTATCATACCCTAGGTCACTTTTAGATGTAGGGAAACTTGGATTAGGGAATTAATTATCAATTTTTCCTTCTCCTATGTCCGATTGACCATTAAAACCCTAATTATGCAAATACGACATTAAATCAGTGAATTACGGAAAAAGCCCTTATAGACGAGAGCAAAATACAGAATTATAGAGTACATGTTTTCATCGTTCTAAAGTGGAATAGTCAGGGACACTGGAGTGGGTGCCCAAGTTCAAGGCCCTATTTTTTGTCCAGATCTGGCAACAAGATCTACAACCTGAATCTTATATATCAGAGGTTTTCCTAACATGGAACTTCAGGGACTAGGGAGCGGGTGCCCTAGTCTAGGAGGGGTAGATTTTCTTCCTTTCCTACACTCAGACACTCCAATATGCTCCTTTGCAACTCCACTCAATCCAGCTCCTCAACCTGTAACCTACAATCACAAAAACTTGGTTTGGGGGTTATGGTGTTTAGGAGCTTGCCTCAATCAAGCCCCAGAAGCACACTTAAGTCTTCCAAACACCTTTGTCAAATAGAGAGAGCATTCCCTTGTGAGGCAGAGGCCAAATCCAAAAAAAACAATGATAGAAAACACAATGATATGTCACCTTGTAGTGAACCTCCCTTGGAGGAAGATGCTCTTGATGCCATGAGGACATTAATGCTCAAATCTACAAATATCAACACATAAAACACACAAGTCTGCTCGTACAACACAATAGAAGGCTTTGAATCACCTTGAGAACACAATAGCTTGCTACTAATCATCTAGTTTTCAAATGAATGCCTACACATTCTTATATATGCAACTACAAGTACTCCCACCAAGATATTTGAAATTCAAACTTACTGTGTTGACAAAGGGACCTAATAGTGGTCACAAACTGACACCTAGAAATTAGGGCTGCCCCAAAATAGGTCAATACTAGGGCACAGGTGCCCAAGTCTTCCCCCCTATTTTGGGCAAGGTAGAGCTCAAGGGGTCCATCTAGGCCCAATATGCCAAGAAACCCAGGTCTCATTTCATTGGGATGCCAAAATATGAACTAAAATATCCTAAATGCATGCTAAAGACCTGGGAGCTAAACCTTATGAGGGAAAAGCCCCCAAGGGGACATTTTATGATGTTACATTTAGCCCCCACTTTAATGTATGCATAAATGCAAGGCCAATACATGCATTAAAGTAAGGTCACAAATCTAACAAACACACCAAGAACAAAGAAGACACGTCAATCACATAGAAGACAATAATAGGCACACGAAACACAGAGAAGACAATTACAATCATGTAGAACACGAAGTAGATAGTTGATGCATAGAAGACACATTAATGCATGGAAGACAGAAATGATATCTTTTATTTTCTTTTTCTCATATATATGAAATGCAAATGCAAGTACTGGAAAGTAAACAAACCTCCCATAATACATGATGCACTACCTTAAGGTGCAAGTCTCTGTATATATGGGGCAACACACACACAAGAGATGCAAAACCAACCAAAATGCATGAAGCACTACCCAAGAGCACTGGTCTCTGCATATGGGGAAACAAACACGCCACACAAAACAAGCATGCTAAAACACACACACTTGAAGACACGAAGAAAACATGGCAGACAAGCAATGGAGTGCACCTATTTCTAGGTCCAACACCATCTCAGGCACATTACAGGCACACACCGATGATTGGGCTTCACCACAACAATTGTTGAAGACACGCTTAAGGGTTGAGTTAGTCACAGAACTGCTCCCCGCCTCCACAGAGGGCTTAAGAAAAAGGATATGCTCGATACCCCACCTCCGCAGAGGGCTTGCATGATTGATTGATTGCAAATAAACTTAGGATGCATGATGCACTACTCTGGGGTGCAAGTCTTTGCATTTGAGGACAAGTACATTGCTAACATCTATAACAGACAACTTACCTTATATATGCCCCCACCTTAAGGTGGTTGATATCATGCATCGATATCAAGCACGTTAAGGTAGGAAGAAAACATACAAGGGAACACAGACTTTCGCAAAGCCCATGGCCCTAGAGGTGACATGTATTTCATGATTGCCAAATGTTCCCACAAACACATCCCTGCAAAAAACATGTTAGTGTCTACAACATCATGATAAACAACAACATCAATGCATATGATTAACCACACAAAGAGCCAAGGTTATATCACAAATCTGGAGTTCGAGGATAACCGTGGGGCTATATCATGAAGCTCTCTGAATCAAGTATCGCCAAGGCTAGATTCAAAGGCAAACAAAGGTGCATAAAGTAGCAGTATTGTTAAGGTTTGTAAATGCGACAGAAAACATCATCAAATTCACTAGGCGGAAAGCACTAGTGCTTCCACTAGCCAAGCGTCAGATAAGATATACAACTCCATCGTCATATTAGGAAATATAGTCCATTTTTTGATTGCTCTTGAAAGGGACACTAGGTCCACATCAGTATAAATGTTTGTCGTCATTTGCCTGCTAGATGGAAATACTAGAGGAAGGGAAACAATAAATAAGAGAGGAGAAACAAGTGTCTTAGAGACAGTCACGTAGCAGGGTGTCCCCTGGTCACCAACCACGATGCTATGTCCGCAAGACACAACACACAACAATGAAATCATAGAGAGGAAATTTAGAAGAATGATCATAAAAATAGAAGGTCACAATAGAAGCAGTCTCTTGGTATCTCGAACCCTATGGGAGAATCCGAGGTCATCCTAGGAGGCCTAAACAACACATAATGCATCACGGGGGAAGCACATCACGAGAGAGATAAAGGGTTAGAGATACTTACCTATAAGGCCCCTCAGGGTAGAAGTTGTCTATAAGTAAATCATCGTCATCATCGTCCCATTCTCTAATGTTGGAGGATAGTGGGACATAAGGGACCATAGACAAATTTGTATCTTGTTCATCATGTTGTTTGTTGTTAGGATCGTCTTTGTTTGGTTAAATGCTGGGATCAATATTTTCTTGTTGAGAGGCAAGGTTTATGGCATATTCTTGTCTTCTTTTTCGTCTTTCTCTTTCTTTTCTATTTCTCTTTGTTCTACCACTTATCTTTTGTAAGATAGGGCCTTTCTCTTCCATAGGTTTTTTGCAAATTAGAGGATGAAGCACCAGGATCAACTCTCATATGTCGCGGTCAACTGTTTTGTTGTTTCCCTTTTGTCATTTCTTGTGTAGGAAGACGAGGTGCCGGGTGTAATAGTTTTGCTTTGTAATTTCTATAGCTCAAAAATGTGAAGTCTGTTCTTAGCTCTAATTTGTCATCTTTTTTGTTACAAAAGTAATCCAATGTGAAGTGTTTTTGTGTAGTTAAAGGTTTGTATGTATTTTGATGGATGGCATGCACTTATCCATTCAAAGGAAATTTGACACATTTATGAATGGTTGATGGAACCGCTTTCATAACCTTTAACCAAGGGATTCCAAGTTTTATGTCAAAGGTGTTGGAATCAGGGGTAATATCAAACCATTGTTCAATGTGTTTCTCAAATACAGTTACTACCAATGATATCTTACCCAATGGTTTCTTTAAGGCACCAATATGTGTTTTGATCCTCAAGTTCGAAGGGGTATAAGGTGCTTGTATTAATTGATTCAAAAAGAGGAATTTTTCAGTAGCAACATTAGTGATGCAATTAGGATCAATAAGAGTTCCCCCCACATTGTTTCCCATTATTTGCACAGTGATGTAAAGAGGTCCTTCAGAATCACCGATTGTTCTATCATGAGGTGTAAAGACAATTTCAGGTTCAGGTGCTTTTCTTTTCATGTAGGGCCTAGGAGGGAACCTATTATTTTTATTGTGATTAGAGGCCATGTTTATATGCTTAGATCAATGCCAAATTAGATTTTAAAATCTTTCCACAACTATGTCAAAGACAAGTGGCAAACTATATGCAAAAATGGCCTCAAATGCTTGATTTTTGTGCTTTTTCTAATACAAATGAATGGAACAAAGAATGTTGTAAGGATTTTGACTGAGGGAAGAGAGGTATAAGTCTAATATATTTCCAAAAGAGAAATAAGATCACTCTCAACACACTCTTGATGTGAATCCAAGATAATGCCGAGTCTAAATATAGTGAAAATATGTCAAAAGAGGTACTTTTTTCACCAAAATTCAATGCAAAATAGCATAAAAAAAGGTGTTTTGAGGAGAATGATGATGGAAATAAAATAATATCAATGATAATATCCACTTGATGCAAAAATATGCAACACAACACGCTTTTAGTGCAAACTAGGTCAATCCCTAGGGCGAAAATGGTCAAAATGTGTGGTTTTTTACGAAATTTTCACTACAAGAGCCCAATGAAAGGGTGTTGTGAATATTTTTATGAGGGGAAGAAAATGATAACCCTAATAATAGAAAATTAATGCAAAAATATCTTTTACAACACACTTGTAGTGCAAGTTTGGAGACTTGATAAGGCTAAATTTAGTGAAAATTGTCATTTTTGAAGCCCTAGGTTTGAGATCTTGAGAAAAAAAGATATTTGAATGTTTTAAGGTCTGCTTTATTATGGAAAATAAATATTCTCAGATCTGAAAATAATTTTCAAGGTTAACATGCAAAATGCCCATGCAAATTTAATGAAAATGCACCAAAATTGCTAGTTTTTGTTGAAATTTTCTATGTAAAATTGCAAATAATTTAAATCTAAATACAAATTCACACTAGAATGCTAGACTACATCCAAATGAAAATTTTAATGAGCCTATAAAATTAATAGAAAAATCTGATAAAATATTTTGCCTACAAACCCTAGATTTTGGAATTACTAGGTTATCTAAAAATTGTCAAAATTTTCACAAAACCCTAGCAATTAAATGATGAAAATGCAATGTAAATTTCTAATTTTTTAAGATTTTTCTATAGTTTATATCATATATAATGCAAAAATCATGAATTGGGAAAATTTGGGAAGAATTGATGCAATTTAATAAGCCCAACAATGCAATTTTTTTGTATTTTCCAATTTTACAATTTTTTTGAAATTTTCTCAATGCAATAAAGTAAATGCCTATATGAATGAATAAAATCACACCAAATATATAGACAAACACTCAGCAAGTTGCAATTTAAGTCCAAAAACACGGGTTCACAAAAATGCTTAGGGTAAAATTGGATTTGTTAATCTTTTGATGTTTAGATGTTTAAATCCGCCTCTCCACTAATCATTGAAGGATCTAGGATCAAATGGCAAGCATTATCATACCCTAGGTCACATTTAGATGTAGGAAAATTTGGATTAGGGAATTAATTATCAATTTTTTTTCTCCTATGTCCAATTGACCATTAAAACCCTAATTATGCAAATACGACAACAAATCAGTGAATTACGAAAAAATCCCTTATAGACGGGAGCAAAATACAGAATTATAGAGTACCTATTTTCAGGGTTCTGAAGTGGAATAGTCAGGGACACTAGAGTGGGCGTCCAAGTCCAAGGCCCTATTTTCTGTCTGGATCTGGCAACAAGATCTACAACCTAAATCTTCTGTATCAGAGGTTTTCCCAACACATAACTTCGAGGACTAGGGAGTGGGCGCCCTAGTCCAGGGGGTAGATTTTCTTCCTTTCCTACACTTCAAACACTCCAATATGCTCCTCTGGAACTCCACTCAGTCCAGCTCCTCAACCTATAACTTGCAATCATGAAAACTTGGTTTGGGGGTTGTGGTGTTTAGGAGCTTACCTCAATCAAGCCCCAAAAGGACACTTAAGTCTTCCAAACACCTTTGTCAGATAGAGAGAGCATGCCCTTGTGAGGCAGAGGCCAAATCCAAATGAAAAAATGATAGAAAACACAATGAAATGTCACCTTGTAGTGAATCTCCCTTGGAGGAAGATGCTCTTCATGCCATGAGGAGATTGATGCTCAAATATGCAAATATCAACACATAAAACACACAAGTCCGCTCTTACAACACAATAGAAGGCCTTAAATCACCTTGAGAACACAATAGCTTGCTACTAATCATCTAGTTTTCAAATGAATGCCTACACATGCTTATATATGCAACTACAAGCACTCCCGACAAGATATTTGAAATTCAAACTTACCGTGTTGGCAAAGGGACCTAATAACGGTCACAAACCAACACCCAAAAATTAGGGTACCCCAAAATAGGGCAGGACTAGGGTGCGGGCACCCAAGTCCTCCTCCCCTATTTTGGGTAGGGTACAGCTCAAGGGGTCCACCTAGGCCCAATATGCCAATAAACCCAGGTCTCATTCCATCGGGATGCCAAAATATGAACTAAAATGTCCTAAATACATGCTAAAGACCCAGGAGCTAAACCTTATGAGGGAAAAGTCCCCAAGGTGACATTTTCTGACATTACACTTGTATAGATCCAATAGAGAGAGATCTATTAAAGATGAAAACAAGGATGACTTCATAGAGCATGAGCATTCATATCAAAGGTTAGAAGATGAACAAAATCAGAAAAAAAAAAAAAAAAAAAAAGTTAATTATCATTAGCATGAATGAAGTTCAAGAGTGTCTTTTAGCTAAGCAAAGAGTAAGAGCAAAGTGTAGAAATAATAAGAGAACAATGTTCTCAAGAAAACACATATATAAAGGTTAATTTTCAAAGGACATGTTCAAAGAACCAAAAGGTTGGGGATGATATACAAACTAATAAGAAGATGAGTACAACTCAGATGAAGGCAACAACAAGAAATCAAGTACAAGGAGCTAGTGAAGAGGCAAATTGGCCTCATGGTATTTATCTAATGAATATTGATGATAATGTTTGTAGAGGGGCGAACCAAGAAGAGAATGAAGAGGTGAAGAAAATGGATAGGTTCTTAGAAGGGGATTGAATAGATGGACCTGAGGAGCCGAATAGTGCAGCGAAAAATGAAGGAAAAGAAGTTGGAGCAAAGAAATCCAATGAGGTAAAACTTGAGCATCTTGAGTCTAATTTATTTGAGATGATGAATGCAATAACAGATAGAGAGCAAGAAGAAAGTAGATACATGGAGAGCTTCCTATTCCATGCAAATTTGTGTAAGGATGTTGCAAATTTAGTTGTTGTTGAAGAGCATGACTTGCTTGAGGAAGAGATTGAGAAGATCGAGAAGTTGTTTGAGGAATGAACACTTGAGGGAGATTGAAGGTGTAGTAGAAAAATAATGAAAGAGACTGTTGTAATAGCCAAGTATGCAAATGTAAGTTGTATTTTTTCTAAAATTTTTGATGGAGTGGATGTGGATTTGTTTGTTGATGGATTGAATAAAGAGTTAGTACAAGTAAAAAGAAAAAGCGATTATGTGGCTGCAAATTGGTGTGTGGATAGTTCACATTTGCATATAGAAGTTGTAGATGATGCTGCAGGTGAGACTTGGTGGAGCTGGTTGGTTTGTGGTGGGTTAAAACCCACAAAAGAGGAGAAGAGTGGAGAGATTTTTTAGTTGAGGAAGCCAGATAATGGTGGGTTGGATCCCATGAAGGAGGAGAGGAGAGGAGAAAGTCTTTGGAGGAGGAGGACGATTCGTGGCGTACAAGAGTCCATGAGAGGAAGGAGGAAAAGAGTGTAGATTTGTTGGAGGAGAGTGAAGTTTTTTCCAAAAAGATGCTCAAAGAGGATGAACAAGAATTGATCATGCGCACTTGTCACCGCGATGGACTTTATTGTAGGTTGTTCACAACCTAGAAGAGTAGTCCTACTACTCAACTCCACTTTTGTGAGCTTATGCTCACAAACTTTCTACCTGACGTGTTTGATACAGGAGCATCCTAAGAAAACTAGCAATTAGCAGATCAACCAAAAAGAATGCAGGTTTAATTTTTTTTTAGTTTCATTTGTTTGTTTGGGCTTCTAATGGCATTTTTTGGAAATGGTTTCTCTTATGTGATTCACAACAAGCGAAGCTGATCTTTCATTGGCGCATATTCATCAAAGTGTTATTGAAATGGTGAGCACAAATACAAAGACAATTAATCAAACTATGACGCATAACAAAATAACATAAAATAATATATTGATGATTTCTTGATGATTTTACATTACATCACAATGGCTTTTTAAAGCCTTACAAATTCCCGTGAACCAACTAATAACTTATTTATGGGAATGTAACTCCCACAAACTAACCAACTAACTATTGCTTTATTTACTAACAATTATTTAACTAACAATGTAATACCATTATGACTATTATGCCAACATTCCCCCCTTATTACATTGTTCCTACAATAATACCAAGGGACCCCCCCTGAATGCTAAAATACTCAACAAAGCTGATTACATAATATGAATACACATTTTATAGAAGATCTTCTCCCAAAGAATAAATCCTAAACCAAGCGGGGCTCCATCATGTTGTCTCGTCTACCCTTGGAAAGGCGTAGCTTCGAGCTGTGTTCTTGAGCTCTTTAGTCCCGAACACTCAAATCATAGAGTCTTGAATTATTTGACAACAATCCTTAAGAGATACGACAGATCTTTATCATTGTCTAGTGATTGCAAAAGGGTATAATTCTTGATCATATACTCTAAATCTCGTTGGACAACAATTCATATTGAGTTCAACACCAAATCCCAAACCTATCTCCAAAACAAAATCTTCACAAAACAGACATTCTTCAAATCTATCAGTATCAACAAAGAAAAACAAAACAACAAAAACAAAAAACGCTTCTCATGCAAAGCATCATCTCAAAGCAAGAAGCTAACTTGAGATTATGGAAAATCCTCCATCCTCAGATGTCACCTGCCTCCAATTTGACCCTGCTACACTTTATGTCACATTAATCTCTTTTATAGAACAAGCATGTGAGTGTTTAAAGGCCTCGGAAGCACAAGCAACATTTGTTATACGTGTAGCCATGATTAAAAAATGGTGATATCAATTTCAACCAATAATGGAATAGCCTGAATACCCAGTAGCCTGAATCAATGGCTAAACAATGAATATTTCTTCCACCAGTTGCCCCTTTTATTATGCATAGTAACTGCACCTCTATTCTTCACATAATTTCCTCCCTTCTTGACTGAGTTCAAACTCAGGCAACTACTAGAAGTTTTAAAATAGTCTTGAATAATTTGTTATTTAAAATTATTTAGATTTACTCCATGCTAGTAGAAATGTATTCGAAACTTTCTTAAATTTTTCACGTGGACTCTTTTTTTGGTTTGTTTTTTAAACTTCATAAAATCAAAAGGGAAATAAAGTATAATGCACCTTTGTAACTTTTGATGAATTTCTTAATTTTTCATGTTTCATGAATCTCATGCCTCATTTTAAATGGCTTACCTTCTCTTTCCACACTTCTTCCACGCTTTAGCCTCTCAAAACTATGGTAATATACCTCCAATACTTCAACGCTGATTCTTAGTCACTAACACAACTTCAACCAATCTGCAGTGTCCTCTCCACCCATACGGCGTCAACAAGGTAAATTTGTTGTAGCAGCAACAAATGTGAATATGACAGCAGCATCAAAGTATATGGACACCAATCTGAAAATTGCAGCGACAACAAACATAGGGTGATGCTGGTAGTTTCTACTTCATAAATTAATCCTTCATGTAGTGCCTCCTTTATGCATAGTAATAGATTGCAACCAATTTCTGATTTCTACCTTGCAGAATATATATTTTCTACACAGCAGTTATTCTTTGTTTAACTGATTTGGGATGGCTCCTCTGCAAATTGGCTCATGCCTTCTATTCTACAATAACTTTTACATCTCTCATGTTACCTTGGTATCTCCATATGCAAACAGACACATCAAACTCATATTGCTCTCTCACAGCACAGGATCACATATTGCTCTGATACCATATTGAAATAGTGAGCACAAATACAGAGACAATTAATCAAACCATGATACACGACAAAATAACATTAAATAATTTATTGATGATTTTACATTACATCACAGTGGTTTTTTAAAGCCTTACAAATTCCTGTGAACCAACTAATAACTTATTTATGGGAATGTAAATCCCACAAACTAACCAACTAACTATTGCTTTATTTACTAACATTTATTTAACTTACAATGTAATACCATTATGACTATTATGCTAACAAGTGTATGGGATGTATTGTGTGTAATGTCAGTTAGATTGTGTCGTTTGAAGGCTGTGGGGCATTGGAGATGAAATTTATAATAATTAAATGTGTTTATATGTTTGAGGGATGCTTATGCATACACCCAGGGAAGGAGATTCTTTGTATTAAATCATATGTAATCTTCTATGTTCTCTAATCATGTCTACCATTGACTTCTTAATTATGTCCAAGCCATGGAAGGTTACCATTATATTTCAATATATCTGATAAACCATTTAAGGAGGGGCATTTGTATATGGTAATTCAATATTATGAGTGTATTTTTGTGGCCACCTAGGTTGGACGAACCATCCAATGAATCTAAACCTATTTTGTCTTGAATCAGTTTTTGTAACTGCTCGGCTACCAAAGAAGAGACAAGGATAGGTTGGCTATGGGTATTTAGAGGTGTGTCTGAGCCCACGACCTATTAGAGAGTAAGAGTCTTTGACTTAGATTTATAAATTTTAAAACTTCGATCTTGTCTTGAGTTGCAGCCCTTCACATTTTGGCAATCTCAAAAATAATGAATAGCCTCTAATATTTATAAAAGAAAAGAGGAGATACAGTAAATGGGTTCAACCAGAGATAAAGGAGAGGGGTCGACCAAGAATATATAGAAGGGAAGAGTATTCGGAAGGCGTAGATATTGAAGTTAGAGAGTGTTGAAGTCTTGTGTATGCATGTACATAGTGAAAAAGTTTGGAGGAAGAATTCAGCCTGTATGTATGCAGATTCGTGTAGGGTGTCAGAGGAGAAAATAGAGTGTGTTATAGATAAGTAGAGGAATTAGGCAGATTGTTTGTGTGTAGGAAAAAGGCCATTGAAGACCACAAATTCAACTTCAACTGTATTTGTAATTTTGTAATGGTTGATATTTTATTTGTATTTAGGTTTTCAACCTCAATAAAATTTGAAAGTCTTTGTTATCACAATATTTATGTTTGGCAGAGTATACCTTTGAGGTTTTGTTATTTTATGAACCTTGTGAGTGAGGAAGAGAGATTTTTTTTGTTTTTGCAAGAGTGGAGAATCATCTTTGCATCAAGTAGTCACATGGGTTGATACAAGATTCTTCATTGGTTTGTAGATTGAGGAAATTTGTCTATGGACTCAAAAAATCACCATGATCTTTGTATGCCAATATGGACTCCTCTCAATCAAATTATTACATAATGATTCCACTCAAATACAAATGTCTACATCTTGAGATAGGATGACTCTCACTTATTTCTAATTCTTTATGTTAATGACTTGATCATTACAAGGAGCTCATCACCCATCATTGGAAGAGTTAAATTTTCTTTGCATGATAGGTTTTCCATGACAAAATTGGGCTTATTATATTACTTTCTTGAGATCAAGATCACTTGGTCTTATTTTGGTCTTAGACCAAGTATGCTCTTGATCTTCTAACTCCATTTCACATGGCTAATTATAAGCCTATCATGACGAGCCCTTGCTACCTATAGTCAAGATTGAGGCTCAGTGTTCCACTCTACTTTTTGATGCCACATTGTATCATCAACTTGTGGGCAGCCTCATTCAACTCAAGCTTGCCCAAACATATCATATGTGATTAACATGGTTTCATGATTTATGAAGGAACCACATGATCTCCACTAAAAAGCTACCAAACACATCTTTCACTTTAAAAAAAGGCACCCATAGGTAAGGGATTCACTATGCAGTAGGTACATGATTAAAATTGATCAAACATATAGATTATGATTGGGTTAGTGATCTTTATTATCATTAATCCACATTTGGCTATAGATTTCACTTTGGTTTTGGCCCCATTTATTAGCAAAGAAAGAAGTTTTTAATTCTTTTTCTTTAACTATGATTAACTATTGGGTGGGTTTTTTATGTAACAATGAGGCTCTTTGGTTTCAAAATTTATTCTTATTGAGTTTGGTATCTCATTTTCTTAGCCATTTGTCATCTTTTGTCACAACCAAAGTGCCATTTAGATCTCAAAGAACTTGCTTCATCATCAACAAACCAAATGCTTCAAGATCCATATGCACTACATTAGGGAATTTATACATGAGCAAGTCATTGACTTTTAGTATTGTCCTACATTGGAGTAGGTTGCAAGTATCTTCTCCAAAACCTTCATTAAGAGAAATTTACATCCTTTGTGAGCTCTCTTGGGAGTGTAGGACACTATTCCTTTGAGGGAGTCACATAGCCCTTCTCTCTTTATCCTCTCATGGGGGGAGTTTTTTCCTTGAAGTTTTCTCTTTCTCTTCTTTTGGGGGAATCATTTTGTATGTGTACCTAAAATGGCGACATATCTTCCAAGACCCATCTATCCATCTCGACATACCCACAAAATTTGTGCTTATGAGCGTGTGTTGGTGCATTATTTTCTTTTCTTGAATTTAGTTTATTTCCTTTATTGAATATTATGCACCTAGAATAGGATAGCCTTACTTAGGTAGGTATCTACTAGGGTAGGTGGGTGAAAGTTTAAAGTTGTGTAACACTTTTATAAAGGAAATGACCAACATTGATCTAACTTTTTAACTAAAATCATTGCAAAGAGATACATATGTTTTGAATTTTGAAATGATGTAAATGAATAAAATGGAAATTTTTAGTGTATTTTGTGTTAGTATTTTAAAATATTAGAATGTGTTTTTTTGTAAAACTGACACTATAATTTAGTTGTTGATAAAATGTTGAAAAATAAGATTAGGTGGGACATTACTCTTTATATATCTAGTAATATTTTTCCTTCATTTGTTTGGGTATTTATAACATGAAACTTTAGTGCATGGATTATTTTTTCCCACATTTTGACAAATATATATTTTTAAATAAATCTTGGAAATTGTGTGTAACAAAAACACAATTGTTTCGATGGGATGTAACTTTTTGTCTTAGCTATTTATCCAAAATAGGAAAAATTATATCATCTTGACATGGAATCTTTCATTTAGTGCATCATATTTTTATTTATTTTTAATAAACTTAAATTTTTCTTGACATGACAATCAACATTATATTTTGGTGTTAATGACCTACTTTTAGTAAAAAATAAATAAATAGAAACACTAATTGAAATATTTTTTAAAAAATTACAAACCATACTTATAGATCTAAAAAACGTATTTTTAGATAATTTAGAAAGGATTATTTACATGAGTAGGAGGTACTAGAATATCAAAAAATTTAAATATTTTTTTTATAATTAGTCCCAAAGTGATACTACATATGTATTTAGTAGACACTTCTAGTTCGAAAAGTTGTGGCTCAGATCTAATTTAGATAGAATGAATCCATCTATCTAACATATGTTTCACCAAAACCACTTTTTAGTTGGAAATGCTTAAATTAATTTATGCTAATAAGTTGACTTGAAGTGTGACAAAACTTTGAACTTTCATCCATGTTGTACTTTTATCATGTGACTTGTAATTTCTTTATTAAGTGGAGATATTATGCATAAATTTGACTACATTTCCTTTATCCATATTGGTTGTACATTCACATCTCTTGGTAATGTATCCTATATACATCATATTCAAGTAATGTATTCCTCTCATATTCAAGTATTCTTATTATATTGTATCCTTTGATTAGAATACAATTTATTCTATCATATTGATCTTCTAAGTTCTTTGTGCTTTCCTTTAGGTTTTCTTGATCTTGGGTGGCTATCTCTATAACCAAATCATATAGTCTCCTATATATTTAAACCTTCAATTTTTGTATTGGATATTCATAACGAAATAAAAGGGTACAAATGACACTTTTTAAGATTTTATTAGAAAAAAATATAAGAAATTTAGGTAAGAAATACCTAAATTTTTAAGAACATCGAGATCAAAATAAAAGAGTGTAGACGCCTGAAAATGGTCACAACCACTTTCATCTATTTCTGTAATCCAAATCTATTCACCTACATCACTCTATTCGATCTAAACATTAATTAAATAATTTTTAATTATTTAATTAATTTATTCCTTGCCTTCCCCCTTCACCAAAAATCAAAATATTTTGCAACTATAGTTCACAATTCATTTATCAAAAATTAAATAAATATCCATATTTATTTAATTCCCTATTTTGTCCACTTTTGATTACTTTTAGTAATCATCATTATTTTCCTCTAAAACATGTGCATTAGAATTAATTTTAATTAATTCTCAATTACAAACCCCCATGTTTTTAGAAGTCCACTTGTAATTCAATGTATATGCATGTACATGACAAGTGGTACATTGGAAGCATGGTCAAATCTTTAAAAATGTGTACGCTTGTCCTATTTCTTCATATTTATTTAATTCCCTATTTTGTCCACTTTTGATTACTTTTAGTAATCATCACTATTTTCCTCTAAAACATGTGCATTAGAATTAATTTTAATTAATTCTCAATTACAAACCCCCATGTTTTTAGAAGTCCACTTGCAATTTAATGTATATGCATGTACATGACAAGTGGTACATTGGAAGCATGGTCAAATCTTCAAAAATGTGTACGCTTGTCCTATTTCTTCATATTTATTTAATTCCCTATTTTGTCCACTTTTGATTACTTTTAGTAATCATCATTATTTTCCTCTAAAACATGTGCATTAGAATTAATTTTAATTAATTCTCAATTACAAACCCCCATGTTTTTAGAAGTCCACTTGTAATTCAATGTATATGCATGTACATGACAAGTGGTACATTGGAAGCATGGTCAAGTCTTCAAAAATGTGTACGCTTGTCCTATTTCTTCCATCCCACTCCAAGTGTCACTATTCATGCAAATTTAAAATTCCATGTGGCACTATTCATGCACTATTCGTCCAATTTTTAATTCCTCACAAAATCCAAACCATGCCATTTCATAAATGAGGCCTTACATATCATACACCTAACCAATCTTGGCCATTCATGCATTCAAACCTTCAATCTCATCCATTGATCATCCCTTGAATCTTGGAGCAATTTTCTCAACCATTCTCATCATGTCATTTGTACAATTCTCCTTGCTTGAGGATCCTCAAGCAATTTGCACCCTTGATCTTTCAATTCAATCCTACCCCTTCATTTCCATCCTCAAAAATCTATAAATTGAGACCCTCAACTCCATTTTTCATAAGTCATCATATACAAAGAAATTCTGCTAGTTTGAGTACTAACATCAAATAGAGCTTAGGCTAATTTTAGTTTATAATAGCTCTAGATCATTATCTTTAGGACATATCAGTGATAGTGTGCTTAGATAGGGTGCAATTTACATAGATAGTGCATTAACAATTAGGTCCAATCTTGAGGTCCCTTGGACTAGGGATTGGGAGCTAATTAGGACATTTAGCCCTCATTTAGGAATCCCATCTTCATTGTTGGAAAAGAGCATCCATTACTAACTCTAGTGTCTACAATGACATTAACATCCCACTACAAGACTTTAGCACCCATTGTAAGACTATAGCACCATAGTGTTAGACACTCATGTAGAATACTAGCTCTATCATTGACTTTCATGTCCTTACTTAAAACTTTCCAAGAACCATTTTTTAATATGTCAAAATCTATTTTCAATCTCATATTTCATACCAAACATGTTTTTCTATCCACATTCTTAGTTTTTTTTCAATAGCTTAGAGTAATTGCAATTTCTATTCCTAGAGCTCTCATGATTTACTATAATTAGCATATATCTTATTAGAATATGTTGTGTTGAATAATTATATAATTCTTACACACTTTATATAGTAATTACGTATAAAGATAATTTACACCTCATAAACATTAAGGTAACCTAAAATTTATCTTCCAAGTACATCAATCCTATGTGTCATAGGGGAAGCAAAAATGAAAATTTTGATCAATGATAAGGCTTCTACTAATATTGGATTACTTAACCTACTAGATCTTGTGATAAAGTATTTGGTTAGGTTACGTAATGTGAGTTTAAATGTACCCTAAATGCATCCCAAATTTATATGAAAAATTAGGTACATCCATTTTATGTACAATTAATTTAGATTGACCTAATGTGATGAGTTGTTATGTTATCACTGAGTTTCTTTTAGATGTGTTTAGATATTACTGATGTGTATGTTGATGTGTTTGATCTAGAGGAAGATGAAAATATATGAGAGAAGGTTTTAAGAGATGGGTGGCTAAATAAATAACAAGTGTTAGAAGAGACATACTAGCTTGGCAATATGAGCATCAAAGGCATGCATAATTACTATTATGGAATTTGATACCCACTATGAGGGTGGCTAGGTAGAACAACATTCTCTTTTCCTTTTCTAGTCTAAGGAAAACTAACAAGGATGTGTTCTAAGAGTCACTTGGTGAAATCTATCTAACTCCTTTACTTCTTTCTATTTTATTGGATGAATGGCTAGATAGCTCATGAGAGATAGATTAGTGTTTGAGAAAATTGTCTTAGGTTTAAATGAAAATAAATATTTGACAAAGTATTTTTATAAAATATTAATAACATGTGGAGGAAATATAAGGAAATCATTGATTCTATCTCACAAGGGTGTATCTAATGGAATCATAGGAGCTAGATAATTTCAAAGAGTTTTCTTCAATAGAATAATAATCTAGTTGATGTAGATATTGTCTATTCAAGTCAAATTCGTGTGTACCCTACAAGTCATAAGGTTTACAACAATTGGGTAAAAAATCCCTAGATTTTTTTAGATGAATTCAAGAAGTCACTTGGTTAATGCCTCACATAAATAATTGGCATGATTGGTAAACTTTTATGTCATCATGCTTTCTTTGATTGTTTTAAATACTCACCCAATGGACATCAAAATAAATTTGCAACATTAGAGAAATAACAATGGGAAGGGTGATTTTCCTCTTCATTTGAGAAGAGAAACTCCCTTGTAAGATGGGGTATTTTGAAGCTTTTCTATACTTTTTACCAAAAAGTACAAAAGGGAAAAATAAAATAAAAAGGAAAGAAAATGAGAAGGGGAAGAACAGAGAAACCCTAGGTAGATTAGATATGGATAACTATTTGGGATTGTTCAGCACAAATGAGAAAATAAAGAATGGAAAAAGATATGAAAATAGAATTCAGAGTTTAACAAATATACACCATAGTGACATGATTTTAGAAATTAATGAGATGCGGAGATTTAATAAATAGAAAAATACAGTTTAATAAACCCACATAAGAATGATTACTTGGAATTGAATCAGATTTGCAAATTACAAGGGAAGGATCCTAAGAAATAATAAAAACAAATTATAAAATAAGAAAAGATAATGCTCAATTGTTAGATTGAAAATTAGAGTCTTGTCAGAGTTATATTATTCCTCAAATTTTCACAAAAGCACCTCGTCCTTGTACAATTTGTTATATACTTGGCCAAAGTGGTAACCAATACTAACCCTCTATAATCCCTTCATAAATGATACAATTTTATATTTTATAGAGAAAGTATATTCACTTTCCCATACAACCATTTCATTTTCCCCTTTGAACTTTCTAAAATATTTAAAATAAAATACAAAGCCCCAAAATAAGCATATATTTACTAGCTCATTTAAAATAAATACATTACAAACATTAATAAGGATGAATTTATAAAAAAGAATATCAAGTCCTAGTTAAAATTTGATGTGCAAACAATTGTCGTAGCATTTCATCGAATATTTGACATGTAGATGATCCTTATTGAAGCATTTCAACAAATGATCGGCATGCACTATCAATGTCTTGCCTTTACCTCATATAGATGAGTTAGTTGTTGAAGTACATTTCCATCTTGGAGTTCCTCATCCTTGTAAAGTTTTGTAATTGTGTTACCATCATATTTTTCACAATAAGGGAGTCATGGTAGTTTTGACAATTTTGTTCTCACTTTTAGTCCTTGAAAATATATCATTCAAATGTTTTGAACACAATTGTGTAAACATTTACAGTTATGAATAACTCAGGTTTTCTATCTTCTTTTCTTTCTTTTTTGATAATTCTCCCAATGTTGCCAATAAATATCATCCTTGTTGATCCCAAGCATGTGAGTTTCACTGTAGAGATTCCTCAAGATTGAACTATGTTTTCCAACATCTTCAAAGGATAATTTGCAATGTTCTTGATCATGAATAGGGCGGTTAGTTTCATTATCATTAATCTAGACCAAAATCTGTAATGTTCTTGATCATGAATAGGGTGGCTAGTTTCATTATCATTAATCTAAAACAAAATCTTGATTTCCTTCTTAAAGTGCAAGACTAAGCACACTAGAGATAGTCAAGCAACCTCAATCTCCCTGTAGTTGTTTGTCGTGCTTAACAAGATTCATCGGTGAGCTTGAAAGAGAGTCCACAAATATCTTTAGACAAACCATGATCTTATTCAACAGATTCTCAAAAATTAGAGAATCTACTCAACGCTACCATTATCGTCATAATGCTATGTAATGTCCAACAAGTTTTCCAAGTCGTGTAACAACCATTGACCTTTCTTTTTTATTTTTCTTTTCTTTTGCATATAAATTTGTCTACATTCATAGAACACGTGTATGCCAAAAGTTTCAATGGAATACGTATCTTGAGATTATCCAGAGCTAGAAGAGCCTTCAGTCCTTAACATATAGTTTAGGTTCTATACGAATTAGTAATCTCAATCACTGAAGAAGATTCTGTAAAAATATTGTTCATTTTCATCAAATCCCTTGATAAAGTCTATGTCTTCTAAAATTTTAGTTTTATAATTACTCCAAATTATGCCATCTTCCTATTTAATTCTCCATAAATCCTTTGGTTCTCAGTTTGTTCAATGAAACCAGAATCAAAATGTTTGCAATGGTTAGCAGGTCTGTTCATCATTAGAGCTATTGACAATGAAAATGGAGGAGGATGGAAATACACCATAAACGCTATTTGACTTGAACACGGCATATTAGAGCGTAGTCTATGAACTCGAGCATTTTTGGAAGAATATCTGGTTTCTATTACTTCACCTCATATGCAAAAGTTTTGCATTGCTTCTGATACCCAAACCTTATCCATTTGTAGGGCTAACGAACATGATAACTTATATCATTATACCAGGTTTTCGCATACTGTATTCAAGATTTCATATAAATTGTCTAATAACATTATTTACATAAGTGTATGAAACCTGAGATCGTCTTCATTTTCTTTAAACCGGTGGCAATGCCTTAGAACACAGAATTTAAACACAATTACACATGTTGACACAAACACGATAACAAGAATTGATACTTCTGTAAAAATCTTGTCTCAAAATTTATGGCTCAATTACATAACAATTGTTTTGATGAAGTGTGCATGTTTAAGCTAGTGGGCAATGTCAAAGGACCCTTGGTCTATTGGTGAAATTGAAGGTTCTGAATGAGCCCACCAGGGATCAAGTCTTGGTTAGTATAAGGTCCTGACACCATAAGGGATGAGTCCGGAGTCATGCCCTCTAAAAAATTTGGTGGAATGGATACCCCTCAATCCTTTCCTTGACTCTTAGTCAAAATAAATAATCTCCATTAAAAAATAAAAAATAAAACTAGTACCCAACACCCCAAAATTGTATAAATACCAAGCAACCCTCAACAAAGATCCATGTTTAATATTCTAAAATCTTGAAGTTCCCTTTAAAAATTTTCAATCCCCCTCCTTTTACACGCCGACTCAATAAGAGATATGGAATGATATTTGAATTTGGTTCTGGATTTGGACACTCCCCACCGGGGTAATACGAGTGTCGTAGCTTGCTTTGTTTCTTCCACAGCTCTGTTAATTTCTTCAAGCAGATCTTGAGCAGCTGAGTCAGACAATCCCTACATTATAACAATAGTTTTCAAAAAAAAATTACAAATCATTGAAATGGATGATGTTTAAATAGAATGCGATTGGACTGATTGGACTGATTGATAAAAAAATACATACATCCACTATTGCCTGCGAGTAACCCTGAGCCTCCTTTCTAATCTTTGCTATAAAAGCTTCAGGAGATAATTTGCGCCAGTGGAGCACAGATTGTTCAGGATAATCATTTGAAGGGTGATTTAACTGCCTTGCATTTTCTTTGAAGTGAAATACGGCTTTGTCATGAGCTCTGGAGGCGGCTCCTTTCGTGAAAAAAAAGCTAAGAAATATTTTCTTTGAGTTCACCCTAAAAAAACACATACATGTGATACTTCTGTACATGTTATTTAAATGGGAAAAGACATTAAAAAAGTAGCATACTCACTTTATATAGCCTTCCCATCTCTTTTTGTGTTTATTAAAGGAAACGCCTAATGTTTTTGTGGATTTGGTAAATTGATTCAGTGGTTGAGCTTCAGTAGAAGTTGAACCTTGTTGCTGGCCAGCATCCATTAATGTTTCTTGTGAGTTTGCTAATATAGCTGCAGCAGCATCGGAGAGAATATGTAGATTGTAAAAAGATTTAGAACCCATTACAAGAGGTTAATTTACTCTTGCAGAATACTCTCAACTAATCAAAATAGATTGAGCTCTCTCAAATATAAGATCTCGAATTTATTTCTGTACTATAATCTTAGAGCCCACGTGATATCAAAGTCATGGGAAGCCTTAAAGCGTGATTGCATTTGGCCCACGGTCCACAAGCCTCCCCCTAAGGCGTAAAGTACGGCAAGGTCTTAATCACAGTGTTGAAAATACTAACCAGGTAAAAGGTGTGATTATATATTTTTGGTATGCATTGTTTGACGATGATGTTTTAGCAGACTCGTTCACAGCTGCAGACCGATTCCTTTTTAACTGATTTTGGCATTTGCTTTCTAGAGACGTAAAGTATTCAAATTTTATGGTATGCTAGGTTAAACCTTGGCATAAAAAAATAAAAATGTGGAATGAGAGTTTAAGGGTAACGATATTAAGGAAAAATGTTACATTAAAAATTGAAATATTATGTGGAAAGTTTGAAAAGAAAACATTTTTCAGAATTGAAGTTAATTCGTGTTTGCATCTTTTGGGGTGCAATGGGTAATGCTTACAAGAAAATTTGAAAATTTTATAATAGTGATTTTTATTTTTTGGGTTGCTTATTAGTAATTGTTTTCAATTGATTGAATTTGTAATGTGCTGTATCTATTTGTATTTTTTTAAATATCTTTTTATATGTTATTTTATTAATTTTTGCGTGATCTTTCAGACTAGATAGAAGAATGCAGAAGGGATTTTTAGTTTTCCTACAGATGTGTTGTGGAACATACAATATAGAGCATATAATGCAAACCCAGAAAAGGTACAATAGATATGGAGAAAATAACCAAGACCCAGATAGCAGAATAGCCAAATATTAATTACTATCACATACTCATGTGCAGAAATACAACTTCATGTTTATGCTGTTGTCGGTCCAGCTAGTGGGTATGGCTAGAAATGCATCAAATCTCCAAGAAATGATAAACAATGTCATCCAAGAGTTATCAGCTAGATATGAGGCTCAAACACCCACAAAAAAGCAAATTCTAAAGTACCCACAAAGAGGAAGGGAGTTAAAATGCCCACACGTCACTCCTGGAGGTGTACAGCCTTTGCTGGGAGTGATGAACAGCAACAATGCACACTCAAATACCTCTCTGCAACTCTTCAATACCATCAGCTAAAACAAATAACCTTAGGAAGATAAAGCAATCAATCCTTAAAATCTTATCAAATAAACTCCAATGAAGCACAAAAAACCTTCGGAAGATAAAGCAATCAATCCTTAAAATCTTATCAAATAAACTCCAATGAAGTACAAGAATGAATACTGGATGTATCCATCATCAAAGCACCGTTGGGTGGTATTGCACACCTATAGAATGCTACTACTCAGGGAGGTTTTCGTCTCTAAGAGCCTCTAGTTCGAATCCCTTCAAACCCTAGAGCCAAAGCTCCAAAACCCTAGCAAGGGAAATCTCAAAGAGAGAAGAAAATAATAAACCAAGCATATACAAATGAGAGCATTTTTCCTCCTTTTATACTTTTCCAACGGGGAGTCTCTAAAATCGTTTTACATATGGGATAAAACATGAGAGGGAAAATACATTTTAAAATATTATAATTCTCTTTAATTATTTTCTCAACATCACCCTTAAAGTCCCCTCTTTTAAAACAACATTAAGTTGTTGAACCTAGGCACCAATATTAAATAATAATGTTTAATTTACGGACTTTAAAACAGAGGCCAAGATGATGTCAGAAACCAATGATCTATAGCTCGTTGGAAAGGTCTTGACAAGATGAATCCAACCCCACTCTCAAAATCATGTTCTGGTGCCAATCCCAAACTTACTAAAAATAGTAAGTAATGGCCAAGAACAAACTGAGCCAACATAGAGGGTGCCAACTAGACCCACAAACCATCTGATAACTCCGAGCTCAGTGCAATGTCTATGAGAGCCAACAGCTGACTGCCAAGTTGCCTAATCAGTGCCAAACTACCACTTACTAAAAATAGCAGTGACCACCGGGGACCAAAGAGAACAAACCTAGAAAAACCCAAAAAGATTAACGACATGCAAGCAATTACTATAAATAGTAAGTATGGACAAATTGTCTGAAAACCCTTCAAAAAGTGTCAACTAGCTCCTCTGGATCACCCGAACATCCTGGTGACATAGAAATACTTCTCTGATTATGTTGTCACCAACCCAGAAAGTTAGCTCTGACTGAACTGCAAGAGAATCCGTAAATGGGGACATTACAGTCTGCTCTTCCCAAAGATTGCTTGTCCTCAAGCAACCTGCACTTGCACGCCCAGATTGAACTCCAGGATCCTAAATCATTTTAAAGAATGTCCAACAGCATCTTCACTGCATCTATTGGGTAGAGGTAAAACCATGCTCGGCATCAATGTAACTAGCTATCTCAGTATATGATGCAAAGGTAAATGGTAATAGCTGTTGAAGATCACTAGATCTCAAAGCTTCCTTTAAGAGGTATGCAAGGTGTTTATTATCATAAGCCTACACAAGGCTTCTCAAGGAACTGACATAGCCCTGGACCACACACTGGTGTCCACCCTCACAGGCTATTCAGCTTCCCAAAGGTGAGTCACTGCTCTAACCAGCCTTTATACACAGTCCACCTCCTAGGACATTAATCTACCTTTAAGAACTCTCAACTACTACCAATCAACTCTACTAATCAAGATCTTTATACTACCATCAACAAATGCTTGTTTAGAACACAACCATCATCAGGTCACTAAGTGTTACACTTGCAAGGATAGAGAATAGTAAATTGTAGCATGACTGTCATAAAAATAGGATTCTAGACTGGCTCACTCCTTATAGCCTAAGCATTGACTAAATCAGCATCCACTCCTCTACCAACAAGGATCTAAACACCACATACACCTACCAAGGATAGGACCAACTTGAGGTCTTTGACCCAAAAGATAAATTTTGTACTATACAGGACAGTGGACAGCAAATCTCTGTAAGACTGTCTTATGACAGTGCCAAAGGAAAAGACTACTTCCTTGTAGTTCTTAAGACTAACTCACACAACATTAACTCCTCAGTCCTTCATAAGACCATGCAGGCTTAATACACATCCCAAACATCCTTGAAGACTTCACAACCTTCCATAAAAGTACAAGACCGTACTCTATCACAGTGAACAAGGACAATTGTCTGCTTTTTGTGACAATAAACAGTTCTTCCCTTCTAGAGAATAATCTAGATTGAGGTTAGACAAAGGAAATATATCAAGGGCTCTAGCCCTGGACCAGTTGGACTCTTACACAGGTCTTTCTCCCCATTAAACACAGAAATCATCATTCATTTAATCAAGCATTTGACTATTTTTTCCTTCAGGCTGCTGTCCACCATTGGTTTCTTAACTAGTCACTGTGAGGACTAGTTAGATGCATGCCATACACCTTGCAGAGAGGAAGTTAACCTACCAACCATAGAAAACACTAAATATACTCTACCTTCCTCCATCCCACCAAGAAATGGCGATCATCTTCAGAGGACAGAGGAAGAAAGATGCATTTTGTCCAAAACCCTAGCTATGGAGGGTTTAAGACTAGTTTATACAAAATGAATTGAAACTTCCTTCACACAAGATGTCAAGAACTCTAATTAGGTGCAAATGAAAAGTATTTAACAACCCTAACACATTTTCTAAATTTTAGTTTATGAACAGTCCGTACCAGGCCGTACCAGCTGACTATCTAGAGTAAAAAGTAGAAAATCACTATTTTTGTCTTCTAAAACTCCTCTCTTTCATTCCCCTCTCGCATGTTTATACAAAGTATTGTTTATAGAAGGTTTTGCAACCTTTCCACTTCCCTACTGCCCGTACAACTGCCCATGAAGGC
This sequence comes from Cunninghamia lanceolata, assembly GCA_027924645.1. Lineage (NCBI taxonomy): Eukaryota > Viridiplantae > Streptophyta > Pinopsida > Cupressales > Cupressaceae > Cunninghamia > Cunninghamia lanceolata. The sequence continues at coordinate 2,563,033 of BSBN01000619.1, read as the reverse complement.
AGTGAATCGTTGGAAAATAACTTTTCTTCAAAAAACTAAGTTTCTAAAGGAGAAAACCTAGAAAATAGGTCTTAACAAACACTCTAGTGGACTAGTCAATTAAAATAGACTAAGTCCTTATTACAAACATAAAAATGGCTTTCAAAGCCTTAGGAAAAACCAAAATAACAAGATCACAAAAATGATATAGTCAAAAAAATGACTAAAACTGAAGCTCCTGCACCATACTCCCCCTGTGGGAAAAACTCAAGTCCCTTAAGTTGCCAATTGTTGAAGTGTCATGCCATGCTTCAAGATATCTGTTTCAGTCATCCAGGTGGCCTCTGAGTTAGGAAGATCCTTCCATTTCACCAAGTAGTCCTTATAGACACCTCTCCGAGTCTTCTTGATAACTTTGGAATCCAGAATGCACTCCAACTGTAAAGGTTTGCTTGGAGGCAAATCCTTGATCTAATCAGTATCTTCAGCCACCACATCTGATCCACTTTCACCAGGCAATGGAGGTCTGAAAGGAAAAAGATTACAAACATTGAAAATTGGAGAGATACCAAGGCCAGATGGTAACTCAATCTCATATGCATTTGGACCAAATTTGTGCACTATTTTGCATGGCCCAATCTTCTTCATCAGGAGTTTAATTGGCTGACCCTTTGGCAACCTTTCTTTCCTTAGATATGCCATAACTAAGTCACCAACTTTGAACTATACTTCTCTTTTCTTCAAATCTACCTTTTCTTTGTATTTTGTGACTGATTTTTCTAGTTGCAACTTGACTTGATCATGGACTGTTTTCATGGAGGTAGTAAACTCTTCACCAAGTGCACTCCTTCTATCCCAACCTTGGAGATCCTTCAGCTCAAGTGGCCCTCTTGGATGAAAGCCATAAACTATCTCAAAAGGACTTTTACCAGTGCTCCTATTCCTTGAATCATTGTAGGCATATTCAGCCTGACTGATAACCAAGTCCCATGCCAAACCATGTTCCTTTGTGAGGCATCTTAGAAGGTTTCTGAGTGACCTATTAACGACCTTAGTCTGACCATCAGTTTGTGGATGGTAGGCTGATGAGAAGGACAACTATATGCCCAACTTCTTCCACAAGGTCCTCCAGAAGTGACCTACAAACTTAGAATCTCTGTCAGTTACAATGGACAATGGCAAACCATGTATCCTTACTACCTCTCTGAAAAATAGACCTGCAACATGAGATGCATCATTTGTGCATTTACATGGCACAAAATGAGCCATCTTGTTGAACCTATCAACAATGACAAACACACTATCCACCCCTCTGGCTGTCCTGGGTAACCCAAGTACAAAATCCATGCTGATACTTTCCCAAGGTCTGTTGAAAATGGGAAGGGGTTGGTATAGACCTGCATTTGAAGACACACCTTTGGCTCTTTGACAGATTGCACAACTAACTACATACTTCCTCACATCTGATTGCACCTTTAGCCAAAAATAGAACATTGTGACTTGTTCTAGTGTCTTGTCTAAGCCAAAATGTCCTCCTAAAGAACCATTATGTTTCTCCTTGATGATGTTGTCTCGCATGGAGCACTTAGGGACACACAACAAATTGCCTTTAAACAAAAGGCCTTCCTGTAAAACAAAATCTGCATATTCTCCATGGAATGTGTTAGCCAAGTTCACACAAACATCATAAGCCTCTTTGAAATCAGAATCTTCTTTATATAGCTCCTTTAAACAGTCAATACCCATGCTTTCTAACTAAATTTCATGAACAAGAAGCAACCTCTTACTCAATGCATCAGCCACCTTGTTAGAGACACCTCTTTTGTGCTTAATTGTGAAGGTATAAACTTGTAGCTGTTCCATCCATTTAATATGTCTATGGTTCAATTTTTCTTGACTGTTAAGAAAGCTTAAAGCATGATTGTCAGTAAACACAATAAATTCTTTGGGCAGCAAATAATGTCTCCATTTCTTAAGAGCTTGCACCATTGCATAGAGTTCTAAGTCATAGGTAGAATACCTTTGCTTGGCTTCATTCAACTTTTCTGAAAAGAATGCCACTAGATGTCCTTCTTGGCTAAGAACAGCACCAATAGCTTGCTGACTTGCATCACACTCAACAACAAACACCTTATCAAAATTAGGGAATACTAAGGTAGGTAACTCAGCCACCTTTGTTTTCAACAACTCAAAACTATCATCAGCTTCCTTTGTCCACTGGAATCTACATTTGACTCCACCCTTGATGGTGTTGAGGATGGGAGCACTAATGTGACTGAAACCTCTGATAAACTTCCTATAGAAAGTCACCAATCCATGGAAACTTCTCACATCTCCCACTGTTCTTGGGGTAGGCCAACTGAGAATAGCCTCAACCTTAGAGGAATCCATCTTCAAACAGCCATTAGAAATGACAAATCCCAGGTATACAAGTTCAGTTTTCATGAACTCACATTTATCTAAGTTGATCATCAACTTGTGCTCATGTAGCTTCTCCAACACCTGGCCAACATGCTCTGCATGCTCTTCCCTTGGCATGTTGAAGATTAGTATGTCATCAAGATAAACAATAACAAATTTACCAATGAATTCAACTAATACCTCATTCATCAGGCACATAAACGTACTTGGTGCATTGCCAAGACCAAATGGCATAACAAGCCATTCATAAAGACCTTCATTGGTCTTGAAAGTAGTCTTCCATTCATCTCCCTGTCTGATCCGGATTTGATGATATCCAGATTTTAAATCAATCTTTGAGTAATAGCATGATCCTCCCAGATAATCCAAAAGATCTTCAATCCTTGGCATTGGGAATCTGTACCTTATGGTGATCTTGTTTATGGCCCTAGAATCTATCCATAGCCTCCACTTTGCATCCTTCTTAGGAGCAAGTACACTTGGAACTGCACAAGGACTTAGACTCTTCCTAATTAGCCCTTTCTCCAGGAGATCTTGAATTTGCCTTGCCACCTCTTCATTTTGCTGTGGAGTCAACTTGTATGCAGCCTTGTTAGGCAATGTAGCACCAGGTATTAAGTCAATTTGATGACTAATATCCCTCATGGGTGGTAAGGAGTTGGGAACTTCCTCTACCACAAGGTCTTGATACTTATCTAGAAGTTGCTATACTTCCAATGGAATCTCCTTCTATTTTTGTTCTTGATGATCTGTTCCACTCTTGGGCTTCATGACCAAGCCATACCCCTGATTGTCATTCTCCTTCAAGAGGTTTAGGAACTCTTTGCCATTCACCAACATGACACTGCTGTTATTTTCCTTTCCCCTGGGCTGCTCCAACAAAGGATCCATTTTGAATGCTCTTCCATTCTTGGTGATGACATAAGTATTCTTCTCACCATCATGCTGAGCTTTAACATCATACTGTCATGGACGGCCAAGAAGCAGGTGACATGCATCCATAGGGATGATTTCACATAGCACTTTGTCCTTGTAGTCACCAATTGCAAATTCAACCCAAGTTTGTTCCTCCACCATGAAATTTTAGTTCTTGTTCAACCAAGAAATCTTGTGAGGACTGATATGAGGCAGCCTTTTCAACTTGCACTTTTCAACCATCTCAATGGATACCACATTCTCAGTAGACCCTGAATCCACTATGATTTTGCAAAGTTTCCCATAGGCTAGACCTTGGGTTCTGAAAAGATTCTTTCTCTGAGGGGGCTCTTGCTTCAATGGCATCTTCAACATAGACCTTTTGATCATCATACTCTCTCCATCTAGAATAGGTGCAGCACTTCCCATTGGTGAATTCACACTTTCACAGTCATCATCTTTCACTAACTGATTTCTCTTCCCACTGTCATGAGAGTTGCTGGCTTTCCCTGGGCATTTGTTTATTGTATGGCCAACTTGGTTGCAGCCATAACATATTCCAATGAAGACTCCTGGTCCTCTACCTCCTCCGCCATTTCTGCCCCTGCCATTATGACTTCTCCAACCTCTGAAGCCTCCTCTATGCTCTGTTTCTGATTGTGTTTCTTGCTAACTATTATTTTCAGTTTTGTTGAACTATCCACGGCCAAAATTGCCTCTTCCTCTTTGGTTTCTGCCACCTCTACCTCTGGCACTTTGTTCACCCTTCCTTCTCAGCTTTTCCTCTACTCTGGAGGCCAATAAGAAACATTCATCCACTGTCTTTGGTAACACTAAACTGATCTCATCTTGTAGATTGTATTTCAGTCCATTTAGGTACCTAGCCACCATCCCTTTTTCATTTTCATTATGATTGGCCCTCATACTGAGTCTATGAAATTCTTCTATGTAGGCAGCTACATCCATGTCTTTTTGTCTCAAATTCTGAAATCTCCTTATGATTTGAATCTCATAGTTAGGTGGCATGAACTTGCTTCTAAGCATAGCCACCATTCTGCTCCATTTAGTGATGGGACTCTTCCCAATCTTCTCCCTCTCACTCTGCATATAGTTCCACCATACAAGTGCAGAACCTCTTAGCCTTGTCTTGGCAAACTTGACCTTTTTGTTGTCATTGAACTCCTTGTAATCAAAGAAGTTGCACATAGCTTCTATCCAATCGGTGAGAACATCTCCATCCAACTTGCCATGAAAAGTAGGCACATCCATCTTGGGATCACCACTGTCTCCATGAGCACCCTTAAGTGCATTCAAGAAGGCTTTCTGATCTGCAGACATACCCTGCTCCAGAGGATCCTCTTCTGCTTCTATTTCTTCATTTGTGTCAGAAGAACTTCCCTCTTCTTTGGTCTTGCCCTTAGACCTCTTCTCTTCTTGCAATTTTGCTTCTTGCAATCTTGCTTCAACCATCTCTTCCACCAACTTCTTGATGGCATCTTGACTCATTGTCTTGGGAGGCATTGTACTAGCCTCTGTTTCAATTTCCTCTTCTGACATACACTTTCTTTCAATCAGAATATTGGCTCTGATACCAATATGATGCAGAGGTAAATGGTAATAGTTGTTGAAGTTCACTAGATCTCAAAGCTTCCTTTAAGAGGTATGCAAGGTGTTTATTATCATAAGCCTACACAAGGCTTCTCAAGGAACTGACATAGCCCTGGACCACACACTGGTGTCCACCCTCACAGGCTATTCAACTTCCCAAAGGTGAGTCACTGCTCTAACCAGCCTTTATACATAGTCCACCTCCTAGGACAACAATCTACCTTCAAGAACTCTCAACTACTACCAATCAACTCTACTAATCAAGATCTTTATACTACCATAAACAAATGCTTGTTTAGAACACAACCATCATCAGGTCACTAAGTGTTACACTTGCAAGGATAAAGAATAGTAAATTGCAGCATGACTGTTATAAAAACAAGATTCTAGACTGGCTCACTCCTTATAGCCTAAGCATTGACTAAATCAGCATCCACTCCTCTACCAACAAGGATCTAAACACCACATACACCTACCAAGGATAGGACCAACTTGAGGTCTTTGACCCAAAAGCTAAATTTTGTACTATACAGGACAGTGGATAGTAAATCTCTGTAAGACTGTCTTATGACAGTGCCAAAGGAAAAGACTACTTCCTTGTAGTTCTTAAGACTAACTCACACAACATTAACTCCTTAGTCCTTCATAAGACCATGCAGGCTTAATACACATCCCAAACATCCTTAAAGACTTCACAACCTTCCACAAAAGTACAAGACCGTACTCTGTCACAGCGAACAAGGACAGCAGTCTACTTTTTGTGGCAGTAAACAGTTCTTCCCTTATAGAGAACAATCTAGATTGAGGTTAGACAAAGGAAATATATCAAGGGCTCTATCCCTGGACCAGTTGGACTCTTACACAGGTCTTTCTCCTCATTAAACACAAAAATCATCATTCATTTAATCAAGCATTTGACTGTTTTTTCCTTCATGCTGCTGTCCACCATTGGTTTCTTAACTAGTCACTGTGAGGACTAGTTAGATGCATGCCATACACCTTGCAAAGAGGAAGTTAACCTGCCAACTATAGAAAGCACTAAATATACTCTACCTTCGTCCATCCCACCAAGAAATGGCGATCATCTCCAGAGGACAGAGGAAGAAAGATGCATTTTGTCCAAAACCCTAGCTATGGAGGGTTTAAGACTAGTTTATACAAAATGAATTGAAACTTCCTTCACACAAGATGTCAAGAACTCTAATTAGGTGCAAATGAAAGGTATTTAACAACCCTAACACATTTTCTAAATTTTAGTTTATGAACAGTCCGTACCAGGCCGTACCAGCTGATTGTCTACAACAAAAAGCAGAAAATCACTATTTTTGTCTTCTAAAACTCCTCTCTTTCATTCCGCTCTGGCATGTTTATACAAAGTATTGTTTGTAGAAGGTTTTGCAACCTTTCCACTTCCCTACTGCCCGTACAACTACCCATGAAGGCAGTGAATCGTTGGAAAATAGCTTTTCTTCAGAAAAACTAAGTTTCTAAAGGAGAAAACCTAGAAAATAGGTCTTAACAAACACTCTAGTGGACTAGTCAATTAAAATGGACTAAGTCCTTATTACAAACATGAAAATGGCTTTCAAAGCCTTAGGAAAAACCAAAATAACAAGATCACAAAAATGATATAGTCAAAAAAATGACTAAAACTGAAGCTCCTGCACCAGTATAGAACAATCTGCTAGACATAGGAACCCTTGGGTCCCAAAGCCAATATGGAAGTCTGCCATACACATCACCTATTGACTTCCACTGCGCTACTCTGATATAATCTTCACCATGCAGAGGGTGGTGAAGCAACTCAACAGAATCCAACTAAATTGACATGCCAAACCTATCACCACCTGGATCCCAACACATCAGAACCTCACATCCATCAATCATGAAGAGGTAAGTAAGTCTTGAAGTGTCTGAACCACACCATCCCCTATCATCCCCTACAAAACTCCTATGGATGTGCTGACTATCCAACATAGGTGCTGGAAGATATGAAACTACTCCTCTCAAATCGAGGGAATGATATAATTCTCCTCCATCACCATTGTAAAAACTAAACATGCCATCATGCTTACTGACACTGCAACCTCTCTAAATCCATCTCTCCAATGGAAATTTTTGAGACAAAGAAGTTGCAAACTCTGTCTGATACATATCACCATGATGGTACTCTGATCTCTGATCCTCCAAGTGATCCTTTGAATGTGTCTGATTCAGTCACTCGTAAACTCTAGTTCCATCTTCTATAGATGGCAACCCTTCATCCCACAAGGGATGATATAAATCCTGAGCCAATCCACACTTATGGATCATCAGGTCATCTGTGTGTGGACTAAAGGAGAAATGATGAGCACTCCTCACAATGTAATCAAGATAAAAAGCACCTGCCTGTGTCAAAGGTTGACCATCATAGTTATGAGGAACACACTCCTCATCACTCGAATCAGAAGATGGCTCATGTCTCTGATCCTAAATAGCTAATTGGGTAGATACTCTGCAAGTCCTCTCCGCATACCCAATAGCAAAGTCTCGATCTGAAAGCTCAATTGGAGGTACTCTGATTTAATCCACTCCATGGCATGCTAGATAGTTCACAAATTAGATGTATATGTGCCAAGTACTACCCCTATCTGCCTCTCCTCCAATTCTATTGTCCCCCTTAGCTGATCTCACCATCCTTGCGGCTCAATAAGTTATCTATCACAATCAGCTGCATAGGATGCAAACTTTGATTTGCTTCCAGGAGAGGGAAACAAATCAACGTGAGAACCGATCACACCACTGGGTGTTGCCCTACATATCTCCTGTGAAAATGATGAAGTAGTGTGGTGATCTGTCACACAACTCATTGGAAATTTCACTACTACATCACAAGAGCCATCAATCATCTTCTCTGCATCACCTGAAATGGGACTAACCTCAGGAACACCTAGTGCAACATATTGTTCCCTACTACACTCATTCAAAACAATCATCCCATCTGTGTCACCCACACTAGTAACTAAAAGGGATGTAGCCACATCCTCCACATACTCATTACCACCATCCGTGGATGTATGCTCATCATCACTCGTTGCCATAGATATTTGAATTGTTGTTGTAGGTGATGAAGACTGCGCTAAGCTCAACTCCACGGTAATCTCATCTATCCGTAGCTTTGACTCTTGAAGGGTTGTTTGAGTGCTCTTCAAAGAGTTTGTGGTAAACTCAAGTTCATAGGTGAGATCATCGACTCCTCTTCCTTTCCCCTTAGAACATCATGATAAATACCATCAAGCCTGAGAAGATGATCTCTATCTGATAACAGCTATAGGTAATTATTCTTCATGATCCCAACTGCATCTCTAAGTGCTAAAATTTAGCAAGGGAAAGTCCTCCATCATCATGTTCCTCCATCTAAGGAGTACCCCAACCAAAGGTTGCCAACATCTGTCTAGCAACATCAAAATGTTCCAAAGCTGTAGCAATCATATTGTCATTAACCTTCAATTGCCTAGTCAAATGATGATGCCCCTGTGACGAACCATCTCCACACCAATCTTTCAATTTGTGATCTGCATTATGGAAAGAGGCTGAATCATCATCACTCACCGATTGGTAAGCATCCTTATGTGTGCTATCAGCCCTGCACACTTCCTCAATGAAGGTACTGCTATTATGTACCTCATAGGATGGCTCCATGACATGATAGAAGCTATAGATTAGACATAATCGTCTCATACTACTACCTTCCAATGTAGATGCATGCACAACCAAAGATCTATCCTGGGACCCATCATCAACAAGTAAATCTTTTGATTTTTCCTCCCTTCTAAGGTCTAATTTGCAAAATTAGACTTGCTGCAGCTTGAATATGCAGCACAACCAAGCTGAGTGTCATGCTCTATCTAAAATTATAAATCTTCTCCCGGATCCCATACCCAGTTATTTTTCCCAAGTGCAATGCTACAACCGGAAACAACTCTATCATCCAACTCCAAAGGTGGATTGTCATATGTCAACACCCATCTCAAGTAATGGGTGAACAAAAATCACCACAAATTTATTCTTGCAATCATAATCATGCAAAGGAAATGAATTGTTGTTATTACAAATACTAAAATCAGAACCTTCATACCTATCATCAATGACTCCAATGCTATCCCAAATCACCTGTACCTCTTTGTTATTATCCTCAACAGTGAACTGTGAATCTAAATCAACAAGGCTACAAGGTCTCTATTCAGGATCAGCTACATGCAATGTGAAATCAGATTTGTTCTCAAAATCAAGAACACCACCTATATCATCATTCCCTGTTTGATAAGCATCCTGATGGGTGCTATCAACTAACCCTTTTGAAAGGTCACTTGGTTCTTCAAGTTGCAAGGGAAATGAATCATTTTCTTCATTACTCTAGTCAAAGGTTATGGCAACATCAAATTTGTCACCCATGGCTCATTTAAAATCTTTATCCGCATACCTTTCACCTATGTCCTTTGAGGACTTAAAACTTTCAGCACCAATGCCCTCAGGCTTGCTTGCAAAGTCACCTTCTAGTAATCTATCAATCATTTTTAATTCCTTCTTAGAAGTAGTAACTTCAAGATCTTTATCAAAGCGAGGCCCATCTTCACAAATTTCTGTTGTAGTCTCCCCTAAATCAGCAAGTTCCTCTTTGCATGTCTCTTGATTAGTGATCTTGTTTTCACCATACAAAGGATTAGACTCATTCTTTCCAGTTATCAGGTCTTCTTTGCTCTTATCATGACTTCGCTGCAATAAATAGGTGGTAGGAGTTTCTATTTCACATTCCTTATTGTTCCCATCTCCATGGTTCCTGTCTCTATTACTATTCCTTTTTCTGTCATTGTTGTTGTTGCTATCAATATCAGGTTTCCTGTGGAAAAAATTGGTTATCACCTAATTCAATTAATTAGACTGATGTGCCATCATCTGTTTCAATTGATTAGAATGTTGTCATATCATTCTCAGATCCTCTCTGAGTCCTTCCCAATCTTCATCATCCATTTCCTCCAAAATGCTGCGTAGAACCCTCATTAACTGCAGAAGGTGTTCAAGTTTCCTATTGGTACTGAACCTGTCCATGTCTTTAAATACTCATGCAAGTGTTGATCACCCACATGCAAAGCTAAGTTGTATGTCTTATATTTTCATCTGCATGTCTAAATATAACCTCACAGGATGGCAAGATCTTTAGCTTTGATACCACTGTAATGTGTCGTACCTATTTGTATTTTTTTTACAATATTTTTATGTGTTATTTTATTAATTTTTGTGTGATCTTTCAGACTAGACAGAAGAATGTAGAAGGGGTTTTCAATTTTCCTGCAAATGTGTTACCGGAACATACAATATAGAGCATATAATGCAAACACAGAAAAATTACAATAGATATGGAGAAAATAACAAAGAACCAGATAGTAGAATAGCCAAATATTAATTACTATCACATACCCATGTGCAGAAATACAACTTCATGTTTATGTTGTTGCCGGACCAGCTAGTGGGTATGGCTAGAAATGCATCAAATCCCTAAGAAATGATAAACAATGAACATCCAAGAGTTATCAACTAGATATGAGGCTCAAATGCCCACAACAAAGCAGATTCTAAAGTACCCACAAAGAGGAAGGGAGTCAAAATGCCCACACGTCACTCCTGGAGGTGTACAGCCTTTGCTGGGAGTGATGAATAGCAACAATGCACACTCAAATACCTCTAAAAATCTTCTAAAATCTGTAACTCTTCAATACCATCAACTGAAACAAATAACCTTCGGAAGATAAAGCAATAACTCCTCAAAATCTTATCAAATAAACTCCAATGAAGCACAAGAATGAATACTGGATGTATCCATCATCAAAGCATCGTTGGGTGGTATTGTACACCTGTAGAATGCTACTACTCAGGGAGGTTTTCATCTCCAAGAGCCTTTGGTTCGAATCCCTTCAAACCCTAGAGCCAAAGCTCCCAAACCCTAGCAAGGGAAATCTCAAAGAGAAGAAAATAATAAACCAAGCATATATAAATGAGAGCACTTTTCCTCCTTTTATACTTTTCCAACTGGGAGTCTCTGAAATCCTCTTGCATAGGGATAAAACATGAGAGGGAAAATACATTTTAAAATATTATAATTCTCCTTAATTATTTTCTCAACATCACCCTTAGAGTCCCCTCTTTTAAAACAACATTAAGTTGTTGAGCCTAGGGACCAAAGTCCATTATTAAATAATAATGTTTAATTTACGGACTTTAAAATGGAGGCCAAGATGATGTTAGAAATCAATGATCTATAGCTCATTGGAAAGGTCTTGACAAGACAAATCCAACCCCACTCTCAAAATCTCATTTTGCTGCCAATCCCAAACTTACTAAAAATAGTAAGTAATGGCCAAGAGCAAACTGAGCCAACACAGAGGGTGCCAACTGGACCCACAAACCATCTGATAACTCCAAGCTCAGTGCAATGTCTATGAGATCCAACAACTAACTGCCAAGTCACCAAATCAGTGCCAAACTGCCACTTACTAAAAATAGCAGTGACCATCAGGGACCAAAGAGAACAAACCCAAAAAAAATCTAGAAAGATTAACGACATGCAAGCACTTACTATAAATAGTAAGTACAGACAAGTTGTCTGAAAACCCTTCAAAAAGTGTCAACCAGCTCCACTGGATCACCCGAACACCCTGCTATCATAGAAATACTTCTCTGATTATGCTGTCACCAACCCAGAAAGTTAGCTCTGACTGAACTGCAAGAGAATCCGTAAATGGGCACATTACAGAATTGATTGTAATTCTAGGTACATACTTCACGTGAAACTAAAGGATCATACAAATATAATATGGGTAGTTTCATTTGATGAGATTGAAACTAATCTCATCAATATCTCTATAATAGAATTATATGCCCTATAATTCAATCATGAGGCAGAAAGAAGTAGCGAGGAGATAATAAAAAATGTGCTTCTTAGGCAATTCCTCTTCACCTTGTCATGCACAAACCATACATACAATAATGAAGTACAATTGAAAACAACAATCACTAAGGTTGAGAAGATAGATTTCACTATAGCGTGCATCCTCTTGCTTACTAAAATCAATGAGTTTTGCACTAATAAGAATAATTAGACCTACATCTATTGTTTTCCATGGAAGAATATGTATAAGAAAATGTATAAGTATAATTTTCTAGATACAAGTTATGTATATCTATGTCACAAAATGTTAAGCTTTGACTAGATTTTAGTTTTATATGTTTCATATCAGATTGCATTCATGTCAAATACATTTCTTAAGAATTAAACAATTGTAATTGCATTCCTTTTTCTCAATAGTAGTGCATGTCTTTTGGTTATCAATATTAGTAATCTAGCCTACAATTTTGCTTTATATATGATGGAATCCACCCCATAAAAATCTAAAAAAGAATCCCATCAAATAGAACTCCTAAAACTATAAAGTCGTAAATGAAGTCAAGCTTATTGTGCTTGCCATAAAGAGGATTTAAACTTGTGTCTGTCACCATATGCAAAACATAGAATAAAAACTACCAATTTAAATAGTAGATCCATCAACATGCCAAAACAAAAATCAACCCTACTATGAAACTCATACAAGTAAAAAAATGCAACATCATCAAACAACACTAAGTTCATGATAGAATCCAATTTTTTGACATAGTATAGATGCAATATAAAACTTACAAACATGCACTATATGCAAGGAATGCTACCCCAACATGTTTTTCTATTCATCAAACAATAATTCTATTTGTAGAAGATGTTTCAATGAGAAAGGCATACATTGATTTCATCATTAGACAATATGGACCCAATTTAACAACCTATCGTCTTCAAAAATCTCATTCAAGTAGAAGAGATGATCATAGCACATGTAAATCCAATATTACAAGTAAGGCCTCGCAAAGGGAAATACAAATACATTGGTCACACAATTAGCTTCCCACAAGATATAAAATACATAGAAAAATTTCTTCCTATTATGGAGTAAAAAGGTGTCCACATGTCTTTTTACCTCCTTGTTTAGCTCCTAGGTCCCATTTATTACATTATACATTTTAAATGTTCATCCCAATACAAAATTTCCCAACACCAAGGTAAATTGGGAATAAGAGCCCCTTCACTTATCTTATTCTGGACCCAAAAGGAGCCAAAAGACTTGGCTGCCACCACCCAAGTCCCTCCTAATTGGTCAGGGCAAAATTAGGTATAGGTCAGCCTAGGACCTTTCAAAACGTTTGTCCTTGTTGGCTCTTTTGGTTTAATTTCATGATTATGAGCGGGAAAGCATATATAAGTGTGTTTTTGAGTTCATTTGTAACCTAGATAGAGATATCCAACTTGAGATCTTGAAGAAAGGGCATTCATTGTGATTCTAGAGCAGATTTGTGTGTTGTTATTATGTGTTTGTTGCAGGCATGAAGATATCATCTATCCACCTTGGGAGTTGAACAATCTTTATCATTCTAAGGGATCATCACATATGTGATATCATTGTTTCTTTTCATCATTTAGATAGATTAGCCATATGTGTTTTCATTGATGTCAACATAGCATACATTGATGTCAACATAGCATACACTGATGTCAACACTATCATGAAAATAAGATACTGTTCATAGTTGCATATTCCTAAGGAAGAGAAAGCTCATGATTGGAGGTCATAAAAGATACATTCCTAATCAAAGAAGAGTTGAGTTTGAAGCCTTATTAATATGGAAATTAGAAGCACTAAGAGAATCCGATGTTAAGGAAAGATGCCTGATGGTTTGATGCATGTTGTATGATCTATCCTAATGATCGTAAGTTGTATGTGGTAATGCAATGCAGGCTTGGCCTCCAGAAGCAAGGGATAGTCTTTGTTTCAAAATGTCTACTCTTTGAAGATTATCTGGAAGATTGCTCCGCATTTTCATCATTGTGCTATTGAGCTTCTGTGGTTTGGGACATAGTTTCATATAGTGTCATTTTATGTATGTTCCAAGTGTCATGATGTTTTGATCACCGGAAGGATGTTTTTATGCTGACACCTAGAAGATAAAGTTGGTTCTGTGAAGATGTTTCTGGCATGACAATGGAATACTCCACATTCCTCCGTAGTTGTATATGTGGCTATGCAGTTCTAAGATTGTGTTAAGAAGGTAGTAAAGGTGCTATTTCCAAAGTCTCAAATCATATGTCCCTTTGCTGTGAAATTTATGTATGATAGAACACTAGAATGTGCTATGGTAGAATGGTGTTGTTTTGAAGACCCACTGGAATGCTCTGTATTCCTCCAGAAGTGAATGATTGACCTTGTGGTTTTGTGATCATGTTCTTGAATCTGCATTGCATGCCTCCTTTCTATTTGAAGCTTCTTGGTGGTCAGTAACTCAGTTTTTCAATTGACAGCATGGTGCAGTTTGTTTTAGATAATAGAGGGGTAAGTGCATAAAGATGGGGGGCCAAAAAGGGGTCTGAAGTGGCCACTTTTTTTCTAAAATCAGGAAATACTGGTCTTGGATGAGAAATTGAGCATAGCTACACTCAAAATTTGGAGATGCAACCAAAACAATGTTCATAGTGCTCCGAGTCTACTTTCTAAACTACTATTTTTTTTTAAATGGTATAGATTAAGGGATTCAAAAGAGGGAGCCATATAAATTGGTGTTGTTTATGTCAAAAAAACATAACATAGCATGTTTTGTGGCTCCCTCAAAAGGTTAACTTTTTTTTGGTATTTTTAAAATCACTTCAGTGAGAAATTAGCTAACAACATGTAGTTTATGCCTGATTTTTCTAATAATTTTTTAATGAATATTTAATTTTTTACTAATTTTCAAAGTGGACACATCCTGAAAAACAAAATTTTGGCCGTGCTACCCCAATAAATTTTGAAAACTAATTGAAAATCAATTTTTTTTAATATGTGTAGAATGGAGTCTAGTTTCTAAAAATGTAATTTTTTTAAAATTTCAATGAACGGTTAATTTACATGAAAAAAAGACCAAACACTGGTTTTTGCCCAAAAACAAACACACAAACAAAAGAAATTAAAGATGAAAGGCTTAACATTGTCAAAATGTGAAAAAAATTACATCATTAAATAGCTAAGAGAAAGCCTAACATTACCCAGGTGTTTGATTTGTTCAACCTTGAAACACATGCAAGTCTGAGGGTTAACACGAATGAAATTATGTGAAATCCTGTAGAATATGCAAAAACATGTCTCTGGACATTGGGAAGGCACTCCAATCCTTTGGGTTGGAAATCCAAAGCAAATCCCAAGCCTAAAGCTTGGGATTCCCAAAGCAAAATATAATGTGAGCACGTTATCACGCGTTCACGTTATGTTATGTTTTGCATTTTTTCCTTTTTCGCAAAAGTTTGCTTAATGTTTGTCATGTTTGACATAACACGAGTGTGTTATAACACGCTCACGTTATGTCCCCCTTGGATTGTTTTATGTTCAAGGTTATTAAGCATGTATGTATGTATTTATAGTGTCGAGGGTAGAGATGGGAGTGAGGCAGATAGGGGAGGAGATGGGCGGATAAGGGTTGAGGGTTTAAGGTCGAGAGGGATTAGGATTGAGGGTTGAGGGTCTAGGGATAGGATTTAGAGTTTAGGGATAAGGGATCAGGGTTTAGGACCTTGAGGGATTAGGGTTTAGGGTTGAGGCTTTAGGGATAGCGTTTAGGGTTGAGGGTCGAGGGATTAGGATTAAGGTAGAGTGTTGAGGGTAGAGGGATTAGGGATAGGATTTAGGGTTGAAAGTTTAGGGTTGAGGGATTAGGGTTTAAGGTATAGTGTTGAGGGTTGAGGGTTTAGGGATAGGGTTTAGGATTTAAGGTTTAAGTGTTGAGGGTTAAGGATTTAGGTCCATAGGGTTTATGGTTTAGGGATAAGGGATTAGGGTTTAGGGTTTAGGGATTAGGGTACCATAAATTATAATTAGGGATTAGGGTTTATGGTTTAAGGATTAGGGATTAGGGTTTAGGGTTTAGGGTTTAGGGATGTACAATAAAGGGGTACCATAAATAAACTAGAATTTAGGCAGGGTTGGGAAAATTTTGTGAATCATCATGGGCTAGAGATTGGAGATTTTGTTGTGTTTAAGTACATATCCAAGTCATATTTTAAGGTTAAGATATTTCAAAGAACAGGGTGTGTGAAAAACATCAATGCTCTTCAGCTTATGCATACCAACATTGATACAGATAAAAGATGCCCTTCTTCTAACAAAGTATGTACTTCAAGTCAACCAATGGGCAGCAAGTTGTTGAATGAATTGGTTTAATAGGTGTGCCTCCTTCAAAGTTATGCTTGGAGACTTTACACAAAAATTGGTAACTCTATACATTATTTTTCATTCTTTTATTTCATGTACACTATTAAGAACTTGTAAAATCTAATTGTGTAATGTGTTTATGGTAGCACATTCCTCCTACATTTGTTTCACATTTTATAGACAACACATATGAACATATGGTGTTGCAAGGCCCAGGTGGGTAGGAGTGGGATGTGCAATTAGGGGGTACCATAAATAAAATAGAATTTAGGTAGGGTTGGGAAAATTTTGTGAATCATCATGGGATAGAGATTGGATATTTTGTTGTGTTCAAGTACATATTCAAGTCATATTTTAAGGTTAAGATATTTCAAAGAACAGGGTGTGTGAAAAATATCAATGCTCTTCAGCTTACGAATACCAACATTGATATAGATAAAAAATGCCCTTCTTCTAATAGAGGATGTAGTTCAAGTCAACCAATGGGCATCAAGTTGCTGATTGATTTGGTTTCTGATGAAGAAGACAATGATTATGTTGAAGCAATGGAAGAAAATCAAAATTGTAAGTCTAATTTAATTTATTTCAACTTTCAAAGCAGGCATTTGAATTGTAGCTTTACTAGGAGGATTGGTATAACAAAAACTTAATTCTATTATAGGCCTTTCTTTGAAGAACCTTGGACATTATGGACCCTATCATCTAGAAAAGAACATGACAATGAACTCTGCCCCACCTTTCAAATCAGATAAACCTTTTTATTCAATGAAAATGAAGTCAGGGAAAGTAAATCGACCATGCATACTAGTAAGATCAAATTCTCTACCTTCTATTCTTATTACTCTTACTTTATTAAGAGAAGAGTGTCAAAAAGAATGGGTTTAATTGTAAGTGAACATGAGGCAAAGCAGTTTTGTTATTATATTTTTCTGAGGGATCTCTAGAATAGTCTAATATAATGCAGTCTTCTATAATATGAACATCTGCATTTGTGTGAATGCTAAGCTTTAATAGTAGAGTATTAAATCAATGGAATCGACTATTTATTGGGTTAACATAAATTAGTTTTTGTAATGGTTTGGGAATGCAGGAGTTTCCAAAAATAGGTGAATGTCCTCTACAATTACCAAGAAAAAAAATTTAGTAGTTCTTGTGGATAGAGTCAGTAAACAATGGGAGATTATTTGCCTGTTTCATAACAATATACCTTCCCTAAGTGCGGGGTGGGCATATTTTATACATCATAATAATATCAAGGAAGGATACGTTTGCATCTTTGAGCAGGTGGACAGCAAGAAACATAGATTTATGTTTAGAGTTCATATAGATTGAAAGATAAAATAAGGATCCTTCTGAAAGAACTTCTAGGAGGGAAAAGACATGCCAAAGATAAAAGGAGAAAATTATACAAGAAAAGATCTTCATGAGGATTGTAATATTTTGTCTAAAACAAACAAAAATTAGTTAATTAAAAATAGAAAATCAAGAAAGAAACGGTACTAAAATGTATAGTTACTGATATCTAAAATGTATAGTTACTAATATCTATTTTTAAAAGACTGATTGATTTTTCTAGCCAAAGTTGTTTATTTTACCTAGTTGATGGTTTTAATTACACCTAGGTTATACATTGGGAGAAAATGTGTGCACATTTGTATGGCCCTGATTTAAACTCAAGAAAATAGGTGGAGAGAGTATGCTGATCTTTTAAAAAAATATTAATAAAAAAATGCTCACTTAATGTTGACCAGGGGTTCTAATTTCAACCATTCATTGCCCATTGTGGATGTACCCCAATGCAAAGATTTTCTCATAATGATCATCCTTCTGATTTCAACTCTGAATTACTCATTGTGGATGTACGAGACGCAAAGCTTTTCTCATAGTGTGTACACCTATTGGCATAATGAACCCCAGATGGGCCAGAAAAACATGCCATATAATTTGAATATTCACTTTAGCTAGAAAGTTTTACCGATGGAGCTAGAAACTCAGAGAATTGACAGTGTACAATATGGCCCAAGATGTGAGATGCAAGCAAGGACAACTCATGAATCTAAAGAGTTAAGGTGCACTTCAAGGACCTTTCCTAATTTCAATAGATGACATTTTCTCTTGCTAGTTGATGGTAAATATTACATTTTTGTAGACTTTATTTTCATTATTTAAGAGAGAAGCATTAGGGTTTAGGGTATAGTGTTGAGGGTTTAGAGACAGGGTTTAGAGACAGGGTTTAGGGTTAAGGGATTAGGGTTAAGGGTTGAGGGATTAGGGTTTGATGTTCAGGGTTGAGAGTTGAGGTTCAAGGGTTGAGGGTTTAGGGATTAGAGTTAAAGTAGAGTGTTGAGGGTATAGGGATTAGGGATAGGGTTGGAGGGTTTAGGGATAAGGGATTAGGGTTTAAGGTATAGTATGGAGCCCATTGGGGGTTTAGGAATAGGGATAGTATTTATGGTTTAGGGATGAGGGATTAGGGTTGAGGGTTGAGGGATTAGGGTTTGACGTTGAGGGTTGAGGGTTGAGGTTTTAAGATTGAGGGCTTAGGGATAGGGTTGAGGGTCGAGGGATTATAGTTAAAGGTTGATGGATTAGGGTTTGACATTGTGGGATGAGGGTTGAGGTTTTAGGGTTGAGGGTTTAGAGATAGGGTTCAGGGTCAAGGGATTAGAGTTAAGGGTTGAGGGATTAGGGTTTGACGTTGAGGGTTGAGGGTTGAGGGTTTAGGGATAGGGTTGACGGTCAAGGGATTAGAGTTAAGGGTTAAAGGATTAGGGTTTGACGTTGAGGGTTGAGGGTTGAGGGTTGAGGTTTTAGGGTTTAGGATTTAGGGATAGGGTTGAGGGTCGAAGGATTAGGGTTAAAGTAGAGTGTTGAGGGTATAGGGATTAGGGATATGGTTGGAGGGTATACAGATAAGGGATTAGGGTTTAAGGTATAGTATCGAGCCTGTTAAGGGTTTAGGAAAAGGGATAGTGTTTAGGGTTTAGGGATGATGGATTAGGGTTGAGGGTTGAGGGATTAGGGTTGAGGGCTGAGGGATTAGGGTTTAAGGTATAGTGTTGAGGGTTTAGGGATAGGGTTTAGGATTGAGGGATTAGAGTTAAGGGTTGAAGGATTAGGGTTTGATATTGAGGGTTGAGGGTTGAGATTTTAGGGTTGAGGATTTAGAGATAGGGTTGAGGGTCGAGGGATTAGAGTTAAGGGTTGAGGGATTAGGGTTTGACGTTGAGGGTTGAGGGTTGAGGGTTTAGGGATAGGGTTGAGGGTTGAGGGATTAGAGTTAAGGGTTGAGGGATTAGGGTTTGACATTGAGGGTTAAGGGTTGAGGTTTTAGGGTTTAGGGTTTAGGGATAGGGTTGAGGGTCGAAGGATTAGGGTTAAAGTAGAGTGTCAAGGGTATAGTGATTAGGGATAGGGTTGGAGGGTTTAGGGATAAGGGATTAGGGTTTAAGGTATAGTATCGAGCCCATTGAGGGTTTAGGAATAGGGATAGTGTTTAGGGTTTAGGGATGATGGATTAGGGTTGAGGGTTGAGGGATTAGGGTTTAGGGATAGGGTTTAGGGTTTAGGGATTAGGGTTTAAGGTATAGTGTTGAGGTTTTAGGGATAGGGTTTAGGGTTGAGGGATTAGAGTTAAGGGTTGAGGGATTAGGGTTTGACATTGATGGTTGAGTTTTTAGGGTTGAAGGTTTAGGGATAGGGTTTAGGGTTGATAGATTAGAGTTAAGGGTTGAGGGATTAGGGTTTGATGTTGAGGGTTGAGGGTAGAGGTTTCAGGGTTGAGGGATTAGGGATAGGGTTGAGGGTCGAGGGATTAGAGTTAAGGGTTGAGGGATTAGGTTTTGACATTGAGGGTTGAGGGTGGAGGTTTTAGGGTTGAGGGTTTAGGGATAGGGTTAAGGGTTGAGGGATTAGAGTTAAGGGTTGAGGGATTAGGGTTTGATGTTGATGGTTGAGGGTTGACATTTTAGGGTTGAGGGTTTAGGGATAGGACTGAGAGTCAAGGGATTAGTGTTAAGGGTTGAGGGATTACGGTTTGACGTTGAGGGTTGAGGGTTGAGGTTTTAGGGTTTATGTTTTAGGGATAGGATTGAGGGTCAAAGGATTAGGGTTAAAGTAGAGTGTCAAGGGTATAGGGTTTAGGGATAGGGTTGGAGGGTTTAGAGATAAGGGATTAGGGTTTAAGATATAGTATCGAGCTCGTTGAGGGTTTAGGATTAGGGATAGCATTTAGGGTTGAGGGTTGAGGGATTAGGGTTGAGGGTTGAGGGATTAGTTAGGGATAGCATTTAGGGTTTAGGGTTGAGGGATTAGGGTTTAAGGTATAGTGTTGAGGGTTTAGGGATAGGGTTTAGGGTTGAGGGATTAGAGTTAAGGGTTGAGGGATTAGGGTTTGATGTTGAGGGTTTAGGTTCTAGGGTTGAGGGTTTAGGGATAGGGTTGAGGGTCGAGGGATTAGAGTTAAGGGTTGAGGGATTAGCATTCGACATTGATGGTTAAGGGTTGAGGGTTTAGGGTTTAGGGATAGGGTTGAGGGTCGAAGGATTAGGTTAAAATAAAGTGTCAAGGGTATAGGGATTAGGGATAGGGTTGGAGGTTTTAGAGATAAGGGATTAGGATTTAAGGTTTAGGGATAGGGTTTAGGGTTTAGGATTGAGGGATTAGAGGTAAGGGTTGAGGGATTAGGGATTGACATTGAGGGTTGAGGCTTTAGGGCTAAGGGTTAAGGGATTAGGGTTTAGCAATAGGGTGTAGGGTTTAGTGATAGGGTGTAGGGTTTAGGGTTGAGGTATTAGGGTTTATGGTTGAGGGAATAGGGTTTAAGGTAAAGTGTTGAGGGTTTAGGGATAGGGTTTAGGATTTAAGGTTTAAGGGTTAAGGGTTGAGGCTTTAGGGTTTAGGATTAAGTGAGACCTAGATGGCTAAGGATGGATGGAGAGGTAGACAAGGAGTGACTGAGAGACATAGAGAGGGGAGAGGTAGAGAGGTGAGGGGGAGAGATAAGTGAGTTATAGAGAGGTGAGAGATAGAACATGAGTGAATGGAACTAGAGGTGAGATATTGCAAAGGTGTTATCAAAGGTGAGATAGGCACAAATATTTATGGATCAATCTATAGTAGGACAAAATGTGAGCGTGTTTTGTTCTGTTATAGAAATGGTAAAAAATCCTGGACCCCCGTGATCCAAGCCCACATTTTCTATTTTCATGCTGATTATGAGCATTTTTTGACAAAAAAGGAGTGTTTTCTTGTTGTTGGGAAGTTCGCATGCACATTTTACACATTCTACCACCTTTGCATGATTTTTCCACCACCTTTTCTGCTTTGCCAACTTGAGAAGGAGGAAATAAAATAGTTTTCACATCAAATTTGATATATATCTATTCAAGTTTCAATTTTTGTAGTGTTACAATGTTAATTATGATTCAATTTTAGAAATTTAACATTATAGATTGGTTAATAGTATTTTTGTTACTATTTATATTTGAGTGTTATTCAATTTAACATTGAAAAGGAAGCAAGTGGTGAAAACTCAAATTGTTGAGGAGTTTGATGCAAGAAGAAAAAAACACTACATAATTGGATACTCTCTCCATTCGAATCTCCATTTTAGGTATGTCAAGTCTTTACATGCATGTTCTTTACATTTTCCTTAATTCTATTTGAATTACTTTATCATGCTTTATCATACTGTAGAGTAAAATACTCTACATTTTGATTTTTGAGTTTCAGGTTGTGCGAGTTTCAGTTTTGTTTCTGTGCACTTCAGTTTTGCAGCTAGGGTTTTGACACACACTGCGAGCACAGAGCGTGGGCGCGAGGGTTTTTCATTTTTGAAAATTTTGCCAAAGTCCCAAACTTCAGTGGAAGCCGCCAAGTGTCAATACCCGGGACACATTATAAAGTTGCTTAAAGTAACACGGATGGAGCCATGCATCCCTTATAATTCCTGCGGAGCATGCCAAGTGTCGGCATCTGAGGTTCAGTTTCTATAAGTTTTAAAAGCCCTTTTTGCAAAGTAAGTATGGCGAGCCCTATTTTTTAAGTTTCTTTCACTTTAGTGGAAACCACCACATGTCAGCAGCTGGGATACATTGTGGAGTTTCTCAGAGTGGCCGCAGAGAGTGCCATGTATCTTTTTGTATTAAGGCGGAAGCCGCCAAGTGTTGGCACCCATTCAAGTTTCTTCTAAGTTTCAAACGTTCCCCGCGAATGTTTCTCATAATGTGGCGGGCCCCTTTTTAAGAGTTTTAGTGAGTGCGGAAAGCACCAAGTGGTAGATGCGGAGAGTGGCTTTAAAGTTTCTAAAAGTTACACGGAAGGTGCCGTGTGTCCCATATGGTTTCAGCGGAATGCTCCAAGTGTCATCTTCTGCGGGTTCCTCTTTGGTTTCATCGCTAAGTGAAGAAGTTGGTGGGCCCCAATTATGTTTCTATAAGTTTACGCGGAGTGTGACATGTGTCACCGTCCGCGTGATTCTTATGAGTCTCTTATGTTTCTTTTATGTTTCTCAGAGTTAAGCGGAAGGCGCCAAGTGGCAGCGTCCACGGAGGTTTTATTTTAATGTTTCTTAAGTTTTTCAAAGCAGCGGAAGTCGCCAGGTGTCATCTTCCGCAGGAGTCCTGAAAGGTATCTACAGTTTCTCTAAGTGCGACAGAAGCCGCCACGTGCACAGTTTCTCATGTTAGTGGAAAGCGCCATCTGTCCCCTTTTCTTTTTGAAGCTGCAAAGTAAAGCAGACTGTTGGTGGGTCCCATTTTTAATGTTCCTTAGTTTTCAAAGTTAAGCGGATCGTGACAGATGGCGAGGCCTAAGCATTCCTAGTAAAAGCCACAGTAAGGACTCAAAGTAAAGCGGACATCGCCACGTATCATTTGAAGGGGCCGCGGAAGCTGCCAAGTGTCAAATTCTGGTGACTCTCGAGTAATGAAACAGTTTATCAAGCAAGTCATGCGGAGAGTGCCATGTGTTAGTTTCTCATTGTTCCAGAAAGATGAAGGAGTTTCAAAAAAGAGGGGCGTATGAATGCTAGTTGTTCCAAGGGTTTATAGTCGCAAAGACTATCAAAAATTGCCACGCGTTCCTCCCTGGTTCAAGTAAGTGGGGTTACATATATTTGTTGCAGCCAATGAATTTATAGAAGGGCTAACCGTCTCTGATTCGAAAGAGATCTTCTAATAGACACTTTCAGTTAAGCGCCAGTTCGGTTAGACCGTTGAGATTTGATCATGTGGGCAATCTTGGAGCCAATTCTATGCTATAAATATGGGTTCAGATCGCTAGATATAGAGACATTGAAAACATTGGAGATAGAGAATTTTCTGCATCATAGATTGTAAGAGAAGTTTGAAGATCTTTTGTAGTGGCCAGTAATATCATTTGCCTTTGTTCTGTTTTCTTGATTCAGAGAGTTTGTATAACTGTGCATGATTCTGTGCCTTTTATGTGACTGGAAAATTAATAAAGATAAAGTTCTGTGTCTTTGCTGATATTTCTGTGTTATTGCAAAGTCTTCTGAGTTGTGGGCCTTTGATTCTATTTGTCTTTCATCTGTTACATTGATCATGCATTGTTTGCTCTTTAATGTGACTGAATTCTAAAAGTAGTTTCACTGTGCTTAGTATTGAGAAACAAAATCACATTCAGGCGCATCGCCATAGTATAGTTTTCTTTTTAGTCGCATTCGTGCATTTGTGATTCTGTTTAATCCTACCCCTTTTCCCAAAACACTTTTAAGAGAAAGAAGAGCCAGCTTCTTTAAAATCTGGAGGTTACTCTGAGGAGCATTCCCACATCTCAGAGTTTCCCATGTTGGTGTTGGAAACAGCGCAATTCTGAGCATCAACACATACATGTTTATATCACTTGTATCCAGTATGCATAATAAAAGACTATGTATACATATCTTGTGTCTATATAATAGACTGTTTTAAATTAGTTCATGGTATGCATAATAAAAGATATCTCAAAGGTCAACATTAATTAAAATAGACACATTCCCAATCAAGAAAGCAGCCTACAATCTCACATGATGCCATGTATATTTTCTACACTTGGTCTCTTTAATAATTATGTGTAAGAAACAGACCTTAACATACCATGATGTCAAACTATACAAGAATAAATCCTTACAACATAATAAAAATACAATCCCACTATTATCTTGTCATATTAACAAGTTAAAATACAAATGATTAGGTGCCAAGATCATACAAGTATGCACATGACATGATGATTTGTATGCACATATCTTGGGCTAGGACATTCCTTATGCACCTATTCATGATGATTTGTATGCACATGACACAACAATATTTCAAAATTTCCTAATTGTCCTTTGTTAGCACATGATGGTGGTTACCTTGATCGACTATGTACCATTCAATACCCTAAATTACAGAGATTAGTCTAATGATTTTTATGACAATCCTAGGTATGTGATGCAGAGGTAGGGTTCAACTCAATCCAAAGGGCTCATACCAATAGTTTCTTCAAATTTCATAAGCTTTCCTCTCAAGCAATCTCCCTATACAAAGGCACAAAGAGGGTCTTCAATACTTCAAAACCTAACAAGGTTACTAGAGGTCTTCTTACCCCTCAGGAACTTAGACACAACCATTCTAAACCCTTACTCAAGTCTACACTCTTCAATTGGTATCTATTCCTTCACAAGCCACCCAAATCCTAATAGCCCTATTACCAACAAAACACCTTCGCAATTCCAAATTTCAACTTCGTGATCCAAATCCTAGTAGCCTCAATAGGTGACTCTCTTTTGACCTTATCCTCATCTAGGACTGAAGTGAACTTTGTAGGATAATGCTTTGTCTGGCTGCAATAACATTGTGCAATAATGTTTTGTATGGCTGTAATAATTTTCTTTGTATGCTTTGTACCTATTTTGGCTGAGTGACATTTACTCTTTTACATGATGATTGTATGTTGATTTACTATGAAGGGTTGAATGACATATATTTTAGTTATTTGTATGGATTCATTTCTTAGGAACTAATATTGGTCTCTTTATCATGCTACAGACAAATTCTCCATCATGTTGAGGAAACAATCAAGAATTAAACCAACATAGGAAGAGATAGAAGCTAAGAATGCAAAGAAAGCAATGGCTATGAGGGAACTTCGTGAGAAGAGGAAATTGGACATGATAAATGAAGACATGCCAATTGAAGAGGAACCGCAACCATCACAAAGAGATATGGTATTGTCACCACAAAGAGAACGAATGTAAAAACTTCGTGCTATGAGAGATTTGAATACCATAGTTAGAGACACATCCTCTACCGCAAGTCAACATGTAGGGAAACCATCTACCGCATCTCAAGTTGAGAGTACATCATCACTCACATGTGTTGAAGGAAGTACGCCATTGTTCCCACCTCAACCTCAAGGTATGTCATCTATTCCATATTCGATCGAAGGTATGCCATCTAGCCCATCTCATTTAAATATTGATTAAATTCCTAATGTTGAGAATTTACCTAACTTAACACCACCTAGAATTTTGCATAGAAATCCAAAGTATTTGATTGATATTGGTGAGGATATTTTGTAACCAATGGAAGGTAAGATTCCAAAACGCACATGTAGAAGATATGCTCATAAGATTTGGAGATTGTTCTTTGAAAAGTTAAATGAGACTACAAGATGTCAACTATTCATTGAAATGATGCAAAGTATAAAGTATAGGTCCATCATGAAGATTCTTGGGTTGAGAACATCAGAGGCTTCAAGTGAAAAATCTATTGTCAAGAATCTAATGAGTGTGTATGAGAGTGTGGGTAACACCTCACGCACAAAAGATAGTAATCCAACACAGCATGTGATTACATCGACTATAGTAAGTAGTCAAATGAGGAAATCTCGTCTCATTAGAAAGACGAGTCAAGCATTGAGAATTAATGGGAAAACTTTATCAAGAGTCATTGGAAGATGCCAAAGAATTGAGGACACTAATGCCAATGAATTACGGGTGTTCTCGGGGAGACTACCACGAAAAGATAAACCAATTGTTGAAGCATTAAGATCACTAATTGAAGACTTTTGGAAGAATTACACAAGGGTATCTCTAAATCAAAGGGATGTGGTAAGAAGGAGAATCGGTAGTCAAAATGTGAGCCACATCCAAAGCATTTTTTGGATGAGACTCAAACATAGTTTTTTGGTAAATTTCTAGAGAAGTATCCTCAAATTAAAATTTGTCAAAGATATTTTGAAATGTTAAAACCTTTCTATGTCAAGATAAATCACACATGCAATACTTGTTGTTGTAGATTACATGTTGAATTTTCTAATCATTTTGATGTTTATTGGTCTATATGTTTAGATTTGCATACTAACAATGTTTTGCAGGGTTGTGGCATACGTGCCCCACCAACATCTTCAAGAGACTTCATATCAAGAATTTTATGTGAAAGAGAAGAAGGTCAAATATTCTATAAGAAATTATGCTTGGATGGCACATGTTATCGTTGCGGTGGCTTGCAACGTATGCCAATATGTGAACATATGGAAAGAACACATGCGGTTGGAAACAAACTAGTAGAGTTCAGCAAGTATAAAATAGTGGCATATAATACAAAAGATGGTAAAGAAGCAAAGAGGTGTGAATTGGTTATTGAAAAGATTCTAGTGTATCAGTTTATGCCTATATTTTGTGACAGCATAGTGTATGAGTATGCAAGCCATGCCCATAGAGCTCAATGGTTGGACTTCCAATTCAAGTTATGCAAGGACACATTTCCGGTTGGTAGCATTGTTTTAGTCGTTGACTTTGTTGAGAACTATAGTCTACAGCCACAGCGTGAGGTGCAATCACAATAGTACAACTCTACATAGGTTTCTATATTTGTGCATCACATTCATTCATGCGAATGATAGTACAAAGGATGACAAAAAGGTCATAAGGGAGTATCATTTCTATATCAGTGATGATCACATGCATTCTATGGAGTTTGTGCAAGGTTACTTTCAGGTGTTCTACAATGATTTAGCTAGAAGGGACATATCGTTCAGTTAGCATATCATATGGTTGGATAACTGTGCGTCACAATTCAAGAACTCACAAAATTTCTATTAGCTGAGCAGAAGGCATAATTTTATAGGTATTCAGCATATGTGGAACGTTTGTGAGGCTGGGCATGGAAAGGGGGAGCATGATGGTGCAGGAGCATATATCAAAAGAGCCATAGCATGAGAAGAGTTAAAGTATAAAGACAATGCAAAGTTGACAGATGCAAAATCGATCGTCAAGTGGTGTAATGCTTCCATGGGCCCAGGTAATGAAGGTAAGTCTTCAGTTAATAGATTTTTTTGGTTGATAGATGATACTAACATTGCACCATATGAGGATTGTTCTGCACTGACAGGATTAAGTGAGATGCACTCTTTTAGAAGCTCAATTGCAGGTTCATGGAGTATACATACACGAAAGATGTCATGCTTTTGTTCTTCCTGTACAATTCAAGCCTGGGATGAGTGCGAGTCAAATGAGTGGGTTGACGAATGGTAGTTAAGTTATCTTAGCCCACTTGACACGTATCAACCCCCGACGGCACTGGAACTAACACAGATGGAATCATTAGTTGACTTTGACCACATATCAGATCTAGTTCAACCAGGTAATATATCTATTTGCATAGTTTTTGAAATTCCTAATGTCATCTTACTTTGTAGTGCTTTTGTAATGTTGACTAATTTTATCTAATTTGCTACACATATCAATGTAGGGCATGTATATGCAGTTATTGCAGATGAAGATAACGAAGAGGGAACAGATTATTACTTGTGTCATTGTGTTGAGGCCAAAAAGAAATTGGAGGCCCCAGTTACAAATGGAGAAAACATCGAATACCCTACAGGCTTAGTGATTGTTACTGGAACATGGATTAGAAGGTACCCACATAAGAGTGTTAATGTTTGGCTGTTTCAAGACTTTGACATGCATCAAAAGATTCTTCATTACTCAAACCTTGTCATGGCATCCAATTTTCATTTGATACAATATCGAGGTAGACCTTTGAACAAGACCTTGTGGAAGGTGTGTGAGTCTGACCATGAAGCAATACTTGACACAATAAAGAGTAGAGTAGACCCGGATGGTTCGTTGGATTAATTTGTAAGTATTCACATTGATTTTGTAAAGTCATTACATTGAGTTGTAAGTATGCACATTAATCTGTAAGGTTTGTCTTTTTTTATTTGCTGCTGCATTTTTACACATATACACATTTTTACATCATGTTATGTTTCTTGGGGTTAGACCTAAGTGATGGATGAAGTTGATCCTAAGAATAATGTATAAAATCTAGGTAATGTATAAAATATAGGTGTCTCTAGGTGTCTTGGTTTCTAACTAGATAATAGGTGTCTCTAATTGTGTCTTAGGTATATACGATATGTCAACTAGGTAGATAGAGACTAGAAAAAAAGGTATTTAATCTAATCTAGGTGTCTTATGTAGATACTTTATATAAATGACATGTCTAGAGACTAGCATAAGGTATAATCTAAAATGATCAAGGTGTCTTCTATAGTTTCATCTAAGTGTCTTAGGTAGGTACTATATGTCAACTAGGTCACCATAATAGGTGTCTTAGGTAGAACTATAATCTAGGTGTCTAGTTGACTTAGGTCTAGACTACGATAAGGTATAAAGACTAGGTGTCTTAGGTCTACTATGTCTATAAAATCTAGATACATACTATACAATAGGTGTCTTAGGTGTCCTACGTCTACTAGAATACATCTGTTTTAGGTCTTAGGTGAGGCCACATGAGCTTCCACCTTCATGTGGTTGGCCTTGTCAGTATAGAATATTTATATTTCTTGAAGCTAAGGGAAGCTCTTTTTCTTAATAGGAAAACTTTATCGACTTCAGTTGCACTAATGGGGCAGGGGCACCCAAGTTGTCATGCCTCCAAGAGGGGTCAAAAAGTGAAATTTTATTTTGATTAAGTCAATTGTATGTAATAAGGTCTTCTAAGACCATTTCATATGTTTTTGAGCTAGTTTGAGTCATTTGGGGTCAGTTTGAGTCTTTGAGTCTTGTTGCAAAAAAGTGTCAATGTTGTCAAGTTACATAAAGCAACTTTTGCATTTTTGGTGTCCTACTCCTGATGCAACCAAAATAACTGTTCCAACGTGTCCAGATGGGTATATTTAGGCTAGGCATGGTCCTATTTTTCACCCAAACATGCCAAAACAGTCTGAGCTACATTGTACCGACGATATTCTTGAAGAGTCCAAAGTGCAAAAAGACAGCAATGTTTGACGAGTTGTTACTTAGAAACTGTTTCACTTAGAAATATTTCATCTAAGGCAACGTGATCATGTATGGTTACTCTACAATAACCTCTCTTGGTTTTTTATATCTCTGAGGTGTTTTACCGTGGTGAAAGCTTTTCTGCTGCCCCAAAAATCGTCAGAAGGAGGTAGTGTAAAGTTGCAAAGGGGTGTAACTTTTGTCCTACTTCTGATGTGACCAAACTGACTATTCTAATGCATCTAAAAGGGTATATTTACGCTAGGCATGGTCCTATTTTTTACCCAAACATGCTGAAACAGTCTGAGCTACATTGTACCGACGATATCCCTGAAGAGTCCAAAGTGTAAAAAGGCAGCAATCTTTGATGAGATGTTACTTGAAAACTGTGTCACTTAGAAACATTCCATCTGAGTCAATGTAATCATTTAGGGTTCCTCTACAATAACCTCTCTCATTTTTTTATATCTCTAAGGCATTTTCTCGTGGTGAAAGGTTTTATGTTGCCCCAAAAATCGTTAGAAGGAGGTAGTGTAAAGTTAAAAAGGGTTGTAACTTTTGTCTTGCTCCTGATGCGACCAAACTAATTGTTCCAACATGTCTGGATGGGTACATTTACACTAGGCATGGTTCTATTTTTCACCCAAACATGCTGAAACATTTCGAGCTACATTGTACTAACGATATCCCTGAAGAGTCCAAAGTGCAAAAGGGCAGCAATCTTTGACGAGATGTTACTCAAAAACCGTGTCACATAGAAAAATTTTGTCTAACGCAACACAATCATGCAGGTTTCCTCTACAATAACCTCTCTTGGTTTTTTATATCTATGAGGCATTTTCCCGTGGTGAAAGGTTTTTTGCTGCTCCAAAAATCATCAGAAAGAGGTAGTGTAAAGTTGCAAAGGGGTGTAACTTTCATCTTGCTCCTGAGGTAACCAAACTGACTATTTCAACGCATCTGGATGGGTACATTTACACTAGGCATGGTCCTGTTTTTCACCCAAACATGCCAAAACAGTCCGAGCTACATAGTACCGATGATATCCCTGAAGAGTCCAAAGTGCAAAAATGTAGCAATCTTTGATGAGATGTTACTCAAAAATTATGTCACTTAGAACATTCTATCTAAGGCAACACAATCATGCAGGGTTCCTCTACAATAACCTCTCTTAGTTTTTATATTTCTGAAGCATTTTCTTGTGGTGAAAGGTTTTCTACGGCCCTAAAAATCATCAGAAGGAGGTAGTGTAAAGTTGCAAA
Organism: Cunninghamia lanceolata; assembly: GCA_027924645.1. NCBI lineage: Eukaryota > Viridiplantae > Streptophyta > Pinopsida > Cupressales > Cupressaceae > Cunninghamia > Cunninghamia lanceolata. The sequence continues at coordinate 2,532,272 of BSBN01000619.1, read as the reverse complement.
GGGGTGTAACTTTTGTCCTGCTTCTGATGTGACCAAACTGACTATTCCAACGCGTTCGGATGGATACATTTACACTAGGCATGGTCCTATTTTTCAACCAAACATGCCGAAACAGTCCGAGCTACATTGTACCGACGATATCCCTAAAGAGTCCAAAGTGCAAAAAGGAAGCAATCTTTGATGAGATGTTACTTAGAAATCATGTCACTTAGAGACATTTTTTCTAAGTTAACACAATCATCTATAGTCCCTCTACAATAACCTCTCTCATTTTTTTATATCTTTGAGGCATTTTCCTATGGTGAAAGGTTTTCTGCTACCCCAAAAATCGTTAGAAGAAGGTAGTGTAAAGTTGCAAAAGGGGTGTAACTTTCATCCTACTCCTGATGTGACCAAACAAACTATTCCAACGCATCCGGATGGGTACGTTTAGGCTAGGCATGGTCTTGTTTTTCACCCAAACATGCCAAAACAGTCCGAGCTACATTATACCGACGATATCCCTAAAGAGTCCAAAGTGCAAAAAGGTAGCAATCTTTGAAGAGATGTTATCCAGAAACTGTGTCACTTAAAGATATTTTGTCTAAGACAATGTGATCACGTAGAGTCCCTCTACAATAACCTCTCTTAGTTTTTTATATCTTTGAGGAGTTTGCCAATGGTGAAAGGTTTTCTGCTGCCCCAAAAATCATCAGAAGGAGGCAGTGTAAAGTTGCAAAGGGGTGTAACTTTTGTTCTCCTCCTCATGTGGCCAAACTGATAGTTCCAACAAGTTTGGATGGGTACGTTTAGGCTAGGCATGGTCCTATTTTACACCCAAACATGCTGAAACAGTCTGAGCTACATTGTACCAGCGATATCCCTGAAGAGTCCAAAGTGCAAAAAGGAAGCAATCTTTGATGAGCTGTTACTCAGAAACTATGTCAGTTAGATACATTTTGTCTAAGGAAACACAATCACGTAGGGTCCCTCTACAATAATGTCTCTCAATATTTTATATCTCTGAGGCATTTGCCCATGGTGAAAGGTTTTCTGCTACCCCAAAAATTATCAGGAGGTAGTGTAAAGTTGCAAAGGGGTGTAACTTTTGTTCTTCTCCTTGTGCGGCCAAATCAACAATTCCAACGCATCTGGATGGGTATGTTTAGGTTAGGCATGGTCCTATTTCACACCCAAACATGCCGAAACAGTTTGAGCTACAAACACTAACTAGTCTTCAATTTTCAAACACTACAAATACCATGATATCCTACATAAAGTTGTCTTTTAGTCTTTTATAAAGGCATGCCCATCAAATTCAACTGCATGGAGATAACTATTTGTATTCTAAATTCTTTTTAAATACTGACCTTCCAATCCTTTTTCCCGCCCTCATATCAATTAAATATGACCTCCGATTATGATATGGTGTAATGCCCACCCTAGTGTGTGCCTTGTGTGCTTTTGATTCATGTGTTATATGTTGTTCTAGGTGTTTATCATTGTATTATGTGATTATTATGCTTTGATGCTGTGTATATGGAAAATCGATCTATTCTAAACTAATAAAAACCAAAAATCCAATAACATAAAGAAAACGAATTTAAATAAAAGCCATGACAAATAATCAATGCAATAAAGACTTTTACCGAAATTTGTGTTGTTTCCTTTGGATTGAATGTAGAATTGCTCAATGAAATTGCAAAGCCATAGCTGCAACAAGCAAGTGTAGTGCTCAAGAGATCAATGTCAAATGATCGTAAGGTTGCTCAATCGACGCGTTGTGTATACTCAAAGCTCTGTTAAGTATGCCTGAAAATACAATCGAAGAGAGAGATAATGAAGGAGATGAGGGGGGTTTATATAGGTTTCGTCAAAGATTGATCAACGGTCTAGATAATTCAGAAGAATCAATGGAGGAGACAAGTTGAGGAATGTGCAACGAATGAGAAGAAAACATGTGTCTTGCTTTCTTTTGCATGAGAGGAGTTATCAAGAATAGAAGAATGAGTTAACTGAAGAGATAAATCAATTAAAAGAATAAAGCTATCAGTTAAGTGATTTAAAACAAGAAGAAGAGATTTGCATGAGAAAAGAAGATATTTTGCTTTATTAAATATAGAAATATTTAATTTATGAGCAAGAAAGCTTGAGTTATTTTAGAGATAACTCAAATTAGAAGAAAAAGCAATTTAAATAAATAATTGATTTATTTAAATTTAGAGAAGATATTTTGGAAGAAACAATTAAATAATTAGAATTATTTAATTTAGAAGATTTAAAAACAAATTAAATAAATAAATTTATTTAATTGTTGTGCATGATTTTGGAAGAACAGATTTGATTTAATTAAATAATTAAGAATTATTTAATTTTAGATAAGAGGGAATTTGTTGAATTAATTAAATAATTGGATATATTTAATTAATGTGGAATTTGAGATTTGGAAACAGAATAATGATTTAATTAAATAATTAAAATTATTTAATTGTAGAAGAATATAGAGGAATTTAATTTAATTAATTAAATAAAGAGGATTTATTTAATTAATGTTGAATTTAGGAGATTTAGAAGAATTTGATGATAATTAATTAAATAATTAGATTATTTAATTAACGTTTGCAATGCAGGTGATTAGACAGATTATGAAATGTAAGTGATTCGAAGACATGGTCATTTTAGGGTGTCTACATTTTGCCCCTCTTTGATGCAATGCAGCATGTAGCGTTGCGTCAAAGAAAACGATTGTTGAAGATGTAATACAATTTTTTTGATGCCCCAGTGTAGGTAGTTGCCCCAGCATATGCCCCCTCGAGCAGAAAGATAGGGAAGCGACAGAAGAACTGTGTTGACACTCGACTAGAAGATTTGTTGGAGATAGGCGAGGTTGGGTTGATGATAGATAGAAGAAAGGAGATAGGAGAGAACATAAGAGAAAGACTGTTGATCGATCTTTGCTGGAAAACTATATAAGGCCATGAAAAAATGGATGGTGTAAATGGATGAGCTTGTTGCAATGGTTTCACATTTGTTTATAAAGAGCAATCCTAATTTTTGATATAGCACGTGGATAGTTTGCCACCAAGGTATAAAAGACCAAGGTGCTGTAATATCTGAGTGCGTGGACGTTGACTCTGCAAGCAAGCGGTTTGAACTTAGATCCCCTTAGACATACTATGACCTTGTTGGTACATGTGAATAAGCCATAGTCTTGAACATAAAATAAACTTCAATACATGCAAATGCAAGAAGAACTATTAATATGTAAGATGCTAGGTCCTAACACACACAAGATAAATAGAATGCTAAGAAAGATACTAAAGATCATTCCTCAAACATGGCACATAGAAAGCAATGACGATGCCCCCAATCCGTACTGCATCGCAACATACCAAGATTATAGATAAATCAAGGTAGTCTTGAATAGGTATTGGAAAAGGAACAAAAGATAAACCATAACACAAATTGACTGACTTACAAAGTAAACATACAGCCAACATATTCTCTTGCCAAAGAGGTTGCTCAGGATAGATTGGATAGGAAAGATAACAGCCTTATTGTAGGAACTCTGTGTCCGTTAAAGGGTGCTATCTACCTAAAAAGACAATGTCTCACTTGCAGGAAATGCCACATGTCGTAGGAGACGCGTGTGTTGGTCTCGACAATGGAACACTTCGTAGAAGACAAGCTTGTTCATCTAGGGCTTGGTTAAGCGGTACTTAGTTGATGTTGGCAATCGGTATGCAGGACAGTAGATGACTTTGGAAGTAGGCCTCTTTGCTTCAAGTTTGTTAAGGACTTTTGCTTTGAAAGGATGCGCTAGCTGGTTGCTTGAGTTAGTCAAGTCGAGGCGAATGGATTTTGACAAACGGAAGACTAGAAGGGTGACAGTGCTAATGGATTGAAACGGGTGGAGAATGATGGATCGTGTGTGCCTGAGTACTGGAAACATCCTTTGTATTCCAGACTGCCTACATACCCTGTATCCACGGGATCAAGACACACTTACGATGGAAGATGAACGTGATAAATATGTAGGTCTGGATAGAGTGATGAACGGGACCAGGTGAAAGGGGGAGATCTTATGTACCTGAGTACTGGAAGCTTCCTTCGTAGTCCAGACTGCCTACATACCCATATCCATGGGATCAAGGTACCGTAAGATTGAAAATATGATAATATGTAGTTCTGGTTATTGTGATGATGGGGGAAAAGCGCTGAAAAGATAACAGCCTTATCGTAGGAACTCTGTGTCCGTTAAAGGATGTTACCTATGGAAATGAGACAAGATTGAAGTATGAAGTGCGAACCACGAACAAGGAACCAATCCTAGACTGAAGCTAAGGAAAGAGTTGCCCCCATTCTGGTAGAGGAAACTGTAGGGGTGACCGCCGAAGAAGACACAGAAAGACTTGACCTAGGACAAGACAGTTTTAACTGTAGACACAGATCAAGACGTGGGATGACGATGAGGGACACTTGACAAATTTCCAAGCTATACTAGATAGGGAGATGGAAATGCAAACAAAGTCAATGGTTTTATTATGGATGGATGGATGAAGCAAGTTGTGAACTGGACAAGGAGTGGACAGGACTCGATAGACGATGGATGCTGACTCTACGCATAGTGCCTGTTTGCCAGGTTTTCACTATGGTACTTATCCAAGGCGCCTGTTTGCCAGGTTTTCACCAGAGGATGAATGTTTTTTTTTTTTTTTTCTATTTTTGTTTTTTTTTTTTTTTTTTTTTTTTTTTGAATTTTTTTGACTTTTTTGATTTTTTTTGATGTTTTTGATTTTTGGAAAGAGGATAATGATTTAATTAAATAATTAAAATTATTTAATTGTAGAAGAATATAGAGGAATTTAATTTAATTAATTAAATAAAGAGGATTTATTTAATTAATGTTGAATTTAGGAGATTTAGAAGAATTTGATGATAATTAATTAAATAATTAGATTATTTAATTAACGTTTGCAATGCAGGTGATTAGACAGATTATGAAATGTAAGTGATTCGAAGACATGGTCATTTTAGGGTGTCTACAGATGCATTGCACCGAACTTGTCGATGAGGTCTATGGTGCCATCGAGGGGTTCTGAGGGTGTATTCTACATGACCATTGAGGTGTTTCCAATGGCGTTTTGCATTATTATTTGGCTTTCTAACTATGCATTATGGATTGCATACATTGTGTTCATGTGTGTTAGATTATTGTAGTGCTTCAGCTTCATTATTTTCAATTATGTAATATGTTGGATGGATGTGATGTCTTCAGTATGATTGTGTTAGTTAATTTATGCATATATGATTTTATGATGTCGATTGATTGTCGGCCCATGTTTATGATGCTTATGCAATATTATGCCACGTTGGGTAGTATGATGTGCTTCAGCTATTTTATGTATGGAGTAGGTATGCTTGATGGTTTACTTGAGTGTGCAAGTAATTATAGGTGTTAACTAATGTGGGAAATGTGGAGAAGGTTGACATGGGATGCTAAGCCATCTCACCCTTATCCTTGTGTTGTGGAAACCTGTGATGTGTGTTTGATATCATTTGCGTGTGTTTCCTTAGCATTCTTGTACTTTATTTTAAAATATTTTGAAAAGCATGTTTTCGGATTAAATTAATGATTTTAATTTGGAAATTGCTATTTTTTCTTTAGCGAAAATGTTTGTTGCATCATTATATGCTTGTGGAACAAATTTGAGTGATTTCGGTTTAATTCTAAAATTTGATATTTTTCCGTAGAAAGGTAGAAATTGCATTAAATGAGGAAATTGAATGCCTAGTATGGCATGTTTGTACTTTTCGGAATGAGATTGAGTTAAATGGCAATAACCTGTTTGGAATAGTTGAGTTCATTCGACTAACTATTTCCCTATCTATTTGAGTAAATTATTTAGGTGTTCTAAGTGAAAAAGGGTTTATTAATGTGTTATTTGAAATGCCTATTTGATTTGCAAAAGAGACATTCAATTATTTAATTGTTGAATTGAATGATTTAGTTGTGCAAAGGCAAAGGAATAGTGTCTTTGGAGGATTAAAAGGAAAAGGACATGTATTTTTCATTATTCTTTTTCTCTCCAAAATTCTCTCTCCTTTGTTTGAAACCCTCTTGCTTGAAAAATGGATAGCTAATTGCTTGGAAGGGAGTTTTGCTTGGAATTGCTTGGAGTTTGGATTGGATTCAAGAGCTTGGTGTTTGCTTGTTGTGTGTGAATTAAATCTAACATTCAACGTCATTCTTTTCCTTGGATTTTGCTTGTATTGGAAGGTAAGTTTCTCCAATCTTCTCATTTAAATTGTTTTATTTTATTTCCTTCATGCCACACCATCTAGAATGGTTGAAGATGGCTTTGCTTAGTTGTAGGAAGCTTAGGGGTAAATGCAAGAAGTTGTGTCCACTTAAGGTGGAAGTTTCAGATTTAGAAAAAAATCCAAAATCGGGTGACTGAAAACAGGATCTCGTTTCTATAAAACGGGATCCCGTTCTGTATAACAATCCCGAGCCTAAAATCCAAAACGGGATCTCGTTCCTTAACGTGATCCCGAACCTAGAACCAAAAATGGGATCCCATTTTGAAAAAGTATTAAATTTTAAAAAAATGGCAGAGACCCCATTTTTCCTAGTGACAGGCGACAGCTGAGAATGGGATCTCAAGTTGAGTCACCATCAAAACAAGTAAGTGGATTTTTCCACTTCTATAATTTAGCAATGAATCTTTTGAAGTTTCCCTTGTTTGTTTTGGTGTAAAATACAATCCAAATTTAAATTGTAAATTGTTGTTTAGGGTTTCTGTTTATGAAATCAATACCTATTTTTTGACATTTTAGTTGTAAAATACAATTGAAATTTTGAAAGACTATATCATATAAAAGGATAGAATTTGAACAAACTATCAAAATTTTGTTTAAATTTGAGAATTGAATAGCTGTATTTAGACATTTTAGTTGTAAAACACAATTGAAATTTTGAAAATACTATATCATATGAAAGGAGAGATTTTGAACAAACTATCAAAATTTGATTTCAATTTGAGTGTTGAATAGCTGTATTTAGACATTTTAGCTGTAAAAATATAATTAAAATTTTGAAACGACTGTATCATATGAAAGGAGAGATTTTGAATAAACTGTCAAAAATTATATAGCATTGGGATGATATATATATTTGGTTTTTATAAAATTTACTTATATCAATGTATGTCATTGTATTTTAAAGGTATTATTGAATAGGTAACTCTCATGTAAAAAAATTACAACAAACCATAATAAAATCTTTATCACGTCCTTCATAATCAAACCTTTAGAGACAACCAACTAATCAAGAATTGAGAAAATTTTACAGTTTTTGTGATAGCCAACTAATCAAGAATGAAATCAAGCCAACAAATGTAACTTTAGAGACACTTGTAGTTGTCCTCACTAGCTAGGTTATTCCCTTGGGATGAACATCATGATGTTAATTGTGATACGAGCCTAATCTCATTGGCAATGCTTCCCCTAATCTTAATGACATTGATATAGGCCCCACTCATGATCCTTACGAAGATATTGCCACCACTAACCTCTTTCATGATAGGTCACTATCCTCACCATCTCCTTAGACCTATAATACCTTGAGCTTATCGATTGGGACCAACATGACCCTTTATGATTTGATGTTTTCCAAAATGATGAAGCCATCATGAAACTTATGAAGTGTCAAGACCACATCCCCATTGTAATCATAAGAAAGACTTTTCCACCATACTTAACACCTATGCTTATTTTGGAGAGAAAGAAGAACCCTTTAGTCCTAAGGCACCCTAGTAGGCATAATAGCAACAAGATATAAGAAGAAACTTGTGATCGATTAAAATGATACAATAAAAATGGACACTTCCCAAGAGCTCTGAGCAATGACAAACTTCACCTTCCATTAGATACCACTCAGATACAAGATGACTCCCCTCTCCTTGTTGAGGATGCTATAGACATCAACCTGTGAATAGAAGAGGACCCTAAACTCTCTAAGATAGTAGCTCCACTAGACCTTGACATCAAAGAAGGCATAACCATCACCCTTAAAGATTACGCTGATTTCTTCATGTGGTCTTATGGTGATATGCCTTGAGACTCCATCTTTAAAGTCATGCATCATCTTGTGGTTCACCTCAATGCCAAACCTATTCAATAAAAGCTACGCAAAATGCACCCCCAAGTAGCCCTTTTGGTCAAAGAAGAATTGTATAAACTCTTGGATGTGGGGTTCATGAACAGACTATTACTTATCCTAAATGGGTCTCTAATGTGGTCTTAGTTAGCAAGAAAACTAAGGGAATTCATGTTTGCACTAACTTTTGAGACATCAAAAAAGGATACCCTAAAGATAACTTTTTCTCTACCAAACATTGATATGATCGCGGATCTCATAGCCATCTATATATAATGTTATCATTAATCTGGATATAATATCCCTTGAAACATTTGAGTTAGACATGGAGACACCTAGATTATGGAGAGGTCTATCTAAGAAAACACCTCCTATAGACTCAACACAAACTTATCCCTCAACCCTCTAAATTGTGACTTACATCATTTGATTACCTTAGAACACACTATAGACAACTCTATACAAATTTGGCAAAAGATATTTTCTCCTAACAGAAACTTGTATATGTAGAAGTATCTGTTGGATCTAGGGCATACAACTGAGAGGGGGGGGTGAATCAGTTGTATAAAACTTTGTTTCAAACACTTGATTCTCCTTTGTTAGTTAACATCATATTAATTAATCATCCATGAAAGCATAAAGCATAAACATAAGAGCAGATAAACATCAACACATTGAACACCAAGATTTTGACGTGGAAAACTCGGTTAAGGGAAAAACCACGGGGTGATTAACCAAAGGATTATTCTCTGTTAGAAGAATAAGAAAAAGAATGGCACTTGCCAATTAGGGCTCACTGCACGAGCACACTGCTCACAAAGAGGCCCACTGCCTACAAGGAGACACACTATCTATAAAGTGATAAGAATCACAATCTTGAACTAGAGAATGACATCTCTACCATGTCCAGATCAGTTCTATTTAAGCCCAAAAAACTTCTTCTTTGTCTTTCGCACCTCTCTTCGCTATACCACACTCATCTACTCCATCCACACATCAAAATGAACTCACAAACCTTTATTTATACAAGACATCGACTTAGGAACAATCATCTAAGTCAGAAATCAACCATAAGAATATCCGCAAGATGAATAACACATCCGGTTGGCCACCACAAGAACATTCACAGGATGATCAACTCATCCAGTCGGCTAGTCTAAACAAGAACTTCATCCGGAAGAATATCTTCAATTCTGGGCTCTACTACCAATGCGGATCAACAACACAACCTCAACACGATCCAAAAACCTTCACAAGCCTGCCTGAATGACCGGATACATCCGCACTTCCTCTACTTACTGGAATCTCTTGTCTTCCTCATCCGAAACTTCAAGAACACAAACTGTCGCCACTGTCATAATGTAAAAGGTACTTCTGGACCTCCAAATTATGTACAACTTGAGATGACACATCACAAGGACATCCCAAATACTCCTTCCAATCCGCAGATTAGGATAATACAATTCCGGACCTCACCGGACCTTTCTGTGATCCTCTGTCACCTCTGAACACTTGCCTGAACCGGTTCCACACAGACAGCCACAACTTCTTTAGATCTTCATGCGGACCTCTGAAATCTTAACTGAAGCATCTCAAGACTCATATCTACAAACCCTTTAATCCGTATCCTCCGGTTCTCAACCTATACACTAAATTTGCCTTCTTCTTATCACTGTTCTTCACTGTTTCTGACTGAGGCTAATTTTCTCAATATCCTCAGCACACAGCTCATCCAATCCTTCTTGTTAATGCAATATGAGTATGTTGACATCAATGACAACACTGGTTTACCTCATACTTGCAACAATCTCCCCCTTTGTCATTGATGGCAACATATGATGTGAAAAACCATCAAGACAAGAACTTCTCCTTTCTGTCACAGCTCCCCCTATCAGCAACATGTCTTCTCCTCATTTACTGCTCCCCCTTTGATCATCAGCCACTTGTTTTTCACATGTCTTCTCTCCCCCTTTGACATCAATGGAAAAGGGCTCATACTTGCAATTCTCATACATCAGAATCATACCAGCTGCTCCCCCTTAGTTGCAGCTCCCCATCATCAATCCGGATCACAAGATATGACTGTGATATCCACCGGACTGATGCACATCAGTGCATCCTAGTTCATCACCGGAGGGGCCATGACCCCTAACTTCTCCCGGAGATATTCAAAAGAGTCCTTGGGAAGAGGTTTAGTAAAGATATCTGCAATCTGATCCTTTGAGGGAACATACTCCAATCTGACTTCTTCCTTGTTCACTTGTTCTCTCAAAAAGTGAAACTTGATAGATATGTGCTTAGTCTTAGAATGCAATACCGGATTCTTAGAAATATTAATTGCACTTGAATTATCACAGAAAATTGTGATAGGCTCCTCATATTCAACTTTAATGTCTCTTAGCATCTGCTTCATCCATAAGATTTGAGTGCAACTACCTACTGCTACAATGTATTCTGCTTCAGTTGTAGACAGAGATATTGCATCTTGTTTCTTGCTTAGCCAAGAAACCAATCTCTTCCCCAAAAAGAATGCTCCACCACTAGTGCTCTTCCGGTCATCCACATCTCCTGCCCAATCTGCATCTATGTAAGCATGAAGAGAGAAATCTGGATCTCTAGGGTACCATAGACCATACTCAACTGTTCCTTTCAAGTACCTAAAAATTCTTTTGATTGCCATAACATGAGATTCTCTAGGATCAGCCTGGAATCTTGCCACAAGACCAACAGCCTGCATTATATCTGGTCTAGTCTGAGTGAGATACAACAATCCACCAATCATTGATCTATACTTTGTTTGATCTGCCTTTGGGGAGTCATCATCTTTGTTCAACTTACATCCGGTTGCCATGGGAGTGTTCATTGGCTTTGCATCTTCCATACCAAATTTCTTCAACAATTCTTTCACATATTTGGTCTGAGAAATGAAGATTCCTTTCTTTGTTTGAGTAATTTGCAGACCCAAGAAGAAATTCATTTCACCAAGCATAGACATTTCAAACTCACTTTTCATCTGATTTGCAAAAGTTTTGCACATACTATCTCTTCCTCCAAAAATGATATCATCCACAAACACTTCAACAATCAAAATGTTTTCATGAACAATTTTGAAATATAAGTTACTGTCAGCAGTACCTTTGTTGAATCCAATCTGCACAAGATGCTTATCCAACCTTTCATACCATGCTCTTGGGGCTTGCTTTAATCCATACAATGCTTTCTTCAACTTGCAGACCATATCATCATTATCAGACAATTGAAATCCATCCGGTTGTTCAATGTAAACTTCTTCTTCCAGATCACCATTTAGGAAAGCAGACTTGACATCCATCTGATATACCTTGAAGTCTTTGAAGGCAGCAAATGCAAGAAATAATCTGACTGCTTCAATTCTTGCCACCGGAGCAAAGGTCACTTCAAAATCAATTCCTTCTATTTGAGAGTAGCCTTTGTAGACCAATCTAGCTTTGTTTCTGATAACTTCACCAACTTCATTCAGTTTGTTCCAGAAGACCCATTTGGTTCCAATCACATTCTTGTCTCTAGGTCTAGGAACAAGATCCCAAGTATGATTTTTCTCAATTTGCATTAATTCATCTTCCATTGCTTTGGTCCAGTTTTCATCATTGCGAGCCTCATTTATTGTTTTAGGTTCAATCTTTGAAATCAGACAACATTCATCCTGATTTTGAGCAACATTCCTTCTAGTTTGCACACCTTTGTTTCTGTCACCTATGATCTGATCTTCTGAGTGGTTCTGTCTTACATACCTTGGAATTTTGGGAGTATCCTGCACTGTTGCTTCTTGATCAGGTTCATTCTGACCTATTTCTTCTTCCTGATTTACTAGATCAAGTTGATTCTGACTTACCGGAGGGGATTGAGTCCCTTGAACCTAAACACCATCTTGATCATCTTCATCAAACTCATAAAATCTTGAAGGCTTCTCAATTCCTTCATCAACTTTCACATTGGTGCTTTCTATCATCTTCCTCAATCTCTTATTGTAACACCGGTATGCTTTGCTTTGAGTGGAGTAACCCAAGAAAATTCCTTCATCACTTCTAGCATCAAACTTTCCTAGATCTTCATCTCTTTTAATATAACACTTGCTACCAAATACTCTGAAATATTTCACAGTAGGAGTGATGCCAAACCAGAGTTCATAGGGGGTCTTATCGGTGTTGTTTCTGATTTGAACTCGATTGAGAGTGTAGACTGCAGTGCTGATAGCTTCTTTCCAAAACATTTGAGGAACATTTGCTTCCAACATCATTGTCCTGGCAGCTTCCTGGATGGTCCGGTTCTTTCTCTCAACTACTCCATTCTGCTGTGGAGTCCTAGGAGCAGACAACTGTCTTCTTATACCTTGCTTCTCACAGAAGTCAATGAACTCACCAGATGTAAATTCACCACCTCTATCAGACCTTAGACATTTAAGTTTCAATCCGGTTTGATTCTCTACCATAGCTTTGAAGATTTTGAACTTTTCAAGGGCTTCTGATTTCTCTTTTAGGAAGGTAACCCACATCATCCGGGAATGGTCATCAATTAACAACATGAAATATCTATCACCTTGCAGGCTCTTGATTCTTGTCAGACCACAGAGATCAGTATGTACTAATTCCAACAATCTGGTAGAGGACTGATCTTTGCTTTTGAAAGAGACTCTGCTCTGTTTACCTAGCTGACATTCTTTGCACAAACTATTTGTAGGTTTAACCAATTTTGGAAGGTCTCTTACAGCCTGAATATTGCTTATCTTGATGATGTTATCAAAATTCACATGACACATTCTTCTATGCCATAACCAACTCTGATCAACTTGAGCAAACAGACAACTTTTGTTTGAACCAACCAGATGAAAGATATTACCTTTTGTTTGAGCACTGGATGCAATTTCAGTTCCAGAGCTTGTAAAGATTTTGCATTTTCCATTCTTGAACCGGAGATCATAGCCTTTGTCCACTAACTGACCAACACTTAGAAGATTGTGCTTCAATCCTTCAACATATAGTACATTACCTGTTTTGCTCTTTCCATCAAAGGAAATAGTTCCCCTACCTCTGATTCTGCCAGCAGAATTGTCACCAAACTTTACCATTCCTCCTTCATACCTTTCCAAATCTAAGAACTTATTCTTGTCACCAGTCATATGGTGAGAACATCCACTATCAATAACCCAATCATCCTTTTCTTCCACTTGAGCAGCCAAAGCTCTTTCCACAACCTTGTGATTGACAGATTCAGAGGATATTGAATCTTCTTCCTTGATGGCAATAAACACCCATTCATTTCCGGATTTGCTTCCTAGTTCTGATTCATCATCTGTTACTCCTTCATTGTCATCTTCTTCATGAACATAATAACAGTTCTTTTGAAACCTTTGTCTGTTAGTATTAGACCTTGCAGATCTTTCCGGACATCTTGAAGCAAAATGACCAATCTTATTGCAGTTGAAACACTTAAAGGGTAGTTTTCCTTCATACTTACCGGATCCTCTTGGCAGTCTCTTTGCAATGAGGGCTTCAAGTTGAGCTGTTTCTGCTTCTTCTTCTTCCATGTCTCTTCTTGCTTGATCATACCATGACATCTTCCTTGATGAGTTTTCTCCCGGATCAAATCTCTGTTTGCCTTTCACATAGGCACTGGCTTTGAAAGCAGATTCAGTCTTGGGAGGATCATCTCCAAACTCGGTCATTTCAAATGCAGCTAGTTTGCCAGCCAGTTGTTCTCTTGTGACAGTTGTGTGGGCTCTGAATTCATCAATGGCAACAACCTTGATTTTGTAGGCAGCAGGAAGGGATCTTAGGATTTTGCAGACAATCTCATTTTCATCTAGAGTTCCACCAGCATTTCTAATTCCACATACCAGCTCATTGACTCTTGGCATAAAGGTAGTGATGTTTTCATCATCTCTCATGTTCAATCTTTCAAATTTTCCTTTCAGACTTTGCAACCTTGCACTTTTGACAAACTCATCTCCTTCATACAGAAGTTCCAGTTTAGTCAGGATCTCATATGCAGTTGGTAGGTCAATAACATTTGAGAGATCTGAATCATTCAATGCGCTTAGTAGGGCTTCCTTGGTCCGCAGATTATTTTAAGCATCTGTGATCTCATTCAGAGTTGTCGGACCACCTTGTGGAGGTACATATGGTTTTGAGACCATAGCCAAGTATGCTTTTCCCATGCATTCCAAGTGACACTTCATGCGACCTTTCCAGAGAGTGAAGTTGGTTCCATCAAACTTTGGACTATCCTTCTTGTATGACGACATCCTGGATCTCCTCAAGCGGTTAAGCTCCTTTCAGAGGAACCTAGCTCTGATACCAACTGTTGGATCTAGGGCATACAACTGAGAGGGGGGGGGTGAATCAGTTGTATAAAACTTTGTTTCAAACACTTGATTCTCCTTTGTTAGTTAACATCATATTAATTAATCATCCATGAAAGCATAAAGCATAAACATAAGAGCAGATAAACATCAACACATTGAACACCAAGATTTTGACGTGGAAAACCTGGTTAAGGGAAAAACCACGGGGTGATTAACCCAAGGATTATTCTCTATTAGAAGAATAAGAAAAAGAATGGCACTTGCCAATTAGGGCTCACTGCCCGAGCACACTGCTCACAAAGAGGCCCACTGCCTACAAGGAGACACACTGTCTACAAAGTGATAAGAATCACAATCTTGAACTGGAGAATGACATCTCTACCATGTCCGGATCAGTTCCATTTAAGCCCAGAAAACTTCTGCTTTGTCTTTTGCACCTCTCTTCACTATACCACACTCATCTACTCCATCCACACATCAAAATGAACTCACAAACCTTTATTTATACAAGACATCGACTTAGGAACAATCATCTAAGTCGGCAATCAACCATAAGAATATCCACAAGATGAATAACACATCCGGTCGGCCACCACAAGAACATTCACAGGATGATCAACTCATCCGGTCGGCTAGTCTGAACAAGAACTTCATCCGGAAGAATATCTTCAATTCTGGACTCTACTACCAATGCGGATCAACAACACAACCTCAACACGATCCAAAAACCTTCACAAGCCTGCCTGAACGACCGGATACATCCGCACTTCCTCTACTTACTGGAATCTCTTGTCTTCCTCATCCGAAACTTCAAGAACACAAACTGTCGCCACTGTCATAATGTAAAAGGTACTTCCAGACCTCCAAATTATGTACAACTCGAGATGACACATCACAAGGACATCCCAAATACTCCTTCCAATCCGCAGATTAGGATAATACAATTCCGGACCTCACCAGACCTTTCTGTGATCCTCTGTCACCTCTGAACACTTGCCTGAACTGGTTCCACACAGACAGCCACAACTTCTTTAGATCTTCATGCGGACCTCTAAAATCTTAACTGAAGCATCTCAAGACTCATATCTACAAACCCTTTAATCCGTATCCTCCGGTTCTCAACCTATACACTAAATTTGCCTTCTTCTTATCACTGTTCTTCACTGTTTCTGACTGAGGCTAATTTTCTCAATATCCTCAGCACACAGCTCATCCAATCCTTCTTGTCAATGCAATATGAGTATGTTGACATCAATGACAACACTGGTTTACCTCATACTTGCAACAGTATCTACTACTACATTAGATTTGATATACTTATTAAAAGGAAAGAGTTGGGACTAACAACTAAATAGAAAATAATAATTTTGCAAATAGGAAATAGGAAACAAAATCGAGCTAGAACCATCTTGACTAATTTATCTTTTTCTAGCTAGATTGAATCCCTACAATCATGTAAGTTAAAAACAAAGCATCAAATTCTTCATTAAATTTAATTCACAAATCATCAGAATATATTCATCTTCATACTTAGATTAGTCAGGTCTAGGCAACTAGTAACTTCAATCCTATCTCCATTATCAAATTTGGTTGCCATAGGCAGCTTCACCAAATTTAGGTTTTCAGATCATGTGGCATGTACAAGATATCCACCTCAAGGTAGTTCTCCAAGTCTAGTTATAGTCTTGTAGATGTTCATTATGATTCTACCTAGGTGGTATGATAGTCCATTGGTTTCTAGATGACATCATTCAATAGCATATCTATGCATCTGAAAATTCACCCAAGTCATTGATATATATTGATATGTATTGAACATTCACCCTTTATTTAATAAAAGAATCAAATTCTTCATTAAATTTAAATCACAAATCATCATAATATATTCATCTTCATACTCAGATTAAGTCCTAGGCAACTAGTAGTCAATCCTAGATCTCCATTATCAAATTTGGTTGCCATAGTCTTCAACTTCACCAAATTTAGGTTTTCAGATCATGTGGCATGCACAAGATATCCACCTCAAGGTAGTTTTCCAAGTCTAGTTATAGTCTGAAGCAGATGTTCATTATGATTCTACCTAGGTGGTAGGATAGTCCATTGGTTTCTATGACATCATTCAATAGCATAGATGCATCTGTTCTAATTCATTTGTTTTGTCCAAAATGGTTGTGACAATAAAAAAGAAGCTTATTGAACTCATAATCAATAGGAAACCCCCGGTCATAATAGGAGGTCTTGAATTTGGTACCAATGATTGTGAGTTCCTTGTAGAATATCATGAACCTTTTGAACAAGAGAACCTTGTAGACCATGATGCATATCTTGATTTAAACTTGAACATTATCGTCATGTGAATGCTTTTATCCATCATGTTGGTAATCATTTATGTTTAGGGTTTTAGGCTCGAGCTTTTGGTGGTGCCTGCATAAGTATTCAGGTTTCAATCATTCAAATATGCAAGTTCTTTCCCAAAAAATCTAAAAAGTTCTATCTCTTTTGACCTCTGCAGTTGTAAAAAATGAAAAAATTAGTTTGTATGCATGTGTCTTTGTATATACATACAGGTCAAAATGTGCATTGGCAGGTCAAAAATCTCTATTGCTCTTTGAAAAATTGAGTTAGGTGCATTTCTGATTGTATATCGGGCTCTAAAAGGTGCATATACAAAGGGGGAATCTTTTGCAGATTCTAAGGAATATTCTTGCTTTGTATATTGGGTCATATACAAAGCAAAATATACAAAGGTGCAAAGATGCATTTGCTATAGTGTGGCGGGGAAGATACATGTGGTAGGGCCCGCGGGCATATACAAACAGGTTTGTATATTCGGCATACAGGAAAGGCAGATACAAGGTTAAATGTATGTTTGACATACATTGGTGACATATAAGAGGGAATCTATATCACATATCCAAAAAATTCCTTGCTTGTATGTTAGGGGATTTGTATGTTTGCATATACAGGCCAATATACAAAAAGAAGACATACATTCTAGACCCGAGGGATAAATCAGATGAAGTTAATAATATTTCGGGTCCGCTGCATGTATATTGGGCACTTGTATGTGCCGATATACATTGCGAAGGTACAAAGGCTAGATACAAGCCAGATTTCAAAACAACTTCAAGTGCCTCATTAAAATTTGAAATCTGCCTTGTATGTATGAGGCAAATGTATATGCAGTTATACATTCGAGGATATGCAAGGAAAGATGATGCAGGGTGGACCCGATTGAAAATTCCAATTTGCTCTATAACAGTTTGGGGTCTGCCTTGTATGATGAACAGTTGTATGTATATGCTTTGCATATACAAGGATTTGAGAGGCAAAAGGAAGGCAGTTGTATATACATTTCAGCACACATATACAAGGGTGAAAGGGTAAAGTGGAGAGAGCGAAGGGTCAGTGATAGAAGATTAAGGTGCCTACATGGCACGATATCATTGGCTGGTAGTTCTTCATGCATATTTTGGGGCCGTTGATCTCGGTGATGGGTTTTTGATCAACGGTCGGGTTTTAAACCTTCAACGATGGTTTATTCCTGAGTGTTTGAAGTCATTTTTGAGCGGGAAAACAATAGAGGCACGCTGTTGCTGCATTTCTGGGAGGAGGCTGTGGGTAGCTGAGGCAATAATGGCAAATTATGCAGGGAAGTATGGATGGAGTTGACAGGTTCAACCACCCGATTGATGAAGAAAATCCCTGGGTGGCGATGCAGATCCTGATTCCACCTACTCCTTTCTCCTTGTCCCTCTGCTGCATTAACTTTTTTGAGCGCCATTTCTGGTGCTATGTATCTGACAGGAAATTTTGACTTTGTCTTGTAATTAATTTCGCTGAGTGCACAGTCATGGTATAAAAGCCATGCTATGTTACTCATTTTTGGTTGTTGAAGACTTGGGCATTTTTGTGTAAATAAGGAAGAACAGGACATGATCCTGGGTTATTTTATCTCATTCTAGAGTTTATGAGTTGCATCATGAATGTATTTTGCACGTATGTTCAGTTTCATGTTGATATGGATGAAAATGCTCTTATGCATGTGTTTATCTGTTTGTCTCCTTCACTGCATGCATTTCCTTCTTTTGAATCTGGTTGCTAAGGGTTTCTCAGATTCTAGGGTATGAGTTTCTATATCACATGCTTCATCTCTAACTTCCATTCAAGGAGTGGATTAAATTGTTTTAGGTTAAGCATGGAGAAGGTTGTTTGTCAGCAGGGATATCTGTAAGTAGAGGCAGCTAAATACCCATTCTTGGGTGATGTTTGTAAGGCAAGCATCAATCCAACCGCTTGAAACATGAATGCTAGTTGTAAACCATCTATTGCATACGTTTAGTCAACTCCTTGCCCTGAGATAGGCACCGGTCTGCACCTAGGTTAGTAGTTATGATCCAAAGCCCCTGTATTGCATCCAAACCATCATATCCACCTTTTCATAACTTCCACCTGTTAGTTGTAGGAGTAGGAATAGGAACCCCTGCATGCTCTCATACCTGACCAGACAAATATGTCCAAGAACGTTGCCAACCTTGTGATTTATCATACAAATCTTGGTCCACACATGAGAGTATTCTGCCTGTTGCTGTCAAGCTAAATCTTCTTGTCATTGAGCTAGTCAATGTTACATCTTTATCAAATAGGGACACCCACCTTGGTGCAGCAGAACCAGAAGTGAAGGGGAGGCAGCTCACGCAACCTCCCGTAATTTGTTGGCTAAATCTACCCGTGCATTGGAACTGGCAAACCCTCTGCCGATTCAGAGAAAATAATCAACATATTTTGGCGACTCCGCTGGGGAGTTAATAAAAAAATAGTATCTGTGTGCCCATTCGAGTCACCAACAGAATTGGTGACTCTACTAGGGATGAAGAGGGTCAAATAATGTGAAATCATTGCTGCATAGCCAGATCTTTCATGTGAATGATGGTGCTCTGTTGGTGGAATGAACTCATAAGCATATTTGATGAGCTTTCAGTTGTTTGAAAATTTTGTCCTCTCTGGAGAGGTGGCAACTCTGCAAAAAAATTTAGTACACATGAAAGACTGATGTATATTGTTGTGATAAAAGAATGTTCTATTCAGATTGCAGCATTTGGATGAGACAAGGTACTTGGTTTCCTCCCACTTGTATTTGTTGTTTTATTGCATAAGTTAGATGTTGGGGGAAGCCTTAGGTCTTAGGCAGATAAAGGATGTCTAAGAGTGAAATTTATATCAATCCAAATATGTATTCACCCATACTCAGTCAAGAGGGGGATGAAATGTTGAATAAAAGAATAAAAGAATAAAAGAGATAAAAAATAGGTTGATATTCTTAGAGGCTAGGCAGGCCCAGTTAAATGGTAGTAACCCTGTTGTGTCTGCCAGTCAGAAAGCTAACCCCCTTGTCAGCCCTTTTGATCCTTTGTATGACCAACTAGATTTGTCATGGGTTGACTATAAAATTGAAAGTATGCCTACCCAAGTGTACAATCAGATGCCTAGATTTAGTGGACACAGTGTATGTGATGGGGGTACACATATCCAAAATTTTCATAGGTTCATGGAGAGACACTCATTTAGAGATAAGGATATGTGGATGAGGTTTTTTGTTAGATCCTTTGATGCAAAAGCTAGAGATTGGTATTTGAGCTTTCCAAAGAGATCCTTTGCCTGTTGGGATGAACTTATTGACTGCTTTAGAAAAGAATTTGCAAGAGACCCTGTTGATCTTGTTGCAAGATTGATGGAAATTAGAAAACAAGATGAAGAGCCCATTATTGATTTCAGTCATAGATTTGCAGTAGCCCTTTCACAAATCCCTGAAAACTTCAGACCTGATATTTTAGCCTGTGTTGGCATATATTTTGAAGCTTTTGAGGAGGGCTCTAGTGCATTGTTGAGGGAATTCAAGATAACAAGTATGCAGATGGCATACAAGTTCGTAGAAAATATAGAAAAAATGAGAAATGAGTACATGCTGAATTCCCTATCCACAGATTTTGGTATGAATAACGGTTATAAGGCTGCAAATGACCAAGTGATTATGGCATCATGTGAAGGTAAAAATGAGAATGAAAATATATCAGTTGAGGATACCAGTAGAAGGATCAATGATGACCCCTGTTGCAAGGTTGAGGTGTCTGGTTCTGAAAATAATGATGAAGTTATGGACAGAAATGAACATCTATTTGAATGGATTTGTGGAGATGATTGTGAGTATTGTGCTCAGGATAGAGAAGAAATATGCAAACAGGCTGATACTCCTCCACAAAGGGAATCCGTTGGTAATGAAGATGCATGTTCTGCTGCCTATGAACTAGTGGCATACCATGATGAAGTTGAAACACCTGGACCACCCATTTATGACACATGTGGTGATGAGGATCTATTTGAGTATGGTGGGAATCTAGGCACTGATGTTGACACGGATTCTAGTTCTCATCCTGATGAAAGGCAAACCAACATACATCATGAAGGTTACTGCTACAAAGAGGTGCTAGAGCCTGATCTTTTCCAGCATGGTGCAGCTGATGGTTGTGTGCATGATGTGCACAACTGTGAATCTGAAAGCTTTTTCTTTGATATGCCAGCTTGTGATAAGATGAGCCCTGATGTTCCTAGCTGCATGATGGACTTTGAGTGTTTTCATTTTTCAGTCCAGCTAGGAGATCATTTTGCAATGCATAATGCTAACACAGATGATAACATGTGTTATATTTCATTTGAATATGCATTGTTTGATAAATATGACACCCACATGTCACATGATGCTGAAGGTTGTTTGCATAGGGGTGATGGTGACAAGCTAAATCAGAAGGGTTGAATATGCAGATGACAAGATTTGTTTGTGGGTGGGTCATGACAGTATCTTCAGGCCTGATCCAGTGTATGCAGATGAAAACAAGGTGTTTGACAAAGGAAGATACAGGTTTTTCCTTTCTTGGTGGCCTTAGGCCACCAAATGTGATTGGTGATGCAGATTGGTGTAGTATTTGACTTTGTGCCCAATGGATAGGGACTGGTCTGCATCCCAGAGATCTGAGGTCCTCACCATGCCTGCAAGAGGCATGCATCACTAGACAGAGCCTATGTTGGTAATCATTTATGTTTAGGGTTTTAGGCTCGAGCTACTGGTGGTGCATGCATAAGTATTCAGGTTTCAAGCATTCAAATATGCAGGTTCTTTCCCAAAAAATCTAAAAAGTTCTATCTCTTTTGACCTCTACAGTTGTAAAAAATGAAAAAATTAGTTTGTATGCATGTGTCTTTGTATATACAAAGGTGTTTGTATATACATACAGGTCAAAATGTGCATTGGTGGGTCAAAAATCTCTATCGCCCTTTGAAAAATTGAGTTAGGTGCATTTCTGATTGTATATCGGGCTCTAAAAGGTGCATATACAAAGGGGGAATCTTTCACAGATTCTGGGGAATATTTCCGCTTTGCATATCGGGTCATATACAAAGTAAAATATACAAAGGTGCAAAGATGCATTTGCTACAGTCCAGCGGGGAAGATACATGTGGTAGGGCCTGCGGGCATATACAAACAGGTTTGTATATTTGGCATACAGGAGAGGCAGATACAAGGTTGAATGTATGTTTGACATACATTGGTGACATACAAGAGGGAATCTATATCGCATATCCTAAAAGATTCCTTGCTTGTATGTTAGGGGATTTGTATGTTTGCATATACAGGTCGATATACAAAAAGAGGACATACATTCCGGACCTGAGGGATAAATCAGATGTAGTTAATAATATTTCAGGTCCGCTGCATGTATATTGGGCACTTGTATGTGCCGATATACATTGCGAAGGTACAAAGGCTAGATACAAGCCGAAATTCAAAACAACTTCGAGTGCCTCATTAAAATTTGAAATCTGCCTTGTATGTATGAGGCGAATGTATATGCAGTTATACATTCGAGGATATGCAAGGAAAGATGATGCAGGGTGGACCCGATTGAAAATTCCAATTTGCTCTATAATAGTTTGGGGTCTGCCTTGTATGATGAACAGTTGTATGTATATGCTTTGCATATACAAGGATTTGAGAGGCAAAAGGAAGGCAGTTGTATATGCATTTCAGCATGCATATACAAGGGCGAAAGGGTAAAGTGGAGAGAGCAAAGGGTCAGCGATAGAAGATTAAGGTGCCTACATGGCACGATATCATTGGCTGGTAGCTCTTCATGCATATTTTGGGGCCGATGATCTCGGCGATGGGTTTTTGATCAATGGTCAGGTTTTAAACCTTCATCGATGGTTTTTTCCTGAGTGTTTGAAGTCATTTTTGAGCGGGAAAACAACAGAGGCACGCTATTGCTGCATTTCTGGGAGGAGGCTGCGGGTAGCTAAGGCAATAATGGCAGATTGTGCAAGGAAGTATGGATGGAGTTGACAGGTTCAACCACCCGATTGATGAAGAAAATCCCTGGGCGGCGGTGCAGATCTTGATTCCACCTGCTCCTTTCTCCTTGTCCCTCTACTGCATTAACTTTTTTGAGTGCCATTTCTGATGTTGTGTATCTGACGGGAAATTTTGACTTTGTCTTGTAATTAATTTTGCTGAGTGCACAATCATGGTATAAAAGCCATGCTATGTTACTCATTTTTGGTTGTTGAAGACTTGGGCATTTTTGTGTAAATAAGGAAGAATAGGGCATGATCCTAGGTTGTTTTATCTCATTCTAGAGTTTATGAGTTGCATCATGAATGTATTTTGCACGTATGTTCAGTTTCATGTTGATATAGATGAAAAATGCTCTTATGCATGTGTTTATCTGTTTGTCTCCTTCGCTGCATGCATTTCCTTCTTGTGAATCTGGCTGCTAAGGGTTTCTCATAGTCTAGGGTATGAGTTTCTGTATCACATGCTTCATCTCTAACTTCCATTCAAGGAGTGGATTAAATCATTTTAGGTTAAGCATGGAGAAGGTTGTTTGTCAGCAGGGATATCTGTAAGTAGAGGTAGCTAAATACCCATTCTTGGGTGATGTTTGTAAGGTAAGCATCAATCCAACCCCTTGAAACTTGAATGCTAGTTGTAAACCATCTGTTGCATACGTCTAGTCGACTCCTTGCCCTGAGATAGGCATCGGTCTGCACCTGGGTTAGTAGTTATGATCCAAAGCCCCTGTCTTGCATCCAAACCATCATATCCACCTTTTCATAACTTCCACCTATTAGTTGTAGGAGTAGGAATAAGAACCCTTGCATGCTATCATACCTGACTAGACAAATATGTCCAAGAACGTTGCCAACCTTGTGATTTATCATACAAATCTTGGTCCACACATGAGAGTATTCTGCCTATTGCTGTCAAGCTAAATCTTCCTGTCATTGAGCTAGTCAATGTTACATCTTTATCAAATAGAGACACCCCCCTTGGTGCAGCAGAACCAGAAGTGAAGGGGAGGTAGCTCACGCAACCTCCTGTAATCTGTTGGCTGAATCTGCCTGTGCATTGGAACTGGCAAACCCTCTGTCGATTTGGAGAAAATAACCAACACATCCTACAACCTCCTATCACCCTTCATCCTCTTATAGGGATATGCCACACAACCTCTCCAAGTTGACATGCCAAACCCAAAGTCACAATCCTAAGAGGTCCCTAATTTCCTCCCAATGATCATGAGAACCTTGTAGATCATGATGCATATATTTTGAACAAGACTATCAAGTTCCTTCACAACAAGAATGTGCAAGTCCAAGTTACCCTTTTCACCAAGATCAAGTGTCCTTAAGTCATTATTTTACCTTTGACAAGGGGAACACCACTCTAGATTATGCATCTTATGGGTATCCTTCATCATCATCCAATCGAATGCCTATCCAAGAGCCTACTAGTCCTATCCCAACACCACCATGTAATCCCAATCCTAATTCATTGGTCCATCCACCTTCTAATCCATTAATCCCTTCATTACCCTCACTACCATCTAATCCTCCAACTTCACATCCTAAATTTAGATCACCTCTCTTAAATGACCTCTATAGACATGTACTATGAACTATATTACTTGAAGACAAACCTATATGTCATCCCTCTTTATTAAGTTTGATCACTCCCAATCCTAATCCATTTCCTCCTATTATCCATCCACCTAATCCTAGACATTCAACCTTCATTGATATATATTGATAGTAAAATAGAGTTTTAAATTGTTCTTAAGGTTTGGGACAATCATCTAGTGTTAAGATCTAGTGCAAATTAAGAGTTATTTAGACTTTAAATTAAATGGGCTTAGTCTGAAGCTAAATAACACACATAAGAGTCAAGTGACTAACAACTAAATAGAAAACAACAATTTCAAATAGGAAATAGGAAACAAAATCAAGCTAGAGTTCACCATCAACTAATATCTTTTTCTAGCTAGATCATCCCTACAATCACAAGTTAAACAAAGCATCCTAACCTTCTTACCTCATCATCTATCTTAAAAGTGGAAGATTTAATCATTACCACATGTATGGTTATATGTCTCTTTGATTATCTAGATAATGCAATTGAATCTCTAAAGTTCACATTCAATGATTTCATTTTTCCTATCAAATGGTAAGGATTCACTCAAATTTTCACATACTCTTGAACACATATATCCAATTTATGAATTCATGATTGATCCAATGCTCAAACCAATGCAAGCATGACTATTGTTTGTTGACCAAGCATATTAGTCATATTTAGTTAGAGAAATTCATCCAAAACCATTACAAACTATTGTAGTTTTGCCATAGGAAATGTTGGATCTCCTAGAATGAGTACTTAACATCAAACCAATAGCCAACTCCATAGAAAAATTAACAAAATTGAAACCTTGGACCTAACATATGATAACAAACCTTGAGAACAAATTCATTATGGTAGTCCTAATAGCCCTACTAGTAAATTGATCTTTCTTGTCTCCCTCACTATAAGAATCAAAATTTAGCTCTCGAATGAAAATCCCTTGATTTCAATTTGAAAGTTACATCTAGTTCAAGTTATATAATAGCTCTCTTACATTTTGAAATTTGTACATGCATGTATACATTATCTGTATGTTTAATTTAAATTTATTTCAAGTGTAATTTCTTGTTCACATATATATATATATATATATATATATATATATATATTCTTGATTTAATTTTAAATTTGTACTCAAGTTTGTATGTTTGTATGTATATATGCAGGTTCATATTTGTTTATATATATATATATATATCATGAATCTGGATGATATTCACTTTGATGCTGAGGACTTCCTCAATGCACAAGATGATCCGAACCCACCCGCACCCCCACCCCTAGCGCCAGATGCCCCACCTCCAGATGCCCCAGCTCTAGATGCCCCACCTCCAGATGCCCCACCTCTAGATGAACCACCTCCACCCCCACCTCCACCCCCACCTGGAACTGACCAGGCTCACTTGCGAGCCATAATTAATGAAAATGTAGATTCCATACAAGAAAAATTGAATTCCATTCACAATGAACAATTCATGCCACTTCACGTGGTACGTTTTGCAGCTTTGATGCAAAACATTGTAGATTTTGTGAGTTCTATTGACTCAGACTTTGATGGATTCTGGAAATGGAGAGAGGAGAGGCGTCAATTTTATGCTGATGGCCTCTCCTATAAGACTATTTTGGATCTTAAAATCACAAAAGCTCGTTTAGCACAATATTTTAGACATCCCTTTACAAATGAACCTATTCCTGCAAATAAGAAAAGAATATCAATCAGGTGGTGTAGGCATGAAGGAATGTCTACCAATTTTTGGGACAAATGGTGGATGGTGTTTGATTATCCACCACATGCTAATTGTGAGGTTCCTTTATATTTTTTGAGAAAATTATATGTAGAGTTTGTTATGAATAAAAAACCCAACTACTTTGATTTTAGATCATTCCAGGGTATTGGTGGTGGCATGCCACAACAGAGGTTGGGGGCACGGGTTGATCCCCAACGACCCGTGCTTGTTCAACCTCTTATTGACCCTCCTGTTGCTGCCATTCCTTCGCCCTTCCAGCATCGTGCAGTGGTATCCACACTAGGCACATTGAGTGCACTCTCAGGTAGCCTACATGAGCAGACTTCTACGATGGTAGCTTGGGTTAGAGAGCATGGAGGAGTTGATGATGGAAGTGGTCCTAGTACCACTCCATATGTGTCGATGCCTCATACATGTACGAGTTGCAATCAGTTGTGTTATGGACCTTATCAGGCAGCTGTACCCACTTCAGCTACACATGCATCATCTGATAATGTGGGCACTGAATCATTTGTTGATTATCTATTTGCTGAGGATCATCCCACTGATCATTCAAAACAGGTATATATATAGGTTATGTACACATGTTGAATTTATAACAATTTTTTAAGCACATGTTTTTAATCAACATATAGATCAATTAAATTGTAATATTTTAACAATTGAATTGTTTGGTGTAGATGATGGCAATAGGGACCATTGATCAAATTAATTTTTCATCGACACCCGTTCATCTCAGGCACCCATTTGGGGTACATTTTCAATGATTTATATTTTAAATATTAATTTTATTTACTTGATTTTAATTTGTAATTCAGTCTTGAATGTGTGTACCATTAAATATTTATGAACTTATTTATGAACTGATTCAGGGTTCTTCCACATTGAATCCTCCATCTCAAGGTGTCTCGAGTGCTCCTCCATCATTGGGCATCTCACATAACACTCTTACAGTATTTATATTGTTTTAAAAAACTATATATACTTAGATTTTTCTATTTTGATATCACTATATCTGAAAATGTACACATGTACTATTTAATATATATTAAAAATATGTCTATGCAGGTTGACACAACAATGAGGATGGGCATTGCAACACACTTGGATAATCCAAGTTTATATCAGGAGTCGACTGCATTTCAGGTTGTTCAAAAACATATAACATGTACACAAGTCAATTATATATATGTTTTAAAAGCTAATTTGTACACACATGTGCTAACTTATAAATGACCTTGTAGGAGCTTGTTAGTGACAGCTTTCATCAACACACAACACATGCAGAGCAGGAGGACAGATGAGATGGGCAAACTGATATAGTATAATTTAAAATTTAGATTATATTTAAATTCAATTAAAATATACATTGTGAACTTAAAGTAAATTTCATGATAGATATATATGTTGACATGTGTTCAAAATTCTTTTTCTTTTATAGCTTGAGACATGTCATGTAGCTAAGCTTGTAGAGGCAGGTCCTGGAATAGAGGATGCACAACAAGTTCCTCTTACGGTATAATAATTTAAATATGATAACTTATAAATTAAATTGAATTAAATCATTTTTAATATCATCTTACATCTAATTTCAACTTGAACTTTCTCTTGTATTAAATAGATTGATTCAGAGCATGTAGAGATAGGTCCAGATGCACCAGAGCATGCTTCTCAGCCTCACATGGTAATTTAATTTTATGATAAAAATTATAAATTTAAAAATTATCATTAAATCATTTTTAATCATCTTACATCTGATTTCATCTAAATCTTTCTCTTCTACAGAGTGATTCAGGTCATCTGAGTAGTTCACATGGTGTGAAGAGGACTCTTGATTATAGAGATAGTATGTGATAGGTTAAATTGAACATGGGCTACATAATTTGACTATTTCATGGACTATGTTATATTATACTATTTGTCATGGACTTTATATATATATTGTTGAACATGGACTTTATATTTTGAATGTATGGGACTTTGTATATTTTTTGAACATGGACTTGGAGTTTATACAACCTGACTTTATATTTAAATAGTTTATAATTATGGATTTTTTAAGGTTAAATATATTTGTAATCTTCCCCTTGTGACTTTATATAAAGGAAGTTGTAAATGACTTTATATATTTACATACTCTTTTGTTTGGTTGAAAAGTATTTCATAATTTAACAAATCTATGAGTAGTTCTTTCCAAAACTTGTATATGTAAAAAAACCACTTGAAAAAACATGTTTGAACCTGTCTTATTTGATTTTAATTCTAGGAGGATTAGAGGATGTCCAAACTTGTAATTTAGTGCGTTATGTTATAGAATTTGTAGTTTATATCCATAAAAAACTCTAGATTAGTATGCAAATACACATTCAAGATGAGCATAAGACTTTTGTAATATAATTGTATTTGATGAAAGAAGAATTGTATAGTGTTATACATGCCACAATTTAATGGTATGAACTTAGATCTATCTATACATTATATAAACCCTATAAAGTACAATAGAATAGAGCATATAAACCCTAACAAGATATCCAAATATGATAAACTAATTAGAAATTATTGATCTAAAAAACCCTAATGAAAGAGAAACCCTAAGGGGAAACCTTAAGTCATGTAAGCAATGTTGGGTTCACTAATAAATGTAAATAAATAAATGATTTATGTATAAATTATCTAGGCTAATTAATCTAATGCAAATAATTAAGCATTATTAAACCAGATAAAATCTAGAATTGGGTTGATAAATTGATAGTAATAATATGATAATTAAATGAGGAATTAATTACTTAGTTCTAATATCAACAATAGAAGAATAATGTTGATGATGTGCAAAATTGATTCACCACTTGTTGATGCATATTTTGTTACAATAATATATGAAACTAGTTGTTTCCTACTTGAAAGGGAACTTCTTCCCCCACTTGGTTCTTTATCAGAAAATTTGGTTTGTGTGAATAACATAGTGGTATATGTCGATTGTCCCATATGAGGGGCTCTAATGAAATCAAAGGAATGAAACACAAGGCATTGCTTGCAATTATTCTTGTTACTTAGTAAGAAAGATAAAGCAAACATGTACATGTTTAGTTTTAGACATTCATTAATAATTTCATACATGAATACATACAAGTCCTACCAAGGAATTTTAACAATTTCAAACATGGTAAAAATTTAACATCTTAGACTAGATACTAATCTAGAATACTTTAAGTCTAATCCCAATCTAATAGATTTTATTTAAGAAAATTACAAAATAAAGGTGAGAAGGAGAAGCTACACTCTTCAATTGCTTTGTCTTGGTAAGATTTATTAGTGGAGCTTTGGCTACCCTTGTGCCCCATTTCTTGATATCCTTCACTAATAATAGCCAAAAGAGAATAGCCAATAATAACTAAAAGGAACCAAGTGTAACCACAAGAGGTAAATAGTATTGAAAATCATTTTTATAAAGGTTGCAACTCAAACTATCTATTTAAAAATGCACAAATAGAAGGTGTTCGTCTTAAATTGCCATTATATTTTTTTCATGGGAAGACACTACTCTGATCATGGTAGTGACCAAGGTCATCATCGCTATCATGCTACAATCTAAATAGTTAGTACTTTGTAGAATGAAAGGATAAGGCATGGAATAGATAATGAATGAGGCTTAAATCAACATGACACTGTGTCAAGGAATTTTAGGTACAATAGCAAGCTAAGTGAGTCCTAAAGCATGTCTAGAGGAATGGATGCTAAAATGAATGCACAACATAGAGAAAGAATTGAGAAGTATGCAATTTTGTACTCTTCAACAACTACCATGTGCTTGCTTCCTTAGACCAAGCTCATAAAAAAAACAAGTGCTTGCTTATATAGACCAAGCTTGTACAAAACCACCAAGTAGTATTACATGAAAGCATAAGCCCATTTTAAATCATGTGCCTCATTGTCACCTTTCACATTTCCAAGCATCATCCCACATTCCAAGCCATCACATGTGGTCCTCCTTGTTCTATTGTGACCCCAATATTAAATGCATTTCTCAATGTGACTTCCTCATTAAATACATTTCCAATGTCCCATACAACATTACAAGTGTCCCCAAGATTATCTAATCCTAGTGTGGTTTCCACATCCTAAGATGCACCACATTTAAATAACAAAAATATTACAATATTATTATTATGCTAGGTGTACAACACATCTAACACAACATCACTTAGAAGCTTTTATGGCATCTAAGTGACAAGCTCTACTTGTGTGGTTCCACATGGGCTCATACTTTAAATTTGAAAGGAAAAACTTTGCTTCAAGCGGTGTGCCCATGTAGCAAAACCAATCAATGCACACTCCACAAACACAAATACAACTTATTTACTATATAGACAACTAAAATAGAACTTATTCCATACCTAAGCTAAGGGTGTGTAGATGGCAAGGTTAGGGTCAATCGTTGTGTAGGTTGTCGACCCTTTGGTTGTTGTTTTGTTGCGATAGCTTGGTTGCAATTGTTTTATAGAGTGGCTTTCTTGGTATTTGTCGCTCTGCCCTTGTTTAATCTTGTTGTTTTTGTTGTTTTGATGGTTCCACTTCTCATGCAACTTGTTCCTCTTGTCTTTTGGTTGTCTCTCTGTAAAAGGGTTTGGACCCTTTCAAAAACTCATTTTTTAATCAATATCAAAAATTAAAATAGAACAAAAGAAAGGAAAATATTTTTAGGTGATGCAAGATTGCTCATCCCCTAAGATGTTGTTGCATCAAGTGTTGCAAGTATGAGGTTAACCAGTGTTGACATTGATGTCAACATACTCATATTGCACTGATAAGAAGGATTGGATGAGCTGTGTGCTGAGGACATTGAGAAAATTAGTCTCAATCAGGAACAGTGAAGAACAGTGATAAGAAGAAGGCAAAAGTACTCAATAGGTTGAGAATCAGAGGATGCGGATTAAAGGGTTTGTAGATATGAGTCTTGAGATGTTCCAGTTAAGATTTAAGAGGTCTGCATGAAGATATGAAGAAGTTATGTTTGATCAAGTAGAACCAGTTCCGGCAGGCATTCAGTGGTGACAGAGTGTCACAGATTGGTCCGGTGAGTTCCAGAATTACATTCTCTCATTCTGCAGATTGGAGGGAGTGATGAAGAAGTCAGTGTGAAGTGACAACCTAATTTGTGCATTGTTTGGAGGTCCAGAAGAACCTTTTGCATTATGACAGTGATGGTCGACTGTTAACTTGAAGTTCCGGATGAAGAAGAGAAGAATTCCAGTAAGCTTATGAAGTGCGGATGTTCTTGGTGATTCAGGAAAGCTTGTGGTGATCTATGGATCATGTCCAGTTCATGTTGGTGGTCCGCATTGAAGTTAGAGTTTGTATTTGAAGAATAACCACGGATTTTGGTGTTCTTCTTAAGACTGGCCGACCAGATGTATTACACGTCTTGCGAATGATCTTGTAGATGTTTGCCGACTTAGATGATTGTTCCTAAGTTGATGCCTTGTATAAATAAAGGATTGTGAATTCATTTTGAAGTGTGTCTTGCGGTGATGAGAGTGATTTAGCGAAGAGAAGTGCGAAAGGCAAAGCGGGAGTTTTTGGGCTAAAATGGAACTAATCCAGGCATGGTAAAGATGTCAATCTCTAGTTCAAGTTTGTAATACTTGTTATCTTGTAGACAATGTGTCTCTTGTAGGCAGTGTGCCTCTTTGTGGGCAGTGTGCTCGGGCAGTGAGCCCTAATTGGCATGTGCCATCTATTTTTCTTATTCTTCTAACAGAAAATAATCCTTGGGTTAATCACCCCGTGGTTTTTCCCTTAACCAGGTTTTCCACATCAAAATCTTGGTGTTTCATGTGTTGATATGTATCTGCTATGGTGTTTATGTCTTATGCTTCCATGAATGATTAATTGCTATGCTATTGATTAACAAAGTGGATTTAAGTGTTTGAACTAAAAGTGAATTAAGGATAACTGATTCACCCCCCCTCTCAGTTATCAACATCAAGTTCCCTTGTTTAAAAAATATATGTTCAAAATATACAATATTCATAAGTCTTCATTTGGGGGTTGTGACCTATGCAAAAACAAACATTGAATGAAGTATTTAGAGATTTTGCACCATGATTAAGCTAAAACAACATTTGAATACCTTGGGCAAAGAAATTTTGGTTTTCAAGAAGCAGTAACAAAAACGCACAAATTTTATAGGTATATTGATAAAGTAAAACACAATTTTGCAAGAGAATAATAAAGTAAGGAGCAAATACCATTCCATAACTAATCAATCCAGTACAAAACATGAATCATCAATTATTTTCCCACAATTTGCAAAATCTTTAACACAAGGCTAAACAATGGATTTTGCATATATCACAACAAGATCCATCATTGATACGAAGTTGTGTACATGTTATTTTCCTACAATTTGTAAAATATTTGACATAGAACTAAACAATGAATTTTGCATATAATCATAACAAGATCCATAATTGATACATAATTGCCTAATAAAACCATGTAGTTTAGTTGTCATTTTAGTTTGTATGTTTTTCTTGTTAGGCTAGGAGTTCGTAATTGATCCCCGATAGTGTAATAAAAAATAAAAAATTCAAAAAATAATAATGAAACCTTGTAGGGTAGAGGACCCTATAGTTGAGCACCCTAACTTCACGCCTCTCAAAATCATACGTGAGAAGTCATGTTTTGTTGGTGTGTTGATGTGGCATCACATGATTGGTTGTTTTTTAGATCTAAATGGCACATTTCATTCAATTATAGGTACTTATAGTCAACACTAACAACCTTATAGTCACAACTACTAGTGCTAAAGTTTTAAAAATATTAGGCCTTAAATCCGCAAATATTATCACAGCTATTGGAACATGCTCAGCAAGAAGTTTCCCTATTCACACAATAAAAATGAACACCAAAAACTCACATATTAGTGGAGCTTTGGCTACCCATTTGTGCCCCATTTCTTGAAACATAGAAGTAACATAACTGCACGTAGGATGTACTGTGGTCCATTAACAACTTCAAATTGGCCATGTTAATTAACCTACAAAGATGCTAACTTTTTGGATGTCTTAAGGGGTCCTAATTTACGGTGTCTTAGGGGGACGTCTTAAGTTCTCAAAATGTAGTGAAGTTGCCCAAAGCAACCAAATTTAACAATATAATAAAATTAAATTTAAAGTAAATTCAAAGTAGAAAAACATGCGCATTTAACAAATAAAATATATAGAATAATAATTTTGATATATAAAAGTGTGGAGTATAAAATTGTGTAAATATACATGTATTCAAATTTGTGTACAAAATGTGTAATAATGTATTTGTGTATGTACATATATGCCAACTCAAAATAATGTTTACAAAACTTGTGGGGAATGTAGTAGGTCTTCACGCCACCTGATATAAAAATAATACAAGCAATTTATCAATATATCATCAAAACATGTATTTTAATAATTTATATAAAACTATCTAGATATACACAATTTGTACTTGTATTTACAAGTGCCTCTCAAATTTTTGTTTCAAAGTATGTGATGAATTTGTGATGATAGCCTAAGGATATAAAAGGACAATTTAAATCAATTTCAACTAATAACTCACAAGAAATATCAAAACATGTATTTAATGTATTTAAAAGAACAATATAAATCTATTTAACTATATTTACTTGTATTTACTTATTCCATTGTACCATCTCCATCCTCTCTTTTTTCCAACGCATCGATGATTGTCTCATAGTCTTCAATAGAAACTTTCTATAGCTCTTTATTTGTAGGTTTTCCACGATATCTCTCCAGTTTTATATTTGTGGCCAACACCAAATGTGAGTAGTGTATAATCTTCTTATGTGTTTCATAATCTTGGAATGCAGGCAAACCATTCTTCCTTATTAGGTATTTACGTAGCCAAGTGCCAACAACCACCACCGAACCTATTGGATAATAATAGCCATCATCAAAGAAATTCTTAAAATTTGCTTAAGGGGATCAAAGAAGTTCTTAAAATTTGCTTAAGGGGATCAAAGACTTGTTATCAAAATTTGCTTAAGGGGATGTCTTAAGGGGATCACCAAACCTGTTGGATTAGGAAAGCCATCATCATCTTCTCAAGGTGCTGTTAACTTATGTTTAGTCTCCACACAACGAGCCAACCAATATTCTGTTTCCTCTTCATTCTTCTTTGGTGCAACAACAGCATACACATGTCCTGTAAACAAATTTTGATTCAATAACTTGCACATGTCCATAAAATTTGACCAATCAACATACATGCATTCATATGTACACATATAAATAAATAAAAGCACTACAAATTAGTAATGAAGTGAAATAAAATAAAATAATTTGAATTAAATTACCTTCTTGTACAAGGTTTGAAACACGGTCATAATCGTCTAATGCAAATAGTTGATCATTATCTTCAATTGTTGTTTCATTTTGATCATGTGCTTGTGCAAGTGTCAATGGTCTTTGCTTCCACTCTTCAACCCATTCTGTATTCTCACATGCTTCCCAATCTCCTGAATATAAAACTAACAAAAACATGCAAGCTCCCTTGTCCAAATAGTCCATGTACTTGCATTTGAACTCCTAAATGAATGTCATTTAGTAGATCCACTGATTGTCTGATAATCAAGTCTAGATAGAATGTTTTCTTCTTCAACCAACCAAAAGAATCGACGAACTATAGAGTACTCGCTTGATCCAGGTGTACATAATCTTGTATTGCACCAATCTACAATCCCACGTGCATCTTTAAATTTTACTGCATCCTCAAATTTTAATTGTTGTCTAGCAAGAATTATTTTAACACACACACCAGCTCCATCATGTTCTCCTTTACCATGTCTAGCTTCAAAAAAATTCCACATATGTTGGACATTATTCTCCTTGTGAACCCTACTTAACCAACAGAACATTCGAGCATTCTTGAACTGCCCCGTACAATTATCTGACCATATAAAATATTCAGTCATTTGGATTCCTCTTTCTCTTAAATTTGTATAAAATATATTGAAACAATATTGAACAAACTCTGATGAGTGTAACCGGTTGTCACTCAAATAGAAATGATACTCCCTCAAAACTTTTCTATCATTCTCTGTGATATCATCTGCATGTCTATAAACAATATGATCAAACATAACAACCTGCATTGAATTGTAATATTGTGATTGAATTTCTTCTTGCGGAGCTAAAGTATAGTTTTCTGCAAAATCAACCACTGATAGTATAGTACCAATTGTAAATGTGTTTCTACATTCACGAAATTGTCCATCAAGCCATCGAGCTTGTTGAGAGTGCTTGACATATTTTGGTACAATTTTACTCTTAAATTGTGATATGAATGCATGCACACTAACTTTTTCTATAATTATATCACAACGCTTTCCAAATTTTCCATCTTTTAAAGAATATTCAACATTCTTAAATCTTTTAACATCCACTAATTGTTGTCCAAAATCATTTTCAACACTTTCATGCATACAAACTCTTAACAAAGAAAGATTGCCACAACTAGTGCATTGTCCAGAAATACATGAACTTAAATAAAATAATTTTTCATTAGATCTTTCACAGAACAAACTTGATATAAACTCTTTTATTGCTTCAGTTGGCCTATTAATATCACATTCCTGTATAATCATGTTACTATGTAAAGTACAACGTATATATTGAAACACATCATAATAATAACGAAATTGAACATGCATTTTACAACAAGATATCCGTTGCTTATTAATCTTTACATACCATGCTTTGCATTTTTCAAAAGATCTTTAACTTATTTTAATATTACCAGGTAACACAAATTCATCACAAAATTTTTTATAAAATTTAGTTTGTGTTGTATCTAATAGGTGTTTTAGATGAGGATCGCGAACTTTGGATCCCACTCTTAATTATAAAACATCTCTAGCATTAGATGATACCCTAGTATTATCATGCCAATATTTTTTGATCAAAGATCTGATTTCAATATTCAGTTTCATGTCAGATCTCGGGAGTTGACCACTAAAACTCCAACATTGGTTAATTGGATCATTTTCTATACTTTCTCTTCTTTTTTCCGCTCTTACCAATTTTTTAGGATGTATTTTTAGAATTCCACTAATATTGCTTACCATTCTTCTATTCAAAGTTGTTTTATTCACTATAGCAGTTGTTATAGCTTGTCTTGCTGCATTCTTATCTTTGGATCGACTATTACTTCCAATAGACTCAATGGCACTAGCAACAATAGACATAGCATGTTTTAGTGATTGATCTTTTCTTCTTGGTTTAACAAAAATACCTAACATTTTCAGTACTTTTCTCATTTTCCACATTCTCATTAATTGCACCATTAGTTAACATTGAAATGATAGTCTTTTACAATAAAAAAATTCCTTGTATAATCTATTGGCATGTGTTCTTATTTGTCTCCAAAAAATTTT
The DNA here is from genome assembly GCA_027924645.1 of Cunninghamia lanceolata. NCBI lineage: Eukaryota > Viridiplantae > Streptophyta > Pinopsida > Cupressales > Cupressaceae > Cunninghamia > Cunninghamia lanceolata. The sequence goes on along the minus strand of BSBN01000619.1, from coordinate 2,495,603 downwards.
ACCAGGAAGATTATCCAAAACATCTCTTTCAATTTTGAAAAAATAATTCTCATTTTCAACATCACATCCTGGATTTTTATTTTCATTTTCATTTTCAACTTCAAAATGATTTTTATTTTCAACAACAAAACGGTTTTCATTTTCATTTTCAACAAAAAGATTTTCATTTTCATTTTCAACAACAAAATAGTTTTCAATTTCATTTTCAACAAAAAGATTTTCGTTTTCATTTTCAACAACAATTTGCTTCAAATTTTGATCTCTACGAATATTATCAATCTCAACATTGTTATATCTAGCTTGTTTTAAATCTCCTATCAACACTATTTCCATTTCATTCAAAGGTGGATTTGAAGAAGTACTTGGATTTGTGCCTATTGAAACATTCTCCATAGCATTGACAAAGGGATTTGAAGACATACCAGGAGTAGTTTGTATAATCGTATTAGTTTCCACATTCACCTCTTGCAAATTTGCATCGTCTACATCCATGGTCTCCTCAATATTTTTATCTTCAATAGTTATGGAATTGGATGCTTCAGCATTATTCATTGATTGAATCTTTATTCTTCTATCTCTTTGTCTTTTTGTCTCCTTCTCTCTCTCTTTGCTTCAATTTCTTCAGGGGTTAATACCTTCCTATCTTTTCTCTTATTACAACTTTGTGATCCCATGATTCAAAAATTTATCAAGCATGTACAAATGAATGTCAAAAACTTGAAAGCATTTCTTCTTTGTTCAAGTCCATCAAACAAGTACCAATTCAACAAAATTTCACTCAAACAGTGTCTCAATGATGGCTTCTATCAAAATTCAAACAATATTCGAAGTTGGACCTGCAAAAGAAAATAAGATGGTACAGAATGCTGCAAATGTCGATGTCAGCTATACTATAGAGCAAGTTGCAGGGCTAACAGTCATAGTACAGTCTTATTAAAAAAATAGACAAATAATAAACGGGATCCCATTATATAAAACGGGATCCCGTTTTGTTTTGCATCGATGGAGTAAGAAACGGGATCCCATTTAATAAACGGGATCCCATTTACGAAACGGGATCCCGTTATTTAAAATTTGAATTTTAAGCTCAGGTTTTGCTTTGTAACCCGGTTCGAGAAATGCTTTGGGGACCCGAACCTAACCTCTGGACCTGGTTTGACCTGCAACTTGAAGGTCCTGTCAATGTCACAACAAAATAGTGACTTTGGGCATATATCTGAAGGTGTATTTTGCAGAATATTTTGACGAAATTAAAACCCATTATAGATGAGACAGTGTAGATTCCAAACATGTAATTTTTTTTACAATTGGATTAATTTTTCTATTTTTTAATCAATTTCTGATGAAATAGGTCCATAAACTTGAATTATCAAGGTTTTTTAGTATTTTAATAACTTTTTATTAAAATATTTTTTTGTAAAAAAAATTGTAGGAAAATGTACTTTAGACAATTTTTTTCAATTTAAAAAAAAAAAATTCAAAAAATGTTAAGTTTAGGTCATCTTTTGCGTGACGTACACGATGATTTTTTAAAAGACAAAAAATGGCCAATAAAAAAAATATTCAATAAAAAATTACAAAAAAAATGGAAAACGTGCTTCAGTGAGTTACAAATCTTTTCCCAAAAGGATTTTGAAAAATATGATTATTTAGGTCAAAATATGGATGACGTACACGTACATGGTATAGTAAAAAAAAAGTGACTTTTAAATAGTGGTTTTTAGAAACACCTATTCAAAATCAATTTCTATCATCTGGGTATTGAAAAACATTACATATTTAGAAACTAGACTCCGAGTACTACATTTCATATTTAGTGACTTTTTCCAAGATTTCACCTTTAAGTGCTTCAAATTTTTAGGTCAAATGTGACAAATTCTGAAAATCAAGGAAAACACTTCCACTTTTTGGCTAATAAGTGGACACAACTTCTTGCACACACCCTTAGAAAATTTATTTCAGTTGTGTATGCTTTTATTTTTATGTATTTTTATTTTTGGAAACATGAAAATACAGACAAAACCCTGGCAAATTTTCTGTGGAAATCCGCAACTCATTTTTATTGCATATATTGGTTGTTGTGCATGTTATCTATAATGGGTAGTTGTCAGATCATCCATAGCTATTGAAAAATAGAAGTTAGAAAATTGGTCAAACTTTGGCCAAGGTGCCAAAGAGAGCTCCAATGGAGTTTTTAGGGCCTTATGGTTATTTTGCACTTTTAGAAAACATGAAAACTGAATTCTATGCATTTCCTTTATGATTTGCTTTGAGGGATAAGTTGACTCCATATTATGTGACTCTGCATCTTGTGAGACTATGTTATTTTTTGAGACATTTTGGTGCATTGAAATCCGTGCCACTTATTTCTCTATTTTTGAAAACTTGAAAATTGCTTTGTATGCATTTGCTTGATGTTTTAGTTTGTGGGATGAGTTCTCTCCCAATTAGAATGGTATTTTGCATCTTTTGAGAATATGTTGTGTTTTTGTCAAAATTGTGATTTTGTCACTTTGAAATTCGTGCCATGCCCAATTGGTCAAATTGGTGCTATGGGTGTTTAGGAAGAGATCTAGGGGTAGGAAAGGAGTGGCTTCCATCATGTGCCACGACCCAAAGAGGTCGTTGGAATTTATCGAATGGAAGTTTTAATCAAGAATAACAATTAAACACATTGGGTAATAAAATTTAATACTAAGATCATCTACACCAAACTGCATGTTCTAGTGAAGTGTTTGCCTTGCTTGGGTTTGGGTGTAAAGAGCAATCTTTGGTGTAGTGTCCAGTTGCTATGAGGAGTTTATGCCCTCATGTTCTACCGCAAGGTGAGTATTGCCCTCGTTTGACACTCCTTGTCCTAACTACCTAGGTCTCTCTTCCTTCTTCCACCGTCAGAGTTTGACTCGACATGTGATGTTTACCATGTGATTGTATGTGCATTGTGATGTCTGATTCATGCTTGTATGTGTCTATGATGGATTATGATTTATGCCTCATTTGGTGTGCATTGAAGGTGTGACTATTTCCCTTATGCTTGAATGTTGTTATGTCATTCTATTATGTTTTGGCAAGTGTGCCATATGTTACTTGAATGCAATTGGATGGTAGTTGTACCATGTGTTTCTTATATGCATTGTATTGGCAGTTGTGTCATGTGTGTTGTGTGCATTGATTGGCGTGTATTCCATATGTTGCTTGTATACCCTGGATGTGTGAGATGCTCTTAGCAGGTTTGCCATGATCACCTTCTCCATAGCTCGGAGGTTGCCTAGAGTTGCGTAGACATCTATTGCACTTGACGATGACAATATGGTTGGGAGGTGAGCAACATTTCCCCATTGGTCCTTCATGATGATCTTCAGGTGCTAGATGGATTCCTTGATCTTTTTGCAAGTGGTTTACCTTGTGCTTTGTGCCTTGTTGCACCTTGGAGAGCATGTTGGTTTTGGGTGGTTTATGCACTTGTATTTTATCGTTATTAATTATTGTAACCTTGGTAATGTAGGTCTTTTGAGACCCTTGTAATAAGATGTAATTAATGCTTTGAGTTGATTTATGATGTTGGCTATGATTCATCTATGTTTAGGATGAAGCCCTTCAAATATTGTAATTATTGGATATCATCTTGTATTTTTCCACGCCTCGATTTGTGAGGACGTTGGCATGTTTTGATAGATTTTACATGTTAGAATCTAGCTATGTTAGCATGTTTAGACTCAGTTATTTGATGTTTATGGATATGTTTATATTGGATCGTATTCATCCCACATAGGTGGTGAGGATCCTATCTTTTATTTTGGCATGTGTCGACGTTGGTGTCAAACATGCATAGCCTTTTGTATTGCTTTTATCCTTTTTGACATGTGGACATAATTGGTTCGACAGCTTAATGTTTTTGGTTAAAATGAATCATCTTTGGTGTTGATTACTATTTTTAGCCTCATAGGTGTTTTGGTGTCATTTCCATGATGTGATATGCACTCTTGGATTATTCCCTCCTTTGCATTGGGAAGTGTGCCTTTACATGAGTTTGACTAGTGACCATCTAGTTGGTTGAGGAAGCATACCTCCTAGTTGGACTATCACGTGGGTGAGCGTTACCCTTGTGTTTGGGATGTCTTGTGTCATCATGGAATAGACTGAGGTGGATGTCACCCTCATCCTACTCCATGTGTTCGTGAGAGAGCGAGGTTGTGGATATGTATCTAATCCTCGTCATGGAGTGAGCTCCACCTCTCTCTTGGTCATTATGGCGAGTTGTCACATGATGGGTGAAATCTTCCACTTGTGCCACCTTGCATTGTGCAATGGAGATGTCTTTTTAGGTGTTGTTGTACATGTTGCAGCACCTTGTGTGTGCGTGAGTGCAATGTGACATGCAAATGTTGCACTTGCAAATGCAAAAAATTTGTTGGTTCAATGTTTGTTCAGCTAATGTCCTGTGTGAAAGCTTGGGGCATTACATATGGCACTCGGGCTTATGAGAGTTTACCAGAGAGGCCGATTGAGTTAGGTTGAAGGGCCGGTGAACTAATAACTTAAAGACCCTTTAGTAGGTTGATTTAAGTGATAGTAACTTGTGATTATAAGTCAATATTAAATTAAAATAAAAGTGCACTTTACACACGACAAGCAATTAAGGGTTTTAAAGTCTTAAGAAAAGTATATTCTTTTTAGGGTTTAATGCCAATATGCAAACCCTAACTATCAATAAGAAAGACTTAAACATTCTAACTTTCATCAAGAGATATCTAGGACATTTCAGAGACCTCAGGGACATCAGAAGAAAGACATTAGAGTATGACACTTATCATAGGCTTAGGGTTCTAAGACATTAACAACTTCACATTCGAATCAAACTCATGACTCCCCTTAATAAATATAACTCTCCTTGATGATGACATTGTATTATGATTATGAAAGCTTGTGTCTTCTCTGACTTCTTATTGCATGAATAAAACCACATCAACCATGAACATGAACCTTGCATCATATCAACCTTCCAAGATAGACCTTATCATGAAAACCATATTCACAACAAAACCTTCCATGAACAAAACCACATCCACCATGAACATGAACCTTGCATCATATGAACCATGTTTGTCTTGTGCAGCATCAATATGAATTGAGAGACCTTATCATGGAAACCATATTCACAACATCATGCACCTCATGACCATCACCTACCTTGAATCACTGTATCACCTTATCAACATCATAGCATCAACCTTGACATCAATGACAAACAACCTTGACCCTTTGACTTCAATGACAACCTTGAACCTTGATTGTTGATGACTTATGGAAGCCTATAGCCCCAATGTTATGTTGCATACTAAAATTAGGTAAGACTCAATGTACTCTCATAACCTCACCTTATATGCAAGAGGAATTAGATTTAATAACCACAATGGTCATCAGGTGCTCATAAGCATATGATTTTTACTATCTTATTCAAAACAACAAACATACTCTTTGCATCCCAATATGGTATAATAACAAGAAATTAAGAAATATTTTCAATTGACCAACTCATAAAGAATATGGATCAGCATATTCATTTGAATATTTTTAATTGAGCAACTCATAAAGAATATGAATATTTTATATTCAACATGATGATTCATTTTTATTTTAAATACAATTTTTATCTTTAAGTTCTAGAATGAGGTTTAGGTGATACTTGAATAACAATAACTCGCTTGTTCCAGATCAACAAACATCCTAGGTGTAATACAATTGGACTTTAAATATTTGAAGTAACCATCTACAAATATCCATTCAAACATGGATGTATAATGCAAATATGGATGCCATCAATAAAAAAGATTTGTATTAACCAAATATCCATATAGGCATACATCAATATATGTCGATATAAGTATAACATATATACAAAATAGCCATATAGGATTACAAGAATGCCATATAGGCATACAATGTAAACTATATGCAATAAAAAATATATGTCCACAAATGCCATATAGGCATACAACAAAGGAACACAATAAAAAGTCATTCCCTCTGTCTGGTGAAGAGAATAGATCACGGATAGCCTTTGATCTTCTAGGGGATGGAGACGCGTATGTGGGTGGTCTACTGCAAACCCGAGGGCTACTCCTCCCATTTAGTTGTTCGTGCATCTATAGCTGTTACAATAAAAAGTATAGGCATTAATATATAGAAATTATATGTTATAAAAAATGAAACATTTAACAAAATAATCACTTACCGCTACCATATAATTTGTCTCATTTGCCTTAGTAGCAGGATTAGGCTGTGGTGATGTCATGTCCTATAGAAACCATTCAGATAGAAATTAAACTTCAAATCAATAATCTTTTAATTTTTCAAAAATAAACAACTATAACAATGAATGTAAATTGAAATTTACTAATCTACCTCATACCCCCATCAATGGCATGGAGCTATGAATCACAGAGGACACACCATGCTCCATTTCCCTACAAACATCGGAAGGTGTCTCCGTAGCCTGCATCATCTAGAAATAATACAACATTATTCAATTACGAAAACTATAATAGTGATGCAAATCATGGCTCCTAACATACACACACATTCACCTAAACATGGAAGTACACACAATAAAGCACACAAGTCACATACAAAAATCTAGTAAGAATAATTCATTCATTAAACTATTTATTTTATTACCTCCGTGAAGCTTTGAAGTCCACCACCGCTAGCAGGTGTTGCCGTGAAATCTTCAATATTAACCTATTCAACATCCAAAATCATATATTAGAATACCATTCATATAACAATGCTATTCACATGTAATATTTATAATTGTTTACTAGTTACATACCCCGATAGTAGATGATGTAGTGTAATATGCAGGTGGAGAACCACTGAAAACTACATCAACGCTATGAACCTGAAATTTCATTAAAATCATCAAACTAAATTAGTTAATCTTGCATTTCAAAAATAAAATTTAATAAATTAAATTCAATGAACTTGCTAAGATTTACCTAAGTATCAAGGCTGAAAGTCTCACTCAAGAGGGCATCTATCATCACCATCTACTCAGCTGCAGATGTAGCCTGCGCACCTGCATCATGACTATCCATGGGGTCATAACCACATGCTGACCTACAAGTCCGACAAGTATGGGGTGGAATCGTACTCAAACTCTCCCTTGGCCCACGCTATGCTATCGGACTAGCATGCTCTAAGATGCTCTGGGTCAAGGCACTAATGGATTGAAGTGTCTCGACCTCAACACTCTCCTTCACAATGGAAGGGATAGAAACGTGCTCATGGGCCGGTCTAGTGAGTGCTTGTCTCACTGGCCATTGTGGGTCAATACGTGCCCCTGGTCTATCTTGTGCTGACCCCCTACCTCTACCCTGGAACTCTCGCATATCAAAATAATTTGGCACTTTATTTTTGACAAACTCGCAGTAGAGTTTCCTCAAAAAATATTGCGAGACCTCATTATTGTTGCATGGAGGATGGTCAAAAACCATCCACCACCTCTGCGCAAAATTGTCCTTTATTGCTTGGTTTTTACACCAATGGATAGGGAACCTCTTGCATGTAAGGGGTAGAGATTCATTTGTTCGTGGGTTTGTGAAAATAGAACACAAGTCCAATTTTGTAATTTGTTCATTTTTAACTTGTTCATATGACAACTTGTTAACATAATACTCTCTAAATTCTCTCCTCTTTTCTGTCCAACTAGTGATTTGCTTGCTTATTGAATCTACATTTGATAACATAGATTCAATGGATTAAGCAAGTGTGGCTCTATGCAAGGTTGAAGTTGCAGGTTCTTTCAACCTTGCAATTATGTCCTCAATTTGTTTCTTATTGTTTTCAATTTGCCCCATTATATTTTCTTGTGTTCCAGGGGCATATTCAGAAATAAATGGAGGTGTTTGTGGTTGGGGTTCTTCTTCAACAAGTATTTCTTGTTCAGATGATGGAGGATTTTGTGGATTTTTAGGAGGAGGAGGTGGTGCATTATCAACTCCTATAAATTTAAGAAATTTATATCAAAAACTATTTTAACCTACCTATTTAGCAACAAATTCATACAAGAAAGTAAATAAAACTTTCTTTGATTTCCCCGACATCGTGGTAGCATTTTGATGTTGAATCAATGAGAAATAGCTGACGATTGGATCTTAGATAACGCGAGCATGCTCTTTTCTCTTTTCAAGCTGTGGGTTTCTTGCAATTTGCTATGAAATAATGAAATGGAACACTACTTTTTTATATATATAACAGCACATAACATGCTCGCGTTATGGCTTAGTGTAGGCTCAGCAACACCAAGCCATAATGCGAGTGCATTATGTCTAATTTTTTTTTAGTTGGCCACTTTTTGGCCCCCCAACTTTTTGCACCCACCCAGAGTATTTTTAGAGTAGATGTTTGAAGTTGTGCGGCATAATTCTTTGATGTATGGTCGCAAAGGAGTGTATGGGGGTGTTTTATGAGTCATGTGGCCTCATCTAGAAAGGCTTCATGGAGATTATTTTGTTTTCAGTACCGCACAAGGTTTACAAGTTGATATGGTCATTGTACTTCAAGTCTTCATGTGTTTTCCTTAAATCTATCCTATTTCCAAATGAGTAGAGTGTATAGATGTCATTCCTTGGTGTTTGAAGAAGTAAAGGATGTCTTGGATCTGGTTAAGCAATTGTTGGTGTTCGTAAGGCTTGAATCTTCTGCTGGTGTAACGTGTTGTTTCAATTAGGACCTATCTTCTACATGTTTCATAGTGTGTGTTGTCTGGCCAACAAGCAATGTAATTAATGTAATATCATGTACAAATAGTGAATCAAAGTGAGTGTGGTAAGGTATGATTGCAAGATGATTTGAAAATGTTCGCAAGTAGAATAAACGCATTATTGATGTGTGACCGTGGGAGAAAGAGCAGATGTTGTTGATGTTGTTTGAATTCATCTTGAAGACATATTTGCGACAATGATCAAGTATAGAGTGTGCCTAATTGATCAGATCTTCAGAAGAAAGTGTGAGGAGACAGAAGTGCAATCATCAAAGGTGTGACCTTCAATGTCAGTTTTTAGACAGTAAGAAAATACTATTATACTGTAATCTTTGTAAATTCTCATTTCAGGTAGTAGATGCTTCCTTGGGAGTAACCCTAAAACAAAGTCATCAGGGAGTAGAATCTTCCTTGGTTGTGACCCTAAATCAAAGTTAATTAGGGAGTAGTAGCTTCCTTGGGTTATAGCCCCTAAAACAAAGTTACTATTTAAGCTTCATACATTGTGATTTAATCATCACCATGGTTTTTCCCTTCTAGGGTTTTCCACATATGTCTAGTGTTATGTGTTGATGTGCATTGTGTTAATCTTTCATGCGAGCACTCATGTTAATGTTGTAATACTTAAGATTTAATTTGCTCTGGATAAGTTGAATTTGTTGAAAGTGAAATTTGATTGTATACTAATTCACCCCCCTCTTAATATACTTGTGTGTCTAACAGGATCATCATTATTAACATTTGTTTTTTAAGCCTCTGCCCCCATGAGGGCACAAACTCTCTATCAATCAATGGTGTTGGGAATCTTGAATGCTATCCCAGGATTTGACTAAGGCAAGTCCCTAAAAACCATAACATCGCAAACACTCTCTTGTCATATTGTGTGCAGGTTACAAGAGCGAGATCCAAAGAATATGAAGATACAAGAAGACTAAGAAAAGATCAGGGTTTCAGGATCTGACAATGGTTATGGAATATTCCTCTATCTAAGACTTGGGCAGTGGTGCCCTAGTCTTTCTACCCTTTCTAATTTCAGATATGGCATCAAGGCAACATCTACAACATCTTTCCAGTTTACAGTTTCTATAGATTCTCTCATGTTGGACTTGGGCCGTCCCGAATTAGTCCTCTAACACCTCTACTTTCGGGAGATAGGTACTATTATCTTCCTGATCATCCCTATGCAATTGGTTTCTAGATATCTATTGTACTTTCTCTATTATAAGCTAATCATTATAGAACCAAGGTTTCATGCATTATTAACCTAGGGTTTGATAAAAAGGCTTAATTAAATCTGATCCATCAATAACATACCTAAGTATAAGATCTATAACTAAGTCATCCTCCATTTGGTAGTGATTTTGCTCAGTCTTTTCCTTGAATGTTATATGGAAAAGGGTTTGATATAGTGTGCATGCCTAGTTGTCTTCATTCACTTTCTTCACACTTAACACTTCTACATAGAATTATAGACTTAGACATGTTTTAATAGTTTGAAGATTGCATACACAAGGAAATTATTATGACCGTTACATAAATAGAAGTCATGTTAGAGATGCATTAAAATACAAGGTCAAATATGACCCATACTATAGCAATGTGGAAATAAATGTTGAAGTTACCTAGCACAACTCCTTGAAACAAGTACAGGCATTTCTTACATGCTTCATGCCATTGAAACTAAAGAAGTAGTTGTCCCAAATAATGAATATAGAACTAACCAAGACCAAACTCAAAATGAATCAACATACTTTTCATCATTTATGGTTAGATTACCAAATAAACATCGCAAGCTAGAAATAATTAAAGAAATGTTAGAATTTGATGATCAAACAAATAACACTATTGACTAGCCCCAAATAAGGTCATCTCCCATAAATGAATACAATATTGAGGGCCTCTTTGATATGGCATTTCCTACACTCTTTCCAAATAGAAATGTGTTATAGATTCAACCCTAAATCAAGGAAGTAAAAATGCATGAATATGGACTGCACTTAATGAGATTTCATGACCAAAGATTCAGAAGGCATCCAAGATTTTGATATTTTCTCTTAAATCTTATGATGCACCATTGTATCCAAGGACTTGTGACAATGTTCATAAAAAAAATGTAGAAGAAAACATACCAACCACTACTGAAAACCTTTGTGCACATTTAAAAAAACTTCTTGATGCACAATTGGCTGAGCAACTTATGCATTTTAGATATTCTATATGAGGGACAAGACCATATTAGAATAAGTGTTATGTTGAGCTATCAAATATGATAAACCAAATAGGATCACCCACTCTATTCTTCGCATTAAGTGTTATAGATACGAAATGGCCATATTTATAATAACTATTCTCAAATGAGGTAAAATTTACAATGTAAAACAATAAAAGTTGCATAGATAACATAATTAATAACCCCCATACCACATACCTATATCTACTTTAATGATGAATCACAATCTTCTATGAGGAGGTCATTAAGAAATTCCTTTGTACGAAAGATTATTGGTATAGGTACGAATGACAACATCAAGGGACAACACATGTACATGGATTCCTTTGGCTTGAGAATGCACCAAACATGGACAAGATTGACTAGAAAAATAGTTTAGAAGTGGAAAGAGCAAGGATATTCTTTGATAGATATGTCACTACTTTGAATCCTCATACTACATCAGAAATAAATAACAAAAGGAATGTTGGTCTCCACTTGATGATCCATGCTTACTTAATACAACTGAGATATTTTCTACAAATTCCTCTGATGACTATGAAGAGATAATTAATCATGTGCAAAGACACACAAAAAAATACAATGGTGGGACATGCCTATGTAAGAAAGAGAAATATGTAGCGTGCCAATACAAAGCTCTATGGAAAGAAAAATCAACTCTACCTTATCATGTGATGATGCTGGCAAGAAAATACATGAGCCTACAAGAAATGATGATAGGTTAAACATACACAACCTAGAAATGATTTTAATATGGAGAGATAATATAGATTTCCAACTTGTAATTTCATGAACACTTATTCTCAAATACATTACCAAGTATGCATCAAAAGCAGAGAGAAAATTTGAGAGTTGTGCTAATATGCTAATAAGAATATCTACAAATCAAAGACCCAAAGATCAAGCTTTAACAATGTATCAAAAATTCATGATAGAGATTGTTACAGACCATGATATAAGAGGACAAGAAACATGTGCTCCAAAAGTTTCCATTGTAATATACAACCAATATTTTATATCATTTAATGCTAGTTGAAAAGTATTCCACTGACTAACAAGAATTTCAAATGAAAACAAATTCCAATCTAGATACCTACATTCCTATATGTAGTGCCCTCCACAACTAGAAACAATAAAATTACTTGAATCTGCAAAATCCTTCTCATATGCTACACATGTCGCAAAGGATGTAATGGAAAGAGAGGAAAGAAAATTAATTGTGGATGTTTCTCCAAAGTTCTATACTATTCTAAAACAAGACTCAAAACACTTCAAAACATTTTGTTGGAGTGAGTTACTCTTATACAAGCATTTCTATGACATACACATAGACATAGGTCTCACTAAAGATGAAATAATCACAAATTGGAACCACATGAATATAAACAAATATGATTTATGGAATATCAAATGTACAACTAAAATGAAATCTAACCATGAAGAGGAAGAAGATACTAATAATGAGACACACACAACAAATAGGGAATTACTATCACAAATGGAACTTACTAACAATGTCAATATAAATGAACTACAAATGCTTGGTAGGCATGATTTTGATGAACATAGCCAATTGAGGGTACTTGCCACTATCATGCTAGTTAGGTTTTCCTTAATCATGTTGAGAAGAAAAAGATTGGCCACATGTTTGAGGGGACTAAACACAACCTCATTGTTGAGTTGTGATAGCCACATCTAGAACAAACATTGTGACTATGACCATGATGATACCCATAAGGAGGGGAAGCATCCCTATTGGCAAGTGATGATAGCACACAAGCAATAGACATGGAGCATTAGTCCAATGCTTAATAAGATCTTGTAAATGACAAGCTTCCAAAACAAATTTATTTTCCTAAACTTGCATCTATAACATAATATTAGAGCATATCATGACTTTAGTATACATGGAAAGATGAACATCCATAACAACTCTTGATAATAAAGTAGCATTTCTAACATTCCATAGAATCACTTTGAAAGCATGACTAATTTGGGTGAATCTCATTAGCCTTTTTGACTAGCTACACAAAAGAACAACATATTCATGAAATTAAAAAGTGTAAAAATATAATAGGCAACTAGAACCTGAATTGTCTTCAAGAAACCAATTAGAGGCATCATAATACATTTTGATTAAAAAAAAAGTATGTTGACTTTCTAAACAAAAAGAAGACATCATTCTGAAAGCTAAAATCATGAACCATGTATTTAAGGAGATAGTAATTCAAAATTCTTATGCAAAACCAAACAAACTTCATATCTCATAATTCCTTTGTGCAAAATAATGGAAAGTTTTTGTGGATATACAATAAATAGCCAAGAAAGTTTTCAAGGAACTACTAACAAAACTTATTAGATGTTAAAGAAAGAGAATAGGCTATGATAACCCAGATGCCCAACTAGTCAAGGTGCTCCAAAAGAAAAAAAATTCTATTTTTTGATTTATAATCTTGCATCCTATGAATATGCATAATTAATTAAACTGATGTTTTTCCTAAATAAATAAATCTAAATTATTATTAATGACTCCAAAAATTCTTATTTTTCTAAAGTAGTAAAAAAAAAATAGACAACAAATCCCTAGACTTAGTTTATACCTCACGTAAATAGTCAACACATACTAAATCCCTAGACTTGTTAGGATGAATCCAAGTAGTCACTAAATCCCCAAATTTGTTGGGATGACTCTAAGAAATCAAACTTGTTAGGATGAATCCAAGTAGTCACATGGTTTATGCCTCATATAAATAGTTTGCACATTGTCCACATTATTGTGTTAGTGATTCAAAATATCATCCCTGAGTTTTGACCCATAAACTTCTTGTTATAATTATATAACCCGACCAATCAACTTATTAATTCACATATCAAACTTTTTTATGATGAATAAATGTCTATATCATTTGTATGTATACCTTTTAATTAGTATTATAAACATTATATGAAACTTATTGAAACTTATTCCTAAGTGTTACACATTGTATGAAATCTCATGGAATTTTCTCCTTATATTTATGATGGATTGATAATTGAAGTATTGATTTGTTAAAGTTCAAACAAGTTAGGCCTTGTGCATCCAAGGACAACAAAGTGTGATTTCCTATCATGTCTCATGTCTCATGTTCTCTTTTTTGGTAGTTTGTCTTCATGTTCCCACATTTGAAGGAACACCCCAAAATTGTATAAATACCAGGAAAAAATATAAGCAACACTAAGCACCCCAAACTTAATAAATTTAAGAAACACTAAACTGGGGTTAACAAGATTCTTAGGTTGTACGGTGTTTGTTAAGAATTCATGAAATAACAAATTAATAGAAAGAGTTGCCTAAAGTAGCAGAAATTTCCTATAAAAAAACACTACATGGAATGGTATACGTTTACTCCAGCCTCTGTGGAATGCATTGCAAGCTTTCTGGAATGAATCTACACCTTAGGGGAGAGGACCTAGCAGTTGAGTACCCTAACTTCACGCCTCTCAAAATCATAAGTGGCAATTTCGAATCACTCCAAAACTTTTACAACTACTTATTTGACAAGGCCCTTTATTTTAACTAAGGTTTCAAGACCACATCATCAAATATGATGCCACATTAGCACACTTTTTGTTAAGGTGTCAAATAGTTCCTAAAAAAAAGGTGGACCAATAGGTGTGCATTAAGCCATGTTTTGTTGGTGCGCTAATGTAACATCACATGATTGATTATTTTTTAAAGCTGATGAACACATTTTATTCAATTATAAATGCTTATAGTAACACTAACAACCTTAAAGTCACAACTAACTAGTGCTAAATTTTAAAATATTAGACCTTCAATATACAAATACTATCACACCTAGAACATGCTCAAAATTAAGTCCTCTCCCCTACATGTTTAGAGATTTGCGCTATGCGTATAGAGACGCAAATACCTGTTGTACTCGATGGTACGGGCCTCTTTACGGAATTTCTTATCAATAGGCCTCTCGGTCGAACCAAAAAACAATAAATTTGACCTTTTAAAAGTTGTCAATCTATTGAGACACATTTTTTCATTTTTCCAACCAGGAGGCCATGTTCATTCTATACATACTTACGCGTGCGAGATAATGGCATATTTCGCCATTCCAAACCATTGGCAAAGAAAATGGAGGAGGATGGGAAGACACCCTAAACCGTAGTTCATATTGACACGGCATATTAGAGCGTAGTTTATGTACTTGAGCATGTTTGGAAGAATATCTGGTTTCTATTAGTTCCCCTCATATGCAAAAGTTCTGCGTTACTTCTGATTCCCAGGCTTATCCAATTGTACGGCTAACGAACATGGTAATTATTTCTTTAAAAAAAATTATGGCGTTATTATAACTTATATCATTATACCAGGTTTTCGCACATTGTATTCAAGATTTCATATAAATTGTCTAATAACATTATTTAGATAAGTGTATGAAACCTGAGATCGTCTTGATTTTCTTTAAACCTGTGGCAATGCCTTAAAACACAGGATTTAAACATAATTACACATGTTGACATAAACACAATATGGCAATATTGATACTGCTGTAAAAATCTTGTGTCTGAAAATTTATAGCTGAATTACATAACAATTCTTTTAATGAAGTGTGCGCTAGCATTTAATGTGTTGGATCATGATTGTCGTTAGACTAGAACCTACAGGCATTAATCTCCACTACAATCGTCAGAGTTATGATCTATGAGAGGCGGTTAGTCCATGTCACGAAACATAAGGAACACGTTGGAAGCACATGCCAACATAATGTTTAAACTAGTGGCAACACCCCAAAATTGTATAAATACCAGGAAAAATTACAAGCAGCACTAAACAAAAATTAGAATATTGATGTTCCCTTTACGGATTCTTAGATCCTGGTTCTTGTACACACCCAATTGAAAAGAGAATTCTATTACTTATGCATGCGTAGTTGGTGAAGTCATCGTAGTTGAAATCGAGGTACAGGTTCAAAAACCACAACAATGTACCGACTGTTTACGTGAAGCCCTTGACAAGAGGTATAGAATGATATTTGAATTTTGTTCTGGCTTCCCGTCCCTCCAACAATCGCATTTGAGGGCATCGACCAAACTGATTGATAAAATAATGCATAGATCCACTCTTTCACGGGTAACCCCGAGCCTTCATTCGAATTTTTGCTTTAAAACCATCCCACGATAATTTGCACCAGTCGAGCGGAGATTGTTCAAGATAATCAATTGCTTTGTCACGAGCTCTCGAGGCGGCTTCTTTCGTAGAAAAATAGCCAAGAGAGATTTTCTGTGAGATCACTTTTGTAACATCGTTTGGGTTTATGCTCACTTTAGCGAGCAACAGTGCTCAATTTTGGAATCGTCTGTGTTTCATCGTCCTTGGATTACTCTGAGAACACTTTTGGAAAATCGGTTGTGTTTATGCTCACTTTACTGAGCAACAGTGCTCAATTTTGGAATCGTTCGTCTCATCGTCCTTGGACTGCTCTGTGAGCACTTTTGGAATTGTTTGTGTCTCACTATGTGAGAATGACATGTCATTAATGACACTCTAGATGACCCAGAAAATAATGTTGTATGTAAGTTCTTAGTTGAGTAGAACTTTGAACAGTTTAAAACGATCTAAGTATCTATAACAATCTCACAACCAAAATTCTATACAATTTTTTTTAAAATAAAAATAAATCTAACTATAACAAATCATCATTTAAATTCATAATACAATTTTAATTGGAAATAGTAATCAATTAAACTAATTTTACAATAATCAAGTTCCTTTCACACTAAAGATTCCACAAGTACATCAATACCAAGTACACTATCATAAAATTATACATATAATTATACAAATTACAACTTTTATGTCACAATATTCATAAACAAGTGTGTCATTCAGTTTAAGCTTCATGATGTGCTTTGCTCCCAGTTATAGACCAACAAACCCCCACACACCTTCCTACTGGAAGTGGCCCTATCCTTCATGAGGGCGACAAATAAAGGGATCTTCAAAATATACCATGCCATCTAAGAACCAAGTGTGAAGTACTAACTCTACTACATGCAATCTGCCATACAACCCTAGATACCCTCTAGTTAAGTATGATGTCTAATTGACTAACATGTAACCCTATTGGATGCTTTGTTTCTAGCTATATACCAACAATCCCCCGCACATCTTCCTACTAGAAGTGTCCCTATCCTTCGTGAGGGCGGCAGATAAAGGGATCTACAAAATATACCATGCCATTTGAGAATCAATGTGAAGTACTAATTATATTACATGCAATCTGCCATACAACCCTAGATACCCTGTAGTTAAGTATGATGTTTGATTGACTAACATGTGACCGTATCATGTATTGTGAACCGATAATGCAAGCAACATATGCATTACTTTGGCCAAAGCATTTGAAAATAATTTCACATTCCAATGAGGATATGTGGGTCATTTGTTCACACACTACTATCTCAACTTGACTTAAGACATCAACCAGTTTATTAAATACTTGATGAAGTCACAACATTCAGATAATAAAATACATAGAGTTTTCACAGGATTTACTCATACCATCACAAACTTGACTTATCACCTAGTTTTGTCTTGTTAAATTTGAAACCAGTCAAGTAAGTGGCTGTATAAACAAAGCTCTTAAACTATTTCAGTTTACTCAAAAAATCATCAAACAAGCTAACATTGATTCCACACAGCAATAAATCAAACATTCTCTATCTTAGTTGTGTTTATCACTATTTATCACAACACATCCTAATATAGAATTTGCATAATCAAAGATATATATAAAAACTCTCTACTGTCAACATAAATTACTGACAATAAATACAATTCTAGTTCCTTATTGTTCAACAAATAGGTAACAACTTTATCAATGAAATTGTCATTTTTGTAATGGTTCTATATATTCATGGTAAACATTGCAAACACCTTACTAAGTAGAGTTATGCTCTGTTGTCATTTTTCAATCTGGAGTGTATCTTAATCTAAGAGAAGATATATTGTTTTTAATGCAAGCTCATGCTTGTTTTCCTAATTCTAAGCAATGACTTTATGACTCTTTTTGTGACATCACCCAATAATCAACATATAAAATAATACCTCAATACTACATCAAGGGTCATAGTAACATTTATTATTCCACTTTAATTCTATGTCAAAGGTAGGTTCAGAATGAAATGTTAATCAACTAACATTCAATGAAGCCTAGCATAAGGCAGTACTGTGTTCATAACACATATAATGATCCCATAGAAATTAATATATAATGTCAAACAAGAATGATATACATGTCCCACATAACAAGCTATCATTTTAAAACATCTATAGTATGTTTACAACAATTCCAACCCCATATGAATGTTTAGCGTTATACATCACTGCTAATTCATCTAGGTTTCTTAACAAACATGATTCCATCACAAATAGATTACAACTCATAAAGAAATCATTTCATCACATATGTCCACAATGTCAATAATTACACAACATATACATATGTTGAAATTGATAACAAATAAATTACAATTCCAGTATATATCTTCCTTCTGGAAGTAGCAAGGTTCTTTAGATGTAATTGTGGCATCTCGATGCAATCTCTCGCATTTAGCTCTGCCTTCATATCCCAAATCTGAAAGAGCATCATAGAGGCAACTTCCACCCTACCACGAAGCTGAAGGCTTCCCCGTGCTACCCACACGAATAGGTCGATCGATCATGAAGAAGCTATCTCTTCGAGGCCGTCATGCATGAAAGTGTGTATGAATTTAACCAATGCATCCTACCCATTGCCCAAATGCAAACATATAGAAATGCAAACCATAAATCCATGGGACGATGAATAATAATGATTCCAATCCTTAGGAATTATTCTACTTGGAATCAAACCATCCACAACTAATCATACATGTTTCAGCATTAAATTATTTAATTTAATTCATAGTCTAAGGCTTCATTAGACAAGTCCAAGTTCTTTAAAAAATTTAACCACATGAACTTGTAATTTAATTTTTAAACAATTCCTCCTTAAGTTTATTTCAAGCACAAAGACACTTAATTAATGATATATTTAAAATATTATGAACTATATAATGCAAGAAGATATTTAATTCCTTTTAATTAAATTATAAACTTCAATTCCCATGAAGTGCATTGGAATTATTAAATTGTTAAAAAAGCAAAGTTATCCAAGGCATCTAGGGTTTTCTGAGCACCTATTTTAGGCTTTTCTACCCAGCTCAGGCACCATTTTCTCATGCCATGAGTTTCATGTCTCTTTTTTGGTAGGTTTTCTTCTTGCATCTTCCTAAGTGTTCATGGAGGAGGTTTTATCAACGTCTGAGCACCATTTTGGAAAGTTTTCTCTTGTTTCAGCAGTTGTAAAGTTTCATACGTTTATGCAGGTTGCTATTGGCCATGCCATGGTTGTTTTGGGGCTACATACCTCTTATTTTACTTCACATCAAGTCGCCATACAAGCACCTAAGTATCTAAAATGTTGGGTATTTATTTGTTTGTAGATATTTACCATATTTTGGTTGAGCATGGTCTCCCAGGCTGCACCCTAGTAGCAGCCATGGCTAGGCATTCCAAAACCTATTTTATTGCTTCCATTTTGCCTTCAAATAGGTGCCTATGCATACATTTAGATAGATTTTGGTTATTTTTTAGATTATTGTTTATTTTTTTGGGTTTGCAGAGCAAAAATGGGTGGCCAGGCAAGAGGCTTGCCCCTCTTCCTACCACCAATCACATTTCCCATTATTTTTTCTGATGAAAGAAACAATTTCTCTTATTAAATTTGTAAATTTCCATGATAGAGAAAGAGGGTTTCCAGTTTGCTTTTTTGTCATTGCTACAGTTGTAGTTGTATGGTTCTTATTTTGCCATTATGGGAAAAGCTACAACTACCATTTAGCTTCAGCTACAAATTTTGCATCTATGGTTTACAATCTAGATTACTTGCGTAGGTTTGTTTGAAACAATCAATGTGTGACTACCATATTGTTAATGATAAATAACCAGTTGTAGGTATAATTTGGTGTAAAACTATGCATCTAAACATGCACAAAAACTTGTAAAGTTTGCAAATAAAGAATTATTACTGTAGATTTCCTCTTTTTTTATTCTTTCCTACAACTCCCTCTTCCTTATCTTTTTCCTTCCCTTTCTGACAACATCCCCTCCCCAATTCCTTTTTTTTTAATAAATTCTTATTTCCCCTTCCAAGGTTCCAAATGTCAAATTTCATGGTTTCCTAATGACAAGTATTGTCTATATAGTTCCAGGTGGCCTTGTACTGAGCAACTCATGACAAATCAAAGCAAAAATGTTTCAGAGTAGCTTACCCATGTCACATTCGGGAGGCTACAACTGTTGGAAAAAAAACATTAATAAACTTATTCTTTTTCTATGCTTCATCACAAGAAAGGAAATATCCTTATTCAATAATGTTAAACAATATTGACATATAAATAAATTACCATTAAAATATTCCAATTTACCCTGTGTGCATATGTGTACATTATATTTAAATATACACACATATGCACACAGTTGTAAAAGTACTCACTGATTTAAAAAGTAAGTTGAAATATATATATACATACATACAAAGTATGGCACAAATATAATATAATGTTTATATATATATATGTGTGTGTGTGTGTGTGTGTGTGCGCTAAATAAGTGCTACCAGTGGGGGTATCTCCCTTTATATTAGACCAAGTCATCACAAAATGTTGCAAGCAACAGAAGCATGAAAAAGCTAAGATCTAAGAGCTCCAAAGAACCCGAAGGCCTTCAGCAATCTCCATATCTCTCTCTACTTGGGGAGGGGAGAAAAGATCACCATATTGGCTTACAAAATAAGTGAAGGTTTCCATGTTGTTCCTCCTTATTCCTTCACGATAGAGCACCAATGCCTACGTAGTGACTTTGTTCTTGTTTACTGCAGTTGCGTCGAAGACACCACCAATCAGCCCAAACTTTGGTCTCTTATCAAAGGTCGAGATGGCTTCAAATGTAGTTGTGTGCATGTCATCCTGGACGTAGGAGGTTGTCATGATCTTCCCACACCTTTTACCACCCAAAATCAAAATAGAATTTGTGAGGAACTTCTCATAGAGAATATTGTCATGAACGTGGCCTTCAGAGAAGCAACTAGCGCCAATAGCATTCAAGATGGCATTAGCAATTCCATCAGCCTCTACTTTGAACAGACGTCAGATTTGTTCCTCCCCTGACTCCTCTAGTTTTGAATCCACACTTTGCTTTTCATCATCCTCTTCATCCATCTCCTCATCATCCTCCTAGACATCTCTTCATCCTCCTTACCCCCGCTAACCTCTTGCGGCTTGACAGGGTCCCTCTGTTGGCAAATGCAGACTCAATCAACCTCCATGTCAAACACCATTGATTTGGCCCTCTTTCTTGATGCTCTATTTGAAGGAAGAAATGTGCCTCTTGATCACTGCCGCCATGGTGAAGTCCAAGGAAATAGTAGAGATTTATCATAAGATATGTCTTGTGCCCAATCCCATCATCTCCAGAGATTCCTTTTAGTCTTGTGAAGGCAAGCTAGGCCAAGGTTCACACATGTTTGAGATAATCTCTTCTTCCCCCTATCCACACACCCACTTGGCCAAGAAATTAGTTTCTTTATTTCCTTCTTGATAGGTGTGAGAGACGGAATTGTTGCCCAAATCTTCCATCAAATTCCAGATTGCTTCCGCTTTGTACTTGAGCCTCTAGCTCATGATGCGTTTACTGACTACTGCATTGATGCAGACCAAGGAATCTCCCTCAACATCAAAATCTGTTATATTGTGATCTTTACAAAATTAGAGACCACATAGAAGTGTAGGGAACTCGGCATCGTTGTTGGTGTTGATTTGAAGCTTTTTGGAGATTGCCCATAAGAGTTCACTATCTTCATTTCAGATAATAATGCCTGCACCTAATAAACCTAGGTTGCCCTTTGCCACGCCAACAAAGTCCATCTTTAGTCTTCTCGAAGGCGGGGCCACCCACTTCGTAGATGCACGTTTCAATTTCCTTTCCATGATATTCCCCATGGAGTTATCTTGAGATGGAATCTTGAGGTCTGGTCAATGCTTCATGATTTCCTCGTCCCATCTGGTAAATGGTGTCAAGGGAGAAGTAGACATCCTGCATTAAGGATTTCACAAATGGCACTTTCCAATTTCCTGAGGACTTCGTTAGTATTATTCACTTTGTCATTGAAGATCTTTCAATTCCTTTCTCTCCATATGTGCCAAATGAGGGTGGATAGTCAGGTGACCCAAAGGCCTTCCCACATTGTGTGCCTAAGCCTAGGCCAACCTTTGAAGAGGTTGACAATGTCATCGGGTAAGGCATTGTTCCAACCAAGCTTTCCTTTTAACCATTCCCAACACGAAGAAGCAAAGGTGCAAGAGAGTAAAAGGTGGTCAACTATTTCCTTGACCTCCAAACACATCATGCACTTGGATAGCCCAGCTAAGCTAATCAATTTCATTATTTCACCTGTAAGGATGCATTTATGCATAACAGTCCATGAGAAGGTGCCTACTTTGGGTAATGTCCACTTGCTCCAACATAACTCGGATGGCCAGTTGGTCTTCTCAGAAGGGAGATTTTGCAAAATGTATCCCAATCTAACTAAAAATGTGTCAAACTTAGATCTAGTCCAGATAACCTCATCCTCTCTCCCAGTAATAACCAACTTTCCATTGGTAAGGGCCTCATGAAGATCGAGGGTTGCAGACCTATCAAGTGGGATCGAGGAGAAGAGATCCTAGTCCCAGTCCCAATCTTCAAGAAGTCTTTGACCTACATTCCGTAAAGTATCGAAAGTATTTTCTAGTGATCTCTTAAGCTAGGGATCTCCACAAGGGGGGAAGCAATTTAGTGAGTCTGACTAGAGATTTTCCTCCATTCCATTGTGGAGGACCCATGAGATGTGGTTAGAGATTAACCAGTGATAACTCTGCATTAAATTCCAAATGTGGGATCCCCTAGGGGAGTTGGGGGTCATTAATATGTGTACAGGATCATCCGAATCTAGGTACTTTTCCTTAGAATCTAGCACCACCTTGCATTTGAGTTGCTATACATTTACCATATGAGATTAGCCTCAAAGGAAACATTTTTCTTCTCTAAATTCTTGAAACCCTCTCCATCGTCCATCTTCCCTTTGCAAGCTGACTGCCATGCAATGAGTGGAATTCTCTTATACTCATTCCTGCCTTCCCACAAAATTTGTTCAATGATTCCTTCTAATAGATTGGAGGATTTCTTAGTTAATTGATTTCTATTGAGCCAATAAGTGGGAACAAGAGATAGAGCGGCCTTGATCATCTGGATTTTTCTAGAGAGCGACGGTCAATAGCCTTTCCAAGAGGATGCTTTAGAATAAAATTTTTGAATGCTTTCCTCCCAGAGGTTTGATCTCATGGCCCCTTTGAAAAGAGGAACCCTGAGGTACTTGCTAGGTATTGCATCTTTTTTGAAGTGAAGAATATTTAGGATTTAGCGTTGCATACGCTTGCTAGTGTTGAAGATGAAAATGCTTGATTTTCCCGCGTTAATCACCTATCCCAAAGTTGTGGCATATTGATCCAACAGTGAGGATATTGAAATAGCTTCATCTAAGTGAGAGGTAGCATAGAGAAGAGTATCATCAGTGGATTGTTGATGGGTGATACGGGGAAAATTGTCCACTATTTGAACACTCGACCATATCCCACTTGAGACGAGGGATTTTATTCCCCTCCCCAGTGCTTCTACCATGATGATAAAGAGGAAGGGAGACATAGGTTCTCCCTGCCTCAGGCCCCTTGTTGGCTCAAAGAATATGCATGGGCAACCATTAACCAAAACTAAGTATTGAACTGAAGAGATGCAATTGAAAATCCAATCAATCCAATGTTTGTGGAAGCCAAACTTTTCCATTTTTTAGTATAAATCTCTAGTTGACTTGGTCATAAGCCTTTCTTACATCTAGCTTGAGGATCATACTACTATGGGGGTGATGCCATAATAATGGATTACACTTTCTAGGACATCTTGATTTTTGTTGAAATCACATATTTTTAGAAAATATAATGATGTAAGCCTTGAAAGGTTCCATTTAAAGGATTTTAATTGAAGAGGATTTGATCAAACCCCCTTAGATTCAAACCCCCTTGGATAGAACCTTGCTAGTTTTAAACCATACCTATAATGGAGTCTCCTCTACACCAATCAAAATGCTGATAAAAAACCACTTTTGAATTACCTTTTGCGGGATCAAATGAATTCATTTAAAATTTATGTTTTCTAAGTATGTAGTCCTTATTATAAGCTTCCCAAAAAGTATAATTTTAAATATATTTAATTTAATTATTATATTTATTTCTTATTTCTTGTGAATGTAGGTTTTTCACCGAACATCAAGTTCTCTGTTCTACACACATGGAAAATTAGTAAATTGGTGAATCCTTTTTTGAAAAATATCTATTCCCTAGGTATTGATGTCCTTGTTTCAACAAAAAAAAGAAAATTGAATTTTGATACATATAGAAAAAGTTATGTTTTACAGAATACGCCTATGTCTAAATTATAATTAGTTTGACTTCAAAACTTAATTAAAAAAAAATCAACAAAACATTATGAAACCAAATGCATGCCCTATATATCGGTGTTACCAATCTAAATTCAAAAGAATCAGAATTTTATCCTTTGTAGAAAAAAATTTATGTGCTACGAGATACACATCACTTTAAAAAAATGTTGTTTACTATTCAAAACTAGTTATCAAAGGAGACACAAAAAAATTTATAATTAAACTCCAAATTTTTTTTAAAAAATATATTTAGAATCTACAAAAAAAATATCACAAATCACTAGTTCTCATCATCTTCAAATTCCTAATGGTTTAGCAGCTATAGGTGTCAGAAGTGAAGATTTAGTTCAAAATATTGATTTCAATGTCAAGTTTGGCCAAAAAGTGTAACCCATTATTGTGGGATGACCCATGGTTCTCCGAAGTGATGGAGTGCAGATATTCGTGGGTGCTGATAATACTATCCACAATATTATGTCCCAGAGTATAACCACTCTGCTCCTTTGAGATGACCGAAGGAAGAACAAGTTTCAATCTATTTACAATTACCTTTTCCACCAATTTGTAGATAGTATTACATAACAAAATCGGTCGAAAGTCATTGAAAGAGACTGGGGTTTGCTTCTTTAGAATAAGGGTGATAAATGTATTATAATATCTTCGACTATACCTTTTAATTTCCTAAGATCTTCAACTGCTCTCCAAATGTCATCTCACAAAATTCTTGGAAGAAACATGTAGGGAACCCATTTGGTCCAGGAACTTTGTCAGGAGCCAACTGGGATATTGCTGACTTAAGTTCTTCCTTTGTGATAGGGGCCAATTCAATATAGTGTTTGTTCATCTGAAACAATGGAAGGAATTGAGTTGAGGAACAAAAGTTGTTCTAGGCCCTAGATGCATCTGTATCAACTAACAATTTTTTTAAATAGGAGATAGCCTCAGTTTGTATGGTGCCTTAACCCTGAATAATTTCACCATCTTCCCTCAAAATAGCAGAGATACAATTTTAGTTGTGCCTTTGTTTAGATGAATTATGGAAGAATTTAGTGTTGAGGTCACCTTCCTTAAGCCATGTCACATGGGATTTGGACCTCCAGAAAACCTCCTCTCTTGCCAAAAGCTCCTTGTGATAATTGAACAATTCTTTTTCCTTCACAAACTCAGTGTCCATCATCCCATGGCTAAGGATAATCAAATTAAGTGCTTCCAGCTCTACTTCCACCAACTCCTTCTCTTTGAAATTATTTTTGAAGGATTCTATATTCCACTTCTTTAAGTTTTCTTTGATAGAAATAAGCTTTTTAGTAATGATGAACATTTTAGACCCTTTATGAACTCTCACCTCCAACCACCATGAGCGAATAAGCCCTTTTAGTTAATCGATTCGTAGACACATATTTTTGAATTTGAAGGGGCATCTAGGAGGAGGATTGTCATCCTTCAAAAAGAGGGCCACCAGATAATGATCTATCCTGAGACTGGAAAAATGAGGGATTCCAAAGCGAAGGGAGAAAGGAGCCAATTGGAGGACACAAGAAATCTGTCCAACCACTCTATAATGTTAGTGAACCCTTTCCTTCAATTAGTCCAAGTGAATTTGCCATTTTTGGGAGCAATGTCCAAAAGGTCACAATCAAACACAAAGTTCTGAAAATCCTTTTGACTTTGACTTATATAGGTTAGACCACCCTGCTTTTCAGATAAAGATAAAACAATGTTGAAGTCTCCTCCAAGGATTAGAAAATCATTATTGAAATTCACAAGAAAAGAGAATATTGCATCCCACAACCTAGCTTTGTCTGGCATTTTGACTGGACCGTAAACGTTAATTAATAGGAAGTGATGGTGAGATTGAAGATCCAGGACCCTCATCGACATCTAGTTTTCTAATTCAAGGGTGGAAACAACAAAGACCTTGTTAGAATCCCAAAGGATGCACAAACCCTCAAAGACCCCCGAGGATTAGACAAATAGGTCGTCCCAACCACTGCATTGTTTACAAAATAGACTACTCTCTGCCACTGATAGTTTGGTCTCTTGAAGCATGACTATTTCCACACCTGAGGTCTAGAGATGATGCTTAAATAAGCATTGCTTGTCAAGGGCATTGAGGCCCCTGACATTCCATTGTAGGATCTTCATCGACCCTCAAGGGAGGGTTCTCCTCCCTTGGTATTCCTGAGAAAACTATTCAGAGTGGCTTGGCCTCCCTTGGAAGCCTCTTCCTCCCTTATCTGTCTGTTAGGTTTCCTTCCTTTCTTTTTCTTACCAAAGCTTAAATTGGGTTTCAAAATTTTAGAGGCTGATTGGTTGATGGTTCTTACATCTACCTCACCTAGACCTTCATCATCACAGGAATTTCCATAAGACCACTTAGATTCATCCTAGGACGTGACAGCATCCTCATTTCTTGTGGGGTCAGAAGAACCTACTAATGGGTTGACCAAAGCAACTTGGGAGTCACACCCTAGAGAAGCTTGTTTTAGGCACGCAACCCCAGGTCTCAGGTTTCCAAAGGGAAGCGTATTCCAAGGGAGGCATGGAAGTGTCCTCCACAAAGGGGTCATTGTCATTCTTTGGGATAGGATTTGCTTTCAAGCTTCTCTCCACAGGAGCCATCTGATGCCATATCGAAGAATGATTCCTATGTCACAATGTAAGAAAAAGAATTTTTCTTCCTCAATTTCCAGTTTGATTAGCTAGTCACCACAGCCTAAGGACACCCTAACAAAATTTGACAGATGATAAATCATGGAAAACCTAATTCTTGCATAGAGATAGGAATTCCCTTTGAGAATATGCATATCCACCTCTCTCACCATGCCGATTGAGCCTCTAATCTTTGTGAGACAAGCTTCCGACCAAAATTCTAGAGGAAGATTGTACAGTCTGATCCATGTCAAGGACATGCCATGAAGAACTCCTTGATGTGGTCACGAGGGTCTCCTTTTCCTTTGTACTTATCAAATTTTGGCATTTCAAAATGTTGAGGAAAAGGTGTGACGGTGGTGTTTCTATCAAATGGATAGGGACATAACTCTTTGAACTTGTAATGTTTCTTTTGGGTCCCTAGTTGGATGTTTTTGAGTGTGTTTTTCATCTCTTTCCATTCTTGGTTGAAAGGATTAGCAAGAGGTGGTTGTGACATGTGTTGGAGTGGGGGTTGTTGTGATGATGATTGTTGATGTTGGGGATGGGTATATTGTTGTTGTTGGGTATATGGAGGTGGACCCATAGTTTGTGTATAAACATGGGACCCATATGGAATGTTTTGTTGGTTTTGGAGTGGTGGTTGTTGTTGAGCGACGTATGGATTTTGCATCAATGACCCATGGGGAGGTTGTTGATGCGAGGATGATTGATATGTATGAGTGGAGTTGGTATAGCTCATCAAGGGATTTTATGTTTGATTGAATGGATTAGAGGTTTGGATGGGTGTTTGTATTGTGGGTGGTAGCACCATTTGAGTGATTATCGACCTTTGAGGGATATTCAAAGGAGGAAGGGGTTGTGGAATGAGGTTGGCATTGGATGGGTCTTGAGGAATTTTGGTCATGTTTTGTAGGATGACAATTTTTGGATTGGTGGGCATGTTGGGATTGAGCATCATATGAGACGGCATTCCATAAGGTTGCTCTGATACTTGTGGTTGTGATACAACATTGCGTTCTATGTTTTGATCAAGGGTGTGAATGGGATTAGTGTTGGATGCATAGCTAGCCCATGGGTTGTCGTGAATGGGTTCATTGGGATTAGGGACACGTCCCCATGGTTGATCTTGAATGGGTGATGGTGGTTTGTCATGGAAAATTTTTATAAGTTTGTCATGGTCAAATGAGTATGGAAGTCACATGCCATATGCAATGAGACATTTGAGGAATTCATCCTTATGGTTGTCGATGAATTGGTCAAACTTGTCGTGTAATACCTTTTCATTGAGAAAACTAACAAAAGTGGGGCAATAGGGGTGATGATGATGAGTGGATGTTTCACCCACTTCAGGTTGGTTGACATATCCCTCCATGTTACTTGTGGTAGAGTCATGAGGAGAGAGAGGTTGGTAGCGTGGATCCATTTTCTTCCTAGCTTGTGATCGCATGATAGGAGGAATAAAAGGTGAACTTGGATAGGATTTGGACGATGAGGTACTGATGATGATGAATGGGGATCGATTCTAAGTTCAAAATCTAGATCAAGATGACTAAAGATCAAGGATTATCCTATATACTTAGGGTGGACAAAGAGCCTAAGAAAAAGAATAATAGGATTATCTTACTTGGGGTAGACAAGATGCACCAAGCAAGATGGGATTTCTTGAAGTCCACTAACTTAGGAGTTGTCTAAGTTCCCAAGCTAATTTATCCAAGAGGTTTGACAATGCTTAGTTTATACTAAACTTTAAGATAAATAAAGTCTTAAGCTTAACATAAACAAAAGGATGATTCGATCAAGATTCTAACCTTAGGATTTGGATGTGATTTTGATTGATTTCAGATTTGGATGAGGATTAATTATGGATTGGGACAATAAGGATTTGATTGACTTGGATAGGATGATTGATTATGGATTTGATTGGGGTTGATTAGGGATGATAGGATTGATTAAGGATGAGGATTGTTTATATAGATGATGGTTAAAGATTTGACTAAGGATGGATTAAGGATGATGATTGATCATTACAAAGATAATTCTAGATTATTGCCTAAGGATGATGATTATGGATGACAAAGGTTGGATTGATTAAGGATTTGACTATGGATAATCAAAGATTATGATTAACTATGGATAAAGGATAGTGACTAATGAAAGGCGGTGATGATTAAGAAAGATGATTAAGCAATGGATTATGGGGCTAATGATGGGCTAGGACTAATTAACTATGGATGAAGTGGATAATCTATGAACTAACAAGGGTGATGAAAAGGATAATGATCAATGATTAAAGTTGGATCACAAGCTAAGAGGGACGAATGGACATGGATATGGCTGAGGTACATGTAATGTCAAGGGATGATGTGGAAAGGGGATTTTTGACAACCAAAAGGACAAAATTTTGATTATTTGATGTCTTTGACAAATGGGCGCTGATTTGGAAAATGAGCGTTGATTTAGAAAATAGGTACTAATTCAGAAAATGGGCATTGTTTTATAGGAAATGGGCGTTGTTTTACACAGTCAGGGTTGATTCAGGACAGTTGGTATTTTATGATTTTCAAGTTGTCAGTTCAAATTTTTGGTAAGATTTTCAGTTCAAATTTTTGGTAAGATTTTCACATACAATAATCACAATGGTTGTTTGATTGACTTTAGAAGTTGGTGCAAGAGGTGATCAGCCTTTGCGGTTCACAAATGGCTTGTATGGGTTTTGCACAAAGAAGACAATTCAAGCACTTGTATACAACCTAAAATTATTCAACTGGGAGTGACATATCTTGTGGATCTCATGAAGTGGTCGTTGGCCAATCCCAACTCAAAGTGAATTGAGATTCCCACCACTAATACCTTTGGTACTATAGCTTGGATAGATAGGGAAAATAAGGTCCTAAACCACCTTACCCCTCTCATCTTGGAGACTTTCATCTTACCCAAAGCATATCCTATCTCAAGTATAATGGTATGGTGAGCATCTTCCCCTCCTCTGTAGCAGTGCACCGTAAGATATGACAGCCAAAAGGTCTTACATAGGCTCAACAAGACTTCATGGAGTGTCCTCGATATACGCAAGGTACATGAGGCCTAAATCCATGAATGAGGGTGTCCTAATCAACTGACGCTCAACCACTCAAGTCTTGGCAGACCAAGGGTCTTGGAGGTCTATTGCTTGGAGGCAAGAGGATCCTTCCTTTAAAGGAGTCTTTTGATTCTCACAATATTTATATACCACGCTAGAACACATGGTTGAGGTCATCCCTTGGGGGGATGAAATCCTAAAGCAGGTCTCCTAAGAAGAAACCACTTCCCACTTTTGATCACCCAAGATCGTACGAAGTGCGAGGGGAGAGCATACGTGGAGAAATGACCCCTTCGAGTATGAAAGCAAGTAAAAGGTTTTAAAATGGACTTTTGATCCCAAGATCACCCTAAGCCATGAGGGGAGAGCATACGTCTAATTTCCAAACCACAAGCATGGCAAACAAGATTAATTCCCACTACTCTAATTTAGTGCAACTACAAACTAGTGGAAAAAACAAATTCTTTGTCGGCGGATTGCACAAAACTTGTTAGTACTTGATAATGGAGTCTTGGACAATCGAGAAATGTAGCAAAACCAATGTTAATCCAAGACAAATGATAAAAAAACTAACTTTTTTCTAACATAGTGACAAGCGTTGATACAGAAAATAAGCGCTGATATGTAAAACAAGCACTACAATAAGAACTAGGCACTAATTTGTAGAATGGGCATTGATATATGAAGCAGGCACTAATTTGTGGAGTAGGCATTGGTATGATCTTGATAAAGTCTCCCCCTTGTAAAATTGATTTTTCCTACAAAAGAGAGGAAAATCTGTAGAAAATAGTAGTTAGAAGCCTACTGAACTCTATCAAATACCATGGTTAGCAAAATGCATGAAAAAGTTAGTTTTATGTCAAAGTAAGGACGGGCACTGATTTGCATAATGGGTGCCAATCTGGGAAATAGGCACTGATTTGTTGATAATAGGCATTGATCTGAGACAGTCAGCACCTCCCCCTTGTTCATGTGTTTTCTGCAACAAATCTGAGAGCTAACTTGCACAAAAAGTTAGTGGAAATCAATTTAAGACCTAATGCAAGTGTATAGCATTGAAATTGATGAAAAAAACATGAAAATGATGATTTTTACCTTAGGCAGAAATAGGCGCTGATATGTTGGATAGGCATTGAAATGTGAAAACCAGGTGTTGATTTGTAGGAAACCAGCGCTAATCTAACCTGTCATAAGAAAACATGCAAATAACCATGCAAATGTTAGTGGAAAAGGTGGTGGGAGTCCCATCGAGCATGCCAAAAATGTCTACCTAAAAGATGGGATCTCAAATTGCATGCTTGAACTATCCTAAATTGCACCCAATCCCAAACCTAAGGGACCTCAAGATTGAGCTAGATCACTACTATGTTCCTACTCAACTAATGCACCCTATCTAAACATATTAGTGATAATTTTCTCTATATGATATGAAACTATCCTATTCTAACTTATAATTGCACTAATGTTAGATGATGTTGAGCACTCAAATTGGCAGAATGTCTTTGCATATGATGGCTTGTGAAAAATGAAGTTGGAGGCCTCAATTTATAGATTTTTGGGGATGGAGTTGAAGTACCAGGATTGAATTGGGAGATCAATGGTTAATATTGCTTGAGGATCCTCAAGCAAGGAGGATTGGAAAATGGCATGACAGAATTAGATGAGAATTTTTCTCCAAGATTCAAGGGATGATCAATGGATGAGATTGCAAGTTTGAATGGATGAATGTCTAGGATTGGGTAGGTGTATGACATGTAAGGCCTCATTTATGAAAAGGTAAGGCTTAGATTTAGTGAATAATTTTAAATTCCATGGAGAGGACAAGTGGAATTAAAAATTTGATGAATAGTGTCCAAATAGTACCACATGTAATTTTAAATTTGCATGAATAGTGACACTTGGAGTGGGATGGAAGAAATAGGACAAGTGTATGCTGATAACTGAGAGGGGGGGTGAATCAGTTATCTTTATTAGTTGACTTTCTTTTCTTCTTTAATAATTAGTGCAGTATCAAAACATATAAGCATACATGAACATGAGAGCAGAAAGAAATCAACACACATAACACAAGGATTTTTACGTGGAAAACCCTATTAAGGGAAAAACTACGGGGTGACTAACCCAAGATTGCATTCTCTGTTAAAAGAATAGAAGTACAAAATGGCACTTGTCAATTAGGGCTCACTGCCCGAGCACACTGCTCACAAGAGGCTCACTGCCTACAATAGTTTATAGAAAGAAACCAGGTACTTGAATTGATGAGAAGCATCTACATATGCTGAGGTTTAGTTCCGGTTAGGCTCAATATACTGATCTACTGCACTTCATTCTTCCTCTACTTTAGTGCTATTGTTCTGTTACATACCGGACCTATATTGCTACTTCCACACTACTCTTTGTGTTTCTTCGCACTTCGCAACACACCATATATGTCTTCACATTGAAATCCATCCGGTATATATATCCACACAAAAGATTTCAACATCTTTCTAGTTGGCATCCGGAATACTCAAGATTTTCCCAAACTCTAGTCTGTCGGCTGAATCCATGGTTACTAAGAGATACGTATCAAAAAGATAGTTATAGGAGTCATCAATCATGTCGGCCAACCATGAATGATCCCTCAAGAAACTTGATCACCATCAATTTCTCATCTGGATTAAGGTCTGATGCTCTGCCGGTTAGTTCTTCCTCAGTCTACTCTGTCAAATAGGAACCCAACACTTAGGTGCTCATATCTTTTCACTCTTTCATCACCGGAGGCTCAATCTCTAGAATGTATTATTCATGTTACTCCTCTTGACTTCCCCAAGTCCGCACTTTGCTGAGATACTTCCTCTGAGAGATCCAGACCTGATTGTCAGACCTTGCTGCATGCCTTGTTCTTGCTCACCAGACCAAAATACTCTTCAATCTGACTTCTGGTATAGACATACCATGTCCTACGGATGTGTGGGATGGACTTTGTTGCCATCAATGATAATACTCATGAAGCCACACAGTGTCTCTTGCCAACAATCTCCCCCTTTGGCATTGATGGCAACACTTAGTGAAAAATGACTAAGTGTTATAACAAACTCCCCCTTGGCTGATGCTCTATCTTATGTACACTTTTACTGCAACTCCCCCTTAGCTGGATTCCATATTTTTCACTGCTCCTCACTCCCCCTTTGACATCAATGGCAAAGGGTGGAATCCGCACACCAAAATTTGCAAAATTTAACATATACATAGTTGTATAAGTATATATAAAAGTCATACTTACATATACTTAAGTATATCTGCAAAAGTTGTTTTCAACTGGACAAATTATGTTGCCCAACTCTACTTCATCCTATCCAAGATTAAAATGTGACCACTTAGCAAAAATGCAAAAGCTTATGCGCTCTTTAAGTCTACCGGATCACTGGTCCGGGCTGTGGTCTAGGCATTAGTTAGGGCCTCATGCATTGCCTCTAACCTAGGGATAATTATTCCTCTTAGTTCACTTAGCCTGCTTATTCTATTTTTCTTCTCTTTCTCAAGCTTCTTTATTTCATTTATAGCTGCAATAGTCTGACATTCTTGATTCATTATGGAAGAGGTGAGAGGATCAAAATTTTGAGATAAACTTGATAGTTTGCTCTCTTGTTCTTCCACCTTCTTGGTAATATCTATTGTCACGGTGGACCAAGATAGACAAAATTTGTATAGATCTCCACCATCTTTAAGAGCATTTTCTAAGCTCTTTATCCCAATACCCAAATTTCTCCTATCATTTGTTATAAGTCCTTGTATCTCAGAGAATCTCTTACCCAAAAACTCTTTCCAGACTTTCTCTTCTGCTGCTTTCTCCAAAGAATCAAAATGTGTGTTAACAAAATTAACAAGAGATTTCAGTTTTCTAGATGAGGAGGCCGAAAGATGTTTCTGGAAGGATGGCATGATCTTCTCCAACACACCGGATGTAATCTCTATCAGCTCACAGTCTTCCATGTGTGACTTCAGAAGCTTTTCTTTTGCTTTGGCTTGAGCAAAAGATGCTACCTTCATTGTCTGGACCAGAGAGAGGGAGTCAAAATTGAGTGGTCCTTGGAATAGCTCCGGTTCATCTAATTCCATCATTTCTTTTGTCAGGAAGTCTTTAACTGCTTCTGCAGTGTCTCTTGCTGGAGACAGAGTTTTCTTTCCTTCTATGGCCTCAGAACTGTCATCTGGGGTTTTCTCTGTTTGATCTTTTTCTCTTCCCTTGACCTCTTCTTCTTGACTAATTTTCTCATCTTTTCTTTCTTCTCCCTCAGTTCCGGAGTCAGCAGGGGGATCCGAAAGAGAGATGTTTACTTCTTCAGGAACTTCCTCTTCCGGAGCAGAGGAATCCAAGTCCTGAGTCCTCTCCTCACTTATGTCCTTTGGCTCTTCTGCATTTTTCACAATAGATTCTTCTTTTGATGTACTCAGTCCTTTGTCATCCATGGCAGAAGGTTCATCACCTAAGTCCTCTATAACAGGAAGATTGAATCTTTTAAATGCATTCCATAGGATATCTTCTGTTTCTTTTGCCACTTTGTCAGTCTCTCCAAGCATAAGTTGGTTCATTCTTGCTTTGCTCTGAAACTCATCCTTGTAGTCCTTGAAGATCATGTTCATTTGTTGAGGGGTAATGGAAGGATAGAATTGGATAGCAATCTGCTCCCGGATTTCTAGGTCTTTTGCCTTGGCATTGTCCTTTCTCATTTCAAGTTCCTTCTCTAGGCTTTTGGGAATCAGAGATATAATTTCAATGAATGCTTTATAATAGATGTTTAGATACCTGACTGTAGCATCTTGTAAGATCTTCTGGTCAGCTTCATTATACTCATCATAAAATTCAGTCATTGGTTGCAGATTCCCATCCACAGTGATTGATTTGATGATATCATCAATGCAGAGAGTAGGCCTTTCAACGAATTCTTCTACTTCTTCTTCTTCATTTTTTCCGGCAGATGATTCCATAGAGGTTTTATTTTCTTCTTCATTTTCTTAACCTCCTCATCTGATTCTGTCTCTTCATCATCTTTTTGACCTATATAGGACCTTGTGGTCTTGGTTTTTGTTCTCTTTTCTCCCTTATCGGATGTCTTGGCTTCCAGTTTTGAGGCTTTTTGGCTCTTAGAGGTGGCAGGTGCAGAGCTTTTGGAGGATCTGGTCCGGGAGGGGGCTTGAACCGGATCACTTTCTTTTTCTGCTTCTTGTTTCTCTCTCTCTGCTCTTTCTAGTTTCTCTCTATTTGCATCAACTACTTCTTTAGAAATGCCAAATCTTTTGGCAACTTCCTCTACTTCTCTTCTCACTTTTCTTTTCATCTCCGGTTGTCTTAGCTCAACATGAATTTTCACACTCAACTCTTGAAAGGTTCCAAACCTTTCTGCCTTAGGGTCCTTGGGTTGACTCAGCAGGTGTTGGATATGCAGCTCTAGGATTTTCTCATCAACCTTATAACCCATTGGCATAATCCAGACTATCCTTAGCTCCACTGCCTCCATTAGACATTGATCAGTGTCTACCATAAAGCACACTATATCCTTGTATTTCTCAACCAATGATTGGGGGATTCTTTCTCTAGCCTACATCATACTTTGAAAGTTCTTGAAGTATCCCCAGATGCTGTACTTTGAGCCTTGGCATCACCAAGCCCATACATGTAATCTCTGATTTGTATGGAAACCAGTCTGTCATTTTGTCATACCCAACCACTGGATCCGGGGAGCTCATTCATGTAGTAAAAGAAGAGACATAATATCAGGCCACCATATTTGAATAATTTCTTCTTGTCCTCTTTGATCTTTTACAAGTTTTCCAACAGTTGGCTCAGAAGAAGCTCGCAAAGATCATAATCTGCATTCTCCCTTAGCATCTGATAAGTTGTATAAATTACAGTTCTGAATACAGAATTCTCCCTGCTGGAGTGATATATCTTGTAGCCAATTATCATGGAGGCAAACTTGATATCCGGATCAGTGATATCTTCTATTGTCATTGATCTCTTGTCAAATTTTGATCCGGTAGCCTCACTTACAGCTTGGTTTTTGACTGATTTGAGAGCAGGTAACCCACCGGATGAGTGCAATCCAGTTACCGCCCTAATAGCATCTTTTGTGATCTTAAATGGCCTCATCAACCACATGAAGTTGTCATGCACTCTACTCAGAACATACCGGACCCATTCATCTTCTGCAAAATAGGGGAAATTGATGCAATGTCCAAAATCCTTGTCCCAGATGGCCTTGTACTGAGGTCTGAGTTCAAATGATTCATCTAATAATTGCTTATGATAGATATCCATCAGCTTGGATTCCCTAAATTCTTCAATATTCACATGAATGTATGCCCTAACATCTTCTACATGCAAAACCCCATGCGGAATGCTAGAGAAGGCGCCTAAAGGATCAACTTCTAGAGATTTGTAAGGGTGTTTCTTGAACTTAGGCCGCGGCCTATCAGTGATTTTGACAACATTCAGAGTAGCCATCTTTCAAAAGATTCAAAGAGAGATATGCAAGAGCGAAAATACCTTTTTACGCCTCTAGGGTTCACAATATGAGCCGGATAAGATTGTTGGTTGAATCAACTTCTGCGGTTGATCTTTGAGAGGTTTTGAGGCAATTTTGTTGCAGAGCTCCTTCTTTCTTCTTCTCCAATGCAAATGTACAAATGATGAACAAGAGAACCCTTATATTTCTACGCAAACCCTAATTCCACATTGCAATAAATGCATAATTTAAGTCATTCTGGTTGCCTTGTTCTCCTTGTTCTGAGAAAGATCTTTCCAAATTACTGAGATGCAATTAGAGTAGTTCTTGGTGATAAATGAAAATCTATCTCCCTTTTTCAATCATTCCATTTATCCGCAGATCAAGATATTTGAATTAAATCATACTAGATCTAACTGTGGGAATCCTTCTTTTACCGGATGACTGTTAAACCGGATCAATCTTGGATGCTTAACCTCTTGAAAACTTCTTGTGGATCTTCCATATCTTTACCAAGGCTTATTTAGATATTTCTCTCAGAACCCTTTAATCCACAACTTTCCATGTGCCAATTTTAGGCACCAATTGATTGGCTAGGGAATTTGTTTTCCTTTTTTACTCCCCCTAAGCCAGAGCTCATCTATTTAGTTTCTGGAAGGAATATCAGCACCCGATTCTGGTGCGGATCCATCCCCAACATTTTATGTACTTCTCTTTACCCAAATCTTGTTCATCTCCTTTTGAACTTCATCTGCATTCACTTTTCCTTTTCCTTTGTCTTGATTTTGATTATGATGCACTGGACCCCTTTTATCCTGATTCTTACTTCTGCAGAATTTGGCAATATGACCGGATCTATTGTAATTGTAGAAAATAATATTTCTTTGTAGATTTGATTGATATCCTCTTGATCTACATTGATTAGCCATATTTCCCATTCTATTGCATGCAAAGCATCTACCATTGAATGAATTGTTTATTTGCATATTTCTACATTCATGAGATTTGTGACCATACCTTTTGTAGTTAAAACACTGTTCAGAGAAGGATGAATTAGTCTGATTCATTCTTCTTCTGCACTGATTTGCTTTATGACCGAAGTTATTGCAGTTGTAGTAGTATCCATTGAAGTATGGATATCTTTGAGCATTTGGTTGCCTTACCAGAGGTCTTCTAGGCCTGTTCCTTAGATTTCCTGATCCAGAGTTCTTCTGACTGGATCCAGAGCTTTCCCCTTTCTCATACCCCAAGCCTTGCTTATCATCTACCCTCTTTTGGCTTTCAAGAAGAACTTCAAGTTGAGCAGAGCTTATCTTGAATTTCTCTTTGTATTCGTTTGTTGTTTGAAGATCCCTTTTAAGAGTGTCTATCTGATTCTCAAGTTGTTCTTCATTGTCTCTAGCTTCTTCAAGATCAGATTCCAGATACCTGATTATTCTATCCATTTTGTGGCAGTCTTCTAACTTCTCCTTGAGAGATTGTTTTAGATTATCTTCACTTTTTCTTTTCTCTTCAATTTCTTGGGTGAATTTCATAACTCTTGATTCCATTTCACATCTTACCATAATGACCTCTTTTGATAACTTCTCACATAACTTGGTTTTCTCATTTAGATCTTCATTAGTATCATTGGCTTCACTTTGACTTGCTAATTGTTGAAGTAGTTCCTTTCTTTTCTTCATTGAGATACTTAGTTTTCCTTTGAGTTCATTTATGAAATCATCATCTTGTTTGAGTCTTTCCCTCAGGTTATTGACTTCAGAGTGAGATTGCTCAAGATCATCTAGGGCAAACTGAAGTTGATCCCTCATACTGTACATATCCATTGAGATTCCCAGATCTTCCTCAAGCTATTAGGCTCTGTCTAGAGGAAACTGGCTCTAATACCAATTATTGATAACTAAGAGGGGGGGTGAATCAGTTATCTTAATTATTTGATTTTCTTTTCTTCTTTAATAATTAGTGCAGTATCAAAACATATAAGCATACATGAACATGAGAGCAGAAAGAAATCAACACACATAACACAAGGATTTTTTACGTGGAAAACCTTATTAAGGGAAAAACCACAGGGTGACTAACCCAAGATTGTATTCTCTATTAAAAGAATAGAAGTACAAAATGGCACTTGCCAATTAGGGCTCACTGCCCGAGCACACTGCTCACAAGAGGCTCACTACCTACAATAGTTTATAGAAAGAAACTAGGTACTTGAATTGATGAGAAGCATCAACATATGCTGAGGTTCAGTTCTTGTTAGGCTCAATATACTGATCTACTGCACTTCATTCTTCCTCTTCTTTAGTGCTATTGTTCTGTCACATACCAGACTTGTATTGCTACTTCCACACTACTCTCTACTTTTCTTCGCACTTAGCAACACACCATATATGTCTTCACATCGAAATCCATCTGGTATATATATCCGCACAAAGGATTTCAACATATTTCTAGTCGGCATCCAAAATACTCAAGATTTTCCCAAACTCTGGTTTGTCGGCTGAATCCATGGTTACTAAGAGATGCGTATCAAAAAGATAGTTAGAGGAGTCATCAATCATGTTGGCCAACCATGAATGATCCCTCAAGAAACTTGATCACCATCAATTTCTCATCTGGATTAAGGTTTGATGCTCTGCCGGTCAGTTCTTCCTTAGTCTACTCTGTCAAACAGGAACCCAACACTTAGGTGCTCATCTTTTCACTCTTTCATCACCGGAGGCTCAATCTCTAGAATGTATTATTCATGGTACTCCTCTTGACTTCCCCAAGTCCGCACTTTGCTGAGATACTTCCTCTGAGAGATCCAGACCTGATTGTCAGACCTTGCTGCATGCTCTGTTCTTAATCACCGGACCAAAATACTCTTCAATCTGATTTCCGGTATAGACATATCATGTTCTGCGGATGTCTGGGATGGACTTTGTTTCCATCAATGATAATATTCATGAAGCCACATAGTGTCTCTTGCCAACAGTGTACACATTTTGGAAGATTTGGCCATGCTTCCAAAGTACCAATTGTCATGTACATGCATGTACATGGAATGACAAGTGGACTTCTAAACACATGGGGGTTTGTAATGAGGAATTAATTAAAATTGATTCATCTGCACATGTTTTAGAAGAAAATAATGATGATTAAAAAAAGTAATCAAAAGTGGACAAAATAGGAATTAAATAAATATGGTCATTTATTTAATTTTTGAAGTGTGAATTATGAACTATAGTCACAAAAATATTTAATTTTTAAACTATAGTAGAGGAATTTAATTTTTGTGAAAGGGGAGATATGTAGAATAAATTAATTAAATAATTAAAAATTATTTAATTAATATTTGAATCTGATAGAATGATGTAGGTGAAATAGGTTTCAATTGTGTAAGTGGATGAAAGTGTTATGACCATTTTCAGTCATCTACAGGAGCCTCAAACTCCCTTCGAGCTATTTCAATTCTTGCGAAGTATCCAGGAATGTGTTGAAATCAAATTTTATATGCAAGATGAGATCAATTTGGTCATGGAGTTATTGAATTGCAATGGAGTCTTATATTGGACCCCTTCTCATCAACAATCTTATGAATCTTTAACCCATCTTACTTTACCCTGAAACACCACAAGAACAAGAGAATCCCAAAGGGCCTTACAAAATAGGAGAGATAGTCCTCAGGAAAGGTAGCACTAAGAATAATAAACAAAGAATTAAAAGGAAATTTTGAAAGAATGGAAAGGTCCATACATGATTAAAGAAGTTGTCAGAAATGGTGCTTATCTTTTGTGCACAATGGAGGGTGAGGAATTTGGTGAAACGGTTAATGCCTTTCACCTAAAAAAGTACTACATCTAAAAAAATTCCAAAAATCTTTAAAATCACAAAAAATCAAATAAACTCAAAAACCTATAAAAAGTATAAAATTTCCAAAAATCAAGAAAAGCAAACTTTGCATTCTTCATTCTATTCAACCATGCATGTTTGTGAGTGACATTCTCTTGTTTGATTTTTGTCTTAGTGAGGAGCTTAAGGTTGCCTAGGTATAAGTTGACCCTCTAAACCTTTGAGATTCCTTAAAATCATCTTTATATTTCCCCTTTGCATTTTCCAAAAAAATCAAAATAAGGTCAAACTCTTAGCTTTATATTGATCTCGATCTTAACTAACCATGATGTCAAGTCTAAGAGAAGTCAGTGTTCAAACTAATAATACCTAATAGAATCTTGCAAGTAGACTTTCCCTATTCCTCCTTAGTAAAATGGAAGCCCGAAGGGACAATGAAAGCACTTGGTGATGCTCAACCCCTTATCTTTCCTGGCCAAAAATGCCAGGGGGGTCATAAATCCACAGGAAGTAATAAAAAGAACAAGAGTGCCAAAAAAAGATCCTAAAAGGAGTAAGAAATCAAGAAGAGAGAAAATACAAAAAATGAGAGAATCAAGAAAAGATATTGCAAAACACAAAAAAGAAAAAAAAAAGAAAGGAAAAAAAGAAAAAAAGAAAATAAAAAGAGAGCATAAAAGAAAGCATAGAGGATTGTCGATGTTCGTACTGTCAGGTGGAGATAATTTTAAGCCAAATCTATGAGGGTGGCATCTATCAGAGAAAATAAAAAAGAGAGGTACAAACCACACACATGGACTAGCTGGTTAAAGCTAAGAGCCTAACTTTCTTTAGGACCATCTTTTGTTCTAGAGCATTTCCTTTAGCCTAGGACTATCTTGTTGGCCATCTATGATCTAATTATAGCAGGTACCAATAAAATTTGTTGCTTGTCTAAGTTAAAATCTTGTCAAAGTGTTTTGTCTAGATAAGGATCAATATTTATCCTTTTGCAAAGCTAAATTTAGAAATTGTTCCATCTCCCTCCCATCCCCACCTGAGTCCTTAATAAAATCTAATCCCAAAGTTTAGTAGGTCTCCCTATACCAAGTCAACTTGCAATCCCTAGGTCAAAAATCCTATTAAAGAGTGATCACATTTGCTCCACTTGCATACATTCTATCATGAAAAACAAAATCAATAACTCATGTCATAGCTAATGGTGTGCATAGAAATAGGAAGTAGGAAATTGTGTTACATTTGTATCCACGTGTGTTTTGCATCCATACACTTCATGATTACATCTTACACATTTCAAAAAAGACCAAAGACATTACATAATCATTGTGTCCTCATGTAGCTCTAGAATTCAAACAAATAAGAGACCTAAACAATCCACATGCACAAAAGATAAAAAGTGTGAGATGTCAACTATGATAATAAATGGAACTTAAAACAAAGTCATCATATATATAGTGCATACCAAAAGTCTAAGTACATGACACTCCACTATCAGAGTTTGAAGGGATAAACAGAGTGCACTCAAGCGTGTAGATCTCCCCATGCAAGGGGTAAAATAAAAACTCAAAATCAAGGCTAGGACCTCAAGGATGACTTTGACCAACATAACCCTCAGGGATCCTGCTCCGAGGTCTCCTCTGACTATCTGCTACCTCAAAATCTCTATGAGTCATATGGGAATAGGAAGGCATACAACTAGTAATTTGTGAATGAGATGGGCCTATTGTTTGAGCCCATGAAGGTTGAGCCAACACTGATGAACCTTGAGGTTGGTAATTTCTCAAAGGCAT
The DNA here is from genome assembly GCA_027924645.1 of Cunninghamia lanceolata. Lineage (NCBI taxonomy): Eukaryota > Viridiplantae > Streptophyta > Pinopsida > Cupressales > Cupressaceae > Cunninghamia > Cunninghamia lanceolata. The sequence goes on along the minus strand of BSBN01000619.1, from coordinate 2,453,153 downwards.
TATTGACCTCAAGTACACTGATGCTAGTTCTTTGAGAAGAAAATTCTTGACCTGCATTATAAGTGGGAGCTAGGATATTTGTATGATGACCCACCAAGGAAGGCATGCGAGTATCAATAAGGAGGGCCTCTCTTGATCGACCAGTGAAAGAGACCAACATGTCTAAAGAAACATTACAAAAAAGTTCCCTCCATCCATCTATCATAACTATGAAAAATAATGAAGGGATGATAATACAAGGGTTAAGTTCACACCATTCTTTCAAATTGATCAAGAGTAACAACTTGAATGGAGCGGGTTAGTAAAGTACTCACAAGGGTCACCTGGATACTAAGAGGGATCATTATGCCTCATATCTTCCTCTGATAGCTCTAAGGGTTAAACATGCACATGTCTAGGTGGAAATACCTCTGGCACTATGTCCTCATCTACAAGAATCTCTATGTCTCCTATGGAGTTCACCTCACCATGCTCCTCTTCATTAGGATCATAATCTTCATATTTGGAATCATCAATCTCTTCCTCAATAGTGACGAGTCTTTGAGATTGAGATACCTTCACTCATCTATGACCAACCTCATGAATTAGTCTAGTGATTGGGACCCAGGAACTAGAAGAACCTAAAAAAGTGCCCTATGCTGAGCATCGACCATCTCCTCCAGAGATTTGTAACAAGTAGGTATCAGGGGCAAGTCCTCCAAAAATTCCTCTCCAAATTATTGAACTTGAGTGACATGATGAGCCTCAACTAAGCCATTCCTATTAGTCAAATGGTTTACCTCTTGACAATAATCATGTACTACTTTGTCACCTGGCCACTATTCCAAATATGTGCCTAATCAGTGTTGTCATTGATGTCAACATATCTTTGTTGCCATTAGTGCCAACTGTACCCTATTTTGTTGCCTATTCAGAAGCTTGGAATGTTGAGGATATTGAGAAAATTTAGGGAACTAAATGTGTGCGGATCTTATGGCTGTGTAGAGGATGGTCTGAAGTAGCTTCAAATGAGATTTGAGAAGTTCGCATGAAAGATTGGCAAAGTTATGGTCCTCTGAGTAAAAATGGTTTTTGTAGTTGTTCAGTCATGACAGAGTGGAAAGAAGTTGGTCTGGATTGGTCTGATATAAGCATTCTATGATCTACAGATCTAGAAGCATGTTTGGACTGTTGGAGTGTTCCCTCAATTGGAGTAGTTCATGGTTTGGAGGTCCACAAGCAATCTTTCTAGTTTGACAGTTTTGGCAAATAGTGTTCTTGAAGTTCTGGATGAAGATGTATGAGATTCTAGTGATTTGGAGGAGTGCGGATGTTTCTATTGAATTCATTGTGCTTATGGTTGTCTCTGGATCATGTGGCTGTTGTGTTAGAGGTCCGCATCAAAGTTTGAGATTGTTGATGAAGATTTCTTGTTGATGTTGCTACTCTTCCCAGTCTTCGCCGACCGGATGATTCAAGCATGTTGCAGATGTTCTTAAAGCAATTTTCTGGGGTGTAGTGTGTTGATTCAAGACCCAGCTATACTTGGTCGATAGCTTGGAGATTTACATTAAGTCAAGAGCTTGGAGTGCTGACCTTAATGTTTGTTCCAAGGTTGAAAAGGCATATAAAGAAGTTTAGTTGAGCCGAGGAAAATCATCCTTGTGCGAATAATCAAATTTGAAGAAAGGATCAAAAGTAGAGTAGAGAAGAAGAAGAAGAAGAGCAGAGGAACAAAAGCATAATAAAGTAAAAGATTTGTGAAGAAGAGTTTTGAAGGCAGAGAAGAAGTTTTGTGAGCATACATTGGTACTGAATCAGGCATGAAATAGATGCTATATCTCAATCAAATCCTTCTGTAAAAAATATATTTCTGTAGGCAGTGAGCCTCTCTTTTGAGCAATGAGCTCTGGGCAGTGATCTCGAAGGCATGTGCCTTCTATTTTCTTAAGTACTTTTAACAGGGTACGCAATTCTTGTGGGTTAACCCCCACCATGGTTTTTCCCTTAACCAGGTTTTCCATGTCAAAATTTTGGTGTTGTGTGTTCATTTTGTTTCTGTTCTTATGTTGATTCATGTTTAAATGTTTTCATCATTAATCTGATTATAAGAAGAGTTAAAAGTTTAGAAAAGATTAAAAGTATTGGGACAACTGATTCACCCCGCCTCTCAGTTGTCTGGATTGTTATCAACAATTGGTATCAAAGCTAGGTTCCTCTAAAAGAATCTTAACCGCTTGAGCAGATCTAAGATGTCAACCTACAAGAAGGACAGTCCAAGATTTGATGGAACAAATTACTCTATTTGGAAGGATCGTATGGAATGCCATTTACAATGCATGGGTAAAGATTATTGGACGATAACCAAGGATGAGTATGTTCCACCAGAGAATCCCTGAACTCCAGATGAAGTTAAAATGGTTGAAAACAACCTCCAAGCCAGAGAAGCCTTGTTAAGTGCCCTGACTGATTCAGAAGTGACAAATGTCTTTGGTCTAAAAACTGCTCATCAAATCTGGAAAAAGCTAGAGAGTCTCTATGAAGGTGATGAACATGTCAAATGTGCCAAGCTTCAAAGTCTGAGAGGAAAGTTTGAAATATGAGAATGAGTGAAGATGAAAACATCACAATCTACATGCAAAAGATAAATGATCTGGTGTGTGGCATTAGGTGTGCCGGTGGAACCTTGGAGGAATCAGAGATTGTGGGAAAAGTGCTTAGATCTTTGCCTGATTCCTACAAGCATAAGGTTGCTGCTATAGAGGAAATCAAGATAGTTTCAAAAGTTACAAGAGATCAGCTCATTGGAAAAATTTCAGCTTTGAATTAATTGAGTTTGGAGATTCTCTTCCTAAGCCTATTTCAGTATTCAAGGCCAGTGTTCATGGAAAACAAAGATATAATCCAAGAGAAAGCTCTTCAGGGAAATCAAACAAATTTACTATGACAAGGAAGGATCTTGAAGATGATGAAATAGAGTTTGCTAAACTTGCAGCTCTTATTTCTAAAAGAATGTCAAGAGGATCCGATAAGTATGAAGGAAAGTTGCCTTTCAAATGTTTTGCTTGTAATAAAATTGGTCATTTTGCCTCAAGGTGTCCAGAGAGGTTTTCAAAACCTAACCCTAACAGATATAGAGATCGGAAGAAATGTTACTATGCCCAAGCAGCTGGTGAATAAGGAGTCATAGATGATGAATCTAATCATGGAGATGATTGGGTGTTCATTTCTATCAAATAAGAAGATCCAGTGTCTACTGAATCTAGTAGCTATTCTATTGAGGAAAGTGCTTTGGCTGTTCAAGTTGTTGAGAAGGATGATTGGGTGATTGATAGTGGATGTTCTCATCATATGACTGGTGATAAAAGTGAGTTTGTAAGCCTTGAAAAATATGATGGTGGATTTGTTAAGTTTGGGGACAACTCAGCTGGTAGAATCTATGGCAAAGGATCCATCTCTTTTGATGGTAAGAATTACACCAATGATGTTCTGTATGTGGAAGGACTGAAGCATAATCTTCTCAGTGTTGGACAGTTGGTTAACAAGGGTTATGATCTTCGATTCAAGGATGGAAAATGCAGAATCTTGGAAAGCTCAAGAGCTTAAATTGCATCTAGTACTCAAACTAGAGGTAACATCTTTCATTTAAGTAGCTCTGGTAAAAGTTTCTTGATTTCTCATGTGGATCAAAGTTGGCTCTGGCATAGAAGAATGTGTCATGTGAATTTTGATAACATTGTCAAGATCAGTTCTACTCAAGCTATAAGAGATCTCCCAAAACTTATGAAACCTACTAATAACATGTGTGAATGTCAATTGGGCAAACAAAGCCGAATCTCTTTCAAAAGGAAAGAACAGTCATCAAGTGGATTATTGGAACTAGTGCATACTGATATTTATGGTCTTGCCAGAATTAGGAGTGTACAAGGAGACAGATATTTCATGTTGCTGATTGATGATTACTCCTAGATGATGTGGGTAACCTTTCTAAAATAAAAATTAGAAGCTCTGGATAAATTCAAGTCATTCAAAGACATGGTGAAAAATGAGATTGGTCTGAAGATAAAGTGCCTAAGATCCGACAGAGGTGGAGAATTTACCTCTGGTGAGTTTGATGCATTCTGCGAGAAGCAAGGAATAAAGAGACAGTTATCTGCTCCTAGGACTCCTCAGCAGAATGGAGTTGTGGAAAGAAAGAACTGGAGACAAATGTTCTACAAGTATTTTGGAGAGAAGCTGTAAGTACTGCTATCTACACTCTCAACCAGGTGAAAATCAAAAACAATTCTAGTAAGACACCTTATGAGCTCTGGTTTGGTCATGCTCCTACAGTTAAGTATTTCAGAGTTTTTGATAGTAAGTGCTATATCAAAAGAGATGAATATCAAGGCAAGTTTGAGGCAAGACGTGATGAAGGGATATTTCTGGGTTACTCTACTCAAAGTAAGGCTTACCGATGCTTCAACAAAAGGCTAAGAAAGATTGTTGAAAGTGCAAATGTCAAAGCTGATGAGAGAAAAGGACATTCTAGCTCTTGCGAGTATGAATCAAATGATCAAGATGAAAGTCAAAATCAAAGTTAGACTTAGATTGATCTAGAAAATCCAAAGAACAAGTTCAAGAAATTGAAGTTCAAGAAAATCCTAAAACTCCAACGTATGTAAGATTGAATCATCCTGAAGATCAGATCATAGGAGATAGAAATGAAGGTGTTAGAACTAGAAGAAGAATTGTTGAAGATGAAGAAGAAATTTGTCTGATTTCAAAAATTGAACCAAAATCTGTGAATGAGACCTGCAAAGAAGAAAACTAGATGAAAGCAATGGAAGAAGAACTAATGCAAATTGAAAAGAATCACACTTGGGATTTTGTTCCTAGACCTGTAGATAACAATGTGATTGGAACAAAGTGGGTCTTCCAGAATAAACTAAATGAAGATGGTGAGGTTGTAAGGAATAAGGCAAGGTTGGTATGTAAAGGCTATTCTCAAGTGGAAGGAATTGATTTTGAAGAAACTTTTGCTCCAATGGCAAGGATAGAGGCAGTCAGATTATTTCTTGCTTATGCTGCTTTCAAATATTTCAAAGTTTATCAGATGGATGTTAAATCAGCATTTCTAAATGGAGATTTGGAGGAAAAAGTCTACATTGAACAGCCGGAAGGATTTCAGTTGACTGGTCAAGGAAATATGGTCTGCAGATTGAGAAAAGCATTGTATGGACTTAAGCAAGCCCCAAGAGCCTGGTATGCAGGATTGGATAAGCATTTGCTCAAGCTAGGATTTAGCAAAGGTATAGCTGATAGTAATCTCTACTTCAAGATTAATCATGAGGACATTCTAATTGTTGAAGTCTTTGTTGATGATATCATCTTTGGTAGAAATGATTGTATGTGCAAAGCATTTGCTGAACAGATGAAAAGTGAGTTTGAGATGTCAATGCTTGGTGAAATGAACTTCTTCCTAGGTCTGCAAATTGTTCAGTCAGATAAAGGTATCTTCATATCTTAGTCCAAGTATGTGAGGGAATTGTTGAAAAAGTTTGGAATGGAAGATTCTAAGCCAGTAGGTACTCCTATGGTAACTGGATGCAAGCTAAGCAAAGATGATGATTCCCCAAAGGCAAATCAAAACATATATAGATCAATGATTAGGGGATTGCTCTATCTGACTCAGACCAGACCTGGTATCATGAATGCAGTTGGGATTGTTGCCAGATTTCAAACTGATCCAAAAGAATCTCATGTTGTGGCAGTCAAAAGAATTTTCAGATATCTCAAGGGGATAATTGATTATGGATTGTGGTATCCAAAGGACAATGATTTCACTCTTCATGCATATACAGATGTTGATTCGGTAGGAGATGTGGATGACAGAAAAAGTACTAGAGGTGGAGCATTCTTCTTGGGAAGAAGATTGGTCTCTTGGATGAGAAAAAAGCAAGAGGCAATTTCTTTGTCTACTACAGAGGCAAAGTATATAGCAGCAACAAACAATTGTTATCAAGTTCTGTGGATGAAGCAAATGCTAAAGGACATCAGATTTGTGTTTGAAGAACCAGTCACAATATTTTGTGATAATTCAAGTGCTATAAGCATTTCAAAGAATCTTGTATTGCACTCAAAGACAAAACACATATCTATCAAGTTTCATTTCTTGAGAGAGAAAGTAAATGAGAATGAAGTCAAATTGGAGTTTGTGTGTTCCAAAGATCAGATTGCAAATATCTTCACTAAGCCTCTTCCCAAGGATACCTTTGAGTATCTCAGAGAAAAGTTAGGGGTTATTACCCCTCCTGATCAGAACTAAGATGTACTAAGGTGCATCAGTCCGGTGGAACTCACATTCATATCCTATGATCCAGATTGATGTTAAGGAGGTACTACTCAAAGCGGGAGTAGTCAGTATGCATATCAGAAGAGGTAGCAAATATGTGCCCTTTGCCATTGATGTCAAAGGGGGAGAGAAATCATGAGAAAAACTTGTTGCTGATGAAAGGGGGAGCAGTGAAGTTAGTGGTTGCATAAGTGATATGAGAAAGGGGGAGAAGTTCTTGTCCCGATGGTTAAATTAGTTTTTCACATCATATGTTTCCATCAATAACAAAGGGGGAGATTATTGCAAATATGTGCCTAATCAGTGTTGTCATTGATGTCAACATATCTTTGTTGCCATTAGTGCCAACTGTATCATATTTTTTTGCCTATTCAGAAGCTTGGAATGTTGAGGATATTGAGAAAATTAAGGGAACTAAATGTGTGCGGATCTTATGGCTGTGTAGAGGATGGTCTGAAGTAGCTTTCAATGAGATTTGTGAAGTCCGCATGAAGAATTGGCAAAGTTATGGTCCTATGAGTAAAACTAGTTTTTGCAGTTGTTTAGTCATGACATAGTGGCAAGAAGTTGGTCTGGATTGGTCCGGTATAAGCATTCTATGATCTGTAGATCTAGAAGCATGTTTGGACTATTGGAGTGTTCCCTCAATTTGAGTAGTTCATGGTTTGGAGGTCTACAAGCAATCTTTCTAGTTTGACAGTTTTGGTAAATAGTGTTCTTGAAGTTCTGGATGAAGATGTATGAGATTCTAGTGATTTGGAGGAGTGCAGATGTTTTTATTGCATTCATTGTGCTTGTGGTGGTCTCTGGATCGTGTGGCTGTTATGTTGGAGGTCCGCATCAAAGTCTGAGCTTGTTGATGAAGATTTCTTGTTGATGTTGTTGCTCTTCCCAGTCTTGGCCTACCAGATGATTCAAGCATGTTGCGGATGTTCTTAAAGCAATTTTTTGGGGTGTAGTGTGTTGATTCAAGACCCAATTGTACTTGGCCGACAGCTTGGAGATTCGCATTAAGTCAAGAGCTTGGAGTGCCGACCTTGCTGTTTGTTCCAAGGTTGAAAAGGTATATAAAGAAGTTTAGTTGAGCTGAGGAAAATCATCCTTGAGCGAATAATCAAATCCGAAGAAAGGATCAGAAGCAAAGTAGAGAAGAAGAAGAAGAAGAGTAGAGAAACAAAAGCAAAATAAAGTAAAAGATTTGTGAAGAAGAGTTTTGAAGGTAGAGCAGAAGTTTTGTGACCATACATTGGTACTGAATCAGGCATGAAATAGATGCTATATATTAGTCAAATCCTTCTGTAAAACATATATTTTTGTAGGCAATGAGCCTCTCTTTTGAACAGTGAGCCCAAAGGCATGTGCCTTCTATTTTCTTAAGTACTTTTAACAGGGTATGCAATTCTTGTGGGTTAACCCCCACTGTGGTTTTTCCCTTAACCGGGTTTTCCACATCAAAATTCTAGTGTTGTGTGTTCATTTTGTTTCTATTCTTATGTTGATTCATGCTTAAATGTTTTCATCATTAATCTAATTATAAGAAGACTTAAAAGTTTAGAAAAGATTAAAAGTATTGGGACAACTGATTCACCCCCCCCCTCTCAGTTGTTCGGATTGTTATCAATAGCCACAACCCCTCCATATCAACATAAGGGTCAAGAATGAAATTGGCATATGTGAGTGTAGCCACAACTCAAGTAATGGCATCATAATGACCAAGGCATCCCCATCACATGGATCTGGATAGTTTGGGATCTGAAAGAGGCACACACCTCTAAAATGGAACAATGAGCTTAATAATATAGGTCATGACAAGTGAAGGATGATTGAAAGAAAGAGCACCTCATTGTGACATATGGTATAATTCTCAATTTACCATAGCGAGAATGTCAATTCCCTAAGAAAAAATTGAAGCTTTCTCAAGTTGCTAAATGACTGGTGCCTAGCACCACCTGAGTATAGCAGACCCCTTACCTCTTGACAAGCAAAAAGTGATCAATTCAATGAATTTTTTTTGCAAGGGTGGAGAAGTGAGGCTAGGAATTGAGATAAGCTTAACACCAAGATGATCTTTAGGATGATTAACTCCCATGAGGGAAGCCCAAGACAAACTCTCTCTCTTTTATTCATTATAAGGGAGCACAAATTGGTCACCTTTAATAGGAAGTCCCAGGATATGGTAAACATTATACAAAGTGATCATTCACTCTCCAGATACCTTAGAAATCATAATGTGTTCTTATCAACATCCCAATACGTCAAGATATCACAACATATGCAAGAAGAGGGATGTATAATAGGAATGTGAGTTATTTTGTCCAACCCCATCTTCTTTTAGGGTAGCACAATCTCTAGTGGATAAAGACTCAAGGGCCTCCGTGAACCAAAATTGCTCACAAATTGCATTTCACCTAATGTGCATGTTTTGTCAAGCACAAAAAACATGTTAGATTGTTGATGATTCAAAAAACTAAAAAAAATCATAAAACACTCAAAACCTTCAATAAAAAAAAATTATATATTGACTAGAAAGTTGCAATAAATGAATAAGTTTGTATCAAAGAATAGAAAAAATTGAGTGCTGAAAACATTAGATCACCTAAAATTTCTTCTAGAAAACTTCTGGCTAGGTCGCCCCTTTTTACGAAGGTTGATCTCTAGGGGTGACACATAATGGAAAGATGAATCTCCAGGGATAACTTGCCCTACTAAAAGTGGAAAACCTACCCCACACCCTAGCATGCTAAAAAAAGCTCAAAAAATGATAAAAAGACAAAAAATTAATAAATGAAAAGTCATTAAATGACAAGAAGCTAAAATCTAGACAAGTGCAACATTGAAACTCGAAAATAATGGGTTCATTACAAGAAATCAAAAAGAGGACATCTAGGGTTTCAAAAGTGGGTTTTCTCATTTTTCATACTTGATGAATAGCAGGGGAGATTATCAGCAATAATATCAATATCCTTGTTGTACTCTCTATGTCGCATGTTCACTTGCATGATTTAGTCACCATTTAAGATCTTTTCTCCAATTATCCCTCTCTTGTTCTCCTAGCTTAGTTTCTATTTGTGAATTTAGTTTGCTTTAACTTTTATAGTGCTTGGCATGTCCTCATTTTGTGATATTTCATCCTTGTAGGTATTCATGACAAAGTGAGGTGACTCAGGTATATTCCGAACTCACGCATCAATGATTTGTCTTCTTGTTTCTATTTTAATGATTCATTTGAAATACATCATTAAGTCAAACTAACTCTTATTATTTTATATATAAATGTGAGACAACAACAACAAGTAAAGCCTGGTTTGGGAACAGTACTACCTTTCATGTAGATTACCATCCCTGAAGGGGTAAATATGTAAGTATGAATAAGATTCACATGCCTACATGATAGTCTAAGGATGAGCTATAGTCCTAATCATATAGATGTAAACATGAAATATATACATACCTATAAGTAGTAGTATTCTTCATGACATGTCTTCATCTATTTTTCACTTTGTTTGTGCTTTTCTAACCTCTAAGTCAACCTTCTAAGGTCTTATACACCTTCTTGCTAGCCACTTGACTAGTGTTCGATGGATCTTTCATGTCATCTCCAGGGCCTGGAAACCTCACTAAACCACTTCACAATAGGGGAATTCATATTCCCAAGGGTCATTTGTATCATTTCATCCTTCTCGAATAATCTAATTGACCTCCCCATACCTTCCGTAACCTCAAATTATATGTCCACCCTTTTCTTTTTGGGTCACACATTATGTCTCTTGGATCTCCCTGGGTGACCCTACAACTAACATAGGATATACAAGGGTGATTTTCCCTACTAAAAGGGGTGACCCACCCTGCAGAGGTCCTATGGTTAGTTTCAAGATCCCTAAACCATCTTTAGCCCTTCTAGATCATTCTCCATCACATAAACCACATGTGCAAAACCTCCTCTATGGGTCACCCCTTATGCCTTCAAGATCTCCCTAGGTGACCCAACATGTTAAGTAGGATCTCTAAGGGTGACTTGCCCTACTAAAAGGGGCAACCCACTTCCTGAAAGGGGTGACCTTGTCGTCTTTTGACATTTGTGTTTTCCTCTAGTTTTGGCCCAAGTTTTCTCCAAATTAACTCCTGAGTATGTGATTCTTCTTGTCTAGTTGATTGCTAACTCCCCTAACTATTTTAACACTCTCAATTAGCTCAATTTGATCTCCCAATCACTCTTTGTTATCTTCCAATCAGTCATGTGTTAACTCCATTTCTTCTTCTATTATTTGCTCTACAACCTCTATTCACTCTCAATCAGAGTCGGATCACTCCCTAATCAAATCTATTAACTCCCCAATCACCATCACCTTTAGTGTTGGATTATAACCTATAAATATCCCCCTCCTCTATGCATTTGGGAAGGTAAAATTAGTATTGCATCTTTGCTCTTGCTTTGTTTTGCATATAGTTGTCTCCATAGCATTTTCATGCTTGTGCGGGACCCCACGTGCCTTTTGATTTTGTCATAGATTCATTAGGTCAAGCCATTGTGCTTCATTAGCATTCTTTTGCTCCATTTCTTTCATCAATGCTTCAATAGCTCAATTCATAGTGTTTCAATAGAATTCTTAAGCTCCATTACTTTCATCAAAGCTTCAATATCTCAAGTCAAAGTGCTTCATTAGCATTCTTATGCTCCATTACTCTCATTAAAGCTTCAAAGCTCCATTTGATTTCATTTTCTCCCATCTTTGTTCCTATCACGAAGAGGAGGACCCTGCCAATACAGAGGAAGAGAGAGTTGCCACAAGGAATTATAAGGGCTCAAGCTAGGCACTGACAACTTCTTCATACTAGGTTCTTTATGCTTTAAAGCAGTAATTAGATCACATCTTGATCTTGGAAAAGTAAATCATTACTTTGCTTTTTCTTGATAGGTTATTTATTTGTTTTCTTAGAGAGGCATTACATTTGATTTTATTAGATTAGCTTTGTTTCCATTTACTATATTAGTTTTACTTTCATAGTTATTTACAATTTCATTTCTTAGATTACTATTCAAAAATTGTCACCAAAACCATAGATTAGCTTGCATTTCAAAAACTCATATAGAGCATCCATTTTTTGATTCCTAGATAATTAGATAACACTTTTAATTGGGAAAAAAGGAACTAAATTTTTTCTGCATTTCATATAGCTTGCATTCATAAAAAACTCAAAAAAGAAAACATTAGGAAAACTTAGCACAAAATAAGTTAACAAACCCTTAATTTCATCACGAGGTCAACGAATTGAACATAGCCAAAACCAAACATTTAAATAAGAACAAACCCTTGATTTCATCACGAGATCAAAATCAAGTGAATTCAACACACATGATAACATCATGAAACACAATACTTCCCCCTCTTGCCAAGCATTCAATGTGTCCAGGCATTAGGGAGGATTGGATATGATCCATTATTGATGAGATTGGGGAGAACTTCCCCCATCCAATTCACAATCAACAAAACGTAGAGCAAACCATTGAAGAACAAGAACATCACCAATGCATCATAGACCAACAAGACTCGATACAACAAATCTTTTGAGATGAAGAAAGGAGACAAGAGCATCTTCGAATCATCAATGGACAGAACAACCTTCTTACTAGGATTAAAAGACTTGGGACTAGTGACCCTTTGAGTCATACTATTATAATCACAACAAATGAAATCGAACATCTCCATAGAAACAATTGTCAATGCACACATCAAGCAAACAACCCAACTACCATCCATGACATGTTGCTCCCTCAAGAATAAGAGAAGAACAACTCCTGGGCCTACCTTCACTTGATTGGATCTTGCCATGAGAGCGTGAGTGACTAGGGGGTCGCCCTTAGCAAGGAAGATGGGTCATGTATCACATTGGTGTGACTCACCCACAAATTGTCTCGGTCACATTCTAAACAACACAGAATCATGAATTTTAAATATTATTTCTACTATTCATTTTTTTGAATTTTAGTTTTCTAGATATTGAGATGCGCCTATTTTGTATTTCCTACATTATCTTACCAGATATTTAATCTCTCTTTCTCTTTCTCAATCTTAGGTGGTCAAATGACTTATACTTTCAAGATCTCCCAGGGATTTCATTTTTTGCTCCATAAATTTGTCCAATTCAACTACTACTCCTCACCACAAAGCCACAAATTCTTTAAAGAAAGTCCTATCCTAAGAAATTGAACTAGCATTATGTGTTCCTTTTACAAAACCAAAACAAGACCACAAACAAGTAAAGAAAATTCACACAAAATCACCAGTTAACAAGAATTTGAAGGTATGCACATGATGTGCAAGAGCTTTTAATATATACATTAATTTTTCGCATTAATCCAATATGATTCATGAGCATACCGCATTGTTGTACAACTGATGGCAACCATTATTGAAGGGTGGTTTAAATTAATTATTAGGTTCATATCTCTGAGAATACCTATGAACCATAACTTTGATGGCCTTGATTGTAGCAGCACCACCCACACACCATATGGCCTCGATGAAGCCCACAAAACATTTGTCTTCCAAACATCTATGACTGAGATGAGGCATGCCCAATTTCACAGTGAAGAGCAATCCTAATTAGCAACAAAATAGCGTTTTCACAGTGAAGAGCAATCCTAATTAGCAACAAAATAGCGTAGGTAAGGGTTGAGTATTCTAAAATTGTAAAGCAAATGTGGTTGATTTTACAGAATTATCCCATTCATATAAATACGAGACAGAGAGTTAACGAAGCTCGATGCCATGTAAAAGACGAAACAATCGCAGTAACTATTTGGTAGTTGAACAAAAAGTTAAGGGACGTGACAAATCTACTAAAGATCCTCCCTGTATAATGTCACCTCCCCTGTCTTTGCCGCAAATATACCAACATACATTCTTCGAGTCTTGAACTATTCGGTCTATTTAGTATTAATATAATGCTTATTATTATATATATAAATGTTTCAATATCAGTTATTATTGTTGCCAATAGAAATTGTATAGTTGTGATTCGATTAAATGTATTTACTATATATCGAATACATTTAATTTAATTATAGTTCTATATAATTTTTTAATTTTTAATTGTTGTATGTAATATTAATTTATATACTTATTAATATATATAAAAAATTTACTCTTCGTTTGCCTATTTCTTGATTTGTCACATACAAACCAAGACAAAATCGAGTCTTTTTCCCCACTAGTATTATTTTTTATATTGTTTTACATTAGTTTGGTCGATAGGCCATTCTATATGTGCACACATTTTGTAACTGCCCAAAAAATTTGGTAGTCCTAATAAAAAATAATTTTTTTGGTAGTCCTCTAATAAAAAATATTTTTTTTGGTAGTCCTTCCCTAAAAATAGGCTAGAATCTTTGTGGTTTTAATTCATGACTGATTTTGCAAATACACACCCAAAAAAAATATCCCAAAAAAAAATATTTCTCTTGGCGATTACTTGTTACATTTTCTATTTGCTTTTTCAAAATTATATATATAACCCCTCGTTCTGGCTTCAACATCACATCTTTCAGCTTTGGCTTTGTTTCTTGGGTTTTGGTAAATTTTCTTGGCTTTTCATTTGTGTATGAAGTTTTTTAGGTTATTATATGTCTCCTTACTCTGTTATCTGAATGCAGAATACAACAGGTGTTAAGTCAGTAATCATTTCGTCTTCAATTAATAGAAACACTTTAGGTGCAAATTCCAAGCCAGAACGTTCTGTAGCAGCTCCTACGCCAGATAAAAGCAAGGGCAAGGGAAGGGCCCTGAGGAAACAACCTCCCAGAGAAAGACCTGTGAGCAAGTTTCATGATCTATTAATGCATGAAGTAAAGCCATGGGAACCTGATGCCAACGAGTTCTAGGATGTTGTTGTAAAGGCTCGCATAGAGCTTGACAAAGTTTTGGATGCCATGGATGCAGAAGATGCTGCTCGTTGAATACTTTGTTATTGCTTGCATTACCTAGTTTTCTCAAGCATTTCCTTTGTAGTACGCCTATAAGCCCCTTTTTATTTTGTGGGGTGATGTGAAATTTTAGCACAAATTACTGAAATTGCAACATTGGGGGTTTCTTTTTCTGTGGCAGAATGTGATTGATTCAGGTTCCTTGCACTTTATAATATTATTGTCTTTGATTATGGTTATGGTGTAATTGCTTTTGTTCACTGTTATTCATAGTTTTATCAACCCTATGTTAACATGGAGCTCTATTCTTTCTATTCCTTCCTCTTTTCACATGCTAAAATAACTCAGTTCAAATGACTTTGATTTGGCTATGCCTCAGGTCTTGAAAATTGATTTTGTTTATTTATTATTAGGCCATGTATTTTTATGTAGTGAAGCAATCATATGTTTATTGGGATTGTTCTCATTATCAGCAAATGATTTTCTGAATTTCTGAATGATTTTCTAATTTGTTTCTATTTTCTGATTTATGATTTTATGATTTTCTGAATGATTTTCTAAATTTTTGAATGATTTTCTAATTTTCTGATTAGTTTTTGTGCCTTTTTTATTTGTTCTTTGGTGAGAAAAGAATGGAGTTGAGGGCATTTATGCCAACAAATACCTCACTCGAAGTGGAGGTTAAACTTAGATAAAGATATTACTTAAGTTGGCACATGGTTGTTGTGGAGTTTAAAAATAGCAAGCGTCTTAGAGTGATCAAAGTGTAAGGTGAATTCTTTAAAGAGCACGTCTCACATCATGTAGAAAAGGAGGAGCTCAATCATGAATTGTGGCATATGGAATGCTCTTTCATATCTTCAATTTTTGACAAAAGATGGCAGTCAGTACTTTAAAAGGTGTGGAAAGAAGTAGGCACAGATTATGGACACATAGGGGTCACAGAAGTAAAAAGCACATGCACCCTCTTTCATACATTACGCCTTGTTCATGTTTTTCAATGGGGAGGGGGATGTAGCTTGGTATTTTGAGGATAGGAATCTTTACATAGAGGTTTTAAATTTTTAGTATTGGGAATTCGACAGGAAATTTGTAGTGATAGCATTCCATGATTTTATACTATATTGAGTTATTCTGCCAAATAGAAATGGGTGCTCTCATTTTGTGAGATACTTATCATTGGAATACCATTGGAGTAGTTAAAACTTATAACTCTTCTATTTTTTCATATCACCATCATGAGGGTGATACCATGGAGGCGTATAAAGTTTAACTCGGCCGTGCCATAAAGAGAAGATGGTATGGATAAGGAAATTGAGTTGTGCATCTGAAATGGGGAAAACAAAGATTCAATATTCCGATATGTGGTTTGTTTGTTCATTAAGCCCTATTATAGCTATATAAAAAAGAAAGAAATGATGAAAGGCTTTGTCAATCCTTAGCAAAACTTATTTGTGGAGTAGTAAATCAAGTTTTATATTAATAGAAGTTTTCCCTTTTTTCATATTCAAATTTTTATGGTTGAATGATAAGGAGTCAAACCTGTATAGCATCGTCTATCCATTTCATGGTGTCTTTATTTGGTTATATATATATATATCACCTCAAAGAATCTTTCTCTAGTTTAAAAAACTACAAGGTTATATATGAGGAAGAGTTTTACCAGCCTATGTATTGTAGATGCCTTGATAGAAGTGTTTGAGGCCGCAATACTGTCTATGCATGTTAGGTTGCTAAGTTTTCCTTTATACCAACCAATTGCATTTGATTTTAAAAATTGAAGGCTTCATTAACCATCCCATTCTCTACATACCTTGCAATCATTGCATTCCATGAGACAACATTTCATTCAGTCATATTGTTAAATAGTTCATGCGCCTTCTCTATGCTCCCACAGTTCAGGAAACCTAAATTGAGCATAGCTTTTAATCATCACATTCCATGAAACCACATCTTCAGTATGCATTTTGTCAAACAATTCATGTGCCTTCTACATAATTCATGTGCCTTCTGGATTCTTCCACATTTTGCATAGACATCTATCAGGGTATTCATGACAATAACATGAGACTAAAATTCACATCTCACTATCTTTCCATGGATCTATACTTAAAGTTTGTAAAATAATTTCTAATGTTCTATCTGAGTACTTCATTTCAACGGTGGCCTTAGAAATATTACTCTCAATATATCAAGGTTTTGTGGGTGTCTTAAGCTCATTCTACTTAAATATCATCCACTTCCATGGTCAAATACTCAATATCAATTTTACACCTCATTCACAATAAAGTGGTAAATATTTATCTTATTTTAACTACCACAATTAGCATTTGACTCTCAAATTGGATGATATTTAAGAATAGCCTCTTCAGCTAGCCATATCAATCACAATCTGTATTGGAATTTTGAAGTTGGTTCTCTCGATTAAAACTTGCATATTAGTGCATCCTTGTTCATAGAAGAACAATCTACACTATTTGCAAAATAGGCACTCCCATTGTTACTTGAAAATTGATATTAGTCATTAAGCCTTTTTCATCTTGGCACAATAGTGTTGGATACCCACAACTAGCTATGCAAAATTATCTTTCAATGAATTATAATTGTACACTCTTTGAGCCACATTTTATAAAATTACTAATATTTTTTCAAAGACAATTGATTTTGCTAATCAATTGAGCATATCCCTAACAGACTATCAATTGTGTATATCCCTACCAATAGAGAAATCGATTAGGAGAGTATGGATAATATTATACTGAATCTCCTTAAGGTAATTGAATTTGAGTTCTTCATTACTCTTTATACTAGATGGTAGTGAATTTATTTATGATTGATAATTATGTGGCATATATATTTGTTTGTCTAATTTCATGGCATATCTTAGTTGTAGGAATGTTAATTTATCGAGTTTCATAAAAACTAAATATGAAGCCAAATTTACTCAATGCTTAAGTAATCCAATTGTCACATAGATTTGATCATATTGTGTAGGGAAGTCATTACCACTCAAATCTTGTGCATCACACACACATATACACACACACGTGCATGCACATAGAATGAATGCCAAAATTCATTCACACACATAGTGAATGCCAAAGTTAACTTTTGAAGCCATGCACACACAATGAAAGTCAAAGTTCATTTAAACATACAAAGTGAACATTCTTGAAGTTTGAAAGTATGTTTATACATATATTCATTCAAAGTGAATGTCAAAGTATTTTTATTACCTGGTTAAGTTTCAAACACATGCCTACACACCCACTTTAGACAAAGTGAATGCCAAAATTAACTTTTCACACACACACATGAGCATGCACGTAGAGTGAATGCCAATTTTTATTCAAAAACACAGTGAATGCCAAAGTTAACATTCAAAACCATGCACACACACTAAAAGACAAAGTTCAAACACACAAAGTGAACATCATTGAAGTTAGAAAGTATTTTTGTACATATACTTCACACAAAGTGAGCATCAAAGTATTTTTGTTAGGCTTAGGGTTAAAACACACACACACACACACACTTCAAACTAAGTGAATGTCAAATTTTACTTTCCACATAGATAGACACATGCACTTCAAACAAAGTGAATGCCAAAATTTACTTTTCACACACAAACACACATGCACTTCAAACAAAGTGAATGCCAAAATTAACTTTTCACACACTCACACACACATCCATGCACATAGATTGAATGCCAACATTCATTCATACACACATTGAATGTCAAAGTTAACTTTGAAAACCACACACACATTTAATGAAAGCCAAAGTTAGTTCAAACACACAAACTCAACATCATTGAAGTTTGACAGTATTTTTATTCATATCCTTCACATAAAGTGAACATCAAAGTATTTTTCTTAGGGTTAGGGTTCAAACACACACATACACACACACTTCAAACAAGGTGAATGCCAAAAATAACTTTTCACACACACACACACACACACACACACACACACACACACACACACACACACACACACACATCCACTTTAGACACAGTGTGTCAAAATTAACTTTTCACACACACACATTGACTATAGACAAAACTTTTCACACAAACACACACGCGCGCGCACATGTACATGCACATACAGTGAATGTCAATATTCATTCATATACACAGTGGATGCTAAAGTTAACTTTCACAACCACGCACACACAATGAACATGAACGTTAGTTCAAACACACACACACACACACACACACACATCTATTTAGACAAAGTTTGCCAAAATTAACTTTTCACACACACATGTCCATGTACATAGAGTGAATTCCAACATTCATTCACACATACATTAAGATTATTGTTAGGGTTAGGATTAGAATCAGGTTTAGGGTTAGTTTAGGGTTAAAGTTAAGGTAAGAATTAAGGTTAGAATTATGGTTAGGATTAGAATAAGGATATCTCAAATTATGTAGGATGCAAGAATGGTATCATAAATTTACATTACAGAGTTCATGTAAAATTATTTACAATATTCATCAAACACACATGTTTCTAAGGCATACTTCAAAAGGTATTATTTTAATAAGAGAGTTGAATTTCAAGTATTTTCTTCCATCTTTTTAAAATTATTCCTTAGAATTAAAATCATCAACTAATCAAATCATGATGATACATTACAAAGAATAGTTACACTATGCATATCAAAATGGCTAAAACATACAAAGAACAATTAAGTGTGAATATCAAAATTATATAAATAGATACTATTTTGTGATAGGCCTATAAATATTTGTGCCTATCGGCCATTTGATAGCACCTTTGGTGCTTTTACTAGTTATATAACTGAACATTTTGTTCCAATTAGCAAAACAATAGTGTTACACATTTCTTGGTTGTTTCCTTGTTTACTACTTATACATTCTCTTAATTCTTTTCTCTTAGACTATGGTAAAACATATACATGGTCATGATGTGTGTAATGCCCACCCATACAGGTAGGTACGAATGAGCACTAAATAGGGTTCCTGGAACACACAAATCAATAGAGGAAACAATTTTGAGGAAACCTCCTCAATTGAACAATCTATAAAACCAAAGAACAAATGAACTAAATTCATTATACAACCATGATAAAAGATCCCATAAAAATCTACATACGTTAATTCTTAATATCATATATTATTAAATTTGATTGGCATCAATTATTTACATTTCTTTTTTTACCAATAAATAATTAATCAATTTATTCATTAAATCTTAATAACTAATTAAAGAATTAAAAATTAAAGCACTAAACAAATAAATAATTGATTTAAACAATTATAAAGAAAAAATAATAATTAAAATGATTATAGTATTAAAATAATACAAATTTGTTTTAAAACATGTTTTTCATTGCTTTTCTTCATAAAACTATTTTTTTTTCTTTTCCATTATATTATTCTTATAAGTTCCAACATTTTTCTATAAATTCCAATATCTAAGTTTACCCAACAGGTAAACAAAGTTCTTGCATAAGCTTAACTTTAACAACAATATAAATATATAGAAAAAAATAGCATAAATAAATTCCAAATTTACATAGCAATCAAATTGCTTGGACCAGCAAGAGGAAATTTTATACAGAGATTTCGTAGCAGATACAAATATATTTTATTTTATTTTATTTTTGTTAAGAAATAAATTAGGTTTTAAAGGGAAGGGCAAATTCCTAGGCTTGTGAGCACTGCCTCACGAGGCCACAACACAACCCACATAGGCAATAGCCTGTGGGGGCTGTGGGTTCCCACAGCTCCACAAGTCGAAGCCTGTGGGAGCCGTGGGTTCTCACGGTCCCACAAGCCAAGGCTTGTGAGGCCATGGGTGGCCAGCCCATAGGCCATACAATCATTCAAAAACAAAGTTTAACATTGTAATTTCAAAACATAAAAAAAACAATATTTAACTGTATAAATTTCAAAATGTCCAAAAAGAATATTTAACTTTATAAATTTTCAAATATGCAGAACATACAGCATAAACCAGAATTATTTAGTACAATAGGAAAATTTACTATTGTTGATACATATCAATCAGATACTGAAAATATATATATGTTTTTAAAATGAAATAGAAACAATTTACAATTTTCTAAATCACTAGTAAATAGAGGAAATCACCCCGAAAAACTTTTTATATAATTTATAGATCAAAATACAATTTAATAACATTTTTACAAAAAGAACAACCATCTCCATACAAGAGTGTTGATCACAAAATAGTTTTGTTATACAAGACAATACAAATTTATATCCACTAAGATTTTGTAACTATCATAGAAAAACTTTTTATAAAAGAAACAATTTTATCCTTTCTTTTCAAAACTTCAGAATAACCAAACTCCAAAACTTCACACCCAACTTCTTGTCCAAATCAAATTCATCAAACAACACCTACACAATGACAACCAATTTGGATGGCCTGGCTCGCTCTCCACCCTACCTTAGGGTTGGAATACCAACCCACCCACAAGCTTGGGAGAACCTATAAAGAAATTGGGTTTCAACAAAACACACAAACACAGAGATTTACAAATACACAAAAGCTTTTCCAATCCCAAATTAAAAAAACCACAAAAGGCACCAGAATCAATTTAGATTCTTGATCACAGGGAAAGAGAGAGTGGCCTCCTCTCTTGGGGAACAAACATAAACAACCCTTCAAAACTTCATAACCCAACTACAACTTCATTTATCATTCTTCCATAATAACTCAACTATAGCATTATCACAACCCTTCAGTTATATGCATAAACCCAACTGCCAATCTCTAACAACAGAATTCACTAACACTTTAGAGCCAGTTGCTAACTCCATTTCCCAGTCAACCACCTGCCTAATAGGTACCATCTCGCATCGCTCCATTATCAAAGGGGATGTGAAGGAATTCGTAGCCCCGAAATCAAAAGTATAGAAACTACCACATTACCAATCGTACCTAGGGTCTCAATCACTATCACTTAATGCTCTACCTGCCGATTTTCCACTGCCACAAAAACTCTATGTGACCTCCCAACATCTCCCACTATCATCTCAGAAACACATACCTGCTGACCTCCTACTACTAGAAAATTATAGGCTATATGTCCTATACCTCCACAAGAATAACAAGTTCCTCTAGGTGGTCCCTGAGATTGTTGTTGAAACCCTATTAGACTAGCACTAGCCTCATTATCTCTAAGAGTGTGTTGTTGCAGATGCACTAAACCTACACTCTGAGTCTAATTTTTTTATCTCTACGTGATGGCGGAGCCTTCCAAGCCCATGGAGGACCTCCTTGCACTGCTTGAGTTTTCTAACCCTGATTCTACTGCTATAGATTAGGTTTAGGAGGGAGTCTATTTGTCATATTCCTACCTCTTTGCTAAAAAGATTGTTTGCTAAACTTATGATTCTGAGGCGGCTGATGATAGTTTCTATGACGGTCTCTATTATCCTTCTTGTGGTGAATTTATTTGACAGTTAACGCTTTTTCCACCGCCATCTGTAAGGTAGAAGGTTATGCCAACCAAATAGGTGCTGCTATACTAAAATTAAGTCCTCTAACAAAATGATTCACCAGGAGCTTCTCATCCCACATGTACTCAACAAACTGCATAAGTTCTAGGAATTTATTCTCATATGGTGCCACAGTAAGTCCCCTATGCTGCAAATCATGAAACTCATCTATCTGAGGCTGCCTAAAGTGCTCTGAGATATATATGTTTTTGAACTACTCTAGAAACAACTCCCAGGTCAAATGTGTCCATGGTGTAATGGTTCTTGTGTTCCTCCTCACGCCATCAAGTGGTTGTCGTGCTCTTAAGCAAATGAATAGCCACTTGAGCCTTAAGATTGCTCTCATAATCCTTAAGTGCAAAGCACTTCTCTAATCCTAGCAACCAAGATTCCACCTCAATACCTTCCTTAGCACCAACAAAAGAAGGTGGTTGCAGACGTAATATTTCTCTAATTTGTTTCCTTGAATCCTACTGAGCACCTCAATCCTCAAAATATCTTATCTGTCTAACTCAAGGAGGGGCTCCATGATGCCTTGACTCATCCACCCTTTCATAGAATTATGCCCTTTCACGAAGGGGACTATGCTCATGATGAGCTGAAACATGCCTGACAGAATGTTGAAACTGACCCTTAGGAGGATTCTAAACTGGTGGTGGAAGTCTAGTTTGAACCACATCTAATTGTTGCTGCAAAACCTGCATCATCTGAGGTGCTAGATCCATAGGTGGCTCTTGCTAGACAAACTCAGACAGCATAGGTTGTGATGGTACTGAGTCCACAGGAGGAGTTTGAGTTGGCCCCTGAGACCGAGTATGCCTACACTTAGGCAACATCCTACACTAACCAAACCAAACCTTAATACCCAAAGTTCCCAAAGTGTTTGGAAACATGGCTCTTATACCAAATGTAATGCCCACCCATACACATAGGTATGAATGAATACACGTCATAGATTTTTTTTAAGATAAATTAAGTAAATTAGATTAATTCCATTACATGTATTTACCCAACAGGGTTCCTCGAACACACAAATCAATAGAGGAAACAATTTTGTAGAAACCTCCTCAATTTAACAATCTATAAAAGCTAAGAACAAATGAACTAAAGTCATTACAACCATAATAAAAGATCTCATAAAAATCTACATACGTTAATTCTTAATATCATATATTATTAAATTTGAATGGCATAAATTAACAACTAAATAAATTAATTATTTAAATTTATTTTTTTACTAATAATAATTAATAACAATTTATTCATTAAATCTTAATAACTATTTAAAGAATTAAAAATTAAAGCACTAAACAAATAAATAATTGATTCAAACAATTATAAAGAAAAAATAATAATTAAAATGGTTACACTTTTAAAATAATACAAATTTGTTTTAAAACATGTTTTTCATTGCTTTTCTTTATAAAAGTGTTTTTTTTTCTTTTCCATTATATTATTCTTATAAGTTCCAACATTTTTTCTATAAATTCCAATATCTAAGTTTACCAAAAAAATATTTCTCTGACCTGTGTTAGTACATGTAAACAAAGTTCTTGCAGAAGATTAACTTTAAAAACAATATATAGACATACACATGTGTGTGCGCACGCGCGCACACACACACACACACACACACACACACACACACACACACACACACACACACACACACAGGTACTAAAAAAAATAGCAGAAATAAATTTCAAATTTACATAGCAATCAAACTGCTTGGACTAGAAAGAGCAAATTTTATACAAAGATTTCACAGTAGATACAAATATATTTTATTTTATTTGTTTTTTTGTTAAGAAATAAATTGTTTTAAGGAAAAGGGTTGATTTCTCATCCTGTGGGTGTTGCCTCACGAGGTTGCAGCCCCCCCCCCCCCATGACCCACATAGGCCGTAGCTTGTGGGTTGTGGGTTCCCATGGCTCCACAGGCTGAAGCCTGTGGGAGCCATGGGCGGCCAGCCCACAAGCCCTACAATCATTCAAAAACAAAATTTAACATTGTAATTTCAAAACATAAAAAAATAATATTTAACTGTATAAATTTGAAAACATCCAAAAACAATATTTTACTTTATAAATTTTCAAATATATAGAACATGCAACATAAACCAGAATTATTTAGTACGACAAGAAAATTTACTACTATTGATATATATCAATTAGATACTGAAAAATATATATATGTGTTTTTAAAATGAAACAGAAACAAGAGATACAAGTCTTCGAATCATTGGTAAATAGAGGAAATCACCCCAGAATAATTTTTTATATAATTTATAGATCAAAATACAATTTAATAACATTTTTACAAAAAGAACAATCATCTCCATACAAGAGTGTTGATCACAAAATAGTTTTGCTATATACAGGCCAATAGAAATTTATATCCAATAAAATTTTGCAACTATCACAGAAAAACTTTTTATAAAAGAAACAATTTTATCTCTTATTTTCAGAATTTAGAATAACCAAACTCAAAAAATTCACACCCAACTTCTTGTCCAAATTAGATTCAGCAAATAACAACTACACAATGAAAACCAAATTGAATGCCTTGACTCGCTCTCCACCCTATCGTAGGGTTGGAATACAATTAACAATTTCATTTTCTTTCATTCCTAAAATAAACATGTGCACCAATCTAACATGTAATATCATTTATTTGAACACCAATTAATCAAAACACCTTATGAATAATCATCCAATAACCAACATCTTATAGATAAACAATCTCAACCACATACACTAACCAAATAATAGTTCAAACTGAATGGATAACTTTGAGAACTTTGATGAGTCATATATATCTAGGAGCTAGTTTGGAAGGCTTTCCAAACTTTATGGATCTTTTCTAAGTTTTGACCCTCAAAAGAACTTTTTCTCCAACTGATAATTAACTTGGTGTATGTTTGGCATCTATGTAACCTTTTTTTTGCATATCATTAGCTTTCACCAATCCTTTTCTGATCAGCTTGATCTATTCTTCCATTTCTGATAACATTTTTGGACCAATGCTAATCCTATCTTCTAGCTTATTCCATCTTATAGGAGTTTGGCATCCTCTTCTGTCTAATGCTTCAAATGGAGTCATCTTGATAGAAGAATTATAGAAGTTATTATAAGCAAACTCTATAAGAGGTAGATACTCTTCCCACTTGTATTTTTGTTCCATGCAATACATTCACAAGAAATCTTCTAAAACTTGAGTTACCACCTCTATTTGACCATCTGTCTCAAAGTCATAAATCAAGTTTATATTGAGTTGAGATCCTAGCGCTAAAGACAAAGTTTGTCAAAATCTTAGCGTCATATATGCATCTCTATCAAAGATAAACTTCTCAAGAACTCTATGCAATCTAAACTTTTTTTTGCACAAACTTATGAGCTAAACTGGTACTCTATTTGTTAGATTCCCAGATATAAAGTGAGCTGCCTTGGTGAGTTTGTCCATCACCACTAAAATAAAATCAAGCCTAATTAGAGACATAGGAAGACCTTGCACAAAGTACATACTAAGGATCTGCCACTTCCACTCTTGGAATATTGTACAAATATAGAAGTCTTGTTGGATGCTTATGCTCAGACTTGACTCTAGCACTCTTGCTACAAATCTTGTTGCATCACTCTTCATTCCTTTCTAGAAATAAAGAGATTTCACATTGACTAGGAGTTTAGTTACTCCTGGATGACCTAATTATGGTTCAGAATGAACTTCCTTTCATAGAAGATTTCTTAGTTCTGCAGAGTTAGGAACATACCAAGTGCATTCTCTATAATTTACTCCCCTACACAATCCATCAGAGACCCAATCCAGGACATGATAGAGGTGAACATTGCATAAAACATAGTGAACAACCATAATGTTCTAGAATAGCCACCACAATAATTTAAATCAATATCAAAGTATAAGAAGTTTCCTTTTCAACAATAAATCAAAAGGATGAGCTCAATTTTGACAATAAATCAATTTTTGACCAACTGGTCATAAAATAAATGATCTTCAAAATTCGGTGGCTAGACTATTCCAAAATAAAGGAATAAAACAATGATAATCCTTGCAAATATTAAAAGGATTTTACCAAAAATCTAAAGAAGTACCAAAATCTAGAGGAATACTGACTATGCACTACGTGACTATTTGAGTCACTACCAAGGGAGTAGATTGTTGCACTACACTTGGATTTTCCAAAAACCCATAGTAAGTTAAAGATGTGCTAGAAGCACACAAATCAAATAAGTCCTTTTAGGCTCTTAATCATGCTTAAAAAATTTGTAAATCAAAATATTATATCACATTCACTCCTACTTCCTAGAGTAACTATCATTCATCAAAATATTGCCTGGTAGGACCCTCTATACTTACGTCCTCTACTACACATTGACACATTTTCCAAAGGGCTTCATGAGATACTGGGGAACTCTTATTCACTTTTTCTTATGCACATTTCTTTGTATATGACAATTGGTTTTCTCATGAATCTTGGAAAACAAATGCATTTCCAAGTCTTGTACCATTTTCCTAGCCATTCTATGCCTACATATAACTACTTTCCTTTAATGATCCTTTTATTCCACTTGGCTCATTCCAAGACATTTGGGAATTAGACAAGAACCCATCTTATCCGTGTATCTTTGATACAATTCTAGTATCTTCAACACTTAGTTGCTCCTGCATCTAGTTGAATATTTTGAGATCTT
This sequence comes from Cunninghamia lanceolata, assembly GCA_027924645.1. NCBI lineage: Eukaryota > Viridiplantae > Streptophyta > Pinopsida > Cupressales > Cupressaceae > Cunninghamia > Cunninghamia lanceolata. The sequence goes on along the minus strand of BSBN01000619.1, from coordinate 2,426,696 downwards.
CCCATCCCTAGATTCTTGAGAAATAAAAGTACTTTGCTTTGCCTAGGTTCACTTTCTCTCAAAAAAATTTACAGTATCAGACACAGTAGGCTCGTAGGCCCTACTATTTGAACTCAGGCTCTGATACCATATGTAACATGCCTTCTCATATTACTTGAAGTAACTCAAGAATTTACAAGAAGTAAATTAACATGGTAAACATGAGAGAGAAACTTTTTTAAATAATATTTAAATCATTTGCATAATCACAAGAAATAAAGTATATCTTTCTGAATATTTTCAAACTTGAAATTACAACATATTTAAAGATAGAATCATAGTTAAATCCTTTCACTTTTCATTTACAATACATAAATTGCACTAGGTATAAAGAATAGTTTTACATCATAAATATGACTATCATAAGTTGTAACATGGAATACACTGCATCTGGAATATTGATATTTGTCTTCACAAGTCTTGGGTTGTCTTCTTCTTGGGAGGGAGAGCATCATCTGAGTGCTTTACCTCTAACCACAGATCGATGGTCCCTCACACACCTTCCTTTCTGGAAGTGGCCCTACCCTTCATGAAGAGTACAAATATATGGAACCAACAGGTTTTTGCCATCTGAGTCTCTAGTGTTCTGGACCCTACATAATCAACATGGTCATACAACTATAGACTCCTTCTAACTGAGTATGACACTACTAGATGGTTATGCAAATTTGGCGCATAGTGAACTGACTAATGCATGTAGAGACAGATGCATTACTTTGGCCAAAGATTCGATATAAATAGACATTCTCAATTAATGTAGTTGTAAGTTCACACACCTCTGACTAAACTTGGAGACTATCTCATCCTTCAGTTTGACTTTCTTCACTTAGTAACTCTAGACATAAACTTGTCTGTATTGTAATCCATTCTATTCAATCTGACTTAATCCTTAATCTAGGATATACATGCAATATATAGGTTTAGGTAATTCCAACCTTTTAGAGAGTCCCTCTTTGCATACTTGCAATTTCTAGGGTATATGAGCTCCTGTCATTCTACTCTTTGACTCAAATATTAAACATCCTTGTCCAATATAACAAGTTTTGACTCTATCATAAAATCACTTTAAATTTGTTAAAGTACTACTTAGACTCTTTCTATCTTACTGTATGGTTTACTCGACCCTTCACTATCGACCAATAAATACAAAAATAATGTCATATCCAACATAAGGGTTATAAGTTTTCTAAACCCTTCAGGTTATGATTTTAGCATTTAACTTCTCTTACCCAATGCATGGAAATATCAATAGCCTTGTTTTCCAAAGATAATAAAAACACATGGGAACAAATACCTCTAGTTTTCCCTAGACCACTTGGCATTGTTCGACTTCACATTTCACATAACATGAATAAACATAGTTTACTAGGTATATCCCCATCCATTTAATACCTTAATGGATACTTTCATTTCTCAAAACTAGTCTTTTGACTAAGTTTAATCTATCAACCCTAAAAGGTTTGAATCATAAAAGATAATAAAAGACTTTCAACCTCTTGGTCTTCTTATGTCCACTGACATTCGACATAAATTAAGTTATGAACTCATATATAACCTCCTTTGAATAAATGCCACATAATCCTTTATCAATAATCTTGAGTACCACAATCATGTGGGATTGAGTTCCGAATCTCCCAACATACTCAACTTTGTCTTCTATACAATCAACACTAAAATAAGTTCTATTAAACATATAATATAAGGACTATAATTTGCCATCTCCTAGTATGTCTATACCCTTGAGCTGGTTTACTAGTTTCAATCTTGAAACATAGGAGAAGTTAATTATATTTCATATTGTTGGTTTTTTCCCTGACTGGATGCTCATTCCCAAATTTCCTTACAAGGTAGCCATCAGTGATCAACAGGATCTCTGGGCCAGGGGCCAACAGTATAGGAGATAGACTCTATTTTTATCTCCTCTTCTTCTTCAGGCTCTGCAAAACCTAGGGGGTTATTCCCTATTCAACACCCATGAGAATATGCTTGTGGGTTGGCTTGGGATGTTGATACAAAGTAGATAAATCCTCCTGTATGAAGACCAAAACTATGAGATAAGTGCAAAGGGGCTAGCTTTGGGCTTATGTTCAGTTGTGAATCAGAGGATCTTGGTCCTAAACTACTTCTAAGGTCCTAATGGTTGTTTTGGAAGTTTGAGTTTGATTTTATGTGTTTGGATGCAAAACTAGGACCTGGTATGTAACCTCAACATAGAGCTAGATTGGTGCCTATCCAGGGCTTGGAGTCGGTAGACATACACCTGTGAATGATCAGCATGAACACACTAAACTAGATTTCAAGGGGATTTGATGGTATCTGCCTTACAGATACCTCCCAGGACAGAGTGTTAAGTTATCTCTACTTATGGTATTCCTATTGCAGTATATCTTTCCCAACACTTAATCTGAAAACACTTTAAGCTACCCCTTGGGCAGAAGTTGAAAGATCAAGCATTCAATACATGAATTCTATATTCTAGAATACCAGACATGCCTTAGATATCTAGATTCAGGACACATGCAATATTGGAGACAGAATTAACAAAACACATGCAAATACAACATTACTCATATAAAATCAATCATGAAATCAGTAGATTCATGCATGAGACATACAACAAGAGATACATAAACTCAAAAGACCACCTGCACAGATCAACCAGAACCAGTTGTATCTTAGTACAAAGCCAGATATGTCCAGTTTTCAACAACCTTGAATTGAGTAGCATCATCTGCTTATAAAGCAGGATGATGTACTCCCTCATTAATCACATGGCAGTCCCCAAGACATCACTCGATGCAGTGCATCACCAGGGGGTGCCAGAAACATTCAATGCAGCTGCACCGTCAGGAGGGAAGGGGTAGGTGAGATCTTGACCTGCAATGCCCTGTCATGATTTTCTGTCTGGATCGAGTAGTTGGTGTGTCCTTCTAACCCATACCTCTGTGCAATCTCACCATTAATGGCATACCAACTCACAGCCTTGGGATACAGTAGTTGCGTGCCTTGCAAACCTCCTCCCGCCAAAATGCTCGTACATGCATCGAGAAAAACCTTTCTTTCAAACGTCGCCATCGATCACCTTGCTTCCCACCGAGATTTGCGGCATAGATCATGCTGCAAAGTCAGCGAGCAAAGACATCCATGCCTCGTAGGTACATCATGTTGACTTTCCTTTTAAATATCATGAGGATGCATTATCCCACATTGAACCTGCAACACTCTTTTTAACACTTTATATCCTAGGCCGGTTACATATATAATGTCGATGATTTTGCTCCCAACGGCACCTAGCATAAGCCTTCATCATCATCATCCTCCAGCATGATATCCGGATACTTGAAATATCACCCTGATGTCAGCATCATCATCTGCATGAGCTCACCCTGATAATTCACATCACCCTGATGTGAAAAATCACCCTGCAGAAAATATCACCCTGCGGGAAAGTATCATGCCATCTGCATCACCTGATATAAAATATCACCCTGATGTTTGAATATCAGCCTGATGACCAACCTTACCTTCGCGTGAGATATCAACCTGATATTCACCTTCATCGGCACAACCTAATGCATCAGAGGAAGATCCTCCTACTTAGCCGATACCAAATGTCTGGCTAATGAACATCCTGATGATGTCACCATCATATCATGCTGATGTCATTAGCATATCTGCCTATCGCGTACCTCCTCATTTCCGGATGACATCATCGTCATATTTGCAAATATCAGGGGATCTCCATAAAATGACTGATGTTAAAATATGACCCCCGGACCTTGATGACGTCACCATCATGTCGGCATCAGGATGATATTCAGAAGATAACTGGATATTTGAAAAATCACCCTCATGCACAATTATCATGCTGCACTGTAGCTCCACTAAAAGATCAGGGTGATATATGAATATGACAGATATTTGAAATGATCACCCCCCACTAGACAATGCATGAAGCCGACAGGCGGATATCTCCCTTCGAAAATATCATGATGCAGACAGGCAGAAAAGAGGATATCACCCTGATGTCAGCATCACATCACAATGTCGAGTCATATTGAAAACTTAAAGTATGACCCCGTTGAATCTAGATGACGTCACCATCATGTCACCTGAAGGATATCACCCTGATAATTGAAAATCCTGATGATGTCATCATCACATTTAGAGCAAGGGTGATATTCAGAAGATGACCTGATAATTGGAATATCACCCGATATTGAGAATATCATCCTGTAGAGAAAAAGATGAAGGCAAAGGTCAAGCAAATATCACCCCCACAGGAGCATGACATCAGCAGCATCCTGATGTTGAACAAACATAAGGTGACAAAATAACATCAGGGTGATCTTAATAAAGATCACCCGATATTCAAATATGATGACCTCGATGAAAAGTGGGTCATACTTAGAAATTTCATAGCGCCAACATCAGGATGATCTTGACTAAGATCACCTGATGTTAAAATATCACCTCACAGCAAAGGTCGGGTTGGCAAATGCATGATGACCCCCACAGGATATCCAGACATGAGGAGAAATGACCCTCGCAAGAAACATTAGGGGGATGTCTGGGAACATGATGATGATGATGATGACCCCCTCCTTCAAAATATCATGATGATGCTGAAAACATTGAGAGGGTCCAAGACTTAGAAATTTCATGAAATCCTGGGAAGGTGCCTGCAAGCTAATAACCTAGAACCTAATAAATGATGCAGGCACCAACAGTGGCTCTAATTGGGGATGTGCAAGCACAAGGCTGCAGCAAGAACCAGACCTCCGGGCAGATCAGACAAAACACAAAAAAGCACCAACTGTACAAGCTATTTACAATATACACATACTTTTATAAATGTGCATAGAGGCAGGTCACTTATGCAAAATAAAACTTGAGGAATTGACCATACACAGGCAATTCCAGCATCTCACCATTTAGGGTCTGGAGGACATAAGAATCCTCCCCATGAGTATTGCAAACCTGATATGGGCCCATCCATAAGGGTTCAAACTTACCATGTTTGCCCTTATCCTAACTTCTTGTATTCCAGATAAGAACCCAGTCATTTATCTAGAACTTCCTTTCTGTAGCTCTCCTGTCAAACAGATACTTCACATTTTGTTGTTTCTTGAGATTGACTTGGTGGGCCTTCCTTCTGCTTTCATCCAATGCAACTAGCTGGTTTATTCTTTCTATCATGGAGTCTTCAATCTCCTCATCATTCTCTTGGATGAATTTGTAAACTGGCAGGAGATTGTTTATAGGCAGCCTGGCTGAGGCACCATACACCAGTTCAAAAGGTGACCTTCCAATAGCTTTTTTCACTGTCACCCTGTCAGCCCATAATGCCAACTTTAACTTTGAATCCCAAGCTCTCTTGTTCTTATCCACTATCCTCTTGATGATTTTCATGAGGCTTTTATTACTTGACTCTGCCTGACCATTTCCTTGCGGGTGGTATGGTGATGCATATGATAAATTTATCCCATACTTGTTACAAAAATCAACAAACTCACCAGATCTGAAGCACATAGCATTATCTGTGACTATCTTGAATGGTACTCCAAATCTGATGATGATATTCTCTAGGATAAAATCCATCACCACCTTACTTGTAGCTCTTTTAGTTGGAATAGCCTCAATCCATTTGGTGAAGTAGTCAATAGCCACCAAAATCCAACTATGTCCCCCACTTGACTTTTCTGCAATCTCCCCTATAAAATCAATTCCCCATTGCTGAAATGGAGCATCCACAGTTACAGTTCTAAGGGGTAGTGCACCTTCATATCTTAACTTTCCTGAGAACCTTTGGCAAGGGTCACATTTCCTTACCAGCCTTTGTACATCTGAAAAGAGAGTGGGCCACCAATATCCTACCCTAAGGATCTTATGATCTGTTGTTTGGGCAGTATAATGTCCACCACACAATCCTTTATGCATGTCATTCAAAATGTAGACACCCTAAAATGACTGTGTCATCAAATCACTCGCATTCCGTTATCTGTCTAATCACTTGCATTGCAAACGTTAATTAAATAATCTAATTATTTAATTAATTATCATCAAATTCTTCTAAATCTCCTAAATTCAATATTAATTAAATAAATCCTCTTTATTTAATTAATTAAATTAAATTCCTCTATATTCTTCCACAATTAAATAATTTTAATTGTTTAATTTGATCATTATCCTCCTTCCAAAATTCACATCCACATTAATTAAATATATCCCATTATTTAATTAATTCATCACAATTCTATCTTATCTACAATTAAATAATTTACATTATTTAATTAAATCAATTGTTCTTCTAAATTTAAATAAATCAAATCAAATTTATTTAAATTATCTCAATCCTCTAAAAATAAATAAAATCAAATATTTTATTTATAATTCTTCCAAAATCATGCACAACAATTAAATAAATTTATTTATTTAATTTGCTTTTAAATCTTCTAAATTAAATAATTCCAATTATTTAATTACTTCTTCCAAAATATCTTCTCTAAACTTAAATAAATCAATTATTTATTTAAGTTGCTTTTTCTTCTAATTTGAGTTATCTCTAATATAACTCAAGCTTTTTATATTTAATAAAGCAAAATATCTTCTTTTCTCATGCAAATCTCTTCTTCTTGTTTTAAATCACTTAACTGATTGCTTTATTCTTTTAATTGATTTATCTCTTCAGTTAACTCATTCTTCTATTCTTGATAACTCCTGTCATGCAAAAGCAAGCAAGACACTTGTCTTCTTCTCATTCGTTGCACATTCCTCAACTGTTCTCCTCCATTGATTCTTCTGAATTATCTGGACCGTTGATCAATTTTCCTTGAAATCTATATAAACCCCCCTCATCTCCTTCATTGGGCCTCTCTCTTCGATCGTATTCTCAGGCATACTTAACAGAGCTTCGAGCATACACAACGCGTCGATTGAGCACTATAACGATCTTTTGACATTGATCTCTTGAGCACTACACTTGCTTGTTGCAGCTATGGCTTTGCAATTTCATTGAGCAATTCTACATCCAATCCAAAGGAAACAACACAAATTTCGGTAAAAGTCTTTATTGCATTGATTATTTGTCATGGCTTTTATTTAAATTCGTTTTCTTTATGTTATTGGATTTTTGGTTTTTATTAGTTTAGAATAGATCGATTTTCCATATACACATTCTGGCACACCCGGTGGGACCCACTAATCCCTTGGTTTCTTTGAGAAATTTTTTTTTTTTGAAGACACAGCACGGCACGGCGCTTACGACACTTCACAGCACTTCTGGCAGTATATTACAGCGCTTTTGCAGGAATAGTTCAGCGCCCTTCGCGGCACGGCCGCGCTTCTGGTAGTACAGAGAAGCGCTATCGGTAGCACAGAGAAGCGCTACGGGCATGCTATTAGGCGCTTTTGGTTAAAATTAGGTTTTTGACTTCATTCGGGGTTTTGCAGTGATTTCTCATTTCAGATCTATCGTTTTGTCGGACAAGCTGTTATATTTGTCTTTCAGAACCTGATTTTTGATATCTCCTAAGTTGATTTATTTAGGAATATCCTTGTTTCTTGTGCTAATCCATTGGTCTGATCCATTTTTCTGAGTTTTCCAGATTACACAACCCAGATCTATTAGATATCATCCTTCAGACAATAGATCCACCATGAAAAGTCATTTTGACCTGGTTATTGTTGACAAAAACTAATATTTTCTGTATCTGAGACAGCACAGTGCGGTTGGCTACATACTATCGCGCTCTCGGTTACACAGTGAAGCGCTCCTGGATATTTTACAACGCTTTTGTTATTATTGTTGCATGCTTTTGGTATTTATCGCAGCGCTTTTGGAACGACAGTGAAACGCTTCTGGTTATTGTTCAACGCTGCTGGCTATATTATCTGACGCTTCTGGTCGGTCTGTAAGCGCTTTTTGTTTACAGTGAATCGCGTCTGGTAAGACAGTAACACGCTTTTGGTCAAAGTTGATTTATTTTTGCTAACTTGTGAATTTTTGGTGGAACTAACGGAATTGCTGCAGCTTCTTACTACTCACACAGAGCCAATAGGTATTTTTAACATGTTTATGCAGGACGAGCGTTGAAGACCCTTTTGTTTTACCTTACTAATTCTTAGAAACACATTGCATGCTTAAAAGGAGTAATTGAACAAATCTTTTCTTGCAATCTAAGTCTTAGGAACATACTGCTTTTCTTAAGGGACAATGGACATGTATGAACAAACACCTCAATTTTCTAAAGGACAATGGACATGAATGCCAAACACTTCATTTCATAAGGGACAATTTACAACTACAATCGTGTGTGTGCATAGCTTAGTTGCACCTTATTTTTCTTATAACGGGACAATTGAACCATTTTTTGACGTGCTTGATTTTACATTTTTTTGTACTTCCTTTAGAAGGGCCTGCTTTTGGATTGCGCTTCATCCAAAAGGGACGACCCTAAGCGGAGTTTTCCTTTGAACCGCTATATAAAAGGGATAAGGCGAAAGCCAAGTCCTAACCGACGTCAGCCTTACCTTGTGATGCCAAACTGAAAAGAGGTGTACTAGCCCTTTGTGGAAACGATTTTCACATTGAGCGAAGTGTTTGAAACTCTTAGTAGGATTGGTTAAAGCTTTTAGTAGCTTGTCACATTGCTCGTAAGGCGTTGGTCCCTTAAAGTCACTAAGAACCAATTTAGATAGAGACTACCTGACCTACCTCCGAACATTGCGGTAATCATCAATGCAAGGGAAATCAATTTAAACCCTTAAGATACTCACCATTGGCTCCCTTGAGAAGAGATAGTATTCCCTCGGACATAAATCTCTTGTGACCTACTTGAGCTTTCCAAGGGGAGGGTGAGATATCCCTACCTATCGTCTCTCGCAAAGATACTAAATATCCGACACCTTTATGGAATGATATTTTTATCGACGGAGTATTAAGCTGTGAGCTGATCTACTGCAATGAAACCTTGTCTCTAGGGATAAAAAGTGCTTGTTATTGATTGCAACTGTATTAGACCTGTGGAAACATTGGGCTTGTTTGGAGCCTTGAACATACACTATCTGTTGTGTCAGTCCTTGTGCCTTTTTTGACCACTTGTTTGCTGTGTTTTCTCTTGCCAAACCAATCCAATCAGAAATAGAAAAATCTTGCCCTTGAAAAACATCAGACACTACTTCAGCGCCCTTGGTATTACAGCAGCTCGCTTTTGGTCATACAGTAGATCGCCTTTGGTATAGCAGTACCTCGCCTCTGGCTAACACTCTACTTCAGCGCCCTCGGTATAACAGTAGCTCGCTTTTGGTCACTGTAGCTCGCCTTTGACATAGCAGTAACTCGCTATTGGCAGCTCAGTCCGTCGCCTCTGGCCCACAGTAGCCCGCTTTTGGTAGCACAGTCCTGCGCCTCTGGTCAAACAGTATAGCGCTTTTGGTCCAGTACTTTGTGCATCAAAGTTTGTCTGTTTCTTCAAAGCATCTCACAGTTTCCCAGCATTACATTGTGTCCTAAGCATATCCCATGGTCACCACCAGGCTACAGCAAACCATGAAGTCTAGACAAGTTGTCCCTAAGAAGCACAAGTCACCCCCTCGCAAACCACAATCAGGTCGTCTCAACATTACTCCCAAGGTGACTCCTAGTACACCTGTGGCAAAACCAATCAGCTCTCCAAACATGCCACACATAGATGAACCAAGCAATCCTCATGAGGATAGAACCCCTTTGCTAAATGCACCTCAGTATACCACAGGTTTGCCTCTGGATTTTGTCCCACAAGGTTATGTCATAGATCAACCCCCATCTCAAGAAGAGCGACACTTTGAAATAGGTCAATCCTCTCAAGAAGATGGGCAAGATCTTGATGAATTTATACAAGATCCTAGAGCTATAGCTGCCTTTGATAAAATCCTTAGTGAGAACCAGGATCATTTCTTTCGCTTGCTTGCAAAGCAAGGTGCCAAGTTACCTCCAGATTTTGATGTGTCCACTCTCAAGGAGAGCAACAACACCCAAGAAACCATACAAGCGGTGCAAACCATGTCCACGGTCACTACGCCCTTACCTACTCAAAGCTCACAGTATAGGAATCCCCTTTTTCAAAACCCAATAGGGGAGAGGCCTATATCACCACTTTTGACTCCTATGGAGATCTATCAAAACCAACAAGAAACTCTCCAACGTCAAGCAGAGTTAGCTAAGCAAGCCACCTTAACTCGATCGAATGTGCAACCACCTCCTAAAGTGTCCACCCCAAGCGCAAGTGGAATCTTGGTTACCCCATCACGCGTAGGTTTCCCACCCAATTACAATCCGGGGAACACGTACGTAGCCATGCAACAAGGGTCTCAACAAATGCCACCTCCTATATCATCACACCTGCATGTCTCTCAACCAATTGGAGTCACGCAGCCCCAACCACAACATTCTTCTACTCTCATCCTCAAGCAACCCCAACCATCGCAAATCACTTCTACCTATGTTCCTCCACCACAAAATTCTTCCACTCTCATCTTCAATCAACCCCAACCATCGCAAATCACTTCTAACTATGTTCCTCCTCCACAACATTCATCCTCGCTCAACTTCTTTCATACATTGCCTAGCCACTCGCAACATTCCCAACATCAGGTTTCCCAAAGCTATGTGCCACCATCACAACCTAATCAAACGCACTTTAGCTTTCCTCCCCCCAATACGTTTCTTCAACCATCGCAGAGCCAACATTCTTACCTAGTGCCACCTCCACCTCTGCCTAATCAAGGCCTCCAATTCCAACCCAATCTGAACCAATCATACAATCCATACAATCCCAATCAATCTTACGACCCTTACAATACCACTGCGCATGGCTCACATTATAATCTTCCATATGGGCAACACCAACCACTTTTTGGACAACAGGAGACATTACCAACCCCTCCCACGACTATGGAACTAAAGATTGTGGAGGTGCAACAACAGCTATCTGATCTTACGTTTGGCCACACCAAAAAGACCTTCTCCTTGGAGGAAGTGTGCCCTTATCCTTTTGATTGGTCGTTACCAATGATCCCTTTTCCTCAAAATTTCACTATTCCCAAGTTCGATAAGTACAAAGGAAAAGGTGACCCAAAAGACCATCTTAGGGAATTCTATCTTGCTTGCTTCGAGGTCTCTCACAACGACACATATCTTATGCGTCTTTTTCCTCGTAGTCTTGGAGGACAAGCAATAGAATGGTTCTCACACTTACCTACGGGTATTAAGTCCTTCAACGAGCTAGCAGAGAAGTTTGCCACCCATTTTTCTTACAACGCAGAGCATGAGATATCCATGACGGACCTATGCAACAATAAACAGAAAAATAGGGAAACTTTCATTTCTTTCCTCCAACGATGGAGACAAATGGCTAGTAAATTCCCTTTCAAGATTCCAGAGAAACAGCTTGTTAGCATCTTTGTGCAGAACCTCAACCAAGAGTTAGGTTTCCATTTGCAAATTCTTAGTGCTACAACCTTCGATGAAATCACATACAAGGGTATCAACATTGAGAAGGCCCTCATTGCTAAGGGTGTGGTCAAAATCTTCAAGGAGACAAAAGATAGCAATTCCCATCAACAATCGAACGATAAACCCAAATATTGGAACAAGAACAAAAATGTGGTCAACGATGGAGTGGTCAATACTAAGCATGTCCAAACGTTGCAAACACCGCTGCAACTCTCCAAACCAAGTCAAGCTCCACCTCAACAACAGCAGCAACAAAGGCAGCCTTATCAAAATCAACAACGACAACAAGAGCGGCCCCAACAAGATTACCCTCCGCGACGTCAATTTACTCCTTTGGGAGTGCCCATCAAATCGGTCTTACAGCAAGCTTTGCTGAAAGGGCTCATCACCTTACCTGATGCTCCCCCATATGGAGAACCTGTCTACAAAACTGCACGTTACAGAGACAATGAGTATTGTGAGTTCCATAGGAGCAAAGGTCATCGAACTGCATCTTGCATGAAGCTTAAGCACCTCATCCAAAACCTCATCGACGGTAATCAAATTACTTTTGAGAATGAATCACCAGTGCAACACACGAACAAGGGTCTCGATATGTACAAGGAACCATTCCCTCATCATGGTCCACCTCCTCCTCAGGATAGAGGTAAAGGTATCAATCACGCGTCCACGTCCTTCGATTCCATTGTAGGTCGTTTTGAAGAGAGTCGAGTGTCTACCCTCACCATCAAAAGCAAATCTATGGATTGTGCTGTTACTACTCGTCGAGGTCATGTCACCATTCGTGCACCTACACCTAGGCTTCCGGTTCAGTCTGATTATAATCTTGTCGAACATCTAGGGAGAACACCAGCACAGATCTCTATTTTGGACCTTCTACGGTCATCACCTGCACATAGAGTAGTGCTAGAAAAAGCCCTCCAAGAGTCCTCCGTTCCTAACAACATAGCAGTCGCAGATTTCCAAGCTATAGTGGGTAATATTGCTTCGCCTTACAATGTGGTCTTCTCTGAGAAAGACCTTCCCTCCCATGATCCTTGTCACAACGATGCCCTCCATATTGAAGTGCTCATCCATAAGCGCAAAATCAAACGCATCCTCATAGATGGTGGTGCTGGTCTCAACATCTGTTCTTTAAAGTTACTAAAGCAATTGGGATACTCTGAGGATCACGTCAACACTGAGCATAGTATTACAATCAAGGGGTATGATGATGCAGAATGTCATTCAGAAGGTGTTATTCACTTGCCTATACAACTGGGCCCTGTCATGCTTGAAACCAGATGTCAAGTCCTTGATATTGAGCTACCTTACAACATTATTCTGGGCCGCCCATGGATCCATGCAATGAAAGCTGTCCCCTCCACGTACCATCAGTCCCTCAAGTTCCCATACAATGGTACAGAGATCACCATCCCAGGAGATCCTAATCCTTTTGAATTTTGCCGTGTCTTGCAAGGAAGCTATAAGAATTGCAACCAAGTGCCTAAAAATGACAAAGCCCTTGAATCCCCTCTCTATGTTGATCCTGAAACTCTCACACAAGCCTCTACAAGCGAGCCTACACCCCTCCCCAAAATCACAGCACGCGTCCGAGATATAGGCTTTGGCACTTATGATATCTCTGAATCTTGTTGTGTAGGGCTGATGCCTTTATCTCCAAAATCTTACGGCAAACCACCCATTGCTAAAGTTACCAAAAAAGCAGCTATTCCTCCCCCAACATTCCTAACCCAATTCCAACATGGACAGTTATTGGAAGAGGAAACTATTGAGGACATCTCTTCTTGGCTCTACAAGGAGAAAGAACCAGTCACGATACCAGTCAAGCAATATGGTAATGGCTTAAGGATAGTGAAAAACATGGGCTATAAAGGCAAGGGTGGCCTTGGGAAACAGAATCAAGGCACTATGGAGCCCATTGTGGTAACAAAGAAGCTAGACAAGAAAGGATTAGGATTTGGTAAGAAGGTACCACGCGCCTCGGACATCGAGTATATCCTCGATGAGGTAGCTGACACTTTTCCCGCCGATACGACGTCTACAGAGGATATCACCGATGACTCTTCCCTCCACATGACCAATCTATTCGCAGAATCCTCCATTTTTACACTATCCTCCGTATCCTTAACTTCCACCACCAGCACCCAGAATGTCACACTTGTCTACCCTGAACTTATCGATTGGGACCAACAAGGGGCCCCCGTTATAGATATCTTTCAGAATGACGAAGCTTTAGCTAAATTCATGGGACTTCGAGAAGGTATCCCTCTTGGCGATCACAAGGCAGGTTTTGTAATGGAATTACAGCCCACGGCTTATTTTGGTGAGAATGCCAAATCCTCCAGTCGCAAAAGTGCAAATAAAGAAAGATCTCTAGGTGAAAACCACACTGTGGCACCTCCTGATCGTAAAATAGTAAAAATAAAGGACGTATCCAAAGGTGAAAACCCAACTGTGGCACCTGAGGATGGAGGATTTGACCTTCCCTTACCTTCTAAGTATCAAGAGAAATCAGCTCTACTAGTGGAAGATTCTACAGAGATCAACCTAGGTACAGAACAGAATCCAAAGACAACATTTCTAGCAGCATCATTATCTGATACAGAGCATAGAAACCTTAACAACTTCTTCTTACAACGAACCATCGACTTTGCATGGACCTATGCGGATATGCCAGGGCTCGACCCTAAGCTGGTAGTTCATTATCTCACAGTTGATCCCAAAGTGAAACCAGTCAAACAGAAGTTGAGAAAGATGCACCCACAGATCGCTCTCCTAGTGAAAGTAGAAATACAGAAGCTGTTAGACGCAAAGTTTATACGACCCATTGACTATTCAGATTGGGTCTCAAACATTGTACCTGTGTCTAAACCTAATGGGCGCATCCGCATGTGTAATGATTTCAGAGATCTCAACAAGGCATGTCCCAAAGATGATTTTCCACTACCAAACATTGACATTATAGTGGACTTAACAGCAGGTCACGAGATGCTTTCTCTTATGGATGGATTCTCGGGCTACAACTAGATTAGAATAGCTGAGGAGGATCAACACAAAACAACCTTTACATGTCCTTGGGGCAATTACTGTTGGTGTGTTATGCCGTTTGGTCTGAAGAATGCAGGAGCAACCTATCAGCGAGCTATGACAGTGATCTTCCACGATCTATTTCATCACATTATGGAAGACTATGTTGATGATATATTGGCTAAATCTTCTAGAGCAGAACATATACAGGTCCTAGGACAGATCTTTGACAGGCTTGAAAAAGACAGATCTTTGACAGGCTTGAAAAATACCAAGTAAGACTCAATCCTAAGAAGTGTGTCTTCGGTGTCACATCAGGGAAGCTGTTGGGATACATAGTATCTCGTAGGGGCATCGAAGTAGATCCAGCAAAAGTAAAGGCTATAGTGGAGATGCCTCCACCAAAGAACCTTAAAGCACTAAGGAGCCTTCAGGGAAGATTGCAGTCCATTCGGCATTTCATATCTCAGCTAGCAGATAAATGTCAACCCTTTCAACACTTGCTCCGAAAGGATGTTTCATTTCGATGGGACAACAAGTGTCAGGCAGCGTTTGATCAACTTAAGGAGTATCTAGCTACACCTCCTGTATTGGTTCCACCAGTTGCGGACAAACCCTTGATATTGTACATCTCCACTACAAATTCGGCCCTAGGGGCCCTGCTAGCACAAAATGATGACACAGGAAAGGAGCATGCAATTTATTACATCAGTAGAACCTTGGTGGGATACGAGCTCAATTATTCACCAATGGAAAGGGCTTGTTTAGCAGTAGTGTTCGCCTCCCAAAAGTTGCAGCATTACATGTTGAACCAACACACAAATCTGATAGCCAAGATTGATCCCTTGAAATATCTATTAGCAAAAGCAGCTCTCACAGGCAGAATAGCTAAGTGGGTCATGATCCTTAGCGAGTTCGACATTGAGTACACAGATCGTAAAGCAATCAAAGGGCAAGCCCTCGCTGATCAACTAGCAGAAGCACCTATGAAAGATACACATCCTATGGTAGCAGACTTTCCTAATGAGAATCTCTTCACTCTGGCTACCTCCATAATGTGGAAGTTGTACTTTGACGGTTCTTACACACAGCATGGATCAGGAGCTGGCATCTTATTTGTTACACCTCAGAATGACTACATTCCAAAGTCATATCGGCTAGCATTCCCTTGCACCAACAACATAGCCGAGTATGAAGCACTCCTTATAGGTCTCAATACAGCAGTTCAATGGGACATTACAGAATTACAAGTATATGGAGACTCACAGCTAGTCATTCGCCAAGTCACAGATGAATACCAAACAAAGGATGAAAAGTTGGTCCCCTACAAGCAACTAGTGGATGCCTACAAACCACACTTTTCTCACATCACATTTGAGCAAATTCCAAGAGAGCATAATAAAGCTGCAGATTCTATGGCTTCTGTAGGGTCACTGATTGACATGCCTGCAAATACACAGAAGTGTGAATTCTTGATCGAGCAATTGTTGATACTCGATGTTCCTGGTACTGAAATCATCTGCGAACTTGTTGGTCCCAATTCCCCATGGTACGAAGATATCTATGAATACCTCAAGGACAAAACCTTTCCCCCTGACCTATCATCCACTCAACGCAAAACCTTTATCCGTCGATCCTCTCATTACATCATTCTGGGTGATACACTATATCGCCGGAGTCTCGATGGTATCCTCTTACGATGTCTTGACGCAGAAGAAGCCGAAGCTACCTTACGAGACATACACGAAGGTGTCTGTGGCGCACATTCTACCGGTCCTAATCTTGCTAAGAAGATACTCAGAACAGGTTATTATTGGCCTACAATAGAGCAAGATGCCGCACAGTTTGCTAAGAAGTGTCTACAATGTCAGCAGCATGGAGATTTGATTCACGCACCAGCTCATGAGTTACAACCTGTGACAACTCCATGGCCTTTTTCTCAATGGGGTCTCGACCTCGTAGGACAAATTCACCCTTCCTCCTCAAATGGCCACAAGTTTATCATTACCGCCACTGAGTATTTCACGAAGTGGGTGGAAGCCATTCCTATGACCTATATCACCGGTAAGCAAATAGCCAAGTTTATTCTAAACTACCTCATATGCCGGTATGGTATTCCCCAAGCCATTGTCACTGATAACGGGAGACCATTCAAGAACCAAGATGTCCGTGCCTTATGCATACAATACAATATCCAACATCGCTTTTCAACTCCCTACTATCTGCAGAGTAACGGCCAAGCTGAGGCTTCCAATAAAACCATTCTCAAAATCCTCAAGAAAACGGTCAATGAAGTTGGTCGTGATTGGCACTTGCAACTCAATCCCGCCCTATGGGCCTACCGCACTAGTATCAGAACACCAACTGGTGCCACACCCTATGCCTTGGTCTTTGGCTCTGAAGCCATCCTACCTATAGAGGTCGAGATCCCATCCCTCAGAGTATCCATGCAGGACCTGATCGGCGGAGATGAGTATCGCACTTCTAGATTAGCTGAGCTTGAACTACTAGATGAGAGGCGCCTTGCCGCACTTAATCATCTCCATGTCTATCAAAACCGCCTCCGGCGTAATTACAACAAAAAGATCAAAGAAAGACGGTTTCAAGTTGGTGATCTTGTACTTAAGGAGAATCAGAGAAATCAAGCAGATTGAGAGAAGAAGGGCAAGTTTGAGCCTAACTGGTTAGGTCCCTTCATTGTCACAGCAGCATATGGATCAGGAGCTTATACTTTAGCTACACCTGACGGCATTCCTCTAGATGAGCCACTTAACAGTGTCCATCTCAAGAAGTTCTATGCCTGATCCTCAGAGTATTCCCACAAAAAATCACAAAAAAATCAAAAAAACAAAAAAAAAAAATCAAAAAAATCAAAAAAATCAAAAAAAAAAAATCAAAAAAATCAAAAATACAAAAATACAAAAACATTCATCCTCTGGTGAAAACCTGGCAAACAGGCGCTATGCGTAGAGTCAGCATCCATTGTCTATCGAGTCCTATCCACTCCTTGTCCAGTTCGCAATAACACGCTTCATCCATCCACCCATAATAAAACAATTAACTTTGTTTGCATTTCCATCTCCCTATCTAGTATAGCTTGGAAATTTGTCAATGTCCATCGTCGTCTTCCCATGTCTTGGTCTGGGTCTACAGTTAACACTGTCTTGTCCTAGGTCAAGTCTTTCGGTGTCTTCTTCAGCAGTCACCCCTACAGTTTCCTCTACCAGAATGGGGGCAACTCTTTCCTTAGCTTCGGTCTAGGATTGGTTCCTTGTTCGTGGTTCGCAGCGCATACTTCGATCTTTTCTCATTTCCACAGGTAGCACCCTTTAACGGACACATCGCTCCTACGATAAGGCTGTCATCTTCTCAAACACTTTTTCTACATCATCACCCTAACCAGAACTACATATCATCTTCCATCGTAAGTGTGCCTTGATCCCGTGGATACAGGGTATGTAGGCAGTCTGGAATACGAAGGATGTATCCAGTACTCAGGTACATAAGATCACCTCTTCTCCGCTCTTTTCCCACATCATCACATCTAACCAGAGCTACATATTATCATCTTCCCAGTCTTAAGGTACCTTGATCCCATGGATATGGGTATGTAGGCAGTCTGGAATACGAAGGACGTTTCCGGTACTCAGGTACATAAGATCTCCCCCTTCCACCTTGACCCATTCATCACTCTATCCAGAACTACATATTTATCACGTTCATCTTCCATCGTAAGTGTGCCTTGATCCCATGGATACAGGGTATGTAGGCAGTCTGGAATACGAAGGATGTTTCCAGTACTCAGGCACACACGATCCACCATTCTCCACCCATTTCAATCCATTAGCACTGTCACCCTACTAGTCTTCCGTTTGTCCAAATCCATTCGCCTCAACTTGACTAACTCAAGCCGCAAGCTAGCGCATCCTTTCAAAGCAGAGGTCCTTAACAAACCTGAAGCAAAGAGACCTACTTCCAGAGTCATCTACTGTCCTGCATGCTGATTGCCAACATCAGCTAAGTACTGCTTAACCAAGCCCTAGATCCACAAGCTTGTCTTCTGCGAAGTGTTCCATTGTCGAGACCAACACACGCGTCTCCTGCGACATGTGGCATTTCCTACAGCGAGATATTATCTTTTTAGGTAGATAGCCCCCTTTAACGGACACAGAGCTCCTACGATAAGGCTGTTATCTTTCCTATCCAATCTATCCTGAGCAACCTCTTTGGCAAGAGAATATGTCAGCTGTATGTTTACTTTGTACGTCAGTCAATTTGTGTTATGGTTTATCTTTTGTTCCCTATTCCCATACCTATTCAAGACTACCTTGATTTATCTATAATCTTGGTATGTTGCGATGCAATACGGATTGGGGGCATAGTCATTGCTTGTGTGTGCCGTGTTTGAGGAATGATTTTTAGCATCTTTCTTAGCATTCTATTTATCTTGTGTGTGTTAGGACCTAGCATCTTACATATTAATAATTCTTCTTGCATTTACATGTATTGAAGTTTATTTTATGTTCAAGACTATGGCTCATTCACATGTTCCAACAAGGTCATAGTATGTCTAAGGGGATCTAAGTTCAAACCGCTTGCTTGCAGAGTCAACGTCCACGCACTCGGATATTACTGCACCTTGGTCTTTTATACCTTGGTGGCAAACTATCCACGTGCTATATCAAAAATAAGGATTGCTCTTTATAAACAAATGTGAAACCATTGCAACAAGCTCATCCATTTACACCATCCATTTTTTCATGGCCTTATATAGTTTTCCAGCAAAGATCAATCAACAGTCTTTCTCTTATGTTCTCTCCTATCTCCTTTCTTCTATCTATCATCAACCCAACCTCGCCTATCTCCAACAAATCTTCTAGTCAAGCGTCAACACAGTTCTTCTGTCGCTTCCCTATCTTTCCTCTCGAGGGGGCACCCTACGCCAGCTACACTGGGGCATCAAAAAATTGTATTACATCTTCAACAATCATTTTCTTTGACATAACGCTACATGCTGCATTGCATCAAAGAGGGGCAAAATATAGACACCCTAAAATGACTGTGTCGTCAAATCACTCGCATTCCGTTATCTGTCTAATCACTTGCATTGCAAACGTTAATTAAATAATCTAATTATTTAATTAATTATCATCAAATTCTTCTAAATCTCCTAAATTCAATATTAATTAAATAAATCCTCTTTATTTAATTAATTAAATTAAATTCCTCTATATTCTTCCACAATTAAATAATTTTAATTATTTAATTTGATCATTATCCTCCTTCCAAAATTCACATCCACATTAATTAAATATATCCCATTATTTAATTAATTCATCACAATTCTATCTTATCTACAATTAAATAATTTACATTATTTAATTAAATCAATTGTTCTTCTAAATTTAAATAAATCAAATCAAATTTATTTAAATTATCTCAATCCTCTAAAAATAAATAAAATCAAATATTTTATTTATAATTCTTCCAAAATCATGCACAACAATTAAATAAATTTATTTATTTAATTTGCTTTTAAATCTTCTAAATTAAATAATTCCAATTATTTAATTACTTCTTCCAAAATATCTTCTCTAAACTTAAATAAATCAATTATTTATTTAAGTTGTTTTTTCTTCTAATTTGAGTTATCTCTAATATAACTCAAGCTTTTTATATTTAATAAAGCAAAATATCTTCTTTTCTCATGCAAATCTCTTCTTCTTGTTTTAAATCACTTAACTGATTGCTTTATTCTTTTAATTGATTTATCTCTTCAGTTAACTCATTCTTCTATTCTTGATAACTCCTGTCATGCAAAAGCAAGCAAGACACTTGTCTTCTTCTCATTCGTTGCACATTCCTCAACTGTTCTCCTCCATTGATTCTTCTGAATTATCTGGACCGTTGATCAATTTTCCTTGAAATCTATATAAACCCCCCTCATCTCCTTCATTGGGCCTCTCTCTTCGATCGTATTCTCAGGCATACTTAACAGAGCTTCGAGCATACACAACGCGTCGATTGAGCACTATAACGATCTTTTGACATTGATCTCTTGAGCACTACACTTGCTTGTTGCAGCTATGGCTTTGCAATTTCATTGAGCAATTCTACATCCAATCCAAAGGAAACAACACAAATTTCGGTAAAAGTCTTTATTGCATTGATTATTTGTCATGGCTTTTATTTAAATTCATTTTCTTTATGTTATTAGATTTTTGGTTTTTATTAGTTTAGAATAGATCGATTTTCCATATACACACAAAACATTGTTAGCTTCACCTTCATCCACACATCTTAGCAGCACACCATCAAGGTTCTTCCAGTACAGCTCACCTTGAACAATAACATACTTGATTGCATGTAGTTTTAAGGTCCTCTTTTGACTGTCACTGAAATGGGAAGGACAATTCAGATTTTGCAAGTAATATATGATGTCCTTATACCATTCAGATTTTGATACATTGACATTCTCATTCTAGACTGCATTGACTTGGCATACTTCCAAGTTTGACTGTGCCATCATCTTGGCTAATCCTTGTCCTCTTACCAACTTGGTAATTTGTATCTCTATGTTGAATTCTTGCAATTTATTTATCCATCTGCACCTTCTTCCTGCTACCTCCTGCTGAGTGAAGATATCCTTGACTGCTGCATGAGGTACATATGCAATTATCTGGGATCCTACCAGATATGGCCTAAAGCTTTTGACTGCTCTGACTAGTGCATATGCCTGCTTTTCCATGATGTCATACTTTAATTCAGCAGCTTGTAGTGACATGCTGAAAAAAGCAATGGGCTGCTCAAAACCATCATCATTTTTCTATAGTAAACATGCATCAATAGTATGGAAAGAAGCAAATGAAAACAATTGAAATGGCTTAGAAAAATTAGGAGACTTTAGCACAGGAGCCATCTTTATTGCTTCTTTGATGCTCTGAAATGATTCAATTGCTTCAATTTCCCAATTGACAGTTGCATCCTTCTTCATCATCTTGGAGATGTTCCTAGTGGTTTCTGCAAAGTTAGGAACAAATCTTCTAACAAAATTAATCTGTCCAAAGAAAGACTGATCTCCTTTTACTGTTTTTGGCATCTGGATCCTGTCAATTGCAGCTACTCTTTCAGGATCAATCCTAACTCCATCTTTGGAAATAATGTGCCCTAGGAGCTTCCCTTCTACTACCCCAAAAGCACATTTCTTTGGATTTATAGAAATGCCATACTTTAGTGCTCTAATGAAAATTTGTTCTAGATGCATACAATGCTGCTTCTCTTTCTTTGAATAAGTAGTTAGATCATCTTGATAAACGACTAGAATTGAATCGATCAACCCTGAAAAAGCAACATCCATAGCTCTTTGAAAAGTAGCACCTGCATTTGTTAGTCCAAATGGCATTCTTACATATACAAAAGTTCCCCATGGAGTGGTGAAGGCAGTCTTGAATTGTTTTGATTCCTTTACCTTCACCTGATTGTAACCTAAAAATCCATCCATCATGGATAGGATTTTACAACTAGTCACTTTCTGTAACATGACCTCCATATTTGGCAGTGGATAATTGTCTTTCAAAGAAGACACATTCAGATTTCTGAAATCAACACAAAGCCTAATATCACCATTCTTTTTTCTGACTAGGACAAGGTTAGACACCCAAGTTGAATGTCTAATTGGCACAATTATTCCAGCCTCCCTAAGCTTCTTGAGTTCTTCTTGCATTTTTGGAGCTAAGGTAGGATTAATAGGCCTTTGCTTCTATCTAAATGGCTTAGCTCCAGGCTTCAAAGGGATCTCATGCTGGAATAGGTCCTCTCTATAGGCTTTAGGTCCTCATATGACCAAGCAAAAACATGTTTATACTTTTTTAGCAATGCTATCAGCATGCTCCTAATGTGTGGTTTGATTTGTTTGCCAATATAGACCCTTTTGGGGGCCTGAGATGTCCCCAAATTTATCTCCTCTAAGTCATCTTTATTTGTGGGAGATGTCTTTGTGACCAATTGGTCTCTATTGTCAAAGGCTCTTTCTAAAGCTACCAACCCTCTAGGGATTTTGTTAGTCTTCAGCTGAATTACTTCTTTCCCCATAAGAATTTCTTTTCCATCTACAATTTCTACAAAGTTTTGAAAATCAATTTCTTGGTTCTCATATTCATCTATGCAATGCAAAAATCTTAACAAGTCCTTGTCATCATCAAACACTTGCCAACTGCATATGTTTTTTGGTACTACAGGTCTGATTTTAACTTCAACATTTGTAACACATGATAGAGTGATATCATCTGGTCTTATTGCTACATTGGCTAAGAAATCAGCCATGACATTTTTTGATCTCTCTACCCAGCCTATTGAAAATGCATCAAATAGTTCAATGGTATCCCATACAGCATGCTTGTATTGTTTTAATCTTTTGTTCTTTGAGGCATACCTATCTCTAACTTGGGATACAATCAACTCAGAATCCCCAAATACCCTTAACATCTTAATTCCATGTTTAAGAGCCATATTTAAACCTAAGAGTAAGGCTTCATACTCCGCAATGTTGTTTGTGCAAGTAAATCTTAGCAGGAAGGAGAATTTTAGGAGCTTACCAGATGGAGATAGGAATACAACTCCAGCTCCAGAGCCTTCCTTTGCACAAGCTCCATCAAAATACATGGTCCATAGACCCTACTGGTCCAGCTCTTCAATGCAAACATTTTTTTCTTTTTTCTCTTTATCATCTGAGACAACCTTGAAGTTGTCACAATCGGTGTTCACAAAATAGATGTGTTCTTCTGATTCTTGGTCCTCCACTATCTTTGATGACCTTTCCTCTCTAATCAGTTTTACATCCTTTCCATTCATTGGAATCATAGCATATGACAGGTCCAGCTACATACTTCCACCAATGAGTGCTGCCCACCTTCTTGACAACAGCATACCATACTGTGGCTTGATGTCAACCACTGTTATATTCATTTTGTAGGTCCTCTCTGGATATGCTGCCAGTCTGAAATCCACATCCTTTATGATTCCAATGACTTGTACCTCTCTAGCACCCATGGCATAGCATTTTCTACATGCCTTGTCTATTTTTAATCCTGCTTGTTGCATAATGGCTAGAGGCATGATGTTTGTTGATGCTCCTGAGTCAAGCATACAATTCCTGATTATTTTCCCATTGATAACAAGGGAGACATAGAATGGTTCCACTTGTGAAGGACATTTAGTCATGGTCACCCCCAGATATACTTCAGGGACTTCATCCTCTTCATTGCACAAGGCCTGCTTCTTACCTTGGGCTTCATCATTTTGCTTAGCTTGACATGGCACTCTAGAAATTAAAGATATTGCCCTATTCTTGATTTCTTCAACCCTCATAAGTTTCATCAATAGGACAGAAACCTTTACTTGAGAGAGGACTTGAGCTATATTGAAGGGAGCATAATCTTGTACCATAGTTGTAGCTTATGCTATGGCTTTGTTTTTATCCTGAGATGATCCAGCTTTTATCTTCATAGTCCCCTGATAATCATTTATAATTTGGGAACTCTTGTTTTGATCTTCAACATGGGGAATTCTATTTTCTGGTCTTTGGGAATCATGACCTATTTTCTGCTTAAAATTTTGCTTGTTGTTACCCCACTATTTCTTTTGCGGTTCAACCCCTTTATGACTATGCACTGGCTGGCTTGTGAAAGTACTCACTGGTTGGTGTGAGTTGCTTACCTAAGCTTTGCCTCTGAGGTTATAGTTGCTCTTGACTTGGGCCACTGCTGCAGCTGTGAGAGCCCTAATCTCTTCATCAAAAGGTCTCTGCAGGTTACTCAGGAAGTTGTGTGAGCCCTGAGCATACATATAATTATCTTCATTATCTTCATCATAGAAAACCTGCTGACAGGCCTTAATCTCATCATCTGTACTCTCATCTGCATTATGAGAAGGATGCTCCCTACTAGTGGACAGCATTTTAACATCATCATCCTATATAAAATGTGGCTTATTGCATTCATCACAAGAAACAGCATTGTCATTCAAAGATTGAGCAATCATGCATTGTGACTGTGAATGAGGCATCTGACAGATTATGCACCATGGAGTATCATCAGCAATATTTACAGCTCTCTTCAAAGGATCAGAAGTTTCCTTGGCATGTTGAGCTCTCTGATTTGTGTTGTTATGTGGCAATATAGGCCTACCATTATGCCAATTGATATTATATGGCATATCATATAATGATGGCCTTTTTTCCTACCTTTGGTAGACTTGCCTATCATGACCTATCCCTTTTTCACTTCTAGCCAGTCTATAGCTTAGGTCCTTAACAACATTTGCTAGTTTATCAATTTTATCTTCAGGGGCAGATGTACTACCTTAAGTGTTTTGAGGTTTGTTTGGATTCTACAGAATTCTCACATCATCCCTCCTGTTTGTCTTGCCTGATGCTTTCCTGTTATTCTCAATATTTATTGCTATCTTGAAAGCATCCCTGAGAGTAGCAGGACCTTTATCTCTTAACCCATATGCTATTTTGGCATCAAAAGCATTAATATATAATATTATGCACATTGGTTCATTTGGCCTCATGTGATGTGGCAATTTATTCAACACTTTAGTAAATCTTGCATTAAAATCTGCAACCTGCTCATTTGACCCTTTAGTGATACTAGTGAACTCATTTACAAAAAAGATAGGGTTAGTTTTGTCACCATATTTCTCCTTAAACATCCTTTTGAAATCATCCCATGATGAAATACTCCGGTCAGGCAGATTCTTGTACCATTCTCTAGCTTCATCAACAAGGGATTGCATGAATGACTTCATAAAGACATCCTCATGCTCAACCTCAAAGTTGTCCATGACATTTTGAAAAGCTTTTAAATGATCCTCCCCAGACATAGTATTATTTCCTAAAAACTTTGGCACTTGAAGCCTCACATGCTTGTCAATGGGGTTAGGATAACCAGGAATACCATCAAAAACTAGCTGCCTAAATCTATCCAACTGCATGGGCTGTCTATCAAACTGATTAGCATTAATATTTCTGTTTACATTCTAATTTCTTACATTATTTAATGGTATCCTAGCATTGTTTGCATCATGCCTAGTATTATTCTGATGATACTATACCACATTTCTACACTGATTTCTCTGCATATTTGCATTTTCAAGGGTAGGAACTGCATCCTGGTGAGCAGTCCTCAAAGCTTGTACTTTCTATCTCATGTCATCTCTGATTTTCATTGCCTACAGATATTCTAATTCTTCTCTTAGGCTTTTGATCTCTTCAGCTAATTGGTCATCTTTGGGCATGGAAGAAGATGGTCTCATTCCATTTTGGTCATCATCTTCATCATCCCTTGGAGATTCAGCCTCTTCAAATCTTTCACTGGGATCTAAGAAAGGGCATTCTTGAAACATCTCTGACCTCATTCTTAAACTACCACCCTGTTGCCGCTCATATGCACCTTGGATATCAGCTTCTGCATTTGAAAAATAAGGCACATGTTGTCCTGATGGCCTAGGATTGTCCTGAGTATCATCATTATTCATGGGCGAACCCTCATGACTAACTGAGACGGTTCCTTTTCTTCTATACATCATCCTTCTTTCTACCGGTAACTCTTCAAATAAAGGATTACGTAGGGATCTTCTCTCCTACAACAAATTTTACTTTACCGGCTAGGAGATTGTTCAGAGTCACCACCTATAACTAGGAACTATTTTCTTTTAAATTAGGGTTCTTTTACTGTATAATCCCCAATAGAGTCGCCAATTTCTGTTGGTTTTTTCCTTGAATGGATGCTCATTCCCAAATTTCTCTACAAGGTAGCCATTAGTGATCAATAGGATCTCTGGGCCAGGGGCCAACAGTATAGGAGATAGACTCTATTTTTATCTCCTCTTCTTCTTAAGGCTCTGCAAAACCTAGGGGGGTATTCCCTATTCAACACCCATGAGAATATGCTTGGGGGTTGGCTTGGGATGTTGATACAAAGCAGATAAATCCTCCTATATGAAGACTAAAACTGTGAGATAAGTGCAAACGGGCTAGCTTTTGGCTTATGTTCAGTTGTGAATCAGAGGATCTTGGTCCTAAACTACTTCTAAGGTCCTAATGGTTGTTTTGGAAGTTTGAGTTTGATTTTATGTGTTTGGATGCAAAACTAGGACCTGGTATGTAACCTCAACACAGAACTAGATTGGTGCCTATCCAAGGCTTGGAGTAGATAGACATACACCTGTGAATGATCAGCATGAACACACTAAACTAGATTTCAAGGGGATTTGATGGTATCTGCCTTACAGCTACCTCCCAGGACAAAGTGTTAAGTTATCTCTACTTATGGTATCCCTATTGCAGTATATCTTTCCCAACACTTAATCTAAAAACACTTTAATCTACCCCTTGGGAAGAAGTTGAAAGATCAAGCATTCAATAGAGGAATTCTATATTCTAGAATACTAGACAACCCTTAGATATCTAGATTCAGAAGGACACATGCAATATTGGAGATAGAATTAACAAAACACATGCAAATACAACATTACTCATATAAAATTAATCATGAAATCAGTATATTCATGCATGAGACATACAACAAGAGATACATAAACTCACAAGACCACCTACACAGAGCAACCAGAACCAGTTGTATCTTAGTACAGAGCCAGATATGTCCAGTTTTCAACAACCTTGAATTGAGTAGCATCATCTGCTTATAAAGTAGGATGATGTACTCCCTCATTAATCACATGGCAGTCCCCAAGACATCACTCAGTGCAGTGCATTGCTAGGGGGCGCTGAAAACATTCAATGCAGCCGCACCATCAGGAGGGAAGGGGTAGGTGATATCTTGACCTGCAACGCCCTATCATGATTTTCTGTCTGAATCGAGTAGTTGGTGTGTCCTTCCGACCCATACCTCTATGCAATCTCTCCATTAATGGCATACCAACTCATAGCTTTGGGATACAGCAGTTGCATGCCTTGCAAACCTCCTCCCGCCAAAATTCTTGTACATGCATCGAGAAAAACCTTTCTTTCAAACGTCGCCATCGATCACCTTGCTTCCCGCCGAGATTTGCGGCGTAGATCATGTTGCAAAGTCGGTGAGCAAAGATATCCGTGCCTCACAAGTACATCATGTTGACTTTCCTTTTAAATATCATGAGGATGCATTATCCCACATTCACCCTGCAGCGCTCTTTTTAACACTTTATATGCTAGGCCGGTTACATATATAATGTCAGTGATTTTGCTCCCGACGGCACCTAGCATAAGCCTTCATCATCATCATCCTCCAGCATGATATTTGGATACTCAAAATATCACCCTGACGTCAGCATCATCATCTGCATGAGCTCACCCTGATAATTCAAATCACCCTGATGTGAAAAATCACCCCGCAGAAAATATCACCCTGCGGGAAAGTATCATGCCGTCTACATCACCTAATATAAAATATCACCCTAATGTTTGAATATCAGCCTGATGACCAACCTTACCTTCGCATGAGATATCAACCTGATATTCACCTTCATCGACACAACCTGATGCATCGGAGGAAGATCCCCCTGCTTAGCCGATACCAAATGTCTGGCCGATGAACATCCTGATGATGTCACTGTCATATCTTGTTGACGTCATCAGCATATCTGCCTATCGCGCACCTCCTCATATCTGGATGACATCATCATCATATTTGCAAATATTGGGGGATCTCCATAAAATGACTAATGTTAAAATATGACCCCCGGACCTTGATGACGTCACCATCATGTCGGCATCAGGATGATATTCGAAAGATAAGTGGATATTTGAAAAATCACCCTCATGCACAAATATCATGCTGCACTGTAGCTCCACTAAAAGATCGGGGTGATATATGAATATGACAGATATTTGAAATGATCACCCCCCACTAGACAATGCATGGAGCCGACAGGCAGATATCTCCCTTCAGAAATATCATGATGCAGACAGGCAGAAAAGAGGATATCACCCTAACGTCAGCATCACATCACAATGTTGGGTCATATTGAAAACTTGAAGTATGACCCCGTCGAATCTGGATGACGTCACCATCATGTCACCTGAAGGATATCACCCTGATAATTGAAAATCTTGATGATGTCATCGTCACATTTAGAGCAAGGGTGATATTTAGAAGATGACCCGATAATTGGAATATCACCCGATATTGAGAATATCATCCTGCAGAGAAAAAGATGAAGGCAAAGGTCGAGCGGATATCACCCCCACAGGAACATGACATCAGCAGCATCCTGATGTTGAACAAACATAAGGTGACAAAATAACATCAGGTTGATCTTAATAAAGATCATCCGATATTCAAATATGATGACCTCGATGAAAAGTGGGTCATACTTAGAAATTTCATAGTGCCAACATCAGGATGATCTTGACTAAGATCACCCAATGTTAAAATATCACCCCGCGGCAAAGGTCGGGTCGGCAAATGCATGATGACCCCCACAGGATATCCAGACATGAGAAATGACCCTCGCAAGAAACATTAGGGGGATGTCCGGGAACATGATGATGATGACGATGACCCCCTCCTTCAAAATATCATGATGATGCTGAAAACACTGATGGGGTCCAAGACTTAGAAATTTCATGAAATCCTAGGAAGGTGCCTGCAAGCTAATAACCTAGAACCTAATAAATGATGCAGGCACCAACACATATCATTCTCTTTCTCGAGATAGTTTAATTTAAGCAATAGTTGCTAATCAAAAGGATATCTAGGTTTCCACTTTCTTGCTTCACCTAATCCCTAGATTCATATTATGATATGGCAAGCATTAAATTTCTCCTAAGGAAATCTATATCCACAGCATCACATAGTTTCTTTAATATCATAATGACATAATCTCATCAAAATCTCCATTTGAAAGGTAGTAAATATTTGGTGCAGTCGTGACCAGGGGGTCTTATCAAACAGCCTAATCATGCAGCCAAATCAAAGCGTGCATCCAATCTCTGATACCACTTCTAGTGCAGTCGTGAATGGGGATAAGCCCAAAACACACAGCCACTCGTAATACAACAAGACACAATTTCACAGATCCAAAACATCAGAAATGTTTTATTAAATAATTACAAATTTCATATACATTAATGATCTACAGATTCAACATACAATATTGGCCTTCAATGGTTTTTTGTCATTCATCTATATCTACCACTCAACCACATGACTTATTTCTTCTATTATGTTTTCCTCCAGTTGAGTCTCTACTTCTCGCATTCACCTTCCTATCATTATTTTCCCCTCTGGCATCCCCCTTACAACCATCAAATGTTTACCTTATATACATTGGTGACAGTTGAACCATTGTCTCTGACATGGAAACCCAACTGACTCACCGATGAAAAGGTACGGCTACCAATATCCATTGCTGATGTTAGATGTTGACATGGAAAGGTGGCAAAAAATCCTATTCACCTACTGACTCTTTGAATTGCCTTAACGGGAATGTGGGGTACCGCTCTCCCACGGGTTCCTTCCCTCCACCTAGCGGTAACGTAGGGAACCGCTTTCCCATAGACTTCTTGACCATGCTTAGCAGTAATGTGGGGAATCACTATCCTGTAGATTTCTTGACCATGCTTAGCAGTAAAGTGGGGAACTACCATCCCATAGACTTCTCGACCATGCTTAGCAGTAATGCGGGGAACCACCATCTCGCAAACTTCTCGACCATGCTTAGTGGTAACATGGGGAACCGCCATCCCATGGACTTCTTCACAATTGTCCATCTTCATCTTACCCAACCGTTGACAATAATTACTACACCTATTTTGACTGTTGACATTCCATTCTACTCAACCATTTATCCCTTTCCTTCTGAAGGAAACTATGACATTTTATCTTACTTCATGTTGCTATGGTGACAGGAGCTTCATCCATCTCACACAAAAGATCAGAAAGAACAAGTTGGTGTGATGCTCTTGCATCAATATTGCTTTCAAAATCATGGATATATCTATGGATCTATCATAATCCTCAATATATATATTCATTTAAGACTTAATCAATTCGAGATAGGTTTAAGTTTACAATAAAATTATCAACCTTCTAGGTCTTTTCAAGTCAACTGACTTATGCTAAGAAGACATAAGAACTAAAGTCTAATCTCCTAGGGTTATCATAATAATACTTATCACTATTGTTGAAAAAGCAAGTGATATTATATCACGAATCAAATTGTTCTTAATGATAACAATATCATTCTAACATAAATGAATATATTGATTCCAAAATCTTTAATCTCAAGGCATTAAGCTTATACCATTGTCTCATTTTCATGTTTGCAACATGAAGTTTTATCCTCTTTCAAATCTGAATGGATTTTGAGTCATGAATAATAAAATAATATACTCAACCTAATGGCCTCTTTTCACATACCATCTCTAGATATAGAAAAGATATAAACTCATGCTCATTAACAAATAAACATGATGATGAAAGCATATATCTCATATAGCATCATTAGGTGTTCAAAAGATATTTACATCATTTCAATATTCTCTTGAATGAGTAATACCTATCACTAAGTTATGAATAATAAAAACATTCTTCTAGCCTGTCAGCCTTTAATACCTACTCAAAGACAATAGAGCCTATTGATCTCTTGTTACACAAAGAAACAAAGTCCTTTAATCTACTTACACACAATAATGGCAAAGTCTTATGGCCATATCAGTATATGAAGTCTGACAACTTTATATATATAGCATAGGTCTTTAAGCCTATCAACTGATTATACTCTCAATAGTAATTCAGTCTGATGGAATTGATATATTCTCAATAGTTGATAAAGTCCATCAGCTTCATAAAGCACAAGGGTTTCATAATATATATATCACAAACTAAACCAAACATGATGGTTTTAACACAGAGTTATTCTAAATTGTCAGCCAAATATCCCATGGAGCTAAATTAATTTATAATGGTTGTTAAACTCAAATATTTTCCATTCTATTTATGCCTTCTTAACCATTATGAACTTCTATGTTGCATAATTATTGATGAATCTAACTTCTATGCAAGTATACAGAAAATGGACTTATTAGGGAGAAATAATGAAACAATAGTTTTAGATGTATAGACTCTTACCTCTCACTAAGCTCTAATTCTACCCAGAGTTTGTCTTTCTCTTTCCATTGTTCACTATGATGGATAACATCTTGTTTGCAAAGATCCTCTCCTTTGGTACAGCATACCTCTGACGGTTTCATTAATGTATCCCAGCAAGCTAGCTCTTAGCAATTCCAACCCGACTATTAGTGATGATGCACCTCGTCTTCTCTGTATATTGGTATGTTTGTTCCCCAATCATAACCGCAGACTTGCACTCATGAGTGGTTCAAGGAAAACACTGATAGGAACAACTGACGAGTTAGAAACTTTTTTGGTGTAGAACCATTCTTGAACACTATATACTCCCTATAAAAGCCTATCGGCTCCTTTTTGTTATGTCACAATACCCTAAGTGGCTTAACCAAGCCTCTATGTGTGTATCCCAGTACCCATCCCCTACTCGATTCTATATTTTCTTACACCCTAACTGCCATTAAAATGGCTCTCCTATAAACTCTCCAAATCTTCGTGGAGTGGAGAAAAGAATAAGTACTCAGCACCCTCCCTTATTAGAGCCTATATTCTCTCTCTAAGACTATATGCACATGGTGGTGGAGGTAGTGGCCATAAAGGCCACTTCACAGACAATTCAAGACTCCTCCCTTTCACTCCATTTTTTTATGACAAGAAAGGGAGTCGAGTGCCTTATTAAGACATAAAGTGGTTTTAATTTTAGTTGCCATGATACACATAGGTTAAAATTTTATGATATAGTCTTTATAAGACTTCAATATTTCACCTTCCCACAGAACTTATGGTAGAATGCATGCCTAATAATGTGCTTATCCGCAAGCAAGGGTAGTGGAGTAGTTGGTTGTAATGACCATACGCATACTCCTCCTTAACTCCTTATTGGTCATGGAAATGAGCATTGAGTACTCTCTTAAATACATAAAGAGATTTACAATAAATACTATCATACCATGATGCATAGAAGTTTTTCCAACATCATGTTATAAATACAAACTTATAGATGTATCTAAATAGATACAAAATAACATAGTGTAGGTATGTACAATGTACTCCTACAATGTTCCAAACGCTTGACAAGATTACGAGAATGGGGTTGAGGTATTCTCCTCCTCTCGAACTTGCAAAAACACTTAAAATAATTAGGTTATCTTAATGGAATTCATATCAAAATTACCAATAAACAAATAATTTAACCAATTATAATATTTTCTCTTGAATATAACTATATTCATATTAGTCAATGACTAATGACTATCGACCATTTTTGTGTTGATGGTCAAACTCTCCTGACATAAACTTGACAAAATCTTCACTAAGATATCCTAATGACAATTCGACAGCTACCAAGTCAAAACCAACTTAGACTAGTTAGGTCAAATACAACTTACCAATCTCATAGATGATTCACAACTATAAAGGCACAAGACTAAGATGGAAACAACTATTCTTTCCCATACATCTATTCACTTCTCTCAGATGATGCTCTCCCTCTCTTTCTTAGAGGGCAGGAACCTATTGCCTATGTTCAACTTGTAATTACCAATTGGGATTAGTGTATTGTTAATCAATTCATAATCCTTATGAAATCATAACATCTTGAAATCATATAATCACATGTCAATTCTAATCATATAAAAATAAACTCATGAAATTACTGATTTTTCTTGACATTTTCACTAAACGTCAAATCAGTAAATCATGTGTAATCATCTACTAATTACTTAAAAGTAAAAAGTAAAATGTAGTCATAATTAGGGATGTGACAAAGATCTCATAGCAGAGAAATGAGCCACTTTAGTCAACTTATCCACAGTAACCATGATGGCATCATGTCATCAAACAATTAAAGGAAGACCTCCAATGAAGTCCATAGAAATGACATTCCACTTCCATTTCAGGATTCCATGAGGATATAACAACCATGTCGGATGCTGGTGTTCGACCTTCACTGTCTGACACTCAAGACATCTTGCCTCAAAATATGCTATATCACTTCGCTTACTAACCCAAAATTACAACTTCCTAAGGTCTGTGTGCATTTTCTTAACTCCTAGATGTGTTGCATAAGGTGTTCTATGTGCCTCTGCCAACATAATAGACCTAAGGTTTCCCAAAGAGGGTAAAAAAATACATCCATCACGCCTAAGCAAACCATCAAAGTCAAAAGAGTACCCCTCAAACTTATCCTTCAAAACACCATGGAGTCGACTGTCCTTCTCTACTTCTTGATACCAAGAGTCCTAGGGTAATTGTTCTAAAATGCAACCTCTCAAATCTGTCTTCAAAGATAGAGAGGATATCTCATGTTTTCTTCTACTTAAAGTATCAACCACAACATTCTCCTTCCCTTGGATGTACTATACATCAAAATCATACTCACAAAGGAACCTCCAATTCCATTGACGAGCATTAAGGTTAGGTTGAGTAAAGATATACTGCAAACTACAATGATCTAAATGGAAATCCAAATGATGCCCTAATAGAAAATGTCATCATCTCACCAAGGCATGCACTATCGATGCTAACTCAAGATCGTATGTGGAATAATTAATCTCATGAATTTTCAATTTACGGGACTCATATGCAATTACCCGCCCTTCCTCCATAAGGACAGTGCAAAGACCCTCAATAGAAGCATCTGCATACACAATAAAGTCAGCCAAAGGATCAGGTATTGCTAAAATCAAAGCACTAGTGAGATTATCTTTCAACAATTGGAATGCTCTCCCACACTACTCTGTCCAAACAAACTTTTTCCCTTGCTTCTGAAGGGACATGATAGGATGAGCTATCCTAGAAAAACCTTCAACAAACCTTCGATAGTAACCAGCTAGACCCATAAAACTCCTAACCTCTGAGACATTAGTATGAGCAAGCCATTCCATGATAGCCTTGATCTTAGTCGAATCTCCCAAAACTCCATCCCCTAAAGCTATATGCCCCAAATAATGAATTTCCATCTAGAAGAAGTCACACTTAGCCAGATTTATGTACAATTTATTTTCTCGCAAGCACTACAAGACCAATCTCAAATGTTCTTTATGTTTTTCCTCATTACAAGAATAAATCAAAATATCATACAAGAAAAGTGCAAAAAAACCCCATTCATTAGACTCATGAACACTATAGGCGCATTAGTTAACCCGAAGGGTACTACCGTAAACTCATAATGACTATAGCGAGTATGAAACGTTGATTTATGAATGTCTACTTCCACTATCCTCAACTAATGATAACTTGATTTGAGATCTATCTTCAAGAATACCTTCATTCCTTGAATTTGGTCAAACAAATCATCAATCCTAGGCAACGGATAATGATTTCACTGTCAACTTATTCAACTGTCTATAGTGTACACAAAGATGCAAAGACCCATCCTTCTTCTTAACGAAGATAATAGGAGCACCCTAAGGAGAAACACTAGGTCCAATGTGATCCTTCGCCAAAAGTTCCTGAAGCTCCTGAGTAGTCATCTTATAAGGAGCC
Organism: Cunninghamia lanceolata; assembly: GCA_027924645.1. Lineage (NCBI taxonomy): Eukaryota > Viridiplantae > Streptophyta > Pinopsida > Cupressales > Cupressaceae > Cunninghamia > Cunninghamia lanceolata. Next base: position 2,391,515 of record BSBN01000619.1, on the reverse strand, counting down.
CTAGAGACAGACACTACCCTAGGAACTAAGTCAATCTAAAAATCAATTTCTCGACGAGGTTGCATCCCTTTAATCCCTGACAGAAACACATCAGTGAATTCCCTGAGAATAGGGTGATCATCTAAGGATGTCTCAGGTCCCTCCTCAGACCTACCACTAACGAATATAGTGAAAAGTTGACAACCCTTCTAAGCACTACACTTAAGTTATTTAATTGAGATCATTCAAATAGAAACACATTTCTGAACTCCAGAGATTCTCACTGATTTGCCTTTACCATCTAAACATTCAATTATCTTCTTTCAACAATCTAACTTCACCTCATGGGCATTCAACCAGTCCATGCCCAAAACCACATCATAAAATCCCAAGGAAAGAACTCGAAGATCCACTAAAGTAGTGAAAACACCAAGTCCTAAATGACAATCTCTAACAATAGAATTTACTGATGCTCTAGAGCTAGTTGCCAACTCCACTCCCTAGCCAACCACCTGCTTAATAGCCACTAGCCCACATCACTTAACTATCAAAGGGGATATGAAGGAATCTATAGCCCTTGAATCAAAAAGTATAGAAACTGTCACATTACCAATCATACCTGAGGTCTCAATCATTGTCACCTGATGCTCTACCTATCAATTTTCCACTACCACAAAAACTCTATGTGACCTCCCAACATCTCCCACTGTCAGCTCAAAAACAACTGCCTGCTGACCTCCTGCTACTGGACAATTACGGGCTATATGTCTTGTACCTCCACAATAATAAAAAGGTCCTCTAGGTGGTCCCTGAGACTATTATTGAAACCCTATTTGGCTAGCACTAGCCTGACAGTCTCTAAGAGTCTATTTTTGTGGATGCATTGACCCTACACTTTGAGTCTAAGTTTTCTAATCTCTATGTGAAGGCGGAGCCTTCCAAGCTGATGGAGGACCTCCTTGTACTACTTGAGTTTTCTGACCCTGATTCTACTATTGCAGATTAGGTTTAGGAGGAAGTGTATTTGTCCTGTTCCCACCTCTTTGCTCAAAAGATTGTTTGCTAAAATTATGATTCTGAGGCAGTTGATTATAGTTTCTATGACAATCTCTCTTATCCTGCTTGTGGTGAATTTCTTCAACAATTAATTCTTTTTCCACTACCATCCGTAAGGTGGAAGGTTCTACCAACCAAACAAATACTGTTATATTGAAATTAAGTCCTCTAAAAAATGATTCACCAAGAGATTCTCATCCTGCATGTACTCAACATATTGCAAAATTTCTAGGAACTTATTCTCATATTGTGCCACAGTAAGTCCCCTCTACTGTAAATCATGAAACTCATCTATCCGATGCTACCTAAAGTGCTCTGAGATATATATGTTTTTGAACTACTCTAGGAACAACTCCCAGGTCAATGTGTCCATGGTGCAATGGTTCTTGCATCCCTACTGACGCCACCATGTAGTTGTTGTGCCCTTAAGCAAATGAAAAACCACTCAAGCCTTAAGATTGTTCTCATAATACTTAAGTGCAAAGCACTTCTCCAATCCTAGAAGCCAAGATTCCACCTCAACACCCTCTGTAGCACTAGCAAAAGAAGGTGGTTGGAGACATAATATTTCTTTGATTTGTTTCCCTGAATCTTGTTGAGCACCTTGATCCTCAAAATGTCTTATCTGTTTAACCCAAGGAGGGGTTCCATGATGCCCTGACTCTTGTCCACCCTTTCACAAAATTATGCCCTATCTCAAAGGGGACTATGGTCATGATGAGCTGAAACATGCCTGATAGAATGTTGAGATTGGCCCCCAGGAGGATTTTGAACTAGTGGTGGAAGTCTAGTTTGAACCACATCTAACAGTTGCTACAAAAAATGCATCATTTGAGGCGCTGGATCCATAGGTGGCTCCTACTAGATGGACTTAGATGGCATAGGTTACGATGGTACTAGGTCCATAGGAGGAGTTTGAGCTAGCCCCTAAGACTGAGTAGACCTACACTTAGGTGGCATCCTACACTAACCAAACCAAACATTAATACCCAGAGTTCCCAAAGTGTTTGGAAACTTGGCTCTAATAACAAATGTAATGCCCACCCATACACACAGGTATGAATGAGCACACATCATGGAATTTTTTTTCTTTAAATTAAGTAAATTAGATTAATTCCATTACAAGTATTTACCTAGCAAGGTTCCTCGAACACACAAATCAATAGAGGAAACAATTTTGTGAAAACCTCCTCAATTTAACAATCTATAAAACCAAAGAACAAATGAAATAAAGTCATTACAACCATGATAAAAGATCTCATAAAAATCTACATACATTAATTCTTAACATCATATATTATTAAATTTGAATGGCATAAACTAATGACTAAATAAATTAATAATTTAAATATTTTTTTTACTAGTAAATAATTAATAACAATTTATTCATTAAATCTTAATAACTAATTAAAGAATTAAAAATTAAATCTCTAAACAAATGAATAATTGATTTAAACAATTATAAAGCAAAAATAATAATTAAAATGATTACACTATTAAAATTTTTTCGTATGAAAAGGATGAATGATGACAACTAGGATGCACACTAGATCAAACCCTTCTCCATATAACATTCAAGGGCAAGACCAACCCAAATTACTACCAAACAAAGGTGGACTCGGCTATAGATCTTGTACTCATGTATGCTATAAAGGAATCAAATTTAATTCAACCTTTCTATCAAACCCTAAGTTAACAATGCATGAAACCCTAGTTTAACAATGATCAGCTTATAATAGAAAATATACAACAACAATCCAGAAACTAATTGCACAAGGATGATCAAGAAGATGATAGAACATGTCTCCTGAAAGAAAAGATGTCGAAGGACTAATTTGGGACCGCCCAAGTCTTGATTGGAGGAATCAATAGAGACTGTAAATTGGAAAGATGTTGTAGATGTTGTCCTAATGCCATATCTGAAGTCAGAAAGGGTAGAAAGACTAGGGCACCACCACCTAATTCCTAGATAGAGTAATATTCTATAACTATTGTTAGATCTTGAAACCCTGATATTCACTCAGTCTTCCTATATCTTCATATTCTCCAGATCTTGCTCTTGTAGCCTACACACAAGAAGATAAGAAGGGGTTTAGGGTTTATGTGTTTAGGGACTTACCTCAATCAAATCTCAGGCTAGCATTCAAGCTTCCCAACACTGTTGTTTGATGGAGAGTGCATGCCCTCGTGGGCGCAGAGGATGAAAACAATGATAATAATGATGAAGCAAATGATGATAAACAACAATGATATCACCTATGTGATGATCTTTAGAAAGATGAAGATCCTTCAACTCCTAAGGTGGATATATGATAGCTTCATGCCTACAAAAAACACATAATAACAACACACAAATCTACTCTAGAATCACAATGAATGCTCTTGCTTTCTTTCCTTCAATATCTCTAGTTAGCTCTTTTCAACCTAGTTACAAATGAACTCAAAAAAACACTCATATATGCTTTCCTGCTCACAATCATGAAATTAAACCAAAAGAGCTAACAATGAGAAACCTTTTGAAAGGTCCTAGGCTGACATGCACTTGATTTTTCCCTGACCAATCAGGAGGGACTTGGGTGGTGGTGCCCAAGTCTTCTAGCCCCTTTTGGGTCTAAGATAAGATAAAATATGACGGGCAATTTTGCATCGGGATGAACATTTAGAATGTATAATATAATCATGGGGACCTAGGAGCTAAACAAGGAGATAAAAAGACATGTGGACACTTTTTACTCCATAATATTTAGTCCCCACTTTAATGTGTGTATGATCTTATGATTAGTACATGCATTAAAGTATGAGCAAAGCATATCAAACACATTAGACATTAGAGAGAAGACACACCCTAAGTTTGGAAGACCATTTCTAGCCCCCAAGCTTAGGCAAACATAAGAAAACACTTGACAATCACGCAAAACACAAAGAATATAGTAAAGAAGCACGTAATACATGGAGAAGACATGAATGCAATCACGCAATACACAAGGTATACATGGAGAGAAGACATGAGTAAACAATTATACTACCCTAAATAGGCAATAGGGGAGCTCATCACTACATGTCACCATCAAAGCACACAAAACACACAATGTGGGGGGACTCATCACTACATGCCTCCACAAAACATGCAAGATACATGTAAAACACACGAAATACATGAGTGCTGTAGAGTGTGTCATCAACCCTCTATACGTCTTATACAAAGCAAACACGGGTGACAAGGAGGAGCTCATTGTTATGCTTCACCATCTAAAACATGCCAAACACACCTGATGGTTGAGCTATGCTACTGCAACCACCAAAAACATGGTTATGGGTGAATAAATCAAGATCTAACCCCACCTCCATAGAGGACTTTATCAAAAGGATGTGCAACCTACTCAAGGGTATGCATCATCTCGCCTTCCGCAGAAGGGCTTTCAAAAGCATGCCACCCCACCTGCATCATGGAGATACCTTACGATGAAAAGGAAGTATACACAAACACAAAACAAAGTATACAATCCCACTTGCATCACAGAGATGTCTTACAGTGAAAATAAAGTATACACAAACACAATTTATCACAATGTCTAAGATAGCAAAGCATTTACCACAATATATGCCCCCACCTTAAAGTGGTTGCTCATGCTTGCCAGTAGCAATCACAATAAAGGTAAGGTTAAAAACACGCAAGGGAACAAGAGCTTTTGCAAAGCCATTGCCCCAAAATGACATGTGCTTACAATCATCGAATTGTTCCCAACAATCACAATAGAATCACATCAATATCATTTTCTAAAAACCATTGATCAATAATAAGCTTTGGTTAGAAAATCTATTCTAAGATAATAACAAAATCATTTCATGAAACATATCATTCAAACAAACCAAGGCTATAATTACGGGTATGGAACCGAGTATAGTCATAAGGTTATACTTCAAGTATCTCAAAAACAAGTGTAGATACAAGGTGATACAAAAGAAACTCAAAGTGCATAGCAATAGATTTAGAGTATTGCAAAGGTTGTTACATCAATTTCACAATACGATACATGTTCACATCACAACACAAAGTGATTCTACTAGTCAATCGTTAGCTAACAAATTATCCCCATCTTCATATATGGACTAGGTCCATTTTTGTTTTCTTATTTTAGGGAAACACGGTCCTTATCAAAAGTGTAAATTTATTATCATCCATCAACTAGTAGATCCACAAGTACAATAGAAGAATGAAATCATGGAAATTGAGAGAGAAGGCAAAAGTGACTTAGGGTCATAACGTGGGAAGATGCCCCCAAGACATCCTCCACAATGTTATGCTCACAGGACACCACACAACAATTGCAACAAGAGAGGAGAGTAGAAGAATAGAGAAACAAATAGAAGAAATGTCACAATGGGGTTTCCCTCCTTGTATCCTTGACCTTACAAGAATATAAAGGTTCATCCAAGGGGACCTAGACAAACATTTAACACTACACGGGGGAACACAACACAACACATAAGAAGAGGCAACCCGTGAGAGAAACTCAAAGAGGTGTTAGAAATACTTACCTGAAATAAAAATGTAGTACTAAGGATTCTTCCTTTCCTCACATTTATTTTTCTTCTATTCTTTCTAGTTATATTTCCTAAGGAAGTTTCTTGGTCTTCCATCAAGGGTTCATGTTTTTCCACATTATGTGAAGAGGAAGCCGGAGCAACAATGATTTTATAATTCTGTTGTGGATAGATTCACTCTTGAAGGTTTTCTCCTGATCCTTGTAAGGATGACAGAGGAGGAACTTTGGCAAAAAATTCCCATTTCTTTCAGTCGAGGTGGTGTTTGAGTGCCTACCTCATGCACATTAGTACATTTATCCCCTATCCCCTTAGTAGGTGGAATAATTCTATTAATGATGAATTGTGTAACATTGTTTTGATTAACCTCAACATCCATCCCCAAAGGATTTAATGTGAGATACCTTTCTATGTCCATCAATGCTTCATCTTTAAAAGGGAGAACATTGGAATGAAGAAAGAGTAAAGTGATGTTAAGGAATGTATCGATGATTTCATCCACTTGTGCCAAAATGTCTTCACACGTGGGAACAATTTTGGGAGGGATCCAAATCATAGGGTGAAATAGACAAAGCTATGTCATCATCACATGTATTATAGGCTAGATCCTTATTATTATTAATTGTGGTATAAGTATAAGAAGAACTAACATCATCCTCTTTCTCATGACAATTCATGGAGATGAATTTGGTTAGATTTTCTAATATTAAAGGATGCTCACCCATGAGGGTTATAAAGTTATCAAAATTAGATATACAACCAATGATTTCATATAAAGAACATTTAAAGATATCAATATCATGCATGGGTGCTATATGGTCTAAAACATAAGGATGTATATTAATGAATTTGTAAAAATGTTCAAAATCTTTAATATATGCATGCAAAGATACCAAAGAGAAATGACATGGAGATGCCATATATGTGAGACTTTGGTATACCAAGGCACTAGTTTGAGGAAATCGGGTTTTTGAAGCTTTTTGAAAAGATCAAAAACTCACTAGTGTCACTACAAACCAAGTGATCCCAATGTTAAAGTGCTGCACAAAAAGGAAAATATAGACTACTTTAAGATTTCTTGCAAAATGTGAAAGAGATTTTATCTTCTTATGTTGAAATACACAATGTGTAATTGTGAAATTATGAATTCTCAAATCAAGGTTGTGAAATGATGCAATATTACTATACCAAATCAGATTTGATGAATATTTAATGCAACCAATATGATCATGCAAGAGAATTTTTGAAACCCTAATGTAAAATTTTACCAAAATACAAGCTTTTTAAGGCCTAAATATGCTCTTTTTTCAAGGTCATGCAAGATTTTCAAATGAATATTGATGAATATGCAATGAATTAGTACAAGACTTGATTTGAAGAATCGACAAGATGCAAATGCTTGAAGCTACGAGTTCACCAAAATGTTTGGTATGAACAAGGTGAATGATGACAACTAGGATGCACACTAGATCAAACCATTTTCCATATAGCATTCAAGGATAAGACTGAGCCAAATCACTACCAAATGAAGGTGGACTCAACTAAAGATCTTGTACTTAGGTATGCTATAGAGGAATCAAATTTAAGTTAGCCTTTCTATCAAACCCTAAGTTAACAATGCATGAAACCCTAGTTTAACAATGATCAGTTTATAATAGAAAATATACAACAACAATCTAGAAAATAATTGCATAGGGATGATCAAGAAGATGATAGAACCTGTCTCCCAAAAGTAGAGATGTCGGAGGACTAATTCAGGGCCACCCAAGTCCTGATTGGAGGAATCAGTAGAGACTATAAACTAGAAAGATGTTGCAGATGCTTCCCTGATGCCAGATCTGAAGTAAGAAAGGGTAGAAAGACTAGGGTGCCACCACCCAAGTCCTAGATAAAGGAATATTATATAGCTGTTGTCAGATCTTGAAACCTTGATCTTCACTTAGTCTTCCTATATCTTCATATTCTATGGATCTCGCTCTTGTAGCCTACACACAAGAAGATAAGAAGGGGTTTGGAGGTTATGGTGTTTAGGGACTTGCCTCAGCCAAATCCCAGGATAGCATTCAAGCTTCCCAACACCATGTTTGATGGAGACTACATGTCCTCATGGGGGTAGAGGCTAAAAAAATGATAATAATGATGAATCAAATGATGATAAACAATAATGATATCACCTATGTGATGATCCATTAGAAAGATGAAGATCCTTCAACTCCCAAGGTGGATAGATGATAGATTCATGCCTGTAACAAACACACAAATCTACTCTAGAATAACAATGAATTCTCTTGCTTGCTTTCCTTCAATATCTCTAGTTAGTTCTTTTCAACCTAGCTACAAATTAACTCAAAAACACGCTTATATATGCTTTTCTGCTCACAATCGTGAAATTAAACCAAAAGAGTCGACAAGGGGAAACCTTTTGAAAGGTCCCAGGCTAACATACACTTGATTTTTCCTTGACCAATCGAGAGGGACTTGGGCAGTGGTGCCTAAGTCTTCTAGCCCCTTTTGGGTCTAGGATAAGATAAAATATGGGCCCCTTATTCCCAATTTACATTGGTGTCAGGCAATTTTGCATCAAGATGAACATTTAGAATGTATAATGTAATCATGGGGACCTAGGAGCTAAATAAGGAGGTAAAAAGACATGTGGACACTTTTTACTCCATAGCAAAAATAATACAAATTTGTTCTAAAACATGCTTTTCATTGCTTTTCTTCATAAAATTAGTTTTTTTTCTTTTCCATTATCTTATTCTTATAAGTTCCAACGTTTTTCTATAAATTCCAATATCTAATTTTACCAAAAAAAAATTATCTGACCTATGCGGGTACAAGTAAAAAAAGCTCTTACAGAAGCTTAACATTAACAACAATATATATATATATATATATATATATATATACATATATATATATATACATATATATATACATATATATATTCAGATATATATATAAAGGTACAGAAAAAATAGCAGAAATAAATTTTGAATTTACATAGCAATTGAACTGCTTGGACCAAAAAGAGGAAATTTTATACAAAGATTTCACAGTAGATACAAATATATTTTATTTTATTTTATTTGTTGTTTTGTTAAGAAATAAATTAAATTTTAAGGGGAAGGGCTGATTGTTGGGCCTGTGGGTTCTACCTCATGAGGCTGCAACTCCCCATGACCCACACAAGTTATAGCTTGTGGGAGCCATGGGTTCCCATAGCTCCACAGGCCAAAGCATGTGGGATCTGTGGGCGGCCAACCCACAAGCCATACAATCATTCAAAAACAAAGTTTAACATTGTAATTTCAAAACATAAAAAAAATAATATTTAACTATATGAATTTCAAAACATCCAAAACTAATATTTAACATTATAAATTTTCAAATATGTAGATCATACAACATTAACCAGAATTATTTAGTACAACAAGAAAATTTACTATTGTTGATACATATCAATTAGATACTAAATATATATATATGCTTTTAAAATAAAATGAAAACAAGAGATACAATTCTCTGAATCACTAGCAAACAGAGGAAATCACCCCAAAAAAACTTTTTATATAATTTATAGATCAAAATACAATTTAATAACATTTTTACAAAAAGAACAACCATGTCCATACAAGAGTGTTGATCACAAAAAAGTTTTGCTATACATGCCAATACAAATTTATATCCACTAAGATTTTGCAACTATCACAGAAAAACTTTTTATAAAAGAAACAATTTTATCCCTTCTTTTCAAAACTTTAGAATACCCAAACTCCAAAACTTCACACCTAACTTCTTGTCCAAATCAGATTCAACAAACAACACCTACATAATGACAACCAAGTTGGATGGCCCAAATCACTCTCCACCGTACCGCAGGGTTGGAATACCAACCCACCCTTGAGCTTGGGAGAATCTATCAAGAACTTGGGTTTCAACAAAACACACAAACATGGAGATTTACAAACACACAAAAAAAATTCCAATCCCAAATTTAAACCACTAAAGGCACTAAAATCAATTTAAATTCTTGATCACAGGGAAAGAGAGAGTGACCTCCTCTCTTGGGGAATAAATAGAAATAAACCTTCAAAACTTCATAACCCAACTGCAACTTCATTTATCATTCTTCCATAATAACCCAACTGTACAACATTATCACAAGGTCCTTTAGTTATATGCAAAAACCCAACTACGGAGATTTTTACAGCCCTTCAAAGTATGTCAACCCAACTACGGAAGCATCACAATCCTTCAAAATACAAAACCCAACTTCAGAAGGTGTTCCCCAAAGAGAGGTATGACACCTCTCTAGATCCCTTAACAACAATTTCCTCAAAACCCAACAATAAAACCAAAATCAACATAATCATTTAAAACATAAAGTTCAAGCTTTCAAATCCTACCTCTACCTTCCAAGTTAGGAGAGGTACAAAATCTAGATATGAGAAAGGAATTTACACAAGCAACGCAAACCAAAATGCAAACAACTTCAAAACTTCAAGCCACTTCCAACTTCTAGATTTTTTTTCCAAAAACCCTTTTTCGAAACCATTTCCATATGAAAAAAAGGAAAACTTTCCCTTTCAAAATCCCATTAAAAACAATTAAATTATCTTTTTCCCAAAACAAAAAGAATTTCTTTAAAGTGATAAATCTTCATCCACAACAATAAAGACAAAAAATAAATAAATAAACCAAAATGTTAAAATAAATAAAACTAAAAAAAAAATCGTATCATAACATTAAAATAGTTTATCAAAAATAATAATATTTTAAAATTAAAATATTTCCCCAAAATCAAAACCATGACAATTTAAAATCTAAAATTAAATTCAAGTCGCTCCAAAATAAAAGAATACTATTATTGAAAGTGACCAATTAAATTTTAAAATACACACTAACGTTGACTAAGCCTTATTCCTCTAGGCAGAATAGGCTTGGGTTAAATATTGGTTTGACACAACGAAAGTACTTGATAGTCTCTGTATCTTATAAGCCTTGGCCACCCCCTGCAAAACTCAATTTCAAACATTAGATTGTCTTGAAACATATATAGTCAAAGCAACAATTTAAATAAATAGGCATTTAACCATAATTGATCATTTCACAATTAAATAAAAACCATACAATTAACAACTTCATTTTCTTTCCTTTTTAAAATAAACATGTGCACCAATCTAACATAATATCATTTATTTGAACACCAATTAATCAAAACACCTTATCAATAATCATCTAATAACCAACATCTCACAGATACACAATCTCAACCACACACATTAACCAAATAATAGTTCAAACCACATGTTCCATAGTCCATATGACAATATCAAACCACAACCCAAAGAAACGAGTACACAAGTCTAAATTCATGAAACAAATAAAAGGTATATACAAAAGAAAAGGGTAGGCCTTACAATGTCATTCAAATCTCTATCATAGGGGCAACTAAAAGTATAGAGAGCTCCTTTATGCCACTAGATGGCCCACACATGTTGGTGGAATAATGTTTGTTTGTGAACAAACCAAGCGACCTTGAAAGAGACGTCCAACGTCTCTTTTTTAATGTATCAAACACTTTCCATGATATTGTTAAAAAATTCAAGATCATGTGCTATACTATGCTTGTTGTCAGAGGATTGGATGTTGAAAAACTTCAAGACACATTATCAACATTCTATGATATTTGTGCTAAACCAGAAGGCCTCAACACGTTTCTTAGGGAACTATTCTACGATCACCACTATGGAGATGGTGCTACTCCCTCTATCATCCATGCATATGAGACATACTTGCAAAATATGTGATCTACTATTATCTAGAACTATGTAACCCACCTATACCTATCTATGTAAATGATCTTTAAGATAAATAAAAAGACTAAGTTGTTTCAAATACTTGTTGTTTGTTTGCCCAAAAATACTTTGTCTTGCTTCGCAAACAAATCTAACAAATTGTTTACTTCCATTCATGGTATTATCAAAAGTTGGAGTTGTCAAACTCTTATACATGGTGTCTTTCTATCTTTTTTGTCTACGAACAATTAAGTGGGATCAAAAATATTGACTCCACCCAATGATAGCACAAAAAACATATATTTAATGGATTGGCTTACGACTCCCACTAACAACATTTTAAACAAAGGTTTATGCTCGATGCCTTCACAAAAGGGTTATAATGGGTTAAATATAATTTCTATCACTTTATGTTATAGTATAGTCTAAATTAGTATGCAATTTAGAAACTAATATAATTACTATCCACATTGACAATGTGACTGAACCTAAGCAAACTACAAATAGAATTTCCACCTCTCATGTACCACATATATAAGAAAAACACACCATGAGTTTCTAACACCCAAACAAAGAAACACAACCCACTCTCTCATTTACCATCACCAAAACACACCATGGAATTGGAACACTCAAACAAAAATCATAGTTCACCTCTCATTTTCCATTACAAAAACATGTTACAGAATTTAAAAACCTAATTAGGAAATAAACTACTTCTCATTCACCAAAATGATCATAGTAGGAATTAGAGAATAAATGTGCTCCATCATACATGTGCCCATTCCTTGCCTAACACATTCTCCATGCAATGCAAGCAGACAACATAAAAAATTGCTTGTAGTGTTAAGTGCAATGAAATGGTTGTCTTTTTTAAAACATTGGTGTCTTGCCAAAAGCAAGATGCAAAATCTGTAGCCTTGATAGATATATATGTGGATTCTTTTATCCATTCGGTCTTGCACAATACTCCTCATTTGCAAAAGAATTATCAATAGATGGTAAAAGTCAAAGCACAAGCTTGGCGGCCTAGGCTAGAGACAACTATAGAAAATCAATAGGGGTGCAAGTTCTTTGTATTCACATGAAAACATAGGACATGACTACCCCACAAGTGTTCAACGTATGGGTTGTTTTAAGTTTTAAAGTAAACAGTAGGGGTGTTGTTTATTATTAATCTTGTTTATCGTTAATAACAAACAACAAATCTATTGTTATTTTGTCATCAATGTATAGACTATTTATTATCCCAATATATAGTCCATGGCTTTACTTGTGTTTTCTTATTGCTTGAATCTTTCTTCTTGTTTTACATTCTACTACTTTAATATGGTTATATTAGGAGTCTTGGCACAAGATTTGAAAAATGTCACATCTAAAGTTATAATTAATTATAACTATGTATTATACTGAAAACTAATATTCAGACCTTGAAACTAGTTTCTTGTACGGACCATTTGTTGGATACATGAGACAATTGAGAGGCATGGGGTGAATTAGTTGTACATTAAAAACATTAAACCCTCATTAACTTTCAACCCTTAATTAGATTTGGCATGAATGTAAACAAATGAAACAACAACACATCAAATCACCATGCATAGTAGAACACTATATTTACATGGAAAAGCCAAGAAGGAAAAAACCACGGTGAGGATTAGCTCACAATATAAATGAATAGAAATGCCAAATATAATAGGCTCATTGCTAAAGGGCTCACTACCCAAAGGACTCACTATCCAAAAAGAAAGAAGGGCTCACTGCCAATGGTTCACTATTAGATTAGAAAGAAGAAAGAAGAAGACTGCTACAGAGAGAACTCCATCTCAGAGTAACAGGAGGATCCACCACAACAACTCTACACCATCTACAACCTTTAGCTCACTGCCTCTAGTAACTTCAGGTACACTGAAATGTAGACACCTTCTTCTCACTACTTCCAATAGCCTTCATCATTAAAGCTCGCACTCACAACACAACACTTGATCACATTTCACACCTCCACATGCCACAACTCTTCCCCAACAATTCACCTTGCATTTATACCATCTGTAACTTGAAAAACATCTTCAAGTCAGCTACAATGAAACATATGCACCTTAAATGTGCAAACACCAAGTAGGTCAGCACCAAACACCTATGTGGTGGAAAGAAGTGAAGGAGGACCACACCAAAGGTTAACCAGGACCCAAATCTACACCGACATGCTACACCATGCTTCCACAAGTAACAAAGCACACCCGCAATTAGTGTTAACGCCCTAGGTTGGCCAAACCTACATTAACACCCTTAAGAAATTAAGTTCACACTTCACCAAGTCTAGAAACAACTTGCGGACAACATAACAACATCTCACTACATTATGAAATATATCAATACCAACATAATATCCAACAACACTGTTGCAACCACATACAACTGACAAACACAACCATCATGTGTAACCAGTCAAACTGTGATAGACAACAACTCATGAATCCAACCTTGTGAAGCATCTGAACACGAACCACTCCAAGGGAAGATAGATACAGACAATATTAACACGTTTTCAAATCAAAAAGACAAGAAACCTCAATGCGTAGAAATGTGGAGCAATTCCATCTCTCCCATACAACCTACTTCACAGTCCACACACTGGTGAACACAACTTCTTCTGCCATACGATCTAGAACCTGAAACTTTGGATATAGCACCTTTGAACATCTTTGATCAACATATCTAAACCACACAAGAATAACTTCAAGATTGAAGAAATGTAGAGCACAATACAGAACATCTGTTTGTCACACTGTACACTCTTTATTCAAATTTTATCAAAAACACTTGGAAGCTAAGCACCAAAAACACTTTCTCAATATAATCACAACATCTGTAATACCTTCTTAGCATCTCAACCATACTAGAGGTTGTCATCCACAAGCACTTACTTATCACAACTACATGAGAGGTTGACATCAATGACAACACTAATGACAACATAGTGCAACACTTACCAACAATATTCCCCTTTGTCATTGATGGCAACACCTGGTGAAAAAACATCAACAACAAAAGCAACTCATTTTCTTCTACTCTCAAGCACCACTCCCCCTTACTTGAGCATCCTTTTCTCTTACACTTTCTCTCTCTCTCCTTGCTCCATGGTATAACCAACATCTCTCCCTTATCAAACTTCTATCTCTCTTGCACTATGGTTTTTCAACCAACTCTCTCCCAACTTGTATCTTTCCCTCTTTGATATCAATGGCAAAGGGCAATATCTGCAATCAACTCTTTTTCCTTCTTCTCTCCCCCTTTGACAACATCAACAAAGGGCAACACTTACCAACTCATCTCTTTCCACACAAATGACAATACTTGCTCTCCTTGACTACACCAACCAAAAACCACTACCTGCTCCCCCTAAGAGGTAGCCTTCATCAATCCAAAACAAGGAATGAATCTTGAATTGCTTCATTGGACTAATGCATAATCTTATGCATCTAGTTGAAAGGAGGGGTACTAACCCCTAACTTCTATCAGAGATACTCAAATGTATATATTGGAAGAGCCTTTATGAAAATATCTACAACTTAGTCTTTTGTAGGCACATACTCTAGCTTCACTTCATTCTCTGCAACCTTCTCTCTTAGAAAGTGGTACCGAATTAAGATATAGTTTGACCTTAAATGCATTACCAAATTCTTTGAGATGTTAATAGCACTTGTATTATCACACAAAATAGAAATAGGTTCATCATATGATACTCTGATATCCTTCAATGTCTGTTTCATCCACAACACCTGTGTGTAGCAAGATGCTGTAGCAATATATTTTGCCTCTGTAGTAGATAATGATATAAAATCCTACTTTTTGCTTAGCCAAGAAAACAATCTATTTCCAAGAAAGAAAGCACCTTCACTTGTACTTTTTATGTTATCCACACAACCTTCCCAATATGCATCAGTATAAGCATTCAAAGAGAAATTACTATCCTTTGGATACCATAGGTCATAGTTTGAAGTGCCCTACAAATATCTAAATATCCTCTTGACTGCTGCCACATGTGATTCTCTAAGATCTTGAAATCTAGCCACAAGACAAACTGCATGCATGATATCTGGTCTAGTAGTAGTTAGGTATAGCAATCCACCAATCATTGATCTATACTTGCTCTGATCTGTCTTAGGAGATTCATCGTTCTTTCTTTAAAACTTACAACCAATAATCATGGGAGTACATACTAGTTTAAAGTCTTCCATTCCAAACTTCAACATTTCCTTGACATATTTTGATTGTGAAATGAATATACTTTGTTCTGTCTGACTTATTTTTAGCTCAAGGAAGAAATTCATCTCCCTAAACATTGACATCTCAAACTCATTATGCATCTCTTCTACAAATTTCTTACACATTGCCTCATTTCCTCCAAAGATTATGTCGTCAACATACACAACCATAATCAAAATTTGATCTCTCTCAACTTTGAAGAGAAGATTGCTATCTATGGTACCTTTATTGAATCCATGTTGCAACAAGTACCTATCCAATCTTGCATACCAAGCTCTAGGAGCCTGTTTGAGTCCATACAATGTCTTCTTCAATCTGTAGACCATATTAGGATCATCTTATAATTGAAATCCTTTTGGTTTTTCAATGTATACCTCTTCTTCCAACTCTCCATTCAAGAATTCAAACTTCACATCCACCTAATAAACTTGGAAGTTCTTGTGTGCTACAAAGGCCAAAAACATTCTAATGACCTCCATTCTTGCCACTAGAGAAAATTTTTCCTCATAATCTATTCCTTCCACTTGTGAGTAGCCCTTACACACAAGCCTAGCCTTATTTCTAACAACTTCTCCATTATCATTCAATTTGTTCCGGAACACCTGTTTAGTTCCTATCACATTCTTATTTGTTGGTCTTAAGACTAGTTCCCAAGTCTGATTCTTCTCAATCTACATCAACTCTTCTTGCATAGCTTTGACCCAATATTCATCTTTGCATACTTCAATCACTGTCTTAGGTTCTACTTTAAAAAGTAATCACAAATTTATATGTTCTTTTGTCATAGAAACTTTTCTTCTAGTCAATACACCTTTGTTCTTATCTCCAATGATTTGATCCTCAGAATGTTTCTTCTGCACATACTTAGGAGTCTTAGGATTCCTTTTCAGAGCTTCTTCTTCTTCAATTTACATCTCCTTTTCCATTTCTTCTTCTTTTTCTTCTTCTCTACAAGAGGACTCAACAAATTCATATCCTTCTATCAGCACTGAACTTTGATGTGGTTCTTCATCCACTTTGACAATTGCACTTTCAACTATCTTCTTTAGCCTCTTGTTGTAGCAACTGTAAGCCTTTCTCTTTGTAGAATATCTAAAGAAGATTCCTTCATTTGATATTGCATCAAACTTTCACAAGTTTTCTTCATCTCTCCTAATATAACATTTACTTACAAACACTTTGAAATATTTAATAGTAGAAGTTCTTCCATACCATAGCTCATAGGGAGTCTTTGAATTGTTTACTCTTGCTTACACTTTGTTTAGTATGTAAACTGCAGTGTCAATAACTTCTCTCTAATAGACATCTGGTAGATTTGCTTCTTTCATCATTGTCCTTGCTACTTCATGAATTATCATATTCTTCCTTTCCACAACTCCATTCTACAGAGAAGTCCTAGGAGCTAGCAAATGCATTTTTATTCCATGATCTTCACAAAAATTGTTAAAATCGTTGAAGGTGAACTCACCACCTCTGTCAGACTTCAAGAACTTGATTTTCACATCTGTTTCATTCTCAACTATAGATTTAAATTCTTTAAACTTATTTAAAGCTTCTGATTTTTCTTTGAGAAAGGTTACCCAAGTCATTCTAGAGTATTCATCAATTAATAACATGAAATACATGTCACCTTGAAAGCTTCCTATTCTTGTGGGTCCACATAAGTATGTATGCACCAACTCCAAAGGTTCTATGGTAGAGCATTCTTTGGTTTTGAGCCTCTTTCTTGTTTGCTTCTCAACTTGACATTCCTTGCAAATTGTATTGATGGGCTTTATAATTCTTTGCAGATCTCTCATAGCTTGAGTAGAATTGATCCTCACTAGGCTATTAAAATTGATGTGACACATTCTTCTATGATATAGCCAACTATCATTGATTTGAATGATAAAGCACTTATCATTAGCAACTTTGAGCTGATAAACATTTCACTCTATCCTTGTTCCTGTAGCAATCAGAGTTCCAAAGTTTTCTTTTCTAATCTCACAACCATCATCCTGAAACACAAGGTTATATCCTTTGCTACATATTTGTCCTACACTTATAAGATTATGTTGAAGATCCTTGACATAAAGAACATCATCTATTTTATGCTTGTTATTAAAATTAATTGAACCTTTTCCACAGATCTGAGCAGATGTATCACCTCCAAACTTAACAAGACCACCTTCAAACTTCTCAAGTTTAACAAACTTACTCTTATTACCTATCATATGAGTTGAGCATCCGCTATCAATTATCTAGTAGTTTTTCTCCTCTCTTGCATGAAAATTAGTCACCATAGTTCCTTTGATATTGAGACCTATTTTCAGAGCAGTTTCCTTCATACATCTTTTAGAGTCAGTAGAATTAGTTCCAACATTCAAAGCCATGAACAAGCATTCATCACTTTCATCATCCAGGTAGTCAGACTCATCATCAGTTATGCTAGCATCTTCTCTACCATAATAACTTCTCTTGACATATTTACCTTATTTATCCTTGTATTTGTCATTTGGTACTTTTTCTGGATGTTTTGAAGCATAATGACCTATCTTTCCATAGTTAAAACATTTGAAAGGTAAATTACCTTTATATTTTCTTGTGCCCTTATTCAATCTTCTTACAAAATTTTCTTCCACTTCATCAAGATCATCCAGATCTGATTCATCATTCTTTTATGTCTTTCTAACCTTAAAAAAAGTCTCTTTTCTTGAATTATCTTGACCAAACTCTCTTAATTAAAAAGTAGTTAAAGCACCAAACAATTGATCCCTAGTATATTGATCCAAATTTTGAGCCTCTTCAATAGCAAAAACTTTAGCAATACAAGATTTAGGAAGAGCTCTTAGTACCTTCTTTACCACTTCATTTTCCTCCAACTTTCCACTAAGGCCATTGATGGAATTGACAACTTCATCCACTCTATGCATGTAACTTGCAATATCTTCATCCTCTGACATCCTTAGGGTTTCAAACTCAATCTTCAAATTTTGTATCTTTGCTTGCTTGACCTTGACATCTACTTCATAGATACTTTCCATCTTCTGCCAGATCTCTTGAGCAGTTTTGTAGCTCATTACCTTCACAAGTTCTAAATCAGAAAGACCACTTAGAAGAGCATTCCTAGCCTTGCCATTGTTCTCATAGACCTTGATCTCATCATCGCTTGTCAAACCACTAGTAGGCATAGTATATCCATTTTCAACTAACTTCCATACACCAAACCCTAATGAGACAATAAAGCCTTCCATCTTGACCTTCTAGAATGCATAATTCATTCCATCAAACAAAGGAGCCTTGACACTTTCCTGTGTGCCATCTGGATCTACCTCAAGTGGTTAAGCTTCTTCCAAGGAACCTTACTCTAATACCAATTGTTGGACACACAGGACAATTGAGGGGGGTAAATCAGTTGTACATTAAAAATATCAAACCCTCATTAACTTTCAACCCTTAATCAAATTTGGAATGAATGTAAACAAATGTGACAACAAAAATCAAAACACCATGCATAGTAGAACACCAGATTTAGGTGGAAAACCCAAGAAGGGAAAAACCACGGTGAGGATTAGCTCACAATATAAATGAATAACAACATTGAATACAATAGGCTCACGACTGTAGGGCTCACTACGCAAAGGACTCACTATCCAAAAGAAAGGACTCACTTCGAGATGAGAAAGAAGAAAGAAGAAGATTGCTATAGAGAGAACTCCATCTCAGAGTAACAAGAGGATCCACCACAACAACTCTACACCCACCAGTAACCTTCAGTTCACTACCTCCAGTAACTTCAAGTACACTGAAATGTAGAAACCTTCTTCTCACTACTTCTGGTAGCCTTAATTGTTAAAGCTCACACTCACAACACAACACTTGATCACATTTTTCACCTCCACACACCACACCTCTTTCCCAACAATTCACCTTGCATTTATACCATCCACAACTTGAAAACATCTTCAAGTCCTCAACAATGAAACGTATGCACCTCAAACGTACAAACACCAAGTAGGTCAGCACCAAATAGCTATGCAGTGGAAAGAAGTGAAGGAGGACCACACCAAGGATTAACCAAGACCCAAATATACACTGACATGCTACACCATGCTTCCACAAGTAAGAAAGCACATCCATAATTAGTGTTAACACCCCAGGTTGGCCAAACCTGCATTAACACCCTTAAGCAATTAAGTTCACGCTTCACTAGGTTTAGAAACAACTCACGAACCACATAACAACATCACACTACATTCTAGAATATCCCAATACCAACATAATATTCAACAACACTGTCGCAACCACATACAACTAACAAACACAACCATCTTGTGTAACCAGTCAAACTGCCACAGACAACAACTCATGAATCCAACCTTGTGGAGCATCTAAACACAAACCACTCCAAGGGAAGATAGATACAGAAAATATTAGTACATTCCTAAATCTGCAAGACAAGAAACCTCAATGCAGAGAAATGTGGAGCAATTCCATCTCTCCCATACAACCTGCTTCATAGTCCATACATTGTGAACACAACTTTTTTTATTGTACGATTGAAAACCTGAAACTCTAGATATAGCACCTCTAAACATCTCTGATCAACATATCCAAACTACACAAGCATAAATTCAAGACTGAAGAAATGTGGAGCACAATACAGAACACATGTCTATCACACTGTACACTCTTTATTCAAATTTTCTCAAAATCACATGGAAGTTGTTATGTTGGAAAAAGTATCCTTGGGGGTTTTTTCCTCTTAAGGTTTAGCTCTCAGGCCTTTAGAATGCATTTAGAGAATCTTGCATGATTTTGATGACTCCTGATGAGAAAACCCTAAAGTTTCATGGCAATTGGGACTCAGGGGATGCACTTAACATAAATCCTACCTGAAATAGGGGGGATGACTTGGGCGCCCGCACTCTAGTCTGTCCTATTTTAGGTTAGGACCTATTTCAAAGTGTCAGTTTGTGGCCATTATTTAGATCCCAACAAAAACTATGACACTGGACTAGGGCACCCGCTCATTAGTCCCTGACTTTTCCACACACCGAACTTTGAAATCTGGTACGCATTTGATTCTCATTTGATATCTTTGTGTGTGATCATTTTCCGTAATTTCTCTGTTTGTTTACAATTTCATGAAATTAGGGTTTTAAGCATAATTGGGCTTAATTGAACAACAAAATCATACAATTCCAATCTTCCCCTATGTTCCAAGTGATAGGAGATTTGTAGCAGAGTTCTCTACTTGGTTGAATGTTCTTGAATGTTTAATGGTGAAAGGAGGATCAACACAAACTATTAAAACCAACCCTCTTCATTTTTCACACTTAAACATTTTGGTGAACCCATGTTTTTAGACTATTTGCACCTTGCTAAGTGTTGTACTTTAGATTTACATTCATTTCATTGATCATCTTATTGCATTTAAAATATTACAAAAAAAATTGAAAAATTTGAAAAAATTAGCATTTTTAGCTTGCATTTTCAAATAATTAGAATTAGTTGGCATTTAATTTCAATAAATTTATGCCATTATCATCAAATCCGATTTAAAATAAAGAAATTTTTCATTCATCATTCATTCACATTGCATTTTCATGTTTAATTTAATAAAAATTGTTTGAAATTGTACATGTTTCCATATAACCTAGTTTTGCATTAGCTAGGGTTTGTAGTCAAAATCTTGTTTCAAATTTTAATACCCTTTTAAAAAATTCATAAGGACTGATTTCTAACTGTAGGATTTCATCATAGTGGTTTTCTTCCAAAAATTTCATGCCTAGGGTTTAAAAACCTTGCTTTTTCACTAGATTTTGGCCTTATCATTTCTCTAGATTTGCATCATAGACGTGTTGTAAAGGATTTTTATGAACTAATTAACTATTATCAGGGTTATTATTGGTTCCCCTCATAAAATTCTTTACAACACCCTTTTAATTGGGCCTTTGTATTTAGATTTGGTGAAAAATTGCATATTTTGGCTATATTTTCCCTAGGGCTTGACTTAGATTTGTACTCCAAGCCTGTTTGTGATGGATTTTATGGCTTTAGGTGACTGATATTACTGTCGTAATCTTCTACACCTCTTAAAATTCTTTACAACACCCTTTCCATTGGGTCTTTACATTGAAAATTTGTGAAAAATTGCATATTTTAGTGTAGTTTCACTAGGTTTTGACTTAAAGTACTCTAGGTTTTTTTCTCAACAGGTAAGTATTTTTATTGCTTAACTGAGTTCATCTCCATGAGTAGCAACAAAAAATAATATTGTGATAGCACTTCTCCTATATCTACTACATGTGATGATGACATAAACTTGTCCTCTGGTCATTCTTTCAAAAATGTTTCTTCCCATGAGAATATACTAGTACAAGACAATGAAATCACTGATACCTTCCCAACAATAGGAGAAACACAACTTTTGCAAGACATCATGCCTCCTACAGCTACAATAGAACAATATTTCCTAATGTTGGGGATCCTATTGATGTGATGACACATGTAACTGATGAGCAAATAAACAAACTTGACAATGAACTAGCTGAATTTCAAGCATTTATAGAAAATGAAAGGATAGTGGACCAAGCTATACCTATTATTCATAACATAAGAGAGTTACTAAAAGAAGCATACGATGGTGTTAATTTTATTCAAGGTTTAACCCATATAATATAATTGTTACCAAAATTTCACTTACAGCTCAATTTGGTAGAGCTAAAACAGTTGATTACATCAAAGGTGAAAGGTACTCTAACAAATTTCTGCTATGGCTTAACCATTTAATATGAATGCTTTCAAATGGAATTTAGTTGTTATTATGCAATGTTTTACAACAGCAATAAATTATACAAATTGCATGATATTGTTGTCTTTCATTCATTTTGTAATGAAAAATGTATACAAAGTTGTTTCATACATTGAGATCAAAAGAATGCTTAAAATGTCCCACACAAGCTATGGGAATGACTAAACTGAGCTAATGCAACATGGAAAGTAAATTATACATCTAAAGATAAAATAAGGGAAAAGCATATGAAAAGAGATCATATCCTTCATTGCCTTAATGGTTGATTTTAGTGATTGGTCCTCTTATCTTCAACTCCTCTCGTTCCTGATCTTCAGATATACCTGTAGATGATTGAAAATTTGGTTAGAGCTCGGGACATGAAATCTCAGCATATGTGTCATCAATAGACATATAACCTACATCTATGATGCATTAGATCAGTTGAGCCATTACCAGATTTATGCAAGAAGACCCAAAAATCATATCATCAAATGAAGGTCAAATCATCAAGAAGAGCATTGAACTTTACTAATTTATTTAACTTGTTTGCCCATTGCGCAGGTACAGGTTCATCTTTCATTTCATATTCCATCTTTTGACATTTTAGCATGTGGTGAAAATTAGGCTCCCACAAGGGTTGAGCTCAGCATGCTTCCATTAAGTCTTAAGAGGGATATGGATAAGTGAGAAACATGGTTTAGCTTTTCAAATAAAAGCATAATCTGATTGAAAATCAATTCATAAGGTAACAATTGTTGGAATCCGCCAGACAACTGAGAGGGAGGGTGAATCAATTGTCACAAAAAATCAAACACTTCTGCACTTAAACATTAATCACTTATCCACACTTATTATAATTAAACAAAGAATGCATGAAATTGGAAGCTCAAACACAGATGCAACATTAAACACAAGAGACACCAGATTTTTACGTGGAAAACCCCAAGGTGGGGAAAAACCATGGAGAGGATTAGCTCTCAAAATATATTGCAATCTTTACAAAATGATGTTCAGGCTTGGTCACTCCACAGGCCCAAAACATACTAGCTCATTGCCATGAAGTATATCTAGGTCTACCAGGCTCACTGCCTCAACCCTAAACCTACAAAGATTACAATAAGGGATATTAAACCCTACTGGCATCTCATTGCTAGGCTCACTCCCAAAGACACCATCTTCTTCATGCCTAAGATTAATACATTGAAATACAATAGTTCATCTACCTCTGCTTTGCTCTGCCTCCTCTCTGCTCTGCCTCTGCACCTCTTTCCTTATCTTCCCATCTTCGCATGAGGACTACTTTTTCACAACTCAAATACAAGTATTTATACACTTCATCAACCTTGGAATGATCATCAAGGTCGGCATTACAATCATCAACCATTGGAGCAATCTCCAAGGTCGGCATTACAAGCATTTACAAAATAGGTCTTGACCTATTACAACATTATGCAAAGAAAATGAAGTAAAGATGTATGTGGATCATGCCACACCTTAGCTGGGACTCAAACATGATCTTCCATGCTTTAACACACTTCCATGATCTTCAAGGGATCTCCGTAATTACTGGAATTAACCAAGTCAGCTAAGACTGGTTACATGCTATATTATCTGTGAACAATCTTCAAATACGATCTCAATTCCTTAATGTAGACCAATGTGAAGATAGGAACATGATTAGGTGACATCCACAAGCACATTATAATCATCAGAAGCAACTATATGAACCTTAACCACTTTAGCCATAGGAATCTTCTTATCGGAACACATGAACTTCACTATCTTCAACTGTCATAAAAGAAAGATAGCTTGTGGACCACCAAAACATGAACCACTTCAATTGTAGGCACTTATCATCATCCCAGACTTCCCTCTAGAACTACAGAGAAAAATACTTTATTGCGGAGAAAAACACTTTCTCCCTATCACCAGAGAATAATCAAAAGGAGCAAGCTTTACTCTGGTGAATGCAACTTTCTCACAACTTCACACCAGAGGCTCAAACTTAGGACTTAGCATCTTTAGACATCCCTTTGAACAACTTCCAATACATGAACCTAAATCCATAAGCAGAAGGGAATGTGGAGCAATCTACTAGACTGTTCTTTGGCATACAACTCATTGTCTATATTGCACCTCACTGTAACTCACAAGTTTCTTCCAGAGAGGCCAATTTTCTCAATATCCTCAACATACAAGGCTTCTAAGCAACTAATAGAATAAGACATAGTTGACACCAATGACAACAAAGATATGTTGACATCAATGACAACACCAATTAGGCACATACTTGCAACAACTGTAACATTATCCATTCATAGCAGCCATACAGTCATACCTGAAGAGTGCAGCATACACAGTCCACATAGGCTAAGACAATCATGAGGTAAAGTTATCATAAAGGTTGCACAGTCTACAAGGGAGCAGCCAATAGCTATGCTCTTTATACAAAGGAACCATCAAACTATACTTGTTGTTCTACATCTCATCAGAAAAGTACAAGAAGTGAATGAAGTACAGATGAAGGCAATGGGAATGACTATAGCTTTCAGTATTGGTGGTGCTTACAACCACAGTCAACACATGAAGAGAAGTCACCACCCTAAACTAATGACTAGGGTGCCACTATGAAAAGAATCCTCTCATTTCTCAGATGTACCTCCTATTTCAAGCCTTCAGTGTGTGCTTAGAGTGGTGACTTCCTTCATGTGGTGGATATAACTAATAAACACCAAAATATGATAGCCACAATGGGCCGCACATAGTCAAAGACCATAGTCACATTGAGAATTCAGTCAACTACAATAAATATCATTTACCCATGATAAGGTCATGATACCAAGATTATTGAGCAGCATTCAATAGTGAGGGATTTTTATGCAAGAAAGCAAGTGATATGTAGTAAGATAAAGGGACAGTTATAAATGTTAAAGATAGCATAGTCATAGGTACACATTATAAGAGCTCTATGCATTAGGATAGCTATGAACAGTAAAGCACAGTGATCATAATGATCAAACCAACCAAATTCCCAAGAGCCAAATACAATGCAGGTACATCCATTGATGATCGTACTAGGCTCATGAATACAATCATCAATGAATGTACATGCAAAAGATCATATACACTACAAAGCATCAAAAAGGGAAGTCTTATATAGAAGTGATGACAGCATGCACACTTAATACATATAAGGAGACAACATCATATCAAGATGACTAGGGACAATGAGATAGGGACAGCAATCAATCATTGCAAGTAATGAATAGCTACAACAGTACTAATGATGAGGGCAGAACCTTCAAGCAGTAAGAGCTTGTCCAGAGCTTTCAACAATTCCAAGGAGATTAATGCAGCAGAGATCATGCAGAGGGCAGTTATAACAGTTGAAAGAGACCAAGGAATATCAAATTTATAGTAGTCATAGTATAGCATGAAGATATCTAATGCAACTTCCATAACAGCATTAACATGAGGCAGCAAACTCAATACATAGTGGACAGTGCATTATACATAGTGACCTTTGTAATGTCATAGTCCAAGATAACAGTCCTCAAATATTGACAAGGAGACAGTCATATAATGGATTGTGAAATGTTCAAATGGCATCCTAGATCATGTCAGGAGGGACAGTGAAAATCCTAGAAGGTTGTAGCAGGCCAATTTTGAGAGGTCAAACACACATAACTTCAAAAGAGGACTATGTAAATGGAGTTCAAGAGACAATACTTCTCCCTATACATGAGGACTATCAACAAAATAATTCAAAGAAGACAATCCTTTCAATGATATTCAAGGAACTTGCTACAACAAGGAAGGTAGATATTTAGTCAAAGAGCAGGCCAAGAGAAAAGAAAAGCAATATATTCCATAATGGTATGAGGATAGCCCTATATCCAAGGCAAGATAGTAGCATATTTGCTAAACTAGACAATCATTCATGGGAAATACAAGGCCACTATCATAACAACCTCTCAAACCATTTTCAACCAGAGGCAAAGGACACAAACCATGTGTTGAAGGTAGTTATAAGGTGAAAGGTGCCTCTTTGTGAACACAGTCAAAGGTGGGATATAGTAGATGGAACAGATGCAAAATGATAATGCATAATCATTGACCACTACACAGTGCTAAAGGTGCATCAAGCAAAGCCATGATTACAAGCATAGTGAGAAGGATGATTCAACAGAAGATGGTCAAGAAATATACAGATATGACCTTCAGCATGCCATTTTCCATAAGGTAGAAGTCATGAGTGGAGGATTTCATTCACAAAACCCTAGCTAGGGTAATAGTTCTCATCTTTGCAGTAGGGCATTTTCCACATAAGCATACTTATTCTTGTAGCAATCAAGTGTGTCGAGTGCAAAGGTATTTTAGAGAGTTTCTCATTTTTATGGGAGTTTAATGTCATGTGAGAAATGATGTATTTCAAGTACAAAACCCTAGCTAGGGTTAACCACAGAGAGGACCATCTTTTCTCAAAGAAAACCCAAGCAAATATCATTTATGTCATGAGCAAAGGAGCAATAATGGAGAAAATAAATGAAGTCTTAGTGTTTCATTCATATCTACAAGAGATACAATGAGGATAACCTATGTTTTAACTCATTCTAGAGCTTTCAAATCAAATCTTCAAGCATAATATGCAGGAAATTGCCTAAATAGTAGAGTAATGAAGCAAAAAACATAGAAGAGCATCAAATACCACCAGGTGAGTGAAGTTACATGTTGTAGAGAGTTGTAGAAGACCAAATATCTGCATGAGAATCTCTCAGACAGCTTGAGAATGTATGAAAAGCTAGGTTGAAACCCTAGCATGGCAGTGCCATAGAGTCTCCTCACAAACTTGAGAAGTGCATAATGAGCCCGATTAAGGCAAGCTTTTGCTTTTGGATGTGCATGCATGAGTTCCAATGGTGTTTCGACCCCTTTGTGGTGTTTTTTCCACATTTTTATCAAAAAATCAAACTCCAAGCTAATGTTGGCCGTGGTCAAATCTCTAAATCATGAAACTTAGTGTTTAAGTAAGGAGAGCCTGTGAGGGCTGTTATATTCATTTTGATTTTCTTAAGGTTTTGTCAAAAGCATGAAGTCAACAAAAAGTAATAATGCAAAAGGGGTAATACATGTGATGGCATGGGAGATATAAGGATTGTTTTTTTTAAATCACATCTATCATTATCTGCAAATGTGGCTTTTGAGGGCAAGGTGGGCTCTTTGACCTTATTACATGCCTTAGTCAAATATTGGAAATTTTGAGACTGTATTATCACATAGATGCATGATGAAGACATGAAGGTCAAAGGGAGTCATAAGGTGTTTATGTATTTGTTTTTTTATTGACCAAGGGTGAAATGGTGAAATTGAAAAAATGTAAATTTCCCCTTCAGTTTTCATGAGATGAAATAAAATAAATAATGTAAAAAAATAATAAAGTAGTTTATAAATTACTTTATTATTTGTCATAAAAATGCAAAAGATTGAGCAAATCCATGACACCTAGTAAAGTAATTCATCAGTGATTACTTTATTATTTGTTCAAATTGATTAACTTCATGTCAAATCATGCAAAATTAGAGGAGAAGAGTTGAACTGGAGAGTTTGGTCCTGATTTTCAATTATCTCATGTGGTTTCAAGGTCAACTTTGGTCAAACTGATTGTGACAGTGAGTTTGAGCCTATTTTTGCTCAAATTACATCAGTTTTGACCCCTCTTTTTAGGGCTTTTCATCTTTGCTCATGGGAGAGAGTTTAGGAAATATTTTGATGATGAGTTGACTTCAGTTCACTCAACCTCACCCTTTGGAGATATCTTTTGTATATAGGAGAAAAAACTTATGCTTTTTCTCAGTTCTTGCATTTTGATCTCTTGTGTATTGCAGAGAGAAAAAGAGAGTTTTGTAACTCATTTTACATATTTATATAGTGCAGCAGGTTATAGGTTATCATTTTGGTCATTTGTGCAAAGATTCCTTCATTTTAAATAAGATCAAGTATTTACCTTCTCAATTGTGTTGTTTTTATGAATGATTGGATGAAAGTTTATTGTGTTTTAGTATTAAGACCTTTAAGTCTTTGTCTCATTTATACTTGCATGCTTTCAAAGAAGTGAATAATCATAGGTCTTAGGTTGTGCAATCAAATAATTATTTCTTGCAAGTTGTGAAAACCTAGCTTTTCCTTCAAGGGATAGAATCTTCAAGCCTTCCTTTGAATTATTTTTGTGGTCATATTGCCACATTGATCTGTGTGGATAGATATTCTGAAAGTAGTTGTGAATCAGAAATGCATTTTTTTTTCATCATTTAGGTGCATCACCATACTTTTAAATTTAGTTTTAGTACATCCATTAGAGAGCTTACTATCCCTTTTCCTACAAAATCATTAATTCACTAGAAAATCATAAGGGAACCAGCCCATAATCTAGAGGTTTACTTTCATCATAGGGTACCCACAACCTGAAAGTATTCCAATGTTACACAAGATTGATGAGCTTTCCAACTTTGCATCATGGGTGCAATCCCAGTTGATAAAGTTTTTGGCACGCTCGATGGGACCGATTGGACTGTGTCAGTCTAAAAGTGTATTCATATATCACTAATATTTGGTGTGTGTGTTAGTGATCTCAGCCTTTGGAGGCAAGAAATCAACATACCTGGCAACTCTGAATGGC
Source organism: Cunninghamia lanceolata (assembly GCA_027924645.1). NCBI lineage: Eukaryota > Viridiplantae > Streptophyta > Pinopsida > Cupressales > Cupressaceae > Cunninghamia > Cunninghamia lanceolata. The sequence continues at coordinate 2,362,411 of BSBN01000619.1, read as the reverse complement.
ATTTCTACTAGTTTCAGTATGATCAGGTGGTGGTTTATTTCAAATAATTCTGAGTTTTTCTTGTTTTCAGCTTTTGAATGACTAAGAATGTCTATGTTTCATGGGAATATGTTATATCATCCATCATATCATGAAAATGTTGCTAATCCACCATCTTATTAGCTATATCAAATCAACCATGGTGTTGGTTTTAGTCCAAATTTCATGACTTTTCAAGAAAACTAGCATGCCCATTATGATTGCCACCCACCCACCCCTGCTTAGATTCCATATCAGCCTATATTTGTTCAAAATTAGCCCCAAGAAACCCATTTTTCAAACCAGCATGGCTATTAGCCCAATCTAACTCCAAACTTTCAAGACATGAGTTTCAAGGATATAAGATTGTACTTTGAAAGGCAGTTGAGTGAGATTAAAGAAAATCAAGGGTATGAAGGAGATCAAGAATATGATTTCCAGTGGCAAGAGTTGGCTTATCAGGCCTACCTTCATGAGCAGGAGTTGGAGACACAAAGGATATAGTTTAAAGAAAAGCTTGAGAGGGAGTTGGCTGCAAAAGAAGAGCATATGAAGTTTTTGTTTGCTCAAACACAAAAGCATGAGATCCAAACAGCACTTTTCAATCCAAATTAGCCCTTTCAGGAGGAGATTCGTAATTATAAATTCCCAAGTTTTAAAGAAAATGAACCTCTTAACCCTCCTATAGTTGAGATTCCAAGTTTCAGGCAAGATAAAGTTCTTGACTCTTTAAATCAGCCTCTTAAGATTGAAATTCCAAGTTTCACAAGCCTTCATCCTTTGCAAGTTGAGGAAAGTAATCAAGCACAACCTAGTGTAGTTACAGAGTAGCCCATTGATCAGGATAGCTCACTCATTATGGAGAAGATTAGAAATATAAATCCACTACATTTAGCTATAGAGTATTACCGATTAGAGAAGCAAAAGATTGAATAGGAGAAGACCTTTCAAGAGGAATCTTTTAATGTTTTAGCTAATGATCTTCCTGGTTTTGTTGAAAATGATGAAGAAGGTGTGTTTTTTATCATGTCAACAGCACTTTCAGAGTAGCAAGAAGACATCAAACAATCTGATGAGTTGCCGGTTGAAACTAGTCAATCAAATAATGGAGCATTGGATCAGGTAGAGGAGTACAAAGGTGAACCTTGTGTGGAGTCTAGAAGGTTTGATGAGAGCTGCCATGAGGTAAAAACAATCCTCTTTTATCAAAAATCTAAGAAGAATGTGATGAAGATTCATTTTGGAATGATCTTGAGTCCTTTGTGTCAAACTTAGATGGTAAACAAGATCAGGTTGAACATATTTTTGTGAAGGAAATAGAGGTTGAATCTTAGGAGCTAGCTAATTTATTTGATGAACTTCCTAAATTTGTAGATGAGAATCAAGATAACACATGCATACTAACATCAGTGCCTAGTTTTGAGCAACAGAGTGATGAAACTTGTCTAGATTTGGTATAAGATTATGAGTTTGATGACAACATTTTCTCTAGTATCATAGAATATTTTTGCTCTAACATTGATTATAATTTGATGCCATGTGAACCAGCAGTATGTGATCAATCTATTCAGATGAAAGAAGTACTCATTTCTTCGTTACTTGATGATAGATCAACATCTCCTTCAGATCAGGTTAGAATTGTGATAGAAGATGAAACAACAAACAATCAACAAGAAACCAGCAATAAGAGTACAAATTTCATCCTTTCAAGAGGATGCTCAATCAGAGATTTAGCCAAGAGGGATACCAACAAGGTTCCACAAATCTTGCCTGCACCTGAACATGAAGTTGTGACAGAAGGGCAACGGGTTCATCTTTCTTATATATCTTAGAGCAGCAACATGTCTAATGATTATAATGAGGTAGGTGGACTTGTTCTTATTTTCCTAGAGATATTGCAGCAGTTGATCAATTTGTTTGGATTTCTCCATATCTCTTTGGCTACTCATAAGCATCTGAAGCATTGTAAATTATTGAGGAAGGAAAGTTATTTTGTAGAACTAGTAAATAGTTATGTCTAAACACTACCACTGCTGGTTAGTGTAGAGTAGAGTAGAATTTTCAGTTCAGTTTTTGTTTTCCATAAGTGCAAATGCACATGTTTGCTAGTTCTATCCTAAACAGAGCCATGTTAGTTGTTTTCAATTTTAATTTTGTTGCTATACAGTTCCTGTCAGCTGAGTTACAAAATTTTTCTAAGCTCAAGGACAAAGAATTGACTCCTATGCCCAATGGATTACTTAGGCTACTGATCCAATATGCTTAGCAGGTGAGCATTTAATGGAAATTTGCAAAAATGTTACCAAAATTTCACTTACAACTCAATTTGGTAGAGCTGAAACAATTGATTACATCAAAGGTGAAAGGTACTCTAACAAATTTCTGCTAAGGCTTAACCATTGCATATGAATTCTTTCAAATGGAATTCAGTTGTTATTATGCAGTGTTTTACAATAGAAATAATTATACAAATTGCATGATATTGTTGTCTTTCATTCATTTTGTAATGAAAAATGTATACAAAGTTGTTGTTTCATACATTGAGATAAAAAGAATGTTTAAAATGTCCCAAACAAGCTGTGGGAATGACTAAACTGAGCTAATGCAACATGGAAATCAAATTATACATCTGAAGATAAAATGAGGGAAAAGCATATGAAAAGAGACCATATCCTTCATTGCCTTAATGGTTGATTTTGGTGATTGGTCCTCTTATCTTCAACTCCTCTCATTCCCAATCTTTAGATGTACATGCAGATGATTGAAAATTTGGTTAGAGCTCAAAACATGAAATCTCATCATATGTGTCATCAACAGACATATAACCTACATCTATGATGCATTAGATCAGTTGAGCCATTACCAGATTTATGCAAGAAGACCCAAAAATCGTATCATCAAATGAATCAAATCATCAAGAAGAGAACTAAACTTTACTATTTTATTTACCTTGTTTGCTCATTGTGCAGGTATAGGTTCATCTTTCATTTCATATTGCATCTTTTGACATTTTAGCATGTGTTGAAAATTGGGCTCCCACAAGGGTTGAGCTCAGCATGCTACCCTTAAGTCTTAAGAGGGATATGGATAAGTGAGAAACATGGTTTAACTTTTCAAATAAAAGCATATTCTGATTGAAAATTAATTCATAAGGAAACTGTAACATTGTCCATTCATAGAATCCATACAGTCATACCTGAAGAGTGTAGCATACACAGTCATGAGGTACAGTTATGATAAAGGTTGCACAGTCTACAAGGGAGCAGCCAATAGCTATGATCTTTATACAAAGGAACCATCAAACTATACTTGTTGTTCTACATCGCATCAGAAAAGTATAGGAAGTGAATGAAGTATAGATGAAGGCAATGGGAATGACTACAACTTTTAGTATTGGTGGTGCTTATAACTACAGTCAACACATGAAGAGCAGTCACCACCCTAAACCAATGGCTAGGGTGTCACTTTGAAAAGAATCCTCTCATTGCTCAGATGTACCTCCTATTTCAAGCCTTTAGTGTGTGCTTAGAGTGGTGACTATCTTCATGTGGTGGATTTAACTAATAAACACCAAAATATGATAGCCACAATGGGCAGCACATAGTCAAAGACCATAGTGGCATTGAGAATTTAGTCAACTACAATAAAGATCATTTACCCATGACAAGGTAATGATACCAAGCTTATAGAGAAGCATTCAATAGTGAGTGATTTTTATGCAAGAAAGCAAGTGATGTGTAGTAAGATGAAGGGACAGTTATAAATGTTAAAGATAGCACAGTCACAGGTACACATTATAAGAGCTTTATGCATTAGGATAGCTGTGAAGAGTAAAGCATAGTGCTCATAATGATCAGACCAACCAAATACCCAAGAGCCAAATATAATGTAGGTACAACCATTGATGACTGTACTAGCCTCATGAATACAGTCATCAATGAATATACATGCAAAAGATCATATACACTACAAAACATCAAAAAGGGAAGTCTTATACATAAGTGATGACAGCATGCACACTTAATACATATAAGGAGACAACATCATATCAAGATGACTAGGAATAATGAGATAGGGACAACAATCAATCATTGCAAGTAATGAACAGCTACAATAGTACTAATGATGAGGGCAGAACCTTCAAGAAGTAAGAGTTAGTCCAGAGCTTTCAGCAATCCAAGGAGATCAAGGCAGCATAGATCATGCAGAGGGTAGTTATAGTAGTTGAAAGAGACCAAGGAATATCAAAGTTATAGCAGTCATAGTATAGCATGAAGATATCTAATGCAACTTCCATAACAGCATTAACATGAGGTAGCAAACCCAATACATAGTGGACAGTGCATTATACATAGTGACCTTTGTAATGTCATAGGCCAATATAACAGTCCTCAAGTCTTGATAAGGAGACAGTCATATAATGGACTATGAAATGTTCAAATGGCAGCCTAGGTCATGTCAGGAGGGACAGTGAAAATCCTAGAAGGTAGTAGCAGGCCAATTTTGAGAGGTCAAACACACATAATTTCAAAAGAGGATTGTGTAAATGGAGTTCAAGAGACAATACTTCTCCATGTACATGAGGACTATTAACAAAAGAATTCAAAGAAGAAAATCCTTTCAATGAGATTCAATGATCTTGCTACAACAAGGAAATTAGATATTCAATCAAAAAGTAGCCCAAGAGAAAAGAAAAGCAATATATTCCATAATGGTATGAGGACAGCCCTATGTCCAAGGTAAGATAGTAGCATATTTGCTAAACTAGACAATCATTCATGGGAAATGCAAGGCCACTGTCATAACAACCTCTCAAACCATTTTCAGATAGAGACAAAGGACACAAAACATGTGTTGAAGGAAGTTATAAGGTGAAAGGTGCCTCTTTGTGAACATAGTCGAAGGTGGGATATAGTAGATGGAACAGATGCAAAATGATAATGCATAATCATTAACCACTACACAGTGCTAAAGGTGCATCAAGCAAAGCCATAATTACAAGCATATTGAGAAGGATGATTCAACAGAAGGCAGTCAAGAAATATACAGATATAACCTTCAGCATGCCATTTTCCATAACATAGAAGTACTAATGAGTGGAGGATTTCATTCACAAAACCCTAGCTAGGGTAACAGTTCTCATCTTTGAGTGGGGCATTTTCCACATAAGCATACTATAGTAGTAAAGTGTGCCAAGTGCAAAGGTATTTTAGAGAGTTTGTCATTTCTAATGGGAGTTTAATGTCATGTGAGAAATGATGTATTTCAAGTACAAAACCCTAGCTAGGGTTAACCACAGAGAGGACCATCCTTTCTCAAAGAAAACCCAAGCAAATATCATTTATGTCATGAGCGAAGGAGAAATAATGGAGAAGAGAAATGAAGTCTTAGTGTTTCATTCATATCTACAGGAGATACAATGAGGTTAACCTATGTTTTAACTCATTCTAGAGCTTTCCAAGAAAAGCTTCAAGCATAATATGCAGGAAACTACCTAAATAACAAAGTAATGAAGTAGAAAACACAGAGGAGTATCAAATACCACTAGTTGAGTGAAGTTACCTATTGCAGAGAGCTATAGAAGACCAAATATCTGCATGAGAATCTATCAGATAGCCTGAGAATGCATGAAAAGCTAGGTTGAAGCCCTAGCATGGCGGTGCCACAGAGTCTCCTCACAAACTTGAGAAGTGCATAATTCGCCTGATTAGGGCAAGCTTTTGCTTTTGGATGTGCATGCACAAGTTCCAATGGTGGTTCAAACCCCTTGTGGTGTTTTTTCCACATTTTTATCAAAAAATCAAACTCCAAGCTAATGTTGGCTTGTGGTCAAATCTCTAAATCATGAAACTTAGTGTTTAAGTAAGGAGAGCCTGTGAGGGCTGTTATATTTATTTTGATTTTCTTAAGGTTTTTATCAAAAGCATGAAGTCAACAAAAGTAATAATGCAAAAGGGGTAATAAATGTGATGGCATGGGAGATATAAGTATTGTTTTTTTTTTAATCACATCTGTCATTATCTTCAAATGTGTCTTTTGAGGGCAAGGTGGGCTCTTTGACCTTATTACATGCCTTAGTCAAATATTGCAATTTTGAGATTGTATTATCACATAGAAGCATGATGAAGACATGAAGGTCAAAGGGAGTCATAAGGTGTTTATGTATTTATTTTTTTATTGACCAAGGGTGAAATGGTGAAATTGAAAAAATGTAAATTCCCCTTGACTTTTCATGAGATGAAATGAAATAAATAATGTAAATAAAAGTTTGTAAATTACTTTATTATTTGTCATAAAAATGCAAAAGATTGAGCAAATCCATGACACCTAGTAAAGTAATTCATTAGTGATTACTTTATTATTTGTTCAAATTGATTAACTTCATGTCAAATCTGTTGATGATTACAATATACAGCCTTCTAGCCCTCCTTCTAGCGCCAGAAAACTGTTGATGATTGTTTTGATGCAATCATAACAATAAGTTAAAATTCACATATAATGAACTGAAACTATACTTGAAAGATAAGAAGGAATCATTTGAGATTCAACTAATCCCAAGTCTACAATGGTTCGGTTGGTCAAGTTCAGTTGGTCAATGCGAAGCTGTAATGTTCAAGGGGCCTTACGTAGTTTAGGTTTGTTTGGTGGTTTACTGGACTAAGATTATGCAAAAGATCACAAGATATGTTAATACTTTTCATTCCTTTACATAAAAGTGTTACTGTACTGCGAGTTCTAGATGATTTTCTTGAATTATTGCAGCTTTCTTCTTTATACATTTATGAAAACTGTCTACTCTTAACTCTGTTATGCATGCTTCTTCAAATTTGAGACAATTTCCTTTAGATTTCTACGTTTTCAGCTAAATATTTCAGATGGGTTGGGAAAAGTTAGAAAGATCTAATCTATACCTCATTTAATCTACCGAAGGATCTAATTGTTTCTGTTATGCACTATGTAAATGCTACAATAATTTGATCAAATCCACAGTAAAAACCTTAAATGCAAGTTCTGAGCATTTTCACAAACATACATTTAAAATTGCAAGCTCTCAAAGGAAATATTTCAAAACACAAAGAAGAGCAGGAGAACACTCAGAAGATAGATGCAGAACTCCAGATTCTATTGTATTAGAAATGAATAGTCATACATGATTTACAATGTAGGAATGACTCTTAGTTTCATTGATCATACTATAGAGAACTTACAAGCTTTACAGATACAGTAAGGCAGCCAGACATTCCACGCGCACCTTACTGCAGACAAACAGGCGACCTCCTTCTTCTACCTCTAAACTATGCCCAGAAAGACTCTACAATTCTGGCAAAATACTAAAATCCCTGTTGTAAAGTATTACAATGTAGAGAGGCACAATATAAAGACTCTCTGATTGTCCTTACTATAGCAAAAACCTAACTGAACCCCTGGTTCAAACCCCTGGTTACAGCAATAAATACAGGTGAACTAGATCTTCCAAAATATCTCTGAGTAGTGTCAAATCTGGGTGAAATATTGCCCCTTCTAAGAAGTTTCGGTAGCTTGGCAATAACTTCTGTTTGTCTGTTGCAATAATGCTCTCAGCTGCAACTTTGTTCTTCATTTGGTTGGCCTTGACTTCTTCACACTTCATCTTTATCCTCCTGCTCCTGAGATTGGATTTCCTTCCTCCATGAGGTCACTGTGATCAAGTTCCAGCTGCTTCCTCAACTGCAAGCCTGCAAGACAAGACAAGCAATAAGTATCACATTTATCACATAAACAGCAGGAAATTAAAATAATCGTTTAAATCAAGGTGACCGTGCAAAATGTGGAAATCGGGTCCAAAATTAGCAGAAACTGCGTTCAAAATGTACACAGACTGTTTAAAACCATCGGGGCAACTATCGTTGACCAGGAAAATGCCACGGGCGCCAAAAAAAATAGTTTAAAATTTCCATCGCTATGCATCCTCCGCCCATCGGCGTGACAATCGCCATCGGCGTGCCAAAAAATACATTGGCCGATATTCGCTGTTTGGCCGATGGCCTTTCTCTCTTTGTTTTTTCCTTTGTTTTCTCTGTCGGCTTGTTTTTCCCCTTCATCGGTGAGAGATTCGCCATCGACGAACTCTGAATCATCTCCGCCGACCACCCTCTTCTTACCGATGTCCTTACATCGGTGTGACTCCTACCGATGTCCCCTCCTTCGTTCGTCATCGGCGAGAGGTCGCCCATCGGCAACCTCCATTCTTCCTACGTCGATGCCTTTGCTATGCCGATACCTCTATCGGCGAGAGTTTCGCCGATGACCCCCCTTCGTTGTTCGCCATCGGCGTGAGATCGCCCATCGGCGACTCACAAACTTCCCCTGCCGATGCCTCTTGTTATACCGATAGCCCTTTATCGGCGTAAGTGTTGCCGATGTCAGTTGTTAGTTCTATCGGCAAGAGATCCCCTCTCGCCCAGATATTTCCAAATACTGCCGACGGTGCTTGTTATGCCGATGGCATACCATCGGCGAGACCACGTGCTTCGGGGTGACCATTTCAAACTTGGCCGACATTGAATGTTACACCGATGGCAAAAGGCCATCGGTGAGAGACCTTACTTCGGCGACATATATTTGAACTCCGCCGATCACATATGTTAGGCCGATGGCCTCTTTGCCATCTTTCCTGCCTAAGCCTTGAACCTGAACCATTGAATTTAAACCATTGAACCCCGAACCCTTTGAACCAAAAAAGAAAAAAGGTTCAACGTTGTAAAAACACTGCCAATGAATGAATAATGGCGATCAAAGTGTGCCGATGTATTTTCTGCAAAACAATCAAATGTAACATATAGAGTGGAACCCAGACAAAATTGCCCATGACCTGGAACCACTAAATATGAATTTTTCAAAATTTTAAATGAATGCCAACAAGGAAAAAAGGCAAACAATTGACTGTTTATCATGCAAAACCTGATAGCACATTTTTCCTAAATGATCATAACTTGCAAAATATGATGAATTTTAAGATGGTTCAAAAAGCAACCCTGGCTCATTTTTCACAAGGAATCCAACCACATTATGCAATGGTACTACAAATGCAATTTTCTATATTTTTTTTAACAAGGTTTGCAAATTTGACTCTGTTTTCCCTTTACCACCAGACAGAACAAACACAAGCAGAAACTAAAAGCAAAGCAACAGCAGGGGTCCTCATTTTGCTAAGGGGAAAAATGGGGCGTGTTGTGAACATCACAACAACTAGCAACCAAAACAAAACAATTAAATTCAAAGTGTTCAAGAAAACTAGATGAAATGAACTCATAACTTCCGACTATCCCTCCTGCAAATTACTATTCAGCTTGAGACTTAAGGTATTCAATAAGGGGGCATGAATTTCCATTTTCAGTTTAATTGTGTGCACATGATTAATTATCCTCATCTTGAAGATTGGTTGAACAAACCAGTGACTGACATTAGCCTACGTAGGTGAGGATATTCCCTCATAGCCGACCGGATAGAGCCTTGCTGCCAGCGAGCGTCCATAGCCCCGGCAAGGTTATCGTTACAATTCTCCTAAGTAGAGCCCCACTGCCAGCGAGTGTCCATAGCCCCGGTAGAGTTACTTAGATGGCTTAATCTGGATTTTCAGTATAATCTGCTTTATTTATTTATTTATTTATTTTTGTTTTCTAATTTTGAAAGATTTCATAAGATATAGCAATTTGTAACTTCATGATGCAAGGAGTGGACACTTGCTGAAATTAAGCTGAGAATTGTAATGGTAGCAAGGGTAACCTCTGATTTTTCACCTAATATCTACACTGGTAAGTTCAACAAACCCAAGGATTTTAGGTGTGTCATCGTGAGAAACTTGCTTCGAATTCTCAATCACATTTATTGAATACAAAACTTCAGAAGATGAACAACTCTCTACATTCATGACAGTAACAAGTTATGTGTAAATTATAAATGATTAACTTGAATATCCTAAATTTTATACTGTTTTGAATGGTTGCTAGTTTTGCTCCTTAATACTCTAAAGTAAAATAAAGATCCCTGCTGAAGAGACAACAAACAAACTAAACAAACAGGCTGTACAAACAACACAACAAAAGAAAAACTGTACAAACAGAAAGAAACAAAAAGCAAAAACAAATAGAAGACAAACTATACAAACAGCCAACCCAAAAGAAAACACAAAAGAAGAACTGTACATTACCCTCAGCACTTTACATTAAGAAAAAAAAAAGGACTGCCCCCCTTTTACCTCAAGCCTGGAAGTAGTGTTTCAAATGCTTGCCATTAACTGGTAATGGCATATCTTCTCCAGTCAAGGTCTTAAGTCTAAAGGTGTTATCTCCTATTATTTCTGAGACTTGTAATGGACCCAGCCATAATTTATCAAATTTTCCATGGCTTCCTTTCCTTTCATGTGCTTTGTCCCAGCACAACACTAAGTCTGATATCCTAAATGTCTTGACTCTTGCCCTTTTGTCAAACCACCTCTTAACAACCACTTGGTGTATGGCAAACTTCTCGAGGGCTTGACCTCTTTTCTCCTCTAGTTGTAACATTTGCACTATTCTAGCTTCCCTATGGTTATCAAAGCCTAGATATTCATTGGCAAACTTCCAGGTTGGTATTCTCAGATTAACCGGAAGTATGGGATCAGTCCCATAAACTAAGTGATAAGGTGTGCTACCTAAAGCTATTTTAAACTTGGTCCTATCTACCCATAATGCATATCTTAACAAGGTATTCCACTCTCTAGGACTTTTGGCAATTAACCTCTTGATTATGTCTAATAAAATTTTGTTTGTTGATTCAGCCAGTCCATTACCTTGAGGGTAATAATTCGAAGAAAACCTTAGAATAATCCCATATTCAAATGCCCATTTAGAAAATTTTAAAGAAGAGAAAGCAGGGCCGTTATCACATACCAATGAATAGGGCGTTCCAAACCTGGTGATAATGTTTTCTTCAAGGAACTTGATAACTACCTCAGTTGTGGAAAATTTGCAGCAGGTGGCCTCAGTCCACCTTGTACAATAGTCTGTTACCGTCAATATAAATTTGTGTCCTGCAGAAGATGGGGGATTGATGACTCCGATAAAATCCAAGCCCCACTGTGCAAATGGTCTGGATTCGATCATAGGTTGCAGTGGATTGGCCAGATTTCTCCCTTTGTCTGCTGCAGTCTGACAGGTGTGGCAACTTCTGATGTGACTCTTAGTATCTTTGAACATAGTGGGCCAGTAATAGCCCGCCCTCAGTATTTTGTGTGTTGTAGGTAAATGGGAACCATGGCCGGTTCCGTACTTGTCATGTAGTTCTGTCAACACTCTATCAGCTTCAGTTCTGTTTATGCATCTCAGATAAATTCCATCATGGTTCTTCCTGAATAGAAGACCTCCTTGCACCATATAATTTTGTGCCTTAATCTTCAAAGCTCTCCTCTGAGAAGCCTTCATCTTGCTTGGGTACTTTCCATCTATCAGGAAGGTGCTTAAATCCTCGTACCAGCCTGATGCGTCTTGGGAATTCAATACATATTGTTGTTTTATCAGATTTGGATCCATGTTTGCTATTGTCTGCACCAACGCCTGCCCTCTGACCAGCTTTGCGGGAATGATCTCCATGTCGAATTCTTGCAGTGTGGTGATCCATTTGGCTCTTTTTTCTCCAGGCTCATTTTGCATCAGCAACATTTTTACTGCTGCGTCTGGTACTATGGCTTTGATCTGGCTGCGCAGAATGTAGTGTCTAAATTTTTTCACAGCCTTTACTAATGCGAATGCCTGTCTTTCGATATCTAGATATCTCAGCTGTGCATCCTTCAGAGGCGCACTCATAAATGCTATGGGCCTCTCTTCATTATTTTCACCTTTCTGTGTCAAGGCAGCCGCGACAGAATGAGAAGATGCAAAGGAGTAGATGTAAAACGGGCTTGTGTAGTCTGGACTTGCCAATACAGGGGCATCAGAAATTGCCTCCTTGATATCTTCAAATGCGGCTTTGGCCACTGGCGTCCATTCCATCTGTGCATCTTTCTTCAACATGGCATTCAACGGTTGCACGATCTCTGCAAAACCTGTTATAAACTTCCGAACAAAGTTAATTTTACCAAAAAATGATTTCAACTCTTTCCTACTGTTTGGTATTTGCAAATTTTTTATGGATTCTATTCTATCCGGATCAATTGAAATTCCATTTTCAGAAATGACATGGCCTAATAATTTACCTTTAGTTACACCAAATATACATTTCTTAGGATTAAGGGAAATCCCATACCTTTCACATCGCTTGAGTAATTTTCTGAGGTCTTCAGCGTGGGTGGATGCATCCTTGGAATACACAGTTAAATCATCCATATACACAACAATGCATTTACCTGATAATCCACGGAATGCAACGTCCATGGCCCTCTGAAAAGTGGCACCTACATTGATCAGACCAAAAGGCATTCTTCTATACGCATAATTTCCCCATTTGCAAGTGAAGGTGGTTTTTAGTCTATCTTCTCTATCAATTAAGACCTGATTATAACCTGAAAAACCATCTAAAAAAGACATCATCTTTGCGCCATTTACTGCTTGCAGTACTTCGTCTATTAGGGGCAAAGGATAATTATCCTTTTCAGACACCTTGTTTAAATTTCTAAAGTCTACGCACAACCTGATGTCTCCGTTTTTCTTCCTCACTGGTACTAAGTTAGCTACCCAGACAGAATGTCTGACTGGGAAAATTATTCCAGCGGACAGTAATTTTTTAACTTCCTCAAAGATTAAAGGCTCTAGAATGGCATTTACAGGCCTCTGTTTCTGCCTAAATGGTTTGACTTCTTTTCTTAAAGGTATTACGTGAGTTATGATGGACTCATCAAATGTTTTCAAGTCTTCATAAGTCCATGCTATGACATGTTTATATTCTTTCAGAACGTCCAGAACCTCTTTTCTAATTTTCTCAGAGCAAGCTTTCCCAATTAGTACACTTTGTGGATTTAGCTCAGTCCCTAAGTTCTGTAAATCACACCTACCCCCTTCTGTTTTGGGTAAGTCTTTCTGTCTTATTACTCCGTCGAAGTCAAAGATGTGTTCTAATTCAATTACTCCTTTTGGTAAGAAGTTGCTCTTTAAGTTGATCATATCTTCTTCGTCCCATGTTACTTCAGGCCTTTCTTGTTCATCAATGATTTGGGCTTCAAATGCCTCATTACAAGTCAGAAAATTAATAATTTGTTGATCCCCTCCAAATACCTGAAAGTGTGTAACGTTGTCTGGTATACTGGGCACGTTAACTAGCTCAACAGCAAATCGTCTTAATCCTGACAGTGCCAATGGTTCTAATGTACTAGCAACAACTGCTAACGCATCTGGCCTGTGGTTCATCTCTCTAGGAATGTGCTCTATGTTAAAAGCATCAAACGAATCCATTAAACCCCATACTCTATGTCTGTAACTAATCATTTTCTTATAATTGCAGGCATATAGTTTCCTCACTTGTCTGACTACTAATTCAGAGTCTGAAAATACTCTGATGGTTTTTACCCCTTTCTTGATGGCCATGACAAGTCCTAAAATTAGGGCCTCATATTCAGCAATATTGTTAGTGCAGGAAAATTGTAATCTATATGCTGCCAAATGTGATTTACCTTGAGGATCTATGAGTTCAATACCCGCACCTGCGCCCTATTTTGATTTGGACCCATCACATTTTAACGTCCACATGCCATCTTTACTTTTCTAATCTTTTACCTTGGCATACTTTGTCCCTTTTATTGCCTGTGGGGTGTTGTCTTGTTTATTCATGGGTTTTTCCATTTGGTTATCTTGCATATGTGTGTTTTTAGTTTGCAACTCAGAAAGATAACTATCCTTGTCCTCTATTTCTTTTCCTAAATCTGGAATCAAGGCATCTATATTATCCTGAACATATCTCTGTGTTGGATCAGGATTCTCATTTTCCTCTTGTGACTCTACCCTCCCTATGCACTTTTTGTATTCATATTCAATGATGTCTTTGCATATTTCACAATTCTCCTCAGAATGTTGCCTATCATGGACTCTACACCTATTTTTATATAACTTACATTGGACTAGGAGATTGTGTGTAACGCACTCTTCCACCTCTCGTCTAATGGCATGACCAAATTTGTCTATTGCATTGTTTTTTTCATCTGAAGAATTTCCGTCAGACTTAATGAATAGTGCCGTTCCATTGCTGACACACTTTTTTCTAATGTTTAACATCATAATCTCTTCAATCTGCATCCCATTGTTGGTAATTCTATAGACACCTGGTTCAACAACAGCATATAATATTTCATTAGTTCGATTATACTCTGTTATCATATGTTTCATTCTGGGCTCTGCCTCTATTCTGATCTAGTTTGGGATGCCTCTCCAAGGTAACCACATGTGTGAAAATTTAGTAGCCATATATCCGTTTAATGTCTTGGACCAATCCCTACTTAGCAACATTCCATAATTTACGGGTATATCCACTACTTGAATGTCAATGATTTGGCTTACCCTAGGGTCTGAAGCTAATTGCACTTGAATGTTCATGAGTTCTCCTATCACACTAACCTCGGTCTTATCTAATTGTGTGACAACCTTGGCAGATTTGGTGGGAGTCAGCCCGAGAGTTTTACATATTCCTAAGGGCATTACGTTGGCTGAAGCACCAGAATCTACCATGCAATTGTGTATATTCTTCCCACACAACCTAACAGTTAACAAGAAAGGGTGAGTATCCCTCTTATCCGCATGTATTACTACATTTGTATTGGAAGGCTGCTCAACTTTCTTACCTTTCTCCTTAGGTGGTGAATCACTATTAGGAACAGTTATATCAGCAGACACCTTGTTTGTTATGGATGTATCCAGGGATTTTAAAAAAGTATTTCTGATCCCTGGGGTTTTCAATAATTCATTTAGAGGTATACTGACCTTAATTTTCTTTATTTCCTCTGATAAGTAATTCATTAATCTTGTTGTCTCTATTGCTTCTGTCTTACTTATTTGATCCTTTTGCACTGTTGTTCCATTATTTGTGTGTTGACTAGCTTTAAGTATGGCAGGATTGTTGCTAGCATTCTGATCTGGGGGTGTATTGATGTTATTCGGAGGAGTGGAAGTGGTGAAAGGTCCTCCCGGCCTAGGGTTGTTCCTCAAATTGTAGGTGTGGCTTTTATTTGTCTGTTGAAAGGCCTGCACCTCTTCTGTTTCATTTAATATCTCATTTTCAGATTCAAAAGGAAACTGAAAAGCATTTAACACAAAGGCTGATTCAGGATAAAGACTTTCACAACAGCATGGTTCATCCTCTAGCAGTTCATCCTCTTTCTCTTCTGCAGTTGCAAAGGTAAACGTTTCTAAGACTAATGATGTGTCATATCCTGAGGGTACTACCTCATTACCCTTAGGAATGAGAAATTCAGAAGTAGGAGGCTGTACATCTATGTTGAAAATACTAGCTGCCAAGTGGAACTGTGGACAGTCGTGCTCAGCATGGGCATTGGTATTGTGACATCTACACCAATTTTTGGGTGCTGTATTGGCCATTTGTATGCTAGTCGTTTGTTTTGTACCATGATTATCTGTATTCTCAAAAGGAGAAGCCAGAGTACCGTTGTTGGGCCCAGTGTTCCATGTCTTGGGTGGCCTAGGTTGATTCTGATTTCTGTTATTATTGCCCCAGGTCCTATTATCTATCACTGGCCCCCTATTTTGCATTGGTTGCCCCTGACTGGGGCCTTGATGCTGATTGTAGTTTTGGTTCTGATTGTACTGCTGATTTTGATTAAGACTATAATTCTGATTTTGGCCTTGGTTGTGATTTTGATGTGGATTGTAGTTTTGGTTGCTTCTTCCATAGAGGTTCTCATTTCTTAGCTGTGTCACTTCGGTTGTTAATCTTTTCAAATGTGCAGTAATTTCTTTGATTTCTTCCCTATCCTCTTGTGCTTTTGCCACAGTTACATCCCTAGGAAGTTGGAAGAAAGGCTGACCATTATTTTGACTGTTATTGGAAGTACTAGCCGTGTAAGGAGTTATAGCTTGGATTGGAGTAGGATTATACACAGGTGTGTAAGAAGGAACCGGATTTACTAGTGGAGCATGCTGCACAGGGACTCCATTCCATGGGTGTGCCTGATTCTGCACCCCA
Source organism: Cunninghamia lanceolata (assembly GCA_027924645.1). Classification (NCBI taxonomy): domain Eukaryota; kingdom Viridiplantae; phylum Streptophyta; class Pinopsida; order Cupressales; family Cupressaceae; genus Cunninghamia; species Cunninghamia lanceolata. The sequence continues at coordinate 2,346,253 of BSBN01000619.1, read as the reverse complement.
AAATTTCCTCCATTGACAAATGGACTATAAGTTGTATGCCTCATTTCTTGGTTCACTAAGGCTGCCTCTTTATAGGCTTTGGATATTGAATCTATGTCAGGTTTTCTTTTGACAAACATGGCGGTTAAAGGATCCAAGGCAGCATAGTACATAGCCAACAAGGGAGCATCATCTATGGTATAAGGGGTTACTAGCCTAGAATAGGCCTTTTGAAATCTGTCATTGAAATTATCAATTAGCTCTCCCTCACCTTGTTTTATAGCAGCCAATTTATGATACAAAGCGCAAGGGTCAATGGGTCCTCTAAATCTTGACAGAAATGCTTCTTCCATAAGTGCCCAGGAAGAAATGTAACCATTGGGTAAGTTTACGTACCAGCTAGAGGCCTGCTCATTAAAGGTGTAAGGAAACAATCTACACACAACATCCTCGTGCTCTAACATAGCCCTAAAACATGCTTCCTTAAATATTCTAATATGATCTTCTAGGTCCTGATGCAACTGGTATTTGGGACATATGTTTTCTGGATTTTTTGGCATCTCATGATAATCATTGAAGAGTATGGGAGAATTGACATCAAAATAAGCCATTGCAGGTTTTTGAGCTTGACTTGAACTTGCAGGAATACCTGGATTGATTGGTGGATTAGGATTTACAGGAGGATTGAGACCTCCAGGAGTGCCTGAACCAAGATTTAAAGATCTGAATAGTGATCTGTCAGGACTCACAATACTACGGATGTTAAAAGGTGACCCAGGAGGTGTTCCAGATGAACTTCCCGTTTGCGATATCTTTGGATTCCAAATTAAAGGGTTTTTACTTCGCCTTGTATCAGGTAGTTGCACAAATATATCTCCTGAACTAGATCTAGACCTAGTCACTCTATTACTGTCATTAGCCAGTTTGAAATGAAACCTAACTCAGGAAGGCCCTCCTTCTAGCGCCAGAAAACTGTTGATGATTACAATATACAGCCTTCTAGCCCTCCTTCTAGCGCCAAAAAACTGTTGATGATTGTTTTGATGCAATCATAACAATAAGTTAAAATTCACATATAATGAACTGAAACTATACTTGAAAGATAAGAAGGAATCATTTGAGATTCAACTAATCCCAAGTCTACAATGGTTCGGTTGGTCAAGTTCAGTTGGTCAATGTGAAGCTGTAATGTTCAAGGGGCCTTACGTAGTTTAGGTTTGTTTGGTGGTTTACTGGACTAAGATTATGCAAAAGATCACAAGATATGTTAATACTTTTCATTCCTTTACATAAAAGTGTTACTGTACTGCGAGTTCTAGATGATTTTCTTGAATTATTGCAGCTTTCTTCTTTATACATTTATGAAAACTGTCTACTCTTAACTTTGTTATGCATGCTTCTTCAAATTTGAGACAATTTCCTTTAGATTTCTACATTTTCAGCTAAATATTTCAGATGGGTTGGGAAAAGTTAGAAAGATCTAATCTATACCTCATTTAATCTACCGAAGGATCTAATTGTTTCTGTTATGCACTATGTAAATGCTACAATAATTTGATCAAATCCACAGTAAAAACCTTAAATGCAAGTTCTGAGCATTTTCACAAACATACATTTAAAATTGCAAGCTCTCAAAGGAAATATTTCAAAACACAAAGAAGAGCAGGAGAACACTCAGAAGATAGATGCAGAACTCCAGATTCTATTGTATTAGAAACGAATAGTCATACATGATTTACAATGTAGGAATGACTCTTAGTTTCATTGATCATACTATAGAGAACTTACAAGCTTTACAGATACAGTAAGGCAGCCAGACATTCCACGCGCACCTTACTGCAGACAAACAGGCGACCTCCTTCTTCTACCTCTAAACTATGCCCAGAAAGACTCTACAATTCTGGCAAAATACTAAAATCCCTGTTGTAAAGTATTACAATGCAGAGAGGCACAATATAAAGACTCTCTGATTGTCCTTACTACAGCAAAAACCTAACTGAACCCCTGGTTCAAACCCCTGGTTACAACAATAAATACAGGTGAACCAGATCTTCCAAAATATCTCTGAGTAGTGTCAAATCTGGGCGAAATATTGCCCCTTCTAAGAAGTTTCGGCAGCTTGGCAATAACTTTTGTTTGTCTGTTGCAATAATGCTCTCAGCTGCAACTTTGTTCTTCATTTGGTTGGCCTTGACTTCTTCGCACTTCATCTTTATCCTCCTGCTCCTGAGATTGGATTTCCTTCCTCCATGAGGTCACTGTGATCAAGTTCCAGCTACTTCCTCAACTGCAAGCCTGCAAGACAAGACAAGCAATAAGTATCACATTTATCACATAAACAGCAGGAAATTAAAATAATCGTTTAAATCAGGGTGACCGTGCAAAATGTGGAAATCGGGTCCAAAATTAGCAGAAACTGTGTTCAAAATGTACACAGACTGTTCAAAACCATCAGGTCAACTATCGTTGACCAGGAAAATGCCACGGGCGCCAAAAAAAATAGTTTAAAATTTCCATCGCTATGCATCCTCCGCCCATCGGCGTGACAATCGCCATCGGCGTGCCAAAAAATACATTGGCCGATATTCGCTGTTTGGCCGATGGCCTTTCTCTCTTTGTTTTTTCCTTTGTTTTCTCTGTCGGCTTGTTTTTCCCCTTCATCGGTGAGAGATTCGCCATCGGCGAACTCTGAATCATCTCCGCCGACCACCCTCTTCTTACCGATGTCCTTACATCGGTGTGACTCCTACCGATGTCCCCTCCTTCGTTCGTCATCGGCGAGAGGTCGCCCATCGGCAACCTCCATTCTTCCTGCGCTGATGCCTTTGCTATGCCGATACCTCTATCGGCGAGAGTTTCGCCGATGACCCCCCTTCGTTGTTCGCCATCGGCGTGAGATCGCCCATCGGCGACTCACAAACTTTCCCTGCCGATGCCTCTTGTTATACCGATAGCCCTTTATCGGTGTAAGTGTTGCCGATGTCAGTTGTTAGTTCTATCGGCGAGAGATCCCCTCTCGCCCAGATATTTCCAAATACTGCCGATGGTGCTTGTTATGCCGATGGCATACCATCGGCGAGACCACGTGCTTCGGGGTGACCATTTCAAACTTGGCCGACATTGAATGTTACACCGATGGCAAAAGGCCATCGGTGAGAGACCTTACTTCGGTGACATATTTGAACTCCGCCGATCACATATGTTAGGCCGATGGCCTCTTCGCCATCTTTCCTGCCTAAGCCTTGAACCCGAACCATTGAATTTAAACCATTGAACCCCGAACCCTTTGAACCAAAAAAGAAAAAAGGTTCAACGTTGTAAAAACACTGCCAATGAATGAATAATGGCGATCAAAGTGTGCCGATGTATTTTCTGCAAAACAATCAAATGTAACATATAGAGTGGAACCCAGACAAAATTGCCCATGACCTGGAACCACTAAATATGAATTTTTCAAAATTTTAAATGAATGCCAACAAGGAAAAAAGGCAAACAATTGACTGTTTATCATGCAAAACCTGATAGCACATTTTTCCTAAATGATCATAACTTGCAAAATATGATGAATTTTAAGATGGTTCAAAAAGCAACCCTGGCTCATTTTTCACAAGGAATCTAACCACATTATGCAATGGTACTGCAAATGCAATTTTCTATATTTTTTTAACAAGGTTTGCAAATTTGACTCTGTTTTCCCTTTACCACCAGACAGAACAAACACAAGCAGAAACTAAAAGCAAAGCAACAGCAGGGGTCCTCATTTTGCTAAGGGGCAAAATGGGGCGTGTTGTGAACATCACAACAAAATCATGCAAAATTAGAGGAGAGGAGTTGAACTGGAGAGTTTGGTCTTGATTTTCAGTTATCTCATGTGGTTTCAAGGTCAACTTTGGTCAAATTGATTGTGACAGTGAATTTAAGCCTATTTTTCCTCAAATTACATCAGTTTTGACCCCTCCTTTTGGGGCTTTTCATCTTTTCTCGTGGAAGATAGTTTAGGAAATATTTTGATGATGAGTTGACTTCAATTCACTCAAGCTCACCCTTTGGAGATATCTTTTGTATATAGAAGAAAAAACTTATTTTTTCTTAGTTCTTGCCTTTTGATCTCTTGTGCTTTATAGAGAGAAAAAGAGGGTTTTGTAACTCATTTTACAGATTTATAAAGTGCAGCAGGTTACAAGTTATCATTTTTTTCATTTGTGTAGAGATTCCTTCATTTTCGGTAAGATCAAGTATTTACCTTCTCAATTGTGTTGTTTTTATGAATGATTGGATAAAAGTTTAATGTGTTTTAGTATTAAGAACTTTAATTCTTTGTCTCATTTATACTTGCATGCATTCAAAGAAGTGAGTAATCATAGATCTTAGGTTGTGCAATCAAATAATTATTTCTTGCAAGTTGTGAAAACCCATCTTTTCCTTCAAGGGATAGATTCTTCAAGCCTTCCTTTGAATTATTTTTCTGGTCATATTGCCAAATTGATTTGTGTGGATAGATATTCTTAAAGTAGTTGTGAATTAGAGCTACATTTTATTTTATCATTTAGGTGCATCACCATACTTTTAAATTTAGTTTTAGTACATCCATTAGAGAGCTTTCTATCCCTTTTCTTGTAAAATCATTAATTCACTAGAAAATTAGAAGGGAACCAACCCATAATCTAGAGATTTACTTTCATCATAGGGTACCCACCACCTGAAATTATTCCAATGTTAGACAAGATTGCTGAGCTTTCTAGCTTTGCATCACAGGTGCAATCCTAGTTGATAACAACAACATAATGTTATGCCACGATATGATCTAGACTATTACACATCTCTCATGAACACATACGCTCAAGTAGTAGAAGACTTAACACACCATATTGAGAATGATGAGTATGAAAATTCTCTTAATGAAATGGAATCATTACCTAAAACTTATGATGATGAGGATGATAATGATACAACACCCAAACTTCTTAACAACACTTTACCTTTCTTTCATTCCAATGCTCTCCCTAGCCAGGAAGAAGCATTAATGAATGTAGAAAGAGATCTCACAGAACAACAAGCTCATTATGATTACGATGAAGATGACTATCTGGACTATGATGAAATAATTGGCATAATAGAAGTGGACAAGGAGAAAATTGAGAATTCACCTCATCCATGGGAAAATGGCATTGATTTAATTGTTGACAAAGGTTAGTTTGGTTGTCCCGGCAGGTAAGTATTTCTAACCCTTTACCTTTGTGTTGTGCTTCCCCCATGATGTGTTATGTGTTGTCCAGGCCTTCTAGAATGACACTTGATTCTCTTGTAAGGTCAAGGATATTGGGAGATCGCCTCTATTGTGACCCCCTTCTATTTGTATCATCATTCTTCTATATTGCTTCCCCTCTATTTTTCACTATTGTGTGTTGTGTCTTATGGACATAGCATTGCGGTTGGTGACTTCGAGGCATCCTCCTACGTGATTGTCCCTAAGGCAGTTATTTCTCCTCTCTTGATTTAGTGTTTACCTTCCTCTAGTGGCTCTATCTATCAGGCAGATGATGAAAAACATATTATACTGATACGGACCTAGTGTCCCTTCAGCAAGAAATCAAAAAATGGACCAAGTCCATACATGACGATGGGGTTGATATATATTATATGACACTTGGCTAGTAGAATCACTCCATGTGATCTTGATGTTGTCTTATCTCTCTTACAAACCATAACAATATTGTTGCTCCGTGCACTTTGTTTATCTTTGAATCTCTCCTTTGTTACACTTAGTTTTGAGATTTTTACGGTATAGCCCCATCGTTATACTCGGTCTCCAAATCCGTAGTATAACCTCAGCTCTCTATGTGAATGACCATATGCATTGTTGTTTATCATGATTATATGGATGCTAGCACTTTTCTTGCAGGAATGTGTTTGTGAGAACATTTGGCGATCGTAAAGTACATGTCACCTCTAGGGGGCATGGGCTTTGCGAGAGCTCGTGTTCCCTTGTGTGTTTTCTTCCTACCTTAATGTGCTTGATATCAATCCCTGATATCAACCACCTTAAGGTGGGGGCACATATAAGGTAAGATGTCTAATTTAGATGCTAGCAAAGTGTGTTTATTCTCAAGTGTAGTTTAAAGATTGGTGATGATGAGTCCCTCCTGCACTCTGAGATTTGTTTGAAATTGTATATGCCTAAAAATGAAATGATTTGGTCTAAATAAATATTCTTAATATTTATTCCATTCTAATTCTTCTACCAATAAATAAATAATCCAATTTATTTATTTGATTCATATTCTTCCAACAATTAAATAAAATCCTTTATTTAATTCAATTCTTCCCAAACAATTAAATAATTCTTAATTATTTAATTAAATCAAATCACTCTTCCAAATTTAAATAAATCAAATCAAATTTATTTGAATTCTCTCAAATCCCTAAAAATAAAATATAATCAAATATTTTATTTATTCTTCCAAAATCATGCACAGCAATTAAATAAATTTATTTATTTAATTTGCTTTCTTATCATCTAAATTAAATAATTCCAATTATTTAATTGTTTCTTCCAATAATATCTTCTCTAAATTTAAATAAATCAATTATTTATTTAAGTTGTCTTTTCTTCTAAATTGAGTTATCTCTAAATATAATTCAATCTTTGTGCACATGCAATTAAATATTCCTAATATTTAATAAAACAAAATATCTTCTTATTCTCATGCAAATCCCTTCTTCTTGTTTTAAATCACTTAATTGATTATTATATTCTTTTAATTGCTTTAACTCATTCTTCTATTCTTAGCAATTCTTCTCATGCAAAAGAAAGCAAGACATATGTCTTTTTCTTATTCATTACACGTTCCTCAACCGTTCTCAATCGTTGATCTTCTCATTCTTTCCATACCGTTGATCTTCATTCTCCCAAGTCTATAAATTCAACCCTCTTCTTCCATTTCATTCATCCAAGCTTTAAGTATTGTTACTTTGCAAGAATTACAGAGCGCCTTTGGCACCAATTCCTTCATTGCTTGTGATCACATTCGTTACTACGCACCACTACCATCGTTGTGAAGCTTCTCTTCATTGCGATAATATCACTGCCATTCTCAATTGACATTCTTGAAGCATAACAAAGAAGTGCACTCTCTGAGGGCCCTATTTCATACATGCAAGATCGATTGTGATAGGCAATCAATGGAAGTTTCGAATTGAAGAAGGTTTGCTTTGTTGTTCATTTCTTTATTTGATTAATCTTCTTTGTTCACCATTTCATTGAAGTTTTGGGTAACTTGATATTGATTATTATTGTTTATTCATTGTTGATCCAATTTTCCCTTAACATTTTTGCGCCTATCGTGGGGCCTAGCCCCAAATTTAACCCAAAAACTAAGTTTTTGTGTTTTAGAAAGTCGTACACAGGAAGAAACAACGCATCTGATACATCTTAACACGCATCTGTTACCTATCACGGCACATACATTTTCAAAGTGCATATAGCCTCTATTCTAGTGCATCTATTACCTGTCACAGCACATACATTTTCGCAATGCATATAGCCTTTGTTCTGGCACATCTGTTACCTGTCACAGCGCATACGTTTCCACAACACATATAGCCTTTGTTCTAGCGCATCTGTTACCTATCACGGCGCATACATTTTCGCGGTGCATTCAAACATTATTCCAGTGCATTTACCATCTGTCACAGCGCATACATCATATCAGTGCATATACTCTATTTTGCAGTGCTTTTATCCTCTGTTTTAGCGCATATGTAATACGGCGCTTTTGTTCACTGTTTCTACGCATTTAGTCTCTGAAGCGATGTATCTGTTGTAGGTAGTGATTTTAGGGTTTTCTTGAAGGTTTTTGCTAATGCTGACATCTTTCCAGATACTCTCTTGATCTGTTTTGCAGGCTAGGTACTAGTTTAGATTCATATAGTTGCACTTGTTAGCTCACACTTTGATTTTTAAAGGGAAAGTAAAATGGATGCTCATGCAAATCTCACATAGTTTAACTAGGAAAGTGGTAATTGAATCATTGCTATCTTGCATATCATTGAATCATTGCTATTGACCATCACTTCAAAGTTAACAACTCATTGCTATCTAGATAAAACTGAACTCATCATTGCTATCTAGGTAAAACTGAACCATTGCTATCTCGATTGACCATCACTTCAAAGTTAACAACTCATACTACAAGGATAAAATTAAACTCATCATTGCTATCTTGGGTAAAACTAAACCATTGCTATCTCGATTGACCATCATTTCAAAGTTAACAATTCATGCTACGTGGATAAAATTGAACTCATCATTGCTATCTTGGTTAAAATTGGACCATTGCTATCTTGCTAAATCACTTCAAAGTTATGTGCTTGCCCAAGTAGATAGCTCATCTAGTTTTTTTTATTTTAACTAGGGGAAAAGAACCACTATATTTTGTGTTTTGTGTTTTGGGAATGATACCAGGCCTATGCTCTCCCCTATCTTGGGTGATCAAAATGCCAGACATATCATTTTTGCATGTATTTTTCCTTTAGAGGGGCCTACTCTTGGATACTATTCATCCAAGTAGGAATGACCCTAAGTGGTAATAGGCTAGACGCCAAGCCCTACCAAGCCACTTTAAATAAATTGTGTTTGGAGTGAAAGCTTCAAACAACGAGTGCAGTTGTGTTATACCGACAGCCAACCTCCCCCAAAACCCTCCAAGGCGCAACCCTTGCAGGCTAGGAGACTCCATAACGGAGAGTAGTGCTGCCACATGTATAACCATGCGAACGGTTGCCTTCAATAAACACCTTTGTTTTAGTGGCCAAAAACCCTTGTAATCCATTTGAAGCCTAGGATTTGTACTTTTTTTTCTTTTAGTCCAAAAAGAGTCAAAAAAATCACAAAAAAAATAAAAAACCATAAAAACATTCTTTGTGTTTGATGTGTCTTCTTGCCATAATTTTAGAAAATTAGATCAAAAAGACCTTCTTGCAACGAAAGTACCAAAAACATCAGAAAATTTCTAAAAAAATTACAAAGAAAATACTGAGAAAAACTAGAGCGGCGCATCTGTCCTATGTTGCTGCGCATTTGTGTTGACCTGCGGTGCATCTGTACTGACTTGCGATGCTTTTACCACTTGTTACAGTGCATTTAATTTTTACCAGTGCAGTGCTTCTATGCTGACTTCCTGCGCATTTACTAGTTTCTGCAGCACATCTATTCCGGCGTATGTGTGATAGTGAGCATTTCCACATCTTTTCAAAGAAAAATCTTAGGTTTTCTAGGTACCTATTTCAATCTTGTGTCAGTTTCTATTGAAATGACAAACCAATTAGAAGTAATTGCTCAAGAACTCCAATACCTACATGAGTAATTAGACTTCGACGCCTCGCCCCAAGATCGTATAGCAATTGCTCAAGAATTCCAAGTCATACAACAAGAAATGGCAATCTTACAAGCTGAACGTGTCAGTACTAGCTATGCCTCGCCCCAAACTCATACATCTGTTTCCCATCTTAATGATGCTCATGACAAGACAACCACCACCTCAAGTTAGAAATCGTATAACACTCTGTCTATTAGTCCTCCTTCACTGTCTTCTAAGACACATATCCCAAAGCATACCAATCCTACACCAACACCACCATCAAGTTCCCCGAGCTCTAAATGGACAACCAAAGAAACCTCCAATAAGTTTTGGGAAAAATGTTTTTCAGATTTACACAGTGAAAGAAAAGCTAAGGAGAACTCCAAACCCACTCATCCATTACCTCACTCCTCTACCTATGCACCTACCAATGATGTGATCCAAGGACTACCAGCAGAGAGTCAACCATGTCCCCAAATTTTGGTCCTTGACCTTATCAAAGAGTCTCCAAACATGTCAAATCTTACAACCCCTTCATGTAACCTACAACCCCTTGAGCATATTGAAGAACCTCCCACCATGCACCAAAGTCAAGGTCCATCGCACCTTCATGTTGTTGACCAAGAGCCTATCCAAGAGTCTTCTACCTCAACTTCAATTCAACCAACCCAAGAGTTATGTCAAGAGCACATTTTAGAACATGTGGAAACATCAACCCCTTGTCTAAATCAGGATCAAAGCACTCCCATCTGACCCTTACATAACCTTTATCTTTTCGATGATCCTATACCTATACATGAGCAAGAAGTCCAATTTCAAACCATGCATAACCTATATCTTTTCCATGATAAAGATACTACCTTTGATGAAGAAGCTATCCATGAGCAACTTGATCCTACACATGAGCTAGAGATCAAATTTTGGCCCCTCCATAACCTCTATCCTTTCTGTGATTAGGATATTATCATTGATGACAAACCTATACAAGAGCACCTTGATACCATCACACTAAATCCTATCTATGATCAAGATCCCATCTATGATGAAGAGCTTATCTATGATCAAGCAAACCATGATGATCCTCTTACCCCACTTTATGCATTCCATGGTCCCGAGCTTATAACTCCATCTAGTCCCATCCAAGATCCAACAACTTCCTCCTTCTTTGATGAGACACTCCCAAGCAAGCATAGAAGATCAAACCAAAAATACTCCTCCACCATCCATTATCGACCATGCTGCAAATCCCCCACCATATATCCTTGGTCTTACTGCCTTCATTCATGAGTGTTCATCCTTAGAACACCAGCCACCATTATCATCTATCCCACCTTCTCCATCCAATAAGGAACTTGTGTCTAGTTTTCCATCTACACATAATCCTGCTATCCACTGCATACTCCAACATATGAACTATCAAGGTAAAGTCTTAGGCCTTCACGAACAAGGTATTTTGGAGCCCGTCCATGTCAATTTTCCTCCTCCTTCATATCACCTTGGATACATACCCCAAGGTGAACAATCTCAAGATGTTGGTACTTCCTCCACTCCTCCTAAATCCCCCACTTTCTAGTACAAACCCTATCATATCCCCAAAACATATGTCGCCATTCCACCTCCATCATCCTATAATCATCAAGAGCATGTGACCATACACCTTCCACCATCCAATCTACCTCTGCTACTTCCAACTCCTAACATCCCTCCATGCATTTTACCACCACTTTTCCCAACACCTTATTCGCCCATCTATGAATCTTCTAACAATCCCAATCATGACCAACCAATGCATGTGTTGTCTAAACAAAGGACTTCCACAAACCTCACTTCCACTATCCCAAGGGAATTTCACAGCAAAAATCTGGATGCCTCTGCCTATAAAGTCAAAAATCCTAAGAGTCCTCATGACCTAGGATACAAAAGCTAAGAGTCAAAGAACCATCCTTCTTAAGAGGGGCATACACCCACACATGTATATGCCAAGCTAAAAAAGGTGTGGGTCTGCATCCAACAAACGATTACTCCAAAAGTTGCACAAAAGCTGCATACACCCAAACCCATACCTTCACAGGTACTATCTAAAAACAAAATGGTTTGGGTACCTAAGCAAAAAACCCTCAAGTTACATGAGGCATCTACCTCTCAAGAATCTCAACCATCCACTTTCTCCCATTCCATCCAAAAGTCTCAAAATCTTCCATCCCACATGACCAGCAAAAATTAGCAAAATACTCAGTCTATGTGGATCCCTACATGCCTAAGTCATTCATCCACAAGCAAAAGTCTCCATTGCTTCCTACACTACTTTCCCATCACCAACTTCAATGTTTATCATGGTATGTGCAACCGTTGGTCATGATTCCCTTCCATTCCATAACATTTCCATATACCTACATCTCCCCTTCCTTCCACTATTGTCCTACATGACTTCCTCATCCTATTCCTATGGTCCATTCTTTTGTATAAGCTTTCCCTCCATATTTTGCATCATTATCCACTATAGCACCTTCCACAATCTGCTATCTACCTTCTCCATCTCACTGTCATGCAATCTCCTACCAACATCTATGAGAGCACTTGACATGGTCCATGTGATGACATCTTTCTAGTGGGACTATCACCAAACTAGGCACTCGGGTCCCTCTCTTCCGTATTCCACCTTCTCCTATCCAAAAAAAAAAGAGAAGAAAAAATGAAAAATGTAAAGAAAAATCCCTTCGTCCAATGGTGAAAATCTGGGAAATAGGCACCTTGGATAAGTACCATGATGAAAACCTGGCAAACAAGCATCATGTGTAAGTTGATCTTCTGCATCACCTACACTTGGGGGTACCTTGTCTCATCAGTCTATCACTCTTCTCCTATCAATTTCCTTCCATACCATTTCCTATCTTATCCTACCAATACTGTCCGGTCTATCTATCCTAACTTTCCATTCCTCTACTTTCTTTGGTCTTGATAAAGATTGGGGACGCAATGTTGACAAATGTTTTAGGTGTCTCTTGACATACCTTATCCCTCCCAAACCAAGAAAATCCTTCATTATCCTCCTATCCTCATATCGTCATAAGCATTGCCATGAAAAATCCTAAATATTCTACCTACAATGGGGCAGGTTATTCTTATGTGACATAGTCCTTGGAGATCACATCCTTGTTTCCTTCTACTTGACCATCCATATCTACTATCGCCCATCCATCTACCTAGCTATGGTGTTTCCTTGTCATCAATATCATTTGTTTCATTTCGTGTCTTGTCCTATTCATATCTCTTCCATATCATGTCTTGTTTGATCCATATCTGTTCCATATCATGTCATGTCTGATCCATATCTGTTCCATATCATGTCATATCTGAACCATATCTATTCCATATCTGATCCATACCTATTCCTTATCTAATCCATATCCGTTCCATATCATGTCTTATCTAATCCATATCTATTCCATATCTGATCCATATTTGTTCCATATCATGTCTCATCCGATCCATATCTTAGGTCCATAGAAGTCCATGAACTACGTTACCTCTGCATTGTCACGTAGGCAAGGCCATTTCACAAATCGCCCCCAAGGCTCCCATGGTCTCATTCGTCCCATTTCTTGTTGTCTTTCTTCTAGTCCATGCATGGTCCATTAGGGTTTACCCCAAACTATGTTACCTCTGTGTCGTCACATAGGCAAGGCCATTTAGTAATGAGCCCCCGAGGCACTAGGTCAGTCCCTTAGGGTTCATCTCACCAATAAAGATTGTGAAATCTTCTCACCAGACAAGCAAACACAAGCAAAGCCCGCTTTCAAGAAGAAATCATGGCACAAGGCATTAACCTATCCAAAGCAAAGCAAACAAACTCCTAAATGATTTTACCCAAATTATGGCAAGAAACAAACACATCTAAATGCAAAAATGTTTTGTTGATTGGAAACACCGTTAAAGTACAGAGTCTTGATTTTTGCTATCATGCCTTTCTATGCTACTCAAGGATGCCAAAAGCTAGAGATGCTATGATGGGGGCATGATTATCTTCTTTGTTTGTTGTTTGTGGATTAAACTTTAGTAATGTGAAACCTTGTCTAAAGACATGATCGGCAAAAGATCATCAAGGACATCAAACTCTAACATGAACGGGGGCAATCCTTGACTGTTGTTACACAAGAAATACTTAGGTCATCTTGGTTCAATTATACCTCGATGCTTGTATTAACTTGCTAAATCAAAATCCTTGTAAGCGATACTCAGGTCATCTCAGTTCAATTATACCTAGATGCTTGTATTAACTTACAACATCTGGGAAAAGTACCCAAAAATAGCCCAATGATGAAATAGGCACTTCAAAATACTTGCACCACCAAGATGTCAAAATCAAAGCATCCATTATACATCCATCTATACATCTGCAAAAGCATCCATACCATACCCCATGCAATAAAGATCTAACAAATGCAGAGTATCAATGTTTACAAAAGCTTGTTAGTCCTTCTATCAAGTCATTCTTCTATCACTCAACTTTCTATCTATCGTTGTGGTCCATTCTTCTCAATTGGGTCAGTCTGAGCGGTGATCCAGATGCAAGGTCCATCCTTAATCCATACCAATCAAGTCAAATCAATCTTGCACAAATGATCCAATCACAATCAGTGGTCTTGATCCTTGTCTAGTTGTAAACCAACTCAATCAATTATAATCTATCAATTGTCTTATACAGGATGTTGCATTGTCGAAATCAGACCAACACATGCGTCTTACATGACATGCTTCATTTCCTAAAACCAAACACTGTCCTACCATGTTGGTCTAGGGATATATCGTTCCTCGCCATCACAACACTGTTGTATATCGTTATCAGTATATCATTGGTTTACCGCTCGACAGGGGCAATACCTTGTTTGTTCTTGTATCATTTGTGCATACTTGCTTACTTGCTTGTGTGTGTTATCATTCTATCTTGCATCACGTATCATTCAGCTCTTTCTTCATCCTAACTATTTTTCACCTTCTTCTTCATGAGATTGTCCGTCTCTAGTCCTTCTGCCTTCTTCTCGTTCAATCTCCTGAGGGGGCATCCTATCGGCATAACCTGTACCAGGGGCAAACTGGGGCATGTATCATTATCAGACTATTTATTCTTTGAAGCAATGCTGTAAACTACATTACATCAAAGAGGGGCAAAATGTATATGCCTAAAAATGACACGATTCGGTCTAAATAAATATTCTTAATATTTATTCCATTCTAATTCTTCTACCTATATATAAATAAACAAATTTATTTATTTGATTCATATTCTTCCAACAATTAAATTAAATCCTTTATTTAATTCAATTCTTCCCAAACAATTAAATAATTCTTAATTATTTAATTAAATCAAATCACTCTTCCAAATTTATATAAATCAAATCAAATTTATTTGAATTCTCTCAAATCCCTAAAAATAAAATACAATCAAATATTTTATTTATTCTTCCAAAATCATGCACAACAATTAAATAAATTTATTTATTTAATTTGCTTTCTTATCATCTAAATTAAATAATTCTAATTATTTAATTGTTTCTTCCAATAATATCTTCTCTAAATTTAAATAAATCAATTATTTATTTAAGTTGTCTTTTCTTCTAAATTGAGTTATCTCTAAATATAATTTAATCTTTGTGCACATGCAATTAAATATTCCTAATATTTAATAAAGCAAAATATCTTCTTATTCTCATGCAAATCCCTTCTTCTTGTTTTAAATCACTTAACTGATAATTATATTCTTTTAATTGCTTTAACTCATTCTTCTATTCTTAGCAAATCTTCTCATGCAAAAGAAAGCAAGACACATGTCTTTTTCTTATTCGTTGCATGTTCCTCAACCGTTCTCAATCGTTGATCTTCTCATTCTTTCCATACCGTTGATCTTCATTCTCCCAAGTCTATAAATTCAACCCTCTTCTTCCATTTCATTCATCCAAGCTTTAAGTATTGTTACTCTGCAGGAATTACAGCACGCCTTTGGCACCAATTCCTTCATTGCTTGTGATCACATTCATTACTACGCACCACTACCATCGTTGTGAAGCTTCTCTTCATTGCGATAATATCACTGTCATTCTCAATTGATATTCTTGAAGCATAACAAAGAAGTGCACTCTCTGAGGGCCCTATTTCATACATGCAAGATTGATTGTGATAGGCAATCAATGGAAGTTTTGAATTGAAGAAGGTTTGCTTTGTTGTTCATTGCTTTATTTGATTAATCTTCTTTGTTCACCATTTCATTGAAGTTTTGGGTAACTTGATATTGATTATTATTGTTTATTCATTGTTGATCCAACTTAATATTTTTGGCACCCACCATGGGGCCTAGCCCCAAATTTAACCCAAAAACTAAGTTTTTGTGTTTTAGAAAGCTGTACACAAGAGGAAACAGCGCATCTGATACATCTTAACATGCATCTGTTACCTGTCACGATGCATACATTTTCATAGTGCATATAGCCTCTGTTCTGGTGCATCTATTACTTGTCACGGCGCATATGTTTCTGCAACACATATAGCCTATTTTCTAGCGCATCTGTTACCTGTCACAGCGCATACGTTTCTGCAACGCATATAGCCTCTCTCCTGGCGCATCTGTTACCTGTCACGGTGCATACATTTCCACGGTGCATTCAGACATTGTTCTAGTGCATTTACCATCTATCATAGCACATACATCATATCAGTGCATATACTCTATTTTGCAGTTCTTTTATCCTCTTTTTTAGTGCATATGTAATACGGTGCTTTTGTTCATTGTTTCTGCGCATTCAATCTCTAAAGCAGCGCATTTGTTGTAGGCAGTGATTTTAGGGTTTTCTTGAAGGTTTTTGCTAATGCTGACGTCTTTGTAGGAACTCTCTTGATCTGTTTTGTAGGCTAGGTACTGGTTTAGATTCATATAGTTGCACTTGTTAGCTCACACTTTGATTTTTAAAGGGAAAGTAAAATGGATGCTCATGCAAATCTCACATAGTTTAACTAGGAAAGTGGTAATTGAATCATTGCTATCTTGCATATCATTGAATCATTGCTGTTGACCATCACTTCAAAGTTAACAACTCATTGCTATCTAGATAAAACTAAACTCATCATTGCTATCTGGGTAAAACTGAACCATTCCTATCTCAATTGACCATCACTTCAAAGTTAACAACTCGTGCTATATGGATAAAATTAAACTCATCATTGCTATCTTGGGTAAAACTAAACCATTGCTATCTCAAATGACCATCATTTCAAAGTTAGCAATTCGTGCTACGTTGATAAAATTGAACTCATCATTGTTATCTTGGTTAAAATTGGAGCATTGCTATCTTGCTAAATCACTTCAAAGTTCTGTGCTTGCCCAAGTAGATAGCTCATCTAGTTTTTTTCATTTTAACTAGGGGAAAAGAACCACTGTATTCTATGTTTTGGGAATGATACCAGGCCTATGCTCTCCCCTATCTTGGGTAATCAAAATGCCAGACATCATTTTTGCATGTGTTTTTCCTTTAGAGGGGCCTGCTCTTGGATACTGTTCATCCAAGTAGGAACGACCCTAAGTGGTAATAGGCTAGATGCCAAGCCCTACCAAGCCACTATAAATAAATTGTGTTTGGAGTGAAAGCTTCAAACAACAAGTGCAATTGTGTTATACTGACAGCCAACCTCCCCCAAAACCCTCCAAGATGCAACCTTTGCAGGCTGGGAGACTCCATAATGGAGAGTAGTGCTGCCGCATGTATAACCACTCAAACAGTTGCCTTCATTAAACACCTTTGTTTTAGTAGCCAAAAACCCTTGTAATCCATTTGAAGCCTAGGATTTGTACTTGTTTTTTCTTTTAGTCCAAAAAGAGTAAAAAAAAATCACAAAAAAAAATAAAAAACCATAAAAATATTCTTTGTGTTTGTTGTGTCTTATTGCCATAATTTTAGAAAATTAGATCAAAAAGACCTTCTTGCAACCAAAGTACCAAAAACATTAGAAAAATTCCAAAAAATTTGCAAAAAAAATACTGAGAAAAACCAGAGCGGCGCATCCATCCTCTATTGCTGCACATTTGTGCTGACCTGCGGTGCATCTATACTGACTTGCGGTGCTTTTCCCACCTGTTACGGTGCATTTAATTTTTACCAGTGCAGTGCTTCTGTACTGACTTCCTACGCATTTACCAGTTTCTGCAGTGCATCTGTTCCGATGCATGTGTGACAATGAGCATTTCCACATCTTTTCAGAGAAAAATCTTAGGTTTTCTAGGTACCCATTTCAGTCTTGTGTTAGTTTCTATTGAAATGAAAAACCAATTAGAAGTAATTGCTCAAGAACTCCAATACCTACAAGAGCAATTAGACTTCGATGCCTCGCCCCAAGATTGTATAGCAATTGCTCAAGAATTCCAAGTCATACAACAAGAAATGCCAATCTTACAAGCTAAATGTGTCAGTACTAGCTATGCCTCACCCCAAACTCATACATCTGTTTCCTATCTTAATGATGCTCATGACAAGGCAACCACCACCTCAAGTTGGAAATCATATAACACTCTGTCTACTAGTCCACCTTCACCGTCTTCTAAGACACATATCCCAAAGCATACCAATCCTACACCAACACCACCATCAAGTTCCCCGAGCTCTAAATGGACAACCAAAGAAACCTCCAATAAGTTTTGGGAAAAATGTTTTTCAGATTTACATAGTGAAAGAAAAGCTAAGGAGAACCCCAAACCCACTCATCCATTACCTCACTTCTCTACCTATGCACCTACCAATGATGTGATCCAAGGACTACTAGTAGAGAGTCAACCATGTCCCCAAATTCTGGTCCTTGACCTTATCAAAGAGTCTCCAAACATGTCAAATCCTACAACCCCTTCATGTAACCTGCAACCCCTTGAGCATATTGAAGAACCTCCTACCATGCACCAAATTCAAGGTTCGTCGCACCTTCATGTTGTTGACCAAGAGCCTATCCAAGAGTCTTCTACCTCAACTTCAATTCAAACAACCCAAGAGTTATGTCAAGAGCACATTTTAGAACATGTGGAGACATCAACCCCATGTCTAAATCAGGATCAAAGCACTCCCATCCGACCCTTACATAACCTTTATCTTTTCAATGATCCTATACCTATACATGAGCAAGAAGTCCAATTTCAAACCATGCATAACCTATATCTTTTCCATGATAAAGATACTACCTTTGATGAAGAAGCTATCCATGAGCAACTTGATCCTACACATGAGCTAGAGATCAAATTTTGGCCCCTCCATAACCTCTATCCTTTCTGTGATCAAGATATTATCGTTGATGACGAACCTATACAAGAGCACCTTGATACCATCACACTAAATCCTATCTATGATCAAGATCCCATCTATGATGAAGAGCTTATCTATGATCAAGTAGACCATGATGATCCTCTTACCCCACTTTATGCATTCCATGGTCCTGATCTTATAACCCCATCTAGTCCCATCCAAGATCCAACAAATTCCTCCTCCTTTGATGAGACACTTACCTCCCAAGCAAGCATAGAAGATCAAACCAAAAATACTCCTCTGCCATCCATTATCGCCATGCTGCAAATCCCCCACCATATATCCTTGGTCTTACTACCTTCATTCATGAGTGTTCCTCCTTAGAACACCAGCCACCATTATCATCTATCCCACCTTCTCCATCCAATAAGGAACTTGTGTCTAGTGTTCCATCTACATATAATCCCACTATCCACTGCATACTCCAACATATGAACTATCAAGGTAAAGGCTTAGACCTTCACGAAGAAGGTATTTTGGAGCCCGTCCATGTCAATTTTCCTCCTCCTTCATATGGCCTTGGATACATACACCAAGGTGAACAATCTCAAGATGTTGGTACTTCCTCCACTCCTCCTAAATCCCCCACTTTCCAGCACAAACCCTATCATATCCCCAAAACATATGTCGCCATTCCACCTCCATCATCCTATAATCATCAAGATCATGTGACCATACACCTTCCACCATCCAATCTACCTCCACTACTTCCAACTCCTAACATCCCTCCATGCATTTCACCACCACTTCTCCCAACACCTTATTCACCCATCTAGGAATCTTCTAACAATCCCAATCATGACCAACCAATGCACATGTTGTCTAAATAAAGGGCTTCCACAAACCTCACTTCCACTATCCCAAGGAAATTTCACATCAAAAATCTGGATGCCTCTGTGTATAAAGTAAAAAAATCCTAAGAGTCCTCATGACCTAGGATACAAAAGCCAAGAGTCAAAGAAGCATCCTTCTCAAGAGGGGCATACACCCACACACCTATATGCCAAGCTGAAAAAGGTGTGGGTCCGCATCCAACAAATGATTACTCCAAAAGCTACACAAAAGCTGCATACACCCAAACCCATACCTTCACAGGTACTATCTAAAAACAAAATGGATTGGGTACCTAACCAAAAAACCCTCAAGTTACATGAGGCATCTACCTCTCAAGAATCTCAACCATCCACTTTCTCCCATTCCATCCAAAAGTCTCAAAATCTTCCATCCCACATGACCAGCAAAAATAATCAAAATACTCAGTCTATGTGGATCCCTACATGCCTAAGTCATTCATCCACAAGAAAAAGTCTCTGATGCTTCCTACACTACTTTCCCATCACTAGCTTCAATGTTTATCACAGTATGTGCAACCGTTGGTCATGATTCCCTTCCATCCCATAACATTTCCATATACCTCCATCTCCCCTTCCTTCCACTATTGTCCTACATGTCCTCCTCATCCTATTCCTATGGCCCATGCTTTTGCATAAGCCTTCCCTCCATATTCTGCATCATCATCCACTATAGCACCTTCCACAATCCGCTATCTACCTTCTCCATCTCACTGTCATGCAATCTCCTACAAAACATCTATGAGAGCACTCGACATGGTCCATGTGATGACATCTTTATAGTGGAACTATCACCAAACTAGGCACTCGGGTCCCTCTCTTCCTTATTCCACCTTCTCCTATCCACAAAAAAAAAAGAGAAGAGAAAAAATGAAAAATGTAAAGAAAAATCCCTTCATCCAATGGTGAAAATCTAGCAAACAAGTGCCTTGGATAAGTACCATGATGAAAACCTGGCAAACAGGCATCATGTGTAAGTTCATTTTCTACATCACCTACACTTGGGGGCACCTTGTCTCATCAGCCTATCACTCTTCTCCTATCAGTTTCCTTCTGTACCATTTCCTATCCTATCCTACCAATGTTGTCCAGTCTAGCTATCCTAACTTTCCATTCCTCTACTTTCTTTGGTCTTGATAAAGATTGGGGGCGCAATGTTGACAAATGTTTTAGGTGTCTCTTGACATACCTTATCCCTCTCAAATGAAGCAAATCCTTCATTATCCTCCTATCCTCCTATCGTCATAAGCATTGCCATGAAAAATCCTAAATATTCTACCTACAATGGGGCAGGTTATTCTTATGTGACATAGTCCTTGGAGATCACATCCTTGTTTCCTTCTACTTAACCATCCATATCTACTATCGCCCATCCATCTACCTATCTGTGGTGTTTCCTTGTCATCAGTATCATTTGTTTCATATCTTGTCTTGTCTGACTCATATTTGTTCCATATCGTGTCTTCTCTGATCCATATCTATTCCATATCATGTCATGTCTGATCCATATCTATTCCATATCTGTTCCATATCATGTCATATCTGATCCATATCTATTCCATATCTGATCCATATCTGTTCCATATCTAATCCATATCCATTCCATATCGTGTCTTATCTAATCCATATCTATTCCATATCTGATCCATATATATTCCATATCATGTCTCATCTGATCCATATCTTAGGTCCATCGATGTCCATGAACTACGTTGCCTCTATGTTGTCATGTAGGCAAGGCCATTTCTCAAATGCACCCACGAGGCTCCCACAGTCTCATTCGTCCCATTTCTTGTTGTCTTTCTTCTAGTCCATGCATGGTCCATTAGGGTTTACCCCAAACTACGTTACCTCTGTGTCGTCACGTAGGCAAGGCCATTTAGCAATGAGCCCTCGAGGCACTAGGTCAGTCCCTTAGGGTCTATCTCACCAATAAACATTGTGAAATCTTCTCACCAGACAAGCAAGTGCAAGTAAAGCCCGCTTTCAAGAAGAAATCCTGATGCAAGGCATTAACCTATCCAAAGAAAAGCAAACAAACTCCTAAATGATTTTACCCAAATTATGGCAAGAAACAAACACGTCTAAATGCAAAAATGTTTTGTTGATTGGAAACACGGTTAAAGTACAGAGTCTTCATTTTTACTATCATGCCTTTCTATGCTACTCGAGGATGCCAAAAGCTAGAGATGCTATGATGGGGGCATGATTATCTTCTTTGTTTGTTGTTTGTGGATTAAACTTTAGTAATGTGAAACCTTGTCTAAAGACATGATCGGCAAAAAATCATCAAGGACATCAAACTCTAACATGAATGGGGGCAATCCTTGATTGTTGATACACAAGAAATACTCAGGTCATTTGGTTCAATTATACCTCGATGCTTGTATTAACTTGCTAAATCAAAATCCTTGTAAGCGATACTCAGGTCATCTCGGTTCAATTATACCTAGATGCTTGTATTAACTTACAACATTTCAGAAAAGTACCAAAAAAAAGCCTAATGATGAAATAGGCACTTCAAAATACTTGCACCACCAAGATGTCAAAATCAAAGCATCCATTATACATCCATCTATACATCTGCAAAAGCATCCATAACGTACCCCATGCAATAAAGATCCAACAAATGTAGAGTATCAATGTTTACAAAAGCTTGTGAGTCCTTCTATCAATTCATTCTTCTATCATTCAAGTTTCTATCTATCGTTGTAGTCCATTCTTCTCAATTCGGTCAGTCTAAGCGGTGATCCAGATGCAAGGTCCATCCTTGATCCATACCAGTCAAGTCAAGTCAATCTTGCACAAATGATCCAATCACAATCAGTGGTCTTGATCCTTGTCTAGTTGTAAACCAACTCAATCAATTATAATCTATCAAGTGTCTTATACAGGATGTTGCATTGTTGAAATTAGACCAACACACGCGTCTTACACGACATGCTTCATTTCCTAAAATGAAACACTATCCTACTGTGTTGGTCTAGGGATATATCGTTCCTCACCATGACAACACTGTCGTATATCGTTATCAGTATATCATTGGTTTACCACTCGACAGGGGCAATACCTTGTTTGTTCTTGTATCATTTGTGCATACTTGCTTACTTGCTTGTGTGTGTTATCATTCTATCTTGCATCGCGTATCATTTAGCTCTTTCTTCATCCCAACCTATTTTTCACCTTCTTCTTCGTGATATTGTCCGTCTCTAGTCCTTCTGCCTTCTTCTCGTCTAATCTCCCGAGGGGGCATCCTATCGTCATAACCTATACCAAGGGCAAACTGGGGCATGTATCATTATCAGACTATTTATTCTTTGAAGCAATGCCGTAAACTGCATTACATCAAAGAGGGGCAAAATCTATATGCCTAAAAATGACACGATTCAGTCTAAATAAATATTCTTAATATTTATTCCATTCTAATTCTTCTACCAATAAATAAATAATCCAATTTATTTATTTGATTCATATTCTTCCAACAATTAAATAAAATCCTTTATTTAATTCAATTCTTCCCAAACAATTAAATAATTCTTAATTATTTAATTAAATCAAATCACTCTTCCAAATTTAAATAAATCAAATCAAATTTATTTGAATTCTCTCAAATCCCTAAAAATAAAATACAATCAAATATTTTATTTATTCTTCCAAAATCATGCACAACAACTAAATAAATTTATTTATTTAATTTGCTTTCTTATCTTCTAAATTAAATAGTTCCAATTATTTAATTGTTTCTTCCAATAATATCTTTTCTAAATTTAAATAAATCAATTATTTATTTAAGTTGCCTTTTCTTCTAAATTGAATTATCTCTAAATATAATTCAATCTTTGTGCACATGCAATTAAATATTCCTAATATTTACTAAAGCAAAATATCTTCTTATTCTCATGTAAATCCCTTCTTCTTGTTTTAAATCACTTAATTGCTTATTATATTCTTTTAATTGCTTTAACTCATTCTTCTATTCTTAGCAAATCTTCTCATGCAAAAGAAAGCAAGACATGTCTTTTTCTTATTCATTGTACATTCCTCAACTGTTCTCAATCGTTGATCTTCTCATTCTTTCCATACCATTGATCTTCATTCTCCCAAGTCTATAAATTCAACCCTCTTCTTCCATTTCATTCATCCAAGCTTTAAGTATTGTTACTTTGTAAGAATTACAGCGCACCTTTGGCACCAATTCCTTCATTGCTTGTGATCACATTCGTTACTATGCACCACTACCATCATTGTGAAGCTTCTCTTCATTGCGATAATATCACTGCCATTCTCAATTGACATTCTTGAAGCATAACAAAGAAGTGCACTCTCTGAGGACCCTATTTCATACATGCAAGATCGATTGTGATAGGCAATCAATGGAAGTTTCGAATTGAAGAAGGTTTGCTTTGTTGTTCATTGCTTTATTTGATTAATCTTCTTTATTCACCATTTCATTGAAGTTTTGGGTAACTTGATATTGATTATTATTGTTTATTGATTGTTGATCCAATTTTCCCTTAACAGAAATCTACTGCAATCATTTAAGCTCTCTACAGAGGCGAGATATCATGCATATCCTTTTTATCTTAATCCCTCTATGAAGACAAGGATGGTGTATTTCTTGAGGAGAGTGCACATCCTATCATTTTGTAAAAGTCCTTTGCAGAGGTGGGGAGCAAATGTGTGACTATCCTAACCCTTAAGTGTGTCTTCAGTGATTGTTGTGGCAAAGCCCAATTGTCGATGTGTGCCTATAATGTGCCTGAGATGGTGATGAACCTAGAAATAGGTACACTCCATCACTTGTTTGTCATGTTTTCTCCATTTCTTCCATGTGTGTGTATTGCGTGTTTGTTCCCAAGCATAGTCTTAAAGACCAATGGCGATGAGTCCCTCTTATGCTTTGTGATTTGTATGGCGTGTTTGTTCTCAAAGTGCATTCTTAAAGACTAGTGGCGATGAGTCCCTCCTGCACTCTGAGATTTGTTTGGCGTGTTTGTTGCCCCATATGCAGTTTAAAGACTGGTGGTGATGCATGTCTCCTGCATTATGGGTGGTGTGTTTACTTTCCTTGTACTTGCATCTACATTTCACATATATGAGAAAAATAAAAAATAAAATCATTCATGTATTCATTGCATTCACTGTATTCACTGTGTTTTGCATGTCTTCAATACAATCTTCTCCATGTTTTGCATGACTGTATATGTCTTCTGTATGTTTTGTGTGCCTGTTACTGTCTTCATTGTGATTGATGTGTCTTCTTCATGCTTGGCATGTTTGCTGTGTTTGTTGACTGTACTTTAATACATGTATTGGCCTTATGTTTATACATACATTAAAGTGGGGGCTAAATTTTATGTCAGAAAAAGTATCCTCGGGGGCTTTTTCCTCTTAAGGTTTAGCTCTTAGGTCCTTTAGAATGCATTTAGAGCATCTTGCATGATTTTGATGACTCTCGATGAGAAAACCCTAAAGTTTCATGGTAATTGGGACTCAGGGGGTGCACTTAACATAAATCCTGCTTGAAATAGGGGGGAGGACTTGGGCACCCGTGCCCTAGTCCTGCCTTATTTCAGGTTAGGACCTATTTCAAAGTGTTGGTTTATGACCGTTATTTAGATCCTATGCCAACATGGTAAGTTTGAATTATGAAATTCTTAGCAGGAATGTTTGTAGTTGCATATATAAGCATGATTACTGATTCATTTGTAAACTAGATGGATATTTTGATTGACAAGCTTATGTTAAAGTGATTCAAGGCATTCATTGTGTTACAGAGTAGTACTTTGTTGTTATTGTGTTTGTGTTTGCAGATTTGGCATCCATCTCCTCATGGCATGTAGAGCATCTTCCTTCCATGAGATCTTCACTACAAGGTGATATCAATTGTGTTTTCTATCATTTATCATTTGGATTTTGCCTCTATCCCTCAAGGATACGCACTCTTTATCTGACAATGGTGTTTAGAAGGCTTGAATGTCTCTTCAAGGCTTGACTGAGGCAAGCCTCTAAACACCACAACCCTCAACCCACTTTTCTATGATTGTAGGTTACAAGTTGTGAAAGTGAAAGAAGTGGAGTTGCAGGAGAGTAGTGCAAACTATCAAAATTATAGAATAGAGAAGAAAATAGGGACCTAGACTCAGACGCTCGCTCATTAGTCCTCTGGATCTTGCAACTAATCTTCAGAACAATAGGAACAGGTTGCAGACAAGATTTCTAGATCCTGACAAAAACTGTGACACTAGACTAGGGCGCCCGCTCATTAGTCCCTGACTTTTCTACACACTAAACTTTGAAATCTAGTATGCATTTGATTGTCATTTGATATCTCTGTGTGTGATCATTTTTTGTAATTTATCCGTTTGTTGACAATTTCATGAAATTAGAGTTTTAAACATAATTTGGCTTAATTAAACAATAAAATCATACAATTCCAATCTTCCCCTATGTTCTGAGTGATAGGAGATCTATAGTAGATTTCTCTACTTGGTCAAATGTCCTTGAATGTTGAGTGGTGAAAGGAGGATCAACACAAACCATTGAAACCAACCCTCTTCATTTTTAACACTAAATAGAAGCTAAGCACCAAAAACACTTTCTCAGTACAATCACAACATCTGTAATATCTTCTCAGCATCTCAACCATACTAGAGGTTGTCATCCACAAGTACTGATTTATCATAGCTACATAATACGTTGACATCAATGACAGCACTAATAACAACATAGTGCAACACTTACCAACACCATTCTTCACTTCCTGCTACTAGATTTGAAACTATAATAAAACCTACCCATGAAAACAATCTTTTTTACTAAACAACCTTCTAAATGTTTTAAATATCTACCAAGACAACACTTTGTTAGATCTTGTAATCAATGCATAGGTAAGTGATCAATCTATTTTCTTTAGGGGTGGGTTTCCAATTGTTTTCAATACCTAACTATCCTATTTTCAATTACTCGCAGGCTAGCTTCTTCTATGCAATTGTTGATTCATGGAAACAATGTTAACTACAAATTCCATATGCGATATGCTTGCAGGCATGGTTGGCATTGAACCTTATCTACAAGTTACATCAATAGACCCCATTCGACAAGCTCACTCTCCAAATGTCAAATACCACCTACAACTCTTGGATGGTATGCATACACACCATGCTTTAATTATCTACCAATTAAACAATCTTGAAAGAAGCTATAGTCAAAGTTTCTATTGTCTGACTGAATAACTATACTTGCAAAATGTTCCACAAATTCATGTATGTCCATACTTGCCTAGTATAATTTTAGGGCTCTCATTTCTTCAATTCAACCTTTCTCCTAAACTATGAGTTTCTTCTTGTTGTAGGGAATTGTAGTTAATATCTTGGAGATACTTTAAAACAATGCATTGATAGTTGGAACTCCACTTCCGCTCTTTGAAACTTCAAGCTACCTTCCATCAAGCAACTCTCAAGACCCATTAGGATCTTCTCCATCTGAACCATGGTCAAGATGGCAAGATATAGGCTCTTCAAATCATCAGAGCATAGGTCCAATTGAAATCATCCCAATCAAATCATTGACCACATACCATAAGAAATGGTCCATCAAAGGCCAAGCCTTGACAAAAACTATAATCCATGAATTTCAAAATGTTGGGCGTGAGGGGAAAGTTTTTGGCTTCGATTTCATAGACAAAGTAGGTACTAAAATACATATAACTTTCTTTAATGAACTTGTTGATGAGTTCTGTCATATTTTTCCATTTAATATCATTTACGTGATTTGCAGTGGTCGCATTAAAGTAGCCAACACAAAATAGAGTATCTCCACAAACCCTTTGAAAATATTCCTCCAGAGCTCATCAATAATAATTCATTCCACTTCAATAGACTCCATCATACCTATGCACAATTTGCACATCAAGAGCATAAATTTATTAGAGTCAATATATGTTAATGCCCTTGTTGATGTCATTGGTATACTTCTATCTATTTCCCCTGCATCGACCATGCATAAATGAGATGGAACCAAGACAGTAAAGTGTATTACTACAATCATCATTGTGCCAAGTTGTAGTGTTGATGTTACACTATGGGGCCATCATTATTAGGTGGAGGGGAAAAAAATCTCTGATATGTGCTTGCAACTAGATTCCCTTGTTCTTTTGGTCAAATCTAGCCACTTAACCTCCTGTCATGGGAAATAAATCAATACTATTTTCCTGACTATAATTCTGATTAATCCAGATTTACTGGAAGCTTCAATGTTAAAGACATGGTATGTCAATGTGGGACTTACATAGCCTTCCATCTCTTTGTCAAAGAACCCACTTGCCCCCTACAAGTTTGCAAATCCTATGGATATTTCATTCGTCACGGATATAATGTTTCCTAAGAAATAAAATGTCTATGTGAAGGCCACTATCTCAAAACTCTACCTGGACAACTTCTATTACCTTTCTTACCCATTGTAAGTAGAAAATAAAAAATGTAAGAAAAAAGTTGTTCAAAGTTCCACCAATATTTTTGATGCCCAAAGTGTTCTACTATTCTCTGTGAATGTGATTTTAGAGATACATGCTAAAGATGGACTTGCAAGATAGCACAGGTGAACTTTTTAAAGTTACTAGATTTGAAGGACCGGTTAATGCCTTGTTAGGTGTTGGGGCAAAAGATTTCTAGCTTCTACTACCAAACAAATATTAAACAATGTCATGGGCTGCCAATTCCAACTTAATTTGGCTATCAAAATGAATCCATTTGGTGGACAAGAAACATAGAGCATTGTTATTAGAACCATTTAACTCCTTTAATATAATTGTTGAAATGTCACTAAGTGGACTCATATTTCCACCTATATAATCCTCAAACTTTCTCTATATGTTATGTACATTAAAATATCCTCGAGAAAACTTCTCTTTTTGATCATGCTCAGAGATAAAAACTAATATCTATTACGTGTTTTCTTTTGGCAAAGATGGTTTTTTTAGGCTTCCACTATGTTGTGTACATTCAAATATCCTCAAAAAAACTTGTCTATAAAATATGTTGGGTGTTATTTTGTTATGTACCAAATGTGTTTTGCATACCATGTTGTCTCCTTGGATTCTCTATATTGCTCAATCATGTTATTTCAAATTATATTTTCACATTAATGTATATTGGCACAATAGAATAACATTTATAGATAGTTTACAGGTTTGACCTTCAATGTTCGAATTGTAATATGTACATTTACATTCTCATTATGCGCAGATAATTTGCACTCCTTTAAGCTTCCACATAACCCTACAGTGGAACTACAAAATGAGAGGACATAGGCAAAATAGGCTTGTTGAAATGAGATGCAACATATAAAGTACTATGAAAAGAAAATTGTTATTAGTTACAAAAAAGATGATAAAACCAACACATCCTTGTTGATGGTGCCTCCACATCTATACTCTCTTCTTCTAGTAACCCCTACCCTCTAAAAACATCTACACCTCAATTGTAGTATAACATGCAAACCACCACAAATGGCTAAATTCATCCTCCAAATTTCCCAAACAGTTATTGCATTGCTAGGAAAAATTTTCATTCGAGACTAGATTGTCTTTCAAATATGTTAAATGTTTGGTCTGCATGGAAAGATATCTTGGAATTAAAACTAGAAAATCAAATGGAGCCCCTACCTGTTATAAGTGTACACTGGAAAAAATAGACATCTTTTCTCAAAATGGAATAACATGGACCCTAGTGATCAACCTGCATGGTTACAAAAACTAACTCAAACTGAAGAGATTAATAGAAAGGGTTAATCTAGTCCGTCAGGTAACCTATGCTAGGGGGCAACTAAAATATAGTGGTCACACTATTTGATTTCCATAGGATATTTTTGTAATTGTCAGATACTTGCCTAGGTGTATAGATGAATTAGACAACATAATTATAAATAGGGAAAATATTGAACAACTAAAATATACCTTCTATGTCAGTAGAACCCATGTTTTTGAAGCATTGAAATACAAACTCCATAATGATCCATACTATAAATATGTGCAATTAGACAAAGCTACATTGTTGTGTTTGCCCCATGCCTCCATTGACATATCAAACCTTCTATAAACAACTTTAAATTCAAGTCAAATAGAGCTTGAATCAACACACGTAGATGTTATAGAGGATAACACAATCAACATGACAATATGAAAAACACATTTTCATTTGTGGCAAGCCTCCCACCTACATGTAGAGAGATGGAAGAGATACGGTCCTTACTACAACTAGGTAATGGATGACTACTTCCTTCAATAGAATAGCCACCCATTTCTTTATCACTAATAAACTAGTACACCTTTGAAGGATTGTTCGCAATGGTGTTTCCCACTCTATTTCCAAATGGCACATCAACATTCAAGCAACACTAGATGAAAGAGGTTAGGCTACATGAATGTGTTATTCATCTTCTAAGATATCGTGATAATAGGTTTGGCCAACACCCATGAGTTAGGTACTTCTTGCTCAATATGCTTATGCATAATCAGAGCCAAGCCACAATAATAATCTTCATTAATAGACATTTGGACCATAACCTACCCACAACAATTACAAACCTTCATCAAAGGTTGAATGGCTTGCCTAATGATAAGATTGCAGATCAACTCATGTGCTTTATCTCAATGCTTCATGGTACACATCGCTTTTGGGATTAGTGCAGAGGGGAGCTTATTGACATGACCATTCAAAGTGGTTTCCCAACACTGTTATTCCCCTTAGTGCAGTAGATACAAAGTGGCCAGACTTGCATAGCATTATGCCAACTACTGCTCCTTTAGATCCCCATAAAGCTTCTAAGTGGAGGGTACAAAATATAGTTCAAAATCTACACCTTGTGACACTCTACATTCACCATAGATTTATAGCATTTCATGAAGAATTCTTGGAAAAGATTCTTGATGCATATGAGTACTGGTACAAGTGAAGACCTTCTACAAACAAAATCTTGCATGCAACTCCTTTAGTTTATTCTTACTGATGATCTCTTTCACCAAGTATGAATGGCAACACAAAGGCTTTGCACATGTTCATAGTTTTCTTTGGCTCTAGGAAGCACCTAACATTGGTAAGTTACAACGAAATAACCTTGAATCTATATAAAAAATGCTTGACTACATCGATAGCTATGCCTAGAACCCATGAAACCTTAAATTGAGAAACCATAATTTCCATTGATCTATCCTTGAGGACCCTTGTTGGATGGACACGAGAATGATAGACACTTTCAAACACTTGTTTTCCAAAGGATTTTACTTACCTCAAAATCCTTCAATGTTTGACTAAAAAAGGCCAAAGGCTGCTCTAAACCTTCATCATTTTGTTGGGTTAGGATAGATGCAATACTATTCTCCCCTCAATGGGAATAGAGAATGAAATCCTTCTCAAAATTTGGATTGATAAGGGTAGGTGCTTGGGCAATTTCTTCCTTGATTTTATCAAAACTCTCCTTTCCTTAGTCCACTTTATAACATCTTTCTTAAGCATCAAAGTAATTTGTTTAAGAAATCCTACACAATTAGGAATGAACTTCCTAACAAAGTTTATCTTGCCAAGAAAAGACTGCAATTTTTTCTTATGAGATGGTAAAGAAGGGGAAAGAATGGTTGAGATCCTTTCAGGGTCTATGGAGATACCTTCTTTTGACACTAGGTGACCCAAAATCTTTCCTTGAGGGACAACAAAGATACACTTTTTTGAGTTGAGTGACACCCCAAATTATCTACACCTTTTAAACACTTTTTCAAAATACTCCATGTGATTTGTCATCCAAATATATCAAGATAAACTTGTTTATGTAGCCTTTAAAAGCAATGTCCATTGCCCTCTGAGAGGTGGCACCAACATTGGATAAACCGAAGGGAATTTTCTCATAGGTAAAAGTTCCCCATTTTGTGGTGAAAGTTGTCTTGTACCTATCCTCTCCTTTTACCAAGATTTGGTTATAACTAGAATAACCATCTAGAAGTGAAAACCTTTCAGCCCCTACTACAGTTTGTAAAATCTAATCCATGGAGGGCAAAGGATAGTGGTCTTTCATGGAGGCTATATTCAAGTCCCTAAAGTCAATATAGTATTATTTCCCTATTTTTCTTTTTTTAGGTACTAAGTTGGCCACCCAAGAGGAGTATTTGATAGGAAAAATAATTTTGGACTCTATAAGCATGGCAAGTTCTTTTCTCATCATGGGTTCAATCTTGGGGTTTATGGTCTTTGTTTTTGCCTAATAGGTTTTGAATTAGGTTCTAAGTATATGGCATGTTGGGATTAAACCCCTTAAGGTCTTCATAACTCCATGAGAAAGTATCACCATGCTTTTGAGCCAAAGAAATGAAAGTTTGCTTTTCAACATCAGTACATACCTTTCCTAGCATCAACTCCTTGTCTTGGGCAATTGTGACATTTTGGTAATCTTCTTCTTTTGCTGTCATATTTTTCTTTTCCCCTTTAAACTCATCATCATGACTAAAAATGTCTTCCAGAGTGATTAATCCTATTAGCAGCTTATTGGACTTTAATTGCATGATCTGGTCACCATACCCCTCTTTCAATCTTGATTGCAAATATGATGAAAACTCAACTTCATTTTGGAAAAAGTTAGCTATTTGTTCATCGTTGTCAAAGATTTTCTAACTTACATTGTTATCTGGAATAGAAGGCCTAATTACCATCTTGATATGTTGATCTTGACTTTGGAAGAGATCTCTATGAGGATAAAATTGTGACCCAATTGCTTCTAGTTGATTAGCTTCAACATTTAACCTTCTTAGAACCACTTGCAGATTTAGAGCATCAAAATGTTTAATGAGATCCCAAACTCTATGTATATAGGCCATAAGAAATTCATTTTTGGTAACACATCTCTTCCTCACCTAGTTGACCACTAATTCAGTTTCTCCAAACATTTGTAGCTATTTAATTTTCTTCTTCTTAGCCAATAACAAACCATGGATCAATGCCTCATACTCTGCAGCATTATTTGTACAAGAAAATTCTAACCTATGAGCAAAATGAAATTTCTTACCACTTGGAGAAATTAGTAACAAACCTACCCAGGTTACTCCATTTCTGCTCTTTGCTCCATCAAAAAACATCTTCCATATGCCATTTGAATCAACCTCTTGTTTGAGTGAAGAAGGTATAAATTAATGTTCTTCTTATATCATGTAAGTACCCAATCTTGTCACTTCAATAGTATCATAAGGATCAAAATCATAATTTTCTTTAGCCCATTCATCAAGAAAGAGATCAGGAACTAAAAGAGGTGAAGTGGTTGTTTCTATAGGCCATGAATCACTTTCTTCTTCATCTTGTATCATGTAGTTTGGATTAATAGGGCTAGGATCATAATTTTCCACATGATAATTTGAAATTGGTTCAAATTCAATAGTAAATCTTATTCCATACCTTGTCCTAAAAAGCATGTGAGACCAATCAAAAGAAAAATAACCACCAACCTTAGATGTGAAATCCCTTGATTAACAAATGGCAATGAATGGAGGTAGATCAATGATTGATATGTCTTGACAAATAGTTAAGTTGGAGTAAGCATGGAGAGTTAAATTTAGCCCCTTGATCACTCCCATAGTATTGACTGAAGTGCCATCCAGTTTCAAAACACCTTTGGAAATAGGTGTGTACTTGATGCCTAATACATTTGCTATCTTTTTTGGCATCACTGAAACACTAGCACCTAAGTCTATCATGCAGCCTAGAAACTTTTCAATAATTAGAGATAGGTAAAAGGGAGATGGTTTCTTCACCTTAATCACTTGTTCTTCATCAAGTTGTACAAGACTAACTAGATTCTTCTCTTTTTGAACTGTTGGTCCAGCTGATGGAAATTGTTTCAAGGAAACTTGTAATAGGTCTCTTTGAGATGGGATTGATAATGCATCCTACATGGACATATTTAGGTTAGTTCTCTTCATTTGGTCTACAATGTTCAAAGGACTAATTACTAGTTTGTACATTGAAGGTACCCAAGGTCCTCTCTTTGGTTGTTCCACAATTTGGTTACAACCTCTTGAAAAAGATGGAACACCTTTTGTAGCAGCAAGCCTACTGGTCTGATTTGTATTTGTAGGACCCACC
This sequence comes from Cunninghamia lanceolata, assembly GCA_027924645.1. Taxonomy (NCBI): domain Eukaryota; kingdom Viridiplantae; phylum Streptophyta; class Pinopsida; order Cupressales; family Cupressaceae; genus Cunninghamia; species Cunninghamia lanceolata. The sequence goes on along the minus strand of BSBN01000619.1, from coordinate 2,312,612 downwards.
ACATGCTCTTTTTCTTTGGAAAAAGGTTCTTTTTGTGTTAAAGAAGGTGTGGGGATGGTTTCCAAATGTCTTTTCTTTGACCTAGTGTTGTCTAGAACATTATTCAAAGGCAAAACCAAACTATCCATAGGCTGATTGATTGCACAATAGACTTCTGGGTTTTGAAAGATGAGGTTTGATTCAAGACCAGGCTCTTTAGGCATCTACATTTTGAGATTTGCACCTCCAATAAAGGTTCTTGTTGAGTAAGGAAGTTTTGTACCATTAAGGCTTATCCTTTCACTCCAACTATGCAAGTGGACTGTTTATGAGGTTGGTTGCAAGGGTGACACCTTTCAGCCTCTTGAGACATATTATTTTGGACAGTCACAAGGTCTTTGCTTGTGCTAACAATAGGGATTTGTTGCACAAGATGGATGACTTGTAGAGGCAGATGTGGGTTAACACCTTAGTATCTATTAGGCTAATAGTTTTGACCCCAATTCTGATTTCTATTTGGTTGATAATTTGTCCCCAAGTCTGATTTGTAGGTCGCCCTTGATTGTAGTTTGAATAGGGTCTAGTAGTCTGCTTTCCTGCTAAAGTGGTTAGTTTATTGGACATGTTTTTCATCAAAGTTCTAAGATCCTCATCATCATTTGAAATACCAAAGGTGGAAGTGGATGCAAGGGTCTTAGGCTTAGGAATAGGGGCAAGTATTGGTCGATTAGGTGTGGACAGCTCTGGAAAAATAGGTACAAGTGGCCTAGGAACTATTTTTCTAGCTTGTATAAGATAGTTCTCAGCCTTAATGGAATGGCTCATATGTATCTGGTAGTACTTTAACAGACATAGATTGCATCATCATTGCAATACTAGAATTGAGAGCTCTTAATAAATACAAGAACATACAGAGGGCTTGAGAAGGGTGGGAATCTGTTCCCAAGTCTTCTAGAATCTAAAATTGAAGTCCATCATATATTAATTGGGAGCCCTCTTAATGGTTTTAAGTTTCTTCAGTAAAGAAATATTATCTGCCCTCTCTCCAAACTACTTGCAAAGCACATCTCCTAGTTCATCCCATGAATGAATTGAAGATGGAGGTAAACTTCTAAACCACTAAAGAGCTTTTCCTTTGAGAGATGAAACCAAAACTCTAACAACTACATCATCTTGAGTAATATAATGATCTAAGCATACATTGGAGATGTATTTAATATATTCAATGGGGGTAGTGGAATCTTCTTCAATGAAGAATGGAATGCTTTTGAGGGTTGAAACTAGTATATTATTGTGGGTGTATGTAGAATTATGATTCAAAGTAAATAATAAAGATAAATACAATATAACTCAGTATGTAGATAAAAAATTATTTCAAAGGCAATATGAAGATAATGCAAATACTCAATTACCTTCACATTTTGAACCAAATCCTCCACACGTGATAGAACGTGATAGATGCATCCAAATCTACCAGATTTGTTTTCTTTGATGGATGTTTGATTGGTTGGTTTGTTGATTGCTCACTTCTGCAGCATAACAATGATATGAGGATGATAGATGAATGATTTGGATAGCAAGATGATGTATGAAATGTGGATGAAGATGTCATCCTAAAGTCCCAAAAAGTATCCCTCTAAAGTGTCAAATGGCTTGAGTGAGGCTTGATTTATAGGATATGAATGATAGGAATGGATGGCTAGGATTAGATTAGAAATGGATGGATAGGATTAAATGATAGTTGGAGTTGTAGTCATTTGACAAGTGTCTCATGTAGGTTGAATGAGAGGGATTAAAGTCAAATGGTCTTCCACTTTGCAAGGAGACAAATGTGGAGATAGAGACAAATGGCTTCCACCTTACATGGAGACAAATGTGGAATTATTATATTTTTGGAAAGGAATGATGTGGAATACATTAATTAAATAAATATTTAATTTATTTGATTAATTTGGATGAGGGAAAAGTGGAAATTAATTAAATAAATATAATTTATTTAATTAATTGACTATGGAAGGATAAATGTGATTATGATGGGGTTAGTTAAATAAATATGATTTATTTAACTAATTAGGTGATAGAAAATATCTAGGACAAAATGTTTCATAAGGTGTCTCAAATGATGTATTAACAAGGTGATCATGCAAGACATGGACAAATTGGGGTGTCTACATTTTTCGCCTCTTTGAAATGATGTTCGAGATGATAAGATTTATGTCAAGTAACATCATTTCAAAGAAGTTAAGGTATGGATAGAGGAAAAGGATGATGAGGATGGAAATATTGGATGATAATGGAAAGGATAGGGTGATGATGGAATGATAGGATGAGGATGCCCCCTCGAGAGGATAGATGGGTTGGACAAACACGGGTAGGCTCTCGAAATGAAAGAGATTGGTCAAGGAAGAAAGATAAGTTAGTGGATAGAAGAAATGAATAATGTGTTATGCTACAATGAAAGTGAGAAACCATGGTGTTTGATTTAGCACTAGACGTTATGCACCAATGTATAAGGCCCAGGGTGACGATGTGTCTTATGCACCCAGCATAATACTACCTTGTCTAGCGCATGAGGAAGTAAACTTAGAGCATTAAAGTCCTAATGCACAAAAGGTATGGTATGACCTTAGATGCAAAGGATAATGCAAAAAGTTATTCCAACATACACAAAATATGAATATTAGCTGGAAAGATACGGATTTGATACAAATTCAAGATAAAAAGATAACACACACAAACAAGCATGCACAAATGATACAAAAACAAACAAGGTATTGCCCCTGTCAAGTTGTAAACCAATGATTAATTGATTGATTGATTGATTGATGATGATAGTGTTGTCATTGTAGGGAATGATATATACCTAGATGAACACAAGGATGTGGGAATGATATATCCCATTGATAATGATAATGATTGAGTGATTTGGTTTACGACAAGATTAGGATCAAGACCATTGATTGCGATTGGATAATTTGACAATATTGATTAACTTGATTGGTATGGATTAAGGATGACTTGCATTTGGATCATTGCTTGGAATGATTTGATTATTTGATTGATTTGATTTGATTTTATGGTTGGATTAATTTGCTTTGACTTGATGAATTGGTTTGATTGGATTTGATTTGATGTGATGATGATTATTTAATTTATTTGATTGGATGAATGGGATTGATGGATTGTTGTGAATGGATTGATTGGATTTGAGTTTGATGAAGTTGATTGATTGAATTGATTTGATTTTGATGACGTGATTGATTTTGATTGGATTTGATTGATTGATTTGATGGATTTGATGGATTGATGGGATTTGATTGGATGAATGGGATTGATGGATTGATTTGATTAATGTGATTGGATTGATGAAGGGATGATTTGATTGGAGGAATTGGATTGATTCGATGAATTGATTTAAATGATTGAGTTTGATGAATTTCATGTGATTCGATTGATTTTATTGCTTGGATTTTTTATGGATATTTGATTTTTTTGGATTTTTGGGAATATTTGATTTTTTTTGTACTTTTGGGAATATTAATTTTTTATATTTTTGGGAATATTTAATTTTTTTTGTAATTTTGGGAATATTTGATTTTTTGTATTTTTGGGAATATTTGATTTTTTGTATTTTTGGGAATATTTGATTTTTTGTATATTTTAAATGTTTTGGGATGGCATTGGATTTACAATTTGGGTAGCCTTTGTGCTTGATACCAATAAAAAGGGGAAAAACCAAGTCTAAGTGCAAGGAGGTAAATGGGATTGGATGAATGGATAAAATGATGAGTGATTAGTAAATGGGATGGAAGGCTCATGATATATGGATGGATAAAAGGATGGGTGATAATGGATGGGATGGAAGACTCGTGATAGAGGGATGGATAAAAATGATAGGTTATAGTGGATGGATGTATGCCTCATGTTGGAGCTAGGATGTGATCTCCAAAGACTATGTCGCATAGGAATAACATGCCCCATTCTAGGTAGTAGACTTAGGATTTTACATGACAAAAACTTATGACGAAAGGATGACATGATGGATTTTACATGACAAGGCTTATGATAGGTTGATAATGATAGGATTGTTTATCAAGAGATATCCAAAGCATATTTCAACATTTTACCCCCATATCTTTATCAAGATCAAAAGGAGGAAGGGAGGATGAATAGACTCAATATGATAGGTATGTGGGTGTAATGTCTAAGGATGGTAGGATAGGATATGGCAAGATAGGACATGATAAGATGGAAAATGATAGGTTGGAAATGATAAGATGGATAAGACAATGTGCCCCTAAGTGTAAGTGACATAGAAGATCAACCTACACATGGCATCTGTTTGCCAGGTTTTCATCATGGTACTTATCCAAGGTACCTGTTTACTAGGTTTTCACTGTTGGGCGAAGGGATTTCTCTTTACTTTTTTTATTTTGCTTTTTTTTCTTTCTTACACATGATGCCTATTTGCCAGGTTTTCATCATGGTACTTATCCAAGGCACCTGTTTACCAGGTTTTCACCAGAGGATGATTTTTTTTTTACTTTTTTTATTTTTTGGATGGGAGAAAGTGGATATGGATAGGAGGGACTCAAGTGTCGAGTTTCATGAAAAGTAATAGTCCCACTAGAGATAAATGTCATCGCATGGACCATGTCAAATGTCATTATGCTCGTAGATGTTGATAGGGGATTTCATGAAAGGGAGATGGAGTAGGTAGATAGTGGATTATGATGTGGATTATGCAAGATTCATGCAAGGATGGATGGATGGGGGATAGTGGACTATGATGTGGGTTATGTATGGAAAGATAATTGATTATGATATGGATTATGTAGGATTTATGCAAAATTGGATGAAAAGTTTATGCAAAAGCATGGACCATAGGGAAGTGATTGGGGAGATATGTAGGATAATGGATGAAAGATGGGGAGGTGGAGGTATGTGGAAATGTTGTGGAATGGAATGGAACCATAACCAACGATTGCACACACCGTGATAAACATTGAAGCTTTTGATTGGAAGGTGGTGTAGGAAGCAATGGAGGTGTTTGCATAGGAGACGGATGATGGAGGAATTTAGGCACCCACATAGACTTAGTATTTTTATGATTTTTATTTTGCTTGTGGGATGAAGGAATTTGAGATCTTTGAATGGAATGGCAATTTGGGATGGAAGGGGACGATTGGAAATTTTGAGATGTGGATGCTCCATTTGACTTGCTTGATTTTTTCTTAGGGACCCAAACCATTTTAGTTTTGACCTTTTCTTTTGGAGGTATGGGCTTGGATAGACTTTTGAATGTATTTGACTTTGATTCTTTGCATTGATGTCCTAAGGTATGAGGACCCTTAGGATTTTTGACTTTATAGGTAAAGGCATCCAAATATTTATTTTTGAATCCCATGGGATGGATGGAATGAGTGGAAGATTTATGTTTAGACAATATGTGCATTTGTTGGTCATGATTAGGATTTTTATGGATAAGTGGATAAGGGAGTAGTGGAGGTAAATTGGATGGGGGAAATCAAGAGTTGGAAGAAGTGGAGGTAAAGTAGATAGAGGGAGGTTAGGAGTTGGAAGTAATGGAGGTAAAGTGGAGAGTGGAAGATGTATGATCACATACTTTTGACAATTGTAGGATGATGGAGGTGGAATGGCAACATATGTTTTGGGTGTATGATGCGGTTTGTGATGGAAAGTGGACTTATGATGCATGGAGGAATTACCAACATCTTTAGATTGTTTACCTTGGGGTGTGTATCCAAGGCCATATGAGCGTGGAGTGATTTTGACGTGGATTGGCTCCAAAATACCTTGTTCGTGAAGGCCTAAGCCTTTACCTTGGTGGTTCATGTTTTGGAGTATGTGATGGACAATGGGACTAGGTGTAGTTTAAACACTAGACTTGAGTTCATTATTGTATGGAGACGGTGAAGTAGATAATGGTTGTTGCTCCCTTAGGGAAGAACATTCATGGATGAGGGTGGTAAGGCCAAGGGGATATGAGGATGGATTTGCAACATGGTCGATAGTGGGTGACAAAGGATCACTAGGATCTTGATGATCATTATGCTCACTAAGATCCAAGTTATTGGTTTGATCTTCTATGTTTGCTTGGGAGCCATGTGTCTCATCATGACAAGTGGATGTTTTTGTATTAGGACTAGATGGAGGATGGATGGATGGGGTGATAAGATCTTGACCATGGAATGCATAAAGTTGGCTAAGAGGATCATCATGGTCTTCTTGATCAAAGATAGGATCTTGATCATATATAGGAGCTTGATCATAGATAGGATTAAGTGTGTTATAGATGGGTTGGATTTGGATTACTTGCTCATGGATAGGTATAGGATCAAGTTGCTCATGGATAGCTTCTTCATAGGTAATATCGCGATCATGAAAAAGATAAATGTTATGGATGGGTTGAATGGAAAGGATTTGATCTTGATTAGGACTAGGGATTGATGTTTTTACATGCTTAGGATTAGGCTCTTGACATAGCGCTTGACTTTTCTGAATGGAAGTGAAAGTGGGAGACTCTTGTATGGGCTTGATAAGCTCTTGACAATCACCAACATGAGGGTACAATGGCTCTTGACTTGGACTCATGGTGGGAGACTTTTCAATAGACTTGAGGGGTTGTGGACTACATGATGTATTTGGAGGACTAGACATGGTGTTTGAAGGCTCTTTGATAGGCTCAAGGATAGGTGTTTGGTGACATGGAGATGGTTGATTTCTTGCTAATAGCCATTGGATCACATCCTTCATAAGTGTATGGGTGTGTGGACAATATAATGGATGGATAATAATGATAGATGGTGTTTTAGGCTTAGGATTAGGATTAGGTGGGGGGATAATAGGGGTGGAAGGTGTTGTAGGATTAGAATTAGGGTTTTGATTAGATGGAGGGATGATGGGATTGGACATATTAGGATTTTGATTGGATGGTGGGATAATGAGATTCGATGGACTGGGGTTTGGATTGGATGGAGGTGACACATAGGATTGAGATGATTTTATCAAAGGTAGCTCAAGTAATAATTGTTGTAGGATTATCTCCCAAAAATCTTTTTGTGGAAGATTGGAGGAACATGGGGATGGAGGTAATGAAGGGCTTGATGGATTAGAAGGTTGGTGGATCAATGGACTAGAAGTGAGATCACATGGTGGTGTTGAGATAGGACTAGTAGGCTTGTGGATTTGCATTTGAGTGGATGATGATGGAGGGTACACATAGGATACATAATCTAGATTGGTGTCTCCCTTGTCAAAGGATATTAGGTCTTGCTGCATAGGTGGACTTGGGCTCACATGTTATTGTTGTAAAGGCCATTTATAGTCTTGGTGATTAGGTGAAATGGTGGGATATGTAGATAAAAGATCTTGGGGTTGGTATCAAGTTGAGGGCATTTGATCTTGTTGCCAAGGTGGACTTGGGCTCATATGTTCTTGTTGTGACACGGGTGGATATGTTGATGTGGCATTTGTAGACACCCAAATTTATCCCAACTTTGTCCATGTCTAGCAACACCTTGTTAAATCATTATTCATTAAGCCAATTAATTAAATAAATTTTATTTATTTAATTAAATCCCATCCTTATCCCACTCAGCCAATTAATTAAATAAATTTTATTTATTTAATTAATGCCACATGCATATCCCAATCATATCCTATCCTCATCCCAATTAATTAAATAAATTTTATTTATTTAATTAATTTCCACATCATATTTTATCCCATTCTACTCATTTATCCAATTAATTAAATAAATTTTATTTATTTAATTAATATCCAACTCATATCCCAACTAATTCAAATATTTTATTTGAATTAAATCCTCATCTTTTATCACATTCCAACACTTGTCCAGTCAATCATGTGTTGTTGTACAACTTTCATTCATATCCTTCACATGCACAACTAATGGGACCTAAATTTAGTATCTTTCAATCCTAGCCATTCACATAGCCTCTAAATCTCCACCGTCGATTGATCTTGGTTGAGTCCTATATAAACACCCTCTCACTCCATATGAGACATCCAACAATCATATAGCACCTACATTATCATCTTGAGCATCTGAGCATTCATTTGAGCTTTTATCATCTATCATGGCAGCTTTCAGCATTGCAATTGTTCATTGTTGAAGAAGCAGTCCACATCTCTCAAACAAGGAATCGCACGGTCTAGGTGATGTTATGCTTGAATTGCATTGTTCTCTGATTTCATTTAGATTAGATTCCTTGATGATGGTAGGGTTAGGGTTTCATGACTATGTCTGATCTGCTAAACCTGACTTTCACCTATCACATTTTGGCACACTCGGTGGGACTCACGTCCTTGATTAACTTCATTTTCTGGAGTTGTTTCTTTGAAGATCAGATTTTGCAGGTGCTTATGGTAAATTCCGGTCGCTTCTGAGCGAAACTCTACCGCTTTCTATATCTCTGTGTCACTTTTACGCTGGAATCGGCCGCTTTCATCACTCTCTAGATCGCCTTTACATCGACAGTCGTCGCCTCTGGTATGATTCGCATCACCTTTGTGTTAATAGAACTCGCCTCTGTGTTTTAGCTGTCAGTTGTCGGTTTGAAATTGTATTGATCGCTTATGACCTAACAGTTATCGCTTCTGAATTCATTTGGATCGCTTTTGAAATAACAGTAATCGCTTTCTATCTTATATGCATCACTTCTGACCACACAGTGGTCACGTTTAAACTGACGCACATCATTTATGGACAAACAGTAGTCGCTTTTAAACTGATATGCGTCGCTTGTGCAGACTAGGGTTTTTGTGGTTCAACTATCATTTTGCAGGAACAGATCACTTATGAGCCTAAAGAGATCGCATTGGGAATTTTGTGCATCGCATACGAGCTGAAACAATCCGCATAAGCTATTATCTGATTCGCATCTATGATATAAAGAATCGCCTATAAACATATCGAGGTCACTTATGTTCAACAGTGGGTCGCATATGGTAACTGCTACTTGAATAGGGTTTTGTTGCAACTATTGTTTTGTAGGTACATGTCGCCTATGTGCTGAAAGCGATCGCTTCAGGTTTATCTGCCTCGCTTATAAGCTGACAGGGGTCGTCTCTAGGATTTTGCGTGTCGCATATGATCTGCAGTATCTCGCCTGTTGAAAATTGTAGATCGCTTCTGATTGATAGTGGATCGCATCTAGTGCTTTTCTTAATCACATTTGATCTGCAAGAGCTTGCCTATGGTAAAAAAACCATCACTTCTAATAAATAGTTGGTCGCATCTGGCAACTGTAACTTGCTTTTGGTAGCTGTCATTGTGCATCTTGGTATTTCTATCATAACTTTCACATACGGAGGCCAAATTGTGCAAACAAGGACTCGTTGGAAAGCTGGGAGGATGAACTTCACAACTGTACCACTTTTATCAGGTGACTATACCATTATTTAGGCTTTTTTATCAGTCAAATTTTTGCTTCATTGCAAACTTCATTTGAGCATAACTTGAGCAATTTTGATCGTTTTTCAGCGAAACTTTTTTTCAAATTGCTTAGAATCTCCTAAATTTTCTGTTTGTGAAATCCATTCTTTTGTATCAGATCATTTTAATCAGAATTTTCAGATTTCATCTTTTTCACATAACCATCTTCTTGTGCAAGTTTACTTGGTCTTTTCTGATTTTTGTGACTTGTAGGCATATCCAAGGAGCTGGAGCAGCATGGGCATCAACATCTATAGCAAATTGGAAAGCAATTGTATTAGGTGCACTCATTCTAATCTTTCATCTTAATCATTGTTTGAATCACACATTTAGATTTTGGGTATAAAATGAACAATTGTTTGCAAATTCACATCAAAAAATTGGGCTAAAATGAACCATTGTCTTTTATCACATTTAGATTTGGGCTTTAAAACAAACAAGTGCTTGAATTGTCTTCCACACATTGAATTTCTAAGGTTAATGAACCCCATGCGAGTGTGACCAAGTAAATGTGTATGCTCTCTCCTCGCATCCCAACACAAACTTGGAGATCAAAAACATTTACTTGTGTTGCTTTTGTTTAGCCTTAGGGAGGCCTGCCTTGGTATCCACCCCAAGGGAACGACCTCAAGCGGTACTTTCATCCGGTCCGCTATAAAAATTAGAGGATAAGGCGAAAGCCAAGTCTAACCGGTATTAGCGCTCACCATACAGTGCTAACTCGAAAGGAGGTGTACCTTTGTGTATATTAAAACTCCTAGTAGGGTTAGTTAAAGTCTTAAGTGGCTTGCTGGATGCTCATGGGGTGCCGGTCCCCCAGATTTTCACTAGAACCTCCTTGTGATAGTGGCCTTGCCTTAACTAGGACTTGTTGAAGTGTCTTCACGTGCTTGCTTAACCATCATCACATTATTCCAAACTAACAACTTTCTTATGTGTCTTGTATGAGTGATTCATGTGTGTATATGCATAATCATTTGTTTGAATATTGCCACATCAAGCTCTAAGCACCCAAGCACATAAACAAATCAATCTAAACATTCATCCTAGTCAACACACATCATATCCAACTTAATTTCATCCACATCATCCAAAAAAGCCACATCATCATCCAAATCTCTAAACAAGCACTTGCTAAAAGGACTTAAGACAAACACTTGGTGACAACATGTCTACACTAGAGGACCTAGAAATCAAATTCCAAAGATTCCTCCAAAATCTTTATCAAGGATCACAACCCCTAAACCAAGACACTATTGAAATATTACAATTCTTCATCCAAAAAGCTCAACCCCACGTAAGCCAATCACCTCAACTGTAACACTTCATAGCCCAAGTCCAACACCTTTAAGCTACTAGTTAGGCTAGACAAGCACAAGAATCCTTAACCATTCATTCCCAGCCTAATCCATCTTGCCACATGTCATATCCGTCCACTTCCTATCAACCTAATCCATCTTGCCACATGTCATATCCATCCACTTCCTATCAAATTAATCCACTTATCCACCAAATCAATGCCACATCAACCTATGAAAATCCACCTCAAGCTTATCCAATCCCTCATGCCACCATTCCAATGCACTACCAAGCCCATCCACAAGGCAATCAAGTGATATTACAAGAACAACATCCAAGTCCAAATGGCCTTTTGTATATAAATCAAGTGAGCACAAGTCAACCTTGGCAACAAGATCAAATTCCCTCAACTTCATACCAAACTCAAGATATTTTGTCTACATATCCTACCATTACACCTAGCTACTAAGACTATCAATGGCCTCCCCAACAAGCACAAATGAGCCCAAACCCACCTTTACAACAAGAAGCACATGCAAGTCCAAGTGGTCCCTTGTACATAAATCAAATGAGTCCAAGTTATCCTATGTAAGATCTAATAACCTTTGACAAGGGAGATACCAATCTAGAGTGGCCTCCACCATCCAATCCCATGCCAACACATGAGCCAACAAGTCCTATCCCAACACCACCATGTGATCCTACCCCTAGTCCATTAGTCCATCAACCTTCCAAACCACCAAGCCCTCCATTACCTTCATCACCATGTCATTCTAATCCTTCCCCAAAGGATGCGGCTGAGATAGTTTTACAAAGGATGCTTGAAGCAAAACTCATTGAACTTCCTAAAGTCAAACCATGTGAAGAAAGTCCATATGATGAACATGATTATTGTGCATACCATAGGACCAAAGGCCATAATACAAATCAATGCCCAATATTTGTCTCAATTGTTTACAAGGTGTACCTACCTACAATAAGAAATCATGCCACATCATCCCAATCCCATGTGTCACACCCATCTAGTCCACATCCTAATCCATCAAACTCCATTATCCTTCCATCTAATCAAAATCCTAGTCCTATGCTTACAACATCATCCGCTATTATTGCTCATCCATTATATTGCCCATCCACTCATACCCTTGCACAAGATGTGATCCATTGGCTACTAGCTAGGAATAAACTACCTCCATGTCAAACGCCCATTCATGAGCCTACCAAAGAACTTCCAAAGGTCATGTCCAGTCCTATAATTCCATCATGTGGTCCACCTATCCTTGAGCCTATCCAAGAGCCCTCAATTAACATACATAGCCCTTCAAGCCCATCATGTGACCTACAAGCTATCAAGCCTATTCAAGAGTCTCCAACCACAAGCCTAAGTCCAGAGCCATCATGCCCTCATGTCAATAACCATCAAGAGTCTATCAAGTCTACTCTAGAGCCTTCCACTTTCATCCAAAGTCAAGAGGTATGTCAAAAGTTTAATCCTAAGCATGTGGAAACATTAAGCCCTAGTCCAACTCAAGATCAAAACACTTTTATGCAACCCATCCATAACATGTATCGTTTCCATGATCAAGATGATAGCCATAATGATGCATCTATCCATGAGCCACTTGATCCTATCCATCTCCCAACAACTATTCATGAGAAAGCTATCCAAATCCAACCCATCCATAACATTTACCTTCCTTATGATCAAGATGATACCTATGAAGAAGCTATCCATGAGCACCTTGATCCTATCCATAATCTTATATCTATCCATGAGCAAGATATCCGCATTGCTCCTAATCATCCACCATCTAGCCCTATCCATAATGAACAAACATCCACTTGTCATGATGAGACACTTGTCCCCCAAGTAAGCATAAAAGATCAAACAAATAACTTAGATCTTAGTGAACACAATGCTAATCAAGATCCTAATGATCCTCCTTCCACATCCACCATCGATTCCACTTCAAGTCCACCATCATGTCCTATTGGTCTTACCACCCTTATACATGATTGTTCTTCCATAGGACAAAAACAACCTCTATCCACTTCACCTTCTACATCCAATAATGAGCTCAAGTCTAGTTCCCAAAACACATCTAGTCCCATTGTCCATCGCATCCTCCAAAACATGAACTACAAAGGCAAAGGCCTAGGCCTTTATGAACAAGGTATTTTGCAGCCAAACCATGTCAAAGTTCTTCCATGCTCATATGGCCTTGGATACACACCCCAAGCTAAACAAGCTAAAGATGTTGGTAATTCCTCCATCCATCCTAAGCCCACTTACCATCATATATCCTATCATCTACCCAAAACATATGTAGCCATTCCACTTCCATCATCCTATAAATGTCAAAAGCATGTGACCGTACACCTTCTGCCATCTACTTTGCCTCCACTTTTACCAACTCCAAATATCCCTCCATCCACCTTGCCACCATTGCTTCCAACACCTAACATACAAATCATTCATAAGTATCCTTACATCCCTAATCATGACCAACAAAAGCACACATCGTTTAAGCATAAAGCTTCCAATCGTTCCATCCACTCCACCCACCCCATGGGATTCAAAAGCAAAAATTTTAATGCCTCTATCTATAAAGCCAAAAATCCAACTAAAAATCCTAAGGACTCTCATGCCTCAGGGCACAAACATGAAAAATCAATACAAATAATCAAAGCAAAGCAATCTAAATAGCCATCTAAACCCTTACCTCCAAATGCAAAGCTCAAAAGCAAATTGGTTTGGGTTCCTAAGCAAACAACTAGCAAATCAAATGAGGCATCCTCAATCACATCTCAAGAATCCCAACCACCTATCTCCATCCAAAAGCCTATTTCCATCCAAAACTTCCATTCCCTTCAAAAATCCCACAAGCAAAGAAAAAGCACTAAACATACTAAATCTATGTGGGTTCCTAAATCACTTCATCAACCATCTCCTAAGAAAACAACCCCATTGCTTCCTACACCACCATCTCATCAAAAGCTTCAATGTTTATCATGGTGTGTGCAACCATTGGTCATGGTTCCCTTCCACTCTACAGCACCTCCACATAGCTACATCTCCCCATCTTCCATCCATTATCCTACATATCTCCCCCATGCTATCCCTATGGTCCATGCTTTGGCATAAACTATTCATCCATCTTCATTCCATAATCCTATATAAATCCACACCATAAGCCACTAGCCTACCCCACCATAATTCCACACTATAATCTATTATCCACCTAATCCATCTCTCATCTATGCAATCCCTTATCAACATCTATGAGCACACTTGACATGGTCCATGCGAAGACATCATCCATCTCTAATGGGACACTATCACCTTTCATAGCACTAGCCACTTGAGTCCCTCCTATCCATTACCATGGTGAAAACCTAGCAAACAGGCGCCATGTGTAATTGTTAACCCAAAAAAAAAAAAATCAAAAAAGTAAAGAGAAAGCCCTTTGTCTAATGGTGAAAACCTGGTAAACAGGCACCTTGGATAAGTACCATGATGAAAACTTGGCAAGCAGGCGTCATGTGTAGGTTGATCTTCTATGTCACTTACACTTGGGGGCACATTGTCTCATCCAACCTATCCATTTCCAAACTACCTATCCCATTATATCCATCCTATCATGCTACATCCTACCATCCTTAGCCATTACCTAAACAAGCCTATCCTATTAAACCCATTTATCCATTCATCCCTCCTTCTGCCTTTTGATTTTGATGAAGACATAGGGGCAAAATCTTGAAACATGCTTTGGATATCTCTTGGTATACCTCATACCTTCTAAATCAATCCATCTTATCATTATCCACCTATCATACACCTTGTCATGTAAAACCTATCATGTCATCCCATTGTCATGAGCCTTGTCATGTAAATATCCTAGAATGGGGGCAAGTTCTTCCTATGCAACATAGCCTTTGCAGATCACATCCTAGCTCCCTTATGATCCATCCACTATGGCATATCCTTATCATGAGCTTTCCATCTTATAGCTTATCCCCATTTGTTTATCATGAGCTTTCCACTATACCCTACCTATCTGTTTATCATGAGGCAAGCATCCATCCCTTATATGGCCTATCCTCTCTTCCATCCCATCCAACTATCATCAGCCTTTCATCTTATCCACTATCATCCATCCTTTTATCCATCCAATCCCATTCATCCATCCTTGCACCTAGACATGGTTTTCTCTTGTCATTGGTATCTAGCACAAAGGCTACCCAATTGTAAATCCATTGGCATTTTTCAAAACACTCAAAAAAAAAAACAAAAAAAATTTACATATCCAACCAAAAAACAATCCAAGCAATAAAACCAATCACATCATCCAAAACAATCCATCAACATTCCATCAAAATCAAATCATCATCATCATAATTTCTTTCTATCAATAACATTCATTCATCCATTTCAATCAATCACTTATTCCAATCATATCAATCTAATCAATCTAAGCAATGATCTCAAAATCCAAGTCACATTAATCCATATCAAGCAAGCCAATCAATCAAGGAACATTATCCAATCAAATCAATAGGTTTTGATCCTAATCTTGTCATGAGCCCAATCAATCATCATCAATCATCATTAATGGGATATAGCGTTCCCACATCCTTGTGTTGATCTAGGGATATAGCTTTCCCTACAATGACAGCACTATTATTATCAATGAAACAATCAATCATTGGTTTATGACTTGACAAGGGCAATACCTTGTTTATTTTACATCCTTTGAGCACACTGAGAACACTTGCTTGTGCTTAGATTGAATGGACACTCTAATCATCACACCATCACTATCATCATTCAAAACAATCCAATCATCAAAACAATCAATCCAACAATAGAAAACATCAAAACCAAAGCACATCAAGCCAACCATCAAAACAAATCCTATCAATCATCAGCATCAACACCAAAGTAAATCAACTCAAGCACATCAAACCAACCATCGGAACAAATCCAATTACTTCAGCAAATCAAAAGCAGCTCAATCCACCACACATCATCCCATCATCAACATTTCATGAAACCAAATCAATCTTCATCCATCACTTCATCTAATCAGCACTTCATCATCTTCCAACCATTCAAAATAATGATCCAAATGCAAGCCCATCCTTAAAGCTATACCAATCAAGCTAATCAATCTAGCCAAGTTATCCAATCACAATCAATGGTCTTGATCCTAGCCTTGTTGTAAGCCAAATCAATCAGCCAATCAGCGAACCAACTCGGCAAACAACCTTGTGTTGGTCTAGGGATATAGCTTTCCCCGCAATGACAACACTCTCAACTATCATCAACAAAACAATCAGCAATTAATCATTAGTTTATAGCTTGACAGGGGCAATACCTTGTTTGTTTTTGAATCATTTGTGCATGCTTGCTTGCTTGCTTGTGTGTGTTATCATTTTATCTTGCATTTGCGGGATGATCTTATCCTCTTCCTATGCGTATTGGTATCTTGTACGTGTTGGGATTAGCATCTTACATATCAATATCTCTAGCATCTAAGAAGCTAAACAGTCTCTTATGCATTTGAGACTATTCTATGTTAAGACTAACTCCATACATATAACCAGCAAGCTATCATTATGTGTAGTGGAGATAAGCTCAAACCATTGCTTGTAGCATCAAAGTCCAACACTAGCTATTATTCATATCTTGTGCATGTTGGCTCAACATCTTGACATCATGCGTTCAGACAAGATTGTAACACGCTAGTTGCGCATTGGATATCTCGACACCTTGGTCTCTTATACCCTGGTGCATAACATCCATATGCTATATCAAACATAAGGACTGCATTTCTTTTCATTCTAAGCAATTATTTGAAAGCTGCCCATCATCATCCTATCTATTCATTCTATCTATTCATTCCATCATACTCAGCGAAGATCAATCATATCCATCATCTTCTGTCCATATTCCTGCTCCTGCAAAACAAGTGTGTTAGACATACATTAGTCCATTTTCTTCGTGAGGCAACCTAGCCCTTCTTGGTTAGTCTGGCTTACCTCTCGAGGGGGCATCACCTACCAGTTACACTAGGGCTTAACTTGTTTATCGAACGCATATCGTATCTTCTTTGACACAACGCTCTATCAAACATTGTATCAAAGAGGGGCAAAATGTAGACACCCAAATTTGTCCCAACTTTGTCCATGTCTAGCAACATCTTGTTAAATCATTATTCATTAAGCCAATTAATTAAATAAATTTTATTTATTTAATTAAATCCCATCCTTATCCCACTCATCCAATTAATTAAATAAATTTTATTTATTTAATTAATGCCACATGCATATCCCAATCATATCCTATCCTCATCCCAATTAATTAAATAAATTTTATTTATTTAATTAATTTCCACATCATATTTTATCCCATTCTACTCATTTATCCAATTAATTAAATAAATTTTATTTATTTAATTAATATCCAACTCATATCCCAACTAATTCAAATATTTTATTTGAATTAAATCCTCATCTTCTATCACATTCCAACACTTGTCCAGTCAATCATGTGTTGTTGTACAACTTTCATTCATATCCTTCACATGCACAACTAATGGGACCTAAATTTAGTATCTTTCAATCCTAGCCATTCACATAGCCTCTAAATCTCCACCGTCGATTGATCTTGGTTGAGTCCTATATAAACACCCTCTCACTCCATATGAGACATCCAGCAATCATATAGCACCTACATTATCATCTTGAGCATCTGAGCATTCATTTGAGCTTTTATCATCTATCATGGCAGCTTTCAGCATTGCAATTGTTCATTGTTGAAGAAGCAGTCCACATCTCTCAAACAAGGAATCGCACGGTCTAGGTGATGTTATGCTTGAATTGCATTGTTCTCTGATTTCATTTAGATTAGATTCCTTGATGATGGTAGGGTTAGGGTTTCATGACTATGTCTGATCTGCTAAACCTGACTTTCACCTATCACAGCATTGACATGGAAAGATGTGGGATAAGTGGATGAATTAGATTGGTATGAAGTGGGATAAGTTGATGTGGAATTGATTTGACATGTGGATGGATTGGCTTGGTATGAAAGGGGATAAGTTGATGTGGAATTAATTTGACATGTGGATGGATTAGATTGGTATGAAGTGGGATAAGTTGATGTGACATTGACTTGATGTGTGGATGAATTGGGTTTTGGACTTGTCTCATCCACATAACTAAAGAGATAGCCTCCTTGAAGTATAAACTTGGGCTTAGGAAGAGAGGCTTCTTTAATTGTGATCTTGGGCTTTGGTTTGTATTCATGATTTGGATTAGGAAGAGGGGCTCCTCTAATTGTGACCTTGGTTCTTGGTTTATCTTCATGATTTGGATTAGGAAGAGGGGCTCCTCTAATTGTGACCTTGGATCTTGGTTTATCCTCATGATTTGGATTAGGAAGAGGGGCTTCTCTAATTGTGACCTTGGGTCTTGGTTTATCTTCATGATTTAGATTAGGAAGAGGGGCTCCTCTAATTGTGACCTTGGATCTTAGTTTATCCTCATGATTTGGATTAGGAAGAGGGGCTCCTTGAATTGTGATCTTGGGGTTTGGATTGGGCGTATGATTGAGAAGGATTACAACCATTGTGACAAGTGTTTGACTTGGCCTAAGATGATGTGGAATGATTAGGGTTTGATAAGATGTGATTGATTGGATGATTAGGAATGATGCCCTTGGATGACTAGGTGGATGGCTGGGATAATGAAGGGGATGATTAGATTGAATAGATGGATGAATAAGAGGATTGAGTAAGTGACTAGGATGATGGTGATTGGATGATGTGGAATGATGCCCCCTCGAGGGGATAGGCGAGGGTGAAAGTCACGGGTAGACTCTCGAAATGAATTGATTTGGATAATGATTATGATGGTGTGGGTATGGCAAGTAAGATGATTAGGATTTGGATTATGATGAAGAGGACTTGGCGTAGGATGGATGTGATGACAAGGATATTGAGGATGATGTGGAATGTGTGTGTTTATAGCTTGATGTGGCAATTGGCAAACAAATGATTATACATGTACACACATGAATCACTCACACAAGACACATAAGCAAGTTTGACCTTGAAATTTTGAAGAATGTGATGATGAAGCAAGCACTTGAAGAAGACACATCAACAAGTCCTAAAATTAGTCAAATGGGTATGGCCGATTAGGTCTTACTCTAGGTTGCACAAGGTTGACTAGGGAAATAAAATGAAAGTGAAATCTTTCCACACAGTCAGGAGAAAGGGGTAACCCACCCGTCACCTTCACTTTCCAAAGGTATAAAGTTCTTTGGGGCTTAGCCAAGAGTGACAGGGTTTCAACTTCCAAAGAGTGTGTCTTTCAATTCACACCTCCGTTGAGGTCGTCCCTTGGAGTGGTGTGTCTCCAAGTAGGCCTCCTAGAAAGGGTGACAAAAGCAAATCAAGTGGGTGTTTTTGATCTCCAAGATCACCTTGCAATGTGAGGAGAGAGCATACACACACACACACTTGATTCACACTCGCACTTGTTAATTCCCCTTTAAAAAATGAAATGCGTGTTGTGAAATCAAATGGATGAGAGGTGTTTTTTATTCTCAAGGTCATACAAAGCACATGAGAAGAGCATACACACCTCTAACCTCACTCAATTCACCAAGTAATGAAGACACTTGTTCATTTTAACCCCAAGTCAAATGTGTGATGGAAGACACTTGTTCATTTTATGTCTAATTTTTTATGTGTGATTGTAAGCAAGAGTTTGTTTTAAAGCCCAAATAAAAGTGTGATGGAAAACAAGTTGTTTGGTGTAATGAAAAGATGAAAGTTGTGTTGAGTGCACCTAGAAATGTTGTCTTTATCAGGGATTGCATTCAGAAGATATCAATTAAATGTAAATAAAGATTAAATAGAGAAATAAAAATACATTAAAAAAAATAACAGTGAGAGACAAGTTTTAACATGGTTCACCCAAACTCGGGCTACATCCACCAACAGAGAGTCCAATATTATTATCTAGTAAATCAAACTGATTACAACCAGCAATCCTTGCAACTCAATACCACTGCAAAATGATACAATACATCAATGGAAACTCTAACCCTTAGCCGCTTTTATCAAGCCTTATGTCGGTTACAAAAATAGGGTTTTTTATGTCAGCCAATAGAAAAATAACTCCCAATGCCTTTATAAAAAAATAATAATAATAAATTTTGTTTGAGGTTTCGGGGGTGCTGCCCCTCGACCTCACCCTGTATTGCAATAGGGAGCACGCCAGGGGTGCTGTCCCTTGACCCCGTCTTGGGGGCGCTACCCCCAAACCCCCACAAGGGGCGTTGCCCCTTGACCCCGTTAAATAATTTGGGGGGAAACCACACCGATAAAAGTGGGGTAAATTTAACCTCCAAGTCTGATTAGGTTCCATATAACAACAATCTCCCACTTGGAGACTGATCAGACTCCACACCATATCATCTCCCACTTGGAGACTGATCATAACACCACTGACCCTATAGCTCCCACTGGAAATAAGCACCCTAGACTCTGTTGTTCTGATTTTATTATTTTTCAGTCTTGAAGACCAACCAAAGCTGAAGAGGAGCTCAGCTTCTCCCTTGTTACTGCCTTTGTAAACATATCCGTTAGATTTTCATCTATATGTATCTTTTCTAGTCGTAACTATCCATCATCCAATACCGACTGAATGAAGTGATACCTCAACTATATGTGTTTGGTCTTTGAATGGAAGGCAGAATTATTTGCAAGATGTACGACACTCTGGCTATCCATAAACAAATAAATGTTAGCTTATTGTTTGCCCAATTCTTCCATGAAAGATTGCAGCCATATCATCTCCTTGTTTGCCTCTGTTCCAGCTACATACTCTACCTCCGTGGTGGATAAAGCAACCACCTTTTGTAACCTAGAGATCTAACTCACCACTGTCCCACCTATAGTAAAAACATAACCTATATTAAACTTCCTACAGCCGAAGCATATGGTACCTTGGACATTTTGTCTTCCTCCTCTTATGTCTTTAGACACATCTCCTTAGTCAATTTCAAATGACTAGGCAAAGGTGTGCTGACAACTTTTGCATTCTCCATATGGAATCTCTGCAACACCTTTTCAACATAATTAGCCTGAGATAGAGTCAATTTTTTGTTCTTCCTATCTCTCCAAATTTTCATATCAAGGATTTGTTTTTTTGCCCCCAAATCCTTCATAGCAAATGATTGTGTTAACTGTTGTTTTAACTCTCTTATGTGATCCATGTTAGACCCTGCTACAAGCATGTCATCAACATATAAACATAAAATAATATAGTTGTCATTATCCAACCTCTTAAAATAAACACAATGGTCAAAATTACACCAGTTGTAGCCTTACTCAGCCATAAAACTATCAAATTTTAAATACCATTGCCGAGGTACTTGTTTCAAGCCATACAAACTCTTCTTCAATCTGCACACCTGTTTCTCCTTACTTTTAACCTCAAATCCCTATGGTTGTTCCATATATATCTCCTTCTCTAAATCACCATGGAGAAAGGTAGTTTTCACATCTAGCTATTCCAAATACAAATCTTCAACAACCACGATACTTAAAACAGTACGAATAGAAGTTATCTTAACAACCAGAGGAAAAATCTTATTAAAATCAATACCTTTTTTTTTGCAAATCCTTTTACAACTAACCTGGCTTTAAATTTTTTCTTACCTCCATCTTCCTCTTTCAGCCTATAAACCCATTTGTTTGGTAAAGCCTTTTTACCTGTAGGCAACTTACATAATTCCCAAGTCTAATTTTTTAGCAAGGATTCTATTTCTTCTTTCATTGCAAGCTTCCATTGAACTTGTGTATCCACCTGCATAGCTTCATCATACCCTTCTAGTTCACCAGCATCTGTTAACAAAATAGAATACAAAGAGGAAGAAAACCTTTCAGGAGGTCTTAACCTTGTTGACCATCTAACATTTACTGGAGTTTGTGGTATTTCTTGTTACTGTTGCAGAACATGAGGAACCACTAGAACATCATTATCTAGAGTATCATCTAGCACCACATAATCCTTTTTCTTTCTTTTCATGTTGTTGCAACTGATCTTTGTACAACACCTCATTGAATACAACATCTTTGCTTCTCACAATTTTCTAATTTTCAAAATCCCAAAGCCTATAACCAAATTCATTAATGCCATATCTAACGAAGGTACATATTTTTGATTTTGCATCCAACTTTGTTCTATTTTCAAAATCTACATGTGCAAATGCTTCACATCTGAAGTTTTTGAGAAAAGAATAACTCACCTTCTTACATGTCCATGCTTCCTCTAGAATACCACAGCACAAAGGAACTGAAGGACCTCTATTAATTAAATATACAACAGTATTAGTATCCTCTACCCACATGTTTAAAGGCAGCCTAGCATGCAATCTCATGGTCCTTGCACACTCCATTATTGTCCTATTCATGCGTTCAACCACTTCATTTTCCTGTGGAGTCCCTGGAACTATTTTCTGCATACAAATTCCATTAAAGGAACAATAATCCTCAAATTCTTTGCTACAATACTCACCACCATTATCAGATCTGAGACATTTTAATCTTTACCTGTCTCATTCTCAACCAAGCTTCTCCCTTTCTTAAATGTTTCAAATACATCATCTTTCTACCTAAGGAAATAAATCCAAACCTTCCTAGTTGCATCATCTATGAATGTAACATAATACCGAGAGCCACCGAGAGAAGATACTTGAGCTGGTCCCTATTAATCTATATGTACAAGCTCCAACTTTTCATCTTTCTTTTGCTTCCCATTCTTGAGAAAACTGAATCTCTTTTGTTTGCCATACACACAACTTTCACAGAAATCTATATTAATACATTTCAGACCTAGTAAAACTTTCTTAGAATGAAGTACCTTCATACCTTTTTCCCTCATATGCCCAAGTCTGTTATGCCACAGTGTTGTCTTAGAACCTACAGCAACTATTTCAGTCTCTTCCTACGAACCTGCAGCAACTGTTTCTGAACCTGTTTATTTTTTCTCTGCAATAGCTAAAGTAGAAGGATCAGTATGACCTGTACAAAGATATAAGGTGCCTACTTTCACACCTTTTACTACTATTAAGGCACCTCTTGAAACCTTTCAATTTTTATTAGTAAATGTAACAATGCAACCTTCATCAGCTAGCTGCCCTACTGAAATTAAATTCGTACTCATCCTTGGAACATGCCTTACCTCTTGTAGTAGCCAATGATTCTCATTTTGCAACTTAATCTTAATTCTTCCCTTTCCAACAATCTAGCAGGGTTCGTTATCTCCTAAATAAACTAGTCTAAAATCCCCTTAGACATAATCAAGAAAATAACTTCTATGGGGCGTAGCATTGAATGAGGCCCTTGAATCTAAAACCCATGAATCATCAGCATTATCTAGGGAAAGAATCAAAGCATCATCTTTAGATTTATTACTTATCACATTTGCCTCCTTATTGCCTTCTTATTTGTCTCCTTCTTTATTCTTCTAAGACCAGCAATCTTTCTTCAAATGACCTGGTTTCCTATAGTACCAGCAATCTTTCTATTCTCTGGATTAGGACCTCTTGTCCTTTGATTTTCTTTGTGACTTTCCATGACCTCCGGAACCTTTTCCTCTCTCCTTTGATTTGCCCCTACTTTCTGCATTCAAAACACTACCTAATATGGACCCTCCTGAGCTTTTCTGTCGCATTTCCTCACTAAGGATAGCACCAACAACATCATCAAACTTCAAAGTATTTGAACCAAAGATAGAGTTACTTACAATCATTACCAAGCTATTCCAGCTTTCTGGCAAAGAACATAATATCAAGAGAGCCCTCACATCTTCATCAAAACTTACTTTTACAAAATTTAACTGACTGATAATTGTATTAAACTCATTTAAATGATCTATCACAGATCCACCTTCAATCATTTTCAGATTAAACAAATGCTTCATGAGAAATACCTTATTTGAGGCTGAGGGTTTTTCATACAATTTAGCCAAATCTTTCATCAAACCATTTGTTCTCTTCACTTCCCTTATACTGAATGCCACCGGTGGTGTCAGGCACAACCAAATGGTTCCTAGAGCCTTTTTGTGCAGAAGATTCCAATCCTCATCAATCATTGTTGCCAGTTTCTTGGCTATTCCTTCCAACGGCCTCCATAAATCCTTCTAATAGAGATAATCCTCCTTCTGCATCTTCCATAACTGATAGTTCTACCCATTGAAGTTATCTACCTTTAATTTACCCTTGTCCGCCATTGCTCCCACTCAACCGTGAGACCTTCCTACAGATGATAATCGAACACAACCCACTCTAATACGACTTGTTAGAGATTGCATGTAGAAGATATCAATTAAATGCCAATAAATATTAAATAGAGGAATGAAAATACACAGAAATAATAATAGTGAGACAAGTTTTAACGTGGTTCACCCAAATTCAGGCTACATCCACCAACAAAGAGTCCAATATTATTATCCAATAAATCAAATCGATTACAACCAGCAATCCTTGCAACTCAATACCACTGCAAAATGCTACAATACATCAATGGAAACCCTAACCCTTAGCCGCTTTTATCAAGCCTTATGTTGGTTACAAAAATAGGGTTTTTTATGTCGGCCACTAGAAAAATAACTCCCGGTGCCTTTATAAAAATAATAATAATAAAATTCGTTTGAGGTTTCGGGGGCGCTGCCCCTCGACCCCGCCCTATATCACGACAGGGAGCGTCCCAGGGGTGTTGCCCTTGGACCCCACAAGGGGCGCTACCTCTTGACCCCATTAAATTATTTGGGGGGAAACCACGCTGATAAAAGTGGGGTAAATTTAACCTCTGAGTCTACTTAGGTTCCATATAACAGTAGTCTTCAAATTTGATGACGAGGCACACACTGCAAGCGACAATCAAGTCCACTGGATAAAGCAAGCACAAGGTTTCAAATGATATATCTTTGACAAGCGAAAACCTGCAACCCACTTGTGAGTAGTTTGAGAAAATTTGTCTTCGACAAGGCGAGATACTTGCAAGCAAAGGGTTAGTGACAAGCAAAACAAAAATGACTATAATGACTAGTAAAATACAAAAACTGACTATATTATGGACAAAAAATGGCCTAACTAAGCTAAAAGTTTGACTAAAAAATTTAAACTATGTTAAATTTGAACTATATTTAACTAAACTAGATTAGAACTAAATTAAACTAAATTAATATTAAAGACTAAATTAAACATTAATATCTAAATGAAAAATTAAAATGTGAATCTAAGTTAATATCTAAATTAATTTCTAAAGTAAAACTAAAATTAAAATCTAAGAAAAATAAAATCTATTACTAAATTGAAATTTAACACTAAATTAAAATATTAATTTAATACTAAAATCTAAATCTAAATGTAAACCTAAATTAAAATTAAAATTAAAATTGGAATCTAAATTAAAACTAAATTAAAGTTAAGATTAGAATCTAAATTAAAACTAAATTAGAATTGAAAATTAGAATCTAAATTAAAACTAAATTAAAATTTAAAATTAGAATCTAAAGTAAAACTAAAGTAACATTGAAGTTAATACTAAAGTGAATCTAGATACTAAAGGAAACCCTAAAAGTAAAATCTACGTGAAATGGAAGTTAAATTTTAATAGTAAATGAAAAGCTATGTTAAGAGATAAAAACTATATGAGAATTCCACGGGAGGAAGCCACTGGTGGGATATCACAGCTAGAAAATGTTTTTAAAAAAATATTGGAAAGAGGATTGTCGACCGGCGGGTAGATTGTTGAAGGGGATTATCGGCGGTCGATAGTGGAAAGAGGAGGTCGACGGAATATGATGGTCGACGACGAAGGTGGAAAGAGAAGGTCGATGGAGCAGTCAATGACTGGGGTTTAAGTAGCAACGACCGAGAGAGTCGACAAACAACAACGGGTGACTGACTACAGAATGGACGATGGAAGTAGGGAGACCGGGTAGTCAAAGATTTGCAAAAGCTTGTCGATAAAATTTATTGACGAATCTGGTGACGGGGAGATGAGAGGTGGCGGTGTTATGGAAATGCCGACAGGGCAAAGGATCGGGAGTTGGGTGAAGTCGACGATGGTGTAAGCCGATCGATGAGAGGAGGCGATGACGAGGGGGCTTGAAGTGTAGTAATTTAAGAGGATGGCGATAGGGGATTTTCACGCAGGTTAACACAATCAACAGAGTATAAATGCCTTCTTCAAATGTAAATCAACAAACACAAATGAAGCAATAAAAACATAGACGAATGCATACCGTACAGTAGATTCGTACTGTATGGCTCTGCCAATCTAAAAAAAAATTCAAAATATTTTCAGTGAGCAAAACATACAGTATTTTATGTCGAACTTCATTTGTGAGGCCTCCCAGACGTGATGGTGAGGTCAGATCTGGCTTAGGAGATCACCTGCAAAACTTGACCACCAAAACTTGAGAAAAATGATGTTAAAAATGCAAATTTAAACACACAAACCTGCAAAAAGCAAGGGTTAGTCCCACCAGGCGTGCCAGGAAATGGAGATGAAAAATTGTTTCAAAGGTAATATGAAGATAATGAAAATACTCAATTACCTTCACCTTTTGAACCAAGTCCTCCACACGTGATAGAATGCGATAGATGCACCCAAATCTACCAGATTTGTTCTCTTTGATGGATGTTTGATTGATTGGTTTGTTAATTGCTCACTTCTGCAGCATAACAATGATATGAGGATGATAGATGAATGATTTGAATAGCAAGATGATGTATGAAATGTGGAAGAAGATGTCCTCCTAAAGTCCCAAAAAGTCTCCCTTTAAAGTGTTAAATGGCTTGAGTGAGGTTTGATTTATAGGATATGAATGATAGTAATGGATCGCTAGGATTAAATGATAGTTGGAGTTGTAGTCATTTGACAAATGTCTCATGTAGGTTGAATGAGAGGGATTAAATTCAAATGGTCTTCCACTTTATGAGAAGACAAATGTGGAGATAGAGACAAATGGTTTCCATCTTACATGGAGACAAATGTGGAGATAGAGACAAATGTGGAATTATTCCATTTTTGGAAAGGAATGATGTGGAATACATTAATTAGATAAATATTTAATTTATTTAATTAATTTGGATGAGGGAAAAGTGGAAATTAATTAAATAAATATAATTTATTTAATTAATTGACTATGGAAGGATAAATGGGATTATGATGGGGTTAGTTAAATAAATATGATTTATTTAACTGATTAGGTGATAGAAGATATCTAGGACAAAATGTCTCATAAGGTGTCTCAGATGATGTATTGACAAGGTGATGCAAGACATGGACAAATTTAAGTGTCTATACGATACATTGACCTCAAACCAAGTCCTCACACTTAGAGAGAACGGAGTTGAGTGCACCCTAATTCTACTAGCTTTATTCTATGGATAAATTATGTATTGTGGATTGCTCACAAACCAACATAATCTAGGTATGAGATGGGTATAATGGAGGCAAATGATAATGATATAGAAAATGACAACATGTACTTGCATATAAAATATGTGTTGTGTAATGATGTGAGAGGCTCAATTTATAGAGGGTTGAATGATGAATGGATTGCTAGGATTAAAAGATTAGATCAATGGCTAGAATTGGTTGAGAGGATTATAGGTCAACGATGAGAATCTTCTAGAGCATTCTTCCATGTGAATGGTGGAGATTAAAAGGATGTAAAATGAGTTGGATGGTGGAGATAAAAAAATAAATTTAATTTTAGATCCATTATTTAATAATTGTGACCAATTATTTAATAATGGTGGGAGTGGTTGAAAATAAGGATATGAGTGGGTAAATTAATTAAATAATGAGATTATTTAATTAATTTATGGAGAGGAATTTGTTAAAAGTGACATTAATTAAATAAATGGGCTTTATTAATTAATCTACATAAATAAATGGGAATTAAATAAATAAATAAATTTTATGGGAAAAGTGGATAAATGAGGGATGGATTATTTAAAGATGGATTAATTAATTAAATAGTAAAATTATTTAATTAATTTGGAAGACATCTTAGGATATAAAATGGTGTTAGGAGTGTGTTGAAAATAAAGGTGAATACATGGTTATTTTTAGGTGTCTATAGTGGGCATTCAGATTTAATGGGTTGCCCCCATTGAAGGCTACCAAAGGTAAATTTCTTGGCTAGGCTATAGGAATTATGGGTGATAGATTTTGAGGAGTGTAGGGGAAAGGCCTACCAAAAGAGGAGTTGAATGTACTCTTACTAAAATAGTTAGAGTTCTCTTAACTGATCTTCCTCTCCTTCTAGGTGGTGATAGTTGCAAAAATTCAAAAGGTTTTGAACTTTTCCTTGTCTGCACTCTTCTCATAGAATTTCAACACCTAATCTTCTTGAAACATAGTAGATTCTAATTGTAAGAGTCACCAAGTATGTCTAATATTGCCTCTAAAGGCAAAAATCACTAAAACACACACCAAAGATTAGTGACAAATGCAAAAGGAATGAACTGAGATAGTTCAAATAGTACCAGAAATTGTTGTCACATGAAATTGCACCCTTATTGAACCAAGTTCAACACTTCAATGATAAAATGGGAATGATCTCTAGGTGTGGGACCCTGCCAGACTTGAGATTAGACCTCTAAAGAAGAATTGTTCCTTTCTAAATTTGAGATTAAAATATCAAAATACAACTAACTCTACTCTAACTTTCGCTGGTGAAAAGAGATAGGAGGGCAAAACAACTAAAATTTTGTGGTGATGCACCAAAGTTGAATGATTTATAGACCTATTTATTTGACACAAACTATCTCAAATATACATTTTACTTGCACAAAATGATAAGTATATTCACACAAGCTAGAAGAAGAAACACATTTCTAAAAGGAACTACTGTTCATAAGAAGAAAAACATGTATTTTCATAAAACATAGTGTTTTCAGTACTTAGAAAGGAAAAGTATGCAATTTTTATTAATAAAAAGGTCTAAAAAACAACTATTGCAACTTAGAAAAAAATATCCAATCTATTAAAATAATCCAGAATGATAGAACACTTGTCTTTTTAGATTACATATCTCAAAACCATAAAATAGCTTGAGAGAATCTAAGAGGCGTCCCTTTGTGAAGAATAAATAACCACTATTCTCCAAAACTTGGTCAAAATCACTTCTTGGGTGTTGGAACAACTTCCTCCTGGTTTCTCTCCTTGAAAATCTTTATCATGGCATAGAGGGAGAGATCAGTTAGTCTTCTTAATTAAATGATCCAAAGATCTTTCCTTGAAGAACTCTAACAACTATTTCCAAGTCATTGAATAGGTGGATGGTGATCAAGTGCTGTCATGATGGCCTTTACTTGTCATTATTCCCCTCAAACTGTCTCTACATGAAAGTAGGGCATATTCTCATTGATCTCAAACTAATTTGACTCCTTTGAAGGTGTAGGATAAAATTCCTCTTCCACTAAGTCTTCAACTACAAATTGAATGACCACTCATGTGACTTTAAAATCCAACTTATCCAATACAATTGCATCATGTCCATGCTAAGCCCTCTTGTAGAGATTTTGTCATGCTTTATAAGTTCAACCAAATCTTCAACAGAAATAGATATACTTTTGGAGAGGATATGCAAATTTCTTTCATACCAAGGCTCAAGGCTTGAAATACATAATGTGTATTTCAACACTGAGGCCTTAGTAAGCTTTGCAGTCTCTTCTAATGACATTGGCTTCAAAAATGCTTAATATCTCTATCTATGACCATGTAGTGACTCATAGCTTCAATATGCTTGAGGGTTAAAAAGCTTCAAACTCAAGTTGTCATCAAGAGGTCTCTAAATCTTCACTAGGTCCCTTTTAACTTGCCTACCTTTGCAATCTCTTTGGAATCTTTCACCTTGACTACATGACTTCATCCATGATCTCAAGTGTTCTTCTTTTTCTGTCTCAGACTTGTACATCCTTGTGTAAAGCCTTTATATGGTTAGCAGGTCTGTATAAAGATTTAATAGTATTGATAGATCTCAAGGAAAATTGTGTAGATGTGTAAGTTACTATACAGGACTTCAAAGATCTTAGAATACCCTTACTAACCCAACAATGCTCTTAGACCACTTGAAAGACCTTAGATATAGCTTGTAGATAATTTTGGGATTCATAACAAGATCATAGAGACCCTAGAATGTTTGTCATAGTGTTCCTCTTGTAGATATATCTCTTCATAGTCTACAAAGGCTTGTAAGGGCTTTAGTTCTTTGGGCAGAGTCTCTAAATATTCTCAGGGCTTCATGGGATTTTACAGGAATATACAAGACCTTCAAGACTTTAACAAGTACTCCTTAACCATGTAAACCCTCAAAATCTTTGACAAGTACTTAAAACTATCTTGACAATGTTTCTTCTACTATTGTGTAGGATTCTCAATCCCTATTTTATCTAAGAACATCATTATCTTATTAAACTCTCATGTTTATGTCAATGCATCTTCACACTCCTTGGATATCATTAGGATTCAACATGTTTTGCTGGTAGAGTTTGATACCTTCTTGACAGACTTACAAGCTTCTACCCCTCTTCCACATATTTGACATGCCACTTTGATGGTTGACAGAGTTCCTTTAGGGTTAAGGAATCTCGTAGAGAGTTCTTGACATTTCCAAACACCCCTGATAGAACTATACTGACCCCTTCATGATCTTTTCTCTCCATAGACATACCTTTATCTTGATAATGCCAAGCTATACAGGCCTTTCTAGGCCATGTTTTTCTTCTCAAAGTTAGGAATGGTGGTCAACCTAACATACCTTTTCCTCTATGTTTTAGGTCACCTTTATAGGTCATTTAGACTGTGTAGACAGAACCTAGAATGTTTGATAGAGTTGGATGACCTTGTGAACCTTATATGATGTGTTGACGACTGTGGCTATTGCACAAGGCATACAAATCATTATACAAACTTGTCTTGACTACGTAGATCTCCCTAAGACATATACAAACCTTTCTAGGGTTTAGTATAGTCCTTCAAGGGGTATACTAACCTATGGGTTGTGATAAAATACCTTTAAAGGTAGGCCCTTAGATTCTCCTTCATACATTTATTGACCTTTGACCCTTCCACACCATTTGTAAAGTCTTTCATGAATCTTTTTATCTTTACACTAGATTTTGTGATGTCAAAACACTATGATGTATGCATACTCTAAGTTGATATTGCATTCCTAGTTGATACCCTACAATGAGTTCTTCATACACCCACTTAAACTTTCAAATGGTCTTTCTTTAGATCCTAGTGCATGCACTACTTAAAGGCAGATCTCAAACTCTTTACACTTGACAAAGTCTTTTATCTCTATCATGTTCACCAAACTCACTATCCTATCTAATTTTCCTTGCATCCTTGTATATATTGCAAGGTTTGAAGGTATTCTACAGGTTATACAACTCTTAAACACCTTGCTAGAGATATAAAGACTATAATTGCTTTCATGATGTTTAATCTACTAACCCAACAACAAGTATTTAACGAGACATTTATGAAACCCTCCAAACAATTGTTGACAAAGCCTAGAACATTCATGGCATGAGTTTGGTGACTAAAGATTCATCTCTAGAGAATATCCCTATGCATACAAATATTTGTATGATCATACAAGTTTACAACATAACCCCATAGGGGTTTGACAAAATTGTGAGAAATCATGCAATCTTGGTCATCTTCACAGTGTCGCTAAATATCTATGTATACCTTCATTTGTTGTCAATGACTCATAATAGTATAGATACTTCCATAAACCTCTTGCAGATACTTGACACTATTATGTATTTCTTGTTCTAGATTTCTACACTTGAATAAAAACCCTTCACCTTGTTCTCTGTTTTCATTTGCAAGAACACTTACATGGCACTAAAACCCTTAATGTATCTAATTTCTCCATGTTCAACTAAATAAAATTCTCACAAAAACTACCTTAGACACATTGTGGTCTTCAAAACTACAGGGCCTTTCATCTTCATGTGCTTGATCTTTGGTGATGAAATACACAGTGTGTATTTCATCGATAGGCTTGAAACTAAGTTTTCTTGGTCTTTCATTCTCCATATTCTATCTTCACAAAGCTTTGAGAATTTGGATTTCCTGGTATGCTCCATCTACGAGCTAGAAACCTGTAGGGTTAGTTGAAAAAAACCCTAAAATCTTTTGTCAAAACCTAAGCTTTAAAACTCCAACTCCAACTCAATGTCAAGACCTTGACTCAACATTTCGACTCCATTTTGAAAAAGGATTCCCTCCATAAAGTGTACAAGGTTTTTGGGAGATTAAAAGGTTTATGATCTCTTTACTTTCAACGTAAGACCAAAAAAATGCATTTAATTCAATTTTCTATCACAATTGATCCCTTCTTAGACTCTTCAAACTATAAGGACCTTATGAAGACTCATAAGAGATATTAATGTTTAAGAAATACCTAGGAATGATCATTACATCCTTCTAACAACCCCTGTCAACTATTTGAGTGTAAAATCTCAAATAAGTTAACACATACCAATTAAATAAATGAACCCCCTACAAGGGCAAACACTAGCTACATTCCAAGAAAGCATGTATTTCATTCGATACATTCTAATAGATGAAATGAGCTTCATCAATCCAAAGTTTCTAGAACACATTGACATTAGGTTGTGTGAAGCATTCCCAACCATAATCAAATCTCATTTGGAGGATGCTCAATCATCCTCTTCGGTGACCTCGGTCAGCTCCCACCAATCAAGGAGATCCCCATGTATGTTGCAACCTCTTATGGGGGAACACTATGGAAAAGATTCACCATAGTAGTTACATTGAGCAAGATATTCTATCAAATCGATGAGCACCCTACACAAGTTTCTTTCTGTGCTCTTCTCTCAAATATAATATATGTAGAGCCTACAATTGCAAAGTTGAAGGTTCTAATGTCACGCTCAAATTTTCACTTACCTCTAACGAGTGATCATTTTTTTATCCTCCATACATTTGTTTGCAACAAATGAGTGTTAGACATGAAAGCAACACTACTTCAATGGAAATCTAATTCGAGATAAATTTCATCAAACTTTAACTATGTGTTATTAATGGAGATTGTAACAAAACATAAACCCACAATACAAAAATATACCAGAAGCAGAATGAAGCACATAACATAAGTGTTTAACGTGGAGAAAACCCTTGTAGGTAAAAAAAACTCCACCAAGAAAAGAGGCCAAGTTGTATTATCTTCACAAAAGGAGATTACAAATACATTCACTTCCTATGTCCTCCAACCTTCACTTCGATAGAACCTGGGTACCTGTAAACTATTAAATGCATCTCATCTACTATGCTATGGTTTTTATAGAATTTACACAACCTCAAGACATTAAATGACTTCTTACAAGCCCATAACACTTGTCAAGATTCAACAATACAACCTTGGGCGTCCATAGCCAAGAATAGGCTCTTACAGGGTCATAAATGTTGTCATACATGCATCCTACACTTGGAAAAATGTTCCCATGTAAGATTGAACGACTTGGGGCCAAAAATAGCCAATTACAACATCTTATGATGTGTCATATGCTATTATTAGTGTCATAGAATCTCTTACACCCTCTTACAGCATCTATGACATGCGTCATAACACTAAAAATAGATTATTCCTCCACATGTACACCCCACTTTGACCAATTACCATTTACCATAGTAAATGACATCCTGTAACTACCACTGGTAAATCCAGGACTTACCGTGCAGTAACTCTGTAATTACCGTGGATAGTAAATAATTTTTACCACTACCGGTGAAACTTGTACATCCCTTATGGGTAATTACAAATTACAAATAATTAATGGAATAAATACAATATTGGGATTTACAAGGTTAATGGTACCTTATCCCAACATTCTCCCACTTGACATTATACATTGTAAATCAACCCATAGCAAATCAAATGAAAAATAATCAGGCACTAGAAACAAGGCCCATGGCCTCTCTGCACCACATGAACTTCTCTGTGCTCACAGGCTTGGTCAATGAATCTGCAACATTCTCCTGATTGTCTATCTTCTTCAACTCAATCTCTCCATTTACAACCAACTCTTGAACAAAGTGATACTAAACATCAACATGCTTATTTCGAGCATGACACATGGGATTCTTAGCGAAATAAATAGCACTCTGGCTATCACAACCAATCTAAATATTCTTGCAATCAAAACCAATACCTGTACACAGTCTCCTCAACCAAACTGCCTCCTTAGAGACATGAGTTGCAGCCATATACTCTACTTTTGTGGTGGACAAAGCAACTGTGGGCTGCCTCTTACTCATCCAACTCATTGCACCTCCAAATAGAGTAAACACATAACCACTAGTGGACCTTCGACTATGCAAGTCACCTGCCCAATCTGCATCAACAAAACCATGTATGTCCAAAGATTTATCAGCACTATTAGTACCAGAATAAACCAAACAATGATTAGGAGTACCTGTAAGATATTTAAACACCCTCTTTGCATAGTTCCAATGTTGTCTACCAGGGTTAGACATAAATCTGCTCAAAACTCCCACTGCTTGGGCAATATCTGGTCTAGTGCAAACCATTGCATACATCAAACTCCCTACAACACTAGCATATGGCACATTAGACATATCCTCAAGATCATCCTTAGTCTTTGGACACATATCTAATGAAAGTTTAGTACCAATGGGAAAAGGAACTCTAACTGGATTACAATCCTGCAAACTAAACTTCTGTAAAATAGTATTCACATACTTACTTTGTGACAACCAAAGCCTTCTGTTAACTTTGTCCCCCTTGATCTCCATTCCCAAAATATACCTTGTAGCCCCAAGATCCTTCATCTCAAATGCACCTGAAAGTTGGGCTTTAAGCTCACTGACCATACCCTTAGTATTGCTGAAAAACATGTCATTAACATACAAAACAATAACCAGTATAGAATCATCAACACAATGAATGTAAACACATTGATCCTCCTCGCTTCTAACAAAACCCAATTTCAAAACAAATGAATCAAACTTTTGATAGCACATTCTAGGGGACTGTTTCAGACATAAAGAGACCTCTTTAACCTGCAAACCCAATGTTCTTTTTCTTTTACCTCAAAACCTGTAGGTTGTTGCATATAAATTTCTTCTTCAAGATCTCCATGCAAGAACGCAGTCTTAACATCCATTTGTTCAATCTCCCAATCATAAGATGCAGCAATGGATAAGAGAAATCTAATAGAAGTCAATTTAGCAGCAGGAGAGAATATCTCACCAAAATCAACTCCCTCTCTCTGGGAGTAGCCCTTGGCTACCAGTCTAGCCTTGTACTTCTCTAATGACCCGTCTACTCCAAACTTCTTCTTGAAGACCCATTTACATCCTATGGCCTTTCTTCCTTTGGGCAAATGAACAAGATCCCAGGTGTTATTAGAGTCCAAAGCCATCATCTCCTCCTGCATGGCTAGTAGCCAAGACTCACTATCATCTACAAAAATAGCTTCCCTGTAGGATCTAGGTTCATCGTTAGTACTTAATAAAGCATATACACAATGGAAATCTGGTGGGCTATACCTATCAACTGGATTATGTTGTCTTGTGGATCTCCTCAAGGGTGGAGTAAGAGACTCTACTCATTCTTCTGCATGATCATCTATACCAACTTCTTCTGTCACAATAGATTCATCTTAATTAGAACTACTTGAACCTTCTTCTTCTTCTTCACCCCCTAATCCATCATTCTGTTCTTCCTGAGGTGCATCTTGCTGCTCTAACTCAAAGTGCACTCTCTTTACCTTTTCATCTTTTTCTTTTGGCTTCTCAGGTTCAGAAATAGCTCTAAGTTCCCTGAAAATTACATCTCTAGAAAAGATAATCTTGCGGGTTAGTGGATTCCAAAGCTTATAACCTTTCACATTATCACCATATCCAATGAATGTACACTTTTCAGCCTTTGGATCCAACTTTGATCACTTTTCCTTAGGCACATGAACAAAAGCCTCACAACCAAAAACCCTTAAATGTGAAACAGAAGGTTTCTTACCTGTCCACACTTCATAAGGTGTCGAATCAAGAGCCTTATAAGGAGATCTATTTATCAAGTAGCAAGAAGTACACACAGCCTCTGCCCAAAAGAATTTATCCAACTATGCATCACTAAGCATACTTTTGGCCCTTTCCATAATTATTCGGTTCATCCTTTCTGCAACACCATTCTGTTGTGGTGTATACAGAGTTGTCTTTTGTCTGATTATACCTACATGCTTGCAAAACTTATCAAATTCCTTAGAGAAATATTCCCCTCCATTGTTAGATCTTAATATTTTTATCTTTAAACCTGATTGGTTCTCTACTAAGACTTTGAATTCCTTAAACTTGATGAAAACTTCAAATTTATGCTTCATAAAATAAATCCATTTAAATCTGGATACATCATCAATGAAGGTTACAAAATAACGAGATTTTTCCAATAGATTCATTATCCACAGGTCCAAACACATCCATATGAATAATTTCTAACTTCTCTTTTGCTCTATTGCTTCTTGAAGGAAATGATTTTCTATTTTGTTTACCAAACACACAATGCTCATAGAAATCAAAGTGCTCATCAGAATAAGAGAAACCGTCCAACAAATTTTTATTCTTAATAGTTTTCAATACATTATTGCTTGTGTGGCCCAATCTACGGTGCCACAACATACATGTATTTTCAGTAGCGACCTCAGATACATAGGAGGCATTACAAACTGTAGTGGCTTCAAGCTTAAACAAGTTCCCAAATCTCTTCCCTTTCGCTACCACCAAGTTCCCTCTCACCAATATGTAGCCATGCTTGTCAAATGTCACATGCATTCCCAAATCATTCAACTTCAAAACTGAAATAAGATTTCTAGCTAATACAGGAACATACAAAAAACACCAGGAAGGTTTTAATCCTCCCATCACTGAAACACAACAATACCTTTCCTTTCTCGACAATCGGATATGTAGAGTTGTCGCCAAGGTAGATATTACCTCCATCATATTCTTCATATGAGGAGAACCATTCCTTATGCGGGGTCATATGAAATGAGCATCCTGAGTCAATCAACCAATGATCATTAGAAACAAGATTACATGCAGAAAGTAAAACTTCTTCACCTGCATTCAAAGACTTATCCAAAGCACTCTCCCACTGTTTCTTGGGATTTTTGCACTCCTTCTTCACATGTCCCATTTTACCACAGTTCCAACACTTAACTCTATTCTTTTTACCAGGAATCTTAGACCGGCCCTCGGACTTGTCCTTAGCCCCTTTCTGATCTCCCTTAGGTCCTCTTTCCTTAGACCTTCCCCTGACACTAAGAGCATCCCCTAAACTATCTGAACTCTTCTTCCTCAATTCCTATGATAGTAGCACTAAAACAAGAGCATCCAACTTTAGATCCACGAGGTTAGCAATGATAGCAAGGATAACATTCTCCCAAGACTTGGGTAAAGAACAAAGAAGTAAGATACATTTATCTTCCTCACTAACCTCAACATCTACTGAATCAAGCTGACTCACTAACAAATTAAAAGAATTTAAATGCTCTGCAACTAATTCACCTTCTTACATTTTTATGGAAAACAAATTTTTTTTTAAATAAAGTTTATTTACCATACTCTTGGCTTGATAGATCTCACCCAACCATTTCCACAACCTGTATGTAGTCTCTTCCTTTGCAACATTCAACAGGACAGAGTCTGAAAGACACAACCGGATGGTTCCCCGTGCCTTCTTATCCAATCTATCCCACTCATCTTGAGAGACATCGTCAGGTTTCTTCTCTTTTTGGACAGCCAACCATTGGTTTCTTTCTTCCAACAAATCTTCTATTTTTAGCTTCCACAACTTATACCCCATTCCGTTGAACTTCTCAATGTCCATTCGAGAGGTTGATGCAATGGTGGATGTAGCCATAATAACAACATAAGATCTGCAAAACAAATGCAACCAAATCTCCCACTACAACTACAACTTCCACACTACCACCCAAGAGTCAAAGTTGGCCAATCTCTGATACCAAATGTTAGAAATGAAAGAAACACTACTTCAATGGAAATCTAATTCAAGATAAATTTCAGCAAACTTTAACTATGTGTTATTAATGGAGATTGTAACAAAACATAAACCCACAATACAAAAATATACCAGAAGCAGAATGAAGCACATAACACAAGTGTTTAACGTGGAGAAAACCCTTGCGGGTAAAAAAAGCTCCACCAAGAAAAGAGGCCAAGTTGTATTATCTTCACAAACGGAGATTACAAATACATTCACTTCCTCTGTCCTCCAACCTTCACTCCGGCAGAATCTAGGTAGCTGTAAACTGTTATATGCATCTCATCTACTATGCTATGGTTTTTATAGAATTTACACAACCTCAAGACATTAAATGACTTATTATAAGCCCATAACACTTGTCAAGAGTCAACAATACAACCTTGGGCGTCCATAGCCAAGAATAGACTCTTACGGGGTCATAAATGTTGTCATACATGCACCCTACACTTGGAAAAATGTTCCCATGCAAGCTTGAATGACTTGGGGCAAAAAATAGCCACTTACAGCATCTTATGACACATCATATGCTATTATTAGTGTCATAAATTCTTATGACAACTTACAGTTGTCAAAGAATCTCTTACACCCTCTTACAACATCTATGATGTGCGTCATAACACTAAAAATAGATTATTCCTCCACATGTGCACCCCACTTTGACCAATTACCATTTATCATAGTAAATGACATCCCATAACTACCACCAGTAACTCTGGGACTTAATGTGCAGTAACTTCGTAATTACCGTGGACAGTAAATAATTTTTACCACTACTGATGAAACTTGTACATCCCCTATGGGTAATTACAAATTGCAAATAATAAATGGAATAAATACAATATTGAGATTTGCAAGGTTAATGGCACCTTATCCCAACAATGAGTTGGTATCATTACATAATAAATGTATGCTCTAATCTTTAGCGATGCCAATTGTTAGGTCGAATGTTGAGAAACTTAAGGGGACATGTTGTCACTTGGATTTGCACCCTGTGTTGAAGACTTTTAGGGCTCCAATAATCTAGTGAAACATTGAGATGACCTCTAGGAGTGGGACCCTACAAGGAGGCCAAATCTCCAGAGAGGTTGGTTCCTTTGTTGAATGAGAGATTCAATGATTCCTAAGACTAAACCTAATCTATCCACCATTGAGGAAAAGAGGAAGAGGGATAAAACTATAAATTAATGGAGGTGATACACTAGGTTTGAATATGGAGCTCTCACTGAACTGAAAATGCACAAAATAAAGAGATACAACTGATCAACTTACATAGATCTAGCTGATTCTAACAGAGGTAAGAAGAAGAACAAAATTGTAAGGAATAATACATTCACATACAAATCAACCATAATTTACACAGTGCTAAAAACAATAAGAAAAGGTAAAACACATGTATTTCAATAAGAAGGCATGGTTACAGCAGAGGGATCTATTTGAAACACAAAAGAATCAAAATATCCAACTATTTTTCAACCCTCATTACATCTTAAAAACATGCATATAGAGCATTTGAATTACATTGACCTCAGTTATTTCTTATTAAATTTGCACCTATGGGCCTGTCAGAAAATATTCTTGCAAACGAATGTCTATCTGCAATAATTCAATGCAAACAATCACTTGGATCATGGAGTAGCTAAAAGATATTTGTGTCTTCAATGCAAATAGTTCATTCATCACCTGCAATCATAAATGCAAAATATCTAGGAAGGGGGGTAGTTGAGCATATTAGATCTGTATTAATAGTAGATGAGGAAAATCAAATAGATTTTCCCTCCAAAAATCCCTTATCACGGAACTTTTACAACACTTTAAGTATCTACATTCAGATATTTAAAGTTTTCCAATACATTACAAAACTTTGTTTTACTGATTTCTGTATATTTCTAGCCTATCGTTTTATATGGAAAGGGGGATGATATGGTTGTTGTTTTAGTTTGAATCCTCCTTTCCACAAAACATTCAAGGGATTTTTAACCGAGTGCTTCTCCTATCAAGAGGAGAGTCAACTATCAGATTTGAATTGCCACTTGGTTTTCTGCTAGGAAATTCAAATGTGATCACACAAAATTGCTAACTAATGATTTTATGCTCTTGAAACCCTAATTTCAGAAAAATAGTAATCAAATCTACAAATTACGACAAATGCTACAGGAATTAGAGAAAGGGCAGAGAACCTTAACTCACTATTTTGCGCAGTTCAGGAAATGGAAATGTTAGGGACAATGGTGATGGCACCCTAGTCCAAGAGGCTAATTTTTCTATGGATTCCTGATCTCCTTTCGGCATTGATCTCTGTTGTATCTTTAGTTTTTTATGATCCGACAGTGGAGGACAAGGTTGATGGCACCCTAGTCCACTGAGGGAGATTCTTTCGAATGTCAGAAGCTCTACAAACCCTGATGATCTTTGTCTAGTTTGTTCCTGAGTCTTCAAATGTGGAGGACAATGGTGATGGTGCCCTTGTCCCAAAATGTCGCACAGTGTTTGCTTCTTTTTAGATCCAGAATCTTCAATGTTTGCCTACCTTCCCTACAACTCCACTTTCTCCAAATCCAATACCTATAACTTGCAATCACAAGGAGTGTGGGAGGGGGTTGTCGTATTTAGAGGCTTGCCTCAATCAAGCCCCAGAGAGACATTCAAGTCTTCTGAACACCGTTGTCAGAGAGAGTGCGTGTCATTATGGGATAGAGGTGAAATCCAAATGATAATGATTGATAAAGAACAATAAATGTCACCTTGATGATGAAGCTCTCATGGAAGGAAGAAGCTCTTCAATGCCATGAGGAGAAGATGAGATCCCAACCTACAAAAATAAACACAATAACAATGCTATGCTCTACAATACAATGATAATCACAAGTATGCCAAGTATGCCTTAAGTTCACAATAATCTCTAGTTTCCAAATTGCCATCTAGTTTCTAAATGATAACCTAAACATACTTATAGATGCAACTACTAAGATTCCTACCAAGAATTTCATATTTGAAACTTATGATGTCGGCCCAGAAACCAAATAACGGTCACAAACCTGACATTTGAAATTAGGACAAACCCAAAATAGGGCTAGACTAGGGTGCTAGCGCCCAAGTCCATCCCCTGTCTTTGCTCAAGGATCATTAAATTAGCACCCCTAGGTCCCATTTGTCACAAGACCCAAGGGTTTTCTCATCGGGAGTCTAAATTATCATGCATAATGCTCTAAATGCAAATCTAAAGACCTGGGAGATAAACCTTCAGGAAAAAGTGCCCAAGGGTGCATTTTTTCGACATAACATTTAGCCCCCATTTTAATGTGTGTATTAAACGTAAGGCCAAATACATGCATTAAAGTAAGGTTGAGAAACACAGCAAACACGCCAAGCACGGAGAAGACACACCAAACACATTGAAGACAATAATAGGCACGCAAAACATGGAGAAGACAGTTACAGTCATGCAAAACATAGAGAAGACATGTAGAGCACAGATAATACAATGAATGCAGTGATTATTTTCTTTTTTGATTTTCCCATATGAAATGCATAATATAAGTACAAGGAAAGTAAACAAACAAATCTCAAAAAGTGTAGAGAAGTTGTTCACCACTGGTCTTGCACTTTTTGAGAACAAACATGATGCAAGAGCATCCAGTGGTGTAAGGGCAATCTTACATCACCCAAAAAGAAGTTAATTCAAAATAATTGTAGTTGTTTTCATTTATTTCCATAATTAGTGTTTTTAGTTTCATAATATCTAGAATAATGATGTAGGACTTTCAGTTTTTTCAAAACTGCTAAAAATAGCAAACTGCTAGTTTTGGAAAGGTTACCTGCCATTTTAGGAAAGTTTACATTTGGGCACAGATTGAAGTGAAAACTTACAAAAATTTACATAACATAAATATAATACCTTTGGTGAAGGAATCAGGTAAAGATCATTTGTGAGCTGAAAGATATTAAAGTTTTCATTTTCTGAAAAAGCCCCTAAAAATTTCTAAAATGAGATATGGGGCACTAAAACATTCCATAATGTCCCAAAAAGTTGATGGAAATCCTTTTATGGATTTCTGGCACGATAGCTCACATCGCGAGCTTTTCAGTGCTTAAAATGGTTCGTCAATCGAACACCCGGATCAAAAGTTATGCTTCCCGGAAGTTGACCTACTTTTGGAGGGAGTTGCAAATTTCAAAATTTGGCTGGAGGCTACCAAAAAGTGTTATTTATGACTATTTTGGGAACCCTGGGAAATAGTAGAGTTAAGGGGGAAAGTGTAGAGTCAAGAATAGGTGGGAAAATAGAAACCCTAGCAGATTTGGGGTTACAAATGGCAGATGATTCCAGAGTCCTGTGATAGGAAGCTGTAATGTGTTGCAGCCTGTGGAGGGTTGATTCCTATGATTGTATTTAAGCTTTTGTAATGTAATAAGTTGCCCAAATCAATAAAATAAAGTTGTATTTTCTGTGTGTAATTTCTGTTGTTGTGTGTTTTATGATTTACCCCCTTCATCAAATGGTATCAGAGCAAGGGTTCCTCAGTGTGTAGACAGATCGTTGACTGTGAGGCAGTTTGCACCAGGACCTGAGGTTGTGGATTTGCTACAGAGATCAAGATGCCTCCACAAAGAAATTGTATTGGGAGGAATGCTTTGACGGAAGAGGGTTTTAGAGCCCTACAAAGGCAAATCGATGCATTGCAAGAGGAGCTACGAAGAGGGTTTGAGCCGAGAATAAGAGAAGAAAGTGAAGATGAAGCTGAGGAAGAGCTATCTGAGGAAGAACAAGAAGCTGCAGGAGATCCCGTAGAAGTTAGGTTGTTGAGGGCCATTTCAAAGATCAGAAAGAGGCCTAGGATCATAATTTCTACATATTCTAGAGATTTGAATCTAGAATAGCTTATTGATTGGATCAATGACATAGATGAGTATTTTGAGTATGAAGATGTGGAGGACCCAGATCGGGTCAAGTTTGCAAAAACAAAGTTGAAGGGCCATGCAAATATTTGGTGGAAGGAGGTCCAGTTAGAGAGGAACAGAAGAGGAAAAGGAAAGATCACCAGATGGGATCGGATGGTGGAGAAACTGAAGAAGCAGTTCATTCCTATGGACTATGAGATGGAGTCGCTAAAGAAGCTATAAGGACTGAAGCAAGGTAACAAGTCTGTTAAGGAGTATACAGAAGAGTTTTATAAGATTACTATCAGGACAAGCCATGTAGAGGCCAACAAGGAGAAGGTAGCTTGTTACATTAATGGGTTGAGGCTATGTATTCAAGAGGAGCTAATCCTGGTCAGAATGACCACCATAGAAGATGCATACCAGTTTTCCCTGAAGGTGGAAGAGAAGCTAAATAAAAGATTTGACAGCAAGCAAAGGGGAAGAGGTCAAGGCGGAAGGACTGGTGGAAGACCCTATGGAGGCTGTAATGAAGATCAAAAGAAAAGTGAAGAAGCTGGCACTAGTTAGAATCAAAGAGGAGATAATGCCTACTGCCCTCGTGAGCAGAACAATGGTGAGCAAAGAGATAGAGGAAGAGGCCGACCTAGGCAAGGACCCGGAAGAGGAGGTTTCAAAGGAACCTGTTTCCAATGTGGAGAAGAAGGGCATCGAGCATACGAGTGTCCACAACATCAAGGAAGGAAAAATAAAAAACATGAAGGTAATGCACGAGTTACACATGTAGATGAAGATGTGTAGTTTGAGCATTCTGAAGATGCAGAAAGGGGAGAAACCCTAGTTGTCAAAAGAACTTTGTTGAATGAGGAGAAAGAACCCAATCAGAGGAAGAGTTTATTCCGCACAAGGTGCAAATGTGAGGTAAACTTGTTGTGATATTATTATTGACAGTGGAAGCACTGATAATCTTGTTTCAGAGGAGATGGTTGACAAGTTGAAGTTAACAAAAAGAAAGCACCCGCATCTATACCAGATTGCATGGTTGCAGAAGGACCATAGAGCTTTGGTCAATGAGCAGTGTTGACTGAAGTTCAAGATTGGGGACTACCATGATGAGGTGCTATGTGATATCATACCGATGGATGCATGTCATATGTTATTGGGGAGGCTGTGGCAGTATGATAGGAGTGTTGTCCATGATATTCGTGCAAACACATACTCCCTAACAAAGGATGGAGTCCGTCATAAGTTGAAGCCCTTGAAGGAGGTGGAAGAAAAGGTATGTAGTACTGCTAGAATTTGTTTGGTAGATGGTAGAAAATTTTTGGAGGGTATGAAGCATGAGTGTCACTGCTTTGCATTGATTCCTAAGATTAGTCAAGAGAAATGTGAAGATGTACCAGCAGAAGTTTCAGATATGTTGGAAAAATTTTAAGACATTATCTTTGATAATGTACCAGAAGGTTTACCACTGATGAGGAAGATAAGTCATCAAATGGATTTGATACCAGGAGCCAGTTTGCTAAATAAGGAAGCCCATGGAATGACTCCAGCAGAGAGTGAGGAGTTGAACAGACAAGTTCAAGAATTGTTAAGGAGCTAATAAGAGAGAGCTTAAGTCCATGTGCGGTACCTACAGTACTAGCATCGAAGAAAGATGGACAGTGGAGAATGTGTATAGATTCTCGAGCCATCAACAAGATCACGATCAAGTACAG
This sequence comes from Cunninghamia lanceolata, assembly GCA_027924645.1. Lineage (NCBI taxonomy): Eukaryota > Viridiplantae > Streptophyta > Pinopsida > Cupressales > Cupressaceae > Cunninghamia > Cunninghamia lanceolata. The sequence goes on along the minus strand of BSBN01000619.1, from coordinate 2,268,089 downwards.
ATTTCCATTACCCAAAATGGATGACATAATGGATTGTTTGAGTGGAGCCAAGTACTTCACAAAGATTGACTTGAAGAGTGGGTATCACCAAATACGTATCAGAGAAGGAGATGAATGGAAGACAACCTTCAAGACAAAGGAAGGTTTGTATGAATGGTTAGTCATGCCATTTGGGCTAACCAATGCACTGAGCACATTCATGCGGGTCATCAATGAGGTATTGAAAGAATTTTTGGGAAGTTTTGTTATTGTTTATTTAGATGATATTTTGATTTTTAGTAAGACTTGGGATGAGCATATGATGCATATCAGAAGAGTTTCAGAGAAGCTGAGGGAGGAGAAGTTGTTGATCAATCTGAAGAAATGTAGCTTTGCAAAGGAGTTGGTATACCTAGGATATGTTGTCTCAGAGGAAGGTCTTAAGATGGACCCAGAGAAGGTGAGGGCTATCATTGAATGGCCTATGCCGAGTGTGTTAGTAATAATTTATGTATGGGGTTTTAAGTTAGGTCTCTTCCCTAAAAATCCAAAAGCTTTTAATATTTTTGCCCCTACAATTATCAAAAATGCAAGAAATCAGTTGTGTGCAAGGTCAAAATGGCAGTGGCAGGTCAAGAGATCCTATCGACCCTCTAAAATAATAAGTTACATGCATTTAGGAATGCATTTTGAGCCACAGTTTCCAGTGTCTAAATGTTTCTTGTAGTGGCTGAGAAGGGTCTTATGTTTCAAAGTGCCGCGGGTGGCCCCACGTGTCAGCTTCCGGCAGAGTTCCGCCAAAGTTTCATCGAGTTTCTTATATGTTTCGAGAGTGGCGCGGAGGGTACCACGTGGAGGCACCCGAGGGACACAAAGGAAAGTAACTAATGGCCTGCGGACTGTGCCAAGTGGCGGCTTCCGCCAGTGTTTCTAAATGACCCTTAATGTTTCTCAAAGCCTCGCGGACAATGCCAAGTATCGCTGTCCACTGAAGTTTCTACATGTTTCAATGTTTGGCGCAGACAGGGTGGGTCCCAGTTAAGTGTCTCAAGTGACGCGGATGATGACATGTGTCAGCTTCTGCATAAGTTTCAAAGTGGGGCCTTAAAGTTTCTGAAGAGCGCGGAGCCTGACAAGTGTCAGCCTTCACTGATGTTTCAAAAAGTTTCTCAGTTTCTTTGGTGGCCGCAGATCCTGCCAAGTGTCGGCCTCTGCTTGAGGTTTCATGTGCCCCTTTCAAAAGTTTCAAAGTAGCGCGGAACCTGCTAGATGTCAGCTTCCGCATGAGAGTTTCTAAAGGTTTCAAGTGTTTCAAGGGGGCCGCAGAGCTTGACAAGTGTCAGCTTCCGCAGACTTGCCCCTGTTTTCCTTTGCGATAGCGAGTGGGGGTTGTGGGACCCTTTCATTGTCTCTAAGTGTGGCGGAAGGCACCCCGTGGCGGCTTCCGCGGAAGGAAGGGTCGTTTCTCTATTGTGACATAGTTTAGTGAAGTTTCACGGGTCTCGACACGTGGTTGTTTCCACGTTGTTTCTATAAATTTTCTTTGAGTGTCAAGAGGAGTGCGGAGGGCACCACGTGGCAGCTTCCACAGGAGGGTCCCGGAACTTAAGGACTGTTTCTCATTAGTTTCTATGTGTTTCAAGGTGAAGCGGAACCTGCCACGTGTTTGCTTCCGCTGGAGTTTCTTGGTGGGTCTCTATTGTTTCAAGAATATCGCAGATGCTGCCAAGTGTCACTTTCCACGTGAGGTTCTGATAGAAGGGTCTTGGTAGGGAAGGTAAAAAGGATAAAGGAAAATGGACCCAACGATAGAAACTTGAAGTGTCCGCATGGCACGTTTTGGTTGGTGGGTGACTTTTCAACTTTTTTTGGGGCCATTGGATCTCAGCGACTTGTAGACATGATCGACGGCCACGTTTTGATCTTGCAGCGATGGGTTTTTCCCGCGTATCTGTGACTATTTTAGCGGGAGAAACTCCATGGGCGCACTGTTGCTACATCTCTGGGGTCTGCGGGTTGGTAAAACTTTAATGGCAGGATTGTTGCAGAGGTATGGGTCGATGATGGACAGGTCAACCACCTAATTTATGAAGAAAGTCCCTGAGTGGCGTCCCAGATCCTGACTCCCACCTGCTCTATCCTCTGTTTCTTGCTGCAGCATTTACTCTTTTGAGCACCATTTTCAGTGCATTGTATTTGGCAGATTGTTTGTTTGGCCATGTAATTAATTTGGAGGGTCCATCTTCCTGCTATTTAAGGAGGACTGTGTGACCCATTTAGAGGTTGTTGAAGGCCTGGGCATTTTTGTGTAAATAATGAAGAACAGGGCATGATCTTGGCTGTTTTATCCCATTTTGGAGTTTATGAGTTGCAGCATGAGTGTATTTTGCACATATTTCAGTTTCAGTGTTGATTTTATATGAGAAATACTTCTTTGCATGTGTTTATCTGCTTGTCTCCATTTGCTGCATGTTATTCTCCTTTTGAATCTGGCTGCTAAGGGTTTCATAGATTCTAGGGTACAGGGTTCTGTATCACATGTTTGATCTTGAACTTCCATTCAAGGAGTGGATTAAATTATTTTAGGTTGAGCATGAGGAAGGTTGCATGTCAGTAGGGATATCTGTAAGTAGAAGCAGTTAGATACCCATTCTTGGGTGATGTTTGTAAGGCAAGCATCAGTTCAAACCCCCTGAAACTTGAGTGAAAGTTGCAAACCACCTGCTGTATACGTCTAGTTGACTCCTTGCCTAATGGATAGGCACCAGTCTGCTCCTGGATCAATAGTTATGAGCCAAAACCCCTTGTCTTGTATCCAGGACATTATGTCCACCCATTTCAACACTTCCACCTATTAGTTGTAGGAGTAGGATTAGGATCCCTGCATACTCTCATAACCAACCAGACACATATGTCCAAGAATGTTGCCAGCCTTGTGATCTATCATACAGATCTTGGTCCACACATGAGAGTATTCTGCCTATTATTGTAAAGCTAAATCATTGTATCATTGAGCTAGTCAAGGTTACATCTTGAGTTATAGGGATACCCCCCTTGGTGCAGCAGAACCAGAAGTGAAGGGGAGGTAGCTCACGCAACCTCTCATAATCTGTTGGCCAAATCCGCCTGTGCATTGGAGCTGGCAAACCCTCTGTAGATTTGGTAATCAATAGATTTTGGCGACTCCGCTAGGGAAGGATTGATAAAAAAGGAATATATTTGTGGCCCATCCAAGTCGCAACAGATTTTGGTGACTCTACTGGGGAAGGATTGATAAAAAAGGAATATATTTGTGGCCCATCCGAGTCGCAACAGATTTTAGCGACTCTACTGGGGACAGAGAGAGTCAAGTGATTTGAAGGCTGGAAAATCTAGTTTCTAGTGAAGTTATTGCAGTAAAATAGTAACCATTTGGTGCTCTGCTGGCATGGTGAATCCAGAAAATACATGTGCCTTGTTGATATTCTCTCCTCTCTGTGAGAGGTGGCGACTCTATTGATTGAACCTATCAATGCTGCAACATATTTCCAGGTATTTCATCTTTGATTCAAAATGTTAAGTTTAAAACAGCAAACCAGGTTGTGATCTCAGAGAAGACCATTTTTTATTGAAAAATATAAAGCCCTAGATTTCACAGGGATATATGGTTACCCAAATATTATTCCCAATAAAATTAGGAGATGTTTGCCAAAATATAGTGGATCAGATTCTGAATCAGCAAACAAACATCTACAAAGATTTTGTAATTTAATAGAAGATTAAGAGGTAGAGGATGAAGATGTTGTAATGAGACTCTTTGTTCAGTCATTAGAAGATGATGTTAGGATATGGTTTTCAGACTTGCCTGTTTGTTCAGTTTCTTCATGGATAGATTTAGAAGTTGCATTCTTAGAACAATTTGGTGAAAGGTTTGATGTGGCCTCATTGATTATACATTTTATGAATATCCAAAGGGAAGATGAGGAGCTGGTTCTAGCCTTTAATCTTAGGTTTATTAAATTGCTCAGGCAGATCCCTGAATATATGAGACCCAATAATGCATTATGCTTGACAATTTATTTGGCTGCATTTGATGAAGAAATGAGTTATCTATTGAGAGATAAAGAACCAGTCACACTTCACCAAGCTTTCCAATTTGCTATGGATATAGAAAACAATGAGAAATATGGAATGCCAATAGGTTTCATGGCTGCAAGTTGTCAAAACAGTTATCAAAGTGAATATATTCCAGCTCTCCCAGCATGTGCATTGAGAGATGATTGTGTAGAGGGAAATATATTTCAGCATAATGTGTGCAGCCATGATGTGATGCATGAAGAAAATGTTGCAGAAAATGTGAGCACATCTTGTAATAATGAAAACAAAGATTGTTATCAGTCTTTAGAAGACAAGCCTGCAGACACAAGATGCCCTCCAATTGATCAAATGAGAGACATACATGAAGTTGTGTCTTGCAGCAGTATGCATATCTCAGCTATGCCTGATTATTTATATGAGGTGGATATGTAGAGCTTCACTCTGAATATAGAAGATACTGCTTCAAGGGATAATAAATATGTTAGTGACTATCAGCATTCAGATGCATATATGAGCCTTTCAGATGATGAAATATATTTGGATGCTGAGTATGAATGTTTCCTTGAAGATTCTGACCACCTTCACAGTGCAGAGGTTGAAAAATTTGCTTTTGATTATCAGTGCAGTGGTGAAGAGGAGCAGGGTCACTATTCAAAGGTGGACAGACAAGTTGCAGATGTGTGTGCTCACACAGTTGGGGATAGTGCTGGTTACAGGGGTAACTATGAAGCTTTCAGTGTAGGGCTGCATTCTGAGTTATTTTTGCCTTCTCTTAAGACATTTCAGGTAGACCTTAGTGATAAAACTGCTGAGCATGATGATGATGGATATCTATATGTTCATCAAGATAAATTTGATTATGAGATGTTGCTTGTGCCTGAATATTGTATGTTTGATACAGAGGAGCTCTTATTTTTTGAAGAAGGGCAAAATTCTGATATGGATTCATTTGTTTCATGTGAGTCTGTTATTTTTCCAAGCAACATCAGTGACTCATATGATGATGACATTCTACAACTTATGATAATGTATGCTGATGAAGCTAGTTGTAGAATTGTTAAAGAAAGAGAAATGAGCAGTAGCACAAATAATTGCAAAGAGGGTTGCTGCAAGTGGTTAAATACTTTTAGGCTTCATTTGAATAAATCAAAAGAAAATCAGGTGTTTGACAAAGGAAAATTATGGTTTTTCCTTTTTGGTGGCCCTGGGCCACTATGTTTATTTTGAAATAATGTGTTTGGTGATGCAGATCAATATATCTTCATGTCTCTGTGCCCAATGGATAAAGGATTGGTCTGCATCCCAGAGATCTGAGGTTCTCGCCATGCCTGCAAGAGGCATGCGTCCCCAATCGGAGCCACTGTTAGTAATAATTTATGTATGGGGTTTTGAGTCAGGTCTCTTCCCTAAAAATCTAAAAGGTTTTAATATTTTTGCCCCTGCAATTATTAAAAATGCAAGAAATCAGTTGTGTGCAGGGTCAAAATGGCAGTGGCAGGTCGGGAGATCCTATCAACCCTCTAAAATAATAAGTTACATGCATTTAGGAATGCATTTTGAGCCACAGTTTCTAGTGTCTGAATGTTTCTTGTAGTGGCTGAGAAGGGTCTTATGTTTCAAAGTGCCGCGGGTGGTGCCACGTGTCAGCTTCCGGTAGAGTTCCTCCAAATTTTCATCGAGTTTCTTATATGTTTCGAGAGTGGCGCGGAGGGCACCACGTGGAGGCACCCGAGGGACACAAAGGAAAGTAACTAATGGCCCGCGGACTGTGGGAAGTGGTGGCTTCCGCTAGTGTTTCTAAATGACCCTTAATGTTTCTCAAAGCCTCGCGAACGATGCTAAGTGTCGCTGTCCGCTGAAGTTTCTACATGTTTCAATGTTTGGAGTAGACAGGGTGGGTCCCAGTTAAGTGTCTCAAGTGACGCAGATGATGACATGTGTCAGCTTCCACATAAGTTTCAGAGTGGGGCCTTAAAGTTTCTGAAGAGCGCAGAGCCCGACAAGTGTCAGCCTCCGCTGATGTTTCAAAAAGTTTCTCAGTTTCTTTGGTGGCCGCGGATCCTACCAAGTGTCAGCCTCCGCTTGAGGTTTCATGTGCCCCTTTCAAAAGTTTCAAAGTAGCATGGAACCTGCCAGATGTCAGCTTCCGCATGAGAGTTTCTAAAGGTTTCAAGTGTTTCAAGGGGGCCACGGAGCTTGACAAGTGTCAGCTTCTGCGGACTTGCCCCTATTTTCCTTTGCGATGGCGAGCGGGGGTTGTGGGACCCTTTCATTGTCTCTAAGTGTGGCAGAAGGCACCCTGTGGCGGCTTCCGCGGAAGGAAGGGTCATTTCTCTATTGTGACACAGTTTAGTAAAGTTTCGCGGGTCTCGACACGTGGCTGCTTTCACATTGTTTCTATAAAGTTTCTTTGAGTGTCAAGAGGAGCGCGGAGGGCACCATGTGGCAGCTTTCGTGGGAGGGTCCTTGAACTTAAGGACTATTTCTCATTAGTTTCTATGTGTTTCAAGGTGAAGCGGAACCTGCCACGTGTTCGCTTCCGCTGGAGTTTCTTGGTGGGTCTCTATTATTTCAAGAATATCGCGAATGCTGCCAAGTGTCACTTTCTGCGTGAGGTTCTGACAGAAGGGTCTTGGCAGGGAAGGTAAAAAGGATAAAGGAAAACGGACCCAGTGATAGAAACTTGAAGTGTCTGCATGGCACGTTTTGGTTGGTGGGTGACTTTTCAACTTTTTTTGGGGCCATTGGATCTCAGCGACTGGTAGACATGATCAACGGCCACATTTTGATCTTGCAGCGATGGGTTTTTCTTGCGTATCTGTGACTGTTTTGGCGGGAGAAACTCCATGGGTGCACTATTGCTACATCTCTGGGGCCTGCGGGTTGGTGAAACTTTAATGGCAGGATTATTGCAGAGGTATGGGTTGATGATGGATAGGTCAACCACCCGATTTATGAAGAAAGTCCCTGAGCAATGCCCGGATCCTGACTCCCACCTACTCTATCCTCTGTTTCTTGCTGCAGCATTTACTCTTTTGAGCACCATTTTTAGTGCATTGTATTTGGCGGATTGTCTGTCTGGCCATGTAATTAATTTGGAGGGTCCATCTTCCTGCTATTTAAGGAGGACTGTGTGACCCATTTAGAGGTTGTTGAAGGCCTGGGCATTTTTGTGTAAATAATGAAGAACAGGGCATGATCTTAGCTGTTTTATCCCATTTTGGAGTTTATGAGTTGCAGCATGAGTGTATTTTACACATATTTTAGTTTCAGTGTTGATTTTATATTAGAAATGCTTCTTTGCATGTGTTTATCTGCTTGTCTCCATTTGCTGCATGTTATTCTCCTTCTTTTGAATCTGGTTGCTAAGGGTTTCATAGATTCTAGGGTACAAGGTTCTGTATCACATGTTTGATCTCTAAGTTCCATTCAAGGAGTGGATTAAATTATTTTAGGTTGAGCATGAGGAAGGTTGCATGTCAGTAGGGATATCTGTAAGTAGAAGCAGTTAGATACCCATTCTTGGGTGATGTTTGTAAGGCAAGCATCAGTTCAAACCCCCTTAAACTTGAGTGAAAGTTGCAAACCATCTACTGTATACGTCTAGTTGACTCCTTGCCCAATGGATAGGCACCAGTCTGCTCCTGGATCAATAGTTATGAGCCAAAACCCCTTGTCTTGCATCCAGGACATTATGTCCACCCATTTCAACACTTCCACCTATTAGTCGTAGGAGTAGGGTTAGGATCCCTGCATACTCTCATAACTAACCAGACACATATGTCCAAGAATGTTGCCAACCTTGTGATCTATGATGCAGATCTTGGTCCACACATGAGAGTATTTTGCCTATTATTGTAAAGCTAAATCATTGTATCATTGAGCTAGTCAAGGTTACATCTTGAGTTATAGGGATACCCCCCTTGGTGCGGTAGAACCAGAAGTGAAGGGGAGGCAGCTCACGCAACCTCCCATAATTTGTTGGCCAAATCCACCTGTGCATTGGAGCTGGCAAACCCTCTGTAGATTTGGTAACCAACAGAGTGCTTCTGAGGTAAGATCTTTTCATGGGTTGGCAAGTTTTTACAGAAAGTTAATTAGGAATTTTAGTAGAATTTGTGCACCCTTAACTGAGACAATGAGAGGGGATAGAAAAAGTTTAGATGGACTAAAGGAGCAGATAAAAGCTTTGATACATTGAAGCAGAAAGTCACAGAGCAACCTATTTTGGCACCTCTAGATTTCAATAAGGTATTTCAGGTAGATTGCGATGCTAGTGGCAGTGCTATAGGAGCTATTTTGAGTTAACAAGGTAAGCCCATTGCCTATTTTAGTGAGAAGGTTAATGATGCCAAGAAAAAGTATTATGTTTATGATCAAGAATTTTATGCAATAGTTCAGGCTTTGAAGAAATGGAGACATTATTTTTTTCCAAAAGAGTTTGTTTTATATACTAATCATTAGGCTTTGCAGTATCTTAATAGTCAAGGAAACTTAAACCAAAGGCATTTAAAATGGGTTGAGTTTTTGTAGAGTTATACTTTTATTTTGAAGCACAGGAGTGGGAAGTCCAATAGAGTTGCAGATGCCTTGAGCAGAAGGCAAAATTTGTTGATAGAAATGAAGATAGAGGTTGTTGGGTCTGATGAGCTCAAGAGTTTGTATCCAGAAGGTCCAAATTTTGTAGAAGCTTGGAAAGCTTGTCTGGAACCTATTACTTTGGACAGGACAAAGTGGTTGGATTTCATCATTCATTATGGCATGTTGTTTAGAGGAAGCCAGTTGTGCATTCTGAGGAGTTCCATGAGAGAAAACCTAATTAAGGAGAAGCATAATGGGGGATTGGCTGGACACTTTGGTCGAGATAAGACCATTTCTATTTTTGGTGAGAATTATTATTGGCCACAATTGTAGCAAGATGTGAGGAAATTTGTGCAGAGTTGCAGAGTGTGTCAGATGGCAAAAGGAACAAGTCAGAATACAGAGCTATATCAGCCATTACCTATATCAGAGAAGCCATGGGATGATATTAGTATGGACTTTGTTCTTGGTTTACCAAGGACACAGAGAGGGCATGATTCCATTTTTGTGGTGGTGGACAGATTCTCAAAGATGGCACATTTTATTCCTTGTAATAAGACTAATGATGTTGTTCATATTGCAAAGTTATTTTTTCAGGGAAGTGGTGAGACTACATGGTCTACCTAAGAGCATAGTCTCAGATCAAGATACCAAGTTTGTTGGTTACTTCTAGAGGACATTGTGGAAGAAGTTGAAAATAGATTTGAAGTTCAGTTCTGCACACCATCCATAGACTAATGGATAGACAAAAGTGGTGAATAGGAGTTTGGGTAACCTGCTATGATGCTTAGTAGGAAATAAGCCTAAGGGATGGGATTTGATTTTACCACAAGTGGAATTCACTTACAACAATTCTATCAATAGGATTACTGGTAAATCACCATTCCAGATTGTATATGGCAATAGCCCAAGAAATGCTTCTGAGTTAAGGAAGATGGACAAAGGAGAAAAGATAAGTGCTGAAGCTGAAGACTTTGTAGAACATCTGAAGATTTTGCATGAAGAGGTGAGGGAGCACATTAATAAGATGAATATTTAGTACAAGGCTAAGGCAGATCAGAAGAGGAGATATAAGGAGTTCCAGGTAGGAGATGAAGTCATGGTTCACTTGAGAAAAGAAAGTTCCCAATTGGAACATACAATAAGTTGAAAATGAAGAAATTTGGACCGTGCAGAATCCTGAAGAAGTATGATTTAGGAAATGCATATGAGATAAAGTTGCCAAGTGGGATCAATATTTCCCCTATTTTCAATATTGCTGATTTATCAGAATATCATGAAGGTGGAATAGAGGATGGACCAATAGAAGTGCAGTGGAGTATTCCGGCATCTACTTCAATGGAGGAGATAAAAGAGATCTTGGATAGTCGTGTGGGAAGAAATACTCAGAATAGGCAATATGAAGAATATCTAGTAAAATGGAAAGGAAGGCTTATTGAAGATTCTTCTTGGTTGTCTAAGGTAGAGGTTGACAGTTTGGGTTTTCCTCACACAAACATCTAAGAAGTAACAGGGTCACTTCTCAAATTACCCTTGGTGTCTTATGCAGGAGCATCGAGTGGTGTAAGGGCAATCTTGCATCACCCAAAAAGAAGTTAATTCAAAACCATTGTAGTTGTTTTCATTTCTTTCCATAATTAGTGTTTTTGGTTCCATAATATCCAGAATAATGATGTAGGACTTTCAGTTTTTCCAAAACTGCTAAAAATAGCAAACTGCCAGTTTTAGAAAGGTTACCTGTCATTTTAGGAAAGTTTGCATTTGGGCACGGATTGAAGTGAAAACTTATAGATATTTACATAATAGAAATATAAGACCTTTGGCGAAGGAATCAGGTAAAGATTATTTGTGAGCTGAAAGATATTAAAGTTTTCATTTTTTGAAAAGCCCCTAAAATTTTTTGAAACGAGATATGAGGCACTAAAACATCCCATAATGTCCCAAAAAGTTGATGGAAATCCATTTATGAATTTCCAGCGTGATAGTTCACATCGTGAGCTTTCTAGCGCTTAAAACGGTTCATCAATCAGACACCCGGATCAAAAGTTATGCTTCCCGAAAGTTGACCTACTTTTGGAGGGAGTTGCAAATTTTGAAATTTAGCTGGAGGCCACCAAAAAGTGCTATTTATGACTATTTTGGGAACCCTGGCTAGCAGTAGAGTTAAGGGGGAAAGTGTAGAGTCAAGAATAGGTGGGAAAATAGAAACCCTAGTAGATTTGGGGTTACAGATGGCAGATGATTCCAGAGTCATGTGATAGGAAGCTGTAATGTGTTGCAGCCCATGGAGGGTTGATTCCTCTGATTCTATTTGAGCTTCTGTAATGTAATAAGTTGCCCAAATCAATAAAAGAAAGTTCTATTTTCTGTGTGTAATTTTTGTTGTTGTGTGTTTTATGATTTACCCCCTTCATCAAAACATGCCATACAAAATCCCAAGGTGTAGAGGAGATGTTCACCACCGGTCTTACACCTTGAGAACAAACATGCCAAACAAATCCCAAAGTGTAGAGGAGTTCATCGCCACCGGTCTTGCACTTTGAGAACAAGCACACCATACACACACACAAGTTGAAGACATGGAGAAAATAAGGCAGGCAGGTGATGGAGTGTTCCTATTGCTAGTTTCATCACCATCTCAAGCACATTACAGGCACACACCAACAATTGGGATTCACCACAACAACCATAGAAAACACACTTAAGAGTTGAGTTAGTCACAGAACCTCTCCCCGCCTCATGATGAGGACTTTTGAAAATGACTAATGCAATCTCTCCGAGAAATACACCATCCCCGCCTCGTGATGAGGGCTTACGATAAAAGGCTATGCTCGATATCCCACCTCCACAGAGGGCTTAAATGATTTGATTTGATTTTTAGATTGTTCAAACACGCTTTACTATGTGTTGGTTTTTTCCCAAACTGGATGCTTATTCCTAGATTTTCCTACAAGGTAGCCATCAATGATCAACAGGATCTCTGGGCCAGGGGCCAACAGTATAGGAGATAGACTCTATATTTTATCTCCTCTTCTTCTTCAGGCTCTCCAAAACCTAGGGGGGTATTCCCTACTCAGCATCCATGAGGATATGCATACAAAGGCTGGGATGCTGACAGAAAGCAGATAAGTCCTCCTGTAAGTAGACCAAAACTGAAAGATAAGAGCAAAGGGGCTAGCTTTGGGCCTATTTGCAGTTGTAGACAGAGGACTGAGGATCCTAAAACTAATTCTAATGTCCTAAGGATTGTTTTAGATTTTGATTTTGATTTTATGCTTGGATGCAAAGCTGGACATGGTTGTAACACAAACACAAAGCTAGATCGGTGCCTGTCCAGGGCCTGGAGTCAGTAGACATACACCTGTGAATGATATGCATGAACAACTAAAACTAGATTTCAGGGGGACACATATGATACCTGCCTTACAGATATCTTCCAGTACAAAGTGTTAAGCTATCTATACTTATGGCATCCCTACTGCAATATACCCTTCCCAATGTTCAATCTGAAAATAGTTTAATCTACCTTTGAGCAGAAGTTAAGAGATCAGACATTCAACACAGGAATTCTATGTTCTAGAGTTTTAAACATTCCTTAAATATTCAGACTCAGAAGAAAGATACATGCAATAATGGAGACAAAATTAACAAAACACATGCTAACATAGCATTTCTAATATAGAATTAACCATGAAATCAGTGGATTCATGCAAAGCATACAATAGGAGATACATAAACTCACAAGTTTTTATGGACAGAGCAGCCAAAACCAACTGTATTGTATCACAGAGCCAAAATGTTCAACTTTCAACCCTCCTCCTCTAAAAAATGGTAACACCATCTACTTATATCAGCCAGATAGTGTACCATAAGCAATTAATTACATGGCAAAAATATCAAAATTTGCCAGATACAGATCCCACAAAGGAATGGCGCTCAGATGATATTAATGCAGCAGACAAAGAGGGGCCTCGAGCCATGCGCCATTATCTAGGGTCTTCACTCAAAAATCAGGCAACCTGATCATGTGTACCAATGTCCACATCTCCTGTATTGTCGCCATTAAGGGCCTCAACCACCCGCAGCCACCGAGAAAACTGTCGCTGCGTTCAAAATGGATCTTCCTGCCAAAAGACATTTCCTGAAGGTTCAAATTACGTAGGAACATTAATCCCACATGCTTGGTGCGGAGACCCCTTCAGCACTTTAAAAACATGGCCATATGCATAATAGGTGTCGAGCGCTTTTGCCACGCTCGACACACGCCTCTCTCTCCAAAAGCCCATCGCCAAGACCACCACCATCGGCCAATCACACAAAACCCCTGCCAACCTCATCGGTCACACCGACAACACCTTTGCTTCCTACCTCCATCGGTGTGACTTACACCATCGGAGCAACATCTCAAACCTACGCTGACACCTGCCATCATGCCGATGAACAACTTCATCGACGTAACCCATGCCATTGGCAGACCCCCCGCCAGCCTACCTGATCTCATTAGTCTCGCCAATGTGCCGAATGTCAACTCCACCGTCGGCCAGACCGAACACAAAGTCATCCCGATGGCCATCTCGCATCCCTGTCGGCCAGACCTAGACCATCGGCAGAACCTTCATCGATCAGGGTGATGTGCAATCTCACTCCGATGGCATTCCCCATCGGGGTGACCTCCTTCAATCGGCGAACCACAAAACACACTGGCTGATGATACAAGTCTCACCGATAACACACAAATCGTCCTCATCGGTGAGACCCACGCCGAAGACATCGCATCAGCCCAACATAAAACACTTCGGCCGATACACCAAAACCTGCCGATGAACACTTGACTTACCCCCATCGGTGAGATCAACACCATCGGTGGAACCACAATCTCCCCCACCGATAGGCAAAAGTCTCAGCGATGTAAAAAGAACACACTGTGCTATCAACGTGATCACCAAAACGCTCACAAACTTATGCCGATGGAGAGGAAAGCCTAGGGTTTAATTGAAGAAACCCTCAAACATGAAAAATTAACATCCAGGCCAAATTGAGCACCAACACTATGATCTAAAGTAGACAACTTACCTTATATATGCCCCCACCTTAAGGTGTTTGATATCGCGTACCGATATCAAGCACGTTAAGGTAGGAAGAAAACACAAAAGGGAACTGTTATCATGCAGGATTGCACCCGTTATATGAAGCTGTGAATCTCAGCAATCCTGTGTAACATGGGATCAAACTCAGGCTGTGGGTGACCTATGGTGAGCTTGAACCTCCATATTATGGGTCGGTCCCTTATAATTTTCAAATGGGTTAAATAACTTTGCAGGAAAAGGGTTGAAAAGACCTACTAAAAGCACTAAAACTGTAACTTAAAGTGTGGTGATGCACCTAATTTGATGGAAAACTGCAACTCTAATTCACAATAAATCTCAGAAAAATCTATCCACACAATTCACCTTGGCAATATGATCACAAAAATGTTTCTAAGGGAGGCTGGAAATAATTTTCTTCTTTGAGGAAAACAAGGTTCTCACAGCATGAAAGAAAAACTATTCCAATTGCACAACCTAAAACCTGTGATTTTTACTGCTATTCGATACATGCAACTACAAATGAGACAATGATTTTAAAGGTTCTGATATTAAACACAATAAAATCCCATCAAATCATTCATAAAGATAGCACAAATGAGAAGGTAGACACTTGATTCTACTAAAAAATATAGGAAACACTTGCATAAAAATGACAAAGAATAAAATCTGTAACCTACTGTAATGTATTAATCTGCAAAAGTTGAGTTACAAAACACTCTTTCTCGCTGCAATGTGTAAGAGAGCAAAAAGGCAAGAATTAGAAAAACAAAAGTTTTTCTTACAATATATAATCTGCTCTCAGAAAAGACCTAGAAAGGTCAATTGCGGTCAACTGCCTCTAAAAATAATACCTCCAAAACTGATCCAAGAGCAAGTGTCAAAATCCCTAAAAAGAAGGGCTATAACTGATCAAATTTGAGCTAAAATAGCTTCAAACTGCCCCTCTCTATGAGTTTGACCAAGTGGTGGACCAAACTCTTCCAATTTTGACCAAAAAATCATGCAAAAGATCAAAAAAGCTCAATTAACTTCATCCTCCAATTTTGCATGATTTTGGGATGAGAAAAACAATGTGAATAAGAAATAAAGTAATCAAGAGGATTTACTTTACTATGTGTTACAAATTTGTTCAATTTTTTGACATTTACAACTTTGTGACAAATAATAAAGTAATTTATAATTATATTACTTTATTATTTGTTTACATTGTTTTTAAGTTGCAAAGTCATACAAAATTGGAAGATATTTGTCTTGAAAAGGTTTTAAAACAAATGACAACTCCTTATATCTCCTCTTTGATTTGCACAATTACATTAGGCATCCTATGATGATGCAAAAAATAAATAATATCCATGCATGTAAAAGGACCTCCTCCATGCAAAATACATATCCATCATGCATTTGCATTAACTATATGCATTATTTCATCCTTATGACTCCCTGTGCATTATGCATCATTCTCCTCTTTGACTTAAAAAGTCACTTCTTCCAATTATGATAGATATGATTAATACCAAATTTCACTCTAAGGTATTATGTATTACTTCTTAATACATCTTCAAATATCAAAGTCACTATTCCTTATCACGCATGGTTTAATTAGTGATCTCAAATCACATTTAAAGCTTAATACACCACTCCTTATGACTCCCATGCATACATGCATCACATACCTTGCATACTTCTTTTACATTTGAAAAACCCTTATGACTCCCATGCAAATTACATGCATCATGCATTATATCCCTTGCATTATTCCTTAAGCTTCCTTCTCAAGTCATGCTATGAATATTACATACATTACCTTTACCTTCATATCACTTGTTTTTGTTTGACTTTGAAAGAAAATTAAAGGAAAGAAATGATAGCCCTTTCGGGCCCCTTCATGCACACTAGGTTTAATGATGATCAAAGACTTGACCGCGAAAGGTATATGGATAATAATGATTTTTAATTTTGAAGTCAAAAAAGAGAGTATGAACTCAGCTAGGGCATTCGGTGAAAAAGAGGAAAAAACCTAAAGTGTTTATCATTTTCATTTGTTCTTTTTGCTGCTAAGTTCCTCTACACCCGCCACCATGGTTGAGGGTTTCTGCTATTTCTAGAGGCATCCATGGGGTTAAAACTATTGTTCATCTACTATTTTCAATGCCATATGCCTGGGTAAGTTCTCTCTTTTTGATATCTTTACATTTTTTGCATGAAAATGGTAAAATACATGCTACTTGTTGCTCCTATAGCCACAACATTCTAGTTTTTTGTATAGTTTAGCACAATGAAAGGAAAACTTCTCATTTACTTTTGTATATGCTCCACTTTTATTTTGCTTTGGCATAAGAGAAAGGGGAAAAAGAAGGTTTGCTGCACTGGTTTTCATTATACTCTTTTGTATCTTGCTCTGTAAAACCCTTCTCCTTATGTTTTCGACCTCCATGGTGCAGAGATTATGAGGGTTTTGTAAGAAGCTCATAAAAAATGGTAGTTGTATGTCTTCTTTGAATGTTTTGATTACTCTCCCATGGCTATTAGTGACAAGAAAAAATATATGTGTTTGAAGAATGGTAAAAAAAAAAATTACTCATTTGTACACCCTCTTAGGGTTTGAAAGCAAAGAACTCCATTTCTTCTTCTGCCTATAGCAAAAAGGTATCCTCTGTTGCAAGAAAAAGGTAAAAAGAAACCAGTCTTTTATTTTCAATGCCTCCTCTGTATTTTTACAAAAGGTGATGACTCTGTGGAAAACCCTAGTATGGTTTGTGACAAACTCTCCATTTTCTTTCTCTACTTCTGTCAAGGTATCTCCTGCTATGGTATTCTAAGTTCTTCTTCTTGTCGGCCTCCATGGCAAAGTACTATGAGGGTTTTGTATATAACATGATGCAAGGGTTTCTCTCTACCATCTTTGCTTTTCTCTCTCTATATTTATTTGGCTTTTGAAGTGAAAAAAGGTAAAAGAAACCCTATGTTGTTGCTTAGTGTAGATGAACCCTACTAGGGTTTGATGAAAAATGCACTTCATCTTTCTTTCTCTATCATGGAAGTCATGTATCTTTGCTCCTTTATGATGACTTATAGTCTTGTCTTTGTTCCTCTACTAGTAAGCAGATTTCGGATACCTTCTCTTTTTTGCTATTGTGAAGGAAATCAAGGAAAAATTGCTTTTGCTATTTCTGAAGGAAACAAAAGTGTAAACTGTGCCTTGCTGTTGTATACTTGTGCTAGGGGTTCTACTTTGAAAACTGTGAGTCATTTTGTTGTTTTCCTTGAGGAACACCATGGTAACTTATGCTTCATGTTTCTTCCTTTAACAAGGTTGTAAGATAAGACCCCATGTTTTTGCAACAACTCTTATATTTTGTCATGGGATATGAGGGTTTATGCCTCTACACAATGCTGCAGTCACTGTATCTTTCATAACAACAAAAGGCTACTTGTTCACTTCATCTTGTTGCTCTGTTTCTTGATAAAACAGTGGGAAAGACCTATCTTATTTGCTTTATGTCTATGTTTTCTTTCTTTGGTAAAACTATGAAAATGTGTCTCACTATTTTGCTTCTGGTATTTTCTTTCTTTCAAATAGGACTAAGATGCCAAAGGTATCACTATATATAGAGCAAGTGCCTTGTATGCTTGTTATATCCATCTTCATACCTAGTTTAGGGTTTAAAACTCATAGCATGGCTTCTAACTATTCTCAAGAGCCTTTTCAAGAGTAACTTTCACTCTACATGTCTTGAAACTTCATAAATCTTGTAATTAGTATCTCTCAGTGATATGACTACTTTGTTGTTTCATGACTTGGACTGCACCTTAACTATGGATTGTTTTAAACCTCCTTGTGCTTGTTCCTTGTCTACTCCCTTGAGGTTTCTTCCATATTATCACTGTCATGATGTTGCTCTTGGGACTCTGCTTTGCATATTGTTCATTGAGATGCTTCGCTGTAACTTTGAAATATCTATTGAAGGGCTTTGAAAACATGAAACTAAGACACAACATATACCCTAAGGCTAATCTGTCATAACACTATTTTAACCTTCTTAATGATTGTCTCTTTCACTATATTAGTTATTGTTCTTATGCCTTTTTCTACAGTCATCGCTCCAAACACTTGATTTGTCATCATATTTATGACTGTCCTCCTGCCACTTTTCCTTTCAACCTGTAGGCTCCTATCCACATTGTTGTGACTATCCTTAAGGACATTTTGTTGACTGTCTATTATACTCCTTATCTTATGTGATCTTTATTTCCTTCCATTTCAAATGATTTTTGAAAGAATTTATAATGAGAGTATCATATCATTAAGCTTTATACTATACCTAAAGGTTGTAAAGATTCTGAAAGTGCTAGATATACTTAACCTTGTTAGCTGCCTCTTCAAGTTTAACTACTTTACTTTTATGATAGTCATTCATAGGATTGTTCTTTGTTACTTTGGGATAGTCAATCAACTCTCCTTATATTGTGATTAGATTTTCTTTATCAACTACTCCTTAACTGTTACCTTGAGACTGTGATGCTATGAAGCTTATGTGAATGCATTCATAGTGAGGGTTTTGGAGCATACAGTAAGAGTTTTGATAGAAGTTGTACCATTTAAAATGCCTGATATATTGATTGTCCTCCATCATCATTAGACTTCTTTGCATTCCTTTCTCTGTAATCATCCTATGACAGTATACCACTAAAATCTGCCTTTATGACTACATTATGATCTTGTGATGTTGATTCTATAAGCATTGCATTTGTACTTATGATTGTTCGAACCTTTTGACAGTCACTTCAATATTCTATAGACTGTATCTTGAAACTATAGACCCACTTCATGATCATTCACTAATAGACTGATTTATGACAAAAGGTTGTTGATAAGCATGCTGGGCTCAACCCTTGTGGGAGCCACATTTTTCTCCACATGCTTAAATAAAATCTGTAATAAATATTTACTTGTACCTGCACAAGAAACACACAAGTTAGATATAAAATGTACCTTTCATTCATAATGTGGGGTCACTTGCATGGATTTATCTCTTTCTGATATGGTACTTGTATCTACTCATTTTGACTTCTTTTATGTTGATATCTGATTACTGATTACTGTTGCTGCATAAAAGTGTGTTGTACTTTTGTTTGACCTGATTATGTGTATGAAAAGTTTTGGAAGCCAGAGCTTCTAACAAAAACTTTTGTAGGTGTTCTAGAGCTCGATAGATGGAGGGAGCTGGAGATCAACTCAACCTCAGGATTCATCATTCACAGGCAATGACGGATCCCTCTACTTTTCCTATGCATTTCTTGTTCTTCAAAAGTAAAATTTACTTTTATGTTGCACTTCAGTTACTCCCATGGCTTGTGTTGGACACTTTTATACATTCTTTTGAATACAATCAGTTATCTCATTCTATGCAATGACTTGTGTATATTTCACTTTCTGATTCAAATACATAGCATAAAACAACTGATCTTTCTTTGAAACATATGTATAAAACATGATGTATAATTTGACAGTTTATAAATACCTCTTTTACTTGCACTCAAACATAATGAATAATCAACAACTAAAACATGAAATCCATCAATTTCTTCATTCTTTAAATGTTTGTTTTCTTGACCATAGACGATTTCCCTTACCAGGATGATGTAACAGCTCAGCTTGAGCTATTACATGATTTTGATAAGTGATTTTGCACTTGTCTTCTGTCAAGACATCAGACATTGACTGGATGATCCTACATAAGCTAAAAAAAATTGTACCCACTCTAAACAATTGATGTTTAGGCCTTGCTAAATTAGGTGTGAATCATAATTTAGTAACAGGAACATGAGCTCTCGCAAGGCCCATGCCCCTCAGAGGTGACATGTACTTTAGGATCACCGAATGTTCCCACAAACACATCCCTGCAAGAAAAGTGTTAGTGTCCAAATAATCATGATAAACAACAATGCATATGATCAACTACATGAAAGAGCCAAGAAAGGTGATATCCATGATAAACAAAGTCCATAGAGCAATAGTATTGTTAAAGTGTTTCTCTATCTTGATGTTGATGTCAATGTTATCTTATCTTTATAACAATGCATATGATCAACTACATGAAAGAGCCAAGAAAGGCGATATACATGATAAACAAAGTCCATAGAGCAATAGTATTGTTAAAGTGTTATAAAGATAAGATAACATTGACATCAACATCAAGATAGAGAAATCATGGAGTGATTCCACTAGCCATGCGTCAAATAATTTGTTACAACCCATTGTCATATATGGACTAGGTCCATTTTTTGATTGCTCTCGAAAGGGACACTAGGTCCGCATCAGTATAATATGTTTTTCATCATCCACGAGCTAGCTGGAAATACTAGAGGAAGGTAAACAATAAATCAAAGAGGAGAACAAGTACCTTAGGGACAGTCATGTAGGAGGGTGCCCCCAAGTCACCAACCGCAATGCTATGTCCATAAGACACAACACACAACAATGAAACTAGAGGAGAGGCAATATAGAAGAATGATGATACAAATAGAAGAAGGTCATGATAGAGGTGGTCTCCTAGTATCCTTGACCTTACAAAAGAATCAAAGGTTATCCTAGGAGGCCTAACAACACATAACACATCACGGGGGAAGCACATCATGAGAGATAAAGGGTTAGAGATACTTACCTGTAGAGACGACCAGGCTAGCAGTCATCACGGATCTTGATCTTTATCTTAATGGTTAAGGCTTTATCACTTCTTCTCTCTTCCATATGTTCATGAGTTTGTGAGGGTAACCATGTAGGAAAGGTACCCGTTAATGATGATTGAGAGGGGATGTTGCCATTTTCTTTGACAGTCCATATAGAGGTTGTTGGAATACCTTGGGTTTGAGGGATAGTTTGTTCTTCAATATCATGTAAAATCTCATTGTTTTCCAAGGTATGTGAAGGTTTAAGTAAAGATGCATGATCTATTTCTTTGTTTAAGATGTAATTGAGAAGTTCTTGAACATAAGGTGGTAAATATTCATTAGGTTGAAGCAAATGGTCACAAAGAGAATCTGTGTCATCCAAAGCATCATCCTGGTTAGGAAGAGCGGGAAGTGATGGTAGAATAGTATGGAGAAATGCATCAATGATATCTTCTTCTTGTGCCAAGATATCCTCACTAAGTTGGGTTATGTTGGGACAAGTCTCTTTGTTCAATGAATCACCCATTACTATATCATTCTCATAGGTCTCAGAAAGGATTTGCATTATGTCGTCATGAAACAAAGGGAGAGAGGGAATAATGTTTTCACCACTACTTTCCCCATGATTTTTTTAGCGATAAAATTAGTAAGATTCTCCATGATATAAGTAAAAATATCCACAGTCGCAAGTAAGTTGTCAAAATAGGCTCTTGTTTGAAGGATATCACAGGTAGTGCTTTTGTTCATGTCAATGCCATAGATGTATGCTATCTGATGCAATACTTGAGGATATTTATCATTGAATTTGCAAATATTATCATAATTCATAATGTACTCAAATAGATCTTCAAAAGATGATCCCTTAGGAGACTCCATGAATGTAAAACTATGTGCAAAGATGGCCTTAAATGCTTGATTTTTCAACTTTTCTCAATGCAAAAAACTAAAGGAAGAGGTGTTGTAATGATTTTCAAGAGGGACAGAAAATTATATGCATAATAAAAGTCCACTAATGCAAGAATATCTCTCACAACACACATTTGAGGCAACTCTAGAGAGTCAATAAGCCAAAACCTAGTGAAAATATGCAATTTTTTCACCAAATTTTAATGCAAAAGAGTAGGGAAATGGGTGTTGTAAGGAAAATGATGATGTACAGAAACTTATAACAGCAATAACAACCACCTAATGCCAAAAAATCCATTACAACATGCCTATAGTGCCACTCTAGATCAAACCCTAATGCAAAAATAGCAAAAATATGCAAATTTTCACAAAATTTCAATGCAAAAGCCCAAAATAAAGGGTGTTGTAAGGAAATTGAGAAGGGGCAGCAGATAATAATTCTAATGACAGCCAATTAGTGCAATAAAATCCCTTACAACATGTTTGGAATGCAAATCTAGCAAGACGATAGGGCCAATTCTAGTGAAAAATGCGAGTTTGCAAACCCTAGACATGAAATTTCAAAAGGAGGCCACTATGATGCAACACCACAATTAGAAATAATGAGTGTTTGAACAAGGTAGTAAAATCTGAGACAAGATTTTAACTACAACCCTAGCTCATGCAAAACTAGGTTTTCATGAAAAATGCAAAATTTCAAGCAGTTTCTAGCAAATCAAACATGCAAATGCAATGCAAATAAATTATAAATGATGAATTTATGTATTTTGAATCATATCTAATGCAAATAACATAAATTAATTTAAATTAGATGCCAATTAATTCAAATTTTACAAAAATGTAAGTCTAATATGCCAATTTTTTGATTTTTTTTTGTACTTTTCTGAATGCAATATTGAAAATAATGAATTTAAGATATGATGCAAAAATCAAAGAATTAATTAAATACAATTGAGTGAATGCAAACTATGTCAAAACTCAAACCCTAGAATGCAATTTTTCCAAATATATCAATTTTTTTTTAAATTTTCAAATGCAATAGAATGAATGAACGCAAATCTATCAAACAACACTCAGCAAGGTGCCAAAAAGTTCAAAACATAGGTTCACCAAATTTTTTTATATGGAAAGAGGGATGATAGGGTTGTTGTTTTAGTTTGAATCCTCCTTTCCACAAAACATTCCAAGGGCTTTTCAACCGAGTGCTTCTCCTATCAAGAGGAGAGTCAACTATTAGATTTGAGTTGCCACTTGGTTTTCTACTGGGAAATTTAGATGTGATCACACAAAATTGCTAACTAATGATTTTATGCTCTTGAAACCCTAATTTAAGCAAAACAATAATCAAATCTGCAAATTACGACAAATTTTCTATAGGAATTAGAGAAAGGGAAAAGAACCTTAACTCACTATTTTACGTAGTCTAGGAAACAGAAATGTTGGGGACAATGGTGATGGCACCCTAGTCCAAGAGGCTAATTTTTCTGTGGATCCCTGATCTCCTTCCAGCACTGATCTCTACTATATCTTTAGTTTTCTATGATCTGATAGTGGAGGACAAGGTTGATGGTGGCATAGTCCACTGAGGGAGATTCTTCTAGATGTCAGAAGCTCTACAAACCTTGATAATCTCTGTCCAGTCTGTTCCTAAGTCTTCAGATGCGAAGGACAATGGTGATGGCGCCCTTGTCCCAAAATGTCACACAATGTCCGCTTGTTTTTAGATTTGGAAAATTCAATGTCTGTCTACCTTCCCTACAACTCCACTTTCTCTAGATCTGATACCTGTAACCTACAATCACAAGGAGTGTGGGAGGGGGTTGTGGTGTTTAGAGGCTTGCCTCAGTCAAGCCCTAGAGAGACATTCAAGTCTTCTGAACATCGTTATCAAAGAGAGTGTGTGTCTTTATGGGACAGAGGTGAAATATAAATGATAGTGATTTATAAAGTACAATAAATGTCACCTTGATGATGAAGCTCTCATGGAAGGAAGGAGCTCTTCAATGCCATGAGGAGAAGATGAGATCCAACCTGAAAAAACAAACACAATAACAATGCTATGCTCTACAACACAATGATAATCACAAGTATGCCAAGTATGCCTCAAGTTCACAATAATCTCTAGTTTCTAAATGATAACCTAAACATGCTTATATATGCAACTACTAAGATTCCCTCCAAGAATTTTGTATTTGAAACTTATGATGTCGACCTGGAAACCAAATAACGGTCTCAAACCCGACATTTGAAATTAGGGCAGACCCAAAATAGGGCTAGACTAGGGCGCTAGTGCTCAATTCCACCCCCCTGTCTTTGCTCAAGGATCATTAAATTAGCACCCCGTAGGTCCCATTTGTCACAAGACCCAAGGGTTTTCTTATCAGGAGTTTGAATT
Organism: Cunninghamia lanceolata; assembly: GCA_027924645.1. Lineage (NCBI taxonomy): Eukaryota > Viridiplantae > Streptophyta > Pinopsida > Cupressales > Cupressaceae > Cunninghamia > Cunninghamia lanceolata. The sequence goes on along the minus strand of BSBN01000619.1, from coordinate 2,244,392 downwards.
ATCATACAAAATGCTCTAAATGCAAATCTAAAGACCTGGGAGCTAAACCTTCAGGAAAAAGCACCCAAGGGTGCATTTTTCTGACATAACACCTATATTCTACCTTGTCGAAAAAATCTACTTTTTATAAACCATTTTGTTTTCCTCTCTACATCTTCTTACTTTTGCCTTATCGGCAAAACTATCTTTCTAAAACCATTCCTAGCCATGTGTTTTGCCTTTCATTAAAATGTTCAAACTTTGAACTTTACTATGTTTCTCTTTTCTTTTGGCCTCATGGCAACTCCCCATTGTTATGTGGTCTTTAATAAAGTGTTGATGGAATACTCTGTAGAATGGCAGAAAAATCATAGATTATGCCACATGGCCTCCCCTTGGGTTCTTTTAATGCTAAGCTAGCAAAACCTATCATGTGTCTACTTTCTGTGTTTTTGTGAGTCTGAGATAAAGCAGGAGATGAAAGCCCATGGAATTGTAAAAACCTTTCAGATCGTGCCACATGCCCTCCAACAAGCTCTTTTAATATTGAGTTGTCAAAAACTTGCCACCTGTCTTCATTATGCGGTTCTGCAAGCTTGTTGCAGGCCCACCAAAAAGGCTCCACGAAATGGCCAAATGCCTTAGAAAATTTAACACTTGTCAAGGGTCAAGCTTCAGGCCTTCCGCCTTACGCTTTCCCTTTGTCTACATGGCAGCCTCCCATAGTTTCATAGCCACCTTTTTCATTAATTAAATAATCTCTATGCAAAGACATAAATGAACCAGAATATGCCACGTGGCCCATCGGGAGTCAGTAGTCAGGCTTTCCACCTTCTGTCTTCCCAAGAAAGGAAGAACAAGAAACTCCCAACCTCCAATGCCTGATAGACTTAGCTATTTTTGTAAAGGAAAGAGTCAAAGTTCAGCCTTTGGGACTTCCACCTTACTCCTTCCAATGAAAGGAAAGAAAAGAGAGAAGGCCTGAACTCTAACATATGAAGAACATTGAACACTTAGACAAATTTCAAAGGGAACAAAGTGAAGTTCAGGGTTCGACTAGAATGACATGGCGAAGGGAGGAACTCCAAACTCTAAAACTCCAAAAAGCTAGAAAACACAAGGAAAACTCAAGTTTTTTGGGACTTAGCTAATTTTGGAAAGTTTTTCCTAACATTTCTAAAGGGGAAAACACTAAGAGATTTTATGGATTTGGGCTATTCGGCTGGGGAGAAAAGTAGCTCAACATTTTGGTGACTTCTTAGGGGTGTTTTCCAACTAAACAAAGGGAACCATTGGCCTTAAGCATTCATTAGGCATAGAGTCAAAAGGGACTACAGTAGGTCAAAATAACTGAAACCTTGTCTTTCAAAACAACACCAAAAAATGGAAACGAGGCCTGCATTCTCCTAATGACAATTCAGCCTATGCAAAAGCACTTATTGAAAAGGGGAACCTAAAACAAAAATAAACCGATCCTAATCCTAAACTAGCCAATCAAAAAACTAACTTAAACAAAGCCATTAACTGGTTCCTAAAAGTAACTGCCTTTTCTTAACAATTTACAATGTTTCCCATGCTTGTGGGTAGTTAATAAAAGGTGGGGAAGGTATGGGCATACAACAAATTGACAAAACACTTCACCTAAAATGAGGAAAAACTCACTTACCCACTTGAACCAATTGTTAATGCAACTACCCAGGAGTGGATAAATGGGTTGATCCCACTTATTTGGATGCTCAACTTCATGCTTAGAAATAAGCATGACAAGTGGTGACTTTTCATGATCTGATTCTAGCTGGGCCAGATGTCTGATAGGACATCCCCTTGAAATGGCATGCAAATCAATGAAGTTGATCTCATGCCTATGCTTTGATTCTATCTCTTCATGCTATTGGTTTAAATGTTTTGGCTCCTGTGGCTCAACTAGAAATATGGCCACCTCCCCCTCATGAACAAGATGCTCATGATTTTCTAAAATAGGCTTAGAAAATGAGCCCTTACTTGTTTAATGACGAAAACATCTCCACCAAGGAACTGATATCCATGTTGGATAATCACGAACAAGTCATTAATTTGTTCTTGCCCATGTTTGATCTCAACATAATTATCCTCTATAAAGAATGGGAGCTCCGTGAATAGGTCTGCATTATCAACCTCTATACTTTTCAGTATAGGGCGGCCTATTTGCTCCTGTTTATTAGCTAGAACCTCATGGTTATGCTTTTCTACACATGCCAGCAACTTACCATGGCCTTCAACATCTTCATGTTGTTCCAGAACCATAGCTAATGTTGGATTTGCATGCCATCTGTATTTTCAATATAACTAGGCAGTTCATGAAACATGGTGGCATCATCAAATTCTGGAGCCACTACAACAATCTCCTCCTCTTTGTCCTTAATTGACTCCAATTCCACTGGATTCTACTCAAGTTGTCTTTGCAGAGGTATCAAAGCTCCAAACAATTCCACCTCTGTGAGCATAGGGATAGCAATCTGCTCCTCATTAGTTTCTTTCTCTTCCATCTCCATCTTTGGCTCATCCCACAGACTATCCCGATAGACAATAGGTCCACCCTTGAAAAGTAAAATAGTGTCATGGCCAGAGGCCTAAATATTTCATTGAATTTCCTAGAGGGAAGAGGTTTCTTGGAAAATTTATTCTTGGGGAGTGGTAAACTAGGTTTGCATAGGAACAGGGTCTTGTAGAGAGAGAGAGAGAGAGCCTTTGAAACCTTAGAATTTGTGAAGTCGAGGCTGCTCTACTATAAGCTGATTTGTAATGATAGACGAGGGGGTTTTGAAATTGGAAAGTGGTTTTGGAGGCTCATAGCGGTCCCCCTACCTGAAGCTTGGGATCTGGAATTTAGGGGTTACTTCTACCACAGGCTAAACTTGGGAAGAAGGGAGGGGTTGCCTGAAATAGGGAAAGAATGGAACTGAATGGGCTATTTGCCTCATTTGTTGTTCTTGAGCTACAATTTGCCTAACAAGGTTTTCTTGAAAAGCTCTTTCTTGTGCCTCCTACTGTTGAGCATGCTCTATCATTTCTTGAAACTCATACCACTCCCTTTGCAAGTCCATCATCGTCTTCTTTAGATCACTAATGTTTCTAATGTTGAGACCATAATCTTTTTGAGGCCAATTAAACCCTCTTTCTCTCATTTTATCATCCAAAAGTCTATTAACCTCTAGGAACATGCCCGTGAGAGCTTTGAACGTATCAATATTCACATGGTCAACATCTTGGAACTAATTAGGAGGGTAACTACACTAGCTAGGATCAAAATAGTCTTCTTGGGGTTGATAATAAGCATTATTAGGTTGCCAAGAAGGTTGAGTAGGGGCAGGCGGGAAGCAAGCATTTTAAGGATGCTGATATTCTGCTAAAACAGGGCAATACAACATAAACCCAGAGGTATCTTGGGCCTAAAATTGTTGGTATGGAGGCATATAATTTGTATTTTGGCTGGGTGGAGGGGAGTAGCCATAGCTCCCATAAAAACTTGACATTTTAAAGCATCAAAATGTCAGATAATCATAGGTGACAAGATGGTATTACTAGAGGTGACAAGGCAATTGGCGGCATATGACAAAATTCAAAAGAAAAGGAAGAAAGCTGGAGTCAATTTCCCAATTGGAATTGGAAAATTAGAAACTTGTTCATCAATACAAGCTATAGAGAATTCGAAGTATGAGTTGCAAGCTTATAACATGACACTTCACAATTCAAAGAGAGTTGATTTTGATCCATTCAACTTCATTTGGAAGACATGTGGAAGGAAATACAAGCATAAGACGCACCTTGAATACCATTGGGCTGATGCACTAGATGATGTAGAAATAAAAAGGAAAAGGTGTTCGAGGTTATCTTTGGATTTGGTAAGAGCAACCGAAGTATTCAACATCCCCGATGAACTTGAGGAAGATAATAAAGTCCTTTCACAAAGTGCATATGATGAAGAGAGAGACAAGCCAGTCACCATCAATTGGTTCGAAAGAGAAGTTAGATATGATGATGATTGGATGAAACCAATCATAGCTCTTACAAGAAGGTATGTGGATCGACAAGTACAAGGACTTCTTAAGAAAGGACATAACCTTACATACAACTTGATGGGAGATGTAGATTCACAACAATCTAAAGAAGCATCTAACAGTGAATCTAGTAGTGAACATGATAATGAGGTTAATAATGAATCCGAAGGGCATGAAAGTAAAAGTGACAATTCAAGGGAAGAAGCTCAACCAAAGAAGAGGAAAAGACCAGATAGCTCACAAGGAGAATGTAGAAAGAAGAAATCAGATTCAAGACATGATGCTAGCACTTCCTCTAGGCAATAAGGTCCTTCTGGGAATGCAAATGTGACATCTACAGTGGAAGATGAAGAAAAAGAGTATGTTCAAGTAGCTCCGAATGTGAAAGATCAAAGAAATATTCATGAGTCTTTGGAGTCTACTTTGTATGAAAATCAAGCAGAAGAAGTTCACTCAGGTCCACAGGAAAATCCAGATACAACTATGATTGAAGATAATATAGAAGACCAAGGAACGGAGGCACCACATGAGGAGTTTGATGAGGAAGCATTGTTGTCATTTCAAGAGATGGAAATTCAAGAGGAAGCCAATGAGGATTTATCCACGTTGCCAGAATGGTTAAGAGAGAGAGTTAAGGAGACATCTATTGTAGAAAGAGAACCAAGAATCAGTTTAGAGAAGTTGCTAGAAAGGACAGGAAAAGACAAAGAAAAGATTAAGGCAACCAAACTCTCCAAAATCACAAGGGATAGTTCCAATTCAAGAAAGGTACATATTGCAGTTCCAAGAGTTGACAAAACAATGGGTGATATTGTTCCAGCAGATTATAATGTGACTACTTTTGATTTGGGCCCAACAACGGAAGAACAAGAAGTGGAAGAGTTAGAAGATTCTGTCATAGCCATCAAGGAAAGATTAAGGCAAGAAAGAGAAAAAAGAAATCAGTTGGAGAAAGAAAATTTGGGATTCAAGCATTACATTCAACAATTGAAGAATCCTATCCACCAACATGAAGGAACATCAACACCACCTACCATGTTTTCACAAGAGTCTATTGCACATTTGGAAGAAATGAGATCATCATTTCAAGTGGTGAAAGAATGGATAAAGAGAGTCAAGGATAAGGCTAATGGATTCATAGAAGAAACTATACAGCTATATGGAAGAGTTTCTAAGCTCTTGGAGAGAATCCAAGCCGTTTTGGTTGCATGTTCCAACTTTGGAGACATCAAGGAAGATCTTATGCCATATTTGAAAGATTTGATAGATACTCCAAAGATGGCCTTGATAGATGGAGGTGTGATTGAACAAGGATCATCATATAATTTCTCTTCTCAGTACTACAATCTCCTCATAAAGGAGCAAATTCTTGAGAGGGCAGAAAGTGAAAGTGTTCGAATAAGAAGTGCGCTCCAAAGAATTCAAGACAAAATAAACAATTCAGTCAAGAAGATATGTGATCCTTTGGGAGAAGTTGATATTGATGATTTGAAGAATCACATACATGCACTCTACTTTGGGAGCATTCACACCATCTCTGGAGAGAAATTGGATAATATCTACACACTTTCTACACTCATTGGCATAAATCAAGCTTGGATGGTAGAATGGGAAAGGACACTTGTCGCATATACAAGAGATTTGATAGTTACAAAGGGCACCATACAAAATTCACCGTGTACCAATTGATGACATAGCAAAAATTGTGTCCAAGTTCATTGCATTTGTAAGAAAAGATAAGCACAAGAAGGGTGTAGCACATGGATATTCCTCATAGATGTCATTTCATGCTTATCATCTTGGAAAACGTGCCTTCATTACCTTTGGGTTTTTACTAAAAATAGTTGGTTGTTGTAACTAATTGCTCATGTGGCAAAATCTTGGCCATCGGTTACTCAAATTGATCTTGGCCCTTCATTGTATTTTGAGGACTATAAAAAGGCCTCCCTTCTCTTCATTTGTAAGATTGAGACTTTGGAGAATTGTTGCAAGAGCTCTTTTAAGATAATACAAGAATCATTGGTTTGGTGATATTGTTTTATTTCAGGTGTTGCATGGTTTCCAATTCCTCAAACGTAGAATAAATTTAAAGTTTTATTTTCAAGCATTGTGTTAGTTGATGGAAGTTATTATTGTTGTTTCATAGTGAAATCTCTAAGTTCATACCATTTGTGATTTGTGGCTTGCAAGTTGCAATGCATGGTTAGACTGAACTCAAATGAGCTTAACTTTGATTACTTGTGTTTGTTGATCTTTTCATGTACGCAAGTATTTTGAACATCATACATTACCTTAGAAGATTGCATCGACTTTGTGTAGTTGTTTATCTTGGCGAACCAAAGTTGGTTGATTTCACTTTGTCAACAATAGTTTCTTGCATATAGGATTAGAGTAGTTTCCCTAAACCCTTTATCTTTTTGCATTTTATTTGAATATGTTGAAGTCATAAGTTAGTAATCAAGTGTGGAAGTAGGAAGTTGTTGAAGCCAATCTTGTGAGAAAATCTGAAATTGCATTATTCTTTGTTCATTTTGAACAATTGTGTTAGCCCCTTTGTGTTCACAGCAAATCACATCATATATCTATACTGAGTCTATATCCAACGTATTGTCAAGACCTGACATCTGGAACCTTGGAGTCATCTCACTGGATCACGTAGTTTAGCCTTTGAGTGTCTTTTTTCAAGAGAGGATAGAATACTTATTTTATTTTGCATGTTGCCTTGTGCATAAAAAACACATCAACAAGTCTATGGTGTGAAACTCCTAATTCCCCACCGCTAGACTTAAGTCCATTGCACAAAAACTTTGGGGTGAATTGTGGGGCATCTCCATAGTGTGAAACTCCTCATTCCCCACTGCTAGACCATATTAAGGAATTAAGCTCACCCCCATGTTTGCTATGAGATGCCCCACAATAAAAAAATAAAAAAATTAAAATTGTGGGGCATCTCATAGCTGACTGTGTCTACTTTCCACCAAAGCCACCACCTAAACGTTTTGTCTTGCAAACTACCTTGTTCATTGGTAGCCCCAAAACATGGGGCACAAACTTGAAAATTCTGATGTTTCTGTGCGGCTTTTGTAGAAGAAATCATATGAATTTCATTACCACCATTAGCTGTCTATATCAACGTGCTGTTTGGCTCCAAGTAAAAGTGCTCTTGACCCCGAATTTGTACTTCTCCCTCTATTATTTTTTGGCATACTCGAGGATTGAAACATTCATTAACATCACCAATCTGAAGGATGTTTTCAGTTCTGGGATGAAAACTACTAATTCAGAGCATCCTTTATACACAGGACTGCTGGCAATTCCTCATACTCAACTTGTATTTTTTGAGATGCCGTCTTTGCATTTTCATGAGTATCAACAACCACGATACCAATGGCCTGATCCACACAAGTCATGAATTTTGATGCAAATAGCTCCTCATCATTTATGACAGCTCCAATATCATTCCCTCCGGGCACATCCTTTGATGTGAAAAACCCTTAAAAACCAGGAAACAATTTGGCAGCTGAGTCATTAATAAAACGAATTTGTGTATGTGGCTTCTTACTCAATACCAGTGCAGCATGTAAACCATTATATGGCATTGGTACATCATCAGTGTATTCTGCCTCACTAGTTACCCACCTTTGTTGCTGATCATTCAAATTACACTGGCCAAGGAAGAATTTCAAGTTGTCATGATCAGAAGTTTAGTCATCAACTTTTTCTGCCATTACTACTTGAAGTGCTATTTAGCAAAGTTTGCCACAATAGACACCAACACCAGATACAGACCAAGCATCATATGTCTAATCCAGAAAATCTTCATTTTCTATCTCTCCATCTCTGTCTTTGTCAAATTGGTCTATATAAGTCCTTGCATTATAAATGGAAGGCCAAACAACTTGTGTGAAGGATTTGTCACCAGCTGCAACCACATCCCTGTAAATCTCAAACCTGGGATCGTCAATTCCAAGATCATATGGCACTGCACCTAACGCTTTTCTGGTAGCCCAAAATTTCACCTTTCCTGCAGCATGTATTAAGACAGGAGCAGTAAAAGCCATCTGAAAGCTGAGCTCAAGTTTTGGAAATGCAAAGGATGCATCATAAGTATTCCACATATAATACTCCATTTTATTTGATAAAGTTCTCTGTGACACTTTTAATAACTTGGAGTGGAGTTAAACCATTGTCCAAAGAGTACCTCCTGAAATTAAATCCTGAAATCTGATTTGAGGAGAGCTCCATGCAAAAGTAATACTAATGACCTTCTTTTCATGAGGTGGAACCAGTATGGGAGCTGAAATTATACCTTCAATTGACAACTCTAGTTTTGAAAGAAGGAAAGTTCTTTGACAAGTATTGTGATAAAAGACTATACTCTTTTATTTCAGGCCGCATGTCTGTGAGAAATCCACATTGTTTCCAGAAAGTTAAGAGTTGGGGCATAAAAATACATTGCCATCATTTATATGCTGAGCTGCTATAACAAATGTTTCTGATGTCTTTGGAGGATCAATTTTTGTTGTTTCAGTAGCCTTCAAGTGCCTCATAATGTCTTCTATTTTGAGTTCCTGGGATATAGCACAATTAGCATGACGAAGATCCCAAACCACCCTACAAGAGCAATCATTTTGGACTTGAGAAAAAGGAGCTCTGCACCATTTTCCACAAATTATACATTTCGCCTTTTTACCATAGTGATCAGATGAAGTCTACATGAGCTTACCTTCTTGTGTCTTGCTTGCGCTAGTGTACCTAGCTGATCCGAGATCAGAATCTTTGTCAACTAACACTTACCTCCTTTTCAGAGAGCATCTTTGGATTCTGTTGTATCCTTTTTTGGCAGTTAGTTCCCATCTTGAATGATTGCTTTGTAATAACATGGTGTCAGACTAGTGCAACAAATTTTTGTCACTACTATTTTCCTAATTTTTTGAAGTGTAATCAAAAGGGCAATCAAAGTGTTTACCTTCCATTGCTGACTTGGAATTTTTTGAAAGATTTGTAGCAGCACTGCCATTCTTGTAACCCAAATTCTCAAAATGAGGATTATTAATGGAACAGAACCAACTGAAGCATCCTTCACAAATCTGTGCCCATCCACATAGCTACTTTTTAAACCAATCTCATATGGCAACGGCTTCATCTTTACAAGGCTTGAAATCCTGTCAAATGTTTTTTGGACACTGCTATACACCACTAGAGTATCTCTTTCAAATATTTGATCATTGCATTCAACATGCAATGCTGATTTCTCAAGTGTTTATTTAGAAAAACACCTCCCAGGTATGAGGACTCATTGATATTGCTACTACCATCAAAAGTAAGAGCATTAAGTTTCTCCACTTTCTATTGCAAATCTCTCATGTCCTTTTGATTGCTACAATGAGTTCTTCTACCGTGGTACTTCTTTCGAAGTGTTTCTGAGAAATTGTCAAAAGTTACTGGAGCTCTGAAGTCTTCTGATTTCCCTTTATACTTCATAAGGAGTGTGTCTAACTCCTCTGCAGTAATTGTCTTAAAATCTGATTTTTCACTATTGTAAAAACATGGGTCTAACGGTTTTTTGAATGGGACCCGTTTGACTAACTGTTGGTCAGTTATCTAAAGCTGAACTTCCCTCTCTCTGTAATATTTTAGTAGGATTTGGATTTTGCATGTTCCTCTGAAGCTATAACATTTTTGTCAATAACTTTGTCATCCTATTTTGTCCCCTCTGAATTCCAATCAAGGTATCTTGAAAGAGATCTTCCCTTTCATTTTTTGTCAGAATTCTGTCTTTTCTTTCCATGATCCATCGGTTGGCAGAAAATTAGCTCTGATTACCACTACAATAGCCCAAACTAAATGCACACAAAAACACTAAACCCAGAAAAACATTAACAACAAATATTTTTACTTTGATATTATTATTACGCAAACACATACATTCAAATGGAAATTCACTAGTCTAATACAACTCACTGGACATGTTCAACATATAGGTCGAAATTTTTTTTGTTGCTCCTAGATACTTTGCAGTATGCAAACTGATCACCTTGATGATCCTGGATACCATGCACAGTCCTGCTATCGCTCTGTACTATTAATTGCTTCTTCAGGGTTTCCGTCTGCATGAAATCAAGTTGACATGCCCCAAGGTTTTCGTCTCCAAGCACCAAAACTACTGTAGGCAGCATTCAAAAGAACTAATGGTTTGGAAACACTTCCTACACTAACCTTTAAGGGGAGGTATGTGCAAAAACAAAAGATCTTACAGTTACAAAAAAGAGTACGCGAAGAAAATTATACAATGACAAGATGATTTATGTGGGAAAAATCCTTTCGGGAGAAAAACTTCACACTCCAAAGCAAAACCAATTGTATTATTCAACAACTAAGTGGTTACAATACAAATCTCAGGCTATGCCATTACAGGAGTATCACCAACTTTTAGAATATGGAGTAATTTCAGCAGCATAATGGTACCTGCAAGTCAATCATACAACTCATACAAAATGCCATCCTCAAGCACCAATAAATAGGTAAAAATTGAAACCACAAACCACAAGTGGTTTACTAAAACCATGAGTCAAAATAATGACCCAAAAATGGTGCCATAATTGGCCCAAATTCCAATGCCCAAGTTGGTCATAGTTTCCTTTGCTAAAAATAGAAAATGCTCTTACAACATCATAACCTAACTCATAGTTGACTACTCAGTTTGGACACTTCACTTTGGCATATTCAAACCCATTCAAAGATGTCTTATGATCCAACAAAGATCCAAGAACATTTGGATGGCATTTGCATGGTTGAATCAAGGAAATATCGAAAATTTAATTTTTCGATATTTTCTACATCTCAATAATCTGCATTTTCATAGGCCTTTGGAGTGTTTCTATCCCTTAGATGGTCCAAGAGATGTGTTGTCTTCAACTAATCCTCTTTGCAGCTCTACTAAGGTCTTTTGGAGTTCTTTCCAATGCATCCAATAACATCATTTTTGATAAGTGAGCTAGGAGTTATGACCCCACCAAGTTGGGGTACCAGAAATAAATATTTTCCTAGTTTTTAATTAATTAATAAATAAGAACATTAGGATGCAAGGTTGAGACACCTTTCCCAACAAGTATCACTTTCCTATGAAAGGAATTGAGTTTTTAGTTGTTAATTTTCAAAATATATCCTCTCTTTTTCCTTATGCATTTTTTAATAATCCCTTCTAGTGATCCCCAAATCATAGGTATTCAATCAACAAACAGTGGCAACTAACTAACAACTAATTCCTTCAATTGTAGGTAGCTAATTGAACAATAACTCCCTCAATTGTTGGCAGCTAATTGGTGAATCCACCACTCAAATGCAGGTGTTAATTAATGATGCCAACACCAACACTTAGCTGCTTCAATTGACAAACTCAGTTGCTGCTCAACTGGGAGACACACAGCTGACAGACTTAGTCACTACTCAATTGGAAGACACAAATACAACTGCTCCCTAATTGAAATTTCAACCGCCATATTCTAAACACATACACTCCTTACTGAAAACTAAAAGTAACCACAAACTTATCTAATTGATACTCCTATACTGCCAAACCACTCACTCAACTATTGATTAGAAATGGTGGCATAACACGATCATACCTCAAGGTGCCCCCATGTCTAAACATAGGGGTAGGCATTGGTCCATGCACTACCATAAGTGCAACCCCTACCTCTAGGTGTCCCCATGCCCACTACAAGGGGTACCTTATCAGTGATATTTGAACTTGGGTCTATAGTGTGAAACTCCTCATTCCCACTGCTAGACCCAAACCCTTTGGGCAAAAAATTTTGGGGTAAATTGTGTGACATCTCATAGCAGACATGGGGGTGGACTTGGTTCTTTAATATAGTTATGCTCGATTATACCTCAAGGTGCCCCCATGGTGAAACACAAGGGTGGGCATTGGTCCATGCTAGTGTTTCTCCAGGCTTTCAAGATGGGGGATGGGGACGACAATTTTTTTCAAATTTTTTGGGGATGACAAGGGGACGACTATATATAAATTTATATATTTTTCAATATATATATAAAATTTGGTGTTATAATATACTAATATTTTTAATATATTATAATATTATTAATATAAATAATAATATCATAACTTCTAAATATATTATACTATTATAAATATTAATACGTAACTATTTAGTAATTTACCATAAATATTAATACTTAACTATATAGCTATTATTAATAAAAATAGATGACAAGTGAAATATAAATATTATATTAATTTAGGGAATCCTGAATACCGTTCATAAATTTCCAAACGTTTAAGGTGCAAACTGCATTCATCCTGTCGTGTGCCCTAGAATTTGTTGAAATCACATTTTTTTGGTTGCAAATCTACTGAAATTGTGTTTTATTATTGTTGATTTTAACTTTTTTTTTGGTCGTGGGGGACATCTAATTCTCAAGGAGGCATCCTTGGGACATCATCCTTTCAAAGGAAAAAACGGGACGGCGGGGGGATGTTCTGTCCTCGTCCTCACATCCCTAAGACATCCCAATTTTCGGGAGTGGTAGAAAACTAGTGGGGATGCATCCCAGGGGACCACTGGTCCATGCATTGCCTTAAGTGTGACCCCTACCTCCAAGTGTCCCCATGGCTACTACAAGGGGTGCCTCAATGGGATTTGAACCTGGGTCTATGATGTGAAACTCCTCATTCCCCACTACTAGACCCAAACTTGTTGGGCGTTTGTATGCCCATCTTTATCACAATGGATACAATGCAAATTTTCCTTATTGTTGCCCTTTGCACTAGTGGCATCCTTCTTGCTCTTGCACTTGCTAACTTCCCCATCTTCTCACCACCTTGTTGTTGCTTTTCACCCTATTGTTTTTGCTTGTAGGAAGAGTTCCCCATCTTGTCAAACACAATGTAATAGGCTTGGGCACACATTTCATCAATATTCTAGGGAGTTTCCATAAGGATAGGTCTCTTGAGGTGATCAAACAATGTGCCTATGGACTTCATCAAGACCTCACGATCCATGACATCCTACCCTAATTGTACGTTCTCTTCTGAAGCTTGGACTCTTTGCTCTTGTTTTTGCCTCAAGTAATGCCATTACATCACCCTTTCTTCTTCATGATAAATAGCCTAAAATTGTTTTCTTTGCAGCCCTTCATAACCCTCCTACTTGGAGACTAGTGACACTTTTTTATCTCCAAAGGATGTGCATAACTCTCATACCAAGAAAGAGCATGCTCGGACAACTTCAAACTTGTAAATGAAATTTGTTGATGAGGAGACATTTTATGGAGACTAAAGTAAACCTCGATGTGAAAAACCCACTGATCCAACCTCTCAACACTTATCTCTCCATCATAATGTTGAATATTGATCTTTTCCTCAACTTTAAAGAATATCCTAGAGGTACTTTCTTCTTGCTCACAATCAGCTTTCTTACATTCTTTTCCTTTCCCAATGCTCATGTAGAACCCCAATCTTCCTTGTTAGGGTTTGCAGCATAGTTTCCAGCCTATCCGCTTTCTCTTATATGCTTCTCCATCATCTCCTTCTCTTGCCATCCTTACTGTCCTTGTCCCCTTGTTTGTTTCAATTTTGGGCTCAAAAGGCAACAAATCCCCACTCCCACTCTCTCTCATAGAAGGCATAAACCAAAATAATCAACTGAAAAATCCCACAAATACAGGATATATGAACTTGCTTGACAATTGTCAAGTGTTTTAAATAGACTTTACGTAGTTAGGGAAGTAGTTTGATCCTTGGTTGATCATCCCTAATCTATTTCTATGTAAGAACTTCATATGACTAAAGATACACTTCTGTCACTCTATTTGGTATGCATTCCTATTAATGTTATTTATTGCAAGTACTAGTCTTATTAGATAAAGGAGTATACATTGGCGTCATTGCCTTAAAGAAGTCAGGTCCAATTAATTTAAGACATTAATGCCCTTAGACCCCAATAAAGGTGTGAAGAGACCACAATCTAGTCAAGACTTGGTAAAAATTGAAGAATGAGATTGAGAGCAAATGGCATTCTTTCTTAGGTTGAGAGCATTGCATTATATTATTGATCATATGTTAAAAATAGAAAGTAGTTAAATACTAAAAATAGATGGAAGATACAACAAACTAACAATTACTTATTATAGACAAGTGTATATATACACTTTATTATAATATTAAACTAATATTCTAATACCCCCCCACCCCACCGCACCCTAGTGTCTAAATCAGAAGGATCTAGATGTTTAGTCATTAAATTACAATATAGCCCTTGAGATGTGCAAAAATAAAAAGAAATAACTACACGAGCAAGCTTCATGATAGTAAGCATATGATAAAGATATGCAAAAAGAACATACTTTGTTGTAGAGTTACCAATTGGTTTGCCTATCTTCCAAGATGATGCATCTGATTTGATGAAGTCATCATCAGGCTCACCTTCATAGTACCACCGAGGTCTTCAAGGCATAACAGGTGAATGCTGTGGAGATGAATTATCAACTTGAGATGAACTCTGCATGGGCTAAATCTTAAGCTAAATTGGAGAAACCTTTAGTTTTGTGTTACTGATACATAGGTGGAGAATAACCACCCCAAGGTTGACACATTGGAACAACCCACGAAGTAGAAGGTACATCTGCCAATGGTGGCATAGTACTAGCTTTTGTCTTTATCTCCTTGGATTTATGATTGGACCACAGTGTCTCCAATTTAGCATGCAAAACATGATCAAGAAGTTTGTACAAGCCTTTGTACATACCACTTGGCCTAGTGCCTTGAGCAATTTATCTTGGTTTATGTCACAAACAAGACACTCTTTTCGATGAAATTGAATTAGAATGTTAGGATTTTCTATAATCTAGCTAATAGAGAGTAAATTTTTGTTCAATCTTGAAACATACCAAACATTCCATACCAAAAGTTTGATGTCATCATTTAGTGCAATTCTAACATCACCTATTCCTTCAATTATATGGGACTTGCTGTCACCAAGCGAAACAGAATCCATGTGACTATCATTAGTAGTAAACTTGACATATCAGTCCTTTTGACATGTGAAGTGTTTGGATACACCTGAATCAAATAACCAACAATTGTTTTTAACGTTGTCTAAAAAAGCCATCAATGCGTACTCCTTATGGCCTTCCTTAGTAGTATTCGCCACATTATCTTCATTTTGATGCTTGTGGGATAGATCATACTATCTTTTCTTGCAATCATTCTTCACATGCCCAAATTTTTAGCAATAGAAACACTATCCCTTTCTTCGTGGTTGTGAAATGGGAGAAGGCGAATTGAGGTGTGTACCCTAAGACCGTGTAGCAAGTGCAGTTTTTGAACTACCAAAAGAAACTTCACTTATATGCCCTTGTCTACGCTTTCTATAGCAAGTACATATTGACCTTATCAAAAATTAGTGTCTAACTTTCAACCAGTAGATGTAGATGTCTAACTCCATTATTAACTAGTAAATCTGATGTAGTCATGCACTCAACTCAACGGATCAAAGTATCCCTTATCAAGTGACTCACTAGTTAGAATGTGTTACATTTACAATGTCAAACCAGGGGTGTATCTTCTTAGATGTTACTTGTACTGTATGTATATCTAAAGAATTCCAGGTGTTGGAATACTATGGTTGTGTATAGATGGTAAATGATGTTATTTGCAAACTAGATAAGGAAATACTAAAAACAAGAAAACTATTTTATAAAATTTGAATTCAATTGTATTAACTACTTCCTAACTAAAACAGAGTAATGATTTGAAATGTAATCAAGCAAATCTAGTTCTAAGATCTAATTTAGATTACATGAAATTAATGCTAATAGGTTATAGTCTACCTCAAGTGGGCCCTTGCTTGGAGTAACTACTTCCTTTCTCTTATCAACTATTTAATCAACTCATTCCATCACATTACCATATCCAAACAACTATATTGAAAACTCTTTTATTGATTGCAACTAGCTAATACATTCTTGAGAAAATCCAACTATCCTAGATTCACTGGATGAAAACAATATATACATATCTAGTGACAATTCATACATTAAGGAAGACAGACAACCAATCAGCCCACTTCCCATGATATAGGGGAAGGGCTCTTTATTTTTAGAAAAGCAAAATTGTATTAGGAAACTAGAACTTGGAACAACCAACGAGAAGTATTCCAATTAGGACTGTAATGTAGGCAAACTAACTGAAAGACGTAAGAACAGTTATATTGGACTTATCCAATCTTCCACACGTTCTTGGCTGAATGAGGGATGCTTGTCAACTATTACTCACTCTCTCCTTGTTACTTCTAGAACTCATTCCTATTGGCAAAAGGGAAAGCTAACTGCTTTTGGACAGTTATAGGTAGCTGCGTGCCTTGTTGCAGGAATTGGCCCACTTGGCTACAGGAAGCAGGCTCTTTAGCTATAGGGAACTGGTCCTTTGCTGCAGGAACTCTACAGTCTTGGCTGCAAGTTATTATTCTTGATGTTGTTGGAAAGGGTTAGTCCAATAGGAAAATCCTCATTCACTAAGTAAGATAATATGTAAACAAACTTAATCATACCACATTATGCTTAAAAACAACTACTTTAACATACAAACATTCATTAAAATATAATACAAATAACATAGTGTCTTGTCCAAATATTAATTAAAGTTTTTGCTTAAAGGTGGAAATATCTGTAGCAATATAGTTTTTAAAATAGGAAAGATGGAGACTAAAAGAGACAATTATGACACTCATCAGTAGAGACTCCACAAAAGTATTAAAGGAGGGTGGTAGGCTATTAATAATTAGAGCAACTGTATCCTTGTCGTCTATTGGTTTGTTGACAATGGCGAGTTGATCACTAAGATCCTTAATTTTTAAAAGATGTTTTGATGGAGATCCACCCTCATGCAAATTTGTAGAAAACAATAGATTTTTGAGATACAAGACCTTGCCTTTTTCTGAGACTTGTTATTTATTTTTCAGATTATCCTATAATGTACTAGGAGACATAGCATTACGAAGTTTAGGGATTAAATTATTAGACATAGATAATTTGAGTAATAAAAAGGCTTCCCTATGATGCTTGTCAAAATCATTAGGGTTGTTGGTGGGCCTAGTTTAAGTGCATAGGAAAATCCTATCACGCATTAGATACTTAGATATCATGAGTATCTTATGATTCTAAATATTATAGTTTTTCCCTGTGAGTTTCTAGGCTTTCGGTAATACTAAGTTCTGAATATTTGCCATTTTCCTAGCAACCCTAAAAATTAAACTTGTCTCAAAAATTTGCAAATATGATCTCGAAAAATACTTGAAAAGCCCTTTTTTTATTTGACCCAGAAAATAATTTTTTTTCTCAAATATTTCAAACTCTTCAAAAATATTGGAAAAATCTATTTTGGATTTTCTAGAAATAAAAACTTGAATGTAGACTTTAAAAAATAAATATACCTAGATAGAAATACCCTAGCTATGACATCTGAAAATTGTTTGGCTTCTACGACTCATGCTTCTATAGAAAAAGAATTTGCGTGCCCTAGTTGTGACCTAGAGTTTTCTTCTTGTAAAGCCATGACTCTTTCAAACAAAAAAAAAAAACCCAACTTGGAGTTTTCTTTTGGAGTTTTTGTTTGCCCTAACCATTGTACGACCTACAAATTTGCATTTAGACCTGCAATTTGGTAAAAAATGGTTGCATTCAAATAAAAAATGCCAAGTCGCAACCCTTTTTCTTTGCTACAACTCATGAAAAACCTCAGTTACTGCTACATGCAATTATTAATGGTGGCTGTGATGGATTTTTACATGCGATTTGAGTGATTTTTAATTGAAAAATTACAATTTTTTGCCTTTAGCTCACAAAAATGCTCACGCTTAAAATGAAAATGCTCATGATTCATACAAAATGTACACGATTCAGATGAAAAAATGTCGTGATTAAGATGTTTTCTTCTAGAAATCTTGACCCTCGTGATGTTTCATGCAACCTCTAGTGTGCTTGACCTTTTCTATTCCTGACTTTCTTCAAAATCCGTATGATTGATGTTTTACCTGACTGATTGGGCTTCCCCAACATGATCCAATTCTAATACCAATGTTGGTAAAAACCAAAGAATGAGATTGAGAGAAAATAGCACACTTTCTCAGGTTGAGAGCATCACATTATATTATTGATCATATTGTTAAAAATAGAAAGTAGTTACATGCTAAAATAGATGGCAGTCTCAAAATAGATGAAAGTTACAACAAACTAACTACAACTACTTATTATAGATGTAATATCCCAAATGGAATATTATGTAATATTTGATCAAATTTAATTTACTTCACAAAATTACAACAGTTAATTCCACAATCTAGAATGAATGGGTTATGATAAGATTTAGTCCAATTATGAGTGTTGGTGGCAAGCCACACAATCTTATAATCAATCCTTGAATAATCAACTTGTATTTGTGAATAGATAAGTATTTCTTTACCAATCAAACTTGCAAACTGTAATATTTCTTGAAGCTAGCTGCACTGAGAATTACCACTGTACATTGGATAATATTCAATATTAATATGTTACCATAGTGTTTTATGTTTACTATTGCATCCTTAATTTCTAATGAACTTCCAACGATTTGTACTCTCACGACTCCCACTTAATGGCATGCCCTACCTATTGATTCATTTGGAAAACTACGATTATTATTGGTGCGGCCATTCATGAACCCCTAAAATGGCGTCTCAAAATTGGCAACTACCATTGCAATGCAACCTACTGTGTGGCCTCTGCAATATAACCTACTGTGTGGCCTCTGCAATAAAACCTACTATATGATCTGAAGATGTATGGATTCCTTTGCCTTTAATCAACTAATAGTGATTGTGGAATATCATGTCCAACAATGATTATTTACACATCAATTCTTCTTGACCTCTCTATCATTAAATCATTTCTTTTATTTTGTCTTTGATAAAATATTTGAGTAATTTGAATAATCATTTGAAATCAGAATATATTACAATTGATATAATTGAATTACTTGACTGAAGCACAATGGTGATCTTTGTGTGAAATCACTCCAAGGAATTGTGGGGTTTTCATCCCCCAATTCTAGACCTAGAGGGTTTTTGTCCTTAGGTTAATTGAACTAAAGTCCAATGCTCCAACAAGGAGTAGAAATTAGAAAATAGAATTGTTCATCCATGTATGCTTCCTTCGCCTTGCTTGGTCTCTCTTAAATAGATTTTTCCTCCAAAAGACATAACTCTTCTCCATGACTCTTGAGAGGAATGATTTAAAATAATCTTTAATTATTAGAGACCTTTATTTAATATTTTGACTTTATTTGAGGCCCTATTTATTATAATTATATTTTATAATATCACTATATTTGAGGCCCTATTTATTATAATTATATTTTATAATATCACTATATTTGAGGCCCTATTTATTATAATTATATTTTATAATAGGCTGGAAAATAAATGATGGGTATTTGGCTTCATTTCAAAATGGCGACATTACAATAGACTAAGACTAAGAGATGGGACGATCTCGAAGGCTAGTGGAGCAAAGAGAATAGAGAAGACGATTAAGAGAAGTAGTTGAAGAGACTATATTAGCACAAATTCAAAGCCAAATCCTAACTCAAAGTAGAAGCATGCATTGATCTTACATACCATGTTCAATTGGAGGAAATAACTGCATCCCTAGAGAGTGAAAGAGTTAGAGGACTTTCTGGTAGACAAAGATCGAGAAGCATACAAGAGCAATCTTTGAGGCATTGAGGAATTGCTCATTGAAGATGAATTCAAGCCTAAGACACCTGGATTGAAGGTTGGAGTGGCAGGAAAAGAGTTTGAAGATGGAACTAGTGGTCTCCGGACTACTGAGGTGTAAAGTCCAAAAATATCACTTACTAAAAATAACGAACGAAAAGCATAACTCAATCCAAATAAGGAAAGTGAATTATTAAATGTAAAGTCTGAAAATATCACAATTTGAGACGTGACATCCTTCCCCACTTGGAAGAGACATCGTCCCGATGTCTTATTACATAAACATCAAATATAAAAGTCTTACACAACTTAATATCAAAGTATCAACCAAGTCATAATTATGCAAAATTAAAAGAGTTTATGCTAATTTTTCGGAGGAAAAGCTCTATCAATAATCAACATTCTCCCAGGTGGCATTATCCACCAAATATTGGTCCCACTGAACCTTATATTGCACAACATCCTGGTTTTGCAACTCAATGTTGCACCTCTCCAAAATTTGGGTGGGCTCCACCAGCACCACCCCTGGATCGTAAACCTGCAATGCACGCTAATCAAGTATATGTGAAGCATCTGGATGATATGGCTTAGGTAAAGATACATGGAAGACATTATGGATTCAGGATAGAGCCGATGGCAGAGCAAGCCTATATGCAACCGGATTAATTACTTCCAAAACATCAAATGGTCCTACATATCTGGGGGCAAGCTTGGAAGCTTTGCCAAATGAAATGGAACTTTTTTGAGGTTGAACTCTCAAGAAGACCTTATCCCCTACTGAGAACTATTGGAATGTTCTATTATTATCTGCATAACTCTTCTGGTGATCTGAAGCTTGTTTGGGTTTCTCTTTA
The DNA here is from genome assembly GCA_027924645.1 of Cunninghamia lanceolata. NCBI lineage: Eukaryota > Viridiplantae > Streptophyta > Pinopsida > Cupressales > Cupressaceae > Cunninghamia > Cunninghamia lanceolata. Next base: position 2,223,746 of record BSBN01000619.1, on the reverse strand, counting down.
ATCAACTTTATTTGATCCTCCATTTCTTTCAACATTTCTAGTCCAATTACTATCCTGTCTTCCACTTTATCCCAACTGATAGGTGTATGACATTTACGCCCATATAGGGCTTCAAAAGGTACCATTCCTAAGGAGGCATGATATGAATGATTATACACAAACTCCACTAAGGGAAGGTACTCCTCCCACTTATACTACTGGTCCATGCAATACATCCTTAGGAGATCCTCCACCACCTGATTCATCCTCTCTGTCTGGCCATCAATCTGAGGATGATAGGCTGAACTAAAGTTCAATTTAGTCCCCAATGATGCATTCAATGTCGTTGACAATTTAGAAGTCATGCGAGTGTCGCAATCATAGATGATCGTCTCCAACACTCCATGTAAACAGAAAATTTCCTATACAAACTTTTTGGCTAGGATCAAAGATCCATCCTTGAGATTCCCTAGAATAAAGTGAGCCACTTTTGTTAACTTATCTTAAACAACCAAGATGACATCATGTCAATTCTTGGTCATGGGTAGTCCCTAAATAAAATTCATAGTGATTACCTACCACTTATACTCTGGCACACTATGTGGGTATAAAATTTTTGCCAGATGCACATGCTCAACCTTAACTCGCTGGCATTCTAAACATTGGGCTACAAATTTTGTAACATCATTCTTGAGTCCTGGCCATAAGTGCAAGGGTCTTAGTCCTTCTATCATTTTTGTCACACAAGGTGCCCTAAGTATGGTGCAATATGAAATTCCTCGAGCACTAGCTTCCTCAACTCCCTTGAGTTAGGAACATACATCTGTCCTTGATACCTTAAAGGTCTATCTGTCTCAATCATATATCCATCAAACCTATGATCAAAGGAATCCCGCCCTAAGGGTTGTTTCACTCTATCATAATGTTCATCTCCTAGTAGAGCTTGAATCACCTGTTGTCTAAAATTTGATCTTACAGTGAGCATAGCTGCAAGATGTCTCCTCCTACTAAGGGCATTTGCTACTCTATTTTCCTTTCCCTTTATATATTCGATCCCAAAATCATACTCACTCAAAAACTCCAACCATCTTCTTTGTCGATCATTTAGATTGGGTTGAGTGAAGATATACTTAAGCCCCAAATGGTTTGTTTTCAATTCGAAAGGCTTTCCTAAAAGGTAGTGTCTCCACATTTGAAGGGCATGCACTATGGTAGCCAACTCCAAATCATGTGGTGCATAGTTCAATTCATGTTGTTTCAATTTCCAGAATTCATATGCCACCAATTGTCCATCCTACATAAGTACTCCTCCAACACCCTCTCCTAAAGCATCCGTTATCACAGTGAAGTGCCCATTTGGATCTGGCACAGTCAAGATGGGTGTAGTCATGAGCTTCTCCTTCAAAAGCTGAAATACCTGTACACACTTGTCACTCCAAAAAAATTTATTTCCCTTCTTTTGGAGTGAGGTGATGGGTGTTGCTATCATCGAGAACCCCTTTACAAACTTCCTATAATAGCCGGCAAGTCCCATAAAACTCCAGACTTCTGTTACATTATGCGGTGCTGGCCACTCCATAATTGCTTTGATCTTTTCTGGATCCACTGCTATCCCCTCCACTGAAATGACGTGACCCAAATAGTGCACCTTACTTTGATAAAAAGTGCATTTAGATAACTTCCCAAAAAGATTATGTTCCCTCAAGCGCTGCAAAACTATCCTCAGGGGCTTATCATGCTCTTCTACTGATTTGGAATAGATCAGGATGTCATCCAAAAATACTAACATAGAATCATCCAAATAGTCTCGAAATACACTATTCATCAGGTTCATGAATGCCACTTGGGGATTGGGTAACCCAAACAGTACCATGGTGAATTCATAGTGCCTGTATCGAGTCCTGAATGTTATTTTAGATATGTGCTCATCCTTTATTCTTAATTGATGGTATCTCGATCTTAGATCTATCTTCGAGAACACCTTGGCTCCCATCATTTGATCAAATAGTTCATCTATCCTTGGGAGTGGGTATTTATTCTTAATGGTAGCCTTGTTGAGCATCTTGTAATCCACGCACAACCGCAAGGTTCCATCTTTCTTTTTCATGAAAATAATTGGTGCTCCCCAAGGAGACACACTTGGCCTTATAACCCCTGATTTAACAACTCCTGTAACTATGCCTTCAATTCATATAACTTAGTGGTAGTCATTCTGTAAGGAGCCTTCGATTGAAGCTCTGTGCCGGGAAACAAATCTATCGAGAAGTCGAATTCCCTTTTTGGCGGTAACTCAGTTAGCTCATCTAGAAATACATCTTGAAACTCTTTTAGAATAGGATAACCATTAACTGATGGCTCTGAGTTATCAAGGTCTCTAACCTTAATTGCATATATTGCACACCCTTTCCTGTTAGCTTTCTTCAACCTCATGGCAGAGATTTGCCTGAGTTCTAAGGGCCTCCTCAAACCATGAATTTCCACACGGTTTCCTTGATCATCTAGACATTTCACAATTTTTCCTTCACAATCCACTATTGACTTATGCTCAGTGAGCCAATTAATCCCCAAAATTACATCATAAGACCCTAAGGGTACCACGTACAAGTTGACTTGGGTTTGGAAGCTAGGAAGATCTAATCCGCTGCAAGCAAGACATAGCTCTACCTTCTTCTCTACCTGATTCCCATATTGAACTTTCCATGAATTAGCCATATAACTAGGTTTAACAGATAATTTAGAAATGACATTAGGATCTACACAAAATTCAGTGGCTCCAATGTCAATTAAGATAGAAATAGGGCAACCGAAGAGCTTACCGGTGCATTGGATTGGTGTTGCTTGGAAATCTGCTTGGCGATTGTCAACTGCCGCACGGACCTGGTGCTGGTTCTTATTCTTTTGTTTATTTGCTCTCTACGGACACACACTAGCATAATGCTCTCCAACACAAGTGTAACATCCTCCGCGAGGTGCTTTGAGTTTATCTGATGTGACTCTCCTGTTATTGTTATTATTGCTATTGTAGTTGGCCCTCTTATTGTTGTTATTTTGATTCCCACCATTGCAGTCCTGAGAGTTATTTCCCCTTTTTAGATTCCTGATCTGCTGATTGTTATTGTTGCCTTGATTATTATTGTTCTAATTATTGTTATTCTGGTTATTCCCCTGAAACTTCTTGTTTCCATATTTTGCATCCCTGCTCTTGCGGTAGTTGGCAACCTGTTGCAACTTTTGCTCCTATTTGATTGCTTTCTTGAATACTTCATCCATGGTTGAGGGGTTGTGAATGTCCACATCTGCCCCAATCTGATGCTATAACCCCATAATAAATTTCCAAATTCGAAACCTCTCATCTAACTGGTATTATGGTACATATTTGAGCAGATGGGAGAATCTTTCCCAGTACTGTGTCACTGTCATTCCCCCTTGAGTAAGATTCTAAAACTCAGTCATCTTTTTGTCAAAGTACAACTGGGGTAGCCATCTCTTCCTAAAAAGCTGCAAAATGTACACCTATGTTATTTCCCCAGGTAACAACTGCTTCTCGGCCTTCTTATTGTCCCACCAAGTGGCTGCTTTGCTGGTGAGCTGATATGATCCCTAGATTGCTTTGGTCTCATTGGACAAGTTGCAAAGGGAAAAATACTTCTCCATTTCAATTATCTATGCCTACGCCCCATCTCCTATTGTTTTGCCATCAAGCTTAGGCAGAGTGACCTTCTTAAGGTCCTTGCCCAACCCCTCAACTACTCTCTCCTAATTATTTGCATTTCCTTCATTTTCAAGGTTTCTTGCTTCACTTCAGTGGTTTCCACTTCCATCTTGGTTCTGGATTGCTTGGCTTGCTCGGATTTCTTGCTCTAGATTGTCCATTCTAGTCCCTTGTTGGGTCAATAGGGTGAGGATTTGGTCGAATCTCTCATTTTGGTCACCATGGGACCCTCCACTCTAGTTAGTGTGCCTTGTATCCATCTTGATTAATCTGCACACATTTGCATCTTTAGCGTAAATAGGCGAAGGTGCTAGAGTTTAACCTAGACGCTCTAATACCAAATGTAAAGTCTAAAAATATCACTTACTAAAAATAACCAGTGAAAAGCATAACTCAATCCAAATAATGAAAGTGAATTATTAAATGTAAAGTCCAAAAATATCACAGTTTGAGACGTGACATGAGGTTTCTAGAAGGGCTGAGGGTTTGGACGTGTTTGAAAGTGCCCAAGGAGTAAAGGAACATCTTGACTAGAACTTCCTAAGGAGAAGGTTTGGGCACTACACTTACATGAGACAACGTTGACTCCTTGAGCAAGTCCTAGAGTCAAGAGGCAAAAACTACCAAAATTTAGTGGAGATGGATCCAAAGATCCTTTAAGACTACAAAACTTGTATTCCTATATTAATGGCAAATGGACAAACAAGCCAAAAATATTGGTTAAGGTGTCTTCCAGCCACACTATGGGGAGTGGGGATAGTGTAATGTCCCCATTTTGCGCATAATCAGTTTGAGAACAATTAGCCTATTTTCTGAGTTTTCTCGTAGGCTAATTGGTGGTGTAAGGGAGAACTCCATCTTTCTTAGAGAACACAAAGGTGATTATGCATTGGTTTTGTTAATAACAGTTAGTTTAAGAGATGTTAGCTAGCCTAATAACACTTTTCGAGTGTGATTCTATCTTTTTGAGAGCACTCCACACTTCTTGGAGAACACATGTTTAGTTAGATTAGGTTTCTGGCAGTGGTAGTGAGTTCAGAAGCCCAAAAGGAAGTCAATGATACCTTCAGAATGCAATTCCATCCTTTTGGGAACTCTCCACACTTCTTGGAGAAGCAGGCTATTTTTACAATGATGCCAAGTAGCTACAGTTCATCATCCTAAGTCCTCAGGAGCATTATGGTATGACCAGAAGTTTGTGTTTGATTCTATTGGTTTTTCTTCTGAATCAGCATTAGGGTTTGCCAGTTCTAATGCACAGGCAAATTCAGCCAACTAATACAGGAGGTTGCATGAGCTCCTCCCCTTCACTTCTAGTTCTGCCGCACCAAGGGGGGTATCCCTATAACTAAAGATGTGACCTTGACTTGCTCAATGACTGATAGATTTAGCTTGACAGCAATAGGCAGAATACTCTCATGTTTGGACCAAGATCTGCATGGTAGTTCACAAGGTGGGCAACATTCTTGGACATATTTGTCTGGTGGGTATGAGAGTATGCAGGGGGTTCCTAATCCTACTCCTACAACTAACAGGTTGAAGTGATGAAATGGGTGGACATAATGTCTTGGATGCAAGACAAGGGGTTTTGGCTCATAACTACTAACCCAGGAGCAGACTGGTGCCTATCCATTGGGCAAGGAGTCAACTAGACGTATACAATAGATGGTTTGCAACTTTCACTCAAGTTTCAGGGGGTTGGACTTGATGCTTGCCTTACAAACATCACCCAAGAATGGGTATCTAGCTGCCTCTGCTTATAGATATCCCTGCTGACATACAACCTTCTCCATGCTCAACCTAAAACAATTTAATCCACTCCTTGAATGGAAGTTAGAGATCAAACATGTGATATAGAAAACCATACCCTAGAACCTAAGAAACCCTTAGCAACCAGATTCAAAAGAAGGAAACGCATGCAACAAAGGAGACAGACAGATAAACACATGCAATATAGCATTTTTCATTTATATCAACATGAAACTGAACATATGTGCAAAATACATTCATGTTGCAACTCATAAACTCCAAAATGGGATAAAACAACCAGGATCATGCCCTGCTCTTCGTTATTTACATAAAAAAAGCCCCAGGCCTTCAACAACCAACAACTGAGCAACACAGCCTCCTATATATAGCAAGGCAGGTCCTCAGCATTAATTACATGGCACAAGTCAAAAATCCACCAGATACAATATATTGAGAAAATGGCACTCAACGCATTGAATGCAGCAGGTAGGGGAGGAGACAGGGGAAGGTTCTCGAGCCTTGCGCCGCCGCCCGTGGATGTACAACTTCAATCAGGTACCAGATCCGTCCACGCCATCGCCCATACCTCTGCAACAATCGCCATTAATGCACACCAACCCGTGGCCTTGGGAAATGCGGAATACTATGCATCGCTGACCCTTCCCACCAAAATATATCATCCTGATATTTCAAATCATGCAGGATCTAATTATCCCACATGCACCCCGCGGCAACCTCTCTAATACTTTATATACTAAGTCGCGAGCATATATGATGTCGGTGCTTTTGCTCCCGATGACACTAGTATAAGACCTTCATCATCATCATCCTCCAGCATGATATCCCGATATAAAATATCACCCTGACGTCAGCATCATATTGCAATATCAGCCGCAAACATCAACCTGATATCTCGCATCAACTTGATGCGAAATATCACCCTTATTGGAAAGATCACCCCGATAAGGAAAGTCACCCTGATATCTACCTTCATCGGCACAACCTAATGTGTCGGAGAAAGATCCTCCTGCCTTACCAATACCAAATGTCTGGCCGATGAACATCCTGCATGTCCACAAAAATCCTTATGACGTCATCGTCATATCTGCATACCGCGCACCTCCTCATATCTGGATGACGTCACCAACACATTCATATATTGAGGGATCTCTGCAAGATGACTGATGTTAGAAATATGATCCCCCCGGATCTTGATGATGTCACCATCATATTGGCACTGGGGTGATATTCATAAGATCACCCGATATTTCAGAATATCACCCCCCGCAGAAATATCAGGGTGCATTGTAGCTCCATTGTAAGATCGGGGTGATGTATGAATATGACTGATACTTGAAAATATCACCCCCTTCCTTGGAATATGATGAAGCCGATTAGACAAGCGAATATCACCCTGATAAGAATATGACGTCAGCAGCATCAAGGTGATAAAGCAAACATGAAGTGATAAAGTAACATCAGGATGATCTTAACAAAGATCACCCGATGTTCAAATATGATGACCCCATGGAAGATCAGGTCATACTTAGAACCTTGCAGCAACATCATCAGGATGATCTTAACTAAGATCACCTGATGTTCAAATATGATGACCCCACGGAAGATCGGGTCATACTTAGAACCTTGCAGCAACATCATCAGGATGATCTTAAGTAAGATCACCCGATGTTAAGATATCACCCCGGAGTGAAAGATCAGGCTGACAGAAAATATGATGATGACCCCCGCGAGAAACAAAAGGGGGATGACCGGAAACATGATGATGATGACCTCCTCCAAAGAAAATATGATGCTGCAGTTAAAAAATGCTGAGAAGGCCCAGAGACTTAGAATATTTTTGGATTTTTAGGGAAGGTGCCTGCATGTTTATATGCTTGAAAACTGACTGCTCATGCAGGCACCAACAGATTCATTTTGATGCTTTCCGCAACTTAGATAATTTAATTATTAAATAGTTATGACTTAAGTTGTCTAAAAAAAATATTTTTTCAAAAAGAAAACTTATGTGTAACTATTCATTGGAAAGGTTTTTAAGTTGTGCATACAAAGGCACTAGGCTAAGGGGGACTTTGCACACACAAACAACTTAATATTTTTGAAATAAGTTTTGGAGGGAAAAGGAAAGTAATATTTTGTTTGCTCCAAAAAGTTATAAACGGAGGTTTGGAGCTCATTGTTGAGTTTACTGATGATATGATATTTGCTTATGCATTTTGAGAGAACCTGTGTTCTTCTCCCATTTTCTTGAGGATGAAATCCCTCTTGAAAATATTGGTTTCAGGGACGAAAACCCCCCTAGCTGGTCTTGGTGATTTCATTTTAGGAATCACATTGAGCTGCAATGGAGTATTTTGTGGTTTTTTTATAAGATTTTGGGATTGATGATAGGTTTTGAAGTGTGGTAGCAATGATGTTGATTTTATATGATTAAAAGGTTGTCTGTGAGGATTTGGTCTACTTTGCTGGTTGCTTTTTCTTCGAGGTCTGTTGTACCTATCTACTTGTTGGGTGAAGATTTTCAAGTCAATGATTTACAAGATGGGTCAAAATCTTTCTAAGTGCCAAGGCGCCCACATTAGCACGTTATGAATGTTGTTTTATCTGATTTTTAGTGGAGTTTATTGCAATCCATACTATTTAGTGCAAGTCATACCATTGTTGGGAAGGGGCGTGAGGGTTTTAGAGGTTGCAACTTCAAGTTTTATCTCCACCAATGCTAGCCGTACCATCTACAGGCCGTACGGTTTTGTTTGGGATACATGAAATAAATATTTAAGCATAAGTGACATTTACATATGGACATTTACTTCCTTATACTTTAAGTTATATTTCATGTTTATAGTTTTAGAAAATTGTTTCAAATCTCTAGGAGTTATAATGCAAATTCTAGGTTTGGGAGAATCTTATAATTTTCAGACTTAGTCAAATTACAGTGGTTTATCAGTGTTGCGGAATTGTATTAGATCAGTAAATTCATTTTGGCAATGGTTTCTTAGTGTGAAACATTGTGTTTGTGGCCTACAACTTCATCAACATTATCAATACTTCAGTGGGTATGACTGTTATTGTTTTGAATGATCTTCAATGCTCTTTATCTTGACATTTTGGTTGTAGCATTATTGTTTCAGTTGGATTAAAATAATAAAGTTCATTATTGCAGCCTTTACTTTATTGTTGCATCTGATATTAATTGCAATAAACATTAATTGTAATCCCTAGATGGTAGTACCGCTAGTGGTCTTGCATAATCTATATTTCATATTGTAAAGTTGGATGGTTTACCGCTAGTTTCTATAGCATCTCATTCAGCCCGTTTTGGCATTGAACAAGCTCACTTGTTATCAACCAATTTGGTCTAACTGAGCTTAGATATTTTGCTAGTGGCTTGCATGCATGTTGTCCGCTAAAGAAGTGTCGATAAGGTTTGCTTGCTGCCTTGCGTGCTTTCATTTTTGTATTGCATCAAGCACACTCCACTAGATAGCTTGTGTGGTCTGAAACACCGTATGCTTTCACCTTGCCCACATCGGGAATTAGGTGATCAAAAAGTGTCAAGATGTTGCATTTGCATTTCAGTTGCAAAAAATCAAAAAAAAAAATTGGCATGGTTATTATAGTGGTATCAGAGCTGGTGATCTTGCCAGCTTGTTTGGGAAGCTAACACTTTGTTGCAGATATTCAGTTGCATGTTAGAATTTCAGCACTTGCATGTGAGTGTTTTAACAATTGCATATTAGATTTAGTGGCTTCATGTTTTGAGTTTCAATAGTGATTTTTTTAGAAGATATTCAGAGCAAAGAACATGGATTGGTGACCAAAATTCTTACTCAAGGAAGAAGATATAGATCCCATTCAAGAGATATTGATGAGAATACTGAAGGACAATATGAGCTATGAATGAGAGGCCACCAAAATTCTTGTTCAGTATTAAGAATTTCTTGGTGAGTTCAAAGACTAGGTTTCCTTTGATGGTTTCTTGGAATTAATTGAAGTGGGGGACCCTAACAAAAAAGGCTTGATAAATTACATAAGGAGGTCAAGGAAAAAAGAGGAGAAGACAAAAGTTTCTAAGGAGTTGGTGGAGAAGAAAAGGTTTGTGAAGGAAGAAGATCCATGAGAAGCTTTTGCAAGAGAAGAGGAGAGTTTGAAAGTGGCAAGAAAAGAAGATAGTAGTAGAAATGAGCTTAGAAGAAATAATCTTTTCATTTCATGCAATGATTCTTGGGAACCAAGCCACAAATGTTCGAGCAGAGAAAAGGTGAAATCTGATGAAGAACCTGAGTTTCAGAAGGAAGAACACTCAAGGTAGTTTGAGGATGACACAACCAGTTGGGAATTAGAAAAGAAGGCTTCTGAAGGCAATTGCACAGATTTGGGTCAGCATGAATATTGACACAAACATGAAAACATAAATAGTTTTCAATCCTTCTCAAATAACCCACTTTTTGAGATGGATGTAGAAATATCTTTTGATAACCCACTCTTCGAGATGGATACCTCTAGGTCACAAGCTAAGTAGATATTTATTTGACTTATAATAAGTGTGTATATCAACATGATGATGATGGAGTCAAGGAAGAGATTGTGCTAGTTGAGCATGAGAAAGAAGAAAAATCAGATTTGCAAGAGATAGGATGGAAGTAAATCTTGGAGGATTCCACCATGCAAATGAAAGATATGAAATTTAATGAAGAAAAAGATATTATATTGACTTTCAAGATTGTAGATCAACAAAAGAACAAGTTTAATGTAGTCAAAGAGAAGGCCTCACCCAGTGAATGCACAAGTGAGGATGATGTTCATGTTCAATACACACCCATCAATCCTCCAATGGTTGATGATTGGAAGGATATTTGTCAAAATGAAGGTGTTGATTTTTCTGAAGCAACAAGAAAGGAAGACCAATGCCTTGAATAGACTTGTGATTTAGATTGGAAATTCAAGAAGATTATGTGGTGGAGTTCCAGGATGAACTTATTGAGAGGAATGTGCATGAGAAAAGTGCCTCAGAAGATATTAATGTTGTTTTTTAGTTTGCTGAAATCTCCAGATCAACAACTAATGGTGAGCAATTTAACTATCTTCATGATTATAGTTCAAGGCATGAAGGCAATGATGTTGGTAGAAGTTTGAAATTATTTTAACCTTTTCATCTTACACAAATTTGTTGTCATAAGGAAGGTGAAAGAATTCAAATTTGTTTATGCATAAGAGTATGGGACCCGGGTGTTTCATTGAAATCTCTAATATCTAGAACAAGGGGCTCTCCTCAATACAAAAATTGCAGTTTGCTAGTTAGGGCAGTAGCAATTTTCTCATCCCATGATGATTTTGATTCAATTTCATCTCCTAACATCGGCATTGGTGATGAGGTGAATCACTATCGGATTGATAGCACACATTGGAGAAGATTGTTTGTTGTGATGGATAGAAGAGTAACAACTCCTTGTATCAGAGTAATGCAACATAAGCATGATGGAGGTTTCAATAGTATATTGCTCAAGAAGTCTCCAAAAAGAAGCATTGAGCTTGCTGGAAATTTCAGAATAGCAACTAAAAATGCAAGTTCAGAATCTATTCAATGTGAAGAGTGGGAAAGCCAGAGGTCTAAATATGTTTTTTCAACTATTTGATAATTCACTCTTTGAAATGGATATTGATTTGACATTTGATAATCCATTTTTTGAGTTGGTTAATGAGACATCGACAAAGACTAAGTTTCAAGAAAAGGTGAAAGGTGACTCAAAATTCCAATTGAAGCATGAAGAAGGATTTAAGAAGGATGCAAATTTGTATAGTGGCTTCAGTTATACTAGTACCCTGGAGGTCCAGTATGTTGAGAGCACATGGATTGGTGGCATGAGAAACATTCTTTTTGGTGAAGATGTCTCTAGTATCACTATAAGATCTTTAGATGAAGCAAACATGAATACCAAAGTAGTGCAACATATGCATGGTGAAGTTAATTTATTTTTAAGTGTTCATGCAAGAGGTCACCAACAAAGCATGTTGGGGGTTTATGGTGACAGAAGGAATGTTCCATGGAGGGTTACAGTTCCAAATTTTAGATTTAGTACTGTTGTTTTGATGTAGATCAACCACCATATGTTTATGTTTGCACACTTACAAGAAGGTTAGCGAGAAAATTCAATCTTGGGATGGAGAAATCTTCAGTTAATGATTGTTGAGGAGGTTTTTATAGCCTATAGCAAGGTGATTTCAGACTTTTCAATGCTCACCATTCCTATTTGTGCAAGGAGATTCTCATTTTGCAGTTGTTGTCTTGTTTTCAAGTTGTTGATTCTGATAAAGTCAGATCATAAGTTGTTTTTACTCTTGGACAACTACAAGATTGATCCTTTGGAATACCTAAACCTTTTGGAAATGTTGAGAAAAGGTTTCAGCTGAAGGTAATGAACATTTCAACCATCATAGCTCCATTTTGGGTAGGGATATTTTAGTGGAATATCTAGAAACATTTCAGATGTTTGCCAACAACATTAGTTGAGAGGTGGATAACATGTGTTGGTAATTTTTTGAGAGAGTGCATACTGAGGTGGAAGAGCATCAAAGAGTACTTGGTTAAGTGGAAGAATCTTTCAGTTGAGGATGCTACATGGGAGAGAGAAAATTGTGGTTCATCCTGACTTGCAATTGCTTGGGGACAAGCAATTTTGGGGAGGGAGGATTGTAATGTCCCCATTTTGCGCATAATCAGTTTGAGAACAATTAGTCTATTTTCTAAGTTTTCTTGTAGGCTAATTGGTGGTGTAAGGGAGAACTCCAACTTTCTTAGAGAACACATAGGTAATTAGGCAGTGGTTTTGTTAATAATAGTGAGTTTAGGAGATGTTAGCGAGCCTAATGACACTTTCTGAGTGTGATTCTATCTTTCTGAGTGCACTCCACACTTCTTGGAGAACATGTGTTTGGTCAGATTGGGTTTTTGGCAGTGGTAGTGAGTTCAAGAGTCCAAGAGGAATTCAATGATACATTCAGAATGCAATTCTGTCCTTTTGGGAGCTCTCCACAGTTCTCAAAGAAGCAAGCTATTTTTAGAATGATGCTAAGTTGCTACAGTTCATCATCCTAAGTCCTCATGAGCATTATGGTATGACCGGAAGTTTGATTCATTTTCATGCTTTCCACAACTTGGTTGGATAATTTAATTATTAAATAGTTATGACTTAAGTTGTCTAAAAAAGTATTTTTCGAAAAGACAACTTATGTGTAAGGGCACTAGGCTAAGGGGGACTTTGCACACATGAACAACTTATTTTTGAAATAAGTTTTGGAGGGAAAAGGAAAGTAATATTTTATTTGCTCCAAAAAGTTATAAAAGGAGGTTTGGAGCTCATTGTTGAGTTTACTGATGATATGATATTTGCTTATGTATTTTGAGAGAACCCATGTTCTATTTTGTTGAGGATGAAAACCTTTTTGAAAATACTTGTTTCGGGGACGAAAACCCCCTCGCTGGTCTTGGTGATTTCATTTCAGGAATCACATTGAGCTGCAATGAAGTATTTTGTGGTTTTTTGATAAGATTTTGGGATTGATGATAAGTTTTGAAGTGTGGTAGAAATGATGTTGATTTTATAAGATTGAAAGATTGTTTGTGAGGATCTGGTCTACTTTGTGGATTGTTTTTTCTTCCAAGTCTGTCGTACTAATCCGCTTGCTGGGTGAAGATTTTCAAGTCAATGATTTACAAGATGGGTCGAAATCTTTCTAAGTGCTAAGGCACCTACATTAGCATGTTATGAATGATGTTTTATCTAATTTTTAGTGGAGTTTATTGGAGGTCGTACCATTGCTGGGAAGGGATGTGAGGGTTTTAGAGGTTGCAACTTCAGGTTTTATTTGCACCAATGCTAGCCGTACCATCTGCAAGCCGTATGGTTCTGTTTGGGATACATGAAATAAACATTTAAGTATAAGTGACATTTACATATGGACATTTACTTTCTTATACTTTAAGTTATATTTCATGTATATAGTTTCAGGATGTTTGAGAATGATTTCGGATCTCTAGGAGTTACAATGCAAATTCTAGGTTTTGGAAAATCCTATAATTTTTCAAACTTAGTCAAACTACAATAGTTTATCAATGTTGTAGAACTTGTATCATATCAGTAAATTTAGTTTGGTAGTGGTTTTCAGTGTGAAACATTGTGTTTGTGGCCTGCAACTTCATCAACATTATTAATACTTCAGTGGGTATGACTTTGTTATTGTTTTGAATGATCTTCAGTGCTCTTTGTCTTGACATTTTGGTTGCAGCAGTATTGTTTCAATTCGATTAGAATAATAAAATTCATTATTGCATCCTTTACTTCATTGTTGCATCTGATATTAGTTGTAATAAACATTAATTGTAATCCTTGGATGGTAGTACCGCCAGTGGTCTTGCATAATCTGCATTTCATATTGTAAAGCTGGATGGTTTATCACTAGTTTCTATATCATCTCATTCAACCCGTTTTGGCATTGGACAAGCTTGCTTGTTATCAACCAATTTGGTCTGATAAAGCTTAGATATTCTACTAGTGGCTTGCATGCACATTGTCCGTTGAAGAAGTGTCGATAAGGTCGGCTTGCCACCTTGCATGCTTTCATTCTTGTATTGCATCAATCACACTTCATTCAATAAGTATAAATGAGGTTGGCTTGCCACTTTGTATGCTTAGTTGATTTCCTTTCTATAGCTACATTCTAGATAGCTTGTGTGGTCCAAAACATTGTATGTTCTCACCTTGCCCACATTGGGAACTGGGTGATCAGAAAGTGTCAGGATGTTGCATTTGCATTTCAATTGCAAAAAATAAAAAATATTTATGGGGTGGTTATTATAGATAGATTGGTATACAAACCTTCCTTATACTGAGAAAGTAATGTTGGAGAGACTAAAGAAATCATTCGAACAACAGTTTTTAAATTATTAAGGGATGATAATGAGATCCTCATGGAAATCTATAATACCCGATAGGCTAAGCATGAGAATGTTCAAGCCTATAATAGAAGGATTGAGGAGCTACTCAACAAATTGGAAAGGGAACCAACTAATGGACTCAAGAAACAATGTTTTATTGAAGGGTTGATACTCTCACTTTGGAAGAAAATGAAGATAGTTTCTCCATCATATGAGGCATACAATCAGAGCCATAGACATAGAAAGTGAAAACAAGACATCCGGTTGTTCGAAGAAAAGTGAAGAGGATTTTGATTCAAGTGACAATGAATCTAGATCACTATAGGCTCTTCAAAGAGACATGTAAAAAATGATGAAAGAACTTGTAATGAAATAACTTGTACAGAGAAGAATATAATAGGAAATATGCTGCAAATACTTGATAATAATAAGCCACTGCAAGGGGGCTACTTCCAATAGTCTTCAATAAGAACACAATACATAATATGATGATCATAAACCAACCACTAGCTGCTATATATACCACACTTATGCCTTGGATGCCACCTAGGCTGACTTAACTACCTATGTAAAGAATAAGACTATATTAGTCATCATATAACTTAATTAAGAGTTAAGGTAGCCACAAGAAGACTACTCATAACCTTATGCACATTATAGGATTAAGGGCCTAGCATGCCACCCCTTCCCCCCACCCCCTTTACACAAGCGTTGTCCTCAATGTTGATCAATTGTGGATGCTTCTGCACAAAATCTTCATCATCCCATGTGGCATCTTCAACTGGCAAATTATTCCATTCTGTGATTGCCCTAGTCCTCAACTTCTTTGTGCATGTTTGGAAAATTAACTCAGGCTCCAAGAGGGGTCTTCCCTTTAGATCTAGTTTATGTAGCACTGATTGTGTTAAAATTCTATGTTGATCTACTTGCCTCTTCATTTTGTTATGTGTTGTTGCCTTGTTCTCCTTGAGACTAGAGGGCAACTCTTGCTAGTGCTGAATGTGTTTTTCTATTGCTCTAATTTTTGGGTGTACCCTCAAGGAAGAGGTGATGGATGGTGGGTAGTGTCTTGTTACTATATGGATGGCATGATCATGATCTAGTTTGGGAGGCAATCCTTGTGGCACATAGCAATCTTCTTCCTTATCTTCTTCTTGCATATTCATAATTGGTAATAGGTTCCAACATCTCCTAAGAGTGCTAGCATTTGGATCATGATCAGCTTGTCCTAATGATCCACCTTCATTGTTTGAAACATTTGGTTGTGAGTTTGATTGATTCTTGATATAAGCCTTGATAACTGACAATGTGTTATGGATGCTAGATATCTCTTCTTTGATGATATCCAACTTTCCTTGCAAATGTTGCATATGCTCCTACATCTTGCCCACTTTGTCATCCAATGGAGAGGGCTTTATAATTGAGGCCCCAACCAATTTCTAAGTTTGTATCTTCTTTGTTAGGACTCTTTCTTGGTGTGCAAGAATTCTTGCCCCTACCTCCAGTTTGTGGTCTTGCCATGTTTAGGCTTGACAATGCAAAATCTAATTTTTTTGTTGACCAAACCTTGATTAGATGATTTTAGAATTTTGATGGCCACCAAATTACAATTTCAAAAAGCAGACTCGTGATGATTTTTCCAAGATTTCAAAAAATGTATGAAAATATGAAAAATTCCAAAAATTGCAGCCTATCAAGCGAATTTATGAAAAACCCTAAAATTACAATAACTTACCCAAAACAACTCCAAATAACTTGAAATTTGGATTGTAGGTGGATCAATGTGCCCTTGTTCAACCCTCCATAATTAAGAAATCAATTTGCGGGTTTGTAGCCCTGGGAGTGAATTTGGAAGAAACCCTAATTTTGCAATAATTAAATCTGCTCCAAATGACCTCATATGTAAACTATAGCATATTCAATATGTCCTTGAAAAACCCTCCAAAAATTAGGAAAAAATTTGCCAAATTGAGATTTATGCACTTCACAATTTGACCTCCTGAGTTGAATTTTTTTTGCCTTGATTCTTGCCCTCTGAGTGCCAAGATCATGCTTTGATATTGCTTATAATGAAATAACTTGCATAAGAGAATAATATAATAGGAAATATGTTACAAATACTTGATAATAATAAGCCACTTCGAGGGGGCAACCTCCTAAGCCATTTCAAGGGGCTACCTTGTCATTTCCCCGCCTAAGTAATGTTAGACCCCACCTTAATTTATTTCCAATCTAGATTAAGATTGTAGGTAACTAGAATATATTATCCTAGCCACCAACTAAGAAGTCACATAAGAAAATGATTAAGGCGATTAAAGGAAATGGAAAGTAGCACCAATACCATATAAATCGATGGAGATAATACTTAAAGAAAGTGGCGCTAGTTTCATACTAGCAATTTGGAATAAAGGATAGTCAAATTAAAATTAGATTATAATTTACCAAAGGGCAGTGGTTGTATGGGAAAGGTTGTGACTCCTTCAACAATAAGATATAAAAGGTAAGTCATTTCAATGAGAGGAATATAAAATTAGGAATAAATATTATGACATATTACTATTGAATATTATAGCCAAATAGGACGAAGCCCCTCCAAGGTTAATTAAGAGATGTAAGGATGAAACCCCTTAACTTCTCTTAGTAAGTTGGTGGACGAAAACCCTAACTTGGGTAGACATTAGAAACAATCATTCAAGGAGAATGGCTGCAAATTTGAAGGAAAATCATAGCAGAAAATGAAGATAAGTTCTATTTTCAGAATTATTTCATAAGTTATAAATCTGATTATTATAATAAAATTCATAATTTTAGATAAAGTAATATTTGTAAATATAATATAATTATCATTTTGAGTTAGGATTATTGTTTTAAGGCAAAAATAAGAAATGTTCTATAAAGGGACATTACAAATGGTATTAAAGCTTTGATCTTGCCAGCTTGTGGGGTAAAGCTAAAATGTCGGATGCATTCTAGTCAAAGAGATTTGAAGGTCGACAAAGGGAAGAAGATATGGACCTTATTCAAGAGTTATTGTACAAACTTGAGGCCCCCAAAATTATTGGCGAGTATCAAAGTTTGTTAGATCATGCAAAATCTTGTTTTCCCTTTGATGAGTACTTGGAGGTATTGGGGTATGAGTATCCTAACAAAAGAAACCTCTATGACTACATAAGGAAGGAATTGATGAAGAAAGAATTAAAATCACAAGGAGAGGTTGTGGAAGTAATAAAAAAACAAGAGGAACCTAAAAAGGAAGACGAATATAAAAATTCGTTGGTAGGAAAAGATGTTTTTGATGATGGCATGCGTCACCAAAATATCGATGAAGGTATGACAAAAGGGGTTCCACTTGATGTATGGGAATAATTCAAGTTGAAGGATGATGCCTCAAACCATTTTCTATCTTTCAAACTTCAAAATAGTGAGCCATTGATGGATATACCAAGTAGCAGAATGAATGAATGTACATTTGAGAAGAACATTTTGGTTAGCCAGAATACGGGGATGTTAAGTCACAACAATGAAGATGCTGAGGATATATCAACAAATTCACTTTTTGCAAATGAGGATGTCCATACTTTAGCTAGTGGGAAGGATAGTTCTGCTTTTGAAATTCATGGTGATCATTTTGAAGAACAATGGACCCATTCACCAAGTTGTCATCCCACCACACTTGAAGATAAAATGGATATAGTCACCTCGGGGAGCCAAATGCTAAAAGAAGTGCAATATATGACCTATAGTAAAGGACATCTAGATCCCTTTACTAAAATATGGAATTGTCTTTGCACAAAGGAGTAGGATCCTTGTATCCATGACACTCCCGTAATTCATCATAGCCAAAGATGCATCATTTTGGTGTCGTCTTGGATGTCAACAGTGACAATAAAGAGCTTGTATTCATTACCTAGGATCTTTGGCGAAAATGAAATATGAGAGCAAAAGATCATGACAACGTATGATCTCATCCAATGTGATCAAGCCTATCTTTCTTATTCTATTTCAAGGCCAAAATCTATTGAGAAGAATACATATGCTCTTGCTAATATAGGTGTTTCTCAACGGCAATTGAAAGACATACATAATACCAGATATATGAATGAACAGAATTTTATAATCATTGGGTTAAGAAGAGTATATTGTTCCATAACATACATCAACCACCTAAGAGAGGATGGCATGTGAGAATGGATTTTCGTAACCAAGGAGTAACTTGTGAAAGCTCCCTAGCTGCTATGGGAAAGGGCAATGATACAGAATTTCTCATCTTATTAGGGGATGTGGTCGATCTAGTAGGAAGTCATATAGAACTTTATAGAAGCAACCAAGCCAATATAGGGATGGATGTGATGGTAAATCTATCATCTAATGAAAGGGATGAAGGGTTGAAGCACTATTTAACTTCTTCCAGAGAATTGCACCCTGCCCTCATATCTGCAGACACTGAGTACAAGGTCCTCTAACAACTCATGGGAGGAGTAGTGGTTGTCGTCTTAAGGCCACATGATGCTAAATTCCCCATTGTTCAAAGTCTTGCATGTGAAGTTGAACTTCTAGCATGTATTGTCATGCAACCTATTATGGATTTCGTAAGCCTAGTATTCATTAATGAGCTCATTGAATTTCTTATACTTTCTACAAAAGAAGAAGCCCAAATCAAGAAGACAGATAAAGATGAATTAGAGGAAGTATCGAAAGGAAAAATGACAAGCAAACAACATCAACAAAGTCACTTGAAGGATATGTCAAACTATGGTGTAAACTTGATGGATCCTAGTAGTACAGTTTATCTAAAAGATGCCTCACAAAGAAATAATAACCCATTAAAGGATTTAGGCTCTTCTCATAATGTCAGTCTTCTAGTTAATCAGATAGAATTTTTGTATGATCCAAAATCACAATCAAGTGATTTAAAATAGTTAATGGAAGTTGAAAGACAAAGAACTCAGCTTCTTGTCTTTGAAAATCTTGATAATCTTTGGACTAATAAAAATCAAATGGAAGCTATACTTCACACTAAACTAATCATAGTCAACCAATATCATGAGGCTAAAATGGAAGGCATAGAGACACCAAGAGAAATTAAGGAAAGTGAATCAGATTTTCTCCTAGAAAGTAAGAAAACCATGAAAAGCACCATTGTAGTTCTAAAGAATGAGCTTACTCGAATAAGAGTATTGAGTGAGAACCATGAGGAGTTATGTATTCAAGAAAAAGATGAGTTGGAAAATAAGGTGAAGGAATGCAACTATGTGATTGAGGAATTACAACAAAAGATGAATGAAGATAGATGCTCACATGATGCTTGTAAGACAGATATGCAAGAAGAAATTGTAAGGTTACAAAATAAGCTTGATTTTGTAGTTAATAAAAGAAAATTGTTGAACTCAAAACATGAGGAATTAAGCGCCAAACATAGAAATGATAAAAATGAGTCAAGAAAATGCAATAAAAGGGCTGAGGAATTAAAAGTAAAGATGGTCGAAGATCAAAGAATATGGGATTCTAGTAGGGTGGATGTAGAAGGAAAAATTGCAGAACTACAAATTGAGCTTAATGAAACAATAGTATTGAGCCAAGCTAAGACAAGAAAAAAATGATTTTGAAAACACATTGAAAGAGTGTAATGATATAAATAAGGAATTACAAGAGAAAATGATTGAAAAGGGTCTTTTGTTTGATGCTTGTAAGGTGGAGTTGGAAGGAAGAGTTGCAGGGCTACAATCTTTTTGTTTCTTCTCTCTAAGGATGAGAGAAAACTTATCTTAAATTATGGACCTTGCCAATTTCCAACTCTTGGTTTTGTTTTGGAGAGTTATTGGGAAATACAAGTACATGAGTCAGAAGAATATGGGACAATAAATTGTCCTCATACCTCAAAGGATGGTATCAACCTTATGACCTTAAAGGATTATATTGGTAATCTGGTTGAGGCAAGAATACTAATCATAACTCTCCATAAACATCATTGTAGTATAGAGTCAGATATAACCAAGACAATGAGAGAAGCGTCACTTAAAATGAGTTTTCCATTCCTAATTATATCAGAGTGTCGCAGCAGAAGTTAATTACATCACAAGGAGGATCAATGACTAGACATTACAAATCAACAAGGTTGATTTGGGATCTTGGTAACTCCAAGAGCATCCTAGCTTGTGATTGCTTAAGGACAAGCAATCTTGGGAAGGGCGGATTATCATGCCCCAGCATGAGTAATGTTAGACCCCGCCTGAATTTATTTCCAATCTAGATTAAGATCACAGGTGACTAGAATATATTTTCCTAGCTGCCAACCAAGAAGTTGCATTAGAAAATGATTAAGGCGATTAAAGGAAATGGAAAGTGGCGCCAATATCATATAAATCGATGGAGATAATACTTAAGGAAAGTGATGCTATTTTCATACTAGCAATTTGGAATAAAGCATAGTCAAATTAAAATTAAATTATAATTTACCAAAGGGCAGCGGTTGTATGGGAAAGGTTGCCTCCTTCAATAATAAGATATAAAAGGGAAGTCATTTCAATGAGAGGAATATAAAATTGGGAATAAATATTATGATATATTACTAGTGAATATTACAGCCAAAGAGGACGAAGCCCCTCCAAGGTTAATTGAGAGATGTAAGGACAAAACCCCTTAACTTCTCTTAGCAAGTTGGTGGACGAAAACCCCTAACTTGGGTAGACATTAGAAACAATCATTCAAGGAGAATAGCTACAAATTTGAAAGAAAATCATAGCAGAAAATAAAGATAAGTTATATTTTTAGAATTATTTCGTAAGTAATAAATCTGAATATTATAATAAAATTCATCATTTTAGATAAAGTAATATTTATAAATATAATGCAATTATCATTTTGAGTTAGGCTTATTATTTTAAGGAAAAAATAAGAAATGTTCTAGAAAGGGACATTACATACCTCTAATAGTCTTCAATAAGAACACAATACACAATATGATGATCATAAACTAACCACTAGCTTTTATATATACTATAGTTATGCTTTGGATGCCACCCAGGCCAATTAACTACCTACATAAGATTATATTAATGATCATATAGCTTAATTAAGAGTTAAGGTAGCCACAAGCTGATTACTCATAACCCTATGCTCACTATAGGATTAAAGGTGTAGTAGAATTGGAGGACACAAAAGAAGAAGGTAAAGAACTTTGGGGTATTGATTGTAAACTAGAAGGTCACACCAAATTTAATTGTCTTAAAAATCTATTTTGTGATATAAGCCAAGTTGCTGGTCCTATAATTAAAGAGTGCCCCTATAATCTAAAAAGTAAGATTACACAAGTACTCTTTACACAAGGAGAGCAATCCACCCAACCAAGCACTCCATTGAAGCTACAAAATAACATGAATGCATCTTTGGGAGGGTATCAAAATCAAAGAGGGGGAGGGTGAAGTTGGATATGGCATGACTCTAAAGGTTGTCCCATTATATAATGTCGACAATGTAGTGAATGGGGACACTTTGCAAGGGACTACCATAGAAACTGGAACAAAATGGGACTACTTTGTAAATGGTGTGGATTTGGAGATCATGGCGATACTGGCTATTTGAAACAAAAGGTGACATCAAGCCCAAGCAAAGAAGGTTGTGTACTTGGACCCTTGTATTGAAAAAGAGACTTCATGACGCAAGAGCCAAAGTGGAGCATGCTATAGATAACAAATGTCACCACTCAAATGCAAATGCAAGTATGGTAATAGATAAATTACAGTTTGATAAAATTATTGCAAGGCAAGTACTTCAAACCACCACACCAATTAAAGTAGTGGATTTATTACAAAGTATTCTTGAATTTAGAAATGCTATAACTAATACTTTATCTGAGAGGGATGAGATGGTGCATGCTGCCGCCCAATTTGGAAATAATGAAGACCCCATAACCGAACCTCCAGTATCAGGAGACTAGGTAATCGATCCCATACTAACGGTTAACATGGCAAAGAAACCAATGGTGGTGCACATGGAGATCCTTGGAAGGAATCTTACTAACACAATTATTGACGGCAAGTCTGGCATGAATATACTTCTAGAAGACACTTGGCAAAGTCTGAGTAAGTTGACTATTTGGCCACAAACTTTCCAATTGGTGGGAGTGGATCAATAAGGAATCGAAGTGCTTGGAATCCTCATGGGGCAAAAGGTAATCATTGGAACTCAAGAATTTTTACCTAACTTCATTGTCATCTCATTACGAAAGAAAGTGTATAATGCATTGTTGGGTCGAGGTTGGTAGTAGCCCAAGTCAATCACAACTAGAAAAGGACTTCACTCTCCATTGAAAATATGGGCAAACAATATATAATTGATTTGACTTGAATCAAGTAGTAAGTGAGGAAGCAACTTCCTTGGATTCATCAAAGTCATCAGATTCTGATTGCAAATAAGTGTGGACATAGAAGCTTGATCAAAGTTCCATGGAGCTAAATGTTAAAGGAATATTGGAATTATAGTCATGTTTGGAAGATGAAACAAACTTCATTTGTGGCCTACCCAATTGGCAAATGAAGGACTATGAAAGTATTTCCATTGAACTACAATTTTGTTGAAGTTGTAGAAATTAATGAAGAAAAACAAGGGTTATGAGATGACAAGAAGCAACCATTTAATTTTGAGGAAACCCAAGCGAATGATTTTGAAAAGTTGAACGGTTAATGTGTGTTAGACAAAGTACATGGTTTGTCATTAACAATTTATTCTCAACGATCGGCAGCTATAAATATGATTGACTTCAATGTTCAAGCAACACCAAACTCAATTGAAGATCACAAAAGTAGTTTCCACGAAAAAGGAGGTTTCTGAAATCATAATAGTGGTTTTTGGTATTAAATGCAATTTTATAGGAAGCCATTAATAGTATCTCAAGAGAATTAGGCATATTCTGGAGGAATATTTGAATATTCCTATGATGGCATCATCATGACATCATCATCTTTCTCCCCCAACTCATACCCTTTCACCATTTGCATTTTGGTTTTGACAGCTAAACTTTAGAAGCTCTACTTTGGATCATATTGATTGCTCTTTTTGAGCATTTTTTTTATTTGGGCTATTTTTTTGAGAGCTTCACATTGGTATCGACGATTTTCAATTTTGATATTTATATTTTCTAAAAATTGTAGATTCTCACATGTGATGCTAGGCAATTCTCATTTTAGGAACTTCTAGGGTTCCGTTTGAGCTCATACAGTAATATTTTTTGGTGTAATTTTTTTGAAAGTGTATAATTTTTTGTGTACTTCTCATTAGTATAGTTTGATTTAATTCTATTCTATATCAAAATTATACTTTCAATTTTTTGGCCTAATTTAGCATCTGTAATGTACTCAGATCAAGACCACTTTGCTGATTTGGAAAGTGCCAACTATAATCGCACTAAGTATAAAGTGCCAAGATCACAATTTGCTATGGGGTTTCATGATTGTGTAATTTTGGAGGAATGATCTTGTGTTTTAGGTGCTTTTGCTGATTAGGTTTCTTGATTGGTCTATTGTGTGACTAAAATTGAGGAGTTAATTATGGGTATCAAAAGGCATCCTACTGTAATCAAATTGGATAGACAAAACAAGTCTTGGTGAGATGGCATTTTGATGCATCTTAGGTGGCTTTATCTCTTGCCCCATCTTTATGGACTAGTTTCTGAATCCACATCCTTTTGGCAAAAATTTGTATGGAAGGACAATAATGAACATATGTTAGGATTAACTAGTTGTTATGTCAATATTGACACCCAGATAGCCACCACTCACATAGAGTTATATCATGACCTTTGGTCCAGAATATGTAACATGTTTGGAGACTTGAATGAATCTTCATTCCTAGAAGATCCTATTGCAAATTGTCTTGTACCTCTTGATGTTTTTCAACCATATGATCATTAAACATTTGCAGTACTTGATGATTGGGAAGAGCTTGAACATCAAGATGGCAGAGACTTCTCCTGATGCTCCATCTCCTCCTACATAGACTTACATTGAGACTTCAACTTCTGTGACTCCTATCACAAATTTAGAGGGTTCATCTTCTTTATCTACAAGTCAACATCTTGAGGTTGAGGATTATTGTATACCAACATTGGCCAACTCATCCATTGTTCATTCTTAGACATATTGTGTGGACGCATCATCTAGAGATGAATAATGTAGTTAGATGACATGCGTTGAGATCTCATCTCCATCTCCTGCCTCTTCAGAGTTTGTGTTGCTTCAGATGGGGCTTCAAGGGATTCAGTGGAGCAAGATCATATATATTGTCTTCCATATACAACTCCTTGGGATGAGTACTTGACAAACATTTAAAGTTTGTTTTGGGAGTCCCTTCTTGTAGATTTAGAGGATACCATTGAGGAGATTCATCTTTTCTTAAATAATAGCTCCTATGGAGTTGCATCATTTTCTTCGAATGTCATGAGGGAACATTCAAACCCTCTTGTTCTTTCTCCATCTATTCATTTCTTGCAATTTTTCATTAGCTTGGAGATCCTTGAGTAGCATTCGGAGGAGTCATCTTCATATGTGGATCTTGTTCTACATCCTTTTCCACAAGGTTCTAGATTCTCACTTTCTTTAGTTTGGCCTAGGACTCCTAGTTTGATTGTGACACCTTTTGGCATTGACATGATGACACTTGAGTAGCTTCTAAAGACATCATACATCCTAAGCTTTCTTCCCTTGTATTCCTTTTAGGAATGGTAAGAAATCTTGCATATATCTTTGGTTTTGTTTCTCCCTAAGGGGAGGAATGTTGTTTGACATTCTTAGATCATCTTCAACATTCATTATCAAGCATCTACCATCAGTGCATGAGATTACTCATTGAGGGGGGCTGTATGGTCTCTCTTATTCTCTCTTATGATGGGGACTTTTTCCTCACATGGGGTTTTATCCTTCTCATACCTTAGAGAGCATCTTGTGTTTCCTCTCATTTGGAGAGGGGTTTTTTCCTACAAGTTTTTCTTCTTTCTTCTTTTTTTAAATTCTATTTGTAAGAGATACTTTTGAATATGGGAACCTTATTTTAGAGCTTGTAGTTAGGACCCATCTTTGCATTTTTGCATGTTTTCTCATTCTCCCTAAGTTGTACTTAAGGGGGGTGTTGGTGTCAACGAGGTATATTACCTAGCTGATTTCCTTCTTAGGTCTTTTTCACACCTTGTTACTTAGGACATTCTTAGGGCATTTACTTTTTGTGTCTTAAGTCATCAGATTAAGGCACATGCCATAATCTTTTGTTGTCCTGTGTCTCACCCTTTCCTATATATACAAGGGTTTTCCATTTCAATCTAAATAATGTAATCATATATTGTATATTTGCATCCTTTGATAGAATATAATTATTCTCTCATGTTGGGTCTCTCTTGTTCTTTCATTGAAGCTCCTTGATCTTGGGTGGCTATATCTATAGCCAAATCTTGGATGATATTAGAGTATTATATACCAACTCTTAACACATATTGCATGTGTTGTAGGACTTACATCTAATGAACAATTACACTCTACAACAAAATTCAAATTCTATGAATGTGAGCAATGCTGACCATAGGAGTCAAGCTCTTCTAGAAAGTTTGTGATGGCCACAATTCTTTCCTTACTAGAATGGTGCAAAAGAGGGGATGCATTATATAACTTCATTTGTTTCTAGCTTTGTAAACTATACTCCCCAATGGTGTTTTCTTAAGGTAAAGAGGGTTGAGTTGTTTGAAATTGTGTCTTAGTTCTAGAATGCCAATTTTGTAGAGGTGTGTTTCTCTAGGTATGGAAATTCCATCTTGTAATGTGTAGATCGACCCACATGAGGAAGCAAGTTTGTATAATTGTATGCCCAAATGGGAAACCCTATATTGATATGAAAGAGAATTTTCATAGCAAACATTTTTCCTACTAATTCAAATCATCTATTTGTTGGATCCCACATTTGTAGCTCCACATTTCTAGAGTGTGAAGCCATCCTCAAGGTCAAGGACTTGTCATCAAGAGGAGAGGACATAGGCTCATCAATAGAATATGGACAACTTGAGGCCAATTCTTGAGGGTGGATGATTTGTCCTTCACCTTGAGTTCAACTAAACCTAGAAGGTTACTCCTAGAGGTTTCCGTATAAGGAAAATTAGAGCAATTAATAGCTACATCCACTACATGATAGAATCCAAGATTTGTCACTAAGCTTATGACATACCAGCTTATTGCCCAAGTAGTGAGAGTTTTGAGCAGGTTTATGTCTAACTCGGGGAAGGAGCATTAGACTTATGTTAAGAGGGTTTTCATATATTTGTGAGGGACTTTTGATTATTGTTTGTGTTATAATGGTACTAATGATTTGGATAAGACATTAGACATACAGGGCTTTGTGGATGCAGATTGGGCAGTTGACTTGGATAGTCGAAGGTCCACTAGTGGCTATGTGTTCTCTTTGTTTGGTAGCGCAATGAGTTGGATGAATAAGAGGTAACCATTGGTTGCTTTGTCCAACACTGAAGTAGAGTATATGGCTACTACACATGCCCCTAAGGAGGTAGCATGGCTATAGAGACTTTGTGCAGGTATTGGTTTTGATTGTAGGGTAGTTAGAATTGGTTGTGATAGTCAGGGTGCTATCTTTTTGGCTAAGAATCCCATCTACCATGCTCGTACTAAGCATGTTGATGTTTAGTATCACTTTGTGCATGAGATGGTAGAAAATGGTAAGGTCTTGTTCTAGAAGGTTGACACTTAGGATAATGTTGTAGATTCCCTCACAAAGCTAGTGGGCACAAATAAGTTCTCTTGGTGCAAGCAGGCCATGGGCCTTAAATCCTGTACTTGATTATTGTTCCTTTGGATGTCATTGCAATGTATAATATCAAGTGGGAGAATGTTGGGATAATGTGATATTTAGAGAAGGATAAACCTTGCATAAAGATTTTGTGGTTGATGACATAAATCCTACTCTAGCCCCTTGGTGCAGGAGCACCTTCTCTATGGTGGATCCAATCTTGGATCATTTGGATTCCTATGCATGTCATGTGTTGTTTATGTTTTCAATAAGGCTTTTTAAGCCACACCATGTTTGTAATAAGGACTTTATGTCAGTTTGGTCACTAGACCTATGTAGACCATGTTTTGGTCAAGTATGATGTAATAACACAATGAAAACATGTAGTTTTCTTGTGATAGGAGAAACCCAATGGCTAACTGACTTTCAAAATTAGTTTGTACGATTGGGAGGGATGTTAACTAATGTCTCAAGCCTTCTATAGGTGAAGTTGGACATAACTTGAAAGTATGAATGAAGATTTGGAGTTTTTGGGTGTGTTGAAACATAGTTTTTCTGAGTAATCCGCTATAACAGTCATTTCTGTACGGCCTATACGGATAGTTGACCATCTGAAACCAATTGGAGATGTTCAGGCACTGAGGTAGCTTTCATTTGGAAGTAGTTTTGTGTCTTGAAATGTTGTAGTTTGTGAGGTATTGTCCTTTTTGCAAAGACTGGTCTGAAAACCTAGAAACTAGGGTTCTGTGAATAAATGGACTGTTATTCCTCTATCCACTGAAGCAAGATTCTCATTTCAGTGTGATGGAGGAATACAGTGTAAGTTTTTTGTTTTCTATGGTTTTGGGTCAAACACCCAAGGATCCAAGGAGTCTGGCTTGAGTTTGACTAGGCATCTC
This sequence comes from Cunninghamia lanceolata, assembly GCA_027924645.1. Classification (NCBI taxonomy): domain Eukaryota; kingdom Viridiplantae; phylum Streptophyta; class Pinopsida; order Cupressales; family Cupressaceae; genus Cunninghamia; species Cunninghamia lanceolata. Next base: position 2,195,677 of record BSBN01000619.1, on the reverse strand, counting down.
TATGTGACTAGTCATTGAAACAATAGGAAAAGTGTTGTTATGTGCGAACAGTCAGTGGGGTGACCAAATTGACAGGTGATCAAGTGTTTGCAAAGGATTATAGACCCCCTTCCATTCTGTTGAGTTTTGTTTATGTATACTGGTTTGGTGTCTACGTAGTTGCAGAGCAACAGAAGTCGCCATCGGTGTAATATAGCCCCTCGGGGAAGCTTTTGAAAGTTATACCGATCAACGGTGTTGGACCGATAGGAGGTTCATCGGTGAAGAATAGCTTTAGTCTCACCGAAGATATCATATATTGGCATATCAAGAGAAAAAACAAGGAGCTCGCTGACGAAGGAAGTCTCACCGAAGTGTCGGGGGATAGTTAAACGATGTCAAGCCTATCAGCACATCGGCCAATGTTCACAAGTGGTCACCAATGATCGAAGTCTTACCGACAAGGTCACGACTAACCTCCACAGTTAAGGCGAGTGGGAACTTAACTGCCATCAGGGTATCAGCAAAAGGTAAGAAGATGTCGTCGATAGAAGAAGTCTCTCTGAAGACAAAGTGGAGTAGGGCTGTCGGGGAGAGTTGAGAGATCAGATAGAGAAGTTGTAAGGTGACAGACAAGGTATGTTTGGCTGATAAGAATAGATCGCCAAGACATAAGTCACTCTCTCACCGATCATAAGTTTGATCAGTTGTGCGCTTCCTTTGTGGACTCTGCATCATATTGGTATTAGAGCCAATATTTGAATTGGAGCAGTGTATGTCAGACGAGGAGATAGAAACTGAGGCTAGAACAATGCCTCCTAAGTCTATGAGCAAGGAAGCCATCAAGAAGATGGTAGAGGAGATGCTTGAAGCAAGGTTGAAAGAAGAGAGGCTCAAGGGTAAGAGTAAAGAGGATGGAAGTGCTTCTGATGCAGAAGAAGAAGAAGAGGCAGAGGAGAGCCCTCAAGAACAAGATATGTCTGCAGACCAAAAGGCATTCTTGAATGCACTCAAAGGTGCTCATGGAGATAGTGGCGATCCAAAGATGGATGTTCCTACATTCAATGAGAAACTAGATGGAGATGCCCTCATGGATTGGATTGAAGCCATGTGCAACTATTTTGACTTCAAGGAGTATAGTGACAACAAGAAAGTCAAGTTTGCTAAGACAAGATTGAGAGGTTCTGCCCTAGTTTGGTGGAACTATATGCAAGGTGAAAGAAAGAAAGTTGGAAAGAACCCTATCACCAAATGGAGTAGAATGGTGGCCATGCTAAGAGACAAGTTCATGCCATCCGATTATGAGTTGCAGACCATTAGGAAGTTTAATCATCTCAGACAAAAGGATATGGATGTGGCTACATATACTAAAGAATTTCATAGATTGAGCATGAGAGTCAATCACAAGGAGGAGGAGAAAGAGATGGTGGCTAGATATCTCAATGGCTTGAGGTATAACATACAAGATGAGTTCAGTATGGTGGTTCCCAAAATAGTGGATGAGTGTTTTCAATTAGCCTCTATGGCAGAGGAAAAATTGAAAAGAAAGAGTGATCAAAACACTAGAGGAAGAGGTGGCAGAAATAATAGGGGAAGAGGCAGTTTTGGTAGAGGACAGTCAAGTAGAAATGAAAACCCAAGTCAACAAGAGTCTCATTTTGATGTAGAACATAGAGGTGGTGGTTTTAGAGGTTGGAGAAGACCAAATGGCAAAGGTAGAAGTGGTGCTGCAGGCAAAGGACCCAGAGTTTTCACTGGTAGATGCTATGGCTGCAATCAAGCAGGCCATACTATGAGCAAATGCCCTAACAAGGCAACTAGTTCCCATGATGGTGGAAGAAGGAATCAGTTGTTGAAAGATGAGGATTGCCAAAGTGTGAATTCACCCATTGGTAGTGCTGCACCAATCCTTGAAGGAGAGAACATGATGATTAGAGGACCTTGATGAAGATGCCGTTGAAACAAGAGCCCCCACAAAGGAAGACTCTCTTCAGAACCCAAGGTATAAGATATGGTAAAATTTGTAAAATCATAATTGATTTAGGTTCTACTAAGAATGTAGTGTCTACTGAAATGGTAGAGAAGTGTAAGTTGAAAAGGCTACCCCATGTTAGTCCTCATAAGATCTCTTGGTTGAATAAGAATCAAAATTACATGGTAGAAGAACAAACTTGGGTTGAGTTTGAGATAGGTGATTATAAGGACAAGGTACTATGTGAGATTATTCCTATGGATGCTTGTCACCTTCTTCTTGGACATCCATGGCACTATGATGTGAAGGCACAACATGATGGTGAGAAGAACACATACCTCATCACCAAGAATGGAAGGAAGTTTAGGATGGATCCTATGCAAGAGTAGATTGGAGAGAAGAGTAATGACATCAATGTCATGATGGTTAGTGGCAAAGAGTTCCTACACCTCATGAAGGAGAAGGATACCCAAGGGTATGCCTTGGTAATGAAGCCTAAAGATGAATCAGGTTAGCAAGACAAAAAGCAGAAAGAGATTCCACTAGAAGTGCAGCAATTGTTGGATAAGTACCAAGATCTTGTGCTAGAGGATACTCCTAACTCCTTACCACCCATGAGAGATATAAGTCATCAAATTGACTTGATCCCAGGTGCCACATTGCCCAATAAGGTTGCCTATAAATTGACACCATAGCAGAATGAAGAGGTGAGTAGACAAATCCAAGAACTCTTAGAGAAAGGACTGATTAGAAAGAGTCTTAGTCCATGTGCAGTCCCTAGTGTACTTGCTCCAAAAAAAGATGGGAAATGGAGACTATGTACGGATTCAAGGGGCACAAATAAGATCACAATAAGGTATAAATTCCTGATGCCAAGGATTGAGGATCTTTTGGACTATCTTGGAGGATCATGTTATTATTCAAAGATTGATTTGAAATCTGGTTATCATCAAATCAGAATTAGGCAGGGAGATGAATGGAAGACTGCCTTCAAGACAAATGAAGGTCTCTATGAGTGGCTTGTCATGTCATTCAGCCTTAGCAATGCCCCAAGCACATTCATGCATTTGATGAATGAGGTACTTATTGAATTCATTGGCAAATTTGTAATTGTTTATCTTGATGACATCCTTGTTTTTAGCAGGACAAGAGAAGAACATGTGAATCATCTTGGACAAGTGATGAAAAAGTTGCATGAGAATAAGTTGATGATCAACTTGGATAAGTGTGAGTTCATGAAAATTGAACTTGTGTACCTAGGTTTTGTGATTTCTAATGGTTGTTTGAAGATGGACCCCACAAAGGTTGAGGCCATTCTCAATTGGCCTACTCCTAGGATAGTGGGAGATGTTAGAAGCTTCCATGGCTTGGCAACTTTTTATAGGAAGTTCATTAGAGGATTCAGTCACATAAGTGCTCCTATTCTTAACACCATCAAGGGTGGAATAAAGTGCAAATTTCAATGGACAAGGCAAGCAGATGATAGCTTTGAATTGTTAAAGAAGAAAGTGGCTGAATTACCTACATTGGTGCTCCCTGATTTTGACAAAGTTTTTGTAGTGGAATGTGATGCAAGTCAGCAAGCAATAGGTGTTGTTCTTAGTCAAGATGGACATCCAATGGCCTTTTTTTCAGAGAAGTTGAATGAGGCTAAACAAAGGTACTCTACCTATGACCTAGAGCTTTATGCAATGGTGCAAGCTCTCAAAAAGTGGAGACACTATTTGCTGCCCAAAGAGTTCATTGTTTTTACTGATAACCATGCTCTTAGTTTTCTAAATAGTCAAGAAAAGTTGAATCATAGGCATGTCAAGTGGATGGAACAATTGCAGGCCTATACCTTCACTATTAAGCATAAAAAGGGTGTTGCCAACAAAGTGGCTGATGCCTTAAGTAGAAGGATGCTTGTCATACAGGAAGTATAGATGGAAAGCATGGGGATAGATTGTTTGAAGGGGCTATACAAGGAGGATGTAGATTTCAAAGCTGCTTATGAAGTTTGTGCTAGTTTGGCTAACACTTTTCATGGTGAATATTCAGATTTTGTGTTGCAAGAAGGTCTCTTATTTAAGGGTAGTTTGCTATGTGTTCCTAAGTGTTCAATGAGGGATAACATCATCAAAGAGAAGCACAATGGAACCTTAGGAGGACATTTTGGGTTGGACAAGACTTTGGAACAAGTCACTAGATTCTACTATTGGCCAAAAGTACAATCGGATGTAAGGAGATATGTTACAAGTTGTACCATATGTCAAAAGGCCAAAGGTATGTCTTCTAATGCTGGTTTGTACCAACCCCTTCCTATTCCCAACAGGCCTTGGGAGAGCATTAGTATGGATTTTGTACTTGGTCTTCCTAAGATAGCAAGGGGTGTGGAAAGTGTTTTTGTCATTATGGACAGATTTAGTAAGATGACTCATTTTGTGCCGTGCAAATGCACAAATGATGCATCTCACATTACTGGTCTCTTTTTCAAAGAAGTGGTTAGAATCCATGGTTTGCCCCTTTCAATTGTCACTGATAGGGACTCCAAGTTTGTTGGTCATTTTTGGAGGACCTTATGGAGAAGATTGGGAACACAATTATCTTTCTCATCAGCCTACCATCCCCAAACTGATGGTCAGACTGAGGTTGTTAATAGGTCCCTAGGAAACCTTCTAAGATGCCTTACCAAGCAGCATGGGTTGGCATGGGACTTGATTATCAGTCAAGTTGAGTATGCTTACAATGATTCAGTGAATAGAAGCACTGGGAAGAGTCCATTTGAAATTGTTTATGGTTTCCATCCAAGAGGACCACTTGAACTCAAAGACCTACATGGTTGGGATAAGAGGAGTGCTCTAGGAGAAGATTTTGTTGCCACCATGAAGGTAGTTTATGATCAAGTCAAAGTTCAGTTGGAAAAAATAGTCTCCAAATACAGAGATAGGGCAAATCTCAAAAGGAGAGATGTACAGTTCAAGGTCAGAGATTTGGTGATGGCCTATCTAAGGAAGGAAAGGCTGCCTAAAGGACAACCAACCAAGCTTCTGATGAAGAAAATAGGACCATGCAAGGTAGTGCATAAGTTTGGTCCAAATGCCTATGAAATAGAATTGCCATCGGGTCTTGGTATTTCTCCCATATTCAATGTTTCAGACCTCTTTCCATTCAGACCTCCATTGAATGCTGAAGATGGATCAGATGTGGTGATTGAAGATGAAGATTGGGTCAGAGATCTACCTCCAAGTAAGCCTTTACAATTGGAATGCATCTTAGATTCCAAGGTTGTCAAAAAGACAAGGAAGGGTGTGTACAAGGAGTACTTGGTCAAGTGGCAGGATCTTCCTGATTTAGAGGCTACCTGGATGAGTGAGGCAGACATTTTGAAGCATGGGAAGACACTCCAATAGTTAGCAACTCAAGGGACTTGAGTTTTTCTTGCAGGGGGAGTATGGTGCAGGAGCACCTTCTCTATGGTGGATCCAATCTTGGATCATTTGGATTCCTATGCATGTCATGTGTTGTTTATGTTTTCAATAAGGCATTTTAAGCCACACCATGTTTGTAATAAGGACTTTATGTCAATTTGGTCACTAGACCTATGTAGACCATGTTTTGGTCAAGTATGATATAATAACACAATGAAAACATGTAGTTTTCTTGTGATAGGAGAAACCCAATGGCTAATTGACTTTCAAAATTAGTTTGTATAGTTGGGAGGGATGTTAACTACTGTCTCAAGCCTTCTATAGGCGAAGTTGGATGTAACTTGAAAGTATGAATGAAGATTTGGAGTTTTTGGGTGTGTTGAAACATAGTTTTTCTGAGTAATCCACTATAACAGTCATTTCTGTATGGCCTATATGGATAGTTGACCATCTGAAACTAATTGGAGATGTTCAGGCATTGAGGTAGCTTTCATTTGGAAGTAGTTTGGTGTCTTTAAGTGTTGTAGTTTGTGAGATATTGTCCTTTTTGCAAAGATTGGTCTGAAAACCTAGAAACTAGGGTTTTGTGAATAAATGGACTGTTATTCCTCTGTCCACTGAAGCAAGATTCTCATTTCAATGTGATGGAGGAATACAGTGTAAGTTTTGTGTTTTCTGTGGTTTTGGGTCAAACACCCAAGGATCCAAGGAGTCTGGCTTGAGTTTGACTAGGCATCTCTATGTGACTAGTCATTGAAACAATAGGAAAAGTGCCGTTATGTGCGAATAGTCAGTGGGGTGACCAAATTAATGGGTGATCAAATGTTTCCAGAGGATTATAGACCCCCTTCCGTTCTATTGAGTTTTGTTTATGTATACTGGTTTGGTGTTTACGTAGTTGCAGAGCAACAGAAGTCGCCATCAGTGTAACACAGCCCGTCGGGGAAGCTTTTGAAAGTTATACCGATCAACGGTGTTGGACCGATAGGAGGTTCATCGGTGAAGAATGGCTTTAGTCTCACCGAAGATATCATATATCGGCATATCGGGAGAACAAACAAGGAGCTCGCCAACGAAGGAAGTCTCATCGAAGTGTCGGGGGATAGTCGAATGATGTTAAGTGTATCGGCACATCAGCCAATGTTCACAAGTGGTCACCAATGATTGAAGTCTTGCTGACAAGGTCACGACTAACCGCCACGGTTAAGGCGAGTGGGAACTTAACCACCATCGGGGTATCGTTAGAAGGTAAGAAGACGCTGCCAATAGAAGAAGTCTCTCTGAAGACAAAGTGGAGTTGGGCTGTCAGGGAGAGTTGAGAGATCGGATAGAGAAGTTGCAAGGTGACCAATGGGGTATGTTTGGCCGATAAGAATAGATCGCCAAGACATGAGTCACTCTCTCACCGATCATAAGTTTGATCAGTTGTGTGCTTCCTCTGTGCACTTTGCATCACCCCTTCAACAACCCAAAATCTTAGCCCCAAAATAATAGTCTTTTTCATTAATCAAAGCATGTGTTTGAAGTACTCATGATTGGCTTAAAGAGGCAGATCTAGTTATATCACAAAAAACAACATACTCTAGTCCTGGATTTAGCTTGAATTTTGTAGCATGTTACTACATTTGAAGTAGAAGTGATTGAAGGCTGGATCCAATTGACATTCAATTTAGGAGGCAAGCAACACGTCCATTGTGTTTTTTAGACTTAACAGAGAGTGCATACTAAAAATCATACATCTTCAACAAGAGGAAATGAAAAAAATTGAATTTTTATCTAAAAAAATTGAATTTTTATCTACAAAAATGTAAGCAAGCTACCATGGCTAGCTTCATCAACAAGCTAAGCTTGCACTAAATGTGAAGAATATGGGCTATTCATGTTGGTTAATTTCAAATTCATATGGTTTAAATTAATTTTGTATGAGCTTATTTCTACTCAATACAAAGAATATTGGTTGTACCGTCAAGCGTTGAAATAATTTTTTTTTTTGCATTTGTTTAGTTTAAATATTCCATGGAAAGATTTAATAAAAAAATTGGCTACTGAGACAAGAATAAGGTTGTCCAACTACAACCCTATATTGTTACTGCTGAGAATTGTAGTAGTTTTGGCTTGTTTTGAGCTTGTTTGCATTAGATTTTTAATTAATACTATCTAGCAATAGCACTTGATGTGTCGTCTTAAGGCCAATAGACATTATGAAGAATGAAAATATGTCCATATTGAACATGTTTACTTCAGAGATATTTTTATTTTACTTTAGAACTATTTTATTTTATTTTTAATTTTATAGTGTATAGTTTTTTTAAATATATGTCAATTGTATAGTAGTTTTTATCTACACATTCACATCATGATACTCTCTACCTTGAAATTTGTTGACAATAAATGCATTTACTTGGTTTTGTTGTTTTAAACATGAGCCTTACATATTATTTTTAAATTTGTTGACAATAAATGCATTTACTTGGTTTTGTTGTTTTAAACATGAGCCTTACATATTATTTTTAATGGTTGTTAGCATTCATGGTGGAAATGACTAGTTGTTGAGCAAATATTGCTTAGAAGATGTGTTCATGTTGAGAGTTGGAGGGCATTTTCTTTATTTGATAGGACAGTTGACATGCCATTGTAGCATAAAAGGATTATAACTTTGTACTACAATCTTATTTTATTATTAACAAGTATATATGTTTGTCACAATTAATATGGAACTATATTATATTTACACTTGTAATCAGTATATGTCATGTTAAATTTGGACAAATACTCTGAGTATAAATAAAGTCATATCACAATATTGATAGATGGTTATGTGGAGTTGAATAGTTTACCATATATTTTGGGAAAGCATTTTTTATTTATCATACATTTTAAAACCAAACGTTTATTGCTTCCATTGTGATTCATATTTACACCTTAAGTTCTAACTTATAGTTAAATAATCTATAAACATATATTATATTTTATACATAACTCTCAATCTCATTATTGAAGGGTCCAATCGTTGTCAATTTATATAACTACTATAGGACCATGTACCACTATCGGGCCCTCTCCCTATTATATTTTCTTATATCCTTAAATTTCATTAACACTTCATATCTAAAAACATAAAATTGATGATTCACGAAGGAGCATATACACTATTCTTCAAGATTGTTAGTCCTTGCCATAGGTGGGAGACGAGACTATTGTTTTCAAGTCTCTAAATCTGTATTTGTTCTGTTCGGGAATCATGCTGGAGCAAATATTAAACGCTAAACTATAGTCTGGCTTTGTTTTTTTTGGGGCTGCAGGGACTTTCGTGTGGATAATTTTCTTGGGTTTTTTATTACAGAGCATAGAGAAATTGGGCATCGAAGTTTGCATTCCATTGTGCATGGATTTGGACGTGTCGAGTTTGTGTGCAGAAGGGTTTCTGCAGGACAGGTGTAGGTGCAGAAGGGTTTTTGCAGGACAGGTGTAGGTGCAGCTGTCTGTGTTTAGTTTTCTCGTGGTTGTTCTTATTATTGTAATTGTGCTATAAATAAGCGCCCCAAGACACGCAACTTCAGAGCAAGAGTGCTTTAGAGCAGTTACATCTGCGTGCCAGACTTTCCAAAATATAGGCCACTGGCTCGAAGAGCTCTGCTGTAAGTATCAAATCGACTCACCATTTCTAGTGTTAAGTTTAGTGTTTTGATCAGTTTTTTTCTTTTGTCATATGCTCATTTGTTTTCATGCTGGCTGTAAATTTTGTTCAGCATTTGAATATTTTTTCCTCAAACCTAATTTCACTGTTTCTTGGCTACAATGCTGTCGACTTTTGAGCTGTTCACTTGTGGTGTTCTAATTATTGCGCCTATTTCAGTATTAAAATCGTTTTCAAGCTCTCTGTTCTAACATATTTCGGCTTTCCGTTTCAATTTTTTTGGCGAAATTCTAGCATTTGTTCTTCAGGATTTTCAGATTTTGGGGTAAATATAGTTTCACCTTTATTTTGTCAATATTTGAGTTTTCTAGTTGTTGTGGTAAATATTTTGCAGATTTAAATTGTATATATATTTTCAAACTCTCTGCTATAGATGCTGCTTTGAAATTTTTTTTGGGTTTTGGTTGGCGTACCAAATTTCGTATGTTGCCTCAAGGGTTTTTCTCTTTGGTTTTAAGTAAATTTCAACGTTGCAGAAATTTGTGCCCAGTTTGTCTTACAAAAATTTCTGCCATTTTTCCTTATACTTAGCAAATTTCTGATTTTTTTCAAGAGTTTTGGTTTTCCACGTATCGTGCAATGGTTCTGACCATTTTAAAGGGTTTTTTTTGGCTTTGAGAAGAAATGAGATTTCAGATTCTTATTGCTCAAATTTAATTTCATTATTTCTGGGGCGAAGTGTTGTCATTGATATTTAAGTGTAAGCAAAAGTTTGTGCAGATTTAACACCCAAATCCCTTAAAGCTCTTTGTTCAAATTTAGTGCAAATTCTGTATTTTGCTTTTCTCTTGGCAGGAGAAATTTGTTTAAGATTGAGCCAATAAGTTATCAGTATTTAGTTTTCAGCTTGCCCAGGATAATTTCCAGCAGATTTTAGTAACAAAAACTTTTAAAGCTAGGTTCTTGGAGCTGACTTAAAAATGTTTGCACTTTTGTTAGATTGGTGAATTAATGAAGCTAGCGTAAAGATGCTTGCACTTTATTTTGATTGGTGAATTAATGGAGCTAGCTTAAAAATGTTTGCACTTTCTTTTGATTGGTGAATTAATGGAGCTAGCTTAAAAATGTTTGCTATCCCCTTGGTGCCGAATTTATTTGGGGAGTCATTGAGTAACCTGTGACCAATAGTGTGTAACCTATCCTTACCTACTGCTGAATCACAACCCTAATGCATTTTTTTCAGAAGTTAACTCCAAGCTTGTCCAGAACGTACAGCTGGAATGTTGTCAATATAGTTTTCAGCCTCTCTATAGTGCAAATTTGAGAATCAAAAACTTTTAAAGCTATCTGTTTTTGGATCTTATTTGAAAAACTTTTGAAGCTCATTGTTTTCGACCTTGCTTGAAAATATCTGAGACTTCCAAATTTAGTGAGAGTCCTGTATTTTTCTTCAGGATTCTGTTTATATTAAAGCAGGAGCAACAATGCAAAGTTTATCCAAACAAACAGCCAGCGAAAATGTTGTCTTCTAATTTGTAAGCTTTATGCAGATTTCAATAGTAAATTTTTTAGAGTTTTCTGTTTTCAACCTAGCTTAAAAATGTTTTCGCATTTTTCTCCAGTGCTAATCAGTGTAGATCTTGCATTTTTCTTCATGATTTTGTTTATCTTCAAGTAGAAGCAAAAATTTAAATCTTGTTCAAAATAGAGAGAGCTTCAGTTTAAGCTTTAACCATGTCTATGCTAAATACTGAGCAAAATTTTTTAAAATTTAATTGTTGCATTCTTCTTTCCGTGCTAAATTCAATGCCACATTTGCCTGTTTAGTCAATTATTTTGTTTTGCCTGCTAAATTTTGTTCAGTGATTTTTTTTTTCTTTTACAGGATTTCATAGAATAATTCTTGCGAGTCTTTAAGGGTCTTATCTCATTATTTTTCTGTCGTCTTTACAGTGCACTCCGATGAGAGCATTGTTTTGATGCTTGTTGGAAACAAATGTGACCTTAAAGAGGGCAGAGAGGTTTCAGTAGAGAGGGAACAGCGCTTGCCCGGTCTGAAAACCTATTTTTCATGGAGACATCTGCTTTAGACTGCACAAATGTACAAATTGCCTTTCAAATAGTTGTCAAAGAAATTTACAATGTAATGAGCAGGAAAGTGTGCTGACGAACAAAAGCAAGAGGCAGCTATGTTAACTATGGGAAGACAGTGAAATTACATGACAACGAAAGCCAAAGGCCTTTCTGAAAAGGGTGTGGTTCTGGGTGGACTTGCAGCAAAACTGGACACTTGCAGCATTGCTGCAGGTGAACTTGCAGCCCACTGCAGGTGTACTTCGCAGTTGCTGCAAGTGAACCTGCATGGTTCCCTAGTGACTTGTCTCTCCATCAAACCCCAATGGACTGCAATAGATTAATTTCTATTTTTACTATCTTTAGTAATATTAATACAATGAGATGCTATCATGCAATAAAATTAATAACTGCGTTCTAATGGCCACATTAATGGTATTGGTTCTATTCCATTTTCCACTGGAAAATAGTAGGGTAATTCCAGATTCATAATTTGTTTACAATAAAAAAATCTAGGATATTTTCACTCATCCATGATTTGGTCTGATAGTATACTAACATGCTTATTGGTTTTGGATGGCAGGAGGAAGATAAACTAAGAAATACAGTAGGTTTGATTTGCTTTTTGTGGCCATAAGTCACCATTTAGCTCCATGAATATTTTCTTTCTATGACCGTTACAAACATGTTGTGGGCTAGGAGAGGGCTGAAGTCAAGGAAATAATTGATCCTGATGCAAGGTATGTCAGAGAAGTGTGTCATTACTGTTCTATTTTTTTGTGAAGTGTGTAACATGCAATGTGCTCTATTTCAAGCTCCAACTAGTCATAGAGTTTTTGTTGTCTGGGTAATCTGCTTTGACGCTATTTAGTGACTCACCCAAGTTCTGTTAGTTTAAATTCAAAGAACTATTACATGAAATACTGCTAAACAAATTTAATATGAAATACTGCTAAACAAATTTATTGCCAATAGAGTCCCTAACACTTCTTTTCCTGAAAATTCTTCGAATATTCATACAGTTCTTTTCCTGCAAATACATGAATATATATTCGAAGAATTTTCCTGTTTCTTTTCCTTGTTTCACCATAGGTGATCTCATGGAGTGACATGATTGCAGGATATGTTCAACATACATTTGCTGAAAAGACCTTAGAAACTTTTAAGCACCTCAACCTTTGCCAGCATTATCCCCGCCTCTGCTCAAATTGGAGCTTTGGAAGAGGGTATCGACATTCATCAAAACATGAAAATGGACTTTTTTGTAAGATGATGTTCCAAGTGCCACTTCCAATCACCACAGCCTTCAGAAGAAGTTATGCCTTACAATCAATAATGTAGCAATTAATTCGTATGCTCTACTTAGTGTTTAATTGGTTGTCCAATCACCATAGTCGAATCTGAATGCCTGTGGCTAAGATGTGTAAACAGTAATCTTGAAGGGTGACTACCAGATCATAATAAACACCTTTGATGCCTGAGAAGCCTATTAACAGTATTATCTTCAAACATGCCTACGAGAAGACAAATAAATGGTCCTAGATTTGTAGACAAATCTGCTTTAGGTTTACATTCACAGGATCTAGTCTGAGGAAGTTCGAGGAGTGGATATTAGACCACACAGAACAATTGGGGCAGCTTGATAACAGGTATGGCTATGCAATTCATAAAAATATAATAAGATGAAATTGCCATGCAGTGACAGATAGGAAACTACGAATTTGGAAAGTTCATTGCTCGTTTATTGTAGATTTATGCAAAATTAATAGCTGTCAACTCAATGATACTATTTCAGTCAATTTGAATTGTAGAACAGAATGGTAAGTAATATCAGATGGGGCAGACTGGGTGTGAAGCCACAGGATCCACCATTCTCCACGATCAATCCCGTGTCTATGAAATCCCATGAAAAATTATTCTCAGATTGGAAGAAGATTTACAATTTGTAACTGTGTCTATGGGAAATAAGGCTAAAACCAGAATATACAAATTGAACAAGTAATTAAGTCCAAAAGAACGTCTAGTCAGAAGGTTGCAGAGGAGTTTCATGTTAGTCAAACACAAAACACAGGCAAAAGTGTGCAGAGATATTGAAGCATTGAGGCCTATATTGGCATGCCTCTTATGTGGAAAAGAAATGGATGTAGAAACATCATTGCACTGTGCAATTCACAAATTCCAAAAAAACATGCATTGAAATAATGTAAAATGGATTGGCAGCTCGAATTACTCAGCACTAAACCTGCAATACATTACAACAAGCAAAAAAGTCATGTCAAGATGGCTGAGTATAAATACAAAGAACAAGACATGCAAAAAACTTGTTCCATAACAGGGTACACTTGATAGTGAGATGACAAAGATATTGATTAGACCCCCATAACTCCTCAGTTCAACATTTCCTGGTTTCCTCCTGGCACAGTAATTTCCAGGCCATGTGTGCGCTATAGTTGAGCTTTTGGGTGGTCTTTGGTTTTGGCATGAATCCTCTCAGTATCCTCACAAGATCAGCCAGAAATTTGGCCCTCATAAGTCCTCTTCATCTCTCGCTACAAAAGTCTGAAATTTTGCCCTCATGATTTGGGTTAAGTTTTGATGTTAAAAACTCAGTCCACTATTTTTTAGTGGACAAACAAAACATATGTAGGCCTGCTCTTTGTGTCTCTCAGAAAGAGAGAGAGATAAACTTGACAATTGATATTTCTTGCTTCCAGGGGCAGCATGACTGTTGGGTTTCCATCTCTTCTTTTATTTCAATTTCGAACATAGATTCAAGGTGCTCTTTTGGGAAGTAAAAACCATTTGTTTTGTGGAAAACTTTGCCGTTCCATTATCTGCTCTGTCCCCTGGGACTAGTTGACTGTCTAAATGCAATATGGTCAATCATATACCTGAGCCATCGATTCATGAGATCAATCATGTACTTGCATCATTTGGCTGATATGTAAATTTTGACAATCTAAAAGTTGCATATTTTTAAAATTGAAATAATTTCTGTGGATATGTAAAAAGGACTGGACACGTTTTTCCTTTCTCATGAATTGTGCTTTCTTTGCCACCTTAAAGCCACTCAGGCCCTTCCAGCATTTGGCAGGGGCTGTTGCTGCCTTGCAGCTTTTGTCAAATATATCCAATAATTTAGTTAGGCACAAATAAGAGTTATCTTAAAGATAAAAATAAGAAAACTCATCTAGGTTATATGAAGACAATCGATATTTAAGATTTAAAATGGAAAAAAGCATTCTAGTGTTTGGAGAAGAAATACAAGGTCAAAGGAAATTATAGTGGAAGGCTATAAAGGTCAAAGGAACTGCTCAACAATCTCAACTTCGTACTTGGGACATAGCTTTCCCATGAAAAAAAGCATAAATTGGTTGATTTACTTAGGTTTCTCTGTCATTCCCTATGCCAGCCTATAACAAATCTGGAATCAAAACCACCCATAAATCCAAATACAGTCGACGACATGAGGAATTGACTTAACTGGAAACTTCTTCTCGAAAAACATCCTTATTAAATAAGGTATGCTTCCTACCCTTTCCGTAGCAATCATTCATTTTATTAGTTTTCCATCGAATCCATGGTATGATGAGGACTGTAAAGCAGCAAAAAGAACATTGAAAACAGAGGACTGTAAAGCAGCAAAAAAAACATTGAAAACATCTGAGGAATGTAAAGCAGCAAAAAGAACATTGAAAACATCCGGAAGAGAGAAAACAAATAAAAAAATAAACAATACATGGATTGAAAATATCTCGAAGAGAGAAAACAAATAAAAAAATGTATGAGAAATTGGTGTGGTAAACAAAAAAATAAACAATACATGGATTGAAAATATCTGGAAGAGAGAAAACAAATAAAAAAATGTATGAGAAATTGGTGTGGTAAACCAAAAAAAGAATACATGGGATTTCATTAGTTTTCCATCAAATCCATGGTATGATGAGGAATGTAAAGCAGCAAAAAGAACATTGAAAACATCTGGAAGAGAGAAAACAAATGATGAGGAATGTAAAGCAGCAAAAAAAACATGGTATGATGAGGAATGTAAAGCAGCAAAAAGAACATTGAAAACATCTGGAAGAGAGAAAACAAATGATGAGGAATGTAAAGCAGAAAAAAAACATTGAAAACATCTAAGGAATGTAAAGCAGCAAAAGAACATTGAAAACATCCGGAAGAGAGAAAACAAATAAAAAAATAAACAATACATGGATTGAAAATATCTGGAAGAGAGAAAACAAATAAAAAAATGTATGAGAAATTGGTGTGGTAAACAAAAAAAAGAATACATGGGATTTCATTAGTTTTCCATCAAATCCATGGTATGATGAGGAATGTAAAGCAGCAAAAAGAATATTGAAAACATCTGGAAGAGAGAAAACAAATGATGAGGAATGTAAAGCAGCAAAAAGAACATTGAAAACATCTGGAAGAGAGAAAACAAATAAAAAAAATAAAAAAAATAAGAGAGAAAACAAATAAAAAAATGTATGAGAAATTGGTGTGGTCAAAAAAGAAGGAAGGAAGGAGGAAAGAGTTGATATCTCTTGGAAATACTATTGAAAACATCTGGAAGAGAGAAAACAAATAAAAAAAGAAAGAATACATGGATTGAAAATATCTGGTAGAGAGAACAAATTAAAAAATGTATGAGAAATTGGTGTGGTCAAAAAAAGAAGAATACATGGGATGTAAGGAGGAAAGAGTTGATATCTCTTGGAAATACTAATCCAAGAGGTTTTTGGAGAGAATTGCAGTAGATTAGAAACAATGTTGAGAAATAATGTTGAGAGCATTATCAATGACATGCAATGGTTGCAATATGCTAAGATTCTACGAAAGGGACAAGGATAACCCCCCCCCCCCCCACCAATAATCAACACTAGCACCAAACACTTCTCCACAAAGGATGTTACAGAAGGAATTAAGAAGTTAGCAATGGGCAAAGTTAAGGACAGAGATGGTTTACAAGCAGAACACTTGAAATGAGGCTCGAAAGCCTTAGCACCACACATCAAAAGGATATTTAACAAGGTGACTCAGCATGGTTTCCCAACAAAAGGATATTTAACAAGGTGACTCAGCATGGTTTCCCAACAAATTGGACAACACATGTTGTCATTCCTCTTCACAAGAGCGAGGATGTCAACAACCCATCAAACTATCGTACTATAATGATCAATCCTCTTTTTGGAAAACTTTTTGGAAGGATGGTGGAATAGAGAATTAGCACTTGGGCAGAAAAGGAGGGCAAGAGGGTGAAAGGGCAAGAGGGTTTTAGATCTAAGCACTCCACGATTGATCACGGTGTCACTCTTAGACATATGATTGAAAAAATTTGGGACAAACAAGGTGGTGGTGTTTTTTGCTATTTTGTTGACTTCAAAAAGGCATTCGACATGGTACCTAGAAGCAAACTCTGGAGCAGAATGGAAGAGTTGGGAATATCAGAAGAGTATAGGGCAGCAGTCCATAGACGTTACGATCAGGTCCGAGCCAAGATCAGAACAAAAGACAGTCTCTCAGAATGTTTTGGGAGTGACATAAGAGTCAAATAGGGTTGTCTGTTATCCCCAACTTTGTTTGGGCTATACATAGACAAGTTAGAAGAGCGGTTAAACAAGATGGGAGGGAGGGGGCGTCCATTTAGCCAATTATGTGGTGAAGCTACTGTTATACGCTGATGACCTTACATTAATGGCAAAAACGACACATAGTTTGTAAAAACACCTAAGACCTCTAGAGTTATTTTGTTAGGAGGTGGGAATGCAAGTGAACATAACCAAAACCAACATCATGATCTTCACTTTGAGAAGAACTAAGAAACAAATAAACTTTGAGTTTGAAGGTAGTTCCTTCGAGGTGGTAGACGAATACAAGTATCTAGGTCTTGATTTTTGCAATAATCTCAGTTGGGAGGCATGCAGAACCGAAAGAATACAAGGAGGATGGGAAGCACTATACATGCTCCAAAACAGATGTAGATCAACAGAGTTATGGGACTGGAAAACAAATAAAAGCCTTTTTGGATAGCTATTCATATCGATGGTGTTATATGGGTGTGAAGTTTGGGGCGATAGCATGTAGGGAGCAAAAAGGAGACAAACAGAAATATTATAGAGGCACCTAATCACACAAAATTTTAAAATCAAAAGCATGGTTCCATATGAGATTCTCTTAGTAGAAGCAAGGGTTTTCTGATTGAGGTGATGGCGATAACTTGTTTATTAGGTTATCTGAAGAGAGTTGAGAACATGGAGGAACACCGCTGGCCCAAGATTGTAGTAGAGGAAAAGTTAAATAGAAGGAAAAATACATGGATGAAGCAAAATGTAAAGTGGGTGAACAAGTGGGGCATTAGCATACACGAATGTTGAAACACAAACGTAGAAATTAAAAAAGTTTGTAAGAGAGAAAGCTAAGGCTGCCATGTGGGCTAGACAACTCGAGCAAAAAAGAGAGCACTATGTCATACATTTTAACCCCACACGTGACCATGAGCAAAAGTACTATATAGGTGTGGATATCAAAGGGAAAGCTAAAATGTTAATGGCCCAACTTAAAACTAGCTCACACCATCTAGGTGTTTAACGGGAAGGTGGGTGACACCCAAAGAAGAGTGGGCGAATAGAATTTGTCGTCTATGTCCATCGGGTTTAATGGAAATGGAATGACCTTACATCATGGAGTGTAAAGCGTATGAGGATATTCGGATCAGATACACAAATGTACTAAATGTGGGGTCATTAATGACCTTGTTAGAAAAGGAGAGGGTTGTTAGAGCGGCAGATTACTTGTGTAGGATACATAATAGAAGAAAAGGGATCGACAGTGAAATGGAGAGCAGCCAGGAGTAACTGGGTGGTTACCTGTTGTTTCTTGGTTTCTTTGTTTGATGCAGCCTGTTTTGCCTTTGGGTCCTGTAGATTGTGGTCTCGTGGAGTCATTAAAAACTTTCATCCATTGTCCCTGAGTTTTTACCCCATGACCTTGTTATAATTAAATAACCTGGCGAATCAACTTGTTAATTCACATATCAAATATTTCAACTTTTAATCACTATTATAAACATACCGACTGTTGAAATTTATTCCCTAACTGTTAAGCATTCATGGAATTGTCTCGTTCAATTTAGGATAGTCTGACAATTATGAGATTGCAATACATTATAATTTAAGTATTGGTTCGTTAGAGTTCAAACAAGTTAGGTCTTCAGCATCCAAGGACGCTAATGTGGGATTTTGTCTTATGTTTCATCTTCTCCTTTTGGTAGTTCGTCTTCTTGTTCCCACACTCTATAATTCTATCTTCGAGTGCTTGAAAGACTGCATTAGATAGGGTCATTAATTCGAAGGAAGTAGGGTTAACGAGATTCCTAGGTTGTATGGTGTTTGTTAAGAGTTCACGAAATAACAACTTAATAAAACATGATTTCTTATAAAACAATCATTAACCAGAATTGATTCTCACCTATCATGTTGAATGCTGACAAGATGAGAAAAAGAAAAGGTATTCCCGTTTGCTTTGAAAAGATGTGGACTAGACATTCGCGACTGGGGGAGTTAATTTCGAAATGGTGGGACATTAAGGTTGATGAAACAACCATGTTCAAGGTAGCAAATAAACTCAACAATGTCAAGCTAAACATAAGAAACTATTTTGACCTCTTAAACTGAACACTATTTTTCTGACAAAAACATGAGCTCTTTATGTGCTCCCCCTATTTGGACATCTTAATTTCCACCATTTTTAGAAAAAAATAGTAGTTTAGAAACTAGATTGCGAGCACTATGAATCTTGTTCTTGTCACATCTTCTAATTTTGAGCATGGCTATCTTCAATTTCTCATCTAAGATCAGTTTTTATTGATTTAAAAAAAATGGCCACTTTTGACCCCTTTTGGTCCCCCATTTCCATACACATACCTTGAAGTAGAGTATATGACTATTACACATGCCTCTAAGGAGGTAGCATGGTTATATAGAATTTGTGCAAGTATTGGTTTTGATTGCAGGGTAGTTAGAATTGGTAGAAAATGGTAAGGTCTTGTTGTAGAAGGTTGACACTCAGGGTAATGTTGCAACTCAGGATAATGTTGCAGATTCCCTCACAAAGCTAGTTAACACAAATAAGTTCTCTTGGTGCAAAAAGGCAATGGGGCTTAGATTCTATACTCGATATATTTTATTGTCCTTTTGGATGTCATTGCAATGTGTAATATTAAGTGGAAGAATGTTGGGACATTGTGATATTTAGAGAAGGATACATCTTACATGACAATTTTGTGGTGGATAACATAAATCCTACCCTAGCCCCCGTTAACAACCCAAAATTTTAGCCCCAACATAATAGTCTTTTTTCATTAATAGAAGCATGTGTTGGAAGAACTCATGATTGGTTTGAAAAAGTAGATTTAGTTATATCACAAAAAATGATTTGGTTTCAATTTCTTTTTTGATTTTGATTTTGATTTTTTTATTTTTCCCAATTTCTTTTTTAGTTTTTATTTTTTTTTTCCATTTTTAAAATTTTTTTTCCAAGTTATTTTTTGGTTTTTATTTTTTATTTTTTGCAATTTCTTTTTGGGTTGGATAGTTTTTGTATTTTCTTATTTTCAATTTTTTTTTTTGGTTTTTATTTTTTTTATTTTTTCCAATTTATTTTTTAGTTTTTATTTTTTATTTTTTCCAATTTTTTTTGTTTTTTCCAATTTCTTTTTAAAATAAACTATGGAAAAGAGATATCCTCTGAGTACTTTAGATATATTTTTTTAAATATAAATATACTAGTTAATACTATCTGACAATTACACTTGATGGATAGTCTTAACACCAATAGGTATTATAAAGAATGAAAATATGTCCATATGGAACATGTTTACTTTAAAGTTATTTTTATTTTACTTCAGAACTATTTTATTTTATTTTTAATTTATAATGTGTATAATTTTTTTAAATATAGGGGAAAGGACCCAATAGGTGGGATAGTTCCAATTGCTGAGACAATAAATGTGCATTTAAGGCCCAATATTTTTTAAGTTAAGGCCTAATACTTTTAAAGTTTAGTACTAGTAGTTGTGAGTTTAAGGTTGCTAGTGTTTTTATAAGTACTAATAATTGAATGAAATGTGCCCTTTAGATTTAAAAAGCAACCAATCATGTGATGCCAAATCAGCGCACCATCAAAGGGGGTCTTAATTCACACCTATTGGTCCACACTTTTTTTTTGGGCACTATTTGACACCTCAACAAAAAGCATGCTGATGTGGCATCATATTTGATGATGTGGCCCTGAAACCTTAGTTATAAGCAGGGGCATTGCCAAGTAAGCTACTGTAAAATTTTTTAAGTGATTCGAAATTGCCACGTATGATTTTGAGAGGCTTGAAGTTAGGGTGCACAACTACTGGGTCCTCTCCCCTATGTCAGTTGTATATTAGTTTTTATCTACACAGTCACATCAGTCACATTATGATACTCTGTACCTTGCTGCCATTATAAAATACCTCTGGATATAATTAATAAATAAAACAAAACCAATGTTTCATATAATTGCTATAACATCTGATTGATTAAAGAAAAGGGCAAATAATAGAAGTTCTTAATGTTCTTTTCATCTAAAGCTTTATATACCTGGCTGCTCCCAAATCAACAAGCATCCCAACCAATGAACAACGAAAGGCACATAAAGCGTTGAATTCCGATGAAAAACAGCTTTTAATAAAAATGATTCATGTGTCATTAAATTAAATTAATTAACAAAGAAAAGATTTGCTTTGCAAATGGCGCCAAAAGCCCACTGCCGCTCTAATCCAACACGAGACCATCAGCTTCTCATTCGTCAACCGGACTGACCATGGTATTGGTCATCATTTTAAAAGTATCTTTTGCTATATTTAGTCGGTAGGCCTAGAAAACAATAAAAACAATCCCAACGTGAAAAAGTCCCGCCGCAAAAGTAAAAGTAGATTTTGTTAACTAATTACCCGCGGTGAATGAATGAATGAATGAGTTTTAATAACGTCCACGAGACCAAACAGTCTATGGGACCAAGCGACAAGGGCATTAGGATTTCTTCAGGTTCCTTTCGATGTCATCCCGCCTCCTATGGAATGCACTGCACGGCCTTACATGATCACAAATTTGTGCCAGGCGAGTTATTTTACTTTAGAACCATTTTATTTTATTTTTAATTTTATAGTGTATAATTTTTTAAAAATATATGTCGATTGTATATTAGTTTTTATCTAATGTGATACTCTATACCTTCCTGCTATTATATAATGCTTCTCAATATAATTAATAAATAAAGAAATAAAAAACCCAATGTTTCTTATATTTAGGATAACATCTGATAAATTTAAAACGAGCTTAGAAAATTTTCGGACGGAGTGAGACAATTCCGAATTTCCGAGCACTATAATGTTCACATATATAAACCTATCGGCTAAAAAGGCAAATAATAAAAGTTCTTAATGTTCCTTTCATCTAAACCTAGCTGCTCCCAAATCAACAAGCATCCCAAACAATGAACGATGAAAGGCACATAAAGCGTTCAATTACAATAAAAAATAGCTTTAATAAAAATGATTCATGTGTCATTAAATCAAATTAAAAAAACAAAGAAAAGATTTGCGTTGCATTTGGCGTCAAAAGCCCGACACGGCCACACGGGATTTGTCTTGTGAATTTCAATTAATTAATAAATACGGTCAAATATGCGCTTTAGAGTTGAGTGTATAAACGTGAGACTGTCTACAGTTGAGTGTATGAAACCAGTGGAAATGCTTTAACACAGAATTTAAACACAATTACACATGACATAAACACAATATGGTAATATTGATGCTGCTGTAAAAATCTTGTGTCTGAAAATTTACAGCTGAATTACATAACAATTCTTGTATTGAATTATTTAATGTTTAAACTAGCAACACCCCAAAATTGTATAAATGCCTGGAAAAAATATTAGAGACTTTTGTAACAACACTAAACCAGCAATAATTGCCCCTGAGCCTTCCTTCGGATTTTCTTTCTCAACTCATCCAGCGGTAAATTGCCCCACTTGAGCATAGATTGATCAAAACCAGCAATTGCTTTTTCACTAGTTCCCTCGGCCTTTTCTTTCGTGGAAAAATAGCCAAGATGCCATTTCTCCGAAACAACCCGTTCCTTCGAACTCACCCTGAAAAAACACAACATGGTACATGTTATTTAAATGAGAAAAAAAAAACAAAGATAGTCGACTTTGCTTGTCAGAGAATCCTTTTAGGACAGTTATTTATTCAATGGTGCCCTTCAAATACTAGGAAGGAAGGAAGGCTTTTAATAACGTCCACGAGGCCAGACAGTCTATGGGACCACAGAAACCAAAACAGGCTGCAAAGAGAGCCAAAATTCACAGGTAGGCCACAATCCTCAAAAGGCAGAT
The DNA here is from genome assembly GCA_027924645.1 of Cunninghamia lanceolata. Lineage (NCBI taxonomy): Eukaryota > Viridiplantae > Streptophyta > Pinopsida > Cupressales > Cupressaceae > Cunninghamia > Cunninghamia lanceolata. The sequence goes on along the minus strand of BSBN01000619.1, from coordinate 2,173,173 downwards.
CACTCACACAGCCCCTAACTGAACTCTTTTGCTTTTTGGATCTTATATCTTCTGCTATGTATCTTGATCAAATAAAAATCATATAAAAATCATAAAGATAGTCTTTTTAAAAATTTGATTGTATTTTACAACAAAAATGCCTAAATATAACTATACAACTGTCAAATTTAGGCCCTGACCGTATATAGCTTTCCCATTTCTGGTTGTGTCTATTAAAGGAAGCGCCCTTTCGTTTTGTGACGGTAAATCGATCCATTAACAGTGCAACCTCGCACAGCATATGCAAATTCTGAGTACCTGGTTGCTGGTCTAGTTCCATGGAGGCCAATATAGCTGCAGCATTGCACAGAATATCCATTAGTTACAAGAGCTTCAATATTGCAGAGAAAAGAGCTATACTCTCATCTAATTAAAACAATTGAATTCTATGATGAATGAGCATACAAATTAAAATAATAACAGAAAGGAAACCTCTTGCACAAACTAGAGCTTCCAGTGTCTGGAGTTTGCCCAGCAAGAGCATAGACAGGGGCAGACAATCGGAATGACTAGATGGCACCAAGCCCAGTTCATAAATCTGCGCTTGGTATTCTATGGAATAAAATATCATGCTCTACTGCTACCTTCCCCTTCATTTATGCTCTGTTGCTGCCTACGTCCACCTTTCACTTCATTTTATTGAATAAAATATTCCTGCTCTGTTGCTGTCTAAGTCCACCTTCACCTTCATTTTATTGAATAAAATATTCATTCTCTACTGCTGCCTTTGTCCACCTTCCCCTTCATTTTATTGAATAAAATATTCACGCTCTGTTGCTGTCTACGTCCACCTTCATCTTCATTTTATTGAATAAAATATTCATTCTCTACTGCTGCCTTGGTTCACCTTCCTCTTCATTTTATTGAATAAAATACACTCTGTTGCTGTCTATGTCCACCTTCACCTTCATTTTATTGAATAAAATATTCATTCTCTACTGCTGCCTTGGTCCACCTTCCTCTTCGTTTTATTGAATAAAAATACACTCTGTTGCTGTGTATGTCCACCTTCACCTTCATTTTATTGAATACAATATTCATTCTCTACTGCTGCCTAAGTCCGCCTTCACCTTCATTTTATTCAATAAAATACATTCTGTTGCTGTCTATGTCCACCTTCACCTTCATTTTATTGAATACAATATTGATGCTCTACTGCTGCCTAAGTCCGCCTTCACCTTCATTTTATTCAATAAAATATTCATGCTCTATTGTTGCCTAAGTCCACCTTCACCTTCATTTTATTCAATAAAATATTCATGCTCTATTGTTGCCTAAGTCCACCTTCACCTTCATTTTATTCAATAAAATATTCATGCTCTATTGTTGCCTAAGTCCACCTTCACCTTCATTTTATTCAATAAAATATTCATGCTCTGCTGTTGCCCAAGTCCACCTTCACCTTCATTTTATTCAATAAAATATTCATCCTCTACTGCTGCCTTCCTCCACCTTCCCCTTCATTTTATCGAATAAAATATTCATTGAGATCCACTTTTTAACGGTGACTCTCCTCCAAGATTGAGTTTTTATACGGAATAAAAACATTGCTGCATTAAGAACATGTATGCTATTGTACATGTGGCACGAGCTTTCTCCATGGATAATGCAGAGTGGACCCTTCAAACTCTACGCTAATCCTAAAATGGCCGCTGATCTTTCAATGGTTTTGCAAGGGGATGGTCACGAATGTTGTTCCTTAATACATTCCTCAATTCTACCAGTAGTATTGAATTTTTAAGATCTATAATAGATTAAATTGTACAAAGATAATTATAAAATGTTTTGAATAATATAAGGTTAGAATAAGAGGTGAAACTCATTAGCCAATAAAAATGTTAATAGTTAATTTTTAAATATTTTAATTAAAAAATTTGGATGTTTACTTTACAAAAAAAATATAATTATAAGATAACAAAAATTATAGCATATAATTGGTTAATAAGTATAACCACTAATAATTAGTTAAGCAATTTTAGTTTACAATAGTATGTGTCTAAAGGCACGTACTAATACTAGCACTTGCAGCTTCAAGAGGTGCAAGGGATATGTCGATAGGAAATTTAAGGGAACATTAAGAAGATTAAGAGGAATAAGAGGAATCGGTGTGATGAATACTTAGAATACCTAATCTAACAAAAACTTTGAATATTTACCTTTCTCACCTAAAATATGAAGAAAGTAAGTGAAATATACATTTAGAGTGGAACTAGGGTCATATTTGTTGTAATAAAAAATGCCTAAAATGGCTTAAATAACTCTTGTATATCACAAGTTTCCTAATCCCATCACCCCACATTGGTGCAGGGGCACCTACATGCTTTAATTAATTCATGTTATTTTGATGTTTGGGTCGAATAAGGTCCAAGTGACCAATTGTAAGGCCTAGTGCCATGTGTGCGTCCAAGTAAGGTAAACTTAGGTTCATTTTGTAAAATCCAAGGGACATAAGGTCAAATGTAATTGCATAATGCTAAAAATAGCAATAATGCTAAAAAATAGGCAGGAGTACTTCCCAGCCGCTTGGAGTCAGTTGGTATTACTTTGGGTAAATCTTTAAAACCCAGCAAAATGAATCAAATGCAGAGATGGATTAGGGATTGGTATTGTACTCAGTCATATGATATTGTAATCAAGCTTTTGCTAAGGAGAATCAAATTATTTTTTGTGTCGTCAATCTGCTTTTCATTATCTATAAATACATTTTCTTTCTTTTCTGGTTTCCATTGTTGCAATATGTCGATTTGAAGCATTGCACTGACAAGATTCCTATCGAAATCAGTGGAATGGCTTCCTTGTATCATATCTGTTTGTTTTATGTTTTTGTTCATGTCTCGACGGCACACAGGATCAGATTCGAGTGTGCACAATAAGGGACCTAGCATCTTCATGTGCTAGGGTTCGTGGAAAGCAGGAGTAACTGTGCAACGGTGTATGGGAGAAGCGGCGGCGGAAACCCTAGAGTTCGTCGATTGCTAAAATCTAGCCGACGGATGTGTTTGACATCGGCGTGATCAGGAAACAGCGACCCCATGGGAAAAACGGCCAACAGCCCAAGTCTCGCCTATGGAAGAGGGGACACACTGAATGCATACTGCGAATGTGTGTGGGGTTGTATGTGGTGAAACATACAAGCTGCGACCAGGCGTAACGGTGAATCAGGCCATGGTAGCCGACGGTAGCAAGACATGGTGTACACGTACCACGGTTTGGTAGTTTATTGTTAGGGTTTGCCGTTTCCGCTGGGCGCTCTGCATCACACATCATCCTTAAATCTTTAAATAAAAAACCCAACCATCCTAAGTTTGTCCTTAGAAGCCTTGAGCCACTCCTAAGTTCTAAGACAATTATCCAAAATAATATGTTTCCCTAAGCCATCCTTGAGATCCAAGATCCCATTATCAAATGACCCTCATCCAACATCAATACTTAAGAATCCAAATCCAAATCAAGCCAATCCTTCTAATCCCAATCCAAAACACCATCAAATCATCTTAACCTAAATCCAAATTGTCCCATCCTTAGAAGGTCCCAATTCAAAACTCCCATCGTCCTAAAGCATCCTTAGACCTTTAAGATCAAATTCCAAATATACTAAGTTCATCTTTGGAACCTTAGGCCATTCCTAGGTCTTAAACCAACTATCCAAAACCATCCAACAAAATCCGAAGTTGGGCCATCCAATAATCCAAATCCTTAGCCAATCCGTGGGATTCAATATCCCACAATCCAATCATCTAAATCCAAAATCATCCATTGAAGGCCAAAACCTTAATCTATCCTTGGGACCCAAACTCCCACTATCCATACATTCCAAATCCAAAATCTATCCCTAAGACCTCATTATCCAACAAATCCACATCTTGAGGTCTAAGATCACATTATCCATTAAATTGATCATCAACTCCTTAAACCACTCACAAAATCCAAAACTCAATCAAACTAATCATCACCCATCACAGAATCGAACCACTTGACCAACGCTTGACACAAAAACAAAAGATTCAAGCCACTCGAAACAAAAAATGAAACAAATGTAATGTGTGTAAAAGCACACTACATTAGGACTTAGTGGAATTTCCAATGGTTTTCAGGTGACTTTCTAGGATGGAGACCCATATTAAAATATCTCAGATTGAAATAAATGATGGGCAAAATAGGACAAGACAACAAAAGGGGGCATAAAATGGGAATATTTTGGCAATTTTGAGACCGAAAAGTCTAGGCACCAATACAGCCAACATAGCAAAATTGGTAAGCATGATTTATTCTATTGTCTTGCATTGATATTGTAAGCTCTGAGTTGTTGATCTTGCATGTTAGCTCATTCTCTCTCATAGAGGGAACAACTTTCGGCATAATTATTTAATAACACAAATCATAGAAGGCTCAAACCTCACGACAATCCCCATGCTTGAATTAATTCACTCATTTATTTGCAGCCTTTCACCATAATTTCTTAAGGGCTTGTATTTCTTCTCCAAACACAAGTGTTTTTAATATTAAATTTTAAATATTGACGGTCTTCTTAGATAATTTTTTTTATTAGTACCTACTTTTAGGTAGATATTATTGTGTTCAAACTTCGTTAAATTTCAATTAATCTTTGTAAAACAAACTAATCACAAACTAATCACTAGGCTTTATTTTTTCTTATGAAGGTTTATATTAATTTTTGCTAATGTAAACATACTAATTTCTTATACCTTTCATGCTTCTCGGAGAAATGGTACCTACTCTTTCAACACTTTGTTATCCTCTTTTAGAGATTGGTTTGATGTTATGATACCATAGCTTGGAATTGTTTTCTTGCTTCCTAGCTTCCATACATTCCATCCTGCCCTTTCCATCCCGCTCTTAACATTTAATAAATCTTGAACATATAAGTGTGCTGACTAGATAAGAGGGGTTGATGTGGGGCTATAAAACTTACCAAAGAGGTTTGAGATTACACTCCAAAACAACAGTGATTGGTCACAATCACATTGTTTTTATTCAACAAAATACCTTACATATAAATAGGCTTATAAAACCTTCCTTTCTTATACAAAACTACCCAAACTTTCTTATAGAAAAATAACTCCCAAAACTAACATTATTAAATATTAAACCTACTAACTATAGATGTAATATTTCCTAAAACCACTCATTTATTCTCTCACCATCTCACACACAAATATTAAACTATGACACACTCTAATTCCTAACAGTAAACTTCTTCTCCAAACTTTATAACATAATTTTATTTTCTTAATTTTTTTTTTTGTGGTTTTCTTCTTTTGAGCCTATTTTCTTATTGTCTGCTTTAGCCTTCTCACACACAAATATTAAACTATGACACACTCTAATTTCCTAATAGTGAATTTCTTCTCCAAACTTTATAACATAATTTTATTTTCTTAAATTTTTTTTTGGTTTTCTTCTTTTGAGCCTATTTTCTTATTGCCTTCTTTAGCCTTCTCACACACAAATATTAAACTATGACACACTCTAATTTCCTAACAGTAAACTTCTTCTCCAAACTTTGACATAATTGTATTTTCTTAAAAAAAATTTGGTTTTCTTCTTTTGAGCCTATTTTCTTATTGCCTGCTTTAACCTTCTCACACACAAATATTAAACTATGACACACTCTAATTCCTAACAGTAATCTTCTTCTCCAAACTTTATAACATAATTTTATTGTCTTAAATTTTGTTTGTGGTTTTCTTCTTTTGAGCCTATTTTCTTATTGCCTGCTTTAGCCTTCGTTTTATTATCCAGTTGCTTTGCATTGACTAACATCCACTTCCCACTCTTATTTTTGCTTGCTCTAAGCTGTTTTTGGTGAGTGCAAGAGTTTTGAAAACTCTCATGTCTGTTTATACCAATCAACTACTCTGCCATCAAAACTACCCATAAATCCAAATAAAGTCGGCCACATGAGGAATTGACTAACCTGAAAACTTCTCCGCTTCTCGAAAAACATCCATAGCAATCATTCATTTCATTTCCTCCTTTTTCTGACATTAAGTTTTTATTTAGTTTCCATGTTTTTCTGGCAGAGTAGTTTTGGGAATGACGGATAAACCTAAACAAATCAACCAATTTACGCCTTTTTGTTTTTTAAGGCCAAGGTTTTGAATTTTTGTCAATTATGAGGAAACGTGTACAAAGTTGAGATTATTCAGCAGTCAAATCAATCATTTATTCAGTGAGTTTTGTCTGACCGTGAATTGTAGTATTAGACCGATATACCTACTTCCAAATCCGTTGGACTGTAAAACAATGCTTTCGAGTTGACTTTCTTATTCACTTTTTTCTAATAAAAAACTTTATAAAATTATGAAAAATAAACCATTAGTCACGTTTAGTGGATAAAACAATACTTTGACCCCTAACCTTAACTTTATTAAATCATTTTAACATTTGCTTCAAACACCGTTTAGAGCTTCCATTCTTCAACCGCACGAAAAATCATTTTAACATTTGCTTTGAACACGGTTTAGAGCTTCCATTCTTCAACCGCACGAAAATAAAAGTATTTATTCACTACGAAGGGAGTTTTAAATTATTTAATAACACAAATCATAGAAGGCTTGAAGCTCACGATAATCCCCATCCTTGAATTTAATTCACTCATTTATTCATAGCTTTCACCATAATTTCCTTTGAGCTTGTAATTCTTCTCCAAACACTATAATGCTTTTGCCCATATTAGATATTAAATATCGATTGTCTTCATATAGTTCTTCTTGTGACTAATTAAACTAATATATTTATATTTAAAAAATATATATGTATAGCATTGAGAGATATCTTCTAAAAAGTAAATAGAAACGTCTAATAATTTCTAAAAAGAAAACTCTTGTTTGAATGTTTGATATATATATATATATTCTAAAAAGTAAAATAGAAACGTCTAATAATTTCTAAAAAGAAAACTCTTGTTTGAATGCTTGATATATATATATATATATATATATATATATATATATATATATATATATATATATATATATATATATATATATATAAAGGTGTCTTTTTTATTTGAGTGAAAATAATTATAAAATAAAATTAAAAAAAATTATAGAAAAAATGTTTTTTTCTAAAACTTCCAACTGAATACCTTTTTATCTTAGTGAGAAGCATTAGTACATAAAAATGATTTTTTATCCAATTGAAGAAAAGGCCTATTTTAAAAAACATACCATTTATATGAAATTGTTTTTATTTTTATTTTTTAAAATTATTTATTTATTTATTTAGAGGGAAACTGAGTGCTCTTATCTCCATGATTGTAGAATGCCTCTAGGCATAATAATAATTGGATATATTTAACAATCTTGAGGAATAGTGTATATGCTCCTTAGCCACATCACATAATGTATATAGTGAATAAAAGTTTATCATCAATTTTGTGTTTTTAATATAAAGTGTTAATAAAATTTAAGGATTTAAAAAAATATAGTAGGGTAGTGCAGGGTCTTATAGTTGTCATAGAAACTGACAACATTAGACCCTTTACTAGCATTTATAAATTATTTATCTATAAATTGAAACTTAAGGTGCAATTATGAATCATAACTAAAACAATCAATATTTGGTTTTAAAATGTATAATAAATAAATAAGCTTTCTCAAAAAATATGTGGTAAATTGTTCAATTTCACATAACCATCTATCAATATTATGATATTATGATATGGCTCTATTTGTACTCATAATATTTGTCCAAATTTGACATGACATATATTGATTATAAGTGTAAATACAATATAGTTCCATATTAATTGTGGCAAACACATATGCAATTGTTAATAATAAAATAAGATTCTAGTACAACATTATAATCCTTTTATACTTGTATGGCATGCCAACTATCCTATCAAATAAACAAAATGTGTTCCAACTCTCAACATGAATGCAACATCTTCTAAGAAATATTTGCTCAACAATTGGTCATTTCCACCATCAATGCCTGCAACCATTTTTTTTGTAAGGCTCAGCAGTCAAGCAACAAAATCATGTAGAAAATATTTAAAATAACACAACCAAATTGTAGAAATTGAAAATTGACCATACCTCCATCATTTTCGACATCATCCTAGTGCTATCCTAACATTGCTTCCATCCTAACATGTCCCCTTTACCACATCCCCTTCTCAATTAATTAAATAAATCATATTTATTTGATTAATTATCACCTAGATTAAGTAAATAAATTATATTTATTTAATTAATTAAATCCTTTTATCCATCACCTAAATTAATTAAATAAATTACATTTATTTAATTAACCAGTATATTTATATTTAAAATAATATATCTAATATCTTCTTGCCTATTTTTAATCCATTGAAATGGATCTTTCCATTTTAAATCCTACGTTGTTCTTTTTGTATTTTCCATAGTTTTTTGTGATTTTCTCCACTTCTTTTCTTCAACTGTTTCCAATTTCTTTTTTGGTTTTTATTTTTTATTTTTTCCAATTTCTTTTTTTTTGTTTTTATTTTTTATTTTTTTTAAAAGAGGGATAAAAATTTATTATAAAAGAAACTACTAGTACATAATAAAGAAATCAAAAGACCACAGAAATAATAGAAAGCATAAACAGAACCATCGAACCACCACCCAACCAAACCAAAACATGAACATCCCACCACCCCAAGGCCCCAAAGAGGGACCACAACTAACCATCCATGTCTTTAGAGATCAACCTTTCCAAATTTTGAATACAATCTTGGGACAGAAGATCCCACTCCCTAACATTCCAATCCACCACCTGATCAGAGGCCCACTTAGCCAAACAATTAGCTACTCTATTCCACTCCCGAGGGACACAGACAAAAGAGACAAAATCCATCGAGTGACTCAAACAAAGAATTTGTCTAACCACCGACATTAGCTGCCACTACATGCCTTCCACAACTTGCTCATTTAGCATATTAATAACAATCTGAGAGTTAGATTCACAAATAACCCTTCTCTAACCTAAAGCACATCCTCTCTCCATAACACAAAGAATAGCTAGGGCCTCAATCAAATTGTTCAAATGATGCCCCTTATCAATAGAAAAGAAAAACAGGACAGTTCCCACACCATCCCTCCCTAATCCCCCAATCCAGCATGACTAGGGTTCCCTCTTTAGGAGCCATCTGTATTAATCTTAAAAACACCTGGAGGTGGAGGATTCCACCTTCCTTCTATTTGAATCTTACCCTTGGAGTGGCCCCTTTTCCTCAGCCAGGGAGGCCATAGGCTTCCTTCCACTAACTTCAAATTTTGGGCCACCTGTAACTCCCCACCATCCAACCTAGTAGAAAAATCACACTTCACTACTAAAGTCTCTTGGAGCATGCTAAGAACCCTTTGCCATAGTTGCTAAACCACCAACTGCCTCCCTTGAAAAATTCTCTGATTTCTTTCCAGCCAGATTTGCCACACAATAAAAGGACCAATATTCCAAGCTACTTGAAGATAAGAGGCCTTAGCCGGGGGTCTTCCCAAGCTTCTCCAAAAATCCACCAGAGAAGAGGCATGTACTTTTTTTCATAGCTTTTGTGATTTTCTCCACCTTTTTTTCCTTCTACCATTTCCAATTTCTTTTTTGGTTCCATAGTTTTTGTGGATTTCTCCACCTTTTTTTCCTTCGACCATTTCCAATTTCTTTTTTGCTTTTTATTTTTTTATTTTTTCTAATTTCTTTTTGGTTTTTATTTTTTATTTTTTTTGCTATATATTTACACAAAAAATGAGTTCTCTCATCTCCACCCTGATGTGACTGTAGAATGCCTCTAGCGTAATTAATTCATTATCCCCTATAGCCATGAGTAATTAAATAAAATAGAGACTCAACCAAATAGCCATGAGTAATTTTATTTATTTAATTAATTTCATCCTCACACATCCTCCCTCTCCAATAACCAATTAAATAATTCTATTATTTAATTAATTATCTTTTCACTTGTCTCCATCTTTATCCATTTCCCTCAAATAAATAAATTAAAATTCCAACTTGTCACATGACTAACTAATTTTATTCATTCACCTTTTTAGAAATCCCTAGAAACTTCCACCCTTATCCCTATTCCTCCTCTTAATCTCATCCATTCATTGCACCTTTTAATCTCAGCCCTCTATCCCTCATATCATGAATCTATAAAATAGAGACTCAACCAAGCCATCTCAATCACATCTTTTGCTATCAAGCTTATGCTGCTATTTTGCTTTCATATTGCCTCCATTATACTAAGATTATGTTGGTTTTGTGAGCATTCCACATAGTATCCTATCAAGAGCATAGCTAAGTAGTACTTGGGTGCATGCTACCTTTGCTCTATTTGAAGGTGAAAGATAATTTGAGGTCAAAGTAATTGGTTATTTGTATTTATCTTTATGTTGTTTACCACATATTATTTCCTTGTCTCCACAAATAAATGCATTAATTGTGAGCATTTTTTTTTTATGAATAAGTGTCAGTGACTTTGAAACATTCAAATAAATTTATTGATTCACCAATCTTACATGCTTTAATCCCAACTTCATCATATTGGCCAATGAAATGATGGAGCACAATGCAATATCATCCAATCAAATGTAAGTGCATAGATCAACAATAATAATTTTAATGGTTGGCATGCCTATAAATTCATCATGTTCTCTATTTTCTTTTTTCTAGAACCTTGTGTACAATTTTTCTACAACCTTGTATAGTTTTTCCAGTTTGCTATCCATCACAACATTATCAACTGTAAGCTTAGATTTTATTTGTCTTTCACTTCCTCTAGCTTACATTTCCTTATTTTCATAATTATAGTTGCTTGAAAAGGCCACTTCCCATTAATGTATTATTTGTTATGTAAAGGAGAATTGTTGCTTAGTTTTGTAATAGGCATTTTCATCAAATGAGATAAAGAGTTCAACACAAGTCCACATGAACACATAGCATGTCATTTTGTTGGACAAATAGGGGTCCACCTATTAACTTCTAATATACATAATTTCTTAACCAACAAAAAAATTCTTCAACAAACATTTTGTAACTATGAATCCAACTTCCATTAATAATGGTGGAATAAAATATGAGCGACCTAAATTCCACTCATAAGTGCTCTACAATCTAGTAGAGTGGCTAATCTTTTGTTCCACCATTAATATAAATTGTCAAACTAAAGTTATAAACTATTTTTTGTATTCTTAGTCATGTACTCACCTTGGCTAATCTTCTATTCCACCATTAGCATGAACTATCAAACTAAAGTTATAAACTATTTTCTAAATTTGTTGCCATGTATTCCTGTATTAGTTGTAGAAGAAGGGTTTTGAACTTTTGATAATCCTTACAACCATGTCACATGGCCTGCCTTCAATAGTAGTAAAGTAAAGCCAACTTTATAGTATGTAAACTAAAGTTACATTTTTTCTATTAGTTGAATGTTAATCAAAAGTTTGAATGTTGTGAAAGATTTTATAAAGTCAATTTCACTAGTGATTATCTTTAAAGCCTTAATAATGGGTGTTACATTACTGAGTTGAATGTTTAAGACTCTATATATAGTTTCATTAGCTCTAAGGTGAATAAATGACCATCTCTTAAGTGACTGTAAGAAGAAGAGTTTCATTAACAATTAGGTGTCTCTTCAGTCACTATGTAAAAAGAGACTCTATATTAGTGTGAAATGTGTGTCATACACCTAGGATTTATTTACATGATGTTTATAGTCTTCCTAAGTCTTGTAATGGTTCATTCCTATTAGAAAATTAAGAAATAGACCTTCATTCCATACTAATGGTGGAGTAAAAGATTTAAATTGTCCACATCCCTATGTATATGGCAATATACATATTTTAGTGTCAACATGGCATGTATGGGGGCCATATAAACCCCTAACATTAGGGTACACTATTGTTAGGCCCTCTCCCCTAATCCAACTTTGAATGTTTGTCATAATAATAGTTTAGTTGGATTTGCTTTTGATTATCTTGAAAGTTAGGATAATGGTTGCTAGATTGTTGAGATACATGCTTAAGACTCTTTACTTTCAATCTTGTTTCATTAACCTTTATATTGAATACATGACTACCATTCTAAAATTGATGAAAATATTTTGATCAATTTATGACTATCTTGTTTATAATTGTTCTAATCAAGTAAATTGTAAACAATATATGTAAGGCTCACCAATCAAACATTCAAAGAATGTAGAAAAGGTTAAAAACAAGAGCTTGTGAGTGTAGTTCTAGATTAATACACTATGGCTTACTAGCATTTTTGTTTCCATTTAATTCATATCCTAGGCATTAAGAATATATTCAACTCCACAACCATTCAAGAATGTAAGAATGATTGAGTTTGGTATAAAAAATTAGAATTCCAAGTACCAAAGGATCACTTTTTAATAACTTGTAAATGCTTTCTAACTAACTAGAAGTTTGTAAATGTTAATGTTCAAATAGAGGAAGGGAAAGAATTGCTTGTTACTTATTCAACCATTTAACAAGGCTCCATATATCACACTAAAATAAAGAAAATTAATAATATAAATTTAACATCCATCAATAATAATGAATCAAATGATTGAATATTATATCATTGTACATACAAATAATGAAGTTCAAACATATGATCTCAAACCAAACATAGTTAACTACAAGAAAAAGTATACAAAAAACTAATACTTACAATTGATCCAAGGATCAATTACAATGAGGACCATGTCCTTTACCACATTAGTTTTGCATCATAATAAGTAATACACATTTACTTTGTGTCAATTTAATTTCTACATACTGGAATCTTCTTCTGAAAGCCTCCTTCACAAACCCAAAGAAAAGAGAGTATCATTGGAATGACTTCCACCCTACCATGAAACAATGAGATTCCCCGTGCTACTCCACAGAAGAAGCCTAACCCATCTCAAAACATCTAGCTAATTGTGGCCGACATGCATGAAAATCTATGCTATCATGATGCTACTAACATTAAAGCATTCCTAATTGATGCTCAACAAGCAAACATATATCTAAATGCAATGTCAATTAACCAATGATGTAGTAGAGATTAAACTCAAACAATTCATTATACTAATGTTTGAGTTAATAGCTTTGTAATGTCCCCATTTTTCAAATGATCATCCAACGAGGTCCACTAGCCTATTTTATTCCCATAGGCTAAGTTGGGAGACATAAGGGAATAATTTGATTAATTAAATAATAAATAATCTAAGTCATTTTTGAGTTATTTATATTTAATTAATTAGTTGGGCCTATTTTTATTATAAAAGTGACTTGTAGAAAGGAATTCAGTTAAGTGAAACTAATTTTAAAGTCACTTGGAGAAAGGAAAGAAGTAACATGATAAAATATACTAAAATGTCAAATAAATTATTATTTTATTATGGATGTCAAAAAAGAATTAAAATTGGCAAAATGGAGCGGACCTCTTGGAGGCTTTATAAGGAGGTCATTTGGGGATCATTTCATCATATTATCATTTTGTCAATTGCATAATGGAGAGTTTCCTTTCTATTGCAACTTCTGGTTCTGCTTGTTCTAAGGATGAAAACCCTTGGAAATTTGTGGTTTATATGAAAACCCAATACCACTTAAGAGGTAAATCCACCTAGGGTTTACTATTGAGCATTATTGTAAGATTTTGGCATTGTGGAAGAGCTGGAAAAGTCATTAGTTTTATAGGTTACAATTGCTAGGGTTTCATCACCAAATTGGAAGATTTGTACCAAATACCAATTTTGGAGATTGAGATTATATATTCAGATTTGTTGCAGGTTTGGTTCAGATTTTATATCATCTTGGAAGGTTTATTTTAGCACCTCAAATTGAGGGTTTCATTGAAGATTTCTATTAGGGTTTTACCCTAGTGTGAGCGCCATACATAAGGGAGGCGATTTGCATGTTTATGGAGTATTTTGGAAGGCCATACCCTAGCAGTAGCCTCTTAAGGAGTTGCTGCCTCTTCTATTCCATTCTCAACCCCTTGCATTGGACACCATGCCTTCATATGGGTTTGTGGACCCTTGAAAAGATGTAGATCTGAAGTGTGAAGAAATACCAAGGGTTAGAGGAGCGTAGGGTTTTTTGGAGTTTCAAAGGTGCATAAATAAGAGTCAATTATGATCGCCTAGTTGGGGTTTGGAAAAAGGCTTCATTAACCATGGTTTTTGGTATGTAAAAGACCCTTGTTTATCAATATAAAGATCTAGTTTTGAACAACAGAGATCTGAGTTAATTTTGGGCATTTTTGAGTATTGAATTTTGATGTTATTTCAATTATGGGTAATCTAATTTGTAACAACAGTTATCTATATTCATAAATCAGAGTTTTATGTCATTTATTTTGCATTAGAAAGGCCATATTATGTGATATAATATATATTAGATGAGTCCATCACCAATGCACATGAATGCCATTTATATTTGAGCAATTGGCATACATATATCTACTATCTAAAACAAATTACACTCAGAAACAAAAAAAAAAATCAGACTTCATGCCAAGTGTTTGACAAAATGTCAAACCATTAAAATCAAAAAATACAAGGAAGATTTGGTTGGGGTTCTTACAATTTATCAAAGCTTAGCATCATGCTAGCCTGTTTGGGTAAATGATTTAGAAAGTTTCAGAGTTATAGCATTGAATTTCAACAGAGATGAAGATTTGATCAAGAGGAAATAGGAACAAGAGGCCATTGAAATTTTTGATGAATATCAAAGAACTCCTAATGAGTTTAAAAAATAGTTTTCTTTTGATTATTTCTTGGGTTTAGTTGTGATACTGAAACTTGGTAAAAAGGGCCTGGTAACCTACATAAGAAGATCAAGAAAAGAAAAATAAGAAGGAAAGAGGAAAGAGAAGAAAGAATGTGAAAAGAAGAGCTTCAAAATTTATAAACCATTTCAGAAATCTTCTAATCAGCCCCAAAAGAAGAACAAAAATCATTTGAGGAAAGAACAATGTTGCTTAACATGCCATGAATTTTTGACACCTAGTCATACATGTGGAAACTATAAAGAAGGTGAAACAGTGATCGCATGTTTATTTCAGCAAGGTGATGATATGGAAAAAGAAAAATCATTTCATGCATCCACAAGTGAAGACTGCATGAGTGTTCATGACAATGACGAGATTGAAGGATATGTTGATATGGAGTTTGTCAAATCAATAGTTATTGATCAACCATACGGAGGTATGAATTCTCTTGATGATCAATTACTTGAGCATAGCATTGTCTCACCATCTCTACATAATAGTTGCAAGGAATCAATTAACAAGTTGGCTGACTTTGAAGATGGTATTGTTCATACATACTGTAGACACCTAAAATTGTCCCATTCCCAGATTAGACACTCATCTGCCATACTTCACATTAATTAAATAATTCTTAATTATTTGATTAATTTCATCTATGGATCTCCATTTTATTCCTCCATATTAATTGTTATGTGTGAAAAAAAGGTGAATGATGTAAGCTAGTAAGTACACTAGATCAAAACCTCTTCCATAATAACATTCAAGGAAAAAACCAAGCCAAGTCACTACCAAATGAAAGAAGACTCGAATACTAATTTTGTACTCAAGAGTTCTATGGAAAGATATGATTTAGCCAAGCCTCTTTATCAAACCCTAGGTCAAATATGCATAAAAACTTAGTTATAAGATAATTAGCTTGTAACAGACAGAAGTTGACAGAAATCTAGAATCTGAATTCACAAAGATGATTGGAGAGATATCAGAACTTGTGCTCTGGAAGCTAGAAAGTTAGAGGACTATGGGATATGTGCCCAAGTCCAGAAAGACAAAATCTTTAGAAACTCAAAACTAGAGAAATATTGTAGAGAGTGTCCTACTACTAGATTCAACACCTATTTGAGCATGAGGACTTTGGGGCGGGTGCCCAAGTCTTTCGTAGAGGAATATTCACAAAATTATTTCAGATCTTGAAACCCTTTCCCTTACACAACCTTCATGTACCTTCACTTCTTTAGACTTCACACTTGTAACCTGCACACAAGAAGAAAAGGGGTTTGGGGGTTGTCATGTTTAGGGATTTGCCTCAGTCAAATCCTGGGATAACATTCAAGCTTCCCAAACCATTGTTAGAGAGAGTGTGTGCCCTAGTAGGGCAGAGGCTAAGAAAAATGATAATTGAATAATTCAAATAACAATGATATCACCTTAGAGGTGAAGCCCTTAGGAGAACATGAAGATCCTTCAACTCATAAGGAGATGGATGATGGTTCCAAATTTGCAACATCACACACAATACAAACACAAATCTACAACAATAACACAATAAATGCTTTGAATGCTCTTTGCTCCAAGATCATAAGTTTGCAATATCCATCTAGGTTACAAATGAATTCAAAAACACACTTATATATGCTTTCCTGTTAACATTCATAAATTAAATCAAAATAGCTAACAAGGAGAGACCCTTTTAAAGGTCCTATGTCAACATGCTTTGTGATGCCCCGTCATGCAATCCTAGAGTGTTAGACTAAACAAGAGACAAAATTACAGAAATAATTTTTTTTTGAAGCAAGGATATGCATTAAACATTAAAGATAATAATAATTATTACAGCATTAAATGAAAGAATAGCTAACACTTCTAGGGGACATAACTGCATCAGATAAAATTATAACTATACAAGTGATATGCATCATAATACAATAGAAGAGTATTACATTATATATTTGCAGAGATGAATAATTACAAAGGTTCAATACAAGATTACTAGACTGATCACATCGGTTTACAAAATAGTACAATAATGAATGTATACTACAACTCTAAAGGTGTAGAACCCATCTGGAACTGGAACACTTCTGCACTGAACTCAAACCAAACATCCAAGAAGGCCAATGGATAGCTTTGCCTCCCAACCATGTGGAACCCTGAGGTCCACCCCTCCGAGCTAGGAGATAATAATGAGTTCCACTAGGTCAAGGTTACAACAATGAATATGACAAGATACAGACTCCATGCAGACAGAACAAAATAACCAGGCTGCACAGACAAGACAGTACTCGACATAACAAGACAAATCATTAAGACAAGCCAAATCATCAAGATAAAATCAACCATCAAGAGAAGTCTGCACTCCAGAGGTAACAACAAAGATAAAGAGGGAGTAACTGAACTGCAGTGAGGAGAGTGTCATCGCATGGTCCTAGCATGGGTTACCCAGGCTATCTCTCACTAGAAGCCGGCCCCCATCTATGGTTACCCTGGCAGCCTCTCTCTAGGCACCGACCCCATAGGGTGACACATGTGGAGCCGACATATCCTTTCATGGAGACAAGGAGGTCGGCCTTGCCAACTAGGCCTTCTCATCCCATACTTAGCCTGCGAGAGCACTCAAGGCATGGGTGAGGCATATTACTTATCTTATTAGGTGATTTACCACCCTAACCCTCCTAGATAAATTATTACGTTATCACTTGATTATCACTTCCATGGGGTTACCTAGGCTGCCACTATGGCATCGGCCCCACCATGAAAGCCACTCTCCCATCTACAGCTAGCACCCCTAGTCGGTCAAACTAAACCACCAAAATGACAACCATGGAAAAGATTCTGCAAGGCATATGTCCTCTTGCACAGCGAATCACTACAACAATAAAACTCAATAGCCAATCCCCGGTTCAACACACTTTCTTAAACCCAACACTAAAACCTCATACCAAAAGAAGGCATTATAACTCATCCACATTACGACGGACTAAGAGTACCCTATGCCTCTAGAGCCACTACTACAACAAGAAGGTTAAGACGACATTACAACACATTTCCAAATCAATCCTACTTACTTCTATAAACATGCATTAAAAATAATTACACTTACTTTGAAACTAGAAAGCAATATCATATTTAACACTTTAACCTACAATACTCTATACAAATATTTATTAACAAGTCCCAAAATAATAATCCATTCAAGGAACCTAACATGATAATTTTGTTTCCTAATCGAACCAAAGATTCAATAAATGATTTAACCCAAAAGTATAAAGCAATAGTGTTCATATAAAAATATACAACTATACTAAGATTTCATCATGTTTACTAACTTAGACCATAATGTAATAACTATTCTTACCTTACTATTCTATGCAACTATAGTTATAGACTACCTATAAGAGTAATATCATTTTTATCTAATTGCCATTCGAACAATTATTACACCATGGAGATGGTTTGAATATAAGAGTTCTAATCTTGCTACAATGCTAACTACTCATATATCTCCTACAAGGAAATTTACTAATATTTCTACCATTTCGAAGGTTATTATATCGACTAGAGAAGCTGAGGTATATAACGCTACTAACTGACTTATCTTAGATTACTAAAGCTATATGCATATGATGTACGACCCTTATCTATCATTATACCACTTATGCACTAATGTTAATTTTATCATAAGGGATGATAACTCTGTACTACTAATTACCGGTCATTATAAAAGGAAGTTCCTCTACACTATCTGAGGTCGCTAATAATAATATTGAAAGACTTAGATGCAAATGGGAAACTTCTAATTACTACCTACCACCTCCGGATAGAAATGGGAAGATTTAGATATGACGCAAGGAAATCAAATCAGAAGATCTGTTGATAAAAAGAAGGTTTAAGTTAAATATTATCTAATATCTAAATTATTCTCAAACCATACGACGATACAAAATGCCAATGCTGATCGCTGGCAGAAGATAATAATAAGTTCAGATTAAGTTTTATAATTGTATCACATAGAGGCATACTGGCGACACAGAGAGATGAATTCACTCGACTGGGCATCCTAAGAAGGTCGCACGATGATGTTTTACCGAAGGCAGAACTATGGAATAAAAAAATAACCATACATATAAGAAATATAAAAAGAAATCTCCACCAGAGGAAAGAATCAAGCTGTTTTGATGGGGAGCCTCCTCCTAAACACACAACTGATCGATCGGTGAGAGCCCGACTCATGTCTCAGCGATCTACTCTTATCGGCCAAACTTACCCGTCGGCCACTTCGCTACTTATCTCTCTGATATCATAACTCTTCTTGATGGGTGATGTATGTTTCTCGCCTATCAATGAGTCTATTACTATCGGCCGAGTCTTACACACTTCTACTAATACCCCAATGGGCTTCACCCATCGGTGTGACCTCCTTTGTCGGTGAACTCCTGCGATCTTTGGCCGATGCTCGATGACGGTCAAGCTCTACCTCGTCTCAGCTGCGACAGCTTCCTCACTGGTTAGATATGACCTTATAGGTGGGACTCCTCTCGTCGGTGCAACCTTCAACTCACTTGCCGATGTCACACATCTATCCGATGGCGTTTACCTTCGGCGTAACTTTCCCTATCAGTTGGGCTTTCTCTGAAACTGCCGATAAACTGGTCACTCCGATCTGAACCTTAAGCTGCAACTTTCGTTCAATGGCTCAAACCTTCCTTCGGCTAGACTATCCTTGTCGCTCTGAGCAAGGAATGCTCTTCCGATGGCCTCTGTCTCACCGACAATAGCTTCAACTCCTCCAATCAAACCCTAGCACATGGAGATGCTAGGCGATCTACTATGCACACTCCAATTTGGTCCTCTACGAACAATGAAATGAAACGAAAAACAAACACAGATATCTATACAATGAAGCCATTCCACTAATTTTGACAGAAATCTTATCAGTGGAATGCTTCATATCGACATATTGCAACAACAAGAAAACACATAAGAATAGAAATCTAAAACTAAACAATTTGTAATTGCAGGAAACAAAAATTGAATTGATAGAACATAATAGCTTTATTTCTTTCGAGCACAATGCACAATTACATTCGCACAGTTACATTCAATCTCCTCTTCGATTTGATTACAATATCTAATCTATATGCATTTGATTCATTTCTCTGGGGTTTATAAGCTTGCCCCGAGGAACACCAATCCTATTCCAAGTGGCTGGGAGACTATTTCCAAGCGACTGGGAGAAACTAACTGATTTCCAAGCGGTTGGGAAAACAACCGTCTAAAACTAGCAACTTGACAAAAGTGACCTAAGTTACTATGGACTTACAAACAGAAAGGAAAAAAGCATTGGTCGTATAGACCTTATTACAACACAAAACCTGTTTTAAAACATAACATGAACTTAAATGCCTCATAGAGGTCACCTTGTGTTAGGTGCTCCTGCACCATACACCCCACCTAAAAAAGAACTCATGTCCCTTGAGTTGAGTCCTTGTCTTGCACCACCTGTATCCATTGCTACATCATGCCTTCCCCATGATCTATGGACTGCAACTTGCTGCCATGGAATCAAAAACACATGCCTAGCATTGTAGGCTCTACTCACACCTTGCCATGAGTGAGTACTTGCAATCAAACTTGGACTTTGTTTGCTATTCTTCCTTACTGTCACCTCTACCTGAACACCTGCATTCAAAACCTTGTTGGATGCTTCTTGTACTACTGCTATAGTAGAATGTGTTTTCCTTCCAACTCTTGTTGGCTCTAGAGGACAAACAATGGTCCCTACTATGATAGCATCCTCTTCTTTCCAATCAACTTGTGGCTACTTGCAGACCTGCTCTTTGACCTCCTGCTGATCCATTTCAAACATTACCATCTGATCTTCATCATTCAAAACTAAAATCACCTTCAAACTGTGATCTTTGGTAACCTCACTCCTTGAGACATCCTCAACTTTCCTTGTCTCTTCTTCATTGATCTTCACAAACTCTTTCTTACCCACCAAAATAATCTTGGATGTCTTCTTTGCTTCAGCGTCCTCCTGCAATGGTGTCATCACAAAAGTCTTTCCATCCTTCTTGATGGTGTATGTGTTAGCATATCCATCATATAATGCTTGCTTGTCAAATTGCCATGGCCTACCTAAAAGTAGGTGATAACACTCCATGGGCAAAATGTCACATAAAATTCTCTCCTTATATTCTCCAATATAAAAATCAACAGATGCTTGCTCATCTACCAAAAGTGATTGGCTATCACTTACCCAAGATGCTCTGTAAGGAGTTTGATGAGGAATCCTTTCTATGTTCAATTTATCCATCATTTCCCTAGACACCATATTATCTGTTGAACTAGAATCTATAACTACCTTGCATATTTTACCTTTGCTTTTGCAATTGATCCTGAAAAGAGCTCTCCTCTATGATGGTTCAGTCTACACTGGTGCTTTGAGCAACGTCCTCTTGATCATCAGATTCTCTCCCACTTCTGATTGCAAACTCACTTCAGGAGTTGTCACACTCCCTGCATCCTCTTGAGTCAATGTGGTTCTTCTCTCATTACCATGAGAAGTTGAGGCCTTCTCTAGACACTTATAGGCCGGGTGCCCTATCTGATTGCAGTTATAACATCTCATGTTGGAGAACTTGGATCCTCTGCCTGATCCATTTGTCCCATCTCTTTCATTTGGCCTTCTTCCTCGGTAGCCTCCTCTGCTACTTGAGTCTCCAACTTGCTCTTCTTGGCTAGACTCACCACTAGGCCACTTCTTCCTCCAAAACTGCCTCTAAAATTTCTGTCACCTCTTCCTTTACTCTGCTGCTCACCTTTCCTCTTCAATTTCTCTTCAGCTCTTAATGCTACTTGAAAGCATTTTTCCACGGTTTTAGGGGTAAATAAACTTATCTCATCTTGAATATTGATCCTCAGACCATTTAGATACCTTGTTACCTTGGCTTTTTCATCCTCCATGTACCCACAATGAAGAGTGTATTTGTGAAACTCCTCGGTGTAAGTAGTCACATCCATATCTTTTTGCTTGAGGTTCTGCATTTTCCTGTAAATCTGCACCTCGTAGTCAGATGGAAGGAACTGGGACTTGATCTTCTCCAGCATTCTGCTCCACGAAGAGATCATACTTTTCCCATTCTTTACCCTCTCTCCTTGGGTGTAATTCCATCATGTAAGGGAAACACCTTTGAGTTTAGTTTTTGCAAACTTAACCCTTTTACTTTCAGGAACTTCTTTGTATTCAAAGTAGTTGTTCAGAGCCTCAATCCACTCCATAACTTCATCAACATTCATCTTTCCACTGAACATGGGAATATCTATCTGAGCCTCCGAAGAGTCCTTGCCAATTGCCTTGATGGCTTCTAGGAATTGCTTTTGTTCAACCGGTATCTTTGCCTCTTCTTGTTCCTCTTTCTCTTCTTCTCCATCTGAATCTTCCTCTATCCTTTTTCCTATCTTCATTGCCTTCAATTCTACTTGGAGTGCTTCCCTGACTCTAGTTTTGATCATCTCTTCCATCTCTTTAAATTTCTTGACCACTTCAGTGGTCATTCCCTTTGGAAGCATATTGCTAGCCTCTCCTTCGCTCTCTCTGTCCGATATAAACATTCATAGACAACGCCAACACTTCTGCAAATCCTCAATTCGACTACAACACAATGCTCAATCAGTTGTCCATCCTACATGCTGCTTCACAGACTCATTCCTCTTATCCAACAGCATATCCTGGAGATGCACTACCACTCTCTCTCACAGTGGCCTCACTCTGCACCCTCTTCCAGCCAAACCTCTATTGGTGAATGGTCACGATAGACCTCATCATCGTTTGCCCACACACTACAGGAATCCTATTCCTTCTCGCAACTAGATGGCACAAGCAACTCTTCATTTGCCTTCTCAATGACAGAAATCAAATACACAACACCTCCGCCTAGAGATTTCGCTAGATCTGATACCAATATGATGGGGATCCTCCTCCTAAACACACAACTGATTGATCGGTGAGAGCCCGACTCATGTCTCAACGATCTACTCTTATTGGCCAAACTTACCCGTCGGCCACTTCGCTACTTATCTCTCTAATATCATAACTCTTCCCAATGGGCAATCTACGTTTCTTGCCTATCAGCGAGTCTATTACTATCGGCTGAGTCTTACACACTTCTGTTGATACACTGATGGGCTTCACCCATCGGTGTGACCTCCTTCATCGGCGAACTCCTGCGATCTTTGGCCGATGCCCGATGACGATCAAGCTCTGCCTTGTCTCAACCGCGATGGCTTCCTTGCTGGTTAGATATGACCTTATCGGTGGGACTCCTCTCATCGGTGTAGCTTTCAACTCACTTGCCGATGTTGCACATCTGTTCGATGGTGTTTACCTTCAGGGTAACTTTCCCTATCGGTTAGGCTTTCTCTGGAACCACCGATAAATCGGTCACTCTGATCTGAACCTTAAGCCGCGATCTCCATTCAGCGGCTCGAACCTTCCTTCAGCTAGACTATCCTTGTCGCTCTGAGAGAGGAATGCTCTTTCGATGGCCTCTGTCTCACTGACAACAGCTTCAACTCCTCCAATCAAACCCTAGCACATGGAGATACTAGGCGATCTACTGTGCACACTCTAATTTGGTCCTCTGCGAACAATGAAACGAAACAGGAAACAAACACAGATATCTATACAATGAAGCCATTCCACTGATTTTGACAGAAATATTATCAGTGGAATGCTTCATATCGACATATTGCAACAACGGGAAAACATAAAAGAATAGAAATCTATAGCTAAACAATTTGTAATTGCAGGAAATGGAAATCGAATTGACAGAATAGAATAGCTTTATTTCTTTCGAGCACAATGCACAATTACATTCACACAGTTACATTCCATCTCCTCTTCGATCTGATTACAATCTCTAATCTATATACATTTGATTCATTTTTCTGGGGTTTATAAGCTTGCCCCGAGGAACACCAACCCTATTCCAAGTGGCTGGGAGACTGTTTCCAAGCGGCTGGGAGAAACTAACTAATTTCCAAGCGGTTGGGAAAACAACCATCTAAAATTAGCAACTTGACAAAAGTGACCTAAGTTACTAGGGACTTACAAACAGAAAGGAAAAAAGCATTGGTCGTATAGACCTTATTACAACACAAAACCTGTTTTAAAACAGAACATGAACTTAAATGCCTCACAGAGGCCACCTTGTGTTAGGTGCTCCTGCACCACGTTTCAACGATTTAATAAATTTTCTTAGCAACACAAAAATGAAATAGTAAGTGATCTCACTCCCAGGAGTAATCATAGCAAGGTTATGATGAATTTTACTGGTAAAGATTGATGAAGTCACAAAATATCAGTTGCGCTGCATGCCCAGGTTAAATTTCAATCATAAAAATGTATACCTATATAATGTGATTGAAAGAAAGAAGAAATGGGATTCAAGTTTGGCTTCACAGGTTTGGTGCAATGAAGATGCGTCCATTAAGAGCTTCGTCAACCGCTCCACATTCTACTAGGTAATGCCTTTTCTCAGGGTATTGCTAAGTTTTCTTTTCTTTTCTCATTCTTAGATTGGTTCAACTCATCACCAGATGAAAACAGGCAGCACTATATGATGAAATCATTTGCCATCCTATTATCAAACGTTCTACAGAAGATCGAGGAGACTGAGGATGTTTGAAAGGCTCAACAAACTCTAGCTAGTTGGCTGACATACGGGGATGTTGAAGAAAACCCAACCCGACAGTGAAAGAACAAAATAGATCTATTGACAGGTGAATCGAAGGCTCCCCTAGTTTTAATTGGGTTTCAAAGCCAAGAGTAAAATTGCAGGAGAGGGTCTTAAGGTAGCACCTACTCAAATGGCTCAAAAGGGGTCATTACGACATCTTAACAGAATTGAAAGGATCAACAAGTTTGCAGAGTCATAAGATAGCCACGAGGATAATCCAGAATTCGTATTGCATGGTGAAAAGAACAAATTTATTGAAACAACTTAAGTAGTTTGCAAAAGAATCCACACAGGATATGATGGATAAAAGTAATAACCAGTCAGGAATGATCTAGTTGAAATGATAAAGACAATAATCTAGTTGGCTTTTCGGCAACAACTCAGAGATTGGAATTATATTATTATATGGGTGCTCAAATGACTTGCCACAAGGTTAAGATAATTCAACTGCATAAAATTGTTTACAGAAACATACAAACCACAAAGGAGACAAGATCATATAGAAGATTCAATAACAGAGACATACCCGAAACTATTCCTTCTTCCCAATTCTTTCTTCCTCTGAATGAATAGTCTGAATCCTCTTTTTTTTTTCTCTTCCTTCCTCCCAGAACAAAATAACCTTTAGTCATAAATGCCCACTCACACCAAATCCGTTCCCCGTGAATCCTCTTCACCAGAAATTTTAAATTTTTACTAATCACGAAGATTCCCCACTCTAGAATCATAAATGACAACTAACCGCCTTTCCATTAATCCCCAGAAAGATTCAATACATAACTATAAATATTAATGAGTTAAAATAAAACTTTGACCCACATAATTTTTTTACAACATTAGGGTAAGTGCAAGAAGATGGGGGGCCAAAAAGGGGTCTTAAGTGGCCACTTTTTTTCTAAAATCAGGAAATACTGGCCTTGGATGAGAAATTGAGCATAGTTACACTCAAAATTTAGAGATGCAACCAAAACAATGTTTGTAGTGCTCTGAGTCTACTTTCTAAACTACTATTTTGTTTTGAAAATGGCATAGATTAAGGGGTTCAAAAGAGGGAGCCACAGAAATTGGTGTTGTTTCTGTCAAAAAAACATAACATAGCATGTTTTGTGGCTCCCTCAAAAGGTCAACTTTTTTTTGGTATTTTTAAAATCACTTCAGTGAGAAATTAGCTAATAGCATGTAGTTTATGCCCGATTTTTCTGATAATTTTTTGATGAATATTTGATTTTTTACTAATTTTTAAAGTGGACACATCCTAAAAAATAGAATTTTGGCCGTGCTACCCCTATAAATTTTGAAAACTAATTGAAAATTATTTTTTTATTTTTTTAATATTTGTAGAATGGAGTCTAGTTTCTAAATATGTAATTTTTTTGAAATTTGAATGAATAGTTATTTTACAATGAAAAAAAGACCAAATAATGGTTTTTGCATAAAAACGGACACACAAACAAAAGAAAATTAAAGATGAAAGGCTTAACATTGTTAAAATGTGAAAAAAATCACATCGTCAAATAGCTAAGAGAAAGCCTAACATTATCCATGTGTTCGATTTGTTCAACCTTGAAACACGTGCAAATCTGAGGGTTAGCACGAACAAAATTATGTGAAATTTTGAAGAATATAGAAAAACACATCTGTGACTGTTCATAAGGCACTCCAAGCCTTTGGGTTGGAAATCCAAAGCAAATCCCAAGCCCAAGGCTTGGGATTCCCAAAGCAAGAAATAACGCGAGCGCGTTATAACGCGCTCGCGTTATGTTTTGCCTTGCATTTTTCTTTCCCGCAAGTCTGTCTTTTGCCATGTTTGACATAACGCGAGCGCGTTATAACGCGCTCGCGTTATGTCCCACTCAAATTTTTTTACGTTCAAGGCTATTAATCATGAGGGTTAAGGCATAAGGGATAGAGTTGGAAGGTTTACAAATAAGGGATTAGCGTTTAAGGTATAGTATCGAGCCCGTTGAGGGTCTAGGAATAGCGATAGCATTTAAGGTTTAGGGATGAGGGATGACAGATTACGGTTGAGGGTCGAGGGATCAAAGTTAAGGGTTGAGGGATTAGGGTTTGACATTAAGGGTTGAGGGTTGAGGTTCAAGGGTCAAAGGTTTAGGGATAGGGTTTAGGGTCGAGGGATTAGGGTTAAAGTAGAGTGTGGAGGGTGTAAGGATTAGGGATAGGGTTGGAGGGTTTAGGGATAAGGGATTAGGGTTTAAGGTATAGTATCAAGTTTGTTGAGAGTTTAGGAATAGGGATAGCATTTAGGGATTAGGGATGAGGGATTATAGTTGAGGGATGATGGATTAGGGTTGAGGGTTGAGGGATTAGGGTTTAGGGATAAGGTTTAGGGTTGAGGGTTGAGGGATTAGGGTTTAAGGTATAGTGTTGAGGGTTGAGGGTTGAGGGTTTAGGATTAGGGTTTAGGGTTGACGGATTATCATTTAATGTCGAGGTTAGGGTTAGAGTGTCAAGGGTAGAGGGTTTAGGGATAGGGTTTAGGGTTGAAGGTTTAAGGATTGAGGGTTGAGGCTTTAGGGATGAGGGTTTAAGGCTTAAGATATAGTGTCAAGTGTTGAGGGTGTAGGGATAGGGTTTAAGTTTTAAGGGTTAAGGGTTGAGGGATATGGATTAGGGTTTAAGGTATAGTGTTGAGGGTCGAGGGATCAGAGTTAAGGGTTGAGGGATTAGGGTTTGACGTTGAGGGTTGAGGGTTGAGGTTCAAGGGTCAAGGGTTTAGGGATAGGGTTGAGGGTCGAGGAATTAGGGTTAAAGTAGAGTGTGGAAGGTATAAGGATTAGGGATAGGGTTGGAGGGTTTAGGGATAAGGGATTAGGGTTTAAGGTATAGTATCGATTCTGTTGAGGGTGTAGGAATAGGGATAGCATTTAGGGTTTAGGGATGAAGGATTAGAGTTGGGGGATGACAGATTAGGGTTGAGGGTTGAGGGATTAGGGTTTAGGGATAAGGTTTAGGGTTGAGGGCTGAGGGATTAGGGTTTAAGGTATAGTGTTGAGGGTTTAGGGATAGGGTTTAGGGTTGAGGGATTAGGATTTGACGTTGAGGGTTGAGGGTTTAGGGTTTAGGGTTAGGGTTGAGAGATGAGGGATCAGAGTTAAGGGTTGAGGGAATAGGGTTTGACGTCGAGGGTTGAGGGTTGAGGTTCGAGGGTCAAGGGTTTAGGGATAGGGTTGAGGTTGAATGGATTAGGGTTAAAGTAGAGTGTGGAGGCTGTAAGGATTAGGGATAGGGTTGGAGGGTTTAGGGATAAGGGATTAGAGTTTAAGGTATAGTATCGAGTTTGTTGAGGGTTTAGGAATAGGGATAGCATTTAGGGTTTAGGGATGAGGGATTAGAGTTGAGGGATGAGGGATTAGGGTTGAGGGTTGAGGGATTAGGGTTTAGGGATAAGGTTTAGGGTTGAGGGTTGAGGGATTAGGGTTTAAGGTATAGTGTTGAGGGTTGATGGTTTAGGGATAGGGTTTAGGTTTGAGGGATTAGGGTTTAGGGTTGATGAATTAGGGTTTAATGTTGAGAGTTGAGGGTTGAGGGTTGAGGGTTGAGGTTGAGGGTTGAGGTTGAGGGATAGGGTTAATGGTCAAGGGATTAGGGTTAAATAAGAGTGTCGATGGTAGAGGGATTAGGGTTTAAGGTATAGTATCGAGCCTGTTGAGGGTCTAGGAATAGGGATAGCGTTTAGGGTTTAGGAATGAGGGATTAGAGTTGAGGGATGACGGATGACAGATTAGGGTTGAGGGTTGAGGGATTAGGGTTTAGGGACAAGGTTTAGGGTTAGGGTTTAGGGATAGGGTTTAGGGTTGAGGGATTAGAGTGAAGGGTTGAGGGATTAGAATTGGGCATTGAGGGTTTAGGGTTTAGGATCAGGGTTGAAGGTTGAGGGATCAGAGTTAAGGGTTGAGGGATTAGGGTTTGATGTTGAGGGTTGAGGGTTGAGGTTCGAGGGTCAAGGGTTTAGGAATAGGGTTGAAGGTCAAGGAATTAGGGTTACAGTAGAGTGTGGAGGGTATAAGGATTAGGGATAGGGTTGGAGGGTTTAGGGATAAGGGATTAGAGTTTAAGGTATAGTATCGAGTCTGTTGAGGGTTTAGGAATAGGGATAGCATTTAGGGTTTAGGGATGAGGGATTAGAGTTGAGGGATGAGGGATTAGGGTTGAGGGTTGAGGGATTAGGGTTTAGGGATAAGGTTTAGGGTTGAGGGTTGAGGGATTAGGGTTTAAGGTATAGTGTTGAGGGTTGATGGTTTAGGGATAGGGTTTAGGTTTGAGGGATTAGGGTTTAGGGTTGATGAATTAGGGTTTAATGTTGAGAGTTGAGGGTTGAGGGTTGAGGGTTGAGGTTGAGGGATAGGGTTAATGGTCAAGGGATTAGGGTTAAATAAGAGTGTCGATGGTAGAGGGATTAGGGTTTAAGGTATAGTATCGAGCCTGTTGAGGGTCTAGGAATAGGGATAGCGTTTAGGGTTTAGGAATGAGGGATTAGAGTTGAGGGATGACGGATGACAGATTAGGGTTGAGGGTTGAGGGATTAGGGTTTAGGGACAAGGTTTAGGGTTAGGGTTGAGGGATTAGGGTTTAAGGTATAGTGTTGAGGGTTTAGGGATAGGGTTTAGGGTTGAGGGATTAGAGTGAAGGGTTGAGGGATTAGAATTTGGCGTTGAGGGTTTAGGGTTTAGGATCAAGGTTGAAGGTCGAGGGATCAGAGTTAAGGGTTGAGGGATTAGGGTTTGATGTTGAGGGTTGAGGGTTGAGGTTCGAGGGTCAAGGGTTTAGGGATAGGGTTGAGGGTCGAGGAATTAGGGTTAAAGTAGAGTGTGGAGGGTATAAGGATTAGGGATAGGGTTGGAGGGTTTAGGGATAAGGGATTAGAGTTTAAGGTATAGTATCGAGTCTGTTGAGGGTTTAGGAATAGGGATAGCATTTAGGGTTTAGGGATGAGGGATTAGAGTTGAGGGATGAGGGATTAGGGTTGAGGGTTGAGGGATTAGGGTTTAGGGATAAGGTTTAGGGTTGAGGGTTGAGGGATTAGGGTTTAAGGTATAGTGTTGAGGGTTGATGGTTTAGGGATAGGGTTTAGGTTTGAGGGATTATGGTTTAGGGTTGATGAATTAGGGTTTAATGTTGAGGGTTGAGGGTTGAGGTTGAGGGATATGGTTAATGGTCAAGGGATTAGGGTTAAATAAGAGTGTCGATGTTAGAGGGATTAGGGTTTAAGGTATAGTATCGAGCCTGTTGAGGGTCTAGGAATAGGGATAGCATTTAGGGTTTAGGAATGAGGGATTAGAGTTGAGGGATGACGGATGACAGATTAGGGTTGAGGGTTGAGGGATTAGGGTTTGATGTTGAGGGTTGAGGGTTTAGGGTTAGGGTTGAGAGATGAGGGATCAGAGTTAAGGGTTGAGGGATTAGGGTTTGACGTCGAGGGCTGAGGTTTGAGGGTCAAGGGTTTAGGGATAGGGTTGAGGTTGAAGGGATTAGGGTTTAAGGTATAGTGTTGAGGGTTGATGGATCAGAGTTAAGGGTTGAGGGATTAGGGTTGAGGGTTGTAAGGATTAGGGATAGGGTTGGAGGGTTGACAGATTAGGATTTGACGTTGAGAGATTAGGATTTGACATTGAGGGTTGAGGGATTAGGATTTGACATTGAGGGTTGAGGGTTTAGGGATAGGGTTGAGGGATTAGGATTTGACATTGAGGGTTGAGGGTCAAGGGATCAGAGTTGAGGGTTTAGGGATTAGGGATCTATAGCAAGACAAAACGTGAGCACGTTATAGCGCGAGCGCGTTATAATGCGCTCGCGTTTTGTATTTCTACTGAAACGGTAAAAAAGTGGTTACCCCCATGATCCAGGCCCACATGCTCTATTTTCTTACTGATTCTGCGCGTGCTCCGACAAAAAAGAAGTGCTTTCATGCTATTGGGAAGTTCACATGCACATTTGACACATTGTACCACCTTTGCATGATCTTTCCACCACCTTTTCTGCTTTGCCAACTTGAGAAGGAGGAAATAACATAGTTTTCAAACCAAGTTTGATATATATCTATTCAAGTTTCAATTTTTGTAGTATTGCAATGTTAATTGTGATTCAATTTTAAGAATTTAACATTGAAAAGGAAGCAAGTGGTGAAAAACTCAAATTGTTGAGGAGTTTGATGCAAGAAGATAAAAACACTACATAATTGGGTACTCTCTCCATTCAAATCTTTGTTTTTTAGGTATGTCAAGTCTTTACATGCATGTTCTTTACATTTTCCTTATTTCGGATTGAATTACTTTATCATGCTTTATCATACATGTTTAAAATAGACACATTCCCAATCGAGAAAGCAACCTATAATCTCACATGATGCCATGTATATTTTCTACACTTGGGCTCTTTAATAATTATGTGTAATAAACAAACCTTAGTTCATACCATGATGTCAAACTATACAAGAATAAATCCTTACAACATAAAAAAAATACAATCCCACTATTATCATGTATTCATTTCTTAGGAACTAATATTGGTCTCTTTATCATGCTATAGACAAATTCTTCGTCATGCTGAGGAAACGATCAAGAATTAAACCAACACAGGAAGAGATAGAAGCTAAGAATGCAAAGAAAGCAATGGCTATGAGAGAACTTCATGAGAAGAGGAAATTGGACACGATAAATGAAGACATACCAATTGAAGAGGAACCACAACCATCACAAAGAGATATGGTATTGGCGGCACAAAGAGAACGAATGCAAAAACTTTGTGGTATGAGAGATTTGAATACCATAGTTGGAGACACATCCTTTACCGCAAGTCAACATGTAGGGACACCATCTACCACATCTCAAGTTGAGAGTACATCATCACTCACATGTGATGAAGGAGGTATGCCATCGTTCCCACCTCAACCTCAAGGTATGTCATCTATTCCATCTTCGATCGAAGGTATGCCATCTAACCCATCTCATTTAAATATTGATGAAATTCCTAATGTTGAGATGAATTTACTTAACTTGACACCACCTAGAATTTTGCATAGAAAGCCAAAGTATTTGATTGATATTGATGAGAATATTTTGTAGCCAATGGAAGGTAAGATTCCAAAACGCACTTGTAGAAGATATGCTAATAAGATTTGGAGATTGTTCTTTGAAAAGTTAAATGAGACTGTAAGATGTCAACTATTCGTTGAAATGATGCGAAGTATAAAGTATAGGTCTATCATGAAGATTCTTGGGTTGAGAACATCAGAGGCTTCAAGTGAAAAATCTATTGTCAAGAATCTAATGAGTGCATATGAGAGTGTGGGTAACACCTCACGTACAAAAGATAGTAATGCAACACGGCGTGTGATTACATCGACTATAGTAAGTAGTCAAACGAGGAAAGCTCGTCTCATTAGAAAGACAAGTCAAGAATTGAGAATTAATAGGAAAACTTTATCAAGAGCTGTTGGAAGACGCCAAAGAATTGAGGACACTAATGCCAATGAATTATGGGCATTCTCGGGGAGACTACCATGAAAAGATAAACCAATTGTTGAAGCATTGAGATCACTAATTGAAGACTTTTGGAAGAATTACACAAGGGTATCTCCGAATCAAAGGGATGTGGTAAGAAGGAGAATTGGTAGTCAGAACCGCGAGCCACATCCAAAGCATTTTTTGGATGAGACTCAAACACAGTTTTATAGTAAATTTCTAGAGAATTATCCTCAAATTAAAATTTGTCAAAGATATTTTGAAATGCTAAAACCTTTTTATGTTAAGATAAATCACACACGCACTACTTGTTGTTGTAGATTACATATTGAATTTTCTAACCATTTTGATGCTTATAGGTCTATATGTTTAGATATGCATACTAACAATGATTTGCAGGGTTGTGCCATATGTGCCCCACCAACATCTTCAAGAGACTTCATATCAAGAATTTTATGTGAAAGAGAGGAAGGTCAAATATTCTACAAGAAATTATGCTTGGATGGCACATGTCATCGTTACGGTGGCTTGCAACATTTGCCAATATGTGAACATATGGAAATAACACATGCGGTTGGAAATGAACTAGTAGAGTTTAGCAAGTATAAAACAATGGCATACAATACAAAAGATGGTAAAGAAGCAAAGAGGTGTGAATTAGTTATTGAAAAGATTCCAGTGTATCAGTTTATGCCTATATTTCATGACAGCATAGTGTATGAGTATGCAAGACATGCCCATAGAGCTCGATGGTTGGACTTGCAATTCAAGTTATGCAAGGACACATTTCCAGTTGGTAGCATTGTTTCAGTCGTCGACTTTGCAGAGAACTACAGTCTACAGCCACAGCGTGAGGTGCAATCACAATATTACAACTCCACACAGGTTTCTATATTTGTGCACATCGCATTCATTCATGCGAATGATAGTACAGAGGATGACAGAAAGATCATAAGGGAGTATAATTTCTATATTAGTGATGATCGCATGCATTCTACAGAGTTCGTGCAAGGTTGCTTTCAGGTGTTCTACAATGATTTGGCTAGAAGGGGCATATCGTTCAGTCAGCATATCATATGGTCAGATAATTGTGCATCACAATTCAAGAACTCGTGGAATTTCTATTGGCTGAGTAGGAGGCATAATTTTACAGGTATTCAACATATGTGGAACTTTTGTGAGGCCGGGCATGGAAAGGGGGAGCATGATGGTGCAGGAGCATGTATCAAAAGAGCCATAGCACGAGAAGAGTTAAAGTATAAAGACAATGCAAAGTTGACAGATGTAAAATCGATTGTCGAGTGGTGTAATGCTTCCATGGGTCCAGGTAATGAAGGTAAGTCTTTAGTTCGTAGATTTTTTTGGTTGATAGATGATACTAACATTGCACCATATGAGGATTGTTGTACACTGACAGGATCAAATGAGATGCACTCTTTCAGAAGCTCAATTGCAGGTTCATGGAGTATCCATACACGAAAGATGTCATGCTTTTGTTCTTCCTGTACAATTCAAGTCTGGTATGAGTGCGAGTCAAAGGAGTGGGTTGATGAATGGCAGTTAAGTTATCTTAGCCCACTTGACACGTATCGACCCCTGACGGCACTGGAACTAACACAGATGGAATCATCAGTTGACTTTGACCACATATCAGATTTAGTTCAACCAGGTAATATAGGGCACGTATATGCATCTAATTTCATCTAGTTCAACCAGGTAATGTCATCTTACTTTGTAGTGTTTTTGTAATATTGACTAATTTCATCTAATTTGCTACACATATCAATGTAGGACACGTATATGCAGTTATTGCAGATGAAGATAATGAAAAGGGAATAGATTATTACTTATGTCATTGTGTTGAGGCCAAAAGGAAATTGGAGGCCCCTGTTACAGATGGAGAAAACATCGAATACCCTACAGGATCAGTGGTTATTACTGGAACATGGCTTAGAAGGTACCCACATAAGAGTGTTAATATTTGGCTATTTCAGGACTTTGACATGCATCGAAAGATTCTTCATTACTCGAACCTTGTCGTGGCATCCAATGTTCATTTGATAAAGTATCGAGGTAGACCTTTGAACAAAATATTGTGGAAGGTGCGTGAGTCTGACCATGAAGCAATACTTGACACAATAAAGAGTAGAGCAGATCCAGATGGTTCATTGGATTAATTTGTAAGTATTCACATTGATTTTGTAAAGTTATGTTACATTGAGTTGTAAGTATGCACATTAATTTGTAAGGTTTGTCTTTTTTTATTTCCTCCTGCATTTTTACACATATGTACACATTTTTACATCATCATGTTATGCATTTTTGGTGTCCTGCTCCTGATGCGACCAAACTCATAACTCACCCTACTAGACACCATTTGATGATCTCTCCAACACTCTGGATCCAGGGCGCCCAATCATGATGATGACCTATATACCATTCTCCCAAGGTGCTCATAATGAATGAATGATAAGGAGCACCTCAACCTCTATAATCAAGGTGATTTTAAGTCACTTTGAGTCATTTGGGGTCAGTTTGAGTCTTTGAGTCATGTTGCAAAAAAGTGTCAATGTTGTCAAGTTGCACAAAGCAACTTTTGCATTTTTGGTGTCCTGCTCATGATGTGACCAAACTGACTGTTCCAACGCATTCGGATGGGTACATTTACGCTAGGCATGGTCCTGTTTTTCACCCAAACATGTCGAAACAGTCTAAGCTACATTGTACCAACGATATCCCTGAAGAGTCCAAAGTGCAAAAAGGCTGCAATCTTTGACGAGATGTTACTCGAAAACTGTGTCACTTAGAAACATTTCGTCTGAGGCAACGCTATCATGTAGAGTGCCTCTACAATAACCTCTCTCAGTTTTTTATAGCTCTGAGGCATTTACCCGTGGTGAAAGGTTTTCTGCTGCCCCAAAAATCGTCAGAAGGAGGCAGTGTAAAGTTGCAAAGGGGTGTAAATTTTGTCCTGCTCCTGATGCGACCAAACTGACTATTCCAATGCGTCCGAATGGGTACATTTATGCTAGGCATGGTCCTATTTCTCACCCAAACATGTCGAAACAGTCGGAGCGACATTGTACCGACGATATCCCTGAAGAGTCCAAAGTGCAAAAAGGTAGCAATCTTTGACGAGATGTTACTCAAAAATCGTGTCACTTAGAAACATTCCGTCTGAGGCAACGTGATCACGTAGAGTGCCTCTACAATAACCTCTCTTGGTTTTTTATAGCCCTGAGGCATTTGCCCGTGGTGAAAGGTTTTCTACTGCCCCAAAAATCATCAGAAGGAGGCAGTGTAAAGTTGCAAAGGGGTGTAACTTTCGTCCTACTCCTGATGCGACCAAACTGACTATTCCAACGCATCCGAATGGGTACATTTATGCTAGGCATGGTCCTATTTTTCACCCAAATATGTCGAAACAGTTGGAGCTACATTGTACCGACGATATCCTTGAAGAGTCTAAAGTGCAAAAAGGCAGCAATCTTTGACGAGATGTTACTCAAAAATCGTGTCACTTAGAAACATTCCGTTTGAGGCAATGTGATCACATAGAGTGCCTTTACAATAACCTCTCTCGGTTTTTTATAGCTCTGAGGCATTTGCCCGTGGTGAAAGGTTTTCTGCTGCCCCAAAAATCGTCAGAAGGAGGCAGTGTAAAGTTGCAAAGGGGTGTAACTTTCGTCCTGCTCCTTATGCGACCAAACTGACTATTCCAACGCGTCTGAATGGGTACATTTATGCTAGGCATGGTCCTATTTTTCACCCAAACATGTCGAAACAGTCGGAGCTACATTGTACCGACGATATCCCTGAAGAGTCAAAAGTGCAAAAAGGCAGCAATCTTTGATGAGATGTTACTCGAAAACTGTGTCACTTAGAAACATTCTGTCTGAGGCAACGTGATCACGTAGAGTGCCTCTACAATAACCTCTCTTGGTTTTTTATAGCTATGAGGCATTTGCCCGTGGTGAAAGGTTTTCTGCTGCCCCAAAAATTGTCAGAAGGAGGCAGTGTAAAGTTGCAAAGGGGTGTAACTTTCGTCCTGCTCCTAATGCGACCAAACTGACTATTCCAACGCGTCTGAATGGGTACATTTATGCTAGGCATGGTCCTATTTCTCACCCAAACATGTTGAAACAGTCAGAGCTACATTGTACCGACGATATCCCTGAAGAGTCCAAAGTGCAAAAAGGCAACAATCTTTGACGAGATGTTACTCGAAAATTGTGTCACTTAGAAACATTCCGTCTGAGGCAACGTGATCACGTAGAGTGCCTCTACAATAACCTCTCTCAGTTTTTTATAGCTATGAGGCATTTGCCCGTGGTGAAAGGTTTTCTGCTGCCCCAAAAATCGTCAGAAGGAGGCAGTGTAAAGTTGCAAAGGGGTGTAACTTTCGTCCTGCTCCTAATGCGACCAAACTGACTGTTCCAATGTGTCCGAATGGGTACATTTATGCTAGGTATGGTCCTATTTCTCACCCAAACATGTCGAAACAGTCGGAGCTACATTGTACCGACGATATCCCTGAAGAGTCCAAAGTGCAAAAAGGTAGCAATCTTTGACGAGATGTTACTCAAAAATTGTGTCACTTAGAAACATTCCATCTGAGGCAACGTGATCACGTAGAGTGCCTCTACAATAACCTCTCTCGGTTTTTTATAGCTATGAGGCATTTGCCATGGTGAAAGGTTTTCTGCTGCCCCAAAAATCGTCAGAAGGAGGCAGTGTAAAGTTGCAAAGGGGTGTAACTTTCGTCCTACTCCTAATGCGACCAAACTGACTGTTCCAACGCGTCCGAATGGGTACATTTATGCTAGGTATGGTCCTATTTCTCACCCAAACATGTTCAAACAGTCGGAGCTACATTGTACCGATGATATCCCTGAAGAGTCCAAAGTGCAAAAAGGCAGCAATTTTTGATGAGATGTTACTCGAAAATCATGTCACTTAGAAACATTCCGTCTAAGGCAATGTGATCATGTAGAGTGCCTCTACAATAACCTCTCTCAGTTTTTTATAGCTATGAGGCATTTGCCCATGGTGAAAGGTTTTCTGCTGCCCCAAAAATCGTCAGAAGGAGGCAGTGTAAAGTTGCAAAGGGGTGTAACTTTCGTCCTGCTCCTAATGCGACCAAACTGACTATTCCAATGCATCCGAATGGGTACATTTATGCTAGGCATGGTCCTATTTCTCACCCAAACATGTCGAAACAGTCGGAGCTACATTGTACCGACGATATCCCTGAAGAGTCCAAAGTGCAAAAAGGCAGCAATCTTTGACGAGATATTACTCAAAAATCATGTCACTTAGAAAAATTCCATTTAAGGGAATGTGATCACGTAGAGTGCCTCTACAATAACCTCTCTCAGTTTTTTATAGCTCTGAGGCATTTGCCCGTGGTGAAAGGTTTTCTACTGCCCCAAAAATCGTCAGAAGGAGGTAGTGTAAAGTTGCAAAGGGGTGTAACTTTCGTCCTGCTCTTGATGCGACCAAACTGACTATTCCAACGCGTCTGAATGGGTACATTTATGCTAGGCATGGTCCTATTTTTCACCCAAACATGTCGAAACAGTCGGAGCTACATTGTACCGACGATATCCCTGAAGAGTCCAAAGTGCAAAAAGGCAGCAATCTTTGACGAGATGTTACTCAAAAACCGTGTCACTTAAAAACATTCCGTCTGAGGCAACGGGATCATGTAGAGTGCCTCTACAATAACCTCTCTCAATTTTTTATAGCTCTGAGGCATTTGCCCGTGGTGAAAGGTTTTCTGCTGCCCCAAAAATCGTCAAAAGGAGGTAGTGTATTAAGTCAGGATGAAAGCCTATTCACTCTAGGCGCCTATTTTTAACCAAATCACACATGCGCCTTAAACAACTCTGTCTTCAAGGCGCTTTTCTCTAATCTCTGTAACTCTCCAAATCCACTAAGGCGCAAATTTTACCTCTTGGGCTCAAGATATAGGTTCTTCATCCAAGGTGCCAGAATGGTCCAAAGGCGCATTTCACCTCTAACCTCACCTTTGACCTTACTTGGAGGCACTAAACCTTTTGACATTTTAAGTAACTTCAAGAGAACTATTTTTCCTTAAGGTGGTTCACTCCTTGCAATTGGATGTATGGTACTTGTAACTCATTTGATTGACTTTGTAATGTTTCTTCTTCTCGCAGAGTAGATAAGGATGATATAAGCTTACTTCATGAATCGGAGTAGAAATCTCTCTTGGACTTGCTAGGTGAAAGGACTTGAACTTGAAGGACTTGAAGTTGATGAAGTGATCCTTCATGATGGCCTTTGACATTACCTTCTCGGAGTGTAGATGATAACACCTTCCTTGGATAAAGTGGATAACCTCTGACCTAAACTTTGAAGCTTGATGAATCTTGAAGATTGGGTTTCCTCCTACTCCCCTTCTGGGCTCCACTCCATCAAAGGTGTATTTAGTTGTCCAAGGCGCCAACATTCACTCAGGGGCACCCAAAGAGAAAGTTGACAACTCTAAGGCGCTAAACTCTTATGAAAAAATAGTCATCATCAAAGGCGCAAAAATGGGTCTCTGGGCGCCAATCTCTACAAGACATTCCATCTCATTGCTCTCCTCCATTACAAGCGCTCACTTACCTCAATCTTGGGCGCATACCAACATCCCAACATCCAAATCACCTAGGCGCTCAAAACCTTCAAGACTCAAGGCGCATTTTAGGATCAAACAAGGTATCTCCTGAACAAGGCGCTCATAGTCTCATCAGGGCGTTAATCATCATCATGAGCGCTCATATTGTTCTAGGCGCACAGTTATCTCTGGAATGCTCAAGGTGCTCAAGGCGCACATACCCTTCTCTAGGCTAGTTTACACTTATTCAAGGTGCTCATTCCAAACTTACATGAACTCCTCATTACAAGATGCACAAACTAGATGATCCTAGGGCATAAGGGCGCTCAAACTAGATCTTTACAAAAACTCCCCAAGCATTCAAACTTTTAAGGTGCCAAAAGTGGTCTTTTCTACAACTTCTCTAGCCATATGCCTTGGGTGCTCAAACCTTCCTTGAACTCCAATTATTCAATCCAGGGTGCTCAACTACCTCCTCAAGGCGCTCTATCTCAAGTATCATTACTCTCCTTAAAGACTTAGGCACACATTGTGGGGTATTCTACTCAACAAGACCTAGGCACTCATTATGAAGACTCCAATTATCAAGGTTCACTTCAACTTTCAAAGGCGCATTTTGGACTCCAAAGGCGTTAGGTTAAAGCCACTAGGGCGCTAGATACCAAAGGGGGCAAGGTGTTAGAACCTCCTTTAAGATGTAAGAAAATCTCCTCAAGGCACAGCTAAAGGCGCTCCAAACCATACGAAGGCACTAATATCCACTCTAGGCAGTGTATTAAGTCAGGATGAAAGCCTATTCACTCTAGGCGCCTGTTTTTGACCAAATCACACATGTGCCCAAATCACACATCACCCCATCAGATTGGGGACCCCCTCTTTTCTTGCTCAGGTGCTTTGCACAGGAGTTGTTATGTGTCATTTTGGCCAAGGTTTCCCAGAGTAGTGAAGACATTAGGAAAGGGATGATCGTTTGGATAGTTTTGAATGCTTTATTTCTCCTTGTTTAAACTAGGCGCTCACTGAGGATTGGAGTAGCCTTTGCACCCTCACATCACGTTAATCAGCGTTTCAGAGGCAATCATAGTATAGGAAGATTTGCGCCTTGAAGAAGAGAGTTATCTGGTGAGCGCTTAGGAGTTCTGGCACCTAGGGGAAAGGTCTAGGTAGAGCGCCTTCAGACTTTGACAGTGAAGTGCCTTAAGGAGTTGGATGATGTTTTTGCCTAGAGTGGAGATGATGTTTTTAGCGCCTTAAGGATGATGATGGAGCGCCTTGGAGTCAGGTTAGTCTGGAGCACCTTAAGAAGGTAAAGCACTTCAAATGTAAACACAAGTGTTTTGAGCGCCCTAATGAGAAGTTGTCTTGGCACCATAAGTTGTTCAAACGAAGATATGCGCCTTGGATAGTTGCAAAGACCTAATTTAGCGCCCAAGGTTGGAAGACTCTTTGTGAGCACCCAGTGTTTGAAAGCTCTTTGTGTTTGGTGCATTAAAATGAATTTGGCACCTAAGTAGTATTGAAACACTCAACTGAGCGCCTAAAGCCCATGAGAGAAGTGATATGCGTCTTGATAGGAATATCATGGAAGATGAGTTTACTGAATGGCGCCTTGAATGACTTGGTTGATTAAGTGTTTTAGCGCCTAGATATGGGATGAATCATTGAGCGCCTTTGGTTGAGATGATGTCAGCACCTTTGAGATTATAACACCTTGGAGTCAAGTTCGAAGGAGCACCTTGAGAAGGTAAAACACTTCAAATGTTTTCAAGGAATTGGAGAAGTCACTTAGTGCCTAGAAGGAATTCCAGAGCAAGAGGGTTGGAGCGCCTTGAGCTTCAAGTTAGATATGTGCCTAGACCTCTACCCTTTAGCAAGTTGAAGCCCTCTGAGCCTTGACAAAGTGAAAATGCCTTATAGTGAATATGCGCCTTGGGCAAGGTTGAATACAAAGTTGAGGAGTATATCATAATGAGTAAGTGCATGAGTTCAAGGATCCTCCATTGGAGCACCTAGCCCAGATGGCTATAGATTGAAAGTTTTAAAGCTAAGTGATGTCTCTTAGGTGAATTCCTAGCCCAGGTGCATGTGTTGGGAAAAACTCTTTGGCTCTGGCGCCTAGAATTGGGAGCTTTGTAAGATGCACCAATTGATGAAACATTTCCATTTTGCGCCTAGAATAGAACTCTCTCACATAGTTGAAATTGACTTGATAGAAGGAGATAAGTCTTAAGGACTAGTTTGGCGCCTCACTTGCCTATCTCACCTTTGAAATGCGCTTTGGTTGATGATCATCATTGATGGCGCCTAGTGAAATGAAAAGCTATTTGCATCTCCAGAGGATCAAAATTGGATTAGGAGATCATCCTTGCAGTTGAGATTGACAGAGAAGTGTTAAAGGAATCACTTCAAATGGGTGCCTAAGCTAGTTGAGGCGCATATCAATTCCACTGTAACTCTAGACTGATGCTTAGGATCCAGTCATCTCCTAAGGCGCAGTTCCATTCACCCATGACCTCGCTTGGCGTCTAAAACTTGGAAACTCCTTTGGAAAGCTCCTGTTGCGCCTAGAAGATGAGTTTGGGATATCAACTTGCAAAAGGATTAGAAACTCTTCAAAGATGTTAGGCACAATCCCATGGCACTGGAGCTCAGTTTTGGCGCCTTCAAGGAATAGCACATGAAGGAACTTGGGAGGTCTAGTGCTTGTAAAAGGGAACACCTTGGAACATCTTCCAGGGGTTGAAGTAGTAAGAAAACATCAAGTGAGTCTAGGTGCACTCCCTTGTGTGAACAGTTTAGCTCTGGCGCCTAGCCACAGAGTGAGCCAGAAGAAGTAGTTTGGACATTAGAAGATAGGCGCTCATTCTACAATGAAGCATTCCACCTTCCTAATCAACAAAGACTTGAAAGAATTGACAAAGGAAGCTAAGGTGCACCTTCTACTTGTTTCCACCTCCAGAATGCACCTAACCTTGAAAGGGGGTTCGAAGATGTTTGTTAGACCTTTTCACTCAAGGCGCTCACCTTAGGTGCACTTTCTAAGTCCTTGTCACCTCAAGGAAACACCTAGTTTGGAAGGCGCTTGCCCTGTTCTCCACTCCTTTCAATTGGCGCCTAGAACACAGAATGCATGAAAGGAGCGCCTAGACTCCAGAGGGCTCATTTGGGTGCCTAGCATTTAAAACACTTTCATAATGATGATGTTTTGGCGCCTACTCTTGGAAACAATCCAGAGCATCCATAAACTCTAATTGGTGCCTAATGTTGACAAGGCACAACTTCAGGAGGAGGTCACCTCAACTTGGCGCCCAAGTCAAAAAAACCTGTAAATCCTTCAAATATGCGCCTACCTTGTGAGGTGATGAGTTGAACATTCCAAATCTTCAAATGTTGCTCAAGTAAGGAAGACATTGTAACATCAAGGCTTCAAGGCCTGTCCTTGTATTTCCATTGAATGAGTTGTACTTCATGCTATTGAAAGCATTTTCCATGTAATAAGACATTGCAAGTTGATTGAATCAAGTAACAAGACAAGTACCCAACTCTAATGTTGTTTCATTCAAATAGTTATCTTGATGTATATCTTTATGTTATTGAAGTAGTTGATGAATTGTTAGCAAGTAAAAGTGTTTAAGTAAGGAAAAATTTTCGTAGAACTAGTTGGGTATCTTACACTTACACCATGCCTATCCATCAAAGATCACAATGCAATCAAAATCCTAACAACATGCCCATGATCCAAGATCAAGTGCAATCATGCAAAGATATTATCAATCACAAGCCTATTAAGAATGAACTAGAGTCTTCTAGTACCATACTTTTCCATCAAACACCATCATGTAATCCATGGCCTATCAAGCCTATCAAAGAAAATGCAAACATCCTATGTAATACAATCAGACTTTAAATATTTGAAGTAGCCATCTACAAATATCCATTCAAAAGTGGATTTATAATGCAAGTATGGATGCCATCAATAAAAAAGATTTGTATTAACCAAATATCCATATACGCATACATCAATATTTGTCGATTTAAGTATAACATATATACAAAATAGCCATATAGGCTTACAAGAATGCCATATAGGCATACAATGTCAACTATGTACAATACAAAATATATGTCCACAAATGCCATATAGGCATACAACAGAGGAACACAATAAAAAGTCATTCCCCTCTAGCTGGTGAAGAGAATAAATCACGAGCAGCCTTTGATCTTCTAGGGGATGAAGACATGCATGTGGGTGGTCTACTACGAACCCGAGGGCTACTCCTCCTATTTAGTTCTTCCTGCACCTTTACTTGTTACAAAAAAAAGTATAAATATTAATATATAGAAATTACATGTTATAAAAAAATGAAACATTTAACAAAATAATCACTTACCGCTAACATATAATCTGTCTCCTCGCTTGCCTCAGTAGCAGGAATAGGCCCTGGTGATGTCATGTCCTATAGAAACCATCCAGATAGAAATTAAACTTCAAATCAATAATCTTTTGATTTTTCAAAAATAGACAACTATAACAATGAATGTAAATTGAAATTTACTAATCTGCCTCATACCCCTGTCAATGCCATAGAGCTATGAATCACAGAGGCCACACCCTGCTCCATTGCCCTATGAACATGGGGAGGTGTATCCACAGCTTGCATCATCTGGAAATAAAACAACATTATTCAATTACGAAAACTATAATAGTGATGCAAATCATGGCTCCTAACATACACACACGTTCATCTAAACATGGAAGTACACACAATAAAACACACAAATCACATACAAAAATTTAGTAAGTACAATTCATTCATTAAACTATTTATTTTATTACCTCCGTAAAGCTTTGAAGTCCACCACCGCTGGCAGG
This sequence comes from Cunninghamia lanceolata, assembly GCA_027924645.1. Taxonomy (NCBI): domain Eukaryota; kingdom Viridiplantae; phylum Streptophyta; class Pinopsida; order Cupressales; family Cupressaceae; genus Cunninghamia; species Cunninghamia lanceolata. The sequence goes on along the minus strand of BSBN01000619.1, from coordinate 2,129,667 downwards.
TGTTGCCATGAAATCTGCAGTGTTAACCTATTCAACATCCAAAATCAGAAATTAGAATACCATTCATATAACGATGCTATTCACATGTAATATTTATAATTGTTTACTAGTTACATACCTCGACAGTAGATGATCTAGTGAAAAATGTAGGTGGAGAACCACTGAAAACTACATCGACGCTATGACCCTGAAATTTCATTAAAATCATCAATTTAAATTAGTTAATCTTGTATTTCAAAAATAAAATTTAATAAATTAAATTCAATAAACTTGCTAATATTTACCTGAGTATCAAGGCCGAAAGTCTCACTCAGGAGGGTATCTATCATCACCATCTGCTCAGTTGCAGATGTAGCCTGTGCACCTGCGTCCTGACTGTCCATGGGGTCATAACCACAGGCTGACCCGCAAGCTTGGCAAGTATGCGGTGGGACCCTACTCCTCGCACTATCTCCCAACCCACTCTGTGTTGTAGGATTGGCATGCTCTATGATGCTCTGGGTCAAGGCACTAATCGACCTCAGTGTATCGACCTCAACACTCTCCTTCACAATGGAAGGGATAGAAACATGCTCGTGGGCTGGTCTACTGATTACTCGTCTCACTACTCGCTGTGGGTCAAGACGTGCCCCTGGTCTATCCTGTGCTAAGCCCCCACCTCTACCCTGGAAGTCCCGCATATCAAAATAGTTTGGCACTTTATTGAGGACAAACTCGGAGTAGAGTTTCCTCAAAAAGTATTGCGGGACCTCATTGTTATTGCATGGAGGATGGTCAAAAACCATCCACCACCTTTGCCCGAAATTGTCCCTTATCGCTTGGTTGTTGCACCAATGGATCGGGAACCTCTTGCATGTAATGGGTGGAGGTTGATTTGTTTGTGGGTTTGTGAAAATTGAACACAAGTCTACTTTTGTAATTTGTAATTTTTTGACATCTTGGTATGACAATTTATCTGCATAGTAATCTCTAAACTCTCTCTTTTTATCGGTCCAACTAGTTATTTGCTTGCTAATTAAATTTACATTTGATAACATAGACTCAAGAGATTCGGCAAGCGTGGACCTATGCAAGGTTGAAGTGGAAGGATCTTTCAACCTTGCAATTATATCTTCAATTTGTTTTTTGTTGTTTTCAATTTCCCCCATTATATTATCTTGTGTTCCAGGGGCATGTCGAGGAATGAATGGAGGAGGTTGTTGTTCTGCAGGTATTTCTTCCTCAAGATTTGGTGAATTTTGAGGAGGAGGAGGAGGAGGAGGAGGAGGTGCATTAACATTTCCTACAATTAATGAAATATACATAAAAAATCAACAAAAACCTACCTATTTAGGAAGAAATTCAAACAAAAAAACAAATATAACTCACCCCTTTGGCGTGCTCGACGTCATGGTGGCATTTCGGCGATGAATCAACAAGTCTTTTGTGTTGATTGGCGTTTTGTAGAACGCGAGCGCGTTTTTGAAGGTTTTGAAGCCGCGAGCAGAGGAAAAATTCAGAATGAAATAAAATGACTGCGTTTTTTTTATTTATAGCACTTTATAAAGCGAGCGCATTATAACGCGCTCGCGTTATAATGCGCTCGCGTTATGGCTCAGTAATGACGAGCCTGAGGCTTGTCATTGCCAAGCCATAACGCGAGCGCGTTATGACTTAATTTTTTTTGAAAATTTTTTGGCCACTTTTTGGCCCCCATCTTTTTGCACTTACCCATTATAATAGTTAACTTAATTCTGCAATACAATTTACTTAAATAGCTTCCTCCAAGAATATTCCAATTTTTATGACACATCAAAAATACTATAATGTTTTACAATAAAACATTATAATATCATAGATCATTTACGCATAGCGGAGATCATACATAAGGAAATAAGTCTCTGAACTCCTACAACCTCCACCTCTGCACCAGAATCATCCACACATCTAACAGACTTATGCCGACAATCGATCACTGCCCGATGGGCCTCTAGCCAATCCATCCCCAAAACTATATCATAAGAACCAAGGGGTAGGATGCGAAGGTCTAATGTGTAAATGATCTATGATATTATAATATTTTATTGTAAAACATTATAGTATTTTTGATGTGTCATAAAAATTGGAATATTCTTGGAGGAAGCTATTTAAGTAAATTGTATTGCAGAATTAAGTTAACTATTATAATGTTGTAAAATTTTTATGTGGGTCAAAGTTTTATTTTAACTCATTAATATTTATAGTTATGTATTGAATCTTTCTAGGGATTAATGGAAAGACGGTTAGTTTTCATTTATGATTCCAGAGTGGGGAATCTCCGTGATTAATAAAAATTTAAAATTTCTGGTGAAGAGGATTTACAGGGAACGGATTTGGTGTGAGTGGGCATTTATGAATGAAGGTTATTTTGTTCTGGGAAGAAGGAAGAGAAAAAAAGAGGATTCAGAGGATTCATTCGGAGGAAGAAAGAATTGGGAAGGAGTAGTTTCGGGTATGTCTCTGTTATTGAATCTTCTATATGATCTTGTCTCCTTTGTGGTTTGTATGTTTCTGTAAACAATTTTATGCAGTTGAATTATCTTAACCTTGTGGCTAGTCATTTGAGCACCCATATAATAATATAATTCCAATCTCTGAGTTGTTGCCGAAAGGCCAACTAGATTATTGTCTTTATCATTTCAACTAGTTCATTCTTGATTGGTTATTACTTTTATCCATCATATCATGTGTGGATTCTTTTGCAAACTACTTAAGTTGCTTCAATAAATTTATTCTTTTCACCACGCAATACGAATTCTGGATTATCCTCGTGACCATCTTATGACTCTGCAAACTTGTTGATCCTTTCAATTCTGTTAAGATGTCGTAATGACCCCTTTTGAGCCATTTGAGTAGGTGCTACCTTGAGACCCTCTCCTGCAATTTTACTCTTGGCTTTGAAACCTGATTAAAACTAGGGGAGCCTTTGATTCACTTGTCAATAGATCTATTTTGTTCTTTCACTGTCGAGTTGGGTTTTCTTCAATAGCCCCATGTGTCGACCAACTAGCTGGAGTTTGTTGAGCCTTTCAAACATCCTGAGTCTCCTCGATCTTCTGTAGAAAGTCTGATAATAGGATGGCAAACAATTTCGTCATACAGTGCTGCCCGTTTTCATCTGGTGATGAGCTGAACCAATCTAAGAATGAGCAAAGAAAAGAAAACTTAGCAATACCCTGAGAAAAGGTGTTACCTAGTAGAATGTGGAGCGATCGACGAAGCTCTTAATAGATGCATCTTTATTGCACCAAACCCGCGAAGCCAAACTTGAATCCCATTTATTCTTTCTTTCAATCACGTCATATAGGTATACATTTTTATGATTGAAATTTAACCTGGGCATGCAGCGCAACTGATATTTTGTGACTTCATCAATCTTTACAGTAAAATTTGTCATAACCTTGCTATGATTACTCCTGGGAGTGAGATCACTTACTATTTCATTTTTGTGTTGCTGAGCAAATTTACTAAATCGTTGAAACGACATTTTTTTTAAAAGATAATGCACCTGGTAAACTTTTTAATGTGACTGATGACGTTGATTCGACACGCCCTCCAGCTCCACGTGAATGCTTTTGCCCGGAGCAATGAACTGGTGAGGCCACAACATGGGGGACCTCATCCCCTAACAAGAACACTTCAAACCCGTGAGCTTGTTGGCCCAGCGAAGGCGTAAAGCCTTGTGAGCTTGTTGGCCCAGCGGGGGTTTGAACTCTGGTGGCCGCCACTACAACCGAGCGACTTAACCACTGAACCATGTCGTCATCGGTAGAATCATTGAAACGACTTGATTCTTTCCTCTGGTGGAGATTTCGTTTTAGATTTCCTATATGTATGGTCATTTTTTTATTCCATAGTTCTGCCTTCGGTAAAACATCATCGTGCGACCTTCTTAGGATGCATGGTCGAGTGAATTCGTCTCTCTGTGTTGCCAGTATGCCTCCATGTGATACAATTATAAAACTTAATTTGAACTTATTATTATCTTCTTCCAGTGATCAACATTGGCATTTTGTATCACCGTATGGTTTGAGAATAATTTAGATATCAGATAATATTTAACTTAAACCTTCTTTTTATCAACAGATCTTCTGATTTGATTTCCTTGCATCATATCTGAATCTTCCATTTCTATCTGGAGGTGGTAGGTAGTAAGTAGAAGTTTCCCATTTGCATCTAAGTCTTTCAATATTATTATTAGCAACCTCAAATAGTGTAGAGGAACTTCCTTTTATAATGACCGGTAATTAGTAGTACAGAGTTATCATCCCTTGTGATAAAATTGACATTAGTGCATAAGTGGTATAATGATAGGTAAGGGTCATATATCGTATGCATATAGCTTTAGTAATATAAGATAAGTCAGTTAGCAGCGTTCTATACCTCTGCTTCTCTAGTCGATATAATAACTTTCAAAATGGTAGAAATATTAGTAAATTTCCTTGTAGGAGATATATGATTAGTTAGCATTGTAGCAAGATTAGAACTCTTATATTCGAACCATCTCCATGGTGTAATAACTGTTCAAATGGCAATTAGATATAAATGATATTACTCTTATAGGTAGTCTATAACTATAGTTGCATAGAATAGTAAGGTAAGAATAGTTATTACATTATGGTCTAAGTTAGTAAACATGATGAAATCTTAGTATAGTTGTATAAGTTTTATATGAACACGATTGCTTTATACTTTTGGGTTAACTCTTTTATTGAATCTTTGGTTCGATTAGGAAACAAAATTATCATGTTAGATTCCTTGAATGGATTATTATTTTGGGACTTGTTAATAAATATTTGTATAGAGTATTGTAGGTTAAAGTGTTAAATGTTGATATTGCTTTCCAGTTCCGAAGTAAGTGTAATTATTTTTAATGCATGTTTATGGAAGTAAGTAGGATTGATTTGGAAATGTGTTGTAATGTCATCTTAACCTTCTTGTTGTAGTAGTGGCTCTAGAGGCATAGGGTACTCTTAGTCCGTCGTAATGTGGATGAGTTATAATGCCTTCTTTTGGTATGAGGTTTTGGTGTTGGGTTTAAGAAAGTGTGTTGAACCAGGGGTTGGCTATTGAGTTTTATTGTCGTAATGATTCACTATGCAAGAGGACATATGCCTTGCAGAATCTTTTCCATGGTTGTCATTTTGGTGGTTTAGTTTTACCGGTTAGGGGTGCTAGCTGTAGATGGGAGAGTGGCTTTCATGGTGGGGCCGGTGCCATAGTGGCGGCTTGGGTAACCCCATGGAAGTGATAATCAAGTGATAATGTAATAATTTATCTAGGAGGGTTGGGGTAGTAAATCACCTAACAAGATAAGTAATATGCCTCACCCATGCCTTGAGTGCTCTCATAGGCTAAGGATGGGATGGGAAGGCCTGGTTGGCAAGGCCGACCTCCTTATCTCCATGAAAGGATATGTCAGCTCCGCATGTGTCACCTTATGGGGCCGATGCCTAGAGAGAGGCTGCCAGGGTAACCATAGATGGGGGTTGGCTTCTAGTGAGAGATAGCCTGGGTAACCCATGCTAGGACCATGCAATGACACTCTCCTCACTGCAGTTCAGTTACTCCCTCTTTATCTTTGTTGTTACCTCTAGAGTGCAGACTTGTCTTGATGGTTGATTTTATCTTGATGATTTGGCTTGTCTTAATGATTTGTCTTGTTATGTCGAGTACTGTCTTGTCTGTGTAGCCTGGTTATTCTATTCTGTCTACATGGAGTCTGTATCTTGTTGTCATATTCATTGTTGTAACCTTGACCTAGTGGAACCTCATTGTTATCTGCTAGATCGGAGGGGTGGACCTCAGGGTTCTACATGGTTAGGAGGCAGAGCTATCAATTAGCCTTCTTGGATGTTTGGTTCAAGTCCACTGTAGAAGTATTCCAGTTCTAGATGGGTTCTACACCTTTAGAGTTGTAGTATACATTCATTATTGTACTATTTTGTAAACTGATGTGATCGGTCTAGTAATCTTGTATTGAACCTTTGTAATTATTCATCTCTGCAAATGTATAATGTAATACTCTTCTGTTGTATTATGATGCATATCACTTGTATAGTTATAATTTTATCTGATGCAGTTATGTCCCCTAGAAGTGTTAGCTATTCTTTCATTTAATGTTGTAATAATTGTTATTATCTTTAATGTATAATGGATATCCTTGCTTCAAAAAAAAATTATTTCTGTAATTTGGTCTCTTGTTTAGTCTAACACTCTAGGGTTGCATGACGGGGCATCACATGCTTTGAAATTTGTCCTGACCAATTAGGGGGGGGCCCAAGTCCCAAGTTGCCTTTTTGGTCTGGGGTTGGGCATAAAATGGGCCCGTAGTTCCCAATTGACATGGGTTTCAGGAGATTTCCAATCGAGATGAATATTTCGCAAGTATAATGTAATCACAAGGACCTAGGAGCTAAACTAGGAGGTAAAAAGACATGTGTCCACTTTTTACTCCTTATCATTTAGTCCCCACTTTAATGTGTGTACGATCTTTACGATTCAGTACATGCATTAAAGTATGGTTGAAGCATATCAAACACATCAAACACTAGAATGAAGACACACCATAAGTTTGAAGGATGATTCCTAGCCCCCAAGCTTAGGCAAACATAAGAAAATACTTGATAGTCATGCAAGACACAATGAATACAGTAAGGAAGCACACAATATACAGAGAAGGTAGTGAAGCATGTAATACACAGAGAAGACATGAATACAATCATGCAGTACACAGAGAAGATATGATTAAACAATTATATAAATATAATCCTAACATAAAACACATAGCGTGGAGGGAGCTCATCGCTACGTGCCTTTAGACCATGCAAAAACACACAACACATAGTGTGGAGGGAGCTCATCGCTACGTGCCTTTAGATCATGCAAAAACACACAAGACACACAAGGAAGACACATAAAACACATGAAAGACACACGGAATACATGAGCGCCACATAGTATGTCATTAATACACTATACATCTTATACACAACAAACACGTGCGATAGGGAGGAACTTATCACTATATTCCACTATCTAAGACATGCCAAACACACCTGAAAGTTGACCTATGCTACCAAAATAGCCAAAGACATGCTTAAGGGTGAATAACTCAAGATCCAACCCCATCTCATGATGAGGAATTTATTTAAAAGGATGTGCAATTGCTCAAGGGAAGATACAATCCTGCCTTCTATAGAAGGGCTTTCAAAATGCAACCCCACTTGCATCCGCAGATGCCTTACAGTGAAAAGGAAACATGTGCTCAAGGTATACAACCCCACCTGCATCATGGAGACACCTTATAGTGAAAAAGAGGTATACACAAAACAAAAAAAAGTACACAACCCTCGACCTACATCATGGGGACACCTTATGGTGAAAATGAAGCATACACAAACATGCTTTATCAATATCTAAAATAATCAAGCAGTTACCATGATATATACCCCCACCTTAAAGTGGTTGATCCCGCTTGACGGTATCAAGCATGTTTAAGGTAAAGTGAAAACATGCAAGGGAACAAGAACTTTCACAAAGTCCATGCCCCCAAAGTGACATGTGCCATGATCATCGAATGTTCCCACAAACACATCGATATCATTTGCTAACATAATCAACAATATATAATCTTTGGTTAGAAAATATATTCTAAGATAAAAACCAAATTAATTCATGAAACTTGCACGAAAATCAAATAGACCAAGGCTAAACTTGCAGGTTTAGAACCGAGTATAGCCATGATGTTATACTTCCAGTATCTCAGAATCGAGTGTAACTACAATGTGAGATACAAAACAATCTAAAGTGCATAGAAGCAGATTTAGAGTATTGCAAAGGTTTGTTACAAGAATCTTCACGACACGACACATGATCACAACATGAGGTGATTCTACTAGTCAAGTGTTAGTAATATATCAACACCATCTTCATTTATGGACTACGTCCATTTGTGCTTTTCTTGTTGTAGGGACGTATGGTCCTTATCAATATTTATTTGTTTTCGTCATCCATTGACTAGTAGAGTCAATGAAGAATGGAAACACTAAAAATGAGGGAGGAGACAAAAGTGACTTGGGTTTACAACGTGGGAAGATGCCCCCAAGACATCCTCCATAACGTTATGCCCCCAAGGCACAACACACAACAATTACAATAAGATAGAAGAGAGGAATAGAAGAATAGAGAAACAAATAGAAGAAGTGTCACAATAGAGGTGGTCTCCTTGTATCCTTGACCTTACAAGAGTATCAAGGGTCATCCAAGGAGACTTAAACAACATTCAACACAACATGGGGAAACACAACACAATGCTAACAATATAAATATCTAGGAGGAGGCCACCCTTGAGAGAAACTGGAATAGGTGTTACATTAAGTGTGGCTGAATGAGGGATAAATGCTTACTTGATTCAATGGGATATTTCCTGGTAGACAATCCATGTCTATCATCTCAGGATATATCATATTTAGTCTTGAATTTGTTGATATTGTGTTAGCATTAGTACACTTATTCACTATCCCCTTAGTAGGTGGAATAGGTGAATTATTTTGAGTGTTCTTGACGTTCGTCCATAAGGGATTTAATGTGAGAGACCTTTCCTCATCCACTAATGCTTCATCTTTTGAAGGGAGAGCATAGGAATGAAGGGAAGGTAAAGTGTTAGGAGAATTGTTGGTGATTATATCTTTAGTGATGTCCAAATGGTTTGAACATGCAACCAAAGGATAACTATCCATGGCCTTTGCATCCTTAGTGATATCCGAAGGACTTGGACATTCAACCAAAGGGAGGAGATCAAGGATCTTCCCATCCTTAGTGATATGCAAGGTACTTGAACATTCAACTAAAGGAGGAAGGTCATGTGTCTTCACTTCCTTAGTAATATCCAAGGTACTTGAATATTCAACTAAAGGAGGGAGATCAATAGGATGATCCATAGAGATGTCATGCACTATGGTAGGGATATAATTTTTAATAATGTTAGATGAATGTTCATTATCTATCCATGGAGTGTTCTTCGTTAGAGGGATTTCCTCATTCCCTAATGCTTCATATTTCAAAGGGAGAGCATTGGAATGAAGAGAATGTAGGGTGATGTTAAGGGATGTGTCAATGATTTCATCCTCTTGCATCAAAATGTCCTCATAGGTGGGAACAACTTTGGGAGAGAGATCATAAGGTGAAATACATAAAACTAGGTTGTCATCACAGGTATTAGAGACTAGATCCAGTGCATGATCTTGACCTTTAGCAATAGGAGTCGTAGTGGAATGTACAATAGAGATAAAGTCATCTAGGGCTTCATGTAGCATATTGAAGTCATCACTACTAAACAATGCATCATATTTATTATTATCTATGAATTTAGTGAGATCATCTTATATTGAAGGATATATTCCCATGAGAGTTATGAAGCTTTCAAAGTTAGAAATACAACAAAAGATTTCATATATGGAACATGTAGAAATGTCAATGTCATATATATATCGATTTAAGACTTGAGGATGCTTATTAATGAATTTGTAGAAATTATCAATAACTATGATGTATGCAAACAAAGCTTCCAAAGATGAATAACAAGAAGCATCCATAATGAAAATATGATAACTCGTTGCACACCCAAACACTAGTTTGAGGAAATCAGGTTTTTGAAGATAAAAAACACACTAATTTTACTACAAACATAGTGAATATGATGTGAAGAGTGCTACACAACAAGGCAATGTAAATGATTTTAAGATTTTGCACAAAGAAGTATGAAAAGAGTGTTAAAGCCCTTAATGCTGAAATACACAATGTGTAATTATAAACATTAAAATTTTAAAAGCAAGGATGTCAAATGATGCAACAATATAATGCAAAGTCAGATTTGAATGAATGTTTATGATAGCAACAAAAATTTGAAATAATATTTTGACTACAAACCCTAGTTTTGCAAATGACTAGGTTATAGAAAAATGCAAGTTTTCAACAAAAACCCTAGCAAATGAGATCTTCAAATGCAAAATGTAATATGATGAAATGATTAATTGCTATAATATGGATCAGTTTTGATGTAAAAATCAGAAAATCAAATGTTCCAATGATATGCAATGCAAAAAATGCAAAACTATGCCTTTATGCAAGCCTAGAATACTTATTTTTTTTCACCTTTTTCAAATTTATACAAGAATTTTCAATGAATTAATGATAAGTATGATATGAATTAATGCAATATCTAAATTCAACACTCAACAACATGCAAATACTCGATGCTACGGGTTCACTAAAATGTTATGTGTGAAAAAAAGGTGAATGATGTAAGCTAGTAAGTACATTAGATCAAACCCTATTCCACAATAACATTCAAGGACAGAACCGAGCCAAGTCACTACCAAATGAAAGAGGACTCAGCTACTGATTAAATGCTCAAGAGTGTGATGAGATATAAACAACCTCATTTTTATAACAAGCCATATAAAATGTTAGTCTTGCCCAATCATCCTAACCATGCCAATTTATTTATTATTAGAAGCAATATTTATCTATTTTTGATAAAATGATGTATAAATCTTTATTTTCCAATTGATTGAAATTAGCCACTAATGTTGATATAATTACGTGTAGAGCTATGTAATTATGCAAGGTTTCATGTATGGCCTAACGGAAGGAGTAGACTTCAAAGCAGTTGAAGTCAAAGCGCCAAAATTTGAGAGCGCCAAAAATTTAGGCATATATACTCATAGACTTTGTTAGTAATTTTGTTATTTTCTGTTGGGCATACTTAAGACTTTACAGCTCCACTCAGAGCCTTTAATGTGTTTAATTTCATAGACATCCAGTTAGTTTTTAATTGTATTTTTCTTTAAAGACTTCTTCAATGACATTTACCCGCCATCTGGAATATAGGATTTTGGAGTAGTACAGTTTATATATGTAGTTGCTCAAAACAAGGATATATGTTGTGTTATGAATGAAGACAATCTCTTTTGAAGTGATAATCTGTAGCTACGTTCTATGATACTTTTATGAATGAATATTGCCAGTTCTATTCTGAGTAATCTTTTCTGAGTAATGAAAATGATATGAATCACTAGTATAGAAACAACAATATATTACTAAAAAAACTACTAAAAACTGCTTATAAATGACCAAACATGGTCACGTGGTCCCATTAGTAGTTTATTGCCAGTCATTTATAACATGACCAAATTGATGACTAAACTATTTTTAGTCATTTATCAGTTGTTTTGATTGATTGATTTGGTAGTATATTTAGTCATTGATTGTTGTAATCTGGTCACTTGTTTAGTCATTTTATTTCACTGATATATTTAGTCATTGATTGTTGTTAACTAGTCACTTATTTAGTCATTTTTATTCATTGATTTCTGTCCATTGGTAGTGTATTTAGTCATTAATTTTAATCATCATTTTGATCAATTTGGTAGTATATTTAGTCATTTTTATTCACTGATTTAACACTGGTCATATATTTAGTCATATTTATTCACTGTTCACTAATTTTTGTCAATTGGTAGTATACTTAGTCATATTTATTCACTGTTTAATGATTTCTATCAATTGGTAGTATATTTAGTCATATTTATTCACTGTTAATGATTTCTGTCAATTGGTAGTATATTTAGTCAATTTAATTATTAATTGACATCAATTAGTAGTATATTTAGTCATTTCAATTAATTGATATTTGAGGATTTAAACATAAAACACAGAAATACTCATCAATCATCAATTAATTGTACACAATATAAAGACAACCATCAAGAAGGCAAAATCGTTGAACTTTATTAAAAGAAAGGTATTCTTACAGCTTGCACAAGTATGAAATATCTATCTTGCTTGAAAAATGCTTAGAAATAGAGTATTACAATGTTTATTTTCAGTCACAAGACTGAAAATTTGAGTTACAATGCAAGAAATGACAAGAAAGAAACTTTTCCAAGTTTACAATGCTTGGCCAAAAAGTGAAAGTTAGTAACTGATTCTCAACCAGCCTAATTGCTACCACAGGTCATCTAATCTGCCCCATCAGTTTGGCACTTGTCCTTCTTGACTGCAACCAAAGGAAATACACTGTCATATGTAGTCAGGTCTGTGATAGGATATTCATAATGTGAAACATGGACTAGATCAGGCTTCCTTAATGAAACATCACTGTATTCTTGTGTCTTGTACTATCATCAACACTGCTTATGGGACATGTTTTTATTGAGTTTGAAGATATCAGGTCCTCTTAGGGCATGGAATCAGATTCTTCCTTCATTTATTCATCTTCAAAAGCCTCTTTTTGAGTCTAAACTGCTCACTTACCCTGCCTCTATTACATTGGACACTTGGTAGGCAGTCATATTTAGTGTCCTTGGTCTTCACTCATTGTGGTGACTGAATTATGCATACTTGCTTTCTAGATGATTGCCCTGCAACTTTCATATACTTGCCTTTTAATGCTAACACTGCAGTCCTCTATTCCTTTGCTCATGCCACTAAAACCATGTTTACTATGCTTGTATCCCTGGGAACCATTGACCATTGCCACTCACCATGAACATCTTACCTCTATGTACTCATTATCTCTCTGTTATAGAACAATCACCCATAATTATACCAAATTTAGATTTTCATTTGTAGACTGTCATAGGTTTATGAAATTGTCATATTCCTACAACTATACTGCCATGTAGAATATATGCCTTGTAATAATAGCATTATTAGTGGTTGTCCTTTTTTCTATTTAAGACTCCTATAAATTTGTCTACTGGTTGCTTCCAAAGTCTTGATGAAATGCTAACATCATCACCTTATGACTGTAATCTTCCTCATTAATCTTTGTGCATTGCCAACTGCCCTTTCTTTCTCAAAAACTAACACACCACCCTTGATCACAACAGCTTAAGACTCATCTCACTTTGTCTATGGCATGAACTGTGTACTTTATCTCTTGCTCACTGTCATTTATGCTCCTTGAGTCTTCACGACTGAGTGTTGATCGTGTCCCATATATGAAGCTCTCTCCTTCAATGCAACCAACAATAACCCTAGAATCTTTTCATAAAGACATATAAGGCAATGATGCTAAATGTTTAGGGAGGAAAAGCAACTTAAAATCAAGTCCAAAAAACCCATAAGACTTAAATATGTGTCTTTGCTTTGAAAAATGTGTTACAAAGTGTGTTTCTCAGTGTTGTGACTGAGAAAATTGAGTTATAATAGCTTTTTTTCTTATACAGCTCCAAAACAGACAAAAAACACTAAGATCCCTGAACAACACATTCAGACTATTGCATAAAGTAGTGGGCCAAGCTATCTAACAGCTAGTACATGATAAACATCAATTATGTCATTTTTTTCAAATATTTTAGTGGCCATCGTGCTTTCTCTGTCAGATGGACAACTCCATCTATTTTGTCTTTATAAGAAAAGGTTATGTTACTTGTGACCTTTAAAATATTTACATTTGCATCTCTTGTTCCTTTCAATTTGACTCCATGTACAATAGATAGTGAGTGAATCCGCCAAATGCCCACAATAGCACCATCAAACGGATCCAACACCCCAACTTTATCCCCTTCTTGGAGTTTATCAATATTAAATGTCTACCAAAAAAAAAATAGACATTATATTGTTTTTGATAGCTGTATGTAATGTCTTATGTCTTGGAACAAATTAGTTTTTGTATGTGCTTTTTTTTTATTCTGTTGAATAACAAAGAAGCAACTTTTTACTCTAAAAAAAAAAACTAACCCATTGCAAGGTACAAACAAATGGAGGGCAAGACTACAATAGTGGTAGACTGTATGAGTACTCCAGAAAGAGACATGGATTGGCAATGAAGTCCCCCCAACTGAGGACCATGACATCTCTGAATACAATGTACTAATGCATAGTCAAAATCTATGTATGCACTCTATTACAACTAAGCTCTAAGCTTCCATATGTAAGTTATATGTTCTCCCTTATTTCCATAATCTATATATACTAACTAATTACAATTCACTACTATTCTAACCAACTTATATCAAATAGGTAATGATTACCCTTATTTACATAATAAAACAACCATTACTTACTTGCATGTGGTTTCATAGCACTCACCTTGAGTTCAACACAACTACTACTATGAATATCATGTGCATGCTCGTCGAGTTCATCATCATAATTATCACTATCAACATTGACATGAAGTTGTATAGTTTTGCAGAGAGCTCTATTGATAGGGCCTTTTTCTTTTCATTTTACTTTCATATAATTGCTCTGCATGTGGTTTAATCATCATGCAAAATTTAATATAAGTCAAGTAAAGAATGCAAAAGCTATAATTTTTTGTCCAAAAGAACATTTTAAGCATGAAGAATTAATGATAAAACATTGGGATAGATTAACTTATAATTTGAAGAATGCAAAAGCTATAATTTTTTATCCAAAAGAACATTTTAAGCATGAAGAATAACAAAACATTGGGACAGATAAATGACAATTATATTACCTCAACTTCAGCATAACTATGATGACTGTGCTACACATTCTTGTCCAGTTCATCATGATCACTATCAATATCGGGAACTCTATTGACATCATGAAGGCATTTTTGCTTTCCTGCGTTTTGATAAAATTGCTCTGCATGTGGCTTAACCATCATGCAAAAAAATATACAAAGCATTCAATAGTCAAGTAAAGAATGCAAGCTTTAAATTTGTCCAAAAGAACATTTTCTGGATCACTCCAACAATAAAGAAACTGGGTTGGATTCTCCTATGCCCATATTTCAATAATCTACATATTAAGAGGCATTTGTATATAAAATTGCCAAACAAGAAGAAATGAGATCAATAGAGCCTCTTACCTCATCTAAATCCGTGGATTTACGCTCATTCTATGCAGAAACTATAGGGTTAATAGAGGCAACCAACTGCGAAACTTGCTGACTGAGACCATATATGTAATTTGGTACATGTTGGTACCCTTGATTTGAGTTGACATGATTTGGAGAGGCTGATCCTACTGGGCATGTAATAGTTGGCTATGAAATCTTTGTTGATGAACTAGATTTCCACTTCATCCTACTCTTAGATTTACTAGGATCTAGTGCTACCAAATATTCTTCGGAATGCATACTTTCTTTCAATGCCTCCCACTATTTGGGACATAGAGTGGAGTCTAACCTCTCTTCTCCCTCCATGATTGTTTTTCTGTAATTGTATCTAAAATTGTTCATCAAAATTCTTGTTTTTTGCTTGTAATATTTTCTAGAGATTTGTCCACCAGTAGTCTCAAAAGCATTTTCCATTTTTTGTATAACATTTTCCATAGATCATGGATCTTGCTATGCAGAACTTGATTTGCAAATATCCAAATGGGCCCTACATCTTACACCCAACTCGGAGGCCCACTTTGTAGCACTTGGCCCAATGGGCTCACCATCTCTCGATACCTCAAGCAAGAATGGCTTCTTGCCTTCTAATTTTCTTACTTTTGCATTCCTCTCTGTAGATCTATACAAATCTTGACTCAATCTTTGTCTTTTGACAAAAGCATCCACATCTTCTATTAAACCACTACCAGTATTTCTGCCTGATCCACTAGTTCCATCAAAAGTTCTAGATGCAACAGGTGTTGAATACAAAGAATACTGAGAGGGGGGGTGAATCAGTATTCTAAAAAACCTTTCATTCACACATTTATTAATCCATGTACCAAATTCAATAACATGAAAGCAAAGTAAACACAAGAAGAACAACCACAAATTCATAACACAGACACTAGGATTTTACGTGGAAAACCCAAAAAGGGAAAAACCACGGTGAGTGTTAGCTCACAATATATTATGATAGTAATACCGAATTACATAAAGGTTCATTGCCTTAGGGCTCACTGCCCAAGGACTCACTATCCAAAGGAATGCTAACTGCAATAAACTCACTGCCCAATAGAAGAGAAGATGGAAGAAGGATTGACTCACTACCAAAAGATGATTGCTATAAATGTATCTACAGAATGCTGAGGTGCAGTTCCATTTCCAGCTCTATATATAGACTCAAATGTCTTCATAATGTTTGTTTTGCTTTTTCTGCTTTGCTTTTCTACCCTTACTATCTTTTTCTGTTCTGTAAACTACCTTAGATCATGCTCATATCGAATTCATACACTTTTCACTTGTATCTCTACTTCCAACACTGAAATCCATCAAATATATATATCCACAACAAGATTCATCTCACAATTAGGTCAGACAACCAGATATGAAACGTGTATACAAGTGTTATACCTTGTCGGCTTGATCTTGTGCACAAACAAGAATGCAGACCCAAACAAACAAACAATAGTCTTCATATAGGTCAACATCAATCATTAAACCACTTAGATAAATTCTTCAAACAATATATTCCTACCACATATAGATTGAACTTTCCTGTCAGCTTATCTCTTAAGTACATACTTGACCAGTTCAACTGTCATACCAAAAATTCCAATGCAGACCATATGAGAGTTTCAAAAACATTGATAACATTCATTATGGATCTCTTAGCATACCTTCAGAACTGCAGGACATAATAGTCCTTTAAAATGCGGATCTTGGAACTGTTGCTCTATCACAGTGAGATATTGTCAAACTGGAAGCCGATAAAGAACTTGTAGAATGTGATCAAAGGAACTTTAGAAGTTATAACTCTGGATTTAGGTAGTCATGATATGTATCTTTGTTGCCTTAGAACCACAAGACAAAATATGCCATAGCGAGGAATGCAAACACTTTTACTCTGGTATTGTACACTGTTCCTGACTTAACTCTATTCACTCAGACTTAGATATTTCATCATATGACTTCCAAAGGAAGTCAGGACTTGAATATTGGAACATGTGATCACTAGGTAGTTATGGACAACATATCTGAACTGCATGCAAATGTCTTTAACTGCGGAGGCATACCATCTCAAACACTGTCACTTTGTATAATGTATACTACCCATACTTAATCAATTATTCTTCTGGAGTAAAGTCTCTTTGCCATGCTGATAGAAACCCTTTGCCTTGTTGCCATCAATGACAACATTCAACATTCATTAGAGCAGTGTCTCTTGCCAAAAATCTCCCCCTTTGGCACTAATGGCAACACTTAGTGAAAAATGCTTATATGCTCCCCCTTACTATATACACTCTATTTTTCTTCTCCCCCTTAGGTGTTTGCCCATTTTCACTAGTTTTCTTCTCTCCCTTTGACATCAATGGCAAAGGTGTATGTGCAAATATCAAAATTTTTAAGATTGTCAAATTCTTCCGCATATGTATGGGTACAATTTGTCAAATCAGTTAGTTGTATGTGAAAGGATATCATTGTACACAGTCTTTACTTGTGTTAACTCTCCAACCCACCTGTTCTTAGCACTGTTCAAATTTTTGATGTTCTCATTTATTTGGAATACCAGATCTTCTGCCTTCTGTACACTGATAGGCATATTAGTTATTTCCTGAACCTTTAAGGCTTCTGCAGCTAGACTTCTCATGAACTCAATTTTAGGGCTTATCATACCTCTCAGCTGACACATTCTATTTTTCATTTCTTCCTGTCTACTAAGCAGACTACTTAAGTTGTTTTGAGTATTTACAACTTGTATTTCCATGCTACTGATATAATCAACTGCTGGATTAAAGGTCTTGGAAATATTTGCTAGTTGAAGCTCCATGCTTTTAACTTTCTCCTCTATTTTCTTAGTGGTCTCAGGCCATGACAAACAAAATTTGTATATATCATAGGCTTCCTTGATTGCATTCTTCAAACTCTTGATGCTACTTTCTAAAATTTTTTTATCACTGTCTAACTTGGTTTTTAGCTCTGCTAATCTTTTATCTTCAAATTCCTTTCTAACCTTAATGTCAGCCAACTTTTCAAAGGATTCAAAATGAGTACTTACAAAATTTATTAGACCTTTGAGTTGATCAATTGATGACACTGATGTGTCTTTCTGGTATGAGGGCATCAGCTTCTCCAGAATACTAGCTGCTTCATCAATGAGTTCATTGTCCTGTATATATATTTTTAACATTTCTTCTTGAGCCTTAGCTTGCACAATTTATACCAGATTGAATTTCTGCTCAGGAGACATAGAATCTACATTTATTGGTTCTTGTAGAAACTTGGGTAAATCTAAGATCTGTGTTTTTTGTTGCTTTTCTAAAAAATTTCTAGCATAATCAATCGAAACTTGATTTGCAGTAGTGTCTCTTGCCACTTGTTCTTCACTAAGTGAAACTTTCTTTCTTTTTTTGTCTTTTGCTAGCTTTTCTTTCTCTACTTCAGTGGTGGCTCCTGCACTGGATGAGGTCCTTGTTCTTTTTCTGGGGCTAGATGTAGCTTTTTCCTTTTCAAATCTCTCATCTTTCCTTTTTGGAGTATTTGATGTCCATTCTACCTGAGCACTTAAATGGGTTTTGATCCTTCTACTTTGGCTTTGGCCTCACTTATTAGTTCATATGATGTTTTCTCTGATTGCTCATGTTACACTGACATTTAGGAGGATAATTCTTTGAATGTCCCAAATCTGTCTTCTTTGATATTTTTTGGTTTTCATAGTAGTACATTAGCTAATTCAATCAAAACATCGTCTGTAGCTTCATACCCTAATGCAGGGACCCATACAGTTCTTGGTTCCACCACTTTCATGAAGCAATTGTCTTTTCTCTACCATGAATACAATGTCCTTTTCATACTTCATCACTACATTTTCAAGTATCCAAACTCTACATAACATTTTCTTTTGAAAGTTCTTGAAGTTTCCCCATAAGATTTCATTCTTCTTGTCTGCAATTCCCAAACTATACAAGTGATTTCTTATTTGAGTGGCTATTGGTGTATGATCGAGCCAGACAATCTTTCCCAAGCCGGGTAGCTCTCTCAAGAAGTAGAAGAGTAGACAAGTGATCAATGTTCCATATTTGAAAGAATGATTAGTCTCATTTGTTCTTTTCAAGTTCTCCATTAGTTCACTCTAGAGCAATTCACATAGGTCATAATCTGTATTGTTTTTGATCATGTCATATGCTATGTCTATAGCTTGTGTAGACACAAAATCTTCCCTGTTGGAAAAATATGTTTTGTACCCAATAATCATTGATGCAAATCTGACTAACGTATCCTTAATATCATTTACCGTGAGGGCTTTCTTATCAAATTTGGCTCATGTTAGTTGCATTACCAAGTTGTTTTTTATTTTCTTTAAACCTGGAACCCTTCTGAAGGAATTCATACCAATCACAGCTTTGATAGCTTCTTTAGTTATCATGTATGGTTCATCAAGCCACATAAACTCATCATGAATCCTGCTTAGAATAAACTTAACCCATGTATCATTTAGAATCATAGAAAAGTCCAACTAGGTGTCTAATTTCTTTTCTCCTAAAACTTTATATTCGTCTTTCAACACGACATCAATAGTAGTTAGTTCATCCAAGTATAGTTTTCCTAGATTCATGTGATCATATTCCTCTAAATTGGTATGAATACACACCCTAACATCTTCCACATGCATAATTCCATGTGGAGTAATTGAGAATGCCCCTACAAGATCATTTTCTAGTGATTTGAAGAAATAATTCTTGAACTTGGGGCGAGGCTTTTCAGTTATCTTGATCACTTAAGGAGTAAACATTTTCTTAGAATAATTCAAACTTCACAGTAGGATTTTCAAGCTGTAAATACCTCTTTTGCCAAATTAGGGTTTCTTTCTCGTGAAATCACTTTGAGCTATTTTGAATCTTTGGAAATCTTTGATGTCACTTAGGATTTTTCTATAGCTTGAATGCAGAGTGGATTGTCACTTGAATATAGAGTTGATTGTCTATCGAATGAGCTCCTTTTTAACTCTTTATTTGCCTTGACCTAATTGCCATAAATGCAGTCTTTCAAAAAGTTGTCAAACTCATCTCTGTCAAGCATAGTTGATCTAGATTGCTCCACACTATTCCACATTTAATCTTTTTCTTTTGGAATTTCTTTCAGAAGATTTGTCATAAAATTCCTTACATCCTATCCTTGTGCTGGATTTCAGCACTGACTATTTGGCTAGGGGATTTAGATTTTCAACACATCTCCCCCTAAGTTAGAGCTCCCAATTTACTTCCTGGAGAAAGTACCTACACTAGAGGCTGGTGCTGATCCATCCCTTACCTCATTAACATCCTTCTTGATCCAAACCTTTCTCATTTCCTTCTTGATTTCCACTGGATCAACCTTGTTCTTTCCTTTCTCTTCTTTTTGCTCTGTTTTCCTCTTTTCTTCAGGAAAGTTTCTTTTCTCATTCTTGCTTCTACAGAGTTTTGCAATATGTCCAAACTTATTGCAATTGTAGCATATCACATTCCTCTGTCTCTGATTCCTTGATGCAGCACTCAACATTCACTCAACAGAATTGTGCCATTAAACATGAGAGACAAAAATTTGGAAGCTGAAACATAACAAAATTTCTATTCCTCAACTCTGCTGCTACAATGAGAGAAAAACTCTCTTATATCTAAGAAAACAAAAAAAACAAAAAATTACCTTTTTTGGCAGATTTCGACAATTGTCAGATTTTGCCATTTTAGGTAATTTTACAATCATATCTTGAGAATCCAGTTTTTTCCCAAAAAGCTCATAAAGCTAAGGTAGGACGAAAAACCAACTAACATCCTAAATTTGAAACATGAGTTTCGAGTTATTAAAAAAAGCAACTTTTAAAAAACTAGAAAAAAACACTAATTTGCTATTTTGCTGGCCACCTCATAACGCATCCACCTGTAAAATTTCGTAGAAAACCCACATCCGAGTCAAAAGTTATGACCTCCGGAAGTCCCTGCATCATTCTCCTCTGGTTGAAAAGAACGCAGTTCCTGCAAGTGAGTGTCTTCAAACTGCTGCCATTGGACGGGATCTAACCTCTGCATTTCCCACTCTGTAATCCATGTGCTATCTGTTGGTGGCAATCCTTCCCACTGTACTAAATACTTGTTGTAACACCCGTGCCGAGTGGAGATAGTGTTCTTATCAAGAATCTGTGCAATCTTTTCTTTCTTCTTATGGGGAATGTGGTTGTGCCATGACACCTCTGGTTGACTATCTTCAGCATCATCCTCACCATGGAAGGCATATAAATCAGAAATATTAAACACGGGAGAAATAGCGAGATCATCTGGTAAACTGACCTCATATGCATTATCATTGATCTTCTTTGTAATTCTGCAAGGACCAATTTTCTTGTACTTCAACTTGTGATATGTTCCAGTAGGAAACCACTCTTTTCTCAAATATACCATCACTAAGTCACCTTCACTGAATGTCTGATGTCGCCGACTAGGATCCACTGAATTCTTATACCTCTCATTACTGTCCTGCAACTTCTGTCTCACTGCTTGCTGCAACTGTTGAAGGTGTTCTGCAAATGCTTCCCCATCATCACTGACCCGATCTTTCATTGGTAGCTGTACCAAATCTAGAACACCCTGAGGATTCCTGCCATACACAATCTGGAAAGGGGACTTTCCTGTTGATCGGTTAATAGAACTATTATAGGCAAATTCAGCCTGGGGTAATGCCAAATCCCATTGTTTTGGCTTTTCTCCAACAATACACCTCAGCAAATTTCCCAGACTCTGATTAACTACCTCTGTTTGCCCATCTGTTTGAGGATGATAGGCACTACTAAACTGTAACTTGGTCCCCATTTTCTTTCATAAAGTCCTCCAGAAATGACTGAGGAATTTGGTATCCCTGTCAGAGGTAATAGTCTTTGGAACACCATGTAGTCTAACAACTTCTGAGAAAAATAACTCTGCTACCCTCGTTGCATCATTAGTCTTCTTACAGGCAATAAAATGAACCATCTTGGAGAACCTATCAACAACTACAAAAATGGAATCATTACCTCGTTGAGTATGTGGAAGTCCCAACACAAAGTCCATGCTCAAATCTGTCCATGGTGCAACTGGTACTGGTAAGGGCATATACAATCCTGTATTATGTGAATGTCCCTTAGCCACTTGGCAGATTCTACACCTTGTTACATACTTAGTTATATCCCTTTTCATCTTTGGCCAGTAATATTTATCTTCTATCAAGGCTATTGTCTTGTCCTTGCCAAAATGTCCAGCCAACCCACTACTATGAAATTCTCTGATAATGTTGTCCCTCATAGAGCCAGCCGGTATGCATAGTTGTTTTCCTTTAAATAGATACCCATCTTGCATAAAATATTCACCCCTAAAGTAATCCAAGTTACCAGATATTGGTGCCTTCAATTGTTCCACAATCTCCCAAAAATCATCATCAGACTCATACAAATTTTTGATGGCATCAAAACCAATCACCTCAGCTTCCATTGTGGTCAAAAGTGCAACACGCCTACTTAACGCATCTGCAACCTGATTTTGTTTTCCAGACTTATGCTTCAACACAAAGTTGTAACCCTGCAAGAAAGAGACCCACTTGGCATGCCTACTATTCAACTTTTTCTGTGTGTTCAAGTACCTCAGTGCAATATGATCTGTAAACAATACAAACTCCTGGGGAACTAGATAATGTCGCCAATGCCTCAATGCTTGGACAATTGCATAAAATTCCAAATCATAAGTAGAATAATTCTTTCTCACTGCATTCAGCTTTTCACTAAAGAAAGCTATAGGTTTGCTAGCTTGGCTAAGTACAGCACCTATTCCTACATGGGAGGCATCACATTCTACTTCAAATACTTTATCAAAATTTGGCAATGCAAGTATAGGTGCTTCTGTTACCTTTTTCTTCAAGTACTTAAAGCTCTCCTCAGCGTCCTTGGTCCATACAAACTCCCTCCCTTTGGTGCAATCTGTTATAGGAGCTACAATACTACTGAAATTGCGAATGAACTTTCGATAGAAAGTGGCCAAGCCATGAAAACTTTTTACCGCTGTGATGCTGCTTGGACTAGGCCATTCTAGGATTGCCCTGACCTTTTCTGGATCCATTCTGACACCATCTTTAGAAATGACAAAGCCTAAAAAAACCAAACTGTCCTGCATGAACCTACACTTTTTCAAATTGGCATAGAGCTTCTCCTTCCTTAACACACCAAAGATGATCCTCAAGTGTTGTAGATGCTCTTCTCTGCTGTTACTAAATACCAAAATATCATCAAAATAAACTACCACAAACTTACCAATGTAAAGGTGTAGTATAGTGTTCATCAATCTCATAAATGTGCTAGGTGCATTTGATAACCCGAATGGCATAACCATCCACTCATATAATCCATCTCCAGTCTTAAAGGCTGTCTTCCACTCATCCCCTTCTCGAATTCGGATTTGGTGGTAGCCGCTTCGTAGGTCGATCTTGCTGAAATATTTAGCCCCTGCAAGGACATCCATCATGTCCTCCATACGAGGTATAGGAAACCGATACTTGATGGTAATCTTATTAATTGCTCTGCTATCAGTGCACATCCTCCATGTTCCATCTTTTTTTGGGGTTAACAATGCAGGTACAGCACATGGGCTCATGCTCTCTCTCACCACACCTTTACTTAGGAGTTCTGTTACTTGCTTATTCATCTCTGCATGTTGTGTTGGATTCATCCTATAAGCTGCTTGGTTGGGTAGAGTTGCTCCTGGAATCAAATCAATATGATGCTGAATATCTCTCTTTGGCGGTAGACCATCAGGCAATTCATTAGGTAAAACATCACCAAATTCTTTCAACAGCTCGGCTACTTCTGGGGGAACTGAAATGTCTTTCTCTTCACCTTTTTTCACTACTAATGCATAGCAACACCCTGTCACCTTCATTTCTTTAACAAGATCTCTTTCAGACAACATGGTCTCACCTTTTCCTTCATCCTTGAGAGGCAATAAAATCACCTTAGCGCCATCTTTCCAAAAGGTGTATGTGTTTTTCTCTCCATCATGCATAACTTTCCTATCATACTGCCATGGCCTTCCCAATAACACATGACAGGCATCCATTGGGACAACATCACACCATATCTCATCCTGATAGATCTTCCCTATGCTAAACTTAATTAGGCATCTTTTATCAACAGTGACTTCATTTCCCTTTTTAAACCATGCAATGCGATACGGATGAGGATGTTTTTCACAGTGTAAATTCAATTTGTCTACCATTTCTTTAGAAACCATATTTTCACAACTACCTCCATCAACAATGACTTGACATACCTTGCCACCCGAAGTGCATCTGGTTCTGAAGATATTGGTTTGAAGCCATGAACCATCAGAGCTTTTGGCTTGTGTTTTCTCCTTCTTTGGAATCACCATTGCTCTTCTCATCATGAGACTTTCTCCCACATCTGGTGGAACCTCCAGTTCTGTCCCTTCCACTTCATGCTGCATTTGAATCATGTTCACCCTAGGTTGTCCTCCTTGATTTCTTTCTTGCATGTTATAATTGGAGCATTCAAATGCCCTATGACCTTCTTCTCCACATCTGAAACAAGTGAAAGGTCTTCTCTGGTTTTCCCATCCTCTACCACTACCATAACCTCTACCTCTTTGAAATCCCCTTCCTCGTTCTTGATTCAGAGGATCTTGCCGAGTGTCTACTTGTTTTTCCACACCATGGGATGACTCTCCCCTGCCATAATTTGAACCTCCTCGAAATGGGGTTGATGTACCCCTTCTTCCTCCTCTATTCCTCTGATGATATTGTCTGTTTTGTTTTTCTTCAGCCTTTAGAGCCAATTGGTAAGCCTCTTCCATATTGTTGAGTCGATGCATGCTCAATTCATCTTGAATAGAAAATTTCAGGCCATTCACATATCTAGCAGCCATTTGTGCATCAGTTTCTTGATGCTCTATATGTATAGACAGTGTATAAAACTCATTTGTATAATCTTGCACAGAAGAGAGGTTCTGCTTTAAATTTTGAAACCTACGAAAAAGGGTTTGCGCATAATCTATGGGTAAAATTTTTTCTCTCAACTTCTTCTCCATTTTATTCCATGTCCTGATCTTATCCTTACCTTTCCTTGTTCGTTCCTTTTGAAGATGATCCCACCAAATCATTGCATGACCCTTTAATTTGGTGCATGCAAATTTTACCTTCTTCTCCTCTGTCATGGATTTCCATTCAAAAAATTTTCTTATGCCATTCAACCAGTCTATCAACTCCTCTGGTTTAAGACTACCTGCATAATCTGACACATCTACCTTGATCCCTTCATTTTTCCCTTCTAAGGCCCTGAGCATCCTCTCTTCAAAACTCATGCCTTCTAATTCTTCTTCTTCATGTTCTGTATCTTGATTTGCAGCTCCTTGACCTATCTCTTCATCAGATTCGTCTCCTCCTCTACCCAATCTTTGGGTTTCCATCCGTGTTGTAAGTTCTGCTATTTGCCTTTGCAGATTTTGCATTTCTCTATGCATCTGGGCAAGACCGCCTCTTCCTCTTCCTCTCCCAGCCATCTTCCTGCTCTGATACCAAATGATGCAGCACTCAACATTCACTCAACAAAATTGTGCCATTAAACATGAGAGACAAAAATTTGGAAGCTGAAACATAACAAAATTTCTATTCCTCAACTCTGCTGCTACAATGAGAGAAAAACTCTCTTATATCTAAGAAAACAAAAAAAACAAAAAATTACCTTTTTTGGCAGATTTCGACAATTGTCAGATTTTGCCATTTTAGGTAATTTTACAATCATATCTTGAGAATCCAGTTTTTTCCCAAAAAGCTCATAAAGCTAAGGTAGGACAAAAAACCAACTAACATCCTAAATTCGAAACATGAGTTTCGAGTTATTAAAAAAAGCAACTTTTAAAAAACTAGAAAAAAACACTAATTTGCTATTTTGAGGGCCAAGATGAAAGTTTGAAGCCCCGAAAAAGTGCCAAGACGAGGTCCAACCCGCTAGGGCCGGTTGGGAAACCACTGGCCACCTCATAACGCATCCACCTGTAAAATTTCGTAGAAAACCCACATCCGAGTCAAAAGTTATGACCTCCGGAAGTCCCTGCATCATTCCTTTGATTCATTCTTGATTTGCATTGGTTAGCCATGTGTCGAAATCTATTGCAAGAAAAGCACTTTCCATTGAAAGAATGAGTATTTCTTGTATAGTTAAAACCATTCCTAATCAGGTTTCTGCATTCATTTGATTTGTGACCAATTTTCTTGCAATTGAAACATTAACCAGAGAATGATGGAACATTTTGATTCATTCTACTCCTAAACTGAGTAGCCTTATGATCAAACTTATTGCAATTAAAACAATGACCATTGAAAGATGGGTACCTTTGAGCATTTGGCTGCCCGACCAGAGGTCTTCTACATCTTCTTCTCTGATTCTAGAACTGGTTGCCTTTGTTTTTCTTAAACTCAGTGTTTGCTTGGCCTGACTTTGAACTTTCTCCTTTTTCAAATCCCAAGCCTTTCTTGTCATCTAAACTCTTCTGACTTTCAATCAACTCCTCAAGATTTGGAGAGCTTATTTTGAAATTTTCTTTATAGCTATTAGTTGCTTCCAGATCAAATTTCATAAGTAACACATCTTTAACTAATTTTTCACATTCCTCAGTTTACCCTTTACAACTTGATTTAGATGCCTTTCAATATCCTCTTTTTCTTCAACCTCCAATGTTAAATTATTTAGAGTTTCATGTGCTTCATTCAATTGATCACTTAACTCCTTGCTTTTCTCTTTAAACTTCTTGACTTGCTCTCTTAGCTTTAGGATGCATTCATCAGCCTCTTGGACATTAGCCTTCAGATCCCTGATTTCTGCTTCAGATTTTTCAAGATCAATAAGAGTTGCTTTTAGTTCATCATTGCTTTCATATGAGTAATTCCCAAATGTTCTTATTGCCATAAGTACACTATCCTAGATCTTTCTCAAGCTGTTAATCCTTTTCAAAGGAACCCAACTCTAATACCAATTATTGAATACAAAGAATACTGAGAGGGGGGTGAATCAGTATTCTAAAAAACTTTTCATTCACACATTTATTAATCCATGTACCAAATTCAATAACATGAAAGAACAGTAAACCAAGAAGAACAACCACAAATTCATAACACATAGACACTAGGATTTTACGTGGAAAACCTAAAAAGGGAGAAACCACGGTGAGTGTTAGCTCACAATATATTATGATAGCAATATTGAATTACATAAAGGCTCATTGCCCAAGGACTCACTGTCCAAAGGAATGCTCACTGTAATAGGCTCACTGCCAAATAGAAGAGAAGATGGAAGAAGGATTGGCTCACTGCCAAAAGATGACTGCTATAAATGCATCTATAGAATGCTGAGGTGCAGTTCTATTTCCAACTCTGTATATAGACTCAAATGTCATCATAATGTTTGTTCTTTTTTTGCTCTGCTTCACATATGCTCTACTTTTCTACCCTTACTATCTTTTTCTATTCTAAAAATTGCCTTAGATCATGCTCATATTGAATTCGTACACTTTTCACTTGTATCTCTACTTCCAACACCAAAATCCATCAAATATATATATCTGCAACAAGATTCATCTCACAATTAGGTCAGCCAGCCAGATATGAAACGTGTATACAAGTTTTATACCTTGTCGGTTTGATCTTGTGCACAAACAGGAATGTGGACCCAAACAAACAAACAATAGTCTTCATATAGGTCAGCATCAATCATTCAACCACTTGGATAAATTATTCAAACAATATACCTTAACGCATATAGATCTAACTTTTCTGTTGGCTTATCTCTTAAGTACATATTTGACCAGCTCAACTGTCATACCAAAACTTCCAATGTGGACCATATGAGACTTTTAAAAACATGGATAACATTCATTATGGATCTCTTAGCATACCTTCAGAATTGTAGGACATATTAATCCTTTAAAATGCAGATCTTAGAACTGTTGCTTTGTCACAATGAGATACTATCAAACTATAAGCTGATAAAGAACAACTTGTAGAATGTGATCAAAGGAACTTTAGAAGTTATAACTCTGGATTTAGGTAGTCATGATATCTATCTTTGTTTTGTTAGAACCACAAGACAAAATATGCCACAATGGAGGAATGCGGACCCTTTTACTTTGGTACTGTGCACTGGTCCTGACTTAACTTTGTTCACCTGGACTTAGATATTTCATCATTTGACTTCCACAGGAAGTCAGGACTTGAATACTGGAACACATGATCACTAGGTCGTTATAGACAACATACCTGAACTTCATGCAAATGTCTTTAACTACGGAGGCATACCATATCAAACACTATCACTTACTTTATATAATGTATACTACCCATACTTAGTCAATTATTCTTCCAAAGTAAAGTCTCTTTGCCATGCAGGTAGAAACCCTTTGCCTTGTTGCCATCAATGATAACATTCAACATTCATTAGAGTAGTGTCTCTTGCCAACAATAGGTACACTTTGAGGCACAACAGATGCAAACAGTCTCTCTTCATGACTTTCATTAACCAGAACTTCATGCTCCTTGGCCACATCAGGTGTGGCATCAGTAGGTAGATCACGAGTACCGGTCTTCGCAGATTTCACTTCAAACACATCCTTTAATCTTGAATAAATCATCTGTAGACCTGTTGTTCCTTTAATGCTCTGATGTTTTTCAATAATCTCTCTTAGACTTTGTTCTAAGAGATCATCACAACATTGCACATCACCATGTGCTATATCAAGCTGCACATGATCACCATGTGCTATATTAGGCTGCACGTCACCATATGCTATATCAGGCTGCACATCAGCATATGCTATATCAGGCTGCACATGATCATCATTACAACTATTGTTTTCACCAACTGTATTTGTTGAAACACAAAAGTCATGGCTTCTACAAGATGGCAACACTGTATCTTTTCTTTCCTTTTGTTTTTCTCCACATTTTCTTTCCACTCTTTTTGTTGCCTATAAAACAAAAAATAATACCATATTATGTCTTATATACATAAAGCTCTTTCCTATAAAATTTCATTAAACACTATTAAATAAATAATATACTGGGTAAATGCACAAAGATGAGTCCACTTAAGGTGGAAGTTTCAAACTTAGAAAAAAACCTAAAATTGGGTAAACCAAAATGGGATCCCGCTTTTTAAGAAACAGGATCCCATTTTGCATTGGGATCCTGAGCCAAAAGTGGGATCTCATTTTGTAGAAATAGGATCCTATTTTGAAATGGGATCCCGTTTTAAAATGGGACCACGTTTCAAAATGGGATCATGTTTCAAAACGGGATCCCGTTTCATAAAATTTAAATTTCTGATGCAATTTTTCCTATGGGCTTTGGGTTGGAAAAAAGGCTTGGGAACCTGACCCTTGGCTTTGGACCTGGTTTGACCTGCAAGTTGAAGGTCCTATCAATGTCACAACAAAATAGTGACTATGGGCATATGTCTGAAGGCCTTTTTTGTAGAATTTTTTGAAGAAATTAAAACCCATTATAGATGAGACAATGTAGATTCCAAATATGTAATTTTTTTTACAATTGGATTATTTTTTCTATTTTTCAATTAATTTCTAATGAAACAGGTCCATAAACTTGAATTATTAGGGTTTTTTAATAATTTAATAACTTTTTATTAAAATAATTTTTTGTAAATTTTTTTTACAAAAACGTACTTTAGACAATTCTTTTCAATTTGATTTTTTTTTCAAAAAATGATAAATTTAGGTCACCTTATGCGTGACGTACACGAAATTTTTTTAAAACACCAAAAATGGCCAATAAAAAATTAACAAAAAAAATTCAATAAAAAATTACAAAAAATATGGAAAACGTGCTTCGGTGAGTTACAAATCTTTTCCCAAAAGGATTTAGAAAAATATGATTATTTAGGTCAAAATATGGATGATGTACACGTGCATGGTATAGTAAAAAAAAGTGACTTTTAAATAGTGGTTTTTAGGAATGCATATTAAAAATCAATTTGTATCATCTGGGTATTAAACAAAATTACATATTTGGAAACTAGACCTTGAGTACTACATTTCATATTTACTAACTTTTTCCAAGATCCATCTTTAAATGCTTCAAATTTTTAGGTCAAATGTAACAAATTCTGAAAATTAAGGAAAACACTTCCACTCTTTGGCCAAAAAGTGGACTCAACTTGCACACACCCTACTGCTTAGTTACAACTTGCCTATTTGTCAAACCAAGACTCAATAAATATTCATTATTCTTGGCCACTTTTTCTCTATGAAGGCGCTCATAATTTGTCAGTGAAGTTTCAGCATTATGATCACTATCATCTAATTTGTACCTTACAACCCTTCTCTTCATTTCCTGAAGTTCAAATAAACAATAATGTATAAATCAACAACTTGAATCAGTAAAACTTTATTGAGTTCATAAGTTGATAACTGTTGACTTTCCAATCTGCTGATAACCACAAATGAAAACTTAAAATAGAATTTAGTTTATAGATTAAAAAGAATTTGTAGTAAAAAATGAAGATGTTTACAATTACAGGTATCAGACAAAATTTCCTTAGGGATATATTCACAAGAAAAGAACTCATAAAAAAATAACACAAGTAGGATGAAGGAAAAACATAGTCTAGTTCATCATGAGGTATGTTAGAACCATTCAAAATTTCACTCAGTCCCACTCTGTTTCATACATTTTCCTTCCATAAATCCATAATTAGGGATTCATATTCCTTTTAGAATTGTTCCAGGAGTCATTTATGAGCATCTCATATCAGGTCTATGTGAAAGAAATTTATATTTTTGACCATTGATGTGTTTTTGTCTCTTATCATGGCCCCACATTACATGCAAACAGTTTTGGCGGGTGTGCGGGAATTAGAGGACGTGAATACATAGGTACCGCTTCCCCACAACATGTAGAAAATTTAGTTGCGGTGTTGCTGTATAAACTCAAGCGACACACAATATGTTACCGTGCCCTTGTGGCAGGTAAGGAGATGACTGGAGACAATGCAGTAGGAAGGAGTTGAGATAAAGTGTTCACTGTGCCCCCGCGACTGTTTCAAGTTGATCCTGTGGTGTTGCGGTATAAAGAGTTCAAGTGACCGGTAATGCTACATACCATGGCCCCGTGATGCTGATAACTTCGACTAGCGGTAATGTGGTAAACAATGAATGTGAGACCAAAGGCTCCTGCGACCCCGCGATGGTCAAGCAAAAGCTTGGTGGTGGTGCGGTAAAAGACACAAGGGATAACATGTATCCTGCCATCCCGCGGTGGTGTGCAACAAGACTTACGGGGTGGTGGTAAGTGGTGAAGATGAATGTAACTGTCCAAGAGGTCCTGCGGTCCCATGATTGGCCTAAGTCAGTCTTGCGGTGATGCGGTAAGGAATTAAATGTCGAAATGACTTCAGTGCTGTCTTGCAATGGTTATCATTGATGCCTGTGGGATTCTGGTCTTCAAGGAAAGGACTGCAAATCTTGAAATACTCACCCAACCATTGGATTGGATCAAATCAACGGTCTATGTTTGAAAAGAATTGAATGCTAAGATTTGTTGATTTCATGGCACGAACCAAAGTTAATGGTGAAATGACCAGCTTCATGGCATGATAAAACTTGGGATTTCTTTGTATTTCTTCATTCTAGCAAATTTAGTGTTGATTGTAGAAGGTGAATTCAAGCTTTGTGTGCTCTCCTCAGACATTTTTTGACTGGTTAAGTCTACCCCATCACTCTTTGCATAAAAGTTGGTGTTTGGTTTGTGCTCTATTTTCAACTAGTCTGGTAAAGCAAGTAAAATATCAAAACCCTAGTTCGTAGAGGCACTAAAATATGGCACCTAAAAAATTTGAGTCTATGAGTATGAGTACTGACCCCCCTACTCCCAAGAAACGATCACTTCAACAATCATTGTTGGACATCCTGCCAAATTCAGTTGACAAGGGGTCTAAGAAATTGTTCAAGGATGTTGCGAAAGGATGTTAGGATGTTGCAATCCCTATCTCTAGATGGAACCTCTTTTGGTATTTTTGTGAAAAGAAAGATGGATAGGGACCAGTTGGAAACCCATGGAATTTGGAGTTGGCAAATCTTGTAGTGCCAAATGTATTTTTTGATGTGGATTTGATTAGAACATTGGCACAAGACTATCACTCAGCCACCAAAATAGTCAGACTACCAAATGGGTCACCATTAGTGGCTGTGGATAGGAATGCAATCATAGACTACTTCATGTTGAGCAAGCAAGCTCTCACACAAGTACATCCACAGAAGAGTGAGCAGGAGTACAATAGTTTGAGAAAAACACACATAAGGGATGAGCTACCCATGTACATGGGAAAGGGGCAAACAATAAAAGAATTGAAATCCCATCCACTGCAATTGAACCTTTCTTTGTTGAAGATTTTGTTGTCTATTTCAAAAGAACATATTTTACTTTGTGTCAGGTGTTGGGTATTAATGCCCAAGGTAGAATGCCTATTGGCCTAATGATGATGGCCATGAGAATTCAAAATCTAGAAGTTAATGTTGAATATGATTTTGCATCATTCATTGAAAAGAAATTGCATGATGGATTTTTGCAAATAAGAGAAAACAAAAAGCCCATGGATTTCAAATACTACTCTTTGTTATGTCATTTGATTTTGTATCAAAATAGAAGGAAGTGGCCCAACAGAATGGATCTAAGCATGATTGATGAAAAGGGACAAAGATTTCCAACATAGTGTTGGTGTTACAAATGGGATGACTATTGCAAGAATTGTGACTATGTTGTGTTTCATGATGAATTCTCATTTAGAATAATGAATTCTCTTGGTACCTTTTCTCCTAGATTGATGAAAGAGATCATGGAAATGTTGTGGCCTCTTTCCCTTAGGCTAGAACAGGGTCATAAACATAGCTATGCTGATTGGTTTTTCTTGCCAGATCATACTACAATCAAGGTATATGGGTGTACTCAGCCACCCCATGTGCTGCCCAAATTTGTGACAAACAAAATTGCATTCCTTGAATTCATGTGGCAAATGATGTGGATGGAGAAGGATGTAATGAAGAAACATAAGAAAGGCACATTTCTTCTTGATTCTGCAGTGTGGTGATTGATCTGTTGGTTCTGATACTTTAGAGGATTTGCAAGCCTATTTGAAGGCTAAATATTCTTTGAAATTAGGTGTAGAGAGGGTTTGTGATCCAGAGGGTCACATGAACTTTGTCAGACAAACTATCCTCACAAGAATGGGAATATCCCATCAAATCAATTTTGATGAGGATGTGATCATAAATCTTGTCACCTTTCAAGAAATGTATAATAGGAAAAGAAAATGGGAGATTTAGAAAAGGATTGAGGATGATAGGAGAAAACAAAATCCTAATTTTTCTGGATTCTTTTTTGAAGAGAGGGACCCTGTGAGAAGAATAGATCTGATAATTGACAATTTTGAAAGAATATATAGTAAGTCTAAGAAGTAGCCTTCAAAGGCTACCAAGCTCAGTGTCAAAAGATCACCAAGAGTTGTGATTCAAGAGCCTACACCAGATATAATGTCATTACATGATCCAACTCATGTCCCTGATTCACCACTTGCCAAAAGGCAAAGGATCAAGGATGTTTCTATGCTGGTTCCATATGAATTGATCAAAGGAGGGGGTGACACTGATGAAGTGGCTAGTATCCTAAAAAATATGGGAGATGAAGGAAAAATAGATCAGCCACTTGTTGGCCAAGAAACATAAGCACACAAACCAGAGGCCAGAATGGGTGAACAGGCACAAGGGGAGCCTGAAATAGAAGAAGATGAAAGAATTGTGGCTTCTATGAGATTTATGGAGGATGATGATTTCATTAATTCTCCTAAATTCAAAGACTTTTGGATTAAGATGAAGATGAAAGAATTTCAAGAACAACTAGAAATAAATAAAATGGGTGCTGATGGATAGATCAGCATGAGAAAATTGTTTCACAAACTTTCAATAATTTGAAAATAGATGAAATAAGTGTCATCCCTAATGAGGCTAGACAAATGGTATTAAGGAGCAACATGTTGATCATTCCCAGGCTTGAGTTGAAGAAAATGTTTTTGTTAGACCAAGTTAGGAATCAAGATGACCCCATGCTAGTTTCTGAATTTGACTATGAGGATGGTGTCAGTGGTTGTGGTTTCAATCCAAAAATAGAGACTTTGGCAATATGGGCAACACAAAAGAACACCAGCAAACCAAGATTACTTGACGTGGTCCAAGAAAGAAGGTGAACAGCTATGGTCAAGACATTCCAAGACACATCAATAACTAAAGCAGCTACCCTCACTGTGCATACTGCAATGTTTACACAAGCTGCTGTTAAAAATCTAGAGCAAAGATTGTTTGATTATGAGAGAACTTAGATGGAGATGAAAGATGAGGTAAATAGATTGTATCTTGAAATGTAAAGCTGAAAGAACAACTAAAGAGTGAGAGTTCTTCTTAGATTCAAGCCATTGTGCCATTTCAAACACCTGTGCCACAAGAGACCGGTGATACCACAATGACTACTGAACAATTGAATATTTTGAAATTGAAGTTGGAAAAAGAAATTGAGGAATTGAAAAGCCAAAACAAGAAAACAAAGAATGAGGCAAAATTGAAAATTCTTGAAGTGTTTGAGAAAATTTTGAAATATAGAGTGAAAATGGTTGTTGACAAGTTGAGAGATTGCATGAATGCTATTCTTCCTTGCCTTAGGCCATGGAATGGTTGAAAGTAAAATTTTCTATTTCAGATCCCTTGTATCAAAGATGGCAGTCAACACATCACACATTGATCACTCTGTGTAAAGTTCTATAATGGAATCTAGATGTTCCTGCAACTCTAAAGCCAACAGAGAAAATGATATTGGATGAGTATTAGTATGTGAATGGTGAGAATCAAAAAATTTAGGCAAAGATTGATTCTTTTACCACTTTCAAACACTAGTTCATTCCATTAATCCTAATAGAGGATGGAAAGATCAAGGATTTTGATGTGTGGAAGGATGAATTTGGTCATACAGTTTCTAAGGTCATGGAATATTTGGAAAAGGATGAAGATATTAATCTTCTCAGCTTCAACATCATTATGGATAGAGTAATTGCTTTGGATACTAGATATACAAAGTTTGTAATTGATGTCCAAGCATTGCTAGAAAAAAGGTGGAAGGATCACCAGACCAACTTGCTCCAAATTCAAGATTATAAGCGGCCTAGTGATTATGCTATGTTTCAATGGCAGCAGAAGTATCTTGAAGCTGATGAATAGACATGCTATATGTGTAGGGGAGCAATAAGCATCATGGCCTCATGACTACATAATATACCAATGGGAGCAAGAGTATTTGGCTCCTCCAGAAGAATAGGGCCTTGAAGATGTTGTAGTGGAAGAATTGAGCCTTCAAACACTCTATCATGGAGAGGGGGACTTTGCTAGATTAGGATGATCACAAGTCACCTATGTTGATTAACAGACTACAAGTGTATTGCAAGTGCTGTGAGCTTCCAATCAATATTGTCTACTTTCTCTTTTTTCTCTTAATTATGTTTTAAGAAAAATTAATGTTTAGTTTATACGAAGAGGCATGAATTTTGAAAAGATGCCATATTTTGTAACTGTCTAAAGCTTGTTGCTTCTCTTATAAAAGAGAAACTAAGACCAAATTTTGATATCATCATCATAGGCATTTATAGAAACATATATGAGGAGACTTCTGTTATATTGTAATATCTATTTGAAACAATCAATGGAGAAGAAGATTTAATCTGGTGCTCAAATTCTGGTTAAGATATCTAAGAGATCATTTCTTTATTTATAATGAGGAGGCTTAGTTCACCCAATGTTAAGATATCTATATGTATTATTAAATCACAGATGTTCATTATTGTTTCCTTCACACAAGCATATTCAATGCATGTGGAGGTTAGAATATACAAAGTTTGTAATTGATGTCAAAGCATTACTGGAAAAAAGGTGGAAGGATCACTAGACTAACTTGCTCCAAATTCAAGATTATAAGTGGCCTAGTGATTATGCTGTGTTTCAATGGTAGTAGAAGTATCTTGAAGCTAATGAATAGACATGTTATATGTGCAGGGGAGCAACAAGCATCATGGCCTCATGACTACACATTATACCAATGGGAGCAAGAGAATTTGGCTCCTCCAGAAGAATAGGGCCTTGAAGATGTTGTAGTGGAAGAATCGAGCCTTCAAACACTCTATCATGGAGAGGGGGACTTTGCTAGATTGGGATGATCATGGGTCTCCTATGTTGATATACAAAGTTTGTAATTGATGTCAAAGTATTGCTGGACAAAAGGTGGAAGGATCACTAGACCAACTTGCTTTGGATACTGGATATACATTGATGTCAAAGCATTGCTGGACAAAAGGTGGAAGGATCACCAGACCAACTTGTTCCAAATTCAAGTTTATAAGTGGCCTAGTGATTATGCTATGTTTCAATGGTAGCAGAAGTATCTTAAAGTTGATGAATAGATAGGCTATATGTGCAAGGGAGCAACAAGCATCATGGCCTCATGACTACACAGTATACCAATGGGAGAAAGAGTATTTGGCTCCTCTAGAAGAATAGGACCTTTAAGATATTGCAGTGGATGAACCGAGCCTTCAAACACTCTATCATGGAGAGGGGGACTTTGCCAAATCAGGATGATCATGAGTCTCCTATGTTGATTAACGGACTACAAGTGTATTGCAAGTGTTGCAGGCTTCTAATCAATGTTGTCTACTTTCTCTATTTTCTCTTAATTATGTTTTAAGAAAAATTAATGTTTAGTTTATATGAAGAGGCATGAATTTTGAAAAGATGCCATATTTTGTAATGGTTTGAAGCTTGTTTCTTCTCTTATAAAAGAGAAACAAGACCAAATTTTGATATCATCATCATAGGCATTTATAGAAACATATATGAGGAGACTTCTGTTATATTGTAATATCTATTTGAAGCAATCAATGGAGAAGAAGATTTAATCTGGTGCTCAAATTCTAGTTAAGATATCTAAGAGATAGATATTTATATGTATTATTAAATCACAGATGTTCGTTATTGTTTCCTTCACACAAGCATATTCAATGCATGTGGAGGCTAGAATCTATATTACAAATTAAAGCTATCATCTAGGACATACAAGAACAGTCTAGCATCTAGAAAACATATAGGACATACAAGAAATTATATTCTAACTAAACAAAATTAATTTCAACCAAAGTAAGAAAACTAAGAAGAATGATTGAACCTAACTTTAAATGCACTTCAAATCAACAGTGAACATCTCATGTTTTGTATACAATGTACTGGTAGAATAATGATGATTACATTCATAAATGTATCAGTAAAACAATAGTGGATAAGCATACCTATATTTAGATCTTTATTACATTCAATAATACATTACACCATACATATAACCAAAGTTTCGGTGACAAGCTAACCTCTTAAGGTGACAGGCTAGTTAAGGTGATACAACATCATCATAATCATCTGCATTGCCAGCAAGATCAGAATTCTAATCACTCGTGTCTACATTTGCTTGATTTTCTTCCTCATACTCATCTGTGACATTCTACTCATTCTCTCTCCCAATCTCTTCATTGGTAATCAAAATCTCTTCTTCAAACATTCCATCATCATCTTCATCCACTTTTTCGAATGTTTCTTGTAAATTAACATATTTCCCATCAAGCATTATATTGACAACTTCCACTAATTTTTGTTTGGAATGAGACTCTATTTGAATGAAATATGACCATCTTGGGCTTCTTACATCATCAATTAGAAATGATTTGTTAATTTGAAGAGGGAAACATACAGATCATCCATCTTTGATAAAAATTGCCTTGTATTTGCATGTACAAATCCATACTCATCAAATTATTCTGTGGATGGTCAGATCCACTTACATTTTAATAATATAGGACTATTTTCACCAAAATCCACTTGAATAATTTCTTGGATGAATCCAACATAAAATTTCTTCTCAGTTTCGTGAAGAAATTCAACACTAACAACACAATCACAATTTGTCTTTCCTTTATCTTTTTCTTCCACTCTTAAATGACTACCATAGGCCCACATTCCACTAAAACATATAGCCCATTTATGTGGAGATTGTGAAAACTCACTTTCCTCCATTGTTACATCTTGAACTTCTTCTTTTGCATCACTAACTGCATTAGCAATCCATTCTTCAAATTTTGGAAAAGAATCACCTCCAATCAAATCATGACGTTTGTGATTTTGAGGTCAATGTTGCATCCAAGTTTGATTCTCTTCATATTTTCTACATAGAATATTAACATACAAATAGTAAGATTAATAATATAAATGTGTAAATGCAATTGAGTAAATAAATTGTTGTGTAAATTTTTGTACCTATGCCACTTATCGAACGAAGTTGTGTTTTGAAGAATATAGACATGTATCGTACTTCTTTCTTGATGTGATAGCTTGAAGTGACATCCATTGCCTTCTAATACTTCACCTGCAACTCTTTCATCTTTGTCATCATCCCATACACGTCGATTAACATTTTTAAAATCCTTCATATATTCTGTGGAAAATCCCATGAACTCTTTCATTGAATATCCCTTAGACATGTTGCCTTCTAGTTTTTCCCTAGTACGAACAATTTTTTTTAAAAACTTCATATATCATTCTATAGGATACATCCATCTCGTTCTTAGTAGGCCACAATGCTCTAGTTCATATTCTAGATGTATCAAAAGATGCATAAAAATGTTAAAGATTGTTGGTGGAAATTCCCATTCCAATAGACAAAGGACTTCAACAACCTCCTCCCTCAAACTATCAAAGTTCAAACGATCTAATACATGTAAACTCATTCTCTTTAATATTAGACCCAATCTTATAACTGCCAATCTTGGCCCCTTTGCCAAACTTGATATATTTACCACAATAGGTAAAATATTCTTGATTATGACATGATAGTCATGTGTCTTGAGGCCTCTTAAGACATTAATGTTAGTTTGGCTTCTAATACTACTACTTACATATCTAGTGGGAAAGCGAGTTTGAGACAACAACTGTAAGAATTGTGCATGTTGTTCCTTTGTCTAGACATAAGGAGCATTAGGTTTTCTATATTTTTCATCAGCACATTTTTCAACCCAAAGATTTTGATGAATCTTTAGATGTTGAAAGTCTTCACGTGATTAAATAGTATCAAAAACACCAAAAAGAGTTTCTATAATAGCATAGGCTATATTTTTCTCAGTATGCATAAAGTCAATAGTATGCCTAATGGCTATATCCTTAAAGTATGGAAACTTATAGAATATGCACAACCACTTTACACCGTTTTCACTACATGGATCATAGCTACTATCAGCAATCCCATCATTTTTAATAAATGACATTCTTTTTTGTCCATTCTCAATAATGTAATCACTTGTTATTAGCAATGGTGCTTCACGATTCTCTTCTTGACCATTGAAACGTGTTTTTTGTCGATGATATGGATGATCCATTTTAAGGTAAGCATGATGTCCACAATAAATACACTTATGCAAACTTCTTGAGTGCCTCACAAAATCCTTAAAGTTGCAAGCAAGACATCCATGGTATCCATGAACACTGAGACTAGACAATGTGCCATATGCAAGAAGATCATGAATCGTAAACAATAAGGAAGCTCTTAAAGTGAATTTGATTGAATGACCATCCCTTAACAATTGAATTGCTTCAATTCCTTTCCACAATTCCATTAAATCATCATATAATGGCTCTAGATAAGCATCGATTGTATTTGAAGTCACACTTTTCCTTCCTAGTATAATCAATGATAGCATTAATAAAAATGGTTTAGTTGCTAACCATGGAGGCAAGTTATAATTTATTAAAAACACTGGCCAAGTTGACCATTTACTACTTTGATCTAAGAATGGGTTCACCCCATCTAGAGCCAAACCCAACCTTATATTATGAGGATCTTGAGAAAAATCAGGCCATATGTTATCAAATTCCATCCACATCTTAGAATTAGGCACATGTCATTGTTTTCCATCGGTGTTCATATTTTGGGCATGCCATTGCATAAGTTCAGCAATGTCTCTACACCTATACATTCGGAGTAATCATGGGATTATTGGAAAGTGGCGAAGAACCTTTCTAGGAACCACAACTGATTTCAACCCTTCTCTATACCTTGCTTCATGACATTTTAGACATTCACTCTCACTTGCAAGATTATTGCAAAACAATACACAACCATTCACAGATGTGTGGATGTTTTCATACCCTAAGCCTAGCTTAGTTATTTGCTTTTTACATTGACTTCGTTTTGTTGGCAATGTGGAGTTAGTTGGTAACAAAAAACTTAATAATGCCAATAACTGATCTACACTCTCATTTGTCCAACCATGCACCACTTGCAAGTTAAGAATTTAAAGGATTATTGTCAAATGACTTAACTTGCAATTAGCATACATAGGCTTTAAAGCATCCTCCATCAACTTGGCCCAATCATCATCTAGACCCTCATTCAATATTCTATCAACTTCAAACCCCTCATTTAACATTGCTGCCTCTTCATCTATGTTTGGTGCCACTTCATCTATGTTTGGTGCCACTTCATCTATGTTTGTTGTCTCTTCATCTCTCACACTCTGCAATTCTATCATATCTTCATAATAATTGTAATCCCAAGGGCTTATACCACTATGGCCATATCTTATCATATGTCGATAAATCATGTTTCTTTTTTTCTCACCTTTCCACCAAGACAGTCTTTACATGGACATGGATATTTGTCCATGTCCCCCTCATCGGCTACTCTCTCATTAAATGCATGGTATTGATCCGTAGGCAACCTTCGATGTTGATCCAACTATAATGTTCTACACATAGAAACAAAAATCTTTTGGGGGAAAAATCAGCAAACCAAAAGTTCAAATTTTTTGAAAAATTTAGATTTTTAAAAAAATGTAAAAAATTGTAGAATAAGAGACAAAAATTATTATTTTTAATTGAAAGGCATTTCCAAAAACATAGAGTTCTAGAGAGAAAATAAAATAGAGAGTTTAACTAATGAATTGTAAAAAATAGATTTTTGTAGTTTATATTCAAATTGCCAATTACATTGCATTGCACATCTTTCAAACTCAAAGCATTACTTCCCATTGCATAACTAATAACTAGATGCTGATAGATGACAAAATTTTAATTACAATATGTTCTGATGCAGGGGCATCCTTGATGCACCTTTTGATGCAAATTGTTGTCATGTTACTAAACTTTGGTTTTTGGTTTGTGTTATGTTAGACAAAGTAACCTTGGGGGCTTTTTCCCCTTAAGGTTTAGCTCCTGGATCCTTTAGAATGCATTTAGAGCATCTTGCATGATTTTGATGACTCCCGATGAGAAAACCCTAAAGTTTCATGCCAATTTGGACTCAAGGGAGGCACTTAACATAAATCCTACCTAAAATAGCGAGGAGGACTTGGGCGCTTGCGCCATAGTCCTACCCTATTTTAGGTCAGGACCCATTTCAAAGTGTCAGTTTAGGACCGTTACTTAGGTCCTATGCAGACATGTTAAGTTTGAATTATGAAATTCTTAGTGGGAATATTTGTAGTTGCATCTATAAGAATGATTAGTGATTCATTTGTAAACTAGATGGAAATTGGATGAGCATTGTGATTTTGTGAAAGTGATTCAAGGTCATTGTGTTGTAGAGTAGTAATTTGTTACTATTGTGTTTTTGTTTTTAGATTTGGCATCCATCTCCTCATGGCATGAAGAGCATCTTCCTTCCATGAGATCTTCACTACAAGGTGATATCAATTATGTTTTCTATCATTTATCATTTGGATTTTACCTCTATCACGCAGGGATACATACTCTTTATTTGACAACAGTGTTCGGAAGACTTGAATGTCTCTCTGGGGCTTGACTGAGGCAAGCCTCTAAACACCACAACCCCCAACCCACTTTTCTATGATTGCAGGTTATAGGTTGCGAAAGCAAAAGAAGTGGAGTTGCAGGAGAGTAGTGTAGACTGTCAGAATTGCAAATCAAAGAAGAAAACAGGGACCTAGACTCGGGCACCCGCTCATTAGTCCTCTGGATCCCACAACTGTAAAATCTCTGGAACAACAGAACTGTGTTGTAGACAACATTCCTAGATCTCGATAGAAACTGTGGCATTGGACTAGGGTGCCCGCTCATTAGTCCTTGACTTTTCCACACACCAAACTTCGAAAGTTGGTATGTATTTGGTTGTCATTTAATATCTTTATGTGTGATCATTTTCCATAATTTGTTTGTTTGTTTACGAATTTGTGAAATTAGGGTTTTGTGCATAATTGTGTTTAATTAAACAACAAAAATACACAATTCCAATCTTCCCCTATGTTCCAAGTGACAAGAAGTCTGTAGTAGACTCCTCTACTTGGCTGAATGTCCTTGAATGTTTAGTGGTGAAAGGAGGATCAACACAAACCATTAAAATCAACCCTAAACATTTTTCACACTAAACAGTTTGGTTGGGGTCAATATGGTCATGTAAGACCATTTGGGGTCATTTAAGTCCATTGTGTGATGTTTTGGTGTCATGTTGTAAAAAGTTGCAAAATGTTGTCAAAAACTTGCAAATGTTGTCATTAGTGTTAACAAAGGAGTTGGTGGTCAGTTTTTTAGTTACCAATGGTTGTAACATGTTAAATATGCCATGTAATCTTAATAAAAAAAGGTTGGAGAGAAGTTTGAATGATAAATACTTCATTTTGCACATCCAAACTTGTGTTTTTCTATGTAAATTGACTATAATTCACATTGTATGGACTGGTATAGATTGGTACAGTCTTGAAACCAATTGGAGAAGTTGGAGAAGGGTCCTATATTTTGAATACATTTGGTTTGGTATAATTTCATGAAGTTTTGTGTGAGATATTGCATTTTTGGTGAGTGCAGGTCTAAACCCTACCTAGGGTTTCTAGGGAGCAAAATTTGATCATGGGTAGAGTTTCCACCATCCAAAAATATTAAAAATTGGTGGAAAGAT
Organism: Cunninghamia lanceolata; assembly: GCA_027924645.1. NCBI lineage: Eukaryota > Viridiplantae > Streptophyta > Pinopsida > Cupressales > Cupressaceae > Cunninghamia > Cunninghamia lanceolata. Next base: position 2,086,682 of record BSBN01000619.1, on the reverse strand, counting down.
CTGTCCCACACCTATCCACATCCCTGCAAGAGGACAACTCACAACTAGCACGTGTGATGAAGTTATGATTGATTGTGTGTGTAGATTTGCTGTGAGATAGTCCTAAAACCCTAGGTTCTTTGTTGCTTTAAATAATCTATGCAATCTATGTCAATGGAGGGGTGAAGAATTATAGTGGCATGTTTTTAGGGCCTACACAAGCCTATGAATTCATATGACAAGTGTTCTTACCTTCATTTGGAGTCATCACCTTGAATGCACCTAGTGGCAGTAAGACCTAAATTGCATAAATCATTGTGTTAATCACTTGGTTAGGTCATGTACATTTGGAAACCCGTAGAAGATGTTGTAATAGGTCTAAATAAACCAAGTTTCCCATATTCCATGTTGTCTTCGATGATTGAGTGTCACTAGGGTGCAATTTCCATGTTTTAGGCTTAGGAGCAAATTGTCAAGAATGAACAAGGGTGTAGATTTGCATCAAGTGTATTGAAACTTTGTTTGGGATGTGTCAAGGTTATTGTGTGTGAGTCCTTCCTCTGCATCATGTTCTACCCTACATAAATCTCTATGGTTAGTTTTGTGCACTTTTTACTTGTAGGATTCTCACAGTTAGTGAAAAAGGTAGTGTTCATGAAGGAATGGAAAAGATGTGTAGAGCCTTTCAATTATACCCATACTATGCAATGACATTGAATCATTTAGCAAACCATTTTTTCTTCACAGGGCAACATTTTCTTGTGGAACAGTTGACTGAGATAGATCTTGTTTCAACTGACCACCCTCTCATGAAATCTCATTCATATTATAATCTTGCATGATCTTATTGTAACGTCAGAAAATGTCCCCTTGGGGGCTTTTCCCTTATAAAGTTTAGCTCCCGGGTCTTTACTGTGCATTTAGGACAACTTAGTTCATAATTTGGGATCCTGATGGAATGAGCCCTAGGTAAAATGACAAATGGGACCTAGGAGGACCCCTTGAGCCTTACCCTACCCAAAATAGGGGGGAGGACTTGGGCACCTGCGCCCTAGTCTTACCCTATTTTGGGGCAGTCCTAATTTCTTGGTGTCAATTTATAACCGTTATTTGGGTCCTTTGCCGACACGGTAAGTTTGAATTATGAAAATCTTGGTGGGAGTGTTTGTAGTTACATATAAAAGCTTGTTTAGGCATTCATTTGTAAACTAGATGATCATTTGTGAACTTTAGGCATTCTCAAGGTGATTCAAGGCTTTCATTATGTTGCAAGAGCAGATTTGTGTGATTTATGTGTTTGTGTTTGTAGATTTGAGCATCCATTTCATCATAGAATGAAGAGTATCTTCCTCCCATGATATCTTAACTACAAGGTGACATTATATTATGTTTTCATCATCAATTCCTTTAGTTTTTGCCTTTGCCTAACAAGGGCATGCACTCTCTATTTGACAATGGTGTTCGGAGACTTAAGTGTCCTCCGGGGTGGTGTAGGAGCACCCAATCTACAGGGCCTTCATGAGGCATTAGCCATCTTAAAGTTTGTTGTTATGTTTTCAATGAAGTCCTAAACAGACATTAAATGTAATAAGGTCTGAATTGACCGAGCTTTGCTATTTTTAGATAGTTTGTTAGATAGCTATTGAGTTAGGCAGTTACATCTCCCAACCATTTGGAGACAAGTCTATACTACTGCTATTATGTAGTTAAATAGAGCAGCTCAGATTGATTCGAGCATGCAGGCATAGATGAGATAGATAGATCAAAAATATTGTAATTCCATTTTGTGAAGGAATAAAAGAAGCTTATGTTCTAGTGTAACCACAGTGGATATCATTCAGGGTCATTCCACTGGTGGATTTCTTTGAAATTAGTGGAATGACCTCCGTGTTGTTAGATTTCTTTCTGTTCAGTAGGGTTTTGTGATTTTTGTGTAGTGTGTTCGGTTACAGTTGGTGCAAAAGAGATTATCGGTACAAGGTTTATGTTGATGTATTTTGTGTATATCTCACGTTGGTATGTCACAGATATTTCACGTGTATCCTACAATTGAATGTCAAAAGATTGCATTTGGAAATGTACATTCGTATGATGCAAAGAATGACTGACAGAAGCGGTAAAAAGAATTGGCTACAACTTCATTAATGTATGTGCATAGTAAAGGTCATTAGTGAGAGGAGAGTATATCGGGAGAAGCTTGGGAAGCTATGCTGATCGACGGAGTCACGCTGATAGTAGGTGCATCGGCATAAGTATCATCATCAGAGGATGAGAATAAAGTTAGGCCGATAGATATAAGTCATAGTGAAAGGCGTACATCAGTAAGAGTTTTGATATCGGACGGCGAGTAGAAGGTTTCACCGACAGAGGCAGTCAGGTCGACGGAGAAGTGAGGATTGACTATCGGTAGGACCGGTGTATATTGGCTGAAGGGTTTTTAGTTTTAGTGATGGAGAGAGTCTTGCTGAAGGCAAAGTTGATGTTAGTCCATCGGGGAGATAGTGGATATCGGTGGAAGAGATGTTGGATAGGCCGATAGTGATATGCTTTGCTGATGGAAGGGAAGAATATACTTTGGTGTCATTTGAACCTTGTGAAGAGGTTTTCTAAGCTATTTGAGCTTTGTTCTGTTGTATTGTGGGTTTTAATGGGTTTTCACCCTATTTGTGAGCTTCTACTCTGTGGCTCTGCATCAAATTGGTATCAGAGCTTCAAAGATTCTGAGCATGTAGATAGAGCGCCGAAGGAGGCAATCTACACCAGGATTTTGGGATGAGCAGTTACAAGTTCACTTGCTACAGTAGATGGACAAGAAGGTCTGTCAAGAGGGCCAGAGGAGATGGTCCATTGGCTGTCGCCAAAAGTCTTGGGGAGAGAGGCAAGAGAGGACTCCCAGGTGAGGGACAGAAGTGTTGGTGTAGTAGAGAGAAGTGGACTTCAAATGATAGAGATGCAATTTGGAGGTAGTCAGTCAAACTCCATTGATAGGAGTCACAGTTGGATGATAAAGAGGAAACAGTGGAGGCATCAAGTCAGGGTTGAAGACATAATGAAGTTGTTTGCAGCAGACCACATAACTCTTGGGACAAGAGTTTTTTTCAATTTGGGGAGTATGGTGCAGGAGCACCCAATCTACAGGGCCTTCATGAGGCATTAGCCGTCTTAAAGTTTGTCATTATGTTTTCAATGAAGTCCTAAATGGAAATTAAATGTAATAAGGTCTGAATTGACTGTGCTTTGCTATTTTTAGATAGTTTGTTAGACAACTATTGAGTTAGGCAGTTACATCTCCTAGCCGTTTGGAGACAAGTCTGTACTACCGCTATTGTGTAGTTAAATAGAGCAGCTCAGATTGATTCGAGCATGCAGGCATAGATGAGATAGATAGATCAGAAATATTGTAATTCCATTTTGTGAAGGAATAAAAGAAGCTTGTGTTCTGGTGTAACCGCAGTGGATATCGTTCGGGGTCATTCCACTGGTGAATTTCTTTGAAATCAGTGGAATGACCTCTGTGTTGTTAGATTTCTTTCTGTTCAGTAGGGTTTTGTGATTTTTGTGTAGTGTGTTCGGTTATAGTTGGTGCAAAAGAGATTATCGGTACAAGGTTTATGTTGATGTATTTTGTGTATATCTCGCATTTGTATTTCACAGATATTTTGTGTGCATCCTGCAGTTGAATGTCGAAAGATTGCATTTGGAAATGTACATTCATATGATGCAAAGAATGACTAACAGAAGCAGTAAAAAGAACCAGCTATAACAAGTTCATTAATGTATGTGCATAGTAAAGGTCATCGGTGAGAGGAGAGTATATCGGGAGAAGCTTGGGAAGTTATGCTGATTGACGGAGTCACGCCGATAGTAGGTGCATCGATGTAAGTATCATCATCGGAGGATGAGAATAAAGTTATGCTGATAGATATAATTCACAGCAAAAGGTGTACATCGATAAGAGTTTTGATATCAGAGGGCGAGTAGAAGGTTTCGCCAATAGAGGCAGTCAGGCCGATGGAGAAGTGAAGATTGACTATCGGTAGGACCAGTGTATATCAGCTGAAGGGTTTTTAGTTTTACCAATGGAGAGAGTCTTGCTGAAGGCAAAGTTGATGTTAGTCCATCAGGGAGATAGTGGATATCGGTGGAAGAGATGTTGGATAGGTCGATAGTGATATGCTTTGCCGATGGAAGGGAAGAATATACTTTGGTGTCATTTGAACCTTGTGAAGAGGTTTTCTAAGCTATTTGAGCTTTGTTCTATTGTATTGTGGGCTTTAATGGGTTTTCACCCTATTTGTGAGCTTCTACTCTGTGGCTCTGCATCACGGGGCTTGATTGAGACAAGCCTCTAAACACCACAACCCCCTCCCAAAGTCTTTTGATTGCAGGTACATGTGTCACATTTGGGAAAAGTGAAGTTGTAGGAAGGATTAGTAGACATCAGGGATTTAGGATTTGAAGAGAAGCATGACACTGGAGCATTTCCAGGACTTGGGCACTCGCTCTAGTGTCCTCTGCAGCTAAATTTTTGGAAACAGGAGTTACAGTGCTGATCAATGTCAGAAGGAGGTCAGGATCGCGCAAAGAAATTGGCACCTTGGACTTGGGCCCCCACTCTAGTGTCCCTAACTATTCCACCTCAGAACCTCGAAAATAGGTACTCTGTGATTAGATATTTTACTTCCGTTTGCAAGAGCTTTTTCTATTATTCTTTCGTTTACAGTCGTATTTGTGAAATTAGGGTTTTAATGGTTAATTGAGCATAAGAGAAGGAAAATTGATAATTAAATTCCCTAATCCAAGTTTCCCTACATCTCACAATGATCTAGGGTATGATAGCAAATTGCCACTCGACCCTAGATCCTTGAATGTATAGGGTGAAAGGAGGTTTCAAACATCTAAGACATTAAACATTAAACGAATCAAATTTTACCTTAAACATTTTGGTGAACCCATGTTTTTGGACTTAAATTGAAAATTTATAAGTGTGTGTCTTCAAATTTGGATTTCATTCATTCATTCATATAGTCTTTCACTTTATTGCATTGAGAAAAATTCAAAAAAAATTAAAAAATTTGAAAAATTCAAAAAAATTGCATTGTTTGGCTTACTAAATTGCATCAATTCTTTCTAAATTTTCCTAATTCATGATTTTTGCATCATATCTGATATAAACTATAGAAAAACACAAAATTTTATTAATTTGCATTGCATTTTCATCATTAATTTGCTAGGCTTTTGTAGAAATTTTGACAATTTTCATTAAACCTAGTAATTCCAAAATCTAGGGTTAGTAGGAAAAATCTTCTTTCAAATTTTTCTACTAATTTTAGAGGCTCATTCAAATTTTAATTTGGTTGTGGTCTTTCATTTTAGTGTAAATTTGCATTTAGATTTAAATATTTGCATTTTTGCATAGAAAATTTCAACAAAAACTAACAATTTTCATGCATTTTCATTAGATTTGCATTGGCATTTTGCATATTAGATCTTGAAAATCATTTTCATATCTGAGATTAATTCATTTCCATCATAAATCAGACTTCAAAACAGTCACATAGCATTTTTTTCCAAGATCTCAAACCTAGGGGTTCAAAAACACCGATTTTCACCAAATTTGGCCTTATCGACTCTATAAACCTACACCATAGGCATGTTGTGAAAGGTATTTTTGAATTAATTAGATTTTATCAGGGTAATAATTTTCTTCTGCTCCTAAAAATCTTCACAAAACCCTTTTAACGGGCTCTTGTATTAAAATTCAGTGAAAAACTACATATTTTGGCTATTTTTTGCCCTAGGGTTTGACCTAGTTTGCACTCGAAGCGTGTTGTGACAAATTTTATGGATTGAGTTGACTGGTATCATCAGAATTACTTTCTGTACAACCTAAAATTCATTACAACACCCCCTTTGCTAGGTCTTGGAATTGAAAAACCATGAAAAATTGCATATTTTGCTATATTTTCACTAGGGTTTTACCTTAAGTGGCACTAAAAGCGTGTTGTGTTGGGTATTTTGGCACCAAGTGGCTTTTATTACTGACATTATTTTCTTTCCATCATAATTTTTCTCACAAAACCCTTTTTTATGCTTTGTTGCATTGAGTTTTGGTGAAAAAAAAGTCTATTTCGACATATGTTTCACTATAGTTTGACTTGGCATTATCTTGGATTTGCATCAAGAGTGTGTTGGGAAGGATCATATTGCTGTTTTTGATTGAAATCAGACATACACTTTGCTTCCCTTCATCAAAATCCTTACAACATTCTTTGTTCCATTCGTTTGCATTGAAAAAGGTACAAAAAACCAAGCATTTTGGCCGTCAATCCTATCCTTCTCCTAGGATTTGTTCTCTTAGTTTGTGCATTGTGTGTTGTATGCTTTTGTATAAGATTTATGACACACTATCCTAAAACAATATCCCTTTGAGAAGAAGTAAAAGGTTAATGGGATCTAGTGCTCTTGAAAATGATATTCCTACCTCTAATAATCCTTTGAACACCTTCTTTACAAAGGGAGAAACTCAAATTGTGCAAGACATTATACATCCTCCAACCATAATGGAAGAACAAAATTTTCATGATGTTGATAATACTATTGAGGCAACATGATATGTATCAGATGAGCAAATAAAAAATTTGGATAAAGAGCTAGCTAAATTTCAATCATTTATGGAAAATGAGAGAATAGCTAAAGAAGCTGTCCCTACAATTCATAATATAAGAGAATTGATAAAAGAGGGACAAGATGGTGTAAATGCAATTCTTGGTCTAGCACATATTGTACAAACCAATATCATGTTGGTGACCAAATGTGTACAAGTGATAAATAACACTTTATCACCATCTCATACTCAAGTATCCATACCTATACCAACTACGAGAATATCAACTTTTACATCAACGATCTTAACAAATGATGCAAATGCCTGTAGTAATGCTACCATTGGTATTGGAGTATCTAATGACACTAATTATAAAGCTGTGGGATTTGATTATCAAAATTTGGTTCCTAAAGGGACCTCCTCTATGCATAATTGTTGTCAACCACCTATCTATTCCACTCATTTCCAACCACCTATTACATACTCACAACCATCTTCCACCTATCACTATGTCCAATCACTGTTGGCATATTCCCATCCTCTGCCTATCGTATCTCAAGATCATTCACCTCCTCACAACAAACCGCATCTCCCAATGATGCCATCATAAACCCACTTTTACAGGGCATGACTACTTTACAACAAAAGGTAACAAACTTGACAAATTCATCACAGCCTAGTCTACCAACATATCATGCCTATAATCCCCTGTCCTATGCAATCTTGAGAACTCCTATGCCTAAGCTCAGTTTGAAACTCCCCGCTTTGAAAAATATGGTGGAAAAGGTGATCCTAATATTCATGTGGCAGCATTTACAGCTATGTGTAGTGATTTTTATTTTGAAGAGGATTTGTTAGCAAAAATTTTCCTATGATCTCTCAAAGATACTACTTTAGAATGGTTTTGTTCTTTGCCTCCAAATTCAATACACTCCTTTTCGCAATTGATTGATCAATTTTTATAACATTTTCAAGCAAATATTAGACCCCAAGTCACCCTTATTGACTTGGTTCAATGCAAACAAGGTCCCAAAGAAAAGTTGGCTGAATTCATTAGTTGATATCAAGGACTTTATGCATAGATTCAGTATCAGATGAAAGATGAGGATGTTCAAAAGATATTCATTACAAATCTACAACCTAATATTCGTGATAAGATTCTCTTGATGAAATATAACTCTTTTCAACATTTATGCACTGCCCTTCATGATTATCAACTTTCATCTAGTTAGTATGAAAACCAAAACCCAATGGCTCAAGTTGGTCAATCCATGGGTGGATCATCACAAAACAATTTTAAGAGAAACAATAATAGGAGTTTCACCAAGATCAATGGACCAAATATGAATGTGTCTGCTATAAATAATCTAAAGAAACCATCGTATCAACCAAGAAAGTTTACTCTAATATCTAAGTCCTATCATTCTATCATGAACCAAGCTGTGAGTAACAACATTCTGAAGCTTCTCCTGATTAAGCCTATTGATCCTAGTAAACAAGAACCTTACTTCAATGCTAATGCCTCTTGTCATTATCATCGGACACAAGGACATGACACTGAATGATGTATGCATCTTAAACATGAGATACATGACCTTATTGATTCAAATGTCATCCAGGTATCAGGTGTGAATGATAATGGAAATAAGTCGGTTGCTCCACTGAATCAAAATTTACAAATCTTCACTAATCCTTTCCCTAAACATAGTTAAAACAATATGGTGGAACAGGGTTTAATGGAAGTGGACGAGGATGATTACTTAGACTATGGTAGTATCATGGGAATGATTGAACTAGATAAGAAACAAGTGGATAATCCACCTCGTCCTTGAAGAAATGGAATTTATGCTGAGGTTCCTCCTCTGTTATCCTTATATGGATTAGGAGATAATTAAAATACATCAGAAAAGAAAGAACAACTGATACAAATGAGTAAGATGGTACAGGATGATTCTCATTACCGTTCTAGAAAGATTCAACAATGAAAACTTGCTAAAAATAAAAAAAAAGCAAGATGACAATCAACAATCAAAAATAATAGTGGTTCTCCCTCTCACAAACAACAAAAAGTCTCATTTAAAAAAAGGATTTAAGGAACAAGCATCATATGATAACAAACAAAACTTTCATAAGAACCACTCAAATTTTACATTAAACATGATCGAGCATCTCTTAATGAGGTTTGCAAGCTCTAAGATATAATATGAAGACCCTACAAGTAAGTATCTCTAACCCTTTATCTCTCTCATGATGTGCTTCCCCTGTTATGTTTTATGTGTTGTTTAGGCCTCCTGGGATGACCCCTAATCCTCCCATAAGGTCCGGGATACCAAAAGACCATCTCTGTTGTGACCTTCTTCTATTTGTATCATCATTCTTCTATATTGCCTCTCTCTTTGATTTCATTGTTGTGCGTTGTGTCTTATGGACATAGCGTTGTGGTTGGTGACTTGGGGGCACCCTCCTATGTGACTATCCCTAAGACACTTGTTTCTCCTCTCTTATTTATTGTTTCCCTTCCTCTAGTGTTTCCACCTAGCGGGCAGATGATGAAAAACATTTATTCTGATGTGGACCTAGAGCAATAAAAAAATAGACTTAGTTCCTAATATGACAATGGGGTTGTATATCTTATCCAACTCTTGGCTAGTGGAAGCACTCGTGCTTTCTGCATATTAAATTTTATGATGTTTCTATCGCATTTACAAACCTTACAATACTGCTGCTCCATGCACCTTTGTTTGTCTTTGAATCTAGCCTTGGCGGTACTTGATTTAGAGAGCTTCATGATATAGCCTGATGGTTATCCTCAAACTCTAAATTCATTGTATAACCTTGGCTCTTTGTGTGATTAATCATATGCATTGATGTTGATGTTTATCAAGATTTTGTAGACACTAACATGTTTCTTGCAGGGATGTGTTTGTGGGAACATTTGGCGATCGTAAAGTACATGTCACCTCTGGGGGGCATGGACTTTGTGAAAGTCAGTGTTCCCTTGTGTGTTTTTCTTCCTGCCTTAATGTGCTTGATATCAATAACTGATATCAACCACCTTAAGGTGGGGGCATATATAAGGTAAGTTGTCTGTTATAGATGTTAGCAATGTGTTTGTCCTTAGTGCAAAGACCTGTGCGATGAGTGCATCATGCGCCCTAAATTTGTTTGCAATCAATCAATCAATCAATCATGTAAGCCCTCTGTGGAGGTGGGATATCGAGCATATCCTTTTTCTTAAGCCCTCTGCAAAGGCGGGGATGATGTATTTCTCAGAACAAATTGCATCATCCTGTCATTTTCAAAAGTCCTTTGTGGAGGTGGGGAGCGGTTCTGTGACTAACTCAACCCTCAAGCATGTCTTTGGCGATTGTTGTGGCAAAGCCCAATTGTTGGTGTGTGCCTGTAATGTGCCTGAGATGGTGTTGGACCTAGAAATAGGTACACTCCATCGCTTGTCTGCCATGTTTTCTCTGTGTCTTCAAGTGTGTGTGTTTTGGCATGCTTGTTTTGTTTGGCATGTTTGTTGCCCCATATACAGTATAAAGACCAATGTCTTAGGGTTGTGCTTCCTCCATTTTGGGAGGTTTTGTGTGTCTTGCATGTGTGTTGCCCCATAAATATAAAGAGCTGCGCGATGAGTGCATCATGTATTATGGGAGGTTTGTTTACTTTCTAGTACTTGCATCTGCATTTCATATATATGAGAAAAAGAAAAGAAAAAGAATCATACCTGTCTTCCATGCATTAATGTGCTTTCTATGTATTGACTGTATTCTCCATGTTCTGCATGACTGTAACTGTCTTCTCCATGTTTTACGTGCTTATTACTATTTTCTATGAGATTGGCGTGTCTTCTCTGTGCTTGGTGTGTTTGCTGTGTTTGTGACCTTACTTTAATGCATGTATTAGCATCATCTTTATACATACATTAAAGTGGGGGCTAAATGTAACGTCAAAAAATGTCCCCTTGGGGGCTTTTCCCTCATAAGGTTTAGCTCCTGGTTCTTTAGTGTGCATTTAAGACATCTTAGTTCATAATTTGGCATCCTAATGGAATGAGCCCTAGGTAACATGACAAATGGGACCTAGGAGGACCCCTTGAGCCTTAACCTACCCAAAATAGGGGGGAGGACTTGGATACCCGTGCCCTAGTCCAACCCTATTTTGGGGCAATCCCAATTTCTAGGTGTCAGTTTATGACCATTATTTAGGTCCTTTGTCGACATGGTAAGTTTGAATTGCAAAAATCTTGGTTGGAGTGTTTGTAGTTGCATATAAAAGCATGTTTAGGCATTCACTTGTAAACTAGATGATCATTTGTGAACTTTAGGCATTCTCAAGGTGATTCAAGGCTTTCATTGTGTTGCAAGAGCAGATTTGTGTGGTTTATGTGTTTGTGTTTACATATTTGAGCATCCATTTCATCATGGAATGAGGAGCATCTTCCTCCCATGATATCTTCACTACAAGGTGACATTATATTGTGTTTTCATCATCAATTCCTTTGGTTTTTGTCTCTGCCTCACAAGGGCACACACTCTCTATCTAACAACGGTGTTCGAAGACTTAAGTGTCCTCCAGGGCTTGACTGAGGCAAGCCTATAAACACCACAACCCCCTCCTAAAGTCTTGTGATTGTAGGTTACAGGTGTTGCATTTGGGAAAAGTGAAGTTGTAGGAAGGATCAACAGACATCAGGGATTCATGATTTGAAGAGAAGTAAGAAACCAAAGCATTTCCAGGACTTGGGTGCTCATTCTAGTGTCCTTTGTAATTGAATTTCTGGAAACAAGAGTTACAGTGCTGATTAGTGTCAAAAGGAGGTTAGGATCCCGTAAAGAAACTAGCACCTTGGACTTGGGCGCCCACTCCAATGTCCCCAATTGTTCCACCTCAGAAATAGGTACTCTGTGATTTTATATTTTACTTCCGTCTATAAGAGCTTTTTTTGTTATTCTTCTATTTACAGTCATATTTGCAAAATTAGGGTTTTAATGGTTAATTGAGCATAAGTGAAGCAAATTGATAATTAAATTCCCTAATCCAAGTTTCCCTACATCTCACAACAATCTAGGGTATGATAGTGAATTGCCACTCGACCCTAGATCCTTGAATGTATAGAGTGAAAGGAGGATTCAAATATCTAAGACATTAAACATTAAACAAATCAAATTTTACCCTAAACACTTATCATAGTAAAGGTGATTATGACACCACTAGCCACTACTACATGGCATCAATCAAGGAAAGCCAGAGGCCAGATGATTTTGTGGACAGGTTCAATTGAAGCTAGGAGATCTTGAGAGTTCTCTGTCAAATTTTGAAAAGGTTCTGGAGGTCCACCCTGAGAACTGTGAGAGCTTAAAAGCTATAGGCCATACATTTGCTCAGCAAGGGCAGACAGAGAAGGCTTTGGAAATTTTTAAAAAGGCAACTCACATAGATCCTTGTGATGCCCATGCATTTATCAAGATGGGTGAGTTATTAATATCATCAGACCCCAGTGTAGCCTTAGATTCTCTTAAGACAACAAAGTCTCTTCTAAAGAAGAGAAGAGAAGAAGCACCCATTCAATTGCTAAACAACATTGGGGTTCTTCATTTTGAGCTTGATGAACTAGAGTTGGCTCAACAAACTTTTATGGAGGCATTAGGAAATGACATTTGGGTTGAATTCATAAATAAAAGCCCCAATGCCAATTCTGTAATTTTTCCTATGCTCTATAAGGATACAAAATTCTTCCATCGACTAGAAGAAAGTGGTGTTTCACTTGAGCTACCATGGGATAAAGTCATAACACTATTTAATCTTGCTAGGTTGTTTGAACAACTACATGATACTGAAAAAGAAAATCTTTTATACATGCTAATATTGTTCAAGTTTCCTAATTATGTGGATGCATATCTACATCTTGCAACTATGGCTCAGGCTCGGAATGAGATCCAACTAAGCCTAGAATTGATTGGGGATGCACTTAAGGTGGATAAAAACTCATAAAATGCTTCATCTATGCTTGGAAAAATGGAACTAAAAATAGATGACTGGCTTAAAGCAAAAGAAACAATTAAAGCTACACAAAGTGAATCAGATGCAAAGAATTCTTATGTTGACATTTCACTTGGAAATTGAAATTATTTTGCAGCTTTTCACAATGAGAGGAGGGATCCAAAGGTAGAGGTATAGCATCTTGAGAAGGCTAGAGAATTGTATCGTAAAGTGTTGGCATAGAGACTAGAAAATGTTTATGCTCAAATGGGGCAGCCATTGTGCTAGCTGAAAGGGGTCAATTTGATATTGCAAAGGAAATTTTTACATAGGTACAAGAAGCTGCAGCAGGAAACATCTTTGTTTAGATGCCTAATGTGTGGGTAAATCTAACACATGTTTACTTTGCACAAGGACAGTTTGTGCTTGCAGTGAAAATGTATCAAAATTGTTTTAGGAAATTCTATTTTGTCAATGACACCCATATTTTATTATATTTAGCTCAAACACATTATGAAGTAGAACAATGGAAAGATTGTAAAAAAACATTATTAAGAGTAGTAGATTGTAACTACTGTATGTTGCAAATATGTGCCTAAGTGGTGTTGTCATTGATGTCAACATATCCTTGTTGCCATTGGTGTCAACTGTATCCTATTACTATCTGTATAGAAGACTGGATTGTTGAGGATATCGAGAAAATTAATGACAATCAATGCATGCAGACCATATAGCTATGTAGAGGAATTTTAGAGGTTGCTCCAATTAAGATTTGAGAAGTCTACATGAAGATTTGAAGAAGTTATGGCCATCTGAGTAGAACCAGATTTTGTAGTATTCAGAAGAGACAATGTGACAGTGAGGTGGTCTGGATTGCTCCGTAGTGAAATATTATGGTCTGCGGATCTAAAGGCATGTTTGGGAAGTTAGTGTGTATCATCAACTCTAGTGGTTCATGGTTTGGAGGTCCACAAGCTATCTTTCTACTTGGACAGTCATGGCAGATAGTGTTCTTGAGGTTCCAGAGGAAGATACAAATGATTCTGGTAATTTGGTTTAGAGTGAATGTTATTGGTGATTTAAATGTGCTTGTGGAGGTCTCTGGATCATGTGGCTACTATGTTGGAGGTCTGCATTGAAGTTTGAGCTTGTTGATTGAAGATTTATTCTTTGAGGTTGACATTCTTCCCAGTCTTGGCTGATTGGATGTTCCAGGCATGTTACGAATGATCTAAGAGCATTTTCTAAAGCATGGCATGGTTGTAGAGGAAGATTCAAGTCTCAGTTGTGTTTGGCCGATAGTGTAATGATCCGCATCAAGTTTAGCTGACCTTGTTGATCATTCCAAGGTTGATGAAGCATATAAATACTTGTTGAAGAGTTGTTGAAAAGTATCCTTGAATAAAATGAATTAAATCCAAAGAAAGGATAAAAAGTAGAGCAGAGAAGAAGAGCGGAGGGAGTATAGAGTGAAGAGTCAGTGAAGAAGAATTTGAAGATAGGAGTAGAAGTTTTTGAGCCTTCAAAGGGACTGATTCAGGCATGAATGTAGATGCTATTCCTCAGTTCCTTATCTCTATGTAAATCATAATTTGTTATAGGTAGTGAGCCTCTTCTTGAGCAGTGAGCTCTAGGCAGTGTGCCTGAAGGCATGTGTCTTCTATTTTCTTAAGTACTTTTAACAGGGTACACATTTTTTGTGGGTTAACCCCCACTGTGGTTTCTCTTAGCCAGGTTTTCCACATCAAAATTCTAGTGTTGTGTGTTCATGTTGTTTTTGCTCATGTGTTGATTTATGCTTAAATGTTTTCATCATTAATTTGATTGTAAAAAGGATTTAAAAAGTTTAGAAAAGGTTAAAGTTTAGGGACAACTAATTCACCCCTCCCCTCTTGGTTATCTGGACTATTTCCAACAATTGGTATTAGAGCCAAGTACCTCTAAAAGAAGCTTGACCACTTGAGGAGATACAAGATGTTATTTTACAAGAAGGAAAGTTTGAGATATGATGGAAAAAATTACCCCCTTTGGAAGGTACGCATGTAGTGTCATCTAGAATGTATGGGTGATGTCTTTTGGTCAATAAACAATAATGTGAATAAGATTCCAAAGAATGGACCTTTAAATATAGATGAACTCAGAGATGTTGAACACAACACTCAAGCCAAAGAAGCATTGTTGAGTGCCCTATCTGATACCGAATTGGCAAATGTCCTAGATTTGCAAACTACTCATGAAATCTAGATTAAATTGGAAAATCTATATGAACGTGAAAATATGTTAAATGTGCCAAGCTATAAAGCCTAAAGGGTAAATATGAAAGATTGGTAATGAGTGAAGATGAAAACATTACTTCCTACATGTAGAAAGTAAATGAACTTGTGACCGGTATCAAAAATGCAGGTGGAGTATTGGATGAATCAGAAATTGTTGCCAAAGTACTCAAATCCTTAGCTGCAGCTCACAAGCACAAGGCTGCAACCATTGAAGAAATCAGGATAGTAACAACAGTCACAAGGGATCAGTTAGTTGGTAAGTTTTAAGCATTTGAAATGAGTGAGTTTGGTGATTCTCTCCCTAAGTCTGAATCTGCATTCAAGGCCAGTGTGTATGGAAAGCAAAGATATGATTTGGGTGAAAGTTCTTCAGGAAGAGCAAACAGATTTATCAAGACAAGGAAGGATCTTAAAGATGATGAAATTGAGATTGTAGATCTTGAAGCTCTCATTGCCAAATGAATGCCAAGAGGATCTGGTAAGTATGAAGGAAAGTTTCCACTCAAATGCTTTTCTTGTAATAAGATTGGTCATTTTGCCTCAAGGTGTTTGGAGAGGTTTTCAAAACCAAACCTTAACAGATACAAAAGTCAGAAGAGCTGCTACTATGTCCAAGAAGTTGGAGAAGAAGGAGTCACAGATGATGAATCTAATCATGGAGAAGGTGATTGGGTGTTCATTGCTATTAAAGAAGAAAATCCAATGTCTACTGAATCTGCTAGTTGTGCAAATGTGGAAAGTGCCTTGGCTACTTAGGTTGTTGAAAAGGATGAATGGGTGATTGATAGTGGATGTTCTCATCATATGACTGGTGACAAGAGTAAGTTTGTGAGTTTTGAAAAATATGAAGGTGGGCTTGTAAAATTTAGAGACAACTCAATTGGTAGAATCCATGGCAAAGGATCCATCTCTTTTGATGGTAAGAATTGCACCAATGATGTTCTGTATGTGGAAGGACTGAAACATAATCTTCTCAGTGTTAGACAGTTGGTTGACAAGGGTTATGATCTTCGATTCAAGGATGGAAAATGCAAAACTCTTAGAGAGCTCTAGAACTAAAATTGCATTTGGTACTCAAACTAGAGGTAACATCTTTCATTTAAGTAGTTCTGGAAAAAGTTGTTTGATTGCTCAGATAGATCAAAGTTGGTTATGGCATAGGAGGATGTGTCATGTAAATTTTGACAACATTGTCAAAATAAGTTCCACTCAAGCTGTAAGAGATCTTCCAAGACTTGTGAAACCTGATAGTATATGTAGAGAATGTCAATTAGGTAAACAGAACAAAATTTCATTCAAAAGTAAGGAACAAGTTTCAAGTGGAAGATTGGAACTAGTACATACTAATCTTTGTGGTCCTGCTAGAATTAGGAGTGTGCAAGGAGACATATATTTCATGTTGCTGATTGATGATTACTCCTGAATGATGTGGGTAACTTTCCTAAAAAAAAATCAAAAGCTCTTGATAAGTTTAAGGTGTTCAAGATGATGGTTGAAAATGAGATTGGTGGGAAATTGAAGTGTCTGAGATTTGACAGAGGTGGAGAATTCACTTCCAGTGAGTTTGATGCTTTTTTTGAAAAGCATGGAATAAAAAGATAGTTATTTGCTCCTAGGACTCCTCAGCAAATGAAGTTGGGGAAAGGAAGAACTGGACCATTCAAGAAGCTTCCAGGACCATGATAATGGAAACAAATGTTCCTCAAATTTATTGGAGGGAAGCTGTGAGTACTGTTGTCTACACTCTTAACCGGGTGCAGATCAAAGGAAAATCTGGTAAGACTCCTTATGAACTATGGTTTGGTTATCCTCCTACTGTGAGATATTTTAGAGTTTTTGGTAGTAAATGCTATATCAAAAGAGATGAGGATTTAGGCAAGTTTGAGGTAAGAAGTGATGAAGAAATATTTTTGGGATACTCAACTCAAAGTAAGGCTTATTGGTGCTTCAACAAAAGGTTGAAAAAGATTGTTGAAAGTGCTAATGTTAAAGTTGATGAAAGCAAAGGACATTCCAGGTACTGCGGATATGATTCAGATGATCAAGATGAAAGTCAAAGTCAAGGAAGACAAATTGAAATCCAAACCTAGATTCAGATTGATCTGGTAACTCTAGTAACTCAAGAGATTTGTACAGAAGATGAGGAACAAGTTCAAGAAACAGAAGTTCAAACAATTCCCAAAACCCCCAGGTATGTAAGAATGAATCATCCTGAAGATCAAATCATAGGAGATAAAAATAGAGGTGTTTGAACTAGGAGAAGAGTTGATGAGGATCAAGAAGAGATTTGTTTGATTTCAAAGATTGAACCTAAATCAGTAAGTGAAGCTTGCAATGATGAAAACTAGGTTAAGGCAATGGAAGAAGAATTGATGCAAATTGAAAAGAATCACACTTGGGATCTTGTTCCTAGACCTGAGGACAAAAATATGATTGGAACCAAATGGGTCTTCCAGAATAAACTAAATGAAGATGGTGAGGTTGTAAGAAACAAAGCAAGGTTGGTATGTAAAGGTTATTCTCAAGTAGAAGGAATTGATTTTGAAGAAACTTTCTCTTCGGTGGCAAGGATAGAGGCAGTCATATTATTTATTGCTTTTGCTTCTTTCAAAGATTTTAAAGTTTATTAGATGGATGTCAAATCAACATTTCTAAATGGAGATTTGGAGGAAGAAGTCTACATTGAACAACCAGAAGGATTTCAATTGTCTGATCAGGGAGATATGGTTTGTAGACTAAGAAAAGTCTTGTATGGATGCAAGCAACCTCCAAGAGCCTGGTATGCCAGATTGGATAAGCACTTGCTTAAGCTAGGATTTAGCAAAGGTACTCTTGATAGTAATCTGTACTTCAAGATAAATCATGAGGACATTCTAATTGTTGAGGTCTTTGTTGATGATATCATCTTTGGTGGAAATGAATGCATGTGCAAAGCATTTGCTAATCAGATGAAAAGTGAGTTTGAGATGTCAATGTTTGGTGAGATGAATTTCTTCCTAGGTCTGCAAACTATTCAAATAGATAAATATATCTTCATATCTCAGTCCAAGTATGTGAAAGAATTGTTCAAGAAGTTTGGAATGGAAGATTCAAAGCCAATAGGTACACCTATGGTAACTGGATGCAAGCTAAGCAAAGATGATGACCCTCCCAAGGCAAATCAGAAAAGGTATAGATCAATGATTGGAGGTTTGCTTTATTTGACTCAGACCAGAACTGACATCATGAATGCAGTTGGACTTGTTGCCAGATTTCAAGCTGATCCAAAAGAATCCCATGTTGTGGAAGTGAAAAGAATTTTTAGATATCTCAAGGGGACAATTGATTATAGACTGTGGTATCCAAAGGACAATAATTTCACTCTTCATGCTTATACAGATGCTGATTGGACAGGAGATGTGGATGACAGAAAAAGTACTAGTGGTGGTACATTCTTCTTGGGGAGAAGATTGGTCTTTTTGGATAAGAAAAAAGAAAGAAGTAATATCTCTATCTACTGTAGAGGCGAAATATATAGCAGCAACAAATAATTGTACTCATGTTCTATGGATGAAGCAAATGTTGAAAGACATCCAAATTATGTTTGAGGAGCTAGTTACAATCTTCTGTGATAATTCTAGTGCAATAAGCATCTCAAAGAATCCGGTATTGCATTCAAAGACAAAACATATATCTATCAAGTTTTATTTCTTGAGAGAGAAGGTAAATGAGAATGAAGTCAAGTTGGAGTTTGTGCCTTCCAAAGATTAGATCGCAGATATCTTCAACAAGCCTCTTCCCAAGGATACTTTTGAGTATCTCAGCAAGAAGTTAGGGGTTATCACCCCTCCTAATCAGAACTAAGATGCACTTATGTGCATCAGTCCAGTGGAATTCTCAGACATATCTTGAGTTCTAGATTGCTGTTAGGGAGGTACTACTCAAAGGGAGAGTAGTTAGTATGCAAATATTGGGATAAGTTTCAAGCAAAAAGGGAGAAAAGATAGAAAATATGTGCCCTTTTCCATTGATGTCAAAGGGGGAGAGAAGTCATGTGAAAAACTAGTTACTGATATAAGGGGGAGTAGTAAAGAAAGAAATTGCAGAAGTGAGAAGGGAAAGGGGGAGAAGTTCTTGTCTTGATGGTTGAATTCAATTTTTCACATCATATGTTGCCATCAATGACAAAGGGGGAGATTGTTGTAAATATGTGCCTAAGTGGTGTTGTCATTGATGTCAACATATCCTTGTTACCATTGGTGTCAATTGTATCCTATTACTGTCTATATAGAAGACCAGATTATTGAGGATATTGAGAAAATTAATGACAATCAATGCATGTGGACCATATAGCTATGTAGAGGATTGTTAGAGGTTGCTCCAGTTAAGATTTGAGAAGTCCGCATGAACATTTGAAGAAGTTATGGCCATATGAGTAGAACCAGATTTTGTAGTATTCAGAAGAGATAGTGTGACAGTAAGGTGGTCTAGATTGCTTCGTAGTGAAATATTATGGTCTGCGGATCTGAAGGCATGTTTGGGAAGTTAGTGTGTATCATCAACTCCAGTGGTTCGTGGTTTGGAGGTCCACAAGCTATCTTTCTAGTTGGATAGTCATGGCAGATAGTATTCTTGAGGTTCTAGAGGAAGATACAAATGATTCTGGTAATTTGGTTTACAGTGAATGTTATTGGTGATTTCAATTTGCTTGTGGAGGTCTCTAGATCATGTGGCTACTATGTTGGAGGCCTGCATTGAAGTTTGAGCTTTTTGATTGGAGATTTGTTCTTTGGGGTTGATGTTCTTCCCAGTCTTGGCTGACCAGATGTTCCTGGCATGTTGCAGATGATCTAAGAGCATTTTCTGAAGTGTGGCATGGTTGTAGAGGAAGATTCAAGTCTCAGTTGTGTTTGGCCGACAATGTAATGATCCGTGCCAAGTTTAGCCGACCTTGTTGATCATTCCAAGGTTGATGAAGCATATAAAAACTTGTTGAAGAGTTGTTGAAAAGCATCCTTGAATAAAATGAATTAAATCCGAAGAAAGGATCAAAAAGTAGAGTAGAGAAGAAGAGGAGCGAAGGGAGTATAAAGTGAAGAGTTAGTGAAGAAGAATTTGAAGATAGGAACAAAAGTTTTTGAGCCTTCAAAGGGACTAATTCAAGCATGAATGTAGATGTTGTTCCTTAGTTCATTATCTCTGTGTAAATCATAATTTCTTATAGGCGGTGAGCCTCTTCTTGAGTAGTGAGCTCTAGGCAGTGCGCTCGAAGGCATGCACCTTCTATTTTCTTAAGTACTTTTAACAAGGTATGTATTTTTTGTGGGTTAACCCCCACCATGGTTTTTCCCTTAACTAGGTTTTCCACGTCAAAATTTTGGTGTTGTGTGTTCATGTTGTTTTTGCTCATGTATTGATTTAGGCTTAAATGTTTTCATCATTAATATGATTATAAAAAGGATTTAAAAAGTTTAGAAAAGGTTAAAGTCTAGGGACAACTGATTCACCCCCCTCTTAGTTGTCTAGACTATTTCCAACACTGTAAGTTGCCAATCACAAAGCTATAGATTTTGTGTTTATAAATTTAATGAGGCTTTCGAATTACCTCAAAATTCACTGCAGATGGTGTCCCCAAATCCGACTTCGTTGTAGAGGGCCTCGTCGACTTCAAATTCATTGCAACAAACTCCAAATTCCTTGCCCACCTTTTCAGAAGTCTCAAGGTCTTCTCCTCTTTATCGCCCATGCAAGTAGTTGCTATAACTCAAAATGCCTCAGTGCGAAGCAAATCTAGGAAAGTACTTTGATCTCTACATTCCTAACCTTTTGTTTTTCAGCGAGTCCACCACAAGCAGCTCTGAATAGTCAGAGATATTCCAACTTGAGTACATGAAGAGCATGTTAGAGTACCTGCAAGTGAAGAGTGTGATGGTGATGGGCCATAGCTATGGTGGGTTTGTGGGCTTCTAGATGGCGCACGTCTATTGCCTTGTAATTGTGAGCTCTGGTGTTTGCAATGATGATATATTCAATGAGTTCAACACCACCGATATTAGGGATGTTCTTCTTCCCAACTAACGAAGGAGGAATTTTGTAATGAAAGTGAATAATGAATCACGCCAATAATTTTCCCCAGTTTTTTTTAAAAAATTTTGTCTAATTTGTATTTGCAGCGTGACTAGTTATTTAGTCATTTTGATTTCTATGACTAAATAATTTTTTAGTCAACAACCAAATTAGTCATTTATTTACTCATTTATAGATGAGTTGCAAGAAATTAGTAGAATTTAGTCATTTTTAGTTGTTGTGACTAAAAGTTTTAGTCACTTAGTGAATGGAATTTACTTTGGAACTATTGAAGTACAAAATGTGATTTGAATCGATAATAGGATCTCCCAAGAGCTGGCCACTCAAGGGATTATAGAATAGATAAGTATTTTTATTATTGGTGTTGTTATTTCTGTTTTGTGAATATTCTGTCTAGATTAATATCACTTCGTGTTTAGCTTTGTTATGTGTTCCTGCAGGTTGTGGTATTTAATTTAATGATCTTTGAAATTCTATTCATTTGAAATTTCTAGAGCATCCACTTCATTCATAAATCTGTTGTTAGTTATTAGTTCAAAGTTTCAAATGTGTTTTCAGTTAACAAGTTAGTTGTCTTTTCAAATTCATAGTTAAAATCACATGTGTGAATTTCTAGATTAAAGTTTATATGCTTTTTAGATTAAAGATTCCAACACTTTCTAGCTTAGAGTTTGCATGCTTTCTAATTTAGATTATGTTTTAATCTTTTCAAAATTTAGAAAA
Organism: Cunninghamia lanceolata; assembly: GCA_027924645.1. Taxonomy (NCBI): domain Eukaryota; kingdom Viridiplantae; phylum Streptophyta; class Pinopsida; order Cupressales; family Cupressaceae; genus Cunninghamia; species Cunninghamia lanceolata. Next base: position 2,065,046 of record BSBN01000619.1, on the reverse strand, counting down.
ACTATTATTAAGTGAGATGTCCAAAAATATTCCCTATTGCATACAGCCTTGGACACTACCCGGTCGACATAAGTGATATTTTTTTAACTAAAGTGTTAGGACCTTACGATAGCTTGCCACTTTTTGGCGCCATTGCCAAGGACCTTCTTTTCTAGTGTTAATAGGAGATTGCTTGGATACCTCTTTTAGAAAAAAATAGTTGTCAGACTTCTTTTTCTATATGGTCAGGAAACGAGGTCCACATGGAAGATTCATACCAAGAACCCCCCAATAGTAGTTCCAACCATAAATAGGGAGGTAGAAGTCTCATCGAAGAACTTTGTTATGAATTGATTGATCAGGATCAACCTGAGACCTCCCAAAAAACCCCAGAAGCTCAGCCATCAGACCAAACCTTTGAAGAGGAAAGCATTTAACCATAAGACCTAATCTTTGAGGAGGAAAGCATTCCTTTTAACATCATGGTTGATCACAATGATAAACCTTTCAATGAAAGGAGAGCAAACCAAGGAGATGGTGATAAACCATGAAGAGCAACATGAACATTTACCTATCCTATTGCTCTCAATGAAGATGAGGATGCACCCATGAAAAATATTTCACCTTCCATCTCACCAACCTTTAGAGGGTTATCCTCCAAAGACCCTGATCAGTTCCTTTTTGAATTCAAAGTCCTGTCTCAGACATATGACTAAAAAAATGATAACTAGAAACTTAACTCTTCCCCTCCACTCTGAGAGACTTTGCAATGCGTTGGTTCATGGGGTTAGTTTTGGGATCAATAACCACGTGGGATGACATGGAGATTGTCTTTTTAGACAAATATCAGAGCTACTATAGAGTTAGTGATAGGAAAGAAGAATTGTTCAAACTAAGGCAAAAAGAAGATGAGAGCCTAGAAGATTACCTTGATAGGTTCATCTTCTTATCCAAATGATGTGGTGAAGAGGCCATAAGCCTAGAAATTTTGAAGAACATATTTCTCAAAGGACTTGATGAGGATGTTAGGAGAAGACTTGATTTAATGGGAAAAGGAGATGTGTCCCAACTTGAACTTGGTGATATTGCTGAATTATGTAGGAATTTCTCCCAAACTCATGGAGGTATCTGTAAATCTAGTCTTTTGAGGGGCTCAAATGAAATTGGTAAACTGTGAGAGGAAATAGCAAATTTGAAAACAAACATTCTTGTTCAGCTAAACACCACTTTGGATGGAATGTAGTCCAAAACATGTAATCCTAAAACCTTATCCATCTACTGCCCCAGGTGTCGAAACAAACATCTGTTAAGAGAGTGTCCTTTGGCCAAAGTTGACAATTGTCAAATTTGTGAAAAGAGTCATGCCATTGACCAATGTGAGATCGTCAACGCAATCAAAAATTCCAAGAAAAGGTCATCTCACACTGAGGAGGAGATCAATTTTGTGGGTCAAAGACCTTGAGGGAATTTCTCCTATGGCTAGAATTCAAACCCCTCTTGGAGACCTCCAAATAATTGGAATAATAGTCAATGGGTGACACCTTGGCCTCCAGCACCACCTATTTGGGGACCTTACCCTTAGGGACCACATGAATGGAAAAAATAGTCCTAGGGAAATCCTCAATGGCCAAATTAGACTCAACAACAATGGTATCCTCAAAATCCTACCCCTCAATAGAATCAGGTTCTAAATCAATTTTATCATGGATCGAGGAGGATGCCCAATCCATAGCAGAACCTCTTGCTAGCACCCCAAAACACTCAACAAAATGAGCAAGTCAACCAAACACAACTCCCAATGCAACCTACCCCTAATCCAAAGAACAACCATCAAACCACACTAGTGTATTCCACAGAGCAAGAAAACATGGCTGGAGTTAACACTATCTATTGTGGAAACCTGCAGTTGAGGTCAGGAAAAACACTCCAGCAGCCTACCATAGTTGAGATCCTTGATGAACCGAATGCAAAATCTGTTGAAGGAACAGTGACACCTTCCATACCTTGAGATAAAACCCAGCGAGTAACCAAGAAAAGCTTCTTCAACAATCCTCACCTAAAACTTTTGAGTTACCTCAAGAAGAAGTTGGCCAACATTCAACAAATCTTCCAAAGAAGGATTACACCTTGAAAAAGAGACCTCAAGCACCTTTTCCAAAGCTCCTCAAAGAAACCCCTTTGAAAAACCCTCTAGAAATGACCTTATCCACTGGAACCACATTAATACAAGAAATTAAATGACTCCATATCGAGGTTCCATTGTTACAGACAATTAAATAAATTCCTGAACTAAACCAACTAGTCAAACAGTTGTGCATAAAAACACCAGGAAGGAAAAAGAAATAGATTAACACTGTGCACATCAATGGATACTTAGCTAACCTTTTGGCTAGAAAATATCAACCCCAAATTATGGTGACCCAGGCAGTCCACTCATAATAGTGAAAATCAATGAGGTAGCAATACCTAACGCACTTGTGGACTTAGGAGCAACCATCAACGTCATGACAATGGATGTTATGGAAAAATTGGGACTCAGTGATCTATATCCCACAACTACCATATTGTAAATAGCAAACCAATCCATAGGTATTCCCAAAGGTGTCTTAGAAAATGTTCATGTCAAGGTTGAAAATTGGGAATACCTAGTGGATTTCCAAGTAATCTAGTCCCTCACACCCAAGGATAGTTATCCATTAATATTGGGCAGACCTTGGTTGGCTACCGTTGCAGCTAAAATTGACTGCAGAGTAGGAGGAATGACCATTTCAAATGGCCCCAATAGCAAACACTTATTCTTGTATCCCCTTACTAGGCCTACTATGCATAACCAAGTTTGGGTTGATGAACCAAATAGTTTTGACAAATAGGAGAATCTAGCCTCACTTGCTATGGTAGTCATCAAACAACACGGTGAAGAATTGGAAGATGAATTGGAAAACAACATGCAAGATCTTGCCATAGATTTAGGTGATGAAGAAATTTTAGAAGTAGAAGAGATTTTAGGACACTTGATCACACTGATGATATCGAACATGATTACACCAACTTCACAATGTTACCTTGTCCTCTGGCTAATATCATTCTGAAAATAGATTACTTCTTTGAAGATATTTCTAGACTCCACAGAACTATATTGCATAATTGTCCTCTCAACACCTTAATGAGAGAAGTTCATACTGTCACTTCCAACTACCCCGGAACCAAAACTATCATGTTACTATCAGGAAAGCCCTTAAATATTAACAACTAGTTAACAAAGTTAGATGAACTCAAGTTATTTAACGTTTTGGTAAATAAATCCAAAGCCTTTTCTTGGGATTATACATACATGAGGGGAATACACCCAAGTGTTTGTACTCATCACATCTATACTGAAGATGTTAGACCTATTCGTCAACCATAATGAAGACTCAACCCTGCTCTCAAAGACATTGTTAAAACAAATATTGAAAAAATTTTGCAAGTAGGATTCATCTATCCCATCTCTGATAGCAAATGAGTTTCACCTCTAGTAGTAGTCCCAAATAAAAATGGGAAGTGGAGAGTGTGCATTGATTATAGAGAGCTCAATAAAGCCACCTATAGAGATTACTTTCCTTTACCTTTCATAGACCAGGTCTTAGATAATCTAGCAGGAAGGAAGTATTTCTCATTTTTGGATGGATTCAATGGATATAACCAAATGCAAGTAGCAGCAGAGGACTAGGATGAAATAACTTTTACCTGTCCCTAGGGAACATTTGCATATCGAGTTCTTCCCTTTAGGCTATGTAATGCTCCTGTAACATTTCAGAGAGCTGTTCTAGCCATTTTTGCTGAGCTTGTAAATGATTGTGTGGAAGTCTATATGGATGACTTCACAATGTATGGTTCCACTTTTGATGAAGCTCTTAAAAATTTGGACAAGGTGTTGCAGCGATGTGAGGACCATCAACTATCCCTAAGTCATGAAAAATGTTTAATAATGGTAGAATAAGGGATAATGTTGGTACACCACATCTCAGCTGAAGGGATAAATGTGGATCCTAAGAAAATCGAAGTGATACAACAACTAGAGACTCCAAAGAACTAAACTGATGTTAGAAGTTTCTTAGGACATGTTGGATATTACCGAAGATTCATAGTAAACTTTAGCAAGATTGTAGCCCCCATGCTCTCCCTTCTCCAAAAGGATATAGACTTTGTCTGGACAACAGAATGTCAAACATCATTTGAGATCATTAAGGAGAAACTCATTTCTACTCCAGTCCTACATGGACCTAATTGGAACCTTCCTTTCCATATTTACACAGATGCTTCCAATGATGCTATTGGAGTAGTTTTAGGTTAGGAAGATGAGAATGGAGGAAAATATGCCATCTATTTCATCAGTAAGAATTTGACTCCCAAAGAATGAAACTACACCACTACGGAGAAAAAATTCTTAGCTGTGGTTCATACATCAATAAATTTCAACATTACATTATAGGGTACAAAGTAACTACGTTCACAAACCATTCAGCTATCAAATACCTAATGAACAAACCTACAGTAAACGGAAGAATAATCAGATGGTTATTGCTTCTCCAAGAATTTAATGTGACCATCATTGATAAACTTGGAAAGTTCAATGTAGTCGCAGACTTCTTATCCTAGATCAAACAAGACAATGGAGATTGTACCCCTATACAAGATGAATTCTCAGATGAAAATTTATATGCCATCTCCATTAAAACCCCCTAGCTTGTAGATACTGCCAACTATCTTGCCACTTCTGAGTTTCCACCAAACTCTACATCAAAACAAAAGAAATGCCTTATTCAGGAGAGTGTTCAATTCAAATGGATTAATGGTATGCTATTCTGATGTGGCCTTGATATGGTTTTACAACATTGTGTTAGATTAGATGAAACATACAACATCCTCAGAGCCTGCCATGATGATCCCTCTTGAGGTCATTACTTCACCAAGAGGACGTCCCATAAATCTTAGGTGTGGGATATTATTGGCCCTCTATGCATAAAGATGTAAAAAACTATGTTCACCATTGTGATGAATGCCAATAAGTAGGAAGACCTACAACATCCAATGAGATGCCTCTGTAACCGCAGGTAGTTTTTGAACCATTTAAAAAGTGGGGATTAGATTTCATCAGTCCCATAGATCCTCCTTCACAAGGTAAAGAATACATTCTAGTCTGTACTGACTATCTGACTAAGTGGGCAGAAGTCCAAGCACTAAGAGTTGCTAGGGAAGAACAAGTTGTAGACTTCCTGTATTATAGGATTTTTCTCAAATTTGGAGCCCCCAGATCAATTGTCACAGATCAAGGACCCCAGTTTATGTCCAAAGTTTTTCTAGCATTTACTGATCATTTCTAGGTAAGCCATAAGAAGTCGTCTCCTTATCACTCACAAGCAAACGGTCAAGTGGAAGTCACTAATAGGGAGATTGAAAACATTTTGATAAAAATAGTTTCATCAGGAAGAAGAGACTGGGCTAGAAAATTACCTGAAGCCATTTGGGCCTATAATACAACCTGGAAATCAACTACCAGTTTTACTCCTTACGCGTTAGTCTTTGGGAAGAAATCTCTTCTACCCATTGAATTTGAACTTCAAACACTTAGAACAGAAATGGAGGTAGGCCTGGAGCTTGATCGAGTCCAGGTTGAAAGAGCCCTACAGCTTAGTGAATTAGATGAACTCTGTCTGGAAGTCATTCACCAGACTGAGTTAGTTCAACAATGAAAGGCCTGGCATGATAAACATATAAAAGGAAGAGAGTTCCATAATGGGGATTGGGCACTGTTATTTGATTCCAGATATAAAGATTAGAAAAGTAAACTAAGAACTCATTGGCTGGGTCCATATGAGATTTCTAAGGTATTTCCAAATGGAGGAGTGTAGCTTAAACCCATCAACGGTGACACTCAAACTCTCTTAGTCAATGGTCATCAATTACAAATCTACCACAAACCTATTAACAAAGAAGAGTTTACGCGAATGGTAGAAATGCAAGGAGAAACCCAATGTATTGACTCTGCTTCAGTAGAGGCAATATAATTATGAGTAAATAAATTTTAAAAAATGGTGTGTATGTATTCATGATTATTTCGAAGCATTCTTATTGTATCTTCATCTTTGTACTTGTCTAAATTTCATTATTGTTTTGGAGGACTTCATCTTTGAATAAGTACCACATTCTGGCACATCTTTTAGTGATGCTCTGAAACTTTGTTCTTTCATTCCAGCTGCATCCTTCAATGATGCTCCAGAACTTAATTCCTTCATTCTATTCTTACATCATGACTGCATCCTTTAGCGATGCTCTAGAACTTGTTCCTTCATGTTGTTCCTACATTTCGGTGCATCTTTTAGCGATGGTCTGGAACTTTGTTCCTTCAGGTTGTTCCTACATTCCAGTGCATCTTTCAACGATGCTCCAAAATTTTGTTCCTACATTCTAGTTGCATCTTTTAGTGATGCTCTAGAATTTTGTTCCCGCATTCCGGCTACATCTTTCGGTAATGCTCTAGAATTTTGTTCCCGTATTTCGATTGCATCTTTCAGTGATGCTCTGAAATTTTGTTCCTGCACTCTAGCTGCATCTTTCAACGATGCTCTAGAATCTTGTTCTTGCATTCTGACTGCATCTTCCAACGGTGCTCCAGAATTTTGTTTCTACATTCTGACTGCATCTTCCAATGATGCTCTAAAATTTTGTTCCTGCATACCAGTTACATCTTTCAGTGATGCTCCAGAATTTGTTCCTGCACTCCGGTCATATCTTTCAGCGATGCTCCAAGACCTTGCTTCATACTTCATATACTCCTTCCATGGGCATCTTTTTCCGATGTTTTGGATTTGTGATTCCCCTTCTTTGTAAATGCTCCAACATCCTCAAAAACATACCCATTGCCATCACCAAACTTTTCCATACCAACACCACTTTAGAAATTCATGCCCTATATTGCCATCTCTCACCATAATAAATGATATTATTGTGACAATCTATCGTTATAATAATTAGAACACTTTTAGTCACCCCATCATCATTAATAATAAATCCATTACAACCCTTTACCATCCCATCTGAATCTAATAACACCACCTTCTATGATGACATTACGTTAGCATAAAAGAGATGACTTTCAAATCAATAACAGAACATAAGGTACGTACATCTTTTGTCTTAAGTAGGTAAATTATTGTGAATAAAATTAAATAAATTGGCACGTTCCCCCTCTTTTCCAAATTTAGTAAATTGTGCAAATTATACCTTCACTGGAAGAGGTGGCGGCTCATTCATTCCATTCCATGCAAGGTAATAATTAGATACAGAGCAACTGAATGCCATGAATTAATCCATGTCCTATCAGTATTATCAAAGTACAAGTGGCCATATATATTGAGTTTTGCTTAATCTGCATATCAGTTTGTCTAAAACAGTTCTCACCTTGGTGTGCCATGAAGTTCAGTAGACACTCAACAAAATTGCCAGTAGAGGATAGAATGGGAGGAGCAAAGCACAAATCAGAGCCAACTTCTGTAGACAAGTTATTGGCCCTTGGTAGTATTTCAGAACTATTTCAAAGGGTGAGATGGCTAGAGTTCATGAAAAAGTTTGAGGGCACAATACACAACTAGTTAAAGAGTTTGTACAGAACTTCTTAGATGGATAGTCAATTGTGCGAGGAAAGAAATTTAAGGTGAGTCCCCGAACTATTTCTAACTTATCTTGTATTAAAAATGAAGGCTTGAATCTATCAAAAACTACAAATATTTCCTACCAGAAATTGATAGAGCTTTTCTTAAGGGAAGGGGAACCTCAGCCTTTTTAGTTGTAAATATCCGGGGGTAGAATAAAGGGTTTCAAAGAATGTCTATCAATTGTAGAGCCATGGAGAATGGAAGTAGCCTGGATAATTAAGTACTTCACATGTGAGGGGCAATGTGCTACCGTAATTGGTCCTCCCTTTTGTTTGCTCATTCACCTGCATTTTATCAGTTCCACCCTTACTGGAGGGTTTCGTCTTGTTACTCCCAGAGGCTTTGGTGGCCTTAATTTTCATTTTCTTCACTTCTTCATTTGACTCTATCTCTTCCTCATCTGCTCCTATATTGACATACATTCTTTGACCTTTTGTGTTCTATCTTTTGAATCTTTTGTCAGTGGGCTTCTTGGTGGGTACTTCTACACTAATCGATGAAGTTGGACTGGAGGTTTTTGATGCAGTTCCTATAGAGACTGAACCTCTTGTCCTCTTCCTTGTTACAATAGGTTCCTATGCCTTTGCCTCAGACTTTTTCAGAGCCTTGATCGATTCATTTTCTTTCTTCTCTTTTGCAGCCCTTTCTATTTGTGCCTCTTGTTGTACATCATGAACTTCCAGAGCTTTATTAACTTCCTTCAATTTTTCAACTGTACTTGCCCTTGTTTTAGTACCTTCTTCTTTTGTAATCCCTATGCTCTGGGCATATTCTTCCACCAATTTCCTCATCTTTTTCTAGGTTTCTGGTTTCCTTAGTTCAACATGGACTTTTACAGATAATTCTTCATAAGTGCCAAATCTTGGCTCAGAGGTATCCCTAGGTTTGCTTAACATAAGCTTGGCATAACCATCTAACACATCTACATCTACTTCATACCCCATTGGCATAATCCAAATTGTTCTAGGCTCAATGACCTCCATCATACATTGATCTTTGTTGACAATGAAACATATGTCATTTTTATATCTCTCAACAATTGATTCAGGTATCCTTTGTCTAGAATGCATAGCTTTTTGAAAATTCTTGAAATAGCCCCACAGAGTTGTGTTTAGTGCATCTTTGTTTCCTATGTCACTCAAGTGATTTCTAATTTGAATTGCAATTGGTTGACTGCTAGACCAGATCAACTTCATTCTTGGTAATTCTTGCATAAAATAGAGAAATAAGCACATTATCAACGTACCAAATTTGAAGGGATACTTTCTTTCTTTTGGCTTCTTTAGATTCTCCATTAGTTGTTGCCAGAGCAATTCACAAAGATCATAGTCTTTATTTTCCTTAATCATCTCATAGGCTATGTATATAGTAGTACCTGAGACAGAGTTCTCCCAATTTGAAAAGTAGATTTTGTAGCCGATTACCATAGATGTAAACCTTACTACATGGTCTTCAATGTTGTTGATTGTTAAAGCCCTTTTATCAAATTTAGCTTTGGTGGCCATCATTACTGTGTCATTTTTCACAGATTTTAGCATAGGGACTATTTTGGTAGAATTTAATCCAGTTACAACCCTTATCACATCCTTTGGGACCATAAATGGTTTTTCTAGCCACATGAATTCATCATCTATCCTTCTTAAAACATACCGAACCCATTCATCTTCTACAAATGTTGGAAATTCTATGCACTGAATGAATTTCTTCTCACTTAGCACCTTATATTCTTCCTTCAAATCAAAATTTCCATGACTTAGATGTTTCAGATAGAGATCGTCAAATCTACTGTCCCCAAATTCTTCTAGAGCAACGTGAATGTATGCCCTAACATATTCTGCATGCATTACACCAAACGAAATTTTTGAAAATGCACCATTAGGATCAACCTCTGCTAATTTGGATGGATGTTTCTTGAACTTCAGCTGTGGTCTCTCAGTGATATTGACTAATTGAGGAGATGCCATATTTGCAAAGATTCAAATAAATTCATAGTAGGGTTTCGAATCTAAAAAATACCTCTTTTTATCGAATTAGGGTTTTTCTTGATCTTGCCTTGAATTGCTTTTGAAATCACTGTAGTTGCTTGGAATTTCACTTCAGTTCACCTTAGACACTTGAGAGCTTGAATGCAAAATGAATTGTTCATCGAATGAACTCCTTTTTAACCCTTTGTTTTGTCTTGACCTAACTGTCATGAATGCTATCTTTAAAAACTTGTCAAACCCTTCTCTATTAAGTATAGTTGATTAGGATTGCTCTGTAATGTTCCATGATTGATTCTTTTCTTTTGGAATTTCTTTTAAAAGATTTGTAATATGAATCTTCACATCATATCTTTGTGTCGAATCCTGGCACTAACTATCTAGAGAGGGGATTTGGATTATCAATACAACTCCCCCTGAGCCAAAGTTCCCAATTTACTTCCTGGAGGAAGTATTTGCACCACAGATTGGTGTAGATCCATCCCTAATATTATCAATATCCTTCTTAATCCAGACCATGCTCATTTCCTTCTTGATCTCCACTAGATCAACCTTAGTTTTAGCTTTGTCTTCTTTCTGTTCTATTTTCATCTTCTCTATAGGATAGTTTCTTTTCTCATTCTTGCTTCTGCAAAATTTTGCAACATGCCCAAACTTATTGCAATTGTAGCATACCACATTCCTCTGTCCTTGATTCCTTCTATTGATTGAATTCATTCTTGATCTGCATTGGTTAGCCATATGTCCAAATCTATTGTATGCAAAGCACTTTCCATTGAAGGATTGAGTATTCCTTGCATAGTTAAAACCATTTCTTACCAGACTTCTACATTCATTTGATCTATGACCAATTTTCTTGCAATTGAAACATTGACCACAGAATGATGGAACATTCTGATTCATTCTACTCCTACATTGAGTATCATTATGACCAAACTTATTGCAATTAAAATAATGGCCATTGAAGGATGGGTATCTTTGAGCATTTAGCTTCTTGACCGAAGGTCTTCTAGGTCTTCTTCTTTGATTCTAAAACTTGTTGCCTTTGTTTTTCTTCATCTCAAGGTTTTCTTGGCTTGATTTAGAACTTTCTCCTTTTTCAAACCCCAACCCTTTCTTGTCATGTGAACTCTTTTGACTAGCAATCATCTCATCAATCTTTGCAAAACTTATCTTGAACTTTTCTTCATAGCTCTTAGTCTTCTCTAGATCTGATTTTAGGCTTACAACTTCTTTTTCAAGTTTATCACATTCTTCTAATTTTCTTTTTACCAACTAATTTAGATCTTATGCTTTATCTCTTTCTACAACTTCCACTTACAAATCATCCAAGGTTTCATTTTCTGATATCAATTGTTCACTAACCTCTATATTTTTCTGTGAACTTCTTGACTTGTTCTTTTAGCTTTAGAATGCATTCATCAACTTCTTGTATGTTATCCTTCAGATTCTTGATTTGTGCTTCAGATTTTTCAAGATCTTCAAGAGTAGCTTGTAATTCATCATTGCTTTCATATGAGGTTTCAAGAGAAGTGACATATCTTCTTACTACCATGTGTACACCTTCCCACATCTTCCTTAAGTTGTTAAGCTTCTTCCAAGGAACCTTGCTCTGATACCAATTGTTGAACACAATAAATACTAAGAGGGGGGGTGAATTAGTATCGTACAAAACCACTTCTTCACATGATCTATAAACCAATTACTAAATTCAATAACATGAAAGTAGAATAAGCATAAGAACAATAACCATAAAGTCATAACACATAGACACCAGAATTTTTATGTGGAAAACCCAAAAAGGGAAAAACCATGGTGAGTCTTAGCTCACAATATATTATGATAGCAGTACTGAATTACAAGAAGGCTCACTACCTTAGGGCTCATTGCCCAAAGACTCACTGTCTAAAGAAATGCTCACTACATAAGGCTCACTGCCAAATAGAAGAGAAGATAGAAGAAAGATTGACTTACTGCCAAGAGATGACTGCTACTGGTGCATCTACAGAATGCAGATGTGTAGTACCTATTAGCTTAGTATATAGATTTCAAGGACTTCATACTACCTGTCCTACTTTTCTACTCTGCTTCACATATGCTTCTATTTTCTACCCTTATTATCCTTTACTGCTCTACAAACTACCTTAGATTATGCACATATCGAATTCACACACCATTCCCACATATATTCGTTACTCCAATACCAAAATCTATCAAATATATATATATCCACAATAAGATTCATCTCACAATCAGGTCGGCAACCCAGACATGAAATGGGTATACAAGTGTTGTACCTTGTCAACTTGATCTTGTGCACAAACATGAATGCGGTCCCAAACAAACATACAATGGTCATTATATAGGTCAGCATCAATCATTCAACTACTTGAATTAATTCTTCAAACAATGTATCTTCTCCACATATAGATTTAGCTTGCTTGTCGGCCTATCCCTTAAGCACACACTTGAGCAATTCAATTGTCACATCATGATTTCCACTGTAGACCATATGAGACTCTAAAAACTGTATCCAACATTCATCATTGATCTTTTAACACACCTTCAAATCCACAAGACATAATAGTCCTTTATAGAAAAATGTGGATCTTGGAACTGTTGCTCTGTCACAGTGAAATACTATCAAACTGGAAGTCGATAAAGAACAACTTGTAGAATGTTCAAAGGAACTTTAGAAGGTATAACTCTAGATTTAGGTAGTCATGATATGTATCTTTGCTTCCCTAGAAATAAAAGACAAAATATGCCACGACAGAGGAATGTAGACCCTTTTACTTTGGTACTGTGCACTGTTCCTAACTTAACATTGTTCACCCAGACTTAGATTTTTTTACCATATGACTTTCGAAGGAAGTCAGGACTTGAACACTGGAACTTGTGATCACTAGGTAGCTATGAACAACATAGCTAAATTGCATACAAATGTCTTTAATTGTAGAGGCATACCATCAAACACTGTCACTTAGTTAATTATTCTTCCAAAGTAAAGTCTCTTAGCCATGCCAGTAGAAACCCTTTGCCTTGCTGCCATCAATGACAACATTCAACATTCATCAGAGTAGTGTCTCTTGCCAATAGCAAGTTGAGCAAGAATGATGAATCACCTAAGGTTGATTAGAGTAGGTATAGGTAAATGATTGGAGGATTGTTATACTTAACTGCTAGTAGACTAGATATTATGCATGCAGTTTGTCTTGTGGCTAGATTTCAAGAAGATCCTAGAGAGTCACATGTTGCAGTAGTGAAGAGGATATTCAGATTCTTAAAATGCACTCCAAATCATGGCTTACGATATCCAAAGGATAGTGACTTTACTCTAAGTGCTTACATAGATGCATATTAGGTTGGATGTGTAGATGACACGAAAAGTACAAGTGGTGGTGCATTCTTCCTTGGAGACAGAGTGGTGTCATGGCTAAGTAAGAAGCAAGATTTAGTATCTCTATCTATTGCAGAGGCCTAATACATTGCAACAACATCATGTTGCACATAAGTATTGTGGATGAATCAAACTTTGAAGGATATTAGTGTTGTATATGATGAACCAATTCCTAAAAAAGTTAGAAGTGATAGAGTACTAGTTACTACTTAGACATGGTAAAGCAATGATGAAGACATCTTGGAATGCTTCGCATTCCTCTAGAATAAATTGTTTAGTTATGCGGTTTTGAGGATAATCTTAGGGATGTATAAGGTATGTTATATTAAAGCTTCAAGTGATTTGGTGGTCCGTAAGGTTAGCATTCAAGTAATAGAGGTTATACAGATTGTTCTGGAAGCCTCAGAGCACATGTTTGAGTATTTACAGAAGATGAAATACATACAGATCAGCCATAAAATATTGTGTGGAGGTTATACATGCTCCAATATACCTCAGGTTTGAACTGCACATAAACATTTCCTATTTTTGATACCACACAAGACATGTAAGTCCATTAATGAAGAATTGTATATCCTTGTTCTCCAGACTTCAGTTCTTGTTTTTCTCCAGAAAAGATAGATGAGAATGTGTGGATCTAGGAATATGCATGTCATGATTTTTAAGTTCATCTCTAATGGTTTCAAGGTTTTTGATGTACCGCAATGCCATATCCTAAATAGTGGAGTATCACAGTATTTTTGGAATACTCTGTTTCCAGCAATTATCATATCTCTTGTGTTGCAGATGTATAAATTGATCTAATACTTTAGTAGAAAGGTGGTTAAATGATTTTGAGGTGGTACAATGTTGAATTCTTGGTCCGCATGATGTTTTTTGGCTTCTCCCTGGTGGTATGAAGATAAACAGTTAGAAGTGTGTGTAGTTTGGGCCGACATACTAGCTTCTGTTATCTGTGGAGGATCTTGATCAATTGTTTTAACTTTAGAAGATATGAGGTGATGTTCCTTGAATCCTTTCATGAAGTCTTGAGTTTTGCAACAAGTTTTCCTTAATATATTATATGTATTGAAGTTGACCTTTGAAGAGTTACACATTTCATCTAAAAGTTTTCATGGTGTTGACCTAATCAATGTTGTGATGTGTTGCAAAGGGTATTTATAGGAGATCAAAGTCATTTGTGAAAGGTAGGAGAGTGACAAATTTGTATGTGAATCATGAAGTGTACAAAGTTAGTTTGAGAGTAGAATTTGAGCAGAAAATGAGGACTGCAATATCAGCATAAGTCAAATATTTTCTATACAATAGTTCATGTATTCATTATCTCTATAATTCTTATATCAAGATTGTGAGTTTGTAGGGAGTTGTAGCTTTCTTGGGAGTGACCCTAGAACTGTGTTCAAGGAGTAGTAGCTTCCTTAGGTGTTCTTGTGCTACATGATTTACTTTCTGTTCTTTAAGTTATTTAGTTTTTATCTACAATTATCTATTTAAGTTTTAATGTGTGTTGATTCACCCCCCTCTCAGCACTTCATTGTGTTCAACAATTGGGATCAAAGCCAAGTACCTTTGAGAAGCCTAACAACTAAGGTAGATCCTGCACTTGAACACATGGAATCTGAAGCTATGGATAATGATGTATTTGTCCTAGAACTAGATCTGGAAGTAATGAAACCTAAAGGTTGGGACCTTGATCTAAATGAGTGTGAAGTAGACCTTGAAGGAGAACTCAAGTTAGCCCTTGATGGACTAGATGAATCAAGAGAATTAAACATAGAATATAAAGACATGCTTGAGAAAGCAAAGGAGACAATTGACAATATGAAGACAAAGGCCAAAGAATCAAAAGAAGAAATTAGCAAGCTGAAAACTCTAATAGAAGGAGATAAAGGAGGTGACATAAAGCTCAAGGAGGTAGAAGAAATGATCTCCAATTTGAAGGTCATGGTTGAAGAAGGCAAGAGGATTGAAGATTGCTTAAATATCAAGCTCAATGAGAAAGTAGTTGAATGTTCAAAACTTGAGGAGGAAGTTGTCACTCTAAGGAAAGAACTTGAAAAGACAAAAGAACAGATTGATAAAGGACTAAAACTGAAAGGAGGATCTAAAATTCTTGATGAGATAATTAACTCTCAAAATCTAGCAAAAGAAAAATCAGGCCTTGGTTTTCAAAAAGGGAAAAGTCTTATGATCAATGCTTCTGCAAATTTATATGATAGCTTCTAATCATAAGGAAATTATGAAACAAAGAAGGAAGAGGCCTGCACTAAAGATCCTAAGAAGAATGTCTCCGGAGATACAACAGAAGATGAATTCACTCCTGTCTGAAGACAAAAAAATAAGAAGAAACATTTCAGAAAGCCTACATCTAAACAAAATGCTCCTATCAGGTATCCTCAAGGCTTCAATGGTAATTGTTATATTTGCAATAAATTTGGCCACAAAGCTGTTGATTCTAGAAGTAAGATGAATCAAAATGCTGCAAGGTGTCTTACTTGCAATAAGATTGGTCATAAAGTTGTTGAATGCAGAAGCAACATGAATTAGAATTCATTTAGGCCTCCTAGGTACAATGCTATGAGTTCTCATGGTCAATGTCATGCTTGCAACAAAGTTAATCATAAGACTAATGAATACAAAAGCAAAGTAATGAGGAATGGATTCATGGGCAAGAACAATGTTGGGACTCCTCAATTATTTTATGGCTATTGTTACACATGTAACATGTATGGTCATAAGGTTGTTGAATCTAGATCTAATGTTAGAAGAGAAGATTATGCTCCATAGTCCAATACCACCTATTATAATTGCAATAAAATAGGACACATTGCAAGGTTTTGCAGGAAAAAGAGTGCAAGGTCCTTTGCTACTCAGAGGAAGATTGATATTACTCAGAAAAAGAAGGAAATGAGCAAAGTAAGGAAGACAAAGGAAGAATGTGAAGTTTCTAGACATCTGCCTAGTGTAGATGGATCCTTCGGTAACTAAAAGGTTAAGGTACCAATTCAGGGGGAATTACAACTGCAAAATTCTTCAAAACCCCTAAGAGAATAAGATGCCGAATTCCTCAACATTTTGGCTAAAGTGGTTTGAACATGTTCAAATGATGGTATAAAGAGGTTTGATCAAATTTCTAGAGCAATTGGTTAATTTGTGGAGGATTGTGGATGGTTCTTCATAAGAAAAGAAAAAACTAGATTAAAACTGAGGACACAATTAATGCAGAGAAAATTTGGTTGGTGAGAAGACTATATAAGCAATGTTTGATCATTTTTTATCTCATTTTATCAAAGCTAAGTGTGTGGAAGAGTAGAAGAAGCTTAGAAGATTCTTAGAAAAATAATTGAGCAAATCCTATTCACTGCATCTTCAGGTATTTCCTATTTTCACTGGTAAAACCCTAGTTTATGAAGTCTTTATCATAGAGACATGAGTTGTTATAGATATTGTTGAGAGGCCAATACCAAAATTCAAGAAGCACCCATTCAAATCCATGGAAATAGATAAATATGGTGTATTGTCACATGTTCCTGCAAATGTATTACACAATTAGGATGTCCCGATATATATTCATTCACTAATAGATGAATATGATCATCTAAAATAGGAACAGTTTAGGAATGACAACCTTCTGGGAGACGACTTTCAGCTAAAACTAGAATTCGCCAACATTGCTGCAAAAGGACCTGATATTTGGAAGGGTTTTCCAAACTTCTGGTATGTGGAAGCATGGGTTAAAATTGCCCTAAGTTGGATACACAAAAGTTTTTCTACCTAGATCGGCCATATCGAATTACCAAGGATGACATCAAGGTTGTGACTGGACTTTTCTCCTCTGTAAAGCCTCTCCAACCATCAGAAAAGTAAATAAAGTAAATAGAGTAAATAATCAATTTAAATTACAACATCACAAGTAATGAAAGTAAAAAGAGGTAATTAATCCACTTAATTACAACTTCACAAGTAAAAGATAAATCTCATAAATATGAATCAATAAAAAATATTAAATCTTACAAATCTCATGTTTAATCCAGGTGATAGCACTATAAAATAATATACAAAGTCCATTGGCATTAATGCCATATTACATCCAATTACAAGTTACAATAATCATGTACAACAAGTATAAATAAATCAATACACTCTCTAGTCACCATGAACCAAATGGTTCTCCTGCAAGCCGAGAGACAGGAACATGGCTCAAGCACTTTTCCACCCAACCATGAAGCAATTACACTTCCCTGGATCCCTTCTTGACATGAAGGAAACCCATCCCTGCATGAAATGTCTAGCTACCTAGATCAACCAGCAAGTGGGAACACCTGATGCATCCTGATGTCTAATGTGCAATTCTAATAATGAAATCTAGATTGTCTCACAACAGGATGTGGTAGAGATATATATCAATAAGTGTGATAGACAAAATATTCATCTTTTTCAATGAAAGCTCATTTAGATCTAAACCTTTAAAACATGGTAACCAATCAAATCTCAAAAAGAGGAAAAACCATCTCTGATAATCCACATTCGGCATCCTAGCCCAAAAGTAACCCAAAAATATTCCTAGAAAAAAGAATCTACTTTCTTTCCCCATTTCACCTATAAACCATTTGAAAATTCTCTTTCCAAATAAACAATCATGGAAACACACTTTCAATAAACGATAAGTAGAACATCATTCATTCATTTATGCAATTTAATTATGGAAAGAAGCTAGGTGTGTGGAAAATACTTCCTACACTAATCTAATGAGGGGAGGAGAGTGCAAATTCAATTTTATCTTTACAATTACAGCTATGTTAACCCACTAATAGAGATATTGCAGCAAACACATAAAAAGAAAGTGAGACAGAAGAAGAGAGACACAAGATATACATAGGGAAAACCCTTATGGGTGAAAAACCCCACACTCCAAAATGCAACTCAAATGTATTCCATAAACAAAGAAGGTTACAATACAATCACAGAGCCAATGCTCTTGCAGGAGTCTTCGACACTTGTATCTGGAGATGTTCTGGCAGCATAACAATACCTGTCAAACATGTAGTACTCCTCTCAAAAGCACCTGTTTATATAACAAATACAAGGCAAAAATGGCTCCACATTGGGATGGGCATCCAACATGGCCTCATGGCCCAAATCCCACACCTATTTCCAAAATGGGCTATGACAGATGCTCTTACGAATCTTACAGCCAGCATAGAATCTATCATAGCTGTCATAACTTACAATTGTAAGAGAATCTGTCATACACATTCTATAAAGAGCATATTCTCTTACAACATGTCATAGTCCACTTTGGGGTGAGCAAAGATGCCTTTTTCAAAGATGCTTCTTGACACATGTCCATACCTATCATAGGATCTTCTATTTCTAACTCTTACATGTCATAACTTTGTCATAGGAATCTGTCATGACTGTTTCAGTCAATATTCCCTTACACATTCCAAGATGCTAACACATGGCAAAATATTCCTATCACTAAGTGGGATGCCTATCTCCTCATGTGAGGACAAATTTACATGTGGTCATATGCCATGTAGGATGACACATCACCATGCCAACTCCCACAATATGACACCATAGGATTTGCATCCAAATTATACAATAGGCAATAAATAAATAAATACAATGAATAATACAAGGAATTACCAAGGTTGAGACACCTTAATTCCCAACATTCTCCCACTTGTCGAACACCTTGTAAGAGCTCATAGAAATAATAGGATTTAACTGCTATAGGCTGAGAGGCCCATAGACTCCAAACACCATCTGAACTTCTCTGTGCCCACTGGCTTCGTCGATGCATCTGCAACATTCTTCAAAGTATCTACCTTCTCCAAATTTACCTTCCCATCCTCTACCATGTCTTGTAGGAAGTGAAACTGTACATCAATATGCTTTGTTCTGGCATGGAGAGTTGGATTCTTTGCAAGACAAATCGCACTCTGACTATCACAACAAATCCTAATCTATCCTGCATCAACACCAATATTTGAACACAATCTCTTAAGCTAAATGGATTTCTTGCAAGCATGAGTTGCTTCCATGTACTCAGCTTCTGTCATGGACAAAGCAACCATAGGTTATCGCTTACTCATCCAACTAATTGCACCACCAAACATAGTGAACACATAGGCACTCGTGGATCTTCTGCTGTCAATGCCACTTGCCCAATCAGAATCCACAAATCTATGAATATAAAGTGAATGTGGAGGTCCTGTAACATTACCATGATAGCATATGGAATACTTAGAAGTACTGCTCAGATATCTGAACACTTGCTTAACTGCATCCCAATGTACCCGTCCATGATTAGCCATAAATCGACTAAGGATTCCCACCGCTTGGGCAATGTCTGGTCTTGTGCAGACCATAGCATACATCAAACTGCCAACAACAGTAGCATAACGTAGTCTGGTCATGTCCTCCACCTCACTAGGATATTTTGGACAATCATTAACAAACAACTTTGTCCCCAATGAAATAGGAACACACAATGGTCTACAATCTGCCATGCTGAACCTATCCAACACGATCTTCACATACTTACTCTGGCTTAACCAAAGTTTTTTGTTAACTTTGTGTCTTCTGATTTCCATTCCCAGAATGTACCTGGTTACCTCAATTTTTTTCATCTCAAACTATGCTGACAACTGAGACTTCAAATCAAAAATCATATTCTTACCATTCCCAATCAACAAAATATCGTCAACATATAATGCAATAATGAGAATGTGATCATTGTCAAATTTGTAATACACACAATGATCTTATTTTGATCTCAGATATCCAATCGACAAAGCAAAGGCATCAAACTTCAAGTACCACATCCTAGGAGACTGCTTCAAGCCATACGAAGACTTCTTTAACTTGCAAACCAAATTTTCTTTACCTTTCTCTATGTAATGCTCTGGTTGTGACATGTAAATCTCTTCCTCCAAATCACCATGAAGGAAAGCTATCTTCACATCCATCTGTTCTTCCTCTAAGTCATAAGAAGCTGCAAGAGATAACAAGAATCGATTGGATGTTAGCTTTGCAATGGGAGAGAAAATTTCACCATAATCAATTCCCTCCACTTGTGAGTACCCCTTCGCAATCAATCTAGCCTTGTACTTTTTAACATTGCCATCTACTCCAAATTTCTTTTTGACCACCCATTTGCATCCAACGGGTTTTCGTCCTTCAGGCAAAGGCACCAAGTCCCATGTTTTATTCTTTTCCAAAGAAGCCATATAATCTTCCATGGCCTCCTTCCAAGAACCTGCATCTTTCATTCCCATAGCCTCTTTCATAGTTCTAGGCTCATCAGTGTTAGTAAGTAAAGCAAAAGCACAACTAGAATCAAGCAATGAATAACCAAACCTATCAGGTTGCTTTCTTGTTCATGTAGACCTCCTTAATGGTTGAGGTTGAGGTTTTGCTTCTTCTTCTGAGCTTTCAGTGCTGCTAGAGCTATCCTCATCATCAGGTCTCACAGTGTCTATCTGTTCAGTCTTCTCAGGGGTAAAAGGAAACTGAACTGCATTCTCTTTCTTTTTTTTCTATTCTAGCTGTAGAACAAATGAAGAAGGTGTTAGCTCTCTAAAGATAACACTTCTGCTATACAACACTTTTTCAGCCATAGGATCCCAAAGCTTGTATCCTTTCACATCGACACCATAGCCAATGAAAATACACTTAACAGCTTTGTTCTCCAAATTAGACCATTTCTCCCTAGGCACATGTGCATATGCCTCACAACCAAAAACACAATGATGTCTAACTAAAGGCTTCTTACTAGACCACACCTCCATAGGTCTCTTACCAACAAGAGCTGATGTAGGAGATTTGTTTACTAGATAGCAAGTTGTGGCAACAGCTTCAGCCCAAAACTTTTGTTCAAGGCTTGCTCCACTAAGCATACTCCTAGCCTTCTTCATCAATGTCCTGTTCATCCTCTTTGTAACTCCATTTTACTGCAGGGTATATGGAGTCATCTTATCTCTTTCAATCCCTTGCTCTTTACAGAACTTATCAAACCCTACCGAACAAAACTCACCACCATTGTCAATTCTCAAACACTTAATCTTTTTACTAGTCTGATTTTCAGCAAAGGCTTTAAACTCCTTAAACTGACTAAAGACTTTGGTCTTGCTTCTGATAAAATAAACCCATGTCCTTCTACTGTAATCATCTATGAAAGATACAAAATATATAGATTTTGAAATTGAAGGAACATTAACATGACCAAACACATCAGAATGAATAAGATCCAATACACCAGAAGACTTGTGAGAACTAGAGTAAAACTAAACATGGTTTTGCTTTCCATAAATGTAATGTTCACAAAAGTCAAACTTGAGATTGCAATCATTTAACCCCTCAATGAGGTTTTTATTTTTCAAGGTACGCAGACCCTTCTCACCAATGTGGCCATATCTCAAATACCATAACATAGTCTTTTCAGTAGGAAGTTTAACTTCCAAAGCATGTGCACTACCATCAGAATGTGTTACAATAGATTTCTTCACTGCTCGTTCAGATGGTGGGGATGAAGTGACTATAGCTCTTTTCTTCGAGTCAGAAGAACTATTACACTATGAAGTACATGCCTCCAGCTGAAATAGAGTACCTCTCTGAGTACCCTTCACAAGCACCATAGATCCTCTAGTCATCTTGTATCCATCCTTCAAAAAGACAACCTGCACGCCTGCATAATTCAACATACTTACAGAAAGCAGGTTCCATGCTAGGCCAAGGATGTGCATAACCCTAGTGATCCCCTTCACTCATCTATCAGGGAATCAGATTGAGACTCTTCCACGACCAACAATCTTCATATGATAATCATCACCTAGGTACACTCGTCCACCATTGAACTCTTCATATTTCGTAAACTAGTCTCGATGCGAGGTCATGTGGAATGATGCACTAGAATCAATCAACCACACATCATCAGATGCATGGGTGGCCAAGGCTACAATGAAGGCATCACCATCATCTTGTGACTTGTCAGAATCTGAATCAAGAGCATTCTTCTTCTTCTTTTTCTTCTCCTCTTTGCATTCCTTTCAAAAATACTCAATTTTTCCACAGTTAAAATAGAGAGCCTTGGACTTTCCAGGAGATTTGGATCTCCCACGGGATTTGGATCTGCTCTTTTCACCTTTCTTGTCCTTCTTCTTCCCTTTCTCTTTGGGTCTTCCACAAAACGCAAGAGCTTCTTTGGTTGACTCATATGTCTTTCTCTGCATTTCTTCAGATAACAATGAAGATACTACTTCATCCATCATTAAGGTGGTTGTAGTGCTTCTGATAGCCATGACAAGATGATCCCATGAATCTGGTAAAGAACAAAGTAGGGTCATACATCTATCCTCCTCCTCCATTTTCACACCCACGGATGTCAACTGGGAAACAATCATGTTAAAAGCATTCAAATGGTTTGTAACAGATCCTCTGTCTTCCATCTTTAGATAAAACAACTTCTTTTTTAGAACAAGGTTGTTCACCAGGGACTTGGTCTAATAAACAGATCCCAGCTTCTTCCAAATTTCTTTAACAGGCTTCTCCTCATGGACATTCAACATGACAGAGTCAGCTAGACAGAGTCTTATGAGACCCTTAGCCTTCTGATCTTTGAGGTCCCAATCAGCTTGTGACATTGTCATAGGTTTTGTTCCATCAACAGTTTCCCATAGGTCACGATCAACAAGTAGGTCTTCCATCTTGATTTTCCAAAACTCAAAATTAGTGCCATTAAATTTCTCCACCTCTAATCTTCCAGATGTGGTTTCCATCTCCTTGCTGCAACAAGATATATAATGCTTTGTACAACACTCCCACTCAACCTAAGATTATCTCAAAAAACCCCCACCCAGCAGCTAGAACCAAAACTAGCCAGGCTCTAATACCAACTGAAAGGAAGCTAGGTGTGTAGAAAATGCTTCCTACACTAATATAATGAGGGGAGGAGAGTGCAAATTCAATTTTATCTTTAAAATTACAGCTATGTTAACCCACTAACAGAGATATTGCAGAAAACTCATACACAAGAAAGTGAGACAGAAGAAGAGAGACACAAGATATACGGGTGAAAACCCTTACGGGTGAAAAACCCCACACTCCAAAACACAACTCAAATGTATTCCATAAACAAAGAAGGTTACAATATAATCACAGAGCCAATGCTCTTACAGGAGTCTTCGACACTCGTATCTGGAGATGTTCTGACAGCATAACAGTACCTATCAAACCTGTAGTACTTCTCCTCTCAAAAGCACCTGTTTATATAACAAATACAAGGCAAAAATGGCTCCACATTGGGATGGGTGTCCAACATGGCCTCATGGCCCAAAGCCCATGCCTATTTCCAAAATGGGCTATGAAAGATGCTCTTATGATTCTTACAACCGACATAGAATCTATCATAGAGGTCATAACTTATAGCTGTAAGAGAATCTGTCATACACAAACTATAAATAGCATATTTTCTTACAACATGTCATAGTCCACCTTGGGGTGCCCAAAGATGCCTTTTTCAAAGATGCTTCTCGATACATGTCCATACCTGTCATAGGATCTTCTATTTCTGACTCTTACATGTCATAACTTTGTCATAAGAATCTGTCATGACTGTTTTAGTCAGTATTCCCTTACACACATTCCAATATGCCGACACATGGAAAAATATTCCTACCACTAAGTGGGATGCTTGTCTCCTCATGTGAGGACAAATTTACATGTGGTCATATGCTATGTAGGATGACACATCACCATGCCAACTCCCACAATATGACAACATAGGATTTGCATCCAAATTATACAATAGGTAATAAATAAATAAATACAATGAATAATACAAGGAATTACCAAGGTTGAGACACCTTAATTCCCAACAAATTATAATGTCTATAGTTTGGTTATAATCCTTAATCATAGTTTGTTGTCTAAAAGTCGAAGAAGATTCAATGTTAACTCTTTCCAATCTAATATCGGTTTATGATTTAACAAACCAGAGAGTCTTTAATTAAAAGTTAGTACTAGTTTTAGCATTAAATCAACATAGAGAATAATCAGAAATTAAAACTATCTTTGTTCTAAAATTGACATAACTGTTTTAAAGAGTTTCTAGTAAATCTATAGAAGCAATTTATTCAAGCTACAGGATCTTAAATCAGCTATAGATAACAACACACCTCTACTATAGGAACTAGAAAGAATGGTGACAAGGATAACATAAAGCTACAAGAAATTAAATCTAATTACAAGAACTTATGTTACAATGATAAAATAGGTAGAAAGAGAACTACAAAATCTAATGCTTGACAACTGATAAAGAATTTTAAGTTTAATCTGCTAAAAGAGTTATGTTTTATCATGCTATAGGGATGGTGATTAAGTTATAGGCAATTTTGTTATTTACAAGGTAAAGTTTGATAGGCCGATCACATATACTAACCATCATGGATTTAAAGGTCAATTCAAGCAAAAATAGAGGAAAAAAAATGTAGTTGACATTCCTTTTTTTAACCAAAGCTAAAGCAACATAGAGGAATAACAGCAGGCGATCAAACTGATGTAAACAAGATGGTCATCCCATATGCAGGGTACATTTTTATAGGCTGTGGGTAAATAGAGTAGGTCAATGACACAAAAGGGGTTGATTTCAAGTATAAAACAAAGGAAAATAGTAGGTGACAGGAAGAAAAAGAATGCATTCTAGCTGCTCTAGGTAGAAACGTAGATCAAAAAGAATATCTTATAGGCCAGATTAAGATGGTTTTTATTCTAACAAACATCTAAAACCATAATTTATTGTAAATAAAAACTAGAAAATACCTAGAATCTTTTGCTGTAGAAAGCAATTTCTGCACCTGCCGTCATACCTCCTCTCTTGTTCCTGTCACTACTTCAGAAAATAAATAACATCCTCCTCTATTGCTGCCAAAATGTGGTCAATATCTCTCTCTCTGCCTTGTCGTTCCTCAAAATAATAGTGGTGATTTTTCCTTTTCTATTGTTCCCTTATTTTATTCAAAATATCAGCTAATAATGGTGTTGGATAATTAGGTTTTCCTTTGCTTTTTATTAATCTCTGGTTTACTTACAATTGCATGCCTCTTGCATTCCAAAAGCCCCAATTAAAATACAATAAAATAACTTATTTATTTCCTATCGCTTCATGACAAACTTTTGATTTAATTCCTTTATTTAAAAATCCTAAATATAATGTGTACTATTAATATAGTTTATTTATTTTTGAAATAAACTAATCACTTAATTTAAACAAGAAGTATTCAAAATAATATTAAAATAATAGATATATAGAATTGTTGCAATTTAAATACAATTGTTTTAAGTTTAATTTAGATTCCAAACATCCTTATTTTTATAAATAAGAAAACATTATTTATTATTATTAAATAATATAAAACACACAATTTTAAATATAAATCTAAAGAATCATTAATACTTATGACTAAATCATGCATTCGAAATCAACTTAAAATACAATATTTTTCCAAGTATCTAACCATCACTCGTATTTTTTATCCACACAATAATGCATATTAAACCATTCAAAATAATGCAATATGAGACTATGTGAGTGCGTGAGTGCATTAGGGTTAACCATCCCATTAGTTCTTGCTAAATGGATAGAACATCTCTACCTTAACCATGTTCTCGTGATCAATGAGTACCTGCATTCATTCACACTCAACTCGACGTCAATAGGTTAGTGCCTCAAAACATAGCCAAAGCAAAACATTATAGTCACATTGATAATATTTAGTATTTAAATCAATTTTCTAGTTTAGACAAATATAACTTCAGGATAATTACCTTCACACACGTGGAATTTACTCAAAGTAAAACAATCACAGTAAATATTTACTAATCTATAATAATTATATAGTCCATGAAAACGATACTTGACATCCTTCCCCACTAGGAAGAGACATTATCCTAATGTCTTATTACAGAACAAAATATTAAAGTATCAAACTATCAACAACAATGTATCAAAGTATCATAAAACAATAACAATAACTCAAAGTATCATAATCATGTATGAATAAAAAATCTATGCTATATCCTCAAATGAGGAAAAGATCTATCAATCTCCTCTACATTCTCCCATGTGGCACTATCTTCTGAATACTAGTCCCGTTGGACCTTATACTGTACCACATCTCTGCTCGCAACTTAAGGTTGCGCTTCTCCAAAATTTAGGTGGGCTCCACCACCACCACTCCTAGATCCTGAACCTATAAAGCATGCCAATCAAGAATATGCGATGCATCAGGATGATAAAGCTTAAGCAAGGACACATGAAAAACATTATGGATTCTGGCAAGTGCAAGTGGTAGAGCAAGTCTATACGCTACATGATTTATCACTTCCAAGACATTGAAAGGTCCTACAAAACGAGGAGCAAGTATGGATGCTTTGCCAAATGAAACTAAACTCTTCTAAGGTTTGACCCTCAAGAAGACTTTGTCACCAACTAAGAATAGTCTAGGAGTCCTATTTCTATCTGTATAACTCTTTTGATGATCTGAAGCTTGCTTTAACTTCTCTTTGATCAATCTCATTTGATCATCCATTTCCCTTAACATATCAAGACCAATCACTATTCTGTCCTCCACCTTATCCCAACTGATAGGTGTTCGACACCTATGCCCATAAAGAGCTTCGAATAGTGCCATTCCCAAGGATGCATGGTATGAATTTTTGTATGCAAACTCTACCAATGGAAGATACTCCTCCCATTTATACTGCTGATCCATACAATACATTTAGAGAAGGTCTTCTACAACCTGATTGACTCTTTCTATCTGACCATCTATTTGAGGATGATATGCCAAACTAAAATTCAACTTGGTGCCCAAAGCTGAATTAAGAGTTGTCCAAAATCTGGATGTCATGTAGGTGTCTTGATTTGAAATGATAATCTCAGGCACTCCATGCAATCAGAAAATCTCCTGAACAAACTTGTTACCTAAAACCAAAGAACCATCTGAAAGATTTCCTGGAATGAAATGTGCTACCTTAATCAACTTATCCACAACCACTAAGATGACATCATGCTGATTCTTAGACATGGGCAACCCCTGAATAAAGTCCATACTTGTTACTTGCCACTTATGCTCAGGAACATTGTGTGGGTACAACAATCCTACTGGATGCACATGCTCATCTTTGACTCGTTGGCACTCCAAACATCGAGCCACAAATTCCATCACATCCTTCTTAAGTCTAGACCAAAAGTATAAAGGTCTCAAACCTTTGACCATCTTGGTCACTCCAAGGTGCCCTGAATAAGGTGTGTTGCGGATCTCCTCAAGCACTAACTTCCTCAACTCTCCCGAGTTAGGAATATACATCCTTCCTTGAAATCTCAAAAGTCCATTTGTGTCAATTACATAACCATCAAACCTATGATTTAAGGGGTCTACTTCCAAAGCTTGATTTACTCTTTCATAATGCTCATCCTCTTGAAGATTCTGAATTAATTTTTGCTTCAAATTGGATCTCGTTGTAACCATCATAGCCAGATGTCTTCTTCTACTAAGAGCATCTACTACTCTATTCTCCTTTCCTTTTATATACTCAATTCCAAAGTCATACTCACTAAGAAATTCTAACCATCTTCTCTATCGTGCATTAAGGTTAGGTTGAGTAAATATATAATTGAGCCCTAAATGATTTGTCTTCAACTCAAATGGCTTACCTAAAAGATAATGCATCCACATCTAAAGTGCATGAACTATGGCGGATAACTCAAGATCATATGATGCATAGTTTAACCCATATTTCTTTAATTTTCTTGACTCATATGCAACCACTTGCTCATTCTATATCAACACTCCTACTTCTTCTCTTGAAGCATCAGTTATAACTGTAAAGTGACCATTAGGATCTGGTATGGTCAAGATAGGAGCAGTTGTGAGCTTTTCATTTAGCACTTGGAAAGCTTTCTCACACCTTTTTGTCCATTCAAACTTCTTACCCTTCTTTTGTAGTGAGGTAATCGGTGCTACTATAGTTGAGAAAACTTCCACAAACTTTCTATAGCAACCTGCAAATCCCATAAAACTTCTAACTTCTATTACACTCTAAGGTGCAAGCCATTCTGTTATTGCTTTTATCTTCTCAGGATCAACTGCAATCCCTTTTGCCGAGATCACATGACCAAGATAGTGCACTTTATCTTGCAAGAATGTACACTTAGATAGTTTACCATAAAACTTTCACTCTCTCAAGCACTTCAAGACTATCTTCAAATGCCTTTCTTGCTCCTCCACTGATTTAGAGTATATCAATATGTCATTTAAGAAGATCAACACAAAATCATCTAAACAATCTCTGAAAATGCTATTCATCAAATTCATGAAGGCTACTGGAGCATTAGTCAACCCAAATGGTACCACTATGAACTTGTAGTGACCATATCGAGTCCTAAAGGCTATTTTAAAGATATACTCATCCTTAATCCATAATTGGTTATAGCTGGATCTAAGGTTTATCTTTGAGAACACTATAGCTCCTTTCATCTGATCAAAGAGCTCATCTATTCTTGGGAGTGGGTACTTGTTCTTTATAGTAGCTTTGTTAAGCATCCTATAATCAATGCATAACCTCAAAGTACCATCCTTCTTCTTCACAAGGATAACTGGTGCGCCCCATGGTGACACACTAGGTCTAATGAACCCTTGATTTAGCAACTCTCGCAATTGTTTTAAGCTCATACAATTTTGTAGTAGTCATCCTGTAGGGTGCCTTAGATTGAGGCTCAGTGGTAGAAAATCAATTGAGAAGTCAAATTCTCTCTTTGATGGTAACTCTATCAACTCCATAGGGAATACATCTTTGAAATCTCTACAGATTGGGTAGTCATTGAATACTGGTTCTTCTTTGTCAAGGTCCTTTACTTGGACAACATAAATGGCACACCCTTTCCTCTTGGCTTTCTTCAATTGCATAGCCAAGATTTGTCTAAGATCTAAAGGTCTTTTAGATCCATTAATTTCCACCTGATTTCCTAGGTCATCCAAACATCTAACCACTTTGTCTTCACAGTTTACTAGAGACTTATGTTCAGCCAACTAGTTGATTTCCAAAATTATGTCATAAGACCCTAACGATGCTACATACAGATTAACTTGAGTTTAAAAACTCAAAAGCTTTAACTCACTGCATGCTAGACATGAGTCTACTCTTTTTTTTTTCTCTATTGCCATATTATACCATCAAAGAGATTTCCATATGCCCAGGTCTAATAGATAACTTAGATACTACTCTAAGATCTACAAAAAATTTTGTGGCACCAGTATCAATTAAAATAGAAATAGGTAGTCCATAGAGCTTACCTTGAAATTGTATAGGTGTTTCCTGAAAGTCAGCTTGCCGATTGTCCACTATGGCATGAATCTGATGTTGAGGTGTTCCTTATTGATTTATGATTCCTCTTCTAGCTGATCTCTGTGGACATGAATTTGCATAATACTCTCCTCCACAAATGTAGCATCCACCCTTAGGTCCTTTCGGTCCTTCAGTCCTTTCCTACTAATTGTTGTTTCTGTTGTTATAGCCACCTCTTTTGTTGCCTCCATGCTAGTTTCCACCATTTCTATCCTAAGAATTACTACCTCTCTTCAAATTCCTAATCTATCAATTTTCATTGTCTTGATTGTTAGTCTAATTATAAGTCTATTGATAGTTCTGCTGATTATTTTGAAGTCTCTTATTGGCAAACTTCGCATCTCTCTGCTTACGGTACTGGCTACTTGTTGTAACTTCTACTCTTGTTTAATTGCTTTCTCAAAAACTACATCCATAGTGCATGGATTATGAATGTCTACCTCTGCTCCAATCTAGGGCCTTAAACCCAATATAAACTTCTTGATATGAATCTCTCATATGTCTGGTATTGTGGAACATAGTCAAGTAGATGCGAGAACCTCTCCCAATAACTAGTTATAGACATACCTCCTTGAACAAAATTCTAAAACTCTATCATATTCTTGAGGAAGAAGAGTTGTGGTAACCATCTTTTCCTAAAAAGTTGCAGGAAAATCTCCCAAGTTATTTCACCAAGTAATAGTTTCTTATATGCCTTCTCATTATCCCACCATATTGCTGCTTCACGAGTCAACTGATATGATCCCCACATTGCCTTCATGTGATCATAAAAATTTTGAAGCCCAAAGTATTACTCCATTTCTATGATCCACACTTCAACTCCATCTCCAATTGTCTTTCCATCAAATTTAGGCTATCAGACCTTCTTGAGGTCTTTCCCCAACTCCTTTGCAATCCTTACTTGATTGTTAGCATTAACTCCAGCCTTAGGAACTTGAACTTCTATCCTCAGTTTCTCATTTGCATTAGCACCTCCTTAGTTTTCATTAGCATTCGACCCTCTAGGATTCCCTCTGATCTCTTGCTCAAGAGCATTCATCCTCGTATCCTATTGGGTCAAGAGAGAAAGAATACGGTCAATTCTTCCATCTTGATCATTATTAGCATCTCCACGATTCCTTGCATTTTGACCACTATTTGCACCTCCACAGTTTCTTCTATTTTGACCACTTCCTGATCCTCCACTTCGATCAATATTTCTAGTATTCATGATGAATAATCTCCATCAAGTTCACAACTTAGCATAATAGTCCCAAAAGAGGCCCTAGTGTTTAACCTAGGGCTATGATACCAAATGTAAAGCCTCTCCAACCATCACAAAAGTAAATAAAGTAAATAGAGTAAATAATCCATTTACATTACATCACAAGTAACGAAAGTAAAAAGGGGTAATTAATCCACTTAATTACAACTTCACAAGTAAAATATAAATCTCATAAATATGAATCAATAAAAGACATTAAATCTTACAAAATCTCATGCTCAATCTAGGTGATAACATTATAAAATAATATACAAAGTCCATTGGCATTCATGCCATATTACATCCAATTACAAGTTACAATAATCATGTACAAAAAGTATAAATAAATCAATACACTCTCCAGTCGCCACGAACCAAATGGTTCTCCTGCAAGCTGAGAGACAGGAACATGGCTCAGGCACTTTTCTACCCAACCATGAAGCAATTACACTTCCCCGGATCCCTTCATGACATGAAGGAAACCCAACCCTGCACGAAATGTCTAGCTACTTGGAACAACTACTAGGTGGGAACACCCAATGCAACTTGATGTCTAATGTGCAATTCTAATAATGAAATGCAAATTGTCTCACAACAGGATGTGGTAGAGATATATATCAATAAGTGTGCTAGACAAAATATTCATCTTTTTTAATGACAACTTGATGAAGGGGGTAAATCATAAAACACACAACAATAGAAATTGCACACAGAAAATAGAACTTTCTTTATTGATTTGGACAACTTATTACATTACAGAAGCTCCAATACAATCAGAGGAATCAACCCTCCACAAGCTGCAACACATTACATCTTCCTCTCACAAGACTTTGGAATCATCAGCCTTCTGTAACCCCAAATCAGCTAGGGTTTCTGTTTTCCCTACCTATTCTTGACTCTACACTTTCTCCCTTAACTCTACTACTGCTCAGGGTTCCCAAAAATGGTTATTAATAGCCTTTTTGGTGGCCAACAACCTAATTTCAAAATTTGCATCTCCCTCCAAAAATAGGTCAACTTTCGGGAGCCATAACTTTTGATCTGGGTGTCTGATTGACAACCTATTTTATGCATCAGAAATCTTGTGGAGTGTTCTACACGCTAAGAACCCGCTCTGTCAGTTCTAGCCATTTTCAGGCTTGTACGGGGCCGTTTAGTGCCTCAAACCTGAGTTTGAATAATTTTCAGGCATTTTTCAGGAAACAAAAACTTTAATATCTTTTAGCTCGCAAATGATCTTTGTGTGATTCCTTCACCAAATGTCTTATTTTTTAGTTATGAAGCTTCCTGTAAATTTTCACTTCATTATGTGCCCAAATGCAAACTTTCTAAAAATAGCAGGTTGCTATTTTTAGCAGTTTAGAAAAACTAAAAGTTCTACATCATTATTCAAGTTATTGAACCAGAACCACAAATTTTGAAAAGAAATGGAAAGAACATCGACAATTTTGAAACACATATTTTTTTGGGTGATGCAAGATTGCCCTTACACCACTAGATGCTCCTGCATCAGACACCTAGGGTAATTT
The DNA here is from genome assembly GCA_027924645.1 of Cunninghamia lanceolata. Taxonomy (NCBI): domain Eukaryota; kingdom Viridiplantae; phylum Streptophyta; class Pinopsida; order Cupressales; family Cupressaceae; genus Cunninghamia; species Cunninghamia lanceolata. The sequence continues at coordinate 2,032,806 of BSBN01000619.1, read as the reverse complement.
GAGAAGTGACTTTGTCACGTCTCAGGTGTTTGTGTGAGGAAAACCCAAACGGTCAACCTCTGCCTTAGACAACCAAGAAGAATCTTCAATAGGCCTTCCTTTCCATTTCACCAGATATTCTTCATATTGCCTGTTCTGAGTGCTTCTTCCCACATGGCTATCCAAGATCTCTTCTATCTCCTCAGTTGAAGTAGATGCCGAAATACTCCACCATTCTTCTGTTGGTCCATCCTCTATTCCACCTTCATGATATTCTGATAAGTTAGTAATGTTGAAAATAGGGGAAATGTTGATCCCACTCGATAGCTCTACCTCATATGCATTTCCTGAATCATGTTTCTTCAAAATTCTGCATGGTCCAGATTTCTTCATTTTCAACTTATTCTATGTTCCAATTGAGAACCTTTCTTTTCTCAAGTGAACCATGACTTCATCTCCTACCTGGAATTCCTTATATCTTCTCTTCTGATCTGCCTTAGCCTTGTACTGAATATTCATCTTATTAATGTGCTTTTTCACCTCTTCATGCAAATTCTTCATGTGTTCTACAAAGTCTTTGGCCTCGTCAATTGTCTTTTCTCCTTTGTCTAGATTCCTTAACTCTAAATCATTTCTTGGACTATTCCCATATATAATATGGAATGGTGATTTACCAGTACTCCTATTGATGGAATTGTTGTAAGCAAATTTTGCTTGTGGTAAAATCAAATCCCAACCCTTGGGCTTATCTCCTACTAAGCATCATAGTAGGTTACCTAAACTCCTATTCACCACTTCGGTCTATCCATCAGTTTGTGGATGGTGTGCAGAAATAAACTTCAAACCTATCTTCAACTTCTTTCACAATGTCCTCCAGAAATAACCAACAAACTTGGTATCTCAATCTGAAACTATGCTCTTTGGTAGACCATGTAATCTCACCACCTCCCTGAAAAATAACTCTGCAATATGAACCACATCATTAGTCTTCTTGCAAGGAATAAAATGTGCCATCTTCGAGAATCTATCCACCACCACAAAAATTGAATCATGTCCTCTCTGTGTCCTTGGTAAACCAAGAATGAAATCCATACTAATATCATCCCATGGCTTCTCTGGTATAGGTAATGGTTGATATAGACCTATGTTCTGACTTTCTCCTTTTACCATCTGACATAATCTGTAACTCTGCACAAATTTCCTCACATCCTATTGTAACTGTGGCCAATAATAATTTTCACCAACAATAGTAAAGGTCTTATCTCGACCAAAGTGTCCAGCCAACCCCCACTATGCTTCTCCTTAATCAGGTTCTCTCTCATGGAACTCCTTGGAATGCACAATTGACTTCCTTTAAACAACATGCCATCTTGGATTATGAAATCCAACCATTTTGTCCTATCAAAGTAACAGGTTCTAGACAAGCTTTCCAAGCCTCTACAAAATCTGGATCTTCAGGATACAAACTTTTGAGCTCATTAAACCCAACAACCTTTATCTTCATTTCTGTCAACAAATTTTGCCTTCTGCTCAAGGCATCTGCAACTCTGTTGGACTTCCCACTCCTATGATTCAAAACAAAAGTATAGCTCTGCAAAAACTCAACCCATTTTAAATGCCTTTGGTTCAACTTTCCTTGACTATTAAGATACTGCAAAGCCTGATGATCAGTATATAAAACAAACTCTTTTGGCAACAAATAATGTCTCTATTTCTTCAAAGCCTAAACTATTGCATAAAATTCCTGATCATAAACATAATACTTTTTCTTGGCATCATTAAGCTTCTCACTAAAATAGGCAATGGGCTTACCTTCTTGGCTCAAAACAGCTCCCATACCACTACCACTAGCATCACAATCTAGTTGAAATACCTTATTGAAATCTGGAAGTGCCAAAATAGGTTGTTCTGTGACTTTCTACTTCAATGTATCAAAGCTATTGTCTTCTCCTTTAGTCCATCTAAACTCTTTTCTATCCCCTCTCATTGTCTTAGTTAGGGGTGCACAAATGCTACTAAAATTCCTGATAAACTTTTTGTAAAAACTTGCCAAACCATGAAAAGATCTTACCTCCGTAGCACTCCTTGGCGTAGGCCATTTAAGGATAGCTCTCACCTTCTCTGGGTCCATCTTAAGACCTTCCTCTGAGACAACAAATCCCAGGTATACCAACTCCTTCTTTGCAAAACTACATTTCTTCAGATTAATCGGCAACTTCTCCTCCCTCAGCTTCTCTAAAACTCTTCTAATATGCATCAAATGCTCATCCCAAGTCTTACTTAAAAACAAAGGGGGACATTGTTGCAAGTATGAGCCTAACCGATGTTGTCATTGATGTCAACATACTCCTGTTACATTAATGATAATATTTGGATGAGTTGTGTGCTGAGGATATTGAGAAAATTAGTCTCAATCAGGAATAGTGAAGAACAGTAATGACATAAGGTAAAAGTCCAAGACAGGATAAGTATCAGAGGATGCAGATTAAAGGGTTTGTAGATATGTACCTTAAGATGTTCCAGTAGAGATTTTAGAGGTTTGCATGAAGATATGAAGAAGTTATAGAAGCAAAAGTAAAACCGGTTCTAGCAGATGTTCAATGATGACAGAGTGTTACAGATAGGTCCGGTGTGATCCGGAAATGCATTCTCTAGTTCTGAGGATTTGAGGAATTGTTGGGGAAGTCTGTGTGGTGTGTCATCTCTATTGGTTTGTGGTTTGAAGGTCTGGAAGTATTTAATCCAACACAGAGCTCTCAAATGTAATTGATCTACCAACTGCCTTTGAGATTTGGAATAAACTGGAACTTTTGTAGGAAGGAGACCAGTATGTCAAATGTGCAAGGCTACAAAGTCTAAAAGGGAAATTTGAAAGATTGAAGATGAGAGATGATGAAAATATTAACACTTTTATGCCAAGAGTGAAGGAGCTGGTGTGTGGAATCAGAAATGCAGGGGGAACATTGAGTGAAGATGAAATTGTTGGCAAAGTTCTCAGATCCCTTCCTAATTCTTATAAAATGAAGGCTTTTGCAATTGAAGAATTTAGAGCTCACACTACAGTCACAAGAGATCAATTAATTGGTAAGTTGGCTGCTTTTGAAATGGCTGAGATTAGAGATGATCCTCTAAAGACTGAATCTGCATTCAAAGCTAGTGCCTCTATAAAAGGAAAACAAAGGTTTGATCCGGGAGAAAACTCTGCAAGGAACATATCATGGTATGAAAAAGCAAGAAAAGACTTGGAAGAAGAAGAAGCTAAAACTACTCATCTTGAAGCTCTTATTGCAAAAAGATTGCCAAGAGGATCTGGTAAGTATGAAGGGAAATTACCTTTTAAGTGTTTTAATTGCAATAAAATTGGTCATTTTGCCTCAAGATGTCTGGAAAGATTTTCAAGACCAAATCCTAACAGACCAAGGCTTCAAAAGAATTGTTACTATATTCATGAAGAAAATGATAATGAAGGAGTAACAGATGATGAATCAGAGACATGAAACAAATACGGTAATGAATGGGTGTTTATTGCCATCAGAGAAGAGGAACCAATATCCTCTGTATCTGTCAATCATAAAGTTGAAGAAAGAGCTCCAGCTGCCCAAGTTGAAGCAAATGATGATTGAGTCATTGACAGTGGATGCTCTCACCATATGATAGGTGACAAGAATAAGTTCTTAAATTTTGAAAAGTATGAAGGAGGAATTGTTAAGTTTGGAGATAATTCTACTGGCAGAATCAGAGGTAGAGGAACTATTTCTCTTGATGGAAAGAACAAAACCGGTAATGTACTGTATGTTGAAGGATTAAAGCACAATCTTCTTAGTGTTGGATAGCTGGTGGACAAAGGCTATGATCTCAGATTTAGAAATAGAAGATGCAAGATCTTTGAAAATTCTAGAACCGAAATTGCATCCGGTACTCAAACTAAAGGTAATATCTTTCACTTGGTTGGTAGTGGTAAAAGTTGCTTATTTGCTCAAATTGATCAGAGTTGGTTATGGCATAGGAGGATGTGTCATGTGAATTTTGATAATATTATCAAAATAAGCAATACTCAGGCTGTAAGAGATCTTCCAAAATTAGTGAAACCTTCTAATAGCCTATGCAAAGAATGTCAGTTGGGCAAACTAAGCAGAGTCACATTCAAAAGTAAGGAATTGTCTTCTATCGGGATGTTGGATCTAGTCCATACTGATCTTTGTGGTCTGGCAAGAGTTAGGAGTATACAAGATGATAGATACTTCATGTTCCTAATTGATGACTATTCCCAGATGATGTGGGTAACCTTTCTAAAAGAAAAATCAGAAGCACTTGAGAAATTCAAAATATTCAAGGCCATGATGGAGAATGAAACCGGATTAAAATTGAAATGTCTGAGGTCTGATAGAGGAGGAGAATTCACATCTGGTGAGTTTATAGACTTCTGTGAGAAACATGGAATAAAGAGACAGTTGTTTGCCCCTAGAACTCCACAGCAGAATGGAGTAGTTGAGAGAAAGAACCAGACCATCCAAGAAGCATCTAGGACCATGATGATGGAAATAAATGTCCCTCAGATATATTGGAGAGAAGCTGTCAGCACTGCAGTCTACACTCTCAATCGAGTTCAAATTAGAAACAATATCGGTAAGACACCTTATGAACTTTGGTTTTGTATTACTCCGACTGTGAGATATTTCAGAGTTTTTGGTAGCAGATGTTACATTAAAAGGGATGAAGATCTAGGAAAGTTTGATGCTAGAAGTGATGAAGGAATATTCTTGGGTTACTCTACTCAAAGCAAAGCATACCGGTGTTACAACAAGAGACTGAGAAAGATTGTAGAAAGTGTAAATGTGAAGGTTGATGAAGAAGTTGAAAGACCCCCAAGAATTCAGGAGTATGATGAAGATGATCAGAATGATGTTCAGATTCAAAGTGCCCAAGCCCCTTCTGAGAAACCAAGTCAAGTTGATCCGGTAAGTCAGGAAGAAGAGATAAATGAGACTTATCAAGAGTTAGAGGTGCAAGAAACTCCCAAAGTTCCAAGGTATGTAACTCTAAACCACTCTGAAGATCATATCAAAGGTGACAAAACCAAAGAAGTGAAAACAAGGAGAAGAATTGCTCAAAATTCAGATGAGTATTGTCTAATTTCAAAGATTGAACCTAAGACAGTGAATGAAGCTTGCAATGATGAAAATTGGTCAAAAGCAATGGAGGAAGAACTAATGCAAATTAAGAAAAATCACACTTGGGATCTGGTTCCTAGACCTAGAAACAAAAATGTGATTGGAACCAAATGGGTCTTCTGGAACAAACTAAATGAAGATGGTGAAGTAATCAGAAATAAGGCTAGATTGGTCTGCAAAGGCTACTCTCAAATTGAAGGAGTTGATTTTGAAGAGACTTTTGCTTCGGTGGCAAGAATTGAAGCAGTCAGACTATTTCTTGCATTTGCTACCTTTAAAGATTTCAAGGTGTATCAAATGGATGTCAAATCTGCCTTCCTAAATGGTAATTTGGAAGAAGAAGTGTACATTGAGCAACTAGATGGATTTCAATTGTCTGATCATGGTGACATGGTCTATAAATTGAAAAAGGCACTATATGGACTGAAGCAAGCCCCAAGAGCCTGGTATGAAAGGCTGGATAAGCAACTCTTGAAGATTGGTTTCAACAAAGGTACTGCTGACAGTAATTTGTATTTCAAAATTGATCATGAAAATATCTTAATTGTTGAAGTTTTTGTTGATGATATCATTTTTGGAGGAAGTGATAGTATGTGTAAAACTTTTGCAAGTCAAATGAAAAGTGAGTTTGAGATGTCCATGCTTGGAGAAACGAATTTCTTCTTGGATCTACAAATTACTTAAACAAAGAAAGGAATCTTCATTTCTCAGTCAAAATATGTGAAGGAATTGTTGAGGAAATTTGGGATGGAAGACTCAAAGCCTATGAACACTCCAATGGCAACCGGATGCAAGTTAAGCAAAGATGATGACTCTCCCAAGGTTGATCAGACAAAATATAGGTCAATGATTGGAGGACTGCTGTATCTCACTCAAACCAGACCAAATATTATGCAGGCTATTGGTCTTGTTGCTAGATTCCAAGCTGATCCTAGAGAATCTCATGTTATGGCAATCAAGAGAATTTTTAGATATCTAAAGGGGACAATTGAGTATGGGTTGTGGTATCCTAAAGATCATGATTTCTCTCTTCATGCATATATAGATGCTGATTGGGTAGGAGATGTGGATGACTGGAAGAGTACCAGTGGTGGAGCATTCTTTTTGGGGAAGCGATTGGTTTCTTGGCTAAGTAAGAAATAAGAGGCAATATCCCTGTCCACAACTGAAGCAGAATACATTGCAAGAGTAGGTAGTTGTACTCAAGTTTTGTGGATGAAGCAGATGCTCAGAGATATTAAAGTAGAATATGAGGAGCCTATCACAATTTTCTATAATAATTCAAGTGCCATAAATATTTCTAAGAATCCGGTGTTGCATTCTAAGACTAAGCATATATCTATCAAGTTTCACTTTTTTAGAGAGCAAGTGAACAAGAATGAAGTCAAATTAGAGTTTGTACCTTCAAAGGATTAGATTGCAAATATCTTTACTAAGCCTCTTCCCAAGGAGTCTTTTGAGTATCTCAGGGAGAAGTTAGGGGTTATTGCCCCTTTGGTGGTGAACTAAGGTGCACTAATGTGCATCAGTCCAGTGGATATCACAGTCACATTTTGAGGTCTAGACTAATGATGGGGAGCTGCTACTTAGGGGGAGCAGCAGGCATGGTTCTAAGGTAGTGGAATTGCAAGTATGTGCCCTTTGCCATTGATGTCAAAGGGGGAGAGAAGACATGTGAAAAACAAGTGGTTTCTGATCAAAGGGGGAGCAGCAAAGGGAGAGAAGATATGTGAATGGTTGTTGTTGATAGGGGGAGTTGTGACAGTAAAGAGATTGTCTTGTCATGATGGTTAAAATAGTTTTTCACATCATATGTTGCCATCAATAACAAAGGGGGAGATTGTTGCAAGTATGAGCCTAACCGGTGTTGTCATTGATGTCAACATACTCCTATTACATTAATGATAAGATTTGGATGAGTTGTGTGCTGAGGATATTGAGAAAATTAGTCTCAATCAGGAATAGTGAAGAATAGTAATGACATAAGGTAAAAGTCCAAGACAAGATAAGTATCAGAGGATGCGGATTAAAGGGTTTGTAGATATGTGCCTTAAGATGTACCAGTAGAGATTTTAGAGGTCCACATGAAGATATGAAGAAGTTATAGAAGTACAAGTAAAATTAGTTCTGGCAGATGTTCAGTGATCATAGAGTGTTACAGATAGGTCGGGTGTGATCTGGAAATGCATTCTTTGATTCTGAGGATTTGAGGAAGTGTTGGGGAAGTCTGTGTGGTGTGTCATCTCTATTGGTTTGTGGTTTGAAGGTCCAGAAGTATCTAATCCTTTGTGACAGTAATGGCAGACTATGTTCTTAAGGTTCCAGATGAAGGAGAGAAGGATTTCAGTAAGTAGAGGAGGTGTAGATGTTCTTGGAGTTTCAAGAAAGTTTGTCGAGGTGCTTGGATCATGTTCAGTTCGTGTGTCTGGTCCGCATTAGAATTGGGATCACAGAAATGAAGAATAACTTTCAGATGATAGTGTTCTTTCTGTGACTGGCTGACCAGATGAATTATACATCTTGCGGATGTTCTTGTGGATGTTTGCCGACTTAGATGTTTGTTCCTAAGTTGATGTCATGTATAAATAAGGGATTGCGAAGTCATTTTAAAGAGTGATTTGGTGAGATAAGGATGTGGTAGCGAGGAGAAAAGTGAAAGGCAGAGCAGAAGGTTTGGACTTAAATGGAACTGACTCAAGCATGATGAGGATGCTATTTACCAGTTCAAGTATGTGATACTTATTCTTTTGTAGACAGTGTCTCTTGTAGGCAGTGAGCCTCTTGTGAGCAGTGTGCTTAGGCAGTGAGCCCTAATTGGCATGTGCCATTTTGTTGATGTGTTTCTGCTCTTGACTAAATGCATTAGGTTTTCTTGCCTGATTTATTGTTATACTGCTAAGTGAATATAAGTGTTAAAAGTAATTAAAGTTTTGGACAACTGATTCACCCCCCTCTCAGTTGTCTACTCTAAGTCTAACAAAACTACATTTCTTCAGATTAATCAACTTCTCCTCCCTTAGCTTCTCTAAAACTCTTCTCATATGCATCACATGCTCATCCCAAGTCTTACTAAAAATCAAAATATCATCCAAATAAACAATAACAAAACTTCCCAAAAATTCTTTCAACACCTCATTCATGAGCTGCATGAATGTGCTCAGTGCATTGGTTAGCCCAAATGGCATGACTAACCACTCATACAAACCTTCCTTTGTCTTGAAGACTATCTTCCATTCATCTCCTTCTCTAATATGGATCTGGTGATACCCACTTTTTAGGTCAATCTTCGTGAAGTACTTGGCTCCACTCAAACAATCCATTTTGTCATCCATTCTTGGCAACAAAAATCTGCACTTGATCGTGATCTTATTGATGGCTCAAGAGTCTGTACACATCCTCCATTCTCCATCTTTCTTTGGTTCTAGTACTGCAGGTACCACACATGGACTTAGGCTCTCTCTTATCAATCCCTTCCTCAACAACTCTTGAACTTGTCTGTTCAACTCTTCACTCTCTGCTGGAGTCATTCTATTGGCTGCCTTATTCGGCAAACTGGCTCCTGGTATCAAATCCATTTGATGACTTATCTTCCTCACTAGTGGTAAACCTTCTGGTACATTATCCGAGACAATATCTTGAAATTCTTCCAACATTTCTAAGACTTCTGTTGGTACATCTTCACATTTCTCTTGACTAATCTTAGGAATCAATGCAAAGTAATGACACTCATTCTTCATACCCTCCAAAAATTTCCTACCATCTACCAAGCAAATTTTGGTAGTACTACATACCTTTTCTTCCACCTCCTTCAAGGGCTTCAACTTATGATGAACTCCATCCTTTGTTAGAGAATGTGTTTGCACGACCATCATGGACAACACTCCTATCATACTGCCACAGCCGCCCTAACAGCATATGACATGCATCCATCGGTATGATATCACACAGCACCTCTTCATGGTAGTCCCCAATCTTAAACTTCACTAAACACTACTCATTGACCAAAGCTCTATGGTCCTTCTACAACCATGCAATCTGGTATGGATGTGGATGCTTTCTTCTTGTCAACTTCAACTTGTCAACCATCTCCTCTGAAACAAGATTATCAGTGCTTCCACTATCAATAATAATATCACAACACTTACCTTCAGATTTGCACCTTGTGCGAAATAAACTCTTCCTCTGATTGGGTTCTTTCTCCTCATTCAACAAAGTTCTTCTGACAACTAGGGTTTCTCCCCTTTCAGCATCTTCAAAACACTCAGACTGTGCATCTTTATCTACATGTGCAACTTGTGCATTACCCTCAGGTCTTCTGTTTGTCCTTCCTTGATGTTGTAGACACTCATATGCTTGATGCCCTTCTTCTCCACATTGGAAATAGGTTCCTCTGAAACCTCCTCTTCCAAGTCCTTGCCTAGGTCAGCCTCTTCCCCTTCCTCTTTGCTCACTATTGTTCTGGTCACGAGGGTGGTAAGCATTATCTCCTCTTTGATTCTGACTAGTGCCAGCTTTTTCACTTTTCTTTTGATCTTCATTACGGCCTCCATAGGGTCTTCCACTAGTCCTTCTGCCTTGACCTCTTCCCCTTTGCCTACTATCAAATCTTTTATTCATCTTCTCTTCCACCTTTAGGGAAAACTAGTATGCATCTTCTATGGTGGTCATTCTGACCAGGCTTAGGTCCTTTTGAATACTTGGCCTTAACCCATTAATGTAACGGGCTACCTTCTCCTTGTTGGGCTCTGCATGGCTTGTCCTGATAGTAATTTTATAAAACTCTTCTGTATACTCCTTAACAGGCTTGTTACCTTGCTTCAGTCCTTGCAACTTCTTCAACAGCTCCATCTCATAGTCTACAGGAATGAATTGCTTCTTTAGTTTCTCCACCATCCGATCCCATCTGGTGATCTTTCCTTTTCCTCTTCTATTCCTCTCTAATTGGACCTCCTTCCACCAAATACTGGCGTGGCCCTTCAACTTTATTTTTGCAAACTTGACCCGATTTGGGTCCTCCACATCTTTATATTTGAAATACTCCTCCATGTCATTGATCCAATCAATAAGCTGTTCTGGATTCAAATCTCCAAAATAGGTAGAAAATTTGATCTTGGGCCTCTTTCCAATCTTCTAAATGGCCCTCAACAACCTAACTTCTATAGGATCTCCTGCAGCTTCTTTTTCTTCCTCAGATAGATCTTCTTCAGCTTCATCCTCACTTTCTTCTCTTGTTCTCGAATTAAACTCTCTTCGTAGCTCCTCTTGCAATGCATCGATTTGCCTTTGCAGGGCTCTAAAACCCTTTTTCGTCAAAGCATTCCTCCCAATATAATTTCTTAATGGAGGCATCTTGATCTCCACAGCAAACCCACAACCTCATGTCCTAGTGCAAACTGTCTCACGGTTGGCGATCTGTCTACACACTCAGGAACCCTTGCTCTGATACCACCTGATGAAGGGGGTAAATCATAAAACTCACAACAACAAAAATTGCACACAGAAAATAGAACTTTATTTATTGATTTGGACAATTTATTACATTACAGAAGCTCCAATACAATCAAAGGAATCAACCCTCCATAGGTTGCAATACATTACAACTTCCTCTCACAAGACTCTGGAACCATCAGCCTTCTGTAACCCCAAATCAGCTAGGGTTTCTATTTTTCCCACCTATTCTTGACTCTACACTTTCTCCCTTAACTCTACTACTGCCCAGGGTTCCCAAAAATGGTTATTAATAGCCCTTTTGGTGGCCAACGACCTAATTTCAAAATTTGCATCTCCCTCCAAAAATAGGTCAACTTCCGGGAGCCAAAACTTTTGATCCGGGTTTTCGATTGACAAAATGTTTTATGCGTCAGAAAGCTCGCAGAGTGTTCTACATGCTAAGAGCCTGCTTTGCTAGTTCTAGCCATTTTCGGGCCCATATGGGGCCGTTTAGTGCCTCAAACCTGAGTTTGAATAATTTTCAAGTATTTTTTAGGAAACAAAACCTTTAATATCTTTCAACTCGCAAATGATCTTTGCGTGATACCTTCGCCAAAGGTCTTATTTTTTAGTTATGAAGCTTCTTGTAAATTTTTACTTCATTCTATGCCCAAATGCAAACTTTCTAAAAATAGCAGGTTGCTATTTTTAGCAGTTTGAAAAAACTGAAAGTTCTACATCATTATTCAAGTGATTATGGAACCAGAACCACAAATTTTGAAAAGAAATGGAAAGAACATCGACAATTTTGAAACACATATTTTTTGGGTGATGCAAGATTGCCCTTACACCACTGGATGCTCCTACATTACAACTCATTTAGATTTAAACCTTTAAAACATGGTAACTGGTCAATTCTCGAAAAGAGGAAAAGCCATCTCTGATAATCCACATTTGACATCCTAGCCTAAAAGTAACCCAAACACATGTTGGAAAGTGTTGATAACTGAGAGGGTGGGTGAATCAGTTATCTTAATTATTTCAACTTTCTAAAATTCTTTAATAATTAATGTAGCATCAAATCAAATTAGAAAACATAACCATGAAATGAAAATAACATCAATACACTTGACACCGTGATTTTGACGTGGAAAACCCTGTTAAGGGAAAAACCACAGGGTGATTAACCCAAGAATGTATTCTCTATTAGAAGAATAAGATAGTACAAAAGTGGCACTTGCCAGTTAGGGCTCACTGCTCGAGCACACTGCTCACAAGAGGCTCACTGCCTACAATAGTTTATATAATGAAACTGGATACTTGAACTGATGAGAAGCATCCACACATTTTGAGGTTCAGTTCCGGTTAGGCTCAATAAACTGATCTACTGCACTTCATTCTTTTTCTTCTTGGTTCTGTTGTCCTGTCACATACCAGACCTTTATTACTGCTATTACTTAGCTCTTCTACTTTTCTTTGCACAACACCCTACACACACACACTTCACATCCAAATCCATGTGGTATATATATTCGCATAAAGGATTTCATCCTCTTTTTAGTCGGCATCTGGAATAGTCAATATTTTCCCAAGCTTTGATCTATCGGCCGGATCCTTGCTTACCAAGTGATACGGATCTAGGAGATGCTTGTAGAAGTCATCAATCATGTTAGCCAATCATGAATGATACCTCAAGAAACTTAGTCATCAGCAATATCTCTTCTGGATTTGGGTCTGACACTTTGCCGGTACAGTTCTTCCTCTGTCTACTCTGCCAAACAGGAACCCAACACTCAGGTGCTCATATCTCTTCACCCTTCTATCATCGGAGGCTAAATCCTTGGAATCTATTAGTCAAGATACTCCTTTTGACTTCCCCAAATCTGTACTTCACTGAGATACTTCCTTTGAGAATCCGGACCTGACTGTCAGACCTTGCTGACTGCTCTGTTCTTGCTTACCAGATCATAACACTTCTTCAATCTAACTTCTGGTAGAGACTCATCATGTCTTGCGGATGAGTGGGGTAACCTTTGTTGCCATCAATGACAACATTCATGAATCCATATAGTGTCTCTTGCCATCAATCTCCCCCTTTGGCATTGATGGCAACACTTAGTGAAAAATGACTAAGTGTCACTATACTCCCCCTTGGCTGATGCTCTATTTTTAAATACATTTTGTGGAGCTCCCCCTTAGCTAGATTCCTCATTTTTCACTGCTCCTCACTCCCCCTTTGACATCAATGGCAAAGGATAGGGTCCACACACCAAAATTCTCAAAAAGTCAACTATACTTAGCCGCATAAATATATATGTACATCATACTTACATATACTGAAGTATGTCTGCAAAGGTTATCTTCAATTGGACGAATTCTGTTGCCCAACTTTGCTTCATCCTGTCCAAAATTGAGATGTAACCACTCAATAGGAATGCAAATGTGTCTACCCTTTTTAGATCTATCAGATCACTGGTTCGAGCTGTCATATGAGCTTCTTTTATGGCCTCATGCATGGCCTCTAACTTAGGGATAATTATCCCTCTAAGTTCACCCAACTTGCTTATTCTATTTTTCTTTTCCTTCTCAAGCTTCTTGATTTCATTCAAGACTGCAATAGTCTGACATTCTTGATTTATTATGGAAGATGAGAGAGGATCAAAATTCTTAGAGAGTTTTGTTAGTATGTCCTCCTGTTCTTTCACTTTCTTCTCAATATCCAATGTTACTTTGGACCATGATAAAAAAAATTGTACATTTCCCTGCCATCTTTAAGAGCATTTTCTAAGCTCTTTATCCCAATATTCATATTCCTCCTATCATTAGTTATTAACCCTTGTACCTCTGATAATCTTTTTTCCAAAAATTCCTTCCAGACCTTATCTTCTACTGACTTCTCTAGGGAATCAAAATGTGTGCTAACACTATTGACTAGAAATTTGAGATTACTGGATGAGGAGGCTGAGGGATCCTTCTGAAAAGATGGCATGATTTTTCTAATACTCTGGATGCAACTTCTATTAGCTCATAGTCTTCCATGTGAGACTTCAGGAGTTTTTCTTTTGCCTTTACATTAGCTAATGAAGCTATCTTCATTGTTTGTATCGGGGAAAGAGAATGAAAATCAAATGGCCCTTGTAGAAGTTCCAGTTCATCAATCTCCATTATCTCTTTGTTTAAGAATTCTTTGACAGTTTCTGCAGTGTCACTTGCCAGAGACAGATTCTTCTTCTCTTCTGCAATCTTAGAGCTATCTCTTGGAGCTTTCTCTCCTTCTACACTCTTATCACTAACAGCTGTGGTCTTCTCTATTGAAGTCTTCTTTCCTTCTGCAACCTTAGTATTGTCATCTTCTTTTTCCTTCACTTCTTTTTCTTTATCCTTTATTCTTTCTTCTCCTTTGAATCCAGAGCTAGCAAGGGAAACTGGAGGAGTGATGTTTGTTTGTTCATGGGCCACCTCTTCCAGAGCAGAGGATTTCAAGTCCTTATCTTTTTCTTCACCAGTGTCCATTACTTCTTCTTTCATTGCCTCAGTAATTTCTTTTTCAACACTTGTAGCTGAGGGATCAACACCCAAGTCCTCTATAATAGGAATGTTGAATCTTTTGTATGCATTCCGGAGGATCTCTTCTATCTCTTTTGCTATTTTATCAGTTTCTCTGAGCATAAGTTGATTCATTCTTGCTTTGCTCCAAAACTCATCCTTGCAATCTTTGAAGATTATATTCATTTGCTTTGAATCAATTGAAGGATATAGCTGAATGGCTATCTGTTCTCAGATCTCAAGATCTTTTGTCATAGCATTATTCTTTCTTATTTCTAACTCTTTCTCTAGGCTTTTGGGAATAAGAGATATAATTTCAATAAAAGCCTTATTGTAGATATTCAGATACTTGACTGCTGCTTCCTGCAAGATCTTTTGGTCAGCCTCATTATAATCATCATAAAATTAAGCCATTGGTTGAAGGTTTCCATCTGCAGTAACTAATTTGATGACATCATCTAATGATAGAGTGGGCTTTTCAACAGCCTCTTCTACCTCTACCTCCTTGGTTTCACTGGATACTTTCCTTTTCTTTTTCATCTTCTTAATTTCTTCATCAGATTCTATCTCTTCTTCATCTTTCTGGCTTGTATACGACCTTGTTGCCCTTTTCTTTGTTCTCTTTTCACTTTTATTGGATGATTTTTCTTCCAGTTTTGATGCCTTGGTGCTTTTAACAGTGATAGGTGCAGAGCTCCTAGAAGATCTGGTCCGGGAGGAGGATTCTACTGAAACACTTTTCTTTTCTGCCTCTTTCTTCTCTTTCTTAGTCCTTTCCTTCTTTTCCCTGTTGGCATCAAGTGCCTCTTTTGAGATGCCAAGGCTTTTGGCAATGTTTTCTACTTCTTTTCTTACCTTTCTTTTCATCTCTGGTTCCCTTAGCTCAACATGAATCTTCACACTCAATTCTTCAAAGGTTCCAAACCTTTCTGCATTGGGATCCTTTGGTTGAATCAGCATGTGCTGAACATGCAGCTCTATGATTTTCTCATCCACCTCATACCCCATTGGCATGATCCACACTACCCTTGGCTCCACTGCCTCCATTAGGCACTAATCAGTTTCCACCATAAAGCAAACTGTATCCTTATATTTTTCAACTAAAGATTGGGAATTCTTTCTCTAGCCTACATCAAGCTTTGGAAGTTTTTGAAATAACCCCACAGTGCTGTATTCTGTGCCTTAGCATCACCAAGTCTGTATAAATAGTCCCTGATTTGTATGGCAACTGGTCTATCATTTTGCCCTATCTAGCCACTAGATCCAGGTAGCTCATTCATGTAATAAAAGAACAAACAGAGTATCAGGTTGCTGTATTTGAAGGAGTTTTTCTTGTCCTGCTTTATCTTTTGTAGGTTTTCCAAAAGTTGGTTTAGAAGGAGCTCACAGAGATCATAGTCAACATTCTTTCTTAGCATTTCATAGGTAGTATATACAGTAGTTCCAGATACTGAATTCTCCCTGCTGGAGTGATATATTTTATACCCAATTATCATTGATGCAAACCTGACATCCAGATCTGAGATATGCTTTCTTGTCAAATTTTGATCCGGTGGCCTCACTTACAACTTGGTTTTTGACAGATTTGAGAATAGGTATCTCACCGGTTGAGTGTAATCTGGTTACAACCTTAATGGCATCCTTAGTTATCTTAAATAGTCTGTTCAACCATATGAAGTTGTCGTGTATTCTGCTCAGAACATACCAGACCCATTCATCATCTGTAAAACAGGGGAAATGAATGTATTGTGCAAAATGTTTGCCTCGGATAGCCTTATACAGTGGTTTGAGTTCAAAAGAGTCATCAATTAATTGATTGTGATAGATATCCATTAGTTTGGATTCCCCAAAGTTCTCAATGTTCGCATAAATGTATGCCCTAACATCTTCAACATGTAAAACCCCATGTGGAATGCTGGAAAATGCCCATAGGGGATCTACTTCTAGAGATTTATAGGGATGCTTTTTAAATTTAGGGCGCAGCCTATCAGAAATCTTCACAACATTTGGTGTGTCCATCTTACAAAAGATTAAGATATGGATTTTGAGAATGGAAAATACCTCTTACGCCTTTAGGGTTTACAGAATGAGTTGAGAAGATCGTCGAATGACTTGAATGCTGCGGTTGATCTTTGAGAGAGATGAAGCAAACTTATTTGTAGAGCTCTTTTCTTTTCTTCTCAAGTGTAAATGTGCAAATGTCGAGCAAATGAACCTTTTTATTTATGAGAAAAACCCTAATTCTGCACTGTAATAAATGCGCAACTTAAGTCATTCCTATTGCCTTGTTCTTCTTATTTTGAGATAGATCATTTCCAGATCACTGAGATATACTTAAAGTTATTCTTGATGAATAGTGACAATCTATCTCCATTTCATTAATCATTTGATTTATCCGCAGATTAAGATTCCACAATTTTGGATCAGGCCAAATCTGACTGTGAGAAGCCTGTTCTTACCGGATGACTGTCAAATTGGATCAATCTTGGAGGATTAGACTCTTCAAATCTTCTTGTGGATCTTCCAAGTTTTACCCAATTCTTTTATTTGACACTTCTCTGAGAATCCTCTAATCCGTAACCTTTCGTGTGCCAATTTTAGGCACCTAATGACTAGCTGGGGGTATTTTGTTTTTCTTAGTGACTCCCCCTGAGCCAGAGCTCATCTATTTAATTTTTGGAAGGATTATCAGCACCAGATTATGGTGTGGATCCATCCCCAACATTCTCTGTGCTTCTCTTCACCCAAATCTTATTCATCTCTCTTTGAATTTCATCCGCGTTCACTTTTCCTTTTCCTTTGTCTTGGTTATGATTAAACTGTTCTGGACCCCTTTTGTCTTGATTCTTACTTCTATAGAATTTGGCAATATGACCAGATCTGTTACAATTGTAGCAAACAACATTCTTTTGCATATTTGACTGATATCCTCTTAATCTACACTGATTAGCCATATGACCCAATCTATTACATGCAAAGCACCTACCATTGAATGAATTGTTCATTTGCATATTTCTACATTCATGAGATTTGTGACCATACCTTTTGCAATTGAAACATTGTTTGGAGAAGGAAGAGTTAGTTTGATTCATTCTTCTTCGGCACTGATTTGCTTTATGACCAAAGTTATTGCAATTGTGGCAGTATCCATTGAAGGATGGCTATCTCTGAGCATTTGGTTGTCTTACCAGAGGTCTTCTAGGTCTTTTTCTTGAATTTTCTGATCTGGTGTTCTTCTAATAGGATCCAGAGCTTTCACCTCTTTCATACCCCAAGCCTTGCTTGTCATCTACCCTCTTTTGGCTTTGAAGAAGAAATTCAAGTTGAGCAGAGCTTATCTTGAATTTCTCTTTGTATTCATTTGCTGTTTGAAGATCCCTTTTAAGAGTGTCAATTTGATTCTCAAGTTGTTCTTCATTTTCTCTAGCTTCTTCAAGATCAGATTCCAGATGCCTAATTATTCTATCCATTTTGTGACAGTCTTCTGACTTCTCCTTGAGAGATTGTCTTAGATCATCTTCAGTTTTTCTTTTCTCTTCAATCTCTTGGGTGAATTTCATAACTCCTGATTCCATTTCATGTCTTACTATAATGACCTCTTTTGATAACTTTTCACATAACTTGGTTTTCTCCTTTAGATCTTCATTTGTATCATTGGCCTCACCCTGATTTGCTAATTGTTGAAGTAGATCCTTTCTCTTTTCATAGAAATACTCAGTTTCCCTTTTAGTTCATTTATGAAATCATAAGCCTATTTGAGTCTTTCCTTCAATTCATTGACTTCAGAGTTAGATTGTTCAAGATCATCTAGGGTAGACTAAAGTTGTTCCCTCATACCGTACATATCCATTTGAATTCCCAGATCTTGCTCAAGCTTTTAGGCTCTGTTTGGAGGAACTTGGCTCTGATACCAATTGTTGATAACTGAGAGGGGGGGTGAATCAATTATCTTAATTATTTCAACTTTCTAAAATTCCTTAATAATTAATGCAGAATCAAATAAAATTAGCAAACATAACCATGAAATGAAAATAACATCAATACACTTGACACAGTGATTTTGACGTGGAAAACCCTGTTAAGGGAAAAACCATGAGGTGATTAACCCAATAATGTATTCTCTGTTAGAAGAATAAGATAGTACAAAAGTGGCACTTGCCAGTTAAGGCTCATTGCCTGAGCAAACTACTCATAAGAGGCTCACTGCCTACAATAGTTTATACAATGAAACTAGATACTTGAACTGATGAGAAGCATCCACACATGCTGAGGTTCAGTTCCGGTTAGGCTCAATAAAATGATCTACTGCACTTCATTCTTTCTCTTCTTGGTTCTGTTGTCCTGTCACATACCAGACCTTTATTACTGCTATTACTCAGCTCTTTTGCTTTTCTTTGCACAACACCCTACACACACACACACTTCACATCCAAATCCATGTGGTATATATATTCAGATAAAGGATTTCATCCTCTTTCTAGTCGGCATCCGGAATAGTCAATATTTTCCCAAGCTTTGATCTGTCAGCTAGATCCTTGCTTACCAAGTGATGCAGATCTAGGAGATGCTTGTAGAAGTCATCAAACATGTCGGCCAATCATGAATGATACCTCAAGAAACTTAGTCATCAGCAGTATCTCTTCCGGATTTGGGTCTGACACTCAGCCGGTACAGTTCTTCCTCTGTCTACTCTACCAAATAGGAACCCAACACTCAGGTGCTCATATCTCTTCACCCTTCTATCACTGGAGGCTAAATCCTTGGAATCTATTAGTCAAGGTACTTCTCTTAACTTCCCCAAATCTGCACTTCACTGAGATACTTCCTCTGAGAGATCCAGACTTGACTGTCAGACCTTGCTGACTGCTCTGTTCTTGCTTACCAGATCATAACACTTCTTCAATCTAACCTCCAATAGAGACTCGTCATGTCTTGCGGATGAGTGGGGTAACCTTTGTTGCCATCAATGACAACATTCATGAATCCATATAGTGTCTCTTACCAACAGAAAGAGACACTGCTTTGGTATGGATCTATATGTTGTCATTGATGGCAACAAAGCTCAGAGATCCTATCACCATGATAAGAAGAGATATCTTCAGAAGAACATATTAGATTCCAGGTCCGGTTGATAGGAAATGGCTAAGTATGGAAAACATGCAGGGTAGATGATAGTAAGTAAGCTAGTATGCCTCCATAATTGAAGACTTGCAGATGTGGTTCAGGTATGATGTTAGTTAGTGTTTGATAGTGTTATGCCTCAGTGATTAAGTCCTGATCCTCTCTGGAAGTCATCTTGAAGAAATGTCTAAGTCTGGGCAAGCAAAGGTATAGCAGGAATAGTGAATAGGGTCTAGTGCAGTGGTCTGTATTCCTTCACAGACAAGTATTTTTTTATGTGGTTTTGAGGTGTTGTAAACACTTATATGAAGTGTCTCATTCTAGAGTTAGGAGACCTGAAGTTCACCGGCAGGATAGCTACAAGCTGCTAAATATTGTCATATTATTTGTCAGAGCTTGACAAAGACAGAGTCTAGGTTCTGATGGTCCACATTTCTCCACAAGATGATATGATGCCTTGTGGTTCTAAGGATAAGATTGGGAATGTGTAAGGAGTTCTTGATATGGTTTTGGAAGTGTTTTGAGAACCTCAAAAAAAGTTGTAAGTTAGTAGATGAAGCTGTTAAGCATACTTTTGAGGAACAGGTTGACTAGTGAGATAAATTATGATGCGGAGAAAGGATAGTGTGTGAAAGATCCATTAAAATATTTGAATAATTAGAACTGACCTATATGAACACACTTGGGAGAAGATTCAGATCCACGCAACATATAGTGCATTGGATTAAGTGACAAGGTACACTTTTTTATGTACATATTTCACTTCAGATCCGCACAATCATAATGCAGATATATAAGAGTGATGATCTTTGATTGAGTTGTAATTGGTGTGCGTGAAAATGTGTGTGTGATGCGAAGATACAAATAGTGGAGCAGAGTTAGAGGATCAACAGTGATGAAGACTTGGGATTCAAAATACAACTGTTAAATGACTGCACCTTAGCATAGTGGCAGATGCTTAAGCAGTATTCAATTATCATGTGTGATCTGATTGGAAGCATGCTTTTGTCATCAAGGCAGTAAACCAGTAGTGAGCCTCTAGTAGGGTTTAACAACCCTTAGGATTTAACAACCCTCATTGTAATCTTGCTAGGTTTAGGGTTGAGGCAGTGAGCTTGCTAAATCTAGTTGTACTTCATGGCAGTAAGCCAGCATGTTCTAGGCAGGCGTGGAGTGACCAAGCCTGAACATCATTTTATTAAAGATTACAATATATATTTGAGAGCTAATCCTCTCTGTGGTTTTTCTCTTTTTGGGTTTTCCAGGTAAAATCTTGGTGTTATGTGTCATGCTTTTGTGGATGTTATTCAGTTGTATATTTTGCTTCTGTTTGATTATTCTTTTGAAATGGTTAAAAGTAAAAGTTTAAGAAAAGATTTATAGAACATTGATTCACCCCCTCTTAGTGTTCCTGACAATCAACAATTGGTATCAGAGCAAGGTACCTCAGAAGAAGTTTAATAGCTTGAGGAAGATCTAGGATAGTGTGATCATGATAGCAAGAAGGTATGGAAATTATGAAAGGTACAATCAACTAGAAGCAACTCTTATGGATCTTGAAAACTTTGAAGCAGAAGGCAGGGATCTGAAAGAAAACTTGCAACAAGCAGATGAATGCATCTTAAAGCTAAAAGAGAAAGTCAAGAAATTCAAAGACAAATACAAAGAAGTCAGTGACCAATTGCTATCAGCAAATGAAGACCAAAATGATTTGGAAGCAGAAGTTATAGAAAGAACAAAAGCAGAAGATGATCTAAACTTGATTGCGAAAAATAGATTAGAAGATTGTGCAAAACTTGAAAAAGAAATTATAAGTTTAAAAAAAGATCTTGAAAAGGCAAGAAGTTTTGAAGAAAAAATCTAGATAAGTACTGCAAAGCTTGATGAAATGATTGCTAGCCAAAGGAATGTTGATGACAAACATGGTTTAGGATTTGAGAAAGGAGAAAGTTCAAACTCTGGGCAAATAAGCATTGAACCAAGGCAAAACAAAGGATACCAGTTCAGAAATCAAAGAAGAAGACCTAGAAGACCTCAGGTCAGACAACCAAATGCTCAAAGGTACCCATACTTCAATGGTTATTGTAATTCATGCAATAAGTTTGGTCATAAGGTTACTTAGTGTAGAAGTAGAATAAATCAAAATACTCCATTATTCTCTAGTCAGTGTTTCAATTGCAAGAAAATTAGTCATAGAGCAAATGAATGTAGAAATTAGTTCAAGAAAAGTTTCAACAATGGAAGGAATGAATAGTCATTCAAAGGTAAATGCTTCACTTGCAATAGGATTGGTCATAGAGTTGTTGTTTGCAAAAGTAAAGTAAGTCAAAATCCTATTAGGTGCAATGCATGCTATAAAATGGGACACAGATCAAATGAATGTAGAAGTTCGGTAAGAACTAATCTTCAAAATTTCAAGAGCAGTCAATCTTTCAATGGAAAGTATTTTGCATGCAATAGATTTAGACATATGGCTAATCAATGCAGATCAAATTCAATCCATGAAAGAAATCAAGGTCAAAAGAATGTGGTGTGCTTCAATTGCAACAAATTTGGACATGTTGCAAGGTTTTGTAGAAGCAGGAATGAGAAGAGAAATAACTACTTTGAAGAAAGGAAAACAGAGCAGAGAAATGACAAGGGAAAAGGGAAAGTTGATCTGGTTGAAACCAAGAAAGAAATGAACAAGGTATGGATCAAAAAAGGAGTAATTGATGTCAGAGATCAATCCACACCAGTATCTGGTGCAAATACAGCCTCCGAGAAGTAAATTGAGAACTCTGGCTCAGGGGGAGCAGTGTAGAAAATTCAAATCCCCCAGCTAAAAATTGGGTGCCAATCTAGCATGAAGATGTAGCATGGAATCTGATGCGACACACCTATCAAATGAAGAACTGAAAGAAAAGGAATCAATGTGGTATATTATGGAGTGATCATAAGCAACTGTATTCTACGGTTAAGGGTTTTGACAGCTTTTTGGAATGAGCATTTAATGACAAAGTTAGGTCAGGCCGTGTGGAGGATTAAAGGAACATGTTTGGTTTCAAAAGTCACTTTGCACTTAGAGCTATCAGAAATTTAGAGAGATCAAAGCCAAATTAAGCAGTGACAATCAAGATTTGAAGCATTTAGAGAAAGAAAACCCTAACTCAGTGAAACAATGTATTTTCATTAAATCTCATTTTTTGAATTTGCTAAATCTTTGCTATGGTGACTCCACAAATTGTAGATATCATTGAGCGCCCTTAGCCTTACAAGGCAACAGAAGTGGATCAAATGGGTGCATTCTCAAAGATACCCTATGGAGTCCTGTATGTGGAAGATGTTAGGGCATACATCCATGTGACCCTAGATGAGCTTAGTGGCAACAATTTTTTAGACCTATTTGTGAAACACCTATGCAATGATCAATTTGATCTAAAGGAAGAATATAAAGCCTTAAAGGAGAAGAAATTCATCCAGTATGCAGAGTTTCCTGTATTCATAGAGGATGAATGGGTCGGGTATGTTCTTAGTTGAATTCATGATGAATTTATGTGGTTGAGAAAAGGGAAACCCTTCAAAATAATAAAAAAGGCTATTCAGGCAGTCACTAGACTAAACTCCACTAAAGGAGTGTGATTATTAAAAGAAGTTAAAAAATCAAATGGTTACCAATGCTACCAGAGCGCAATTCGACAAGAGGGCATTAATGATAAATGATATCACTGATCCTATAGTAAAATTTGCCTCAATGGTCATAGGTTATAAAGTCTACTTCTCAAATTGAGAGAATTCAGTTTCTAGTACCACAAAATACACAACATATCAAATGATCAAGGAAAATGCAGACTATGATCTATGCGAACTACTATGAACCTAACTACTGGAGAATTTGAAGAAGATAAAAGAAAGCAAAAACTGCCCATTCAAGTATGGTACACTAATCATCTGTTTATTCTTCAATTTCTTGAATGAATTCCCTAATCATCAGGGATTGATTTGGTTGAGTAACAAACTAGTAGCTGTGCAAATTAGAAATTATCTTAACAACTTAGGAAGTTATAATGAGCAAAAAGTAGCCCTATGGAGATTTTTCAAGAATTTTAAGAGCATGATGCACTCTAGAGACAAAATTTATGAGAAAATTGTTAATAAGTACAAGGATACAATTTGTTCCATGGTCACTAAGGATCAATGTTTAATGGAGGTTGTGGAACCAAGAATCGTGTGGGTAATGCCCATGGGCTATGAGGTAGATGAACAAATTTTAGAAAATTATGCCCAACACCTTCTTAGTAAACCAAAAGATACCAAAGAAGAAAGGTTTGTGGTGAGTCATGGTTGGAGGGTTCATAGAATGAACTGTCTAGACCGTGCAACAAGAGTAAACACAATGGAAACAACTCAAAGAAATGGAACAAATGCATATTCAGTCATTCAGTATATCATAAAATTTAAATAGAGATCGATCGGCAACATGCGGGCTCACAATTAGGGCTTACAAGCTTAACTACATACATGTGCAAGATAAAGCTTTTAAGCTCCTTGCAGAAATCTAAACTATCAGATACCTCCAAGTGAATCACTACTTGATAACTCCAAACTACTTTCCTAAGGATCTATTACATCAATATATATCATCTCCGAAACAATAGATTCCTCTACATCTGTGAGGCTGATTATTTTCACTTCCCTTTTTTGATCATTTTGACATTACAGTTGGTGACATTATCAGCCTTTTAGAGACTATTGATCCATTATGCATATTAGATTATATCTCCTGAATTTTGGTTTGACATTGATTAGACATGTGGTGATTCAATTTGATCATATTTTGATGCTATGATGAGATTAGACATGCGATATATATTAGATGATGATTATTGATGTGATTTCTAGTTCATTATGTGGATTCATTAATTGATGATGATCATGAGACATTAGATAGAAAATGTAGTTTAATCTTGAATTATGTTGTGAATGATTAATGTTGTGTGCAATGACATTTATTTAGTTTCAGTTGTGTCGGCTATGATTATCCATGATGTGATTGATGCTTGATCTAGTTGTGCAGGATTATATTCCCAGGCCACGGGAAATCAGAGGTAGTTTTCACACATATGTTATTCCCTGTGAAACCGATCAATTCTCAAGAGGGATGAGGATCACATTTGATCAGATGATGTTTAAGTACTTGTTGGATTTATTATTTTGGCCTAGTACCCCTTTGTTAAATTAATTTATATCATGTGTTGTATATTTTTATTGTTTTGTACCACTTGGTATTATTTTTATTTATGGGCCATTTAAAGTGATTTTATGCCTCCCTAGGTGTACCTTAGTGTCCCAAACTTACCCTTGGGTCTAACATCAATTTTGACTAATTAAACCCTAGGGTAACTCACTTTTGGTCACTCTAAACTAAGGTTCAGTAAAAGTGACAAATTTTGAAATGGCTAAGGGTGGGATCTGAGTCATGCTTTGGGAAAGACCCACCTCCCTTCCCAAAGTTAGGGGATCCCTTCACCAAGAAGACTTGGGAGGTTTTCAAGACTCCCAAGTGTGTAGGATCTCCCTCCAAGACTCTCACACATGTGTGAGAGCATCTTGGAGGGAGATGACTCTCTTGGAGAATAAGAGGATGCCATATGACATCCCTTATCCTCTTGGAGGCTTGAAGGGAATTGCCACCTCACCACTTGGTCTCTCACACATGTGTGAGAGCACAAGTGGATAAGGTGAGGCTTTGAATAGAATTGGAGAGTGACACTTGTCACCCTCACACTCCTTCTCCCTTGCAAGTGGCATGGGATGAGGAAGGAGAAAGTGACAAGTGTCACCTTCTTATTCCTCAAGGCCAAATTGGAAGGCCTATACTATCTCCTCTTGAAGAGGAGTGTGGGGTTCTTGCATTTGGCATTTTTCCTTCTATTCTTGGAGTTCTTTGTTTTGGGAGTTAGAGAAATTTGGAGATTGGGAGACTTGGACAAGCTTGGAGCTCTTCACCAAACGTGTTTCTATTTTTAGGGATTTTGAAGGTAAGCTCCATGGCTATGGCCATTTCCCTTTGTTTATTTCATTTTATGTTGGTGTTTGTAATTTTATGTTGATTGTTGTTTTCTTTTTTGTGTGGGTTGGGAGTTTGGTGAGAGCACCTCCATTTGGAGGTAAGGCTCAACTTTTATGGGGTGGGAGAGAGTGAACCTCCTCGAGGTCACCCCCTTATTGTTGTGCTACTTATAGCCTTGAGGGCTTTTCTATGGTGTTGAGAGCATTTTGATGGAAAGAGTGCCATGATAGTTTTTTTGAGATATTTGGAGACATGTATTATGTGGTTTTGGCTTGAGGCCTTGAGACTTGGTGATTTTGTGATCTTGGAGTGACCTCTTGAGTTGAGGGGTCCACTCCCCTACCCCCTTCAAACTTATTTTCATGAGTTTAGTATTGTGCAAATGCTTGGGAGTATTCTTTTGTGTGTTTGGAAAATTTCTTTTGTCATGGTGTGTGTGTGCAATTGTGTGAATCCTTCCTCCCTAGCTCAGGGGTGACCCACTATTAGGTCTATGGTAGGGAGGAGGGCGTTCCTTCATGGCTTGGTTCCCCATTTTTGTATTTGTATTATTGCAGGTTTCTATTGAAGAAATGGAGCTTTGGAGAAGTCTATTTTTGCCTTACTTGCATTATTTTGGTTGGCGGTTGTGAGCCATGGCCTTAGAGGCCTTATTGTAAATTATTGTCAAAATTATTACTCTCCCTTGTGTTTGTTGTTGTAAGAATTTTTAATGTGAAATACCCTTATTGTTGAGTTGTAAATCTATTGTGTTCCCCATTACAAATGTTGTGGAAGGAAATTTTATATGTGTAAATCCTGTTGTTGTGATTTTTATAACTATGCATTAAGTTGTTGAATTTATTAGTTGTGGAAAAGTTTGCCAAAAGAAAGTGTTCTTGTTGTCTTATATTAAATTTTATTGTTGATTTAGTAAAATGTTGCTTTTAAACTCAAAAAAATATAGGGAATAATGTTGTCCACATTTTAATGTATGTTCTGAAAATGAAAAGAGAAAAAGGTATAAACAAGACTGCCATTTTTCTTGCTGTTGAAAAGAAAGTTGTATAGGAAAAAAAAATTGTTCAAAATAAAATGTCATTCTGTTTTAATTATTATTGTCAAAAGAAAATATACTATTTTGCTTCATTATTATTTCTGTTAAAAAAAAAAGAGAAGGAAAAGAAAAGTAGTATTCTGTGCATATATCTTTCGAAAATGTATACACTGGTTGTTTTAAGTTACAAATTTGGTTATATTTTCTATTTAGTAGTTGTGGTATTTTATATATATTTCTGGTTATTAATGTATTCTGCCTCACTGGTGATATGAACACAGTTTATATATATATATATATACATATACATATATTTATTTCTAAAGATAATAACAAACTGAATGGTTTAATGTGAATAAATCGTTATATATATATTAAATGCATTAGATTCAGGTCAAAAATAAATTATATCAAATAAAA
Organism: Cunninghamia lanceolata; assembly: GCA_027924645.1. Taxonomy (NCBI): domain Eukaryota; kingdom Viridiplantae; phylum Streptophyta; class Pinopsida; order Cupressales; family Cupressaceae; genus Cunninghamia; species Cunninghamia lanceolata. Next base: position 2,006,051 of record BSBN01000619.1, on the reverse strand, counting down.
TGTAATGAAACGCTAGATTTTTGAAGGTTTGTTTGCTGTTACAAAGAAGAGAGAAGGGAGCAATGGGATGGCGGCCACAGCTGCCACCCCACTGTTATTGCAGCCGTGGGGTGTGGGGAGGGGGTCATGCCCCCACCCACACCTCATACCTCCACTGAAGCTTAACAACAAAAGAACTTAAAATCTATTGAAACATCCCCCACGGCAGCGGCGCCAGGGGGGTATAGTTGTCCCTCCTTTAAAACAAAGCCCTTCAGCCTTTTCACATCTGTCTGTCATTTTTTTGGATCTGCAAACAATTATATATATATATATATATATATTAGCCACTGTATTGCAATAAAGCCATTTATCTATTCTTCTGCTTTATACTTAATGTATATATATATACACACGAAAATGTATATATATAGATATATATACATATCTATCAAAAACAAAAAAGAAAAAGAAAAAGAAAGGAAACCCCATTGTGTATATACAGTAAATATATACCTCTATGAGGTATTTCCATGGCCGTCACTCCATTTTTAAACCCTATCTGCAAAACAAAATGGAAGAAAAAAAATAAGGAGAGAAAAGAAAATAGGATGAAACAATACTAAAGAATAAGTTAGAGATTAGGGTTAGGGCTCTCATGTAGAAAATAATTAAATAATGGTTAGGGTTTAGATGGAGTGAGTGGGAAATTAGAAATTTTATTTTATTTATTTCATTATTTTCCTTCCATGTGCACGGGAAATTGTGTTTCCCTCTCTTTTGTTTTTTAGTCTTTTTGGATTCATTTTGCCTTCCCCAGGGTTTTCTATTTAAGTTGATTTACATTTTTCCTTTTGGGGATTTAATTATTTACATGTGGGATTATTTGATGGGATTGGGATTTTTTTGTTTTATTGAAATTCTTTATCCTTTTTGCCTATTAATTATTTGGTCTTCCTTATTATTTATCTAGTGGTTTTTAATTTAATTTTATTGGGGAAACCTTGTGATTAAATTTATTTTAATTTTATCAACTTTTATATTGAATAGGGATGTTTAATTTTTCCCACTTTTAACCTTTTTACTTGAGTGATTTAATAAATATAATTGTTGCGAGTTATATTTATTAAATGACTTAATTCTTGATTTTAATTTGGTCGTTTATTTAAATTCAAATTTTATATTTTAAACGAGTGGTAATTTTATTTCGATCTTAGAAATTATTTAAATTATTTTATACTTTATTTATTTAAATTTTTGAATTAATTATTTTCATGGGAATTCTTTTTAAAATATTGAAAACGCGTTATGCTGTCAAATTTTTCCCAGATTTTGGGGTTTTATCTTTTGGCATTTTTGTGACTTTCATTTAATCACTCCATCCCATCATGTGACCATCATACCATTGGATGCATTTTTTTTATTCGATTTTATTGTTGCATTAGAGTTAAGATTTGATTTCGATTCAGTTGAAATCATCTCTTTCGCCTAGGAAAGTTAGGGTTTGAATTAAATCCATTCTAACCCTAGAAGTGGCACCCATCACGTCACATAACCCCCTAGTCAGCTTTCATCATGCAGGGGATTGCGTAGGTAGATGCACTTCCCTGGATAAGATTGACATGTTTATGCCTTACACGTATTGCCATCGAGCACGCTGACGCATGCGAGGGGGTTTCTAGGGACATGCAGAAAAGTTTTTGATATTTCATGTCATGACCACATGAAAAATATCAACATGGCACATGTGTTACATGTCGTGACCATATGGGAAATGTGGGCATGACAGTGTCAGGCAAGAAAGGTCACAAACTCCCATGAAGAGTTGTAACGTGTGTACATAGATAGGTCAGACCTAAATGCATAGAACACCTCTGTAAATGAATGGAATGATGTGCGGATCTTCGGTGAAGGTCAGCCACAAACCAAATATCATCGAATGATGTGTCATTAGGCTTCACAGATCAGAAAATGCTTCCTTAGATCTCTCCTTCAGTTGGTTGTCTATGATTATCAGGATGCTCTGTTATGAGCAAATAGTTGATCCTCTAATAGCGATATCTTTTCGGGAATGATGTGCGGATATCTGAATTCTAGATATGATGTAGATGAATGAATGTAGATTCTAAGTCCAAATCCACAAGGTCTAAAATGCAACTGAAGTAAAATGCAAACCAAAATGCAGAAACTACTTCTGACTGAACTGCTTGAATTGAACTGGAAAATGAAAAGAAACAAGCTAAACTGCAAACAAATTGAAATGCAAATGTTTTTGGTTGATGCAAGATTGCTCTTGAACCAGGGATGCTCTTGCATTAGACATCTGGGGTTATTGAAAAAGTGAGTCCCTCACTTTGCTAGGGCTAAGGGAGAACCAAGATGTCCACCTCAGCCTTAGAAATCCATGATGAATCTTCTTTCGGTCTGCCTTTCCACTTCACAAGATATTCTTTGTATTATCTTCCTCTAGTGCTGTGTCCAACTCTGCTATCCAAGATGTCTTCAATTTGCTTAGGTGCTAGTTGTGGTAATTGCTTCTTCAAGTCTTCTTCCATGCTGTCACTGAACTCTGCTCCATGATACTGATAAAGGTCTACAATGTTGAAAATAGGTGATATACCCAATCTCTCTGGTAACTCTACTTCATATGCATTTCTTGAATCAAATTTTCTAAGTACTTTACAAGGTCCAAACTTCTTCATCTTCAACTTGTTATATGTCCCAACTAGAAATCTATCTTTTCTCAAGTACACCATCACTTCATCTCTAACTTCAAATTCCTTATGTCTTTGCTTCTCATCTACCTTTTCCTTATACTTACTGTTCATATCCTCCAAATGCTTCTTCACCTGATTATGCACTGTCTTCATAGAATCTGCAAATTCTTCTGCTTCTGCACTTCTCTTTTCTTCCATGCTAATATCTCTTAATTCTGCTACTCCTCTAGGGTTAACTCCGGTCACAATCTCAAAAGGTGTTCTTCCGGTACTCCTATTTATTGAATTATTATATGCAAACTCTGCTTGTGAAAGAATAAAATCCTAACTTGTTGCTTTCTCTCCAACCAAACATCTCAACAAGTTTCCCAAACTCCTATTCACTACCTCTGTCTGTCCATCAGTCTGTAGATGAAAAGTTGAACTGAACTTCAAATTTGTCTTCATCTTCTTCCAAAGTGTCTTCCAAAAATATCCAACAAACTTTGTATCTCTGTCTGAAACTATACTCTTAGGTAATCCATGTAATCTCACAATCTCCTTGAAAAATAGGTTAGCTACATGCACTGCATCAGTTGTCTTCTTACAAGGTATGAAATGAACCATCTTTGAAAATCTATCAACCACTATGAATATTGAATCATATCCTCTTTGTGGCTTCAGCAATCCCATGAGAAAATCCATGTTTATGTCTTCCCAAGGTCTCTCCGGTACTGTCAAAGGTTTATACAATCCAGTATTCTGACTACTTCCTTTTGCAACTTGACAAACTCTACAACTCTACACAAATATCTGAACATCCTTATGTATCTAAGGCCAAAAGTAGTTTTCACTCACCAAAGCCACTATCTTATCAATGCCAAAATGTCATGCCAATCCACCACTATGTTTCTCCTTGATCAAATTATCTCTCATTGAACTTCTAGGTATGCACATCTGATTTCCTTTGAATAACATATCTTCTTGAATGAAATAGTCCAACCACTTACTCCTATCTGTCACAACAGGTTCCTTACATGCTTTCCAGGGTTCTACAAAATCAATGTCTCCTTCATACATGTTCTTCAATTCATCAAAACCCAACACTTCAACTCTCATTTATGTCAACAAATTTCTTCTTCTACTCAATGCATCAACTTTTTTTGATTTTCCACTCCTATGCTTCAATACAAAAGTATAACTCTACATGAACTCTACCCATCTCATATGTCTCTGATTCAACTTACCTTGACTATTCAAATATTGCAAAGGTTGATGATCTGTATACAACACAAACTCCTTAGGTAACAAATAATGTCTCCACTTCTTCAAGGCTTGAATTATGGCATAGAACTCTTGATCATAAACTAAATATCTCTTCCTTGCATCATTCAACTTCTCACTGAATTATGCTACAAGTCTTCCTTCTTGACTTAACACTACTCCAATCACATTTCCACTTGCATCATAATCAACTTGAAATACCTTATTGAAATCTAGTAATGCCAAAATAGGTTGCTCTGTCACTTTCTGCTTCAACAACTCAAAACTTTTATCTTCTCCTGATGTCCACTTAAAATCTTTTCTATCACCTCTCATTGTCTCTGTCATAAGGTTACCAATTGAACTAAAATTTTTTATGAACTTCTGGTAGAAACTAGCCAATCCATGAAATGATCTAACTTCTCCAATCCTCTCCAGTGTATGCCATTCAATAATTGCTTTCACTTTCTTAGGGTCCATCTTCAATCCTTCTACAGAAATCACAAATCCCAACTATACCAACTCTTCTTTCATGAAACTACACTTCTTGATGTTTATCAACAATTTCTCTTCTCGCAGTCTCTGCAAAACTTGTCTAATATGCCACAAATGTTCCTCTTTTGTGTTACAGAAAATCAAAATATCATCCAAGTATACAATCACAAACTTACCCAAGAATTTCATCAAAACTTCGTTCATTAATCTCATGAAAGTACTCAGTGCATTTGTCAATCCAAAGGGCATCACTAACCACTCATACAATCCTTCATTTATTTTAAAAGCAGTCTTCCACTCATCTCCTTCTCTGATTCTAATATGATGATATCAACTCTTCAAATCTATCTTTGTGAAATATATTGCTCCACTCAAACAATCCATGATATCATCCATCCTAGGTAAAGGAAATCTATATTTAACTGTGATCTTGTTTATTGCTTTGGAATCGATACACATTCTTCATTCTCCATCCTTCTTCGGTGCAAGCACTACAGGTACTGGACAAGGACTCAAACTTTCTCTAATCAAACCTTTCCTCAACAATGCTTGTATCTATCTATTTAGTTCTTCATTCTCTACCAGTGTTATTCTATGTGCTATTTTGTTAGGCAAACTTTCTCCCGGTATAAGATCCATGTGATGACTGATACTCCTTATAGGTGGCAATCCTTCAAGTACATTATCTAATATGATGTCTTCATATTCTGTCAGCAATTCTCTTATCTCTTCCAGTTGTGTCTTTTTAGTCTCCTTCAATGTTTCAGGCTTCTTAGGAATCAAGGCATAACACATATTTTCATGTCTCAAACCATCCAAAAATTTTCTTCCATTTACCAAACAGATTCTAGCATTCCCACATACTTCACTCTTAGGATCATCCTCCAGAGGAATCAAAGTAATTCTCTTTCCATTTGTTGTTATAGTCTACATATTCTTTCTCCCATCATGTACAACTTTTCTATCATATTGCCAAGGTCTACCCAACAAGATATGACAAACATCCATAGGCATAATATCACACAAGACTTCATCATGATAAGATCCACTATGAAATTTCACCAAACATTGTTCACTCACTAGTACCCTATGATCATCCTGAATCCATGCTATTTGATAGGGCTTAGGCTGTTTCAATCTTTCCAACTTCAGCTTAGTCACCATCTCCTCTGAAATTAGGTTATCTAAACTACCACTATCAATTACAACTTTACAACACTTACCTCCTGATTTGCATCTAGTTCTAAACATACTCTTCCTTTGTGGTGGTTCCTCATTTGTCTCTGCTTGAAATAATGCTCTCCTCATCACAAGTGATTCTCCTTTCTCAGGTTTGCCAACTAACAAGGGGTCACTTAGTTCAATAGGTTCTTCTTCAACATAGGTTGCTCTTCCACTATTTTATGTCCTCTTACTTGTACTACCCTGATTACACTCAAATGCTCCATTTCCTTCACCTCCACACTTCAAACAAGTAGCTCTGAATGTTCTCTTATCAAATCCTCTTCCTTCTCTTCTGTATCCTTCATTTCGGTATGCTCTAGGGTTTCTTCTCTGGTAAAAATTTCTATCATCTTAGGTAAGCATTGTTCTCTCTGTCATCCTTCTTAAATGGGTTGTCAAACTTGTTTTGCTCTAGATGTGATCTATCTCCTCCATAAAATGTTCTACTTCTCTAAAATTTACCTCCTTTGCCTCTCTGTCTCTAATCATGTCTCTTATTCAGCTTCTCTTCGACTTTCAGGGCAAACTAGTATGCTTCCTCCAAAGATGTCATCCTTACCAAGCTAAGTTCTTCTTGAATGTTCAATCTCAGTCCATTTATACATCTAGCCACTTTCTCCTTGTTTTCTTCACTATGTCCTATCCTTATGATCATTTTATGGAATTCTTTAGTGTACTCCATAGATTTCTCCTTTTGTCTCAGGTTCTACAATCTTTTCAACAGTTCCAACACATCGTCAATAGGTATAAACTAATTCTTCAATTTTGTCACCATCTTATCCCATTTTGTGTTATTTTGTTTTCCTCTTCTATTTCTTTCCAACTGAGCTTCTTTCCACCATATAGCAGCATGTCCTTTCAACTTTGTCTTTGCAAATTTCACCTTCTCCAGATCTTCAATTTCCTCATATTCAAAGTATTCTTCCATGTCATTTATCCAGTCAATCAATTCTTCAAGGTTAAAATTACCAGTATAGTTCAGCACATCAACTCTAGGTCTCTTTCCAATCTTTGAAATAGCTCGCAACATCTTTACTTGATCTGATTCTTCTTCTTCATCACCTCCTAGGGTTTCACCAATTTGTTCAGCAGATTGAAATTCTTCTTCCTCATTGCTTTCAACATTAGGTCTCGGTGTCAATCCTCTTCACCATCTTTTTCAATAGCATCTAATTGAATTCACATCATTTTCATCATCTCCATCATCTCATCCATTCTACCAGCCATTGTTCCAATAGTAGCAATTCTCCTCAGCGGCATTCTTCCTAGGATCAAGTGCAAACTGCCTCAAGATCGGTGATCGAGCTACAAGGTGACAGTTGGCTCTCAATCGACGATCGGTTGCAACACAATTAACTTGCCTCAATTTGGTGATCTATCCACAACATGATCTTACAAAATTCCCTCACCAACTTTTCTCAATTCACTCCCAAAGATTTGAACTTTCACTCTGATACCACTTGGTGTAGTCATGGTAGGAGGGTTCACAAAATGAACTGTCTAGACCATGTAGCAAGAGTAAACACAATGGAAACAACTCAAATAAATAAAACAAATGTAGATTCAGTCATTCAGTATATCATAGAATTCAAATAGAGATCGGTCGACAACATGCGGGCTTACAATTAGGGCTCACAAGCCTAATTACATACATGCACAAGATAAAGCTTTTAAGCTCCTCGCAGAAATCTAAACTATCAAATACCTCTAAACTACTTTCCTAAAGATCTATTACATCAATATATATCATCTTTAGAACAATAGATTCCTCTACGTCGGCCAAGGAAGGTCACAAATTGCCATGAAGAGTCGTAACGTGTGTACACAAATAGGTCAGACCTAAATGCATAGAACACCTCCACAAATGAATGGAATGAAGTGTAGATCTTCAGGGAAGGTCAGCCACAAACCAAATATCATCGAATGATGTGTCATTAGGCTTCACAAATTAGAAAATGCTTCTGTGAATCTCTCCTTCAGCTAGTTGTCTATGATTATTAGGATGCTCCATTCTGAGAAAATAGTCGATCCTCTGATAGTGATAGCTTTCCAGTAATGATGTATAGATCTCTAAATTCTAGATATGATGTATATATTCTAAGTCCAACTCCACAAGGTTTGAAATGCAACTGAAGTAAAATGCAGACCAAAATGTAGAAACTGCTTCTGACTGAACTGCCTGAACTAAACTGGAAAATGAAAAGAAACAAACTGAACTGCAAACAAATTGAAATGCAAATGTTTTTGGTTGATGCAAGATTTCTCTTGAACCAGGGATGCTCCTGTATTAGTTTGGAATGTATGAGGAGCTATCAGTGAAACTCAATGTTGAGCTTAGACAAGCTAAATCTACCAAAAAAGTGAGAAAAGAGGTGGAAGAAATTGCCATAATGGCATAACTAAAGAGCAGCTCAAGGAATCAAGAGAAAAAGTAGAGAAAGAAAAGAACGAAAATCAAAATGATCAGGATAAGGTTTTGTAGGAATCTATAAAGAAGCCAAGAGAGGCTAAAGATACTCAAAGGTCTACCCGAAGCTCTACCATTTCATCTAGTGCAACATCATCAAAGAAGCCCTCTGAAAAGGACAAAAAGAGGAAGAAGATGAAAGGAAAAATATTTGTATGTCAGTATGGGAGAAAAGGATGAAGAAGAAATAGAGTCAGATGAAGAGGTCAAGAAGATGAAAGATGAGGCTATCAATGTCTCTAGAATCAGTAAAGAAAAGTCCTCCGGAAAGGATAAGCCTAGAAAAAGATAGAAAAAGGAAAAGCCTCCAGCACTCACAGATGTATTAAAATCTGTCACCATGGATGGAAATTTAAAACCCATGATTGAGTACTATGATGGATATAGTGATATTGATAAAAGAAGTTTGGAAGAAGCCACTATGAAGTATCAAAACATTTTCAACAGAGCCCTTATTAAGATTATCTCTAAAATTCTGAAAAACCTAGCAAATCTTCTGGGCATCAGAAAGGAGACTACTAGAGCCAAAGATATAGAGCTAAGAAAACATGTTCTGACAAGATTGTGTCCTAAAATCACTTCAGAAGAAGAGAATTTGATCTCTAAGGAAACCAAAGAGAAATTTAGAACCAAAACAAGGATGAACTTGTTGATGCTGGGAGAAATTGACAAAGTAGTCAAGGAGACAGAAGAAATCACCTTGGAAATATTGAGAAAATATAATATTCCTACCACTCATGACAATGAAGTAATAGATGGTGAAATGGTACACCTATTTTGGAAGTAAATCTGGAGCAAGAATCAAAGAAAGATGACAAAGTGATTGAGCAGGAAGAAGCACTTGCTGATGTTTTTGAGATAAAACCCTCTTTGGTACATCTTGCTAAGGATGACACTAACAAGGAGAAGATTGAGGAAGAACAAGTGATGAAAATTCATCTAATGAAATAAGAGGAGGATACTAATATGGATCAAGAGGATCTAGAGCAAAGTCACAAAGAAGAAGTTGCTATCACAACAAGAGACACTACAAAGCCTACAAAAGAATTGTTGGAGGAAAGAACAATAGCTTTAGATGAGTTAGAATTTCTACATGGTCCAATAAACTTGGACACAATGACACTAGAACAAAAGTTTAAGTTGGTTACAATTGTTTAGACAAAGGCTTAAGAGTAGATATTAAAATCACATATTGAGGATAATAAACTGATTGATGAAGCATCTAGAATTTTGGAGAAGCTATTGCCCACGAACAAGAGGGATTCATTGATGCCCCCAACAAGTCATCTGAAGGGATTAATAAGTTCCATAAACAAACAGTTTGAATCATTTGAAAAATCTACATAAACAAAGGTGAGACAAGAATTTGATGAAAAATGTCTGTAACAATTAAACATAATGATAGCAAAAGACAAAATCTCATTAAACAATACAATAGCCAGCATTCAGAAAGCTATGCAGGATGCTGTGTATAAGTTTTGTCTGTCTTGGCCCAAAGTTGCTCAAGAGATTGAAGAAAAGATCAAAGATTTAGAACAAAAACTTATGGATATTTCTCAGAAATTTAATCCAGAAATAGAGTCAGTCACAAGGAAAGAAACAAAAGTCATTAAGATTCACAATGACTTGACTGACTTAATAAATCATAAATACCAAATAGAAATTAGGATGGGACAAATCAGAAGACTAGTCTGTCCAAAGTTAGATTCAATGACAAATCTTATTACAGAGGCTAAGTTAGTTGTCCAAGCAGACACACCTTTTGATCTTCAAAAGGCAAAAGCCTCAGTTTTTCTTCTTAGTGGTCAAATTCAAATTCTAGAAAATGCAAAGAAAGCTGGGATACTAAGTGGACATTGATCAAAAACATATTTAATGATGTGCTTAAACACATGTAATATTAAAATGAAGATTGCACTTGTAAATATGTAGTAGAATATGGCTGTGATAATTTAACTTACTATTCTGAAGAGTTGAGAAGGAGAGAGGGGATATTGCAGATGGTGTGGGGCGGTCTCTGCTCGCGCGCTAGGGCCTGCGTGCCCTAGCACATCCTTTCTTCTGTTTCTTGCTATGTCTAAGCTCGTGTTGCTGCGTCCGGGGGGTGTTGGCTGGTTTCCTGGGGAGCGTGGGTTGAAGTGGGGGCTTTTGCTCGCGTTTGGACTGTTGGGTGTCTTTTTTTCTGGTTTCTTCCACATTTCTTCTGCACTGGTTTTGTCCTTGGCGGGTGGTGCTTGAGTATTTGGGGTGTGGGGTCTCCTGCCCTATCTTCTCTTCTTGCTTGTGCTTGTGCTTTTGGCCCATGGAAAATCAAGATTTTGTTTTGTCTATGGTTTCTTCTGGTGATTTGGAAATGGGCGAGCCCTCTTCTTCGCTGCATGGCAGTGGTCTAGATCAGATGGGGAAACCCCATTTTGCAGATATTGTCTCCTCTTCAAAAGGGAATTTTTGCATTAAAAAAGTAAACGGTTGTTTGGAGAGATCCGAGGATCATCCAGTTTTGGTTATTCAACCTGAGCAAGTTTCAGAGGATGTTGAATATTGGGGCAATCATGCACTTATTTGCAAATTTTTGGGCCTTCGTTTATCTCTACTTGTTTTGGATTCTTGGGCACGTAGGGTTTGGAACCCTGAAGGTGATATGGAGATTATTCTGGTAGCTAATAACTATTTTTTGGTTATCTTTTCAAGCATGTCCGACAGGAATAGGGCTTTCGAAGGAGGTCCTTATTTCTTTAACCAGGTAGAGCTCTTCATCAAACCTTAGCACATGGGATTCAACTCTGCTGAAGAGATCCCTTCGCGAGTTCCTGTGTGGGTTCATTTGCTGAGGCTTCCATTGGAATTCTGGAGGGAGGATATTCTCCACTTAATCTCTTTGCTTCTTGGAAAACCTGTGGGATCAGATTCCCAAACTCAAGACCGTAAGGTTATTTCTTTTGCTCGCATTTGTGTTGAAGTTGATTTAAATAATCCATTGCCAGACTCTATGGAAATTCGCATGGGATCTTCTTCTTGGATCCAACAGTTGGATTATGAGACCCTACCCTTTAGATGCAGAATTTGTCATGAATATGGACATTTACACCGCAAATGCCCTAGATTTAAACCCTCCCCCTCGGCTGCTTCTGGGCCTCCTAGGGGGGACAAGGGAAAGGCTCCAATGTCTAATGAACCTATGGATAATGAGGGTTTTATTCCGGTCAAGTCCCATAACAAAGGCAAGGGCAGGAAGAGATCTTGGCTGGATAGGCAGAATGAAGGCAACTTTAACAGGTTTGAGGTTCTTGATGATTTGACCCAGGAGGAGGGTATTCCAGTTGAGCTCTCTTCTGGGGCTAAGGGTCTACATGATGTTTAGGATGAAAATGCAAGGAAAGAGGATCAAATTCTATCTCCAGGGGTTCATCAGAAGGATCAGAAGGCTATGGATTCTTCGGCTCATGCTCAAGCTTTCGGGGTTCCCCAGGAGCCACAGACTCTGAAGGACTCTGTTGCGGGGGCTCCTGATCCCCCTACTCCTAAGGGGGCCTCAAATCTTGTGAAGGGTAACAAAGCTCCTCCTACTTTAGGCTTACAGCAGAAACCCTTTAAAAAGGGGCCTCTTGTTAAACCGCCAAAGAGTGGAAGAAAGACTGATCAAGAGAAGGTTAAGCTTATGGGTGATACTTTGGTTGAGTCTGGGTCTGTGAAGCCCATTGATTCCCATTTCTCCCACCCCCATAAATGATTGTTTTATCTTGGAATGTAAGGGGGTTGAACAGCATCCCTAGACAAAAGGTTGTTCGCAGATTAATTGAATCTCAGTCACCAGATGTGGTCTTTATCCAGGAAACTAAGCTTACTGTTGATGGGTTGGCAAATTGTGCTTCGCGTATCTGGCCCCAAGGCAATTGGCAGGGGTTCGGTTCTTTGAATAGTGCAGGGGGTGTGGCTTGCTTCTGGAACCCGTGGAAAGTTTCCCCCTTACGTTGGATGTCTAGTCGGTCTTCCATTTCTCTAGTTGCTTCTAGTTTTGTTACTGGAGAAAGGTGTCTCTTATCCAATATTTATGCTCCTACTGATCTTTCAGGTAAGTTAATTCTCTGGGCTCACATTTGTTTCATCCAAGCCTTGGACTTGTTTCTCCCTTGGATTATGGCTGGTGATTTTAATGTTGTTACTTGCTTAGATGAAAAACGTGGTGGGTTAGCCAGGTTGGACCCTTCTACAAATCTTCTCAGGGATATGATTGGTTCCTTGAATCTCATTGATGTGAAGCCTTCCAATGGTGTCTTTACTTGGAATAATAGGAGATGTGGTGTGGGGGCTATCTCTGAAAGGCTTGATAGATTTCTTGTCTCTTGTTATTGGTTGAATAGTAGGTTGATTACCAGTTCTAAAATTCTTGATTGGAGGGGCTTTGATCACTGGCCCATCAAGCTTTCTATCACCGCTTATGGTGTCACAAAAAATCCCTCTTTCAAATTCCAATTGATGTGGTTAAGAGATCCATCTCTTCAGGATCTTATGCTGGACTGGTGGCATGAGGGGATGCCTTCTCATGGGACAGCCATGTTCACTTTTAGTAAGCAGCTTCAGCATGTGAAGTTCAGACTTAAGAGATGGAATAAACAATGTTTTGGGAACCTTCAAGCTCAGAAGATGGCTGCCTAGTCCAAGTTGGATACTATCACTCATCAGATTCAGGATTAGGGGTTGACCTCTGCCCTTAGTATGGCTAAGTCCTTGGCTCTAAAGGGTTTAGAAGAGTGGGAACTTCGAGAAGAGATCTTCTGGAAACAGAAATCTTGTATTGATTGGCTTCAAGAGGGGGATAGGAACATTGCTTTCTTTCATAATTCAGTTAAGGCTCGAAGATAGGGAAATTCTATTTCCTCTCTTGTTTTGTAGGATGGGGCTCAACTCTCGTCCTATGATGATACTTCCAGGGAGGCAATCAATTATTTTTCAAACCTCTTTTCTAGGGAGAATCTTGCTGCTTGGGCTGAGGAGCAGGTCATCCTAGATTGTATTCCCCACCTGGTCTCTACTGAGATGAATGGGGCTCTCTTATGTCCTATCTTGTTACCTAAGTTGGAGAAAGTGGTTTTAAATATGAAAAAAGGTAAGGCCCCTGGTCCGGATGGGTTTCCAATTGAGTATTTTCAAGAGTTCTGGGAAATTATAAAGTTTGATCTCCTTGAGGTGGTTCAAGAATCACTTAGGAACAAATAGATGCTCAAGTCTATGAATTCTACCTTCTTAGCCCTCATACCTAAGTTGGAAGGAGCTAACTGGTTAGCTCAATTCAGGCCTATTGCGTTATGTAATGTTGTTTACAAGATCATCACCAAATTAATTGTTGAGAGACTCAAACCACTCCTTGGGTCTTTGATCTCGGCTGAGCAGGGTGGTTTTGTTGAAGGGAGACAAATTTTGGATGGTGTTGTGATAGCCATGGAAGCTATTCATTCTATGGCTAACTCTAAGGAGAAGGCTATGTTTATTAAACTTGACATGTCTAAAGCTTATGATCGGGTGAGCTGGGAGTTCTTATAGAAAACTCTCTTAGCTTTTGGCTTTGCTGAGGAATGGGTGAACTGGGTTCTTAGTTGTGTGACCTCTGCCTCATTCTCAGTTCTCATTAATGGGGAACCTTCAGATTTGTTTGGTGCTTCTCGGGGACTCCGACAAGGGGATCCTTTATCCCCTTACTTATTCATTATCATGGCAGAGGGTCTTGGAAGATTTATTAAATCTTAGGTGAGATAGGGTCTTATCCATGGTTGGAGCTGGAACAACCTTCTCCCTTCCTACTCTCATCTTCAGTTTGTGGATGATACTGGGCTAATGGGCTTGGCTAGAATTAGTGAGGCAGTGAACTTCAAGTGAGCCTTAGACATCTATCTGAAGGCTTCTGGTCAGTGTATTAATGATGATAAATCTTCCATTTACTTCTTTAATACTCCTCAGCTTATTCAGAGCAGGATTGCTAGGATCCTTAGATTTTAGATCAGTTCTCTACCCTTGATGTACCTTGGGATCCCTTTGGCTTTGGGAACCCAGTGGAGAGATTATTGGCAGGGAATCTTGGATAAATTTTGAAGTAGGGTTAGCCATTGGACTTACAGATGGCTATGTTTTGCTGGATGAGTGATTCTTCTTAAGACTGTAGTGTAGTCTCTCCCCATTTATAGGTGTTGTGTGCAGGTTCACCCGTCCACCTTTGTGTGGAAATTTGATGCTTTATCTTGGCAATTTCTTTGGTCTGGCAACCTTCTTTCCTCAAAGTGGAGCTTAGTCAAGTGGGAGTCTATTTGCAGGCCGAAGCATGCTGGGGACCTTGGTCTTAGGTCTATGGCTCTTGCTGTCATTGCCTTGGCTGCCAAGTTGTACTGGAGGTGGTCCAACAATCAAGATCAGGATTGGGCTAAGATTCTGGCCCACAAGTATCTTCCTGGTGCTGATTGCCTCGATGTGCTGCGTCTTCCTTTGCTGGGTAAAGGTTCTTGTATTTGGGATACCCTTAAGAAGGGTGCTCAGCTGATTAAGGAGGGCCTCTTCTGGATCTGTAATAGAGGCTCTAATGTTTTGTTTTGGCAGGACTCTTGGGGTGGCCACCCTCCCATTCTTTCTAGTTTTCCTCAGCTTCAGCCTCTTTGCCATATTTTTTCTGAGGCCGGTTTGATTAAGGTGGAGCATTTTAAAACTATCAAGCATATTGGGCAGGCGGTGGTGGCTTGCTGAAAGGACCCACAGGAGTGGCCCGTGGGTGGTTCTGATGAGGATTGTGTTGTTCTTTCTAGAATTTTGGGGGCTAGGCTCTGCAGTTCCCTTAATGGGAGGGATGTTCTGGCTTGGAATCCTAGTCCAAAAGGTAAATTTACTGTTGCCCAAGGCTATGCCATGCTTGACAGGAACTTATATGGTCCTGCTGAGGTTCACTAGTGGAAGAAGGTTTGGGACAACTTCTCTTGACCCAAATGCAATTTTTTCTTATGGTTGGTTGCTCAGAGGAAGTGCCTCACTTGGGAAAATCTTCGCAAATGTGGCTTTCAGGGACCCTCTATTTGCCTTCTTTGTTCTCATAGTGAGGAGTGTACCTCCCACTTGCTCTTTCTTTGCCCTTACTCTAGAGAGTTATGGCACAGATGGTGGGAGGCTTGGCATCATGGTTGTATTCATGCTACCTCCTTGCTTGACTTTTGGGAAAGTTTGGGCAGACCACCAGCAAAGACTCCTTTCCTTCAGGTGGCCTAGTCTATTGGGCCTATTTTCATTCTTTGGAACCTTTGGTTGGAGAGGAACCGTAGAGTTTTTTGTGGTTCCAATTTGGGAAATCTTCAATTGTGGAAGAAGATAATTAGCAGGCTTTAGGAGACTATTTCGGCTAAGTGTGACATGTCTGAAAATCTTGATCCTGGGGATCTTGATATTGTGTAGGATTTGAGCTTGGGGGATAGTAGCAGGGGTTGCTTTGCTGGCAGAAGGCCTCGTTAGGTTCGGCAACAGGTTTGTCGTGATGGGAGGTGGATGCCTCCCCTGGTGGGGGTCCTAAAGATTAATACTGATGGTTCTTCTCGTGGGAACCCTGGTCATGTTGGTGTGGGGGGTATTGGTAGAGGTAATGATGGTGGTGTGGTTTTTGTCTTCTCTAGTTACAAAGGGTAGCATTCTAATAATCTGATGGAGGCCCTTGCTATTAAGATTGCTGTTGAGCGTGGATGCTCTTTAGGCTGGAGGAGGATCATCTGTGAGTCAGATTCTCAGATTGTTGTGGATTTGTTGAACAACCAAAGGTTGGATGATGTTAGTTGGCAATTAGCTTCTGTGGGCAGACAAATTTTGAGTCTTTGCAGCTCCTTGGATTCTGTCTCCTTTTGTCATATCCCTAGAGAGTGGAACAAAGTGGCTGATTGTCTGGTGAAGTGGGCCTCTGAGAATGTGGATGGTTGGGATATCAATGGAAAGGATGAGCTTTCTTCTAATTATCTTGAGACCCTGGAAAGGTTATTAGTGGAGGACATGAATAGGTAGTGTTGTTGCTGATTGGTCTAGTGGTGTTCTTTTTTTGGTGGGCCTTTGGCCTTTGCTTTGTACACTAGTTCTGATTGAATAAAATTTTTACCCCTTTTTCAAAAAAAAAAAATGCAGTAGAATATATAAATTTTTGGGGATTTTGATAAATTTTTGGTTCTGGATCAACACCCTTTACCATTTATGTCAAAGGGGGAGAAGTAGATTAGTGAAAAACGGATAATCATCTCAGGGGGAGCAAGAAAGCACAATGTATATAGTAAGGGGGAGTAGTCAAGCATTTTTCACTAAGTGTTGCCATCAATGCCAAAGGGGGAGATTGTGGGCAAGAGACACTGCTCTGGTATGGATCTGTATGTTGTCATTAATGGTAATAAAGCTTAGAGATCCTATCACCATGACAGGAAGAGATATCTCTGGAAGAACAAATTAGATTCCAAGTCTAGTTGACAGGAAATGGCTAAGTATGGAAAGCATGCAGAGTAGAGGACAGTAAGTAAGCTAGTACGCCTCCACAATTTAAGACTTGGAGATTTGGTTTGAGTATGATGTTAGTTGGTGTTTGATAGTGTTATGCCTTAGAGATTTAGTTTTGATCCTCTCCAGAAGTCATCTTGAAGAAATGTCTAAGTCCAGGCAAGCAAAGGTATAGCAGGAACAATGAATAGGGTCTAGTGCAGTGGTATGCATTCCTCCGTAGACAAGTATTTCATTATGTGGTTTTGAGGTGTTGTAAACACTTATATGAAGTGTCTTGTTCCAGAGTTAGGAGACCTAAAGTTCACCAGAAGGATAGCTACAAGCTGCTAAGTATCGACATAGTATTTAACAAAGCTTGACAGAGACAGAGTCTAAGTTCTGATGGTCCGCATTTCTCCGCAAGATGATATGATACCTTGTGGTTCTAAGGATAAGATTGGGAATGCGTAAGGAGTTCTTGATATGGTTTTGGAAGTGTTTTGAGATCATCAGCAAAAGTTTTAAGTTAGCAGATGAAGCTATTAAGCATACTTTTGAGGAACATGCTGACTGGTGAGATAAATTATGATGCGGAGAAAGGATAGTGCACGTGAAAGATCCATTCAAATATTTGAATGATTAGATTTGACCTATATGAACATGCTTGGAAGAAGATTTGGGTTTGCGTGACATATAGTGTATTGGATTAAGTGATAAGGTACACTTTTCTATGTACATGTTTCACTTCTTGGATGCTCACCCAATTATGGATTAAATCATAATGTGGATATATAAGAGAGATGATCTTCAGTTGAGTTATAGTTGGTGTGTGTGTGTGTGAAAAGGTGTGTGTGATGCGAAGATGCAAATAGTGGAGCAGAGTTAGAGGATCAACAGTGATGAAGACTTGGGATTCAGAATACAGTTGTTAAATGATTGCACCATGGCATAGTGGCAGATGCTTAAGCAGTATTCAGTTATCATGTGTGATCTAATTAGAAGCATGTTTTTGTCATCAAGGCAGTAAGCTAGTAGTAAGCCTCCAGTAGGGTTTAACATCCCTCAGGGTTTAACAACCCTCATTGTAATCTTGCTATGTTTAGGGTTGAGGCAGTGAGCCTGCTAAATCTAGTTGTACTTCATGGCAGTAAGACATCATGTTCTAGGCCCATGGAGTGACCAAGCCTAAACATCATTTTTGTAAAGATTGTAATATATATTTAAGAGCTAATCCTCTCCGTGGTTTTTCCCTTTTTGGGTTTTCCATGTAAAATCTTGGTGTTATGTGTCATGCTTTTGTGGATGTTGTTCTGTTGTATATTTTGCTTCTATTTGATTATTATTTTGAAATGGTTAAAAGTAAAAGTTCAAGAAAAGATTTATAGAACACTGATTCACCCCTCCCTCTCAGTGTTCCTGACAATCAACAACACATTCCTAGAAAAAAAAACTACTTTCTTTTTCCGAGAAATAAATAAAAAGGATAAAAGAAATAAAGAGAAAATATCCACTCATTTCACCTATAAACCATCTAAAAATTCTCTTTCCAAAGCAACAATCATGGAAACACAATTTCAATAAACAATAAGTAAAACATCATTCATTCATTTATGCAATTTAATTATAATGTCTATAGTCTGGTTATAATCCTTAATCGTAGTTTGTTGTCTAAAAGTTGAAGAAGATTCAATCTTAACTGTTTCCAATCCAATATCAGTTTATGATTTAACAAACCAGAGAGTCTTTAATTAAAAGTTAACACTAGTTTCAACATTAAATCAACATAGAGAATAATCAAAAATTAAAACTATCTGGTACAGGAGCACCCCTTCAACAAGATAAATATGCACAAGAGGGGGAAGAATAAGGCTCTAATATGTTTTAGATATTTCATGTTACCATGTAGCATTTTGTGTTGACATTTCATGTTTCAATATCTCTCTTCCCGAGGCCAGTATTTAGCATCATGGATAACAGCAGACAGTTGGGTTATGTGCAGGATTAAATCTAATGTGTCATATTATCTGATGTTTTGTTGTCTTATGCAAAATAGGTGCCGTGTGATTAATTAGGGTTCTTTTTGTTATAATCTTGGTTTTTGCAACATCTCAAAAATAGAGGAGAGAGGAGTTGGGGATAGAAAAACAGACGGAGGTGGTGGTAAAAATAGTTCACCTTCCACCTTCTGAAATTAGAAAATGTATGAAGCTGGAATGTAGAAATAGTAATTCTGTCAATTGTGTTTTACAAATTCTGGATTCTGTGTAAATACTCTGTATATCAAATTATTCTGTGTATATTATCTGTATAGAATTGTTTTTGTATTTAATTTAGTTTCTGTTGTCAGGATGCATGATTGAAACCATTCCACTAGTGGATTTCTATGAAATCAGTGGAATGGACTGTGTACATTAGTTTTCTGTTGGTTTTTTTTCATTCGTGGTCATGGCAGAATAGAAGCTACAGAATTTGTTGCAGAGGAAGTTATCGACAGGAAATTTGAATATAAATTTTATGTATATCCATCCATTTTATGGCAGGAACAATCTATGAGTATATCACATTTGCATGTGAGTATCATCCTGTGTATACGCTATGAAGAAGGGTATGTATAAAAGTCTTTTTGGGTTAAGTTTATGTTGTTTGTGAATATACAATTCCTGTATATATCACAAATGTATGAAGGTACATTTCCTGTGTATATCGATATAAGGATATCGAGCAAACAACTCCTGTGTATGTCAAAATTGTCTAAGGAGATACATTTCCTATGTATACGTCTATTGTATATCGCAGGTAGTGTATGTGTATATCGTTATTGTATGTGAGTGTCAGTTTGTGTGTATACTGCTATTACATGTCGGGGTTGTATGTTGTAAAAGCATGTCTTGAGTGTACATTCGGATGATGCAAAGGGTTGGATGCAAGGACTGATTGGTTGAACTAGGAGAGAGAACCGGCGATAGGAAGTTGTTAGATGTATGTTCTGATTGTATATTTCAGTTGTATGTGGAAACATACATTTGTTTTGGAAACAATTGATGACCGGCTATAGCGGTCAAAGCAGTTGAAGATACAATGAATTACTAGTGATAGAAGGCTAGGAAATGTATATACAAGCCAAAGTCTTTGGCGTGAGAAGAACCCATCGGGAAAGATTTCAGGAATCACAACGAATGGTAGGGTGGTGCCGATAGAAAACATATCGGTGTGAGAAGAAGTTTCGGAGTGACATTTCGTAAAGAGGCTGATGGTATAATGTTTGGCCAATGCATAGGAAGGTTTCAATGTGAGGGAAACCATCAGGGAGACAAACGATAGGGAGGCCGACAAGGTAAGTCAGGCTGACAAGGAAAGAGTGCAAGAATTTCGGTGAGACATTTGAGATCTCTTGCCGATATTGATAGAAATACCATTGTGTGTGTTTCCGCTGTGTGCGCTCTGCATCACTGTCTCTATTCTAAAATTGACATAACTATTTTAAAGAGTTTATAGTAAAGCTACAGAAGCAATTTATTCAATCTACAGTATCTTAAATCAGCTACAGATAATAGTGTACATCTACTACAGGAACTAGAAAGAATGGCAACAGGGATAACATAAAGCTACAAGAAATTAAATTTGACTACAAGAACTTATGTAAAGTCTGTTACAGTAATAAAATATGTAGAAAGACAACTACAGAATCTAATGCTTGACAGCTAATAAACAATTTTAAGTTTAATTTGCTAAAAGATTTATGTTTTATCATGCTACAGGTATAACGATTAAGCTATAGGTAATTTTGTTATTTACAAGCTAAAGTTTGATAGACCGATCACATATACTAACCATCATGGATTTAAAGGTCAATTCAAGAAAAAAATAGAGGAAAAAGAATGTAGTTAATAGTTTTTTTAACCAAAGCTAAAACAACATAGAGGAATAACAACAGGCAATCAAATTGATGTAAACAGGCAGGTTGTCCCATATGCAGGCTATGTTTTTACAGGCCATGGGTAAATAGAGCAGGTTGATGACACAAAAGGGGTTGATTTCAAGCATAAAACAAAGGAAAATAATAGGTGACGGGAAGAAAAAAGAATGCATTCTAGCTACTCCAGGTAGAAACGTAGATCAGAAAGAATATCTTGCAGGCTAGATTGAGATGGTTTTTATTCTAACAGTCATCTACAACCATAATTTATAGTAAATAAAAACTATAAAATACCTAGAATCTTCTATTATAGAATGTGATTTCTACACCTACTGCCGTACCTCCTCTCTTGTTCTTGTTGCTGCTTCAAAAAAAAAAAATGTCTTCCTCTATTGCTGCCAAAATGTGGTCAATCTATCTCTCTGCCTTGTTGTTCCTTAGAATAATAGTGGTGATTTTTCCTTTTCTAATGTTCCCTTATTTTATTCAAAATCTCTGCTAATAATGGTGTTGGATAATTAGGTTTTCCTTTGCTTTTTATTAATCTCCAGTTTACTTACAATTGCATGCCTCTTGTATTCCAAAAGCCCTAATTAAAATACAATAAAATAACTTATTTATTTTCTGTCACTGCATGATATAAACTTTTGATTTAATTCCTTTATTTAAAAATTCTAAATAGAATATGTACTATTAATATAGTTTATTTATTTTTGAAATAAAATAATCACTTAATTTAAACAAGAAGTATTCAAAAATAATATTAAAATAATATATATAATTGTTGCAATTTAAATACAATTGTTTTAAGTCTAATTTAGATATTATCTTCCAAACATCCTTATTTGTATAAATAAGAAAACATTATTTATTATTATGAATAAGAAAACATTATTTATTATTATAAATAATATAAAACACACAATTTTAAGTATAAATCCAAAGAATCATTAATACTTATGATTAAATCACGCATTCAAAATAAACTTAAAATACAATATTTTTCTAAGTATCTAACCATCACTCTCATTTGTTATCGACACAATAATACATATTAAACCATTCAAAATAATGCAATATGAAACTATGTGAGTGTGTGAGAGCATCAAGGTTAACCATCCCATCAGTTCTTTCCAAGTGGCTAGAACATTTCTACCTCAACCATGTTCTTGTCTTCAATGAGTACCTACATTCATTCACACTCAACTCGACGTCAATAGGTTAGTGCCTCAAAACATAGCCAAAGCAAAACATTATATTCACATTGATAATATATACTATTTAAATCAATTTTCTAATTTATGCAAATATAACTTTAGGATAATTACATTCACACACGTGGAATTTACTCAAAGTAAAACAATCACAGTAAATGTTCACTAATCTAGAATAATTATATAGTCCATAAAAATGAGATGTGACATCCTCTGGACCAGTGCCAATTTTGAAATCAGTTAAGAATGAGGAAGTGATAAGGCTAACCAGAGCAAAGTTTGACAAGAGGACATTGATAGTAGATGATATTAAGTATTTGGGGGTCTGGTATGCAACCATGAACATTGCATACAAGATTTACTACACTAACAAGGAAATCTCTGCCTCTGCAATAGAAATATATACAACTTATCAAATGGTCAAGGAAGGAAAAGATTATGACCTATGTGAGCTCCTATAACAATAGTTACTGGATAACCTGAAGAGAACTAAAGAATCAAGATACAAATTTTGATATGGTTCTCTGATCATATGCCTTATGTTTTATTTTTTGAAAGAATTGTCTGGCATGAAGGGTGTGGCCTGGAAAATAGATATTCTAGTTGACCATCAAGTTAAAAATTATATGGTTAGTTTCTGGATCATGAGAACTGTGACACAATCTTCTAGGGATTTTTCAAGACTTTTCAAAAGAATGTGTAGATGAGGGAGAGAATCCCATAAAAAGTTGTCAACAAATGTAAAAATGATATAACATTCATGGTTGATAAAGATAACCATTATATGGAGCTTGTTGAGCCAAGGACCTTTTGGATTACAACCTTGCCATTTAACGTTTCTAAGTTTGATTTGGTGGGATATGCTGACATGTTACTCAGCAAGCCAAAGGATCCCTCCACTAGAAGATTTGATACTTATGATGAAATTATTAATAAATTAGTTGGAAGGGAGGTAGATGAGAATGCAAAAAAGGTGAAGGCTAAAGTAGAGAAAATGAAATCTGACCTAGAAGACATTCTCAAGTCTCTTGAAGGATCTTTAGGAGAAGCACAAACTCTTCCCACTGTATAAATGCCTAGAAGAACAAGCAGATCAGTATCTACTGCAACTACCTCTTTTGTCCCTTGAGGATCATCACAATTACCTACTAAAAGAAGTGCTACTAAAATTCTTAAGCAAACCCAAACTATGGAATAGAAGAAACCTAGGTAGAAGAGATAGGCAAAAAGAGAAAAGATGAAACCAATTAACATAAAAGATGATGAAGATGTTGAAGAAGAGGAAGACGAAACTGAAGTTTTGGAGAGAAAGAAGAGAACAAGAGAAGAGGAAGAAAATGAGGAAGAAGGAACATCTAAAGGAAAAGGAAAGGGAAAAGAGAAGAAATCAAAAAGAACTTTGGTAATAGTTGAACATGTGCCTCTACAACTTGAGGCTACCATAAGTGCAATTATAGAGTATGGTGCACTGAAAGTTATTGTTGATCTCTATGATGAAATGCCCCTAGATGACAAAGCCACAATTGAAAAGGTCATAGTGATGTACATGATGGGCTTCAATGTAGCTCTAATTGAGATCATTGATTAACTCCCCACAAGTCTTGCAAATATACTCACAGACAAGAGAAACAAAGCCATGGCTAAAGAAGTTGAGATGAGGAAACAAGCTATTGAAAAAGTTGATCCTTCCATTTCTGATGAAGATAAAATTATGGTCTCTCAAAAACAAGCCCAAGAATTCTAAACAAAAAGAAGGATAAACATCATTATCGGAAAAGACAAGGAAGAAATTGACAAGTTGGAGAAAGAAACCATAGAGAAAACTACAAAGATTCTTGATGAATTGAAAAATGTTAAGGTGATAGTTGGGGAACAAGTTCCTCCAGAAATACCAGAAGAACCCCTTCAGGATATAGATTTGTCAGCATTTGAAAATGTTTTGGAAAATGGTGACATGGGTAGGAAAGATGATGAACAAAATAAGGAGACTGATCCTCTAAAGAACATTGAAACTCCAAAGGGTCAAAATAAAGTAAACATCCCTCTTCTTGATAACACAGAAACACAAAATTCAAATGATCAAGGTGAGTTGAAGTTATCCCCTTTGGAGACCAATGATGCACAAAATACAGAGGGTCAAGATAAAGTAAGTACCCCTCCTCCAGAGAATACAAATACAGGTACAAAACATGATAGTTCTCCTCCAGAGAACACAAGGAAGGATGAGCAAAGACAAGAGGATAACCCTGAGGAGAGGTAGGAAGAAAAAATTTCAAAAAAGAGTAAGGAAAAACAAAATGAAATAGAGAAGAAGCAAGATGAGAATATTGAAGATATAGGTCAGAATTATTTAGAGTCAAACTCATTCAAAGACCTATTAGATATGCAATTGCAGTTTCAACCAGTGATCACACCTCAACTTTTGCATATTCCTACCCATGAGGGGCTAGTAGACTTGTCAAACATTTCACCTCTTCATAAGCTTCAACTTGGTGATATACTGCATGCTTCTGAAAGAAAGGAGTTCTTGCAAGGAAACTTGGAAAAGACCAACTTAGTTGATGATGCTGTGAAGTTGATTCAGGAAGGATTACTAGAGCTAATTATTGACTCCTCTCTACCTCTGGAGCAAAGCATGAAGCTATTAATGGATTATTTTAAAGATCATTCTTCTCATGTTGAGAAAAAAGTAGAACAAGAGGTGTTAAGGAAGATGAATGAGAAAAAGTTGGCTAATATTTCTAATAGGTGTGCCAATGCACACAATTCACTAGTACAAAAAGAGCAATATATTACTAAAAAACTACTAAAACTACTTATAAATGACCAAACATGGTCATGTGACCATTAGTAGTTTATTGCCAGTCATTTATAATGCGACCAAATTGATGACTAAACCAGTTTTAGTTATTTATTGATTGTTTTGATTGATTGATTTGGTAGTATATTGAGTCATTGATTTAGTCATTTTTTATTCACTGATATATTTAGTCATTAATTTAGTCACTGATTGTTGTTAACTGGTCACTTATTTAGTCATTTTTATTCATTGATTTATGTCCATTGGTATTGTATTTAGTCATTGATTTTAATCATCATTTTGATCAATTTGGTAGTGTATTTAGTCATTTTTATGCACTGATTTAACACTGGTCATATATATAGTCATATTTATTCACTGTTCACTAATTTCTGTCAATTGGTAGTATATTTAGTCAATTTAATTATTAATTGACATCAATTAGTAGTATATTCAGTCATTTTGAGGCTTGCAAGCTATGTAGATTTCCATCCGACATTAATTATTCGCTTCACACATGTCTCTTTGATTATATTCATTGAATGCTCTGTAAGAGGAGTGTTGGGAGATGAGCAATACAATCCACATTTGGATCTCATCTACCTTGGTTTTATTTCCCCACTGGCTTAAATGACTTCAATTCATTATGTTGGCTTGTGTGATCCTCTTTTTATGAAAGAGATCATGGTATCTGTGTCATTATTTCATTGTTGCCTCTTCATTTTGCTCTTACTATGTATCTGCAATGTTCTCTATCCCCGCAATTGTTGACTTCGTTTGCCTATTCAACCATGGGAACAACCAATGCACGGAAGCATCAACTTAGATTTCATGGCTAGGGCCTTCAAACTGCTCGATGAAGAGCCAATGGAGGATGATTTGATAGATGTAACTGATAGAGATTTTATGCTGCAATCCAGGGTATGTTATGCTTTGCATTTGTATCTCATTTTCTCTCAAATGCGATGGACTATTTCATCAGGTTGATAAGGTTAAAAGGATAGCATCAATGTTTGTTCATAACTATCTAGTCCCATATGTCAAGCTATTTGAAGCTTTTGCTACTTATAATCTCCATGATGGCTCGGCCTTGGTAGGGGGACTCTTCCTCCATGAAGATATCATTAATAAACCTAGTTTTAACTATGTTTATCAAGCGATGATTTCAAGTTTGCAATCAGGTAATAGAGAGCTCTTTGATAATTCACTGTGGGTTCACAATTCTGCATTTGGAAGGTTCAAGAGGGAAAGGATAGAGGAAGTATTCAGTGCATGGAGCTTATTGTCAAATTTCCAACCACCAGTAGTTCCCTTCACCAATGATGACGCAGTCCTTTCTGCAGAGAATCCAACTGGGGGTTCATGGCTTTAGGGTTGCAAATTTAAATATGGATAGCATGTGAACCACTCTTTCTCTTTTAATTTTTTAGCTTTGATGTAACTTTGGTTTCCTTTTTGGCCAAAAAGGGACTTTTAGATTTGTAGCTTTGTTCAAGGCTCTTAGTTAAAATGCTCTGTTATGTTATCATTTTGGCTAGGAAGGGCCTTTTTTGTAATCTGTAAAAACATTTTTATTAATACTAATATATTATGATGCTCTAAGCATCCTTACCTATTAAAAAAAATGTCAACCTTGGTTCATGTGTTGTCTCAGTAAAGACCTACACCATGAAAGAGTCCATTAATTATACATAAATTCCAAATTAAGTTGATGAGAAAAGATCTTTGATATCCAACTGGGAAGCCTTAACATCCAAGAATTACTAACCTAATGTTTCATAACAAGTTTCCCAATTGTGACATCATCTTTACTTAAGAAACCGGATATTGATCCACTGCCATATTGGATCTCATAAGATTCTCCTTCACAAACAACAAATGATATATATTAATTGTTTAGCAACTTCCTTAATATCCCCATGTAAGCATACTAAACTAAGTGAGTTTGAGGGTTTGAAGTAGAGTACCATCTTCTTGGTATGTTCTTGACTTTGATGACTTGTATCTTGAATGAAAATAGCAAGCTAGTTGCACTGTAAAATCTTTGTTAATCATTGTTACAAAAATAACCACAAAATCCTCTTTAATTAAAATAATCCTTCTAGATATTTCAAGACAAGATATTTTAGTTAATTTCTAAGAAAGCTAATAATTTGACTATCCAAATAGCCATCAATCTATTTACTGTATATAATTTCCCAGAATTTAGAATTTGAATTTAGGCTGAGAATTCTAGAAACATTGCTTTTTAAGTTGGATCCTAAAAATGCTACAACTTATGTTCTTCTCTAAAACATCTATGTAGAAGCAGGTAGGTGTGGTGAGGTTCAAATACTAAGGAGATTGATGAAAAAGATAGAGGAATTAAAAAGATATTTGCATGTAGTTGGATTGAAGGGCATAAAATGGTACATGCTTTTTTGTGTAGGAGATAGATCACATCCACAAACATGGGAGAGATATCAAAATTGGAGAAAGCTTGGAAAATGAAGGTAGTTGGGTATTTCCAGATTCAAGATTTTTACTTAATGTTGTGGAATAGAAGAAAAAGGAATCATTTATCTACCACCATAGTGAAAAGTTTGTTTGGTTTGTTAAACATGGCCCTTGGTACAACCATTAGAGTTGTTAAGAACCTTCAAGTATGTTCTGATTTTCACATTGCATCTAAATCCATCTCCAAGATTTTTGCAAGAGAAATTGTTCTGAGAGATGTGAACCATTTCCATCATTTTAAACAGGGACAATGTTTTTGTGGAGATTATTGGTGATGCTGAATAAAACAATCTTAAAAATAGGCTTGCACTATAATAATGTGCACTACATCAGATATCCATTAATAATGAAGGGACATCCATCAAAGCATAATAGTAGGGATTTTTTTGTCATATGTTGTAGTTACAAGTGCCCTGCTAGACATACATGAAAATGTGGAAGCATAGACAAGGCAGGCAAACTGTTTCAAAAAATGCCTCAAAGAAATGTGATATCATGGAATGCCATGATTAAAGGATATGTTTAAAATATTTCTTAGGAATCCATATTTCTTTTCAAATTATTCTAGGAGTCATTCATAAGCACCCCATACCAAGTCCATGTGAAAGATATTTGTATTTTTGACCATTGATGTGTTTTTGTCTCTCACCGCAGTCTTGTAGGTCACTCAAAAGGTCTTGGTGAATGTGCGGGAACCAAGGATAACAAGGGAGCAATTATCGCTATCTCGCAGCATGAAGAGATTACACTTACGGCATTGCAGTATGTAGAGATCGATTACCGCAGCCCCACATCGGTCTCAAAACAAAGTGGCGGGCTAGAAGTATAAATTTAAGTGGCATATGATACTTCACTGCAGTCGCATGGTAGTCAAGAGAATAACCAGTGGTAATGCGGTAAGGAGCAGAGGAAAATAGTACACCACGCCCCTGTGATGGCCTCAAGTGAGACTTATGGTATGGTGGTAAGAAGAGTAGAGGAAAACAGTGCACTGTACCCCCGCGACGCCCTCAAGTGAGGCTTGCAGTATAGCGGTAAGAAGGAGTAGAGGAAAATAGTACATCGCACCCCCGCGGCAGCCTCAAGTGAGGCTTACGGTATGGCAGTATAAGGAATTTAAGTTATGTAAGTGTTGAATACTATGGCCCCACGATAGTTTCAATGAAGGAGTGTGGTAGTGCAGTGAAAGGCTTCAAGAAATGTTTAACATACTGCGGTCCCGCGATGGTCAAAGAAACAATTTGCCATATTGCAGTATGGAACAAGTCATGGTGATATAGTTGAATTTTTGAGACAATATTTCTGAAATGGAGATAGAACAAACTATGAACTTTCTTAGACACAACCAAGCCATGACTTACACCCTCTACATGTTCCATAGAGTTTTCTTTATGCTAGAGATCAGTCAAGGGATAGTAGTTTGCAGTCATTACATTTCATGAAGGAGTGGGATTTTAAATAATTTTTGGTGTTGAGATACCCCTACTACCAAGATAAGAATCATGTGAGGATCTACCTTAAGGCAATAAAGAGATAGAGAGCTATGCCATGACTTACACCCCCTTAACAGCTGAACAAACATAATTAGAAGCAACAAAATAAAAGATCATTAACCATGCTTAGACATTCACTTTAATTTTCCACTATGGCCCATTGGCTCCAATAGTTTCCATCCTATCTTGTTTTTGTTGTTGATTCTATGTGTTCCTTAGAGTCATAAAAGTAGACATGAAAGGCAACTCCATCACAGGCAATCGATAAAATCATGAGCCCCCAAATTCAAAGCATTGGAAGGCCTCATTTGGTTCAAAATTGATAGTCATGACTTAGAAAATGATAGTCAATAGAATGGTAATAAAATCCTTGGTTGACACTTCACATTGGAAACTCATATGTTAAAATAAGTCAAAACAACAGATAATCACTGCTAAACTCATTTTTTGATGCCTATTGGTATCCTAGATGATATCACCATTAATAGCATTTTGTGGATTGTGTCTAGATGTATGATTTATTTTAGCTTTTGGTATTATCCCATCTCTGAGGTCATATGCCTGTCTTAGTAAGATATATCATTTCTCTTTGTCAAGCTATCTGAGTGAAGCCTCAAATTAGTTTTTATTTTTTCCCATAATGCTCTTCATTTGTCTAATAATGTTGGCCAAGGTATTGGTAATGAAGTTTCCAAAGACATGGTGATATAGTTGAATTTTTGAGATAATATTTCTCATTGGCCCGATCAAATTAAAGAACACTTTTTTTGCCTTTTCTCCACTATTCTTTTATGGGCTGAGTAATTTCAAATTTGATTGCTGTCATTTGCAATGCATTTCTATTACATTTCAATATGAAACGTTTGACCCATTGTTGGATTGTTGTCACCTTTACAGACATAAAAATGTACCTATTCTAATATTTTGAACTTATGTCAAGTCAAAGTGGGTTGTGCTCGTTTAGTAGTTGGTTGAAATTTAATTTGAATGTATTGCTTCTTGATGTTCCCCTTGATTCATTATCATTTTTGTTTATCATCTTGTTTTTTTGTTAGAAACAAACATGTGATGCATCTGTTGTGATGTCCTATGGATGGTGGCTTTTTCCAAATTATTTTCAAACTATTTTGAGTTCTAGTTGTACACCTTGTGGAGACTTATGGCATATTTCTATGCTTAAATTTTTTTTCCAAGGTTACACTGAGCTAATAAATGCAATTATTCCAAAGGTAGTGGAAATAATTTTGGAACAATTATATAAGTTCTCTCTTAATGTTTAGATTTGTGTAATTTTTTATTTTGCATATTTTTAATAGCATTGTTTGACGAGTCTTGGAAATTGGTTTCAATTTACAAGGTAAAGCTTCCATTTGGAGCTAAGAAGATTATGCCAATTAGTTGCAAAGCCATGATTGGTTAGGTTATTGGTGGTGGAAGGACATAAAAGCCAATGCTCAAAGCTAGCAATGCATATCACAAATATAGGATCAAAAGAAACTATTGGCCCAAGGTTCATGGTGTGGCAATGAATCCTGTTGAGCATCCCATGGTGGTGGTAATCATCAACACATTGGGCATGCCAGTACTGTGCATCGTACAAAGAAGGCTTAGCATGTACACATACTTAATCATAATTAAACAGTTATAGAACTTTGATTATTTAAAAATATCATCTTTTAGTTTCTTTATTCTTTAGATTGCTTTGTGTCAACAATTTATGGGGACCAGGTTATAAACCATGTTTCCTATTATTGTTTCTTATCATTAGTGGTTTACTCTTGATTCAAAATTTTGGGAAAGACTTCAAACTAGGTTGTAATCCTTGTTTCCTTGTATTGTTTGAGGCTTATTTTAGGCTTCCATATTAATTGACTTTGTTCTGTCTAGCTACTAACAACTGCATAGGGTGTAAGTTAATCGTTATGATGCACTATGCAACTTGTGACTAGCATTGGTCTAGAGGTATAGATCTTTGCAAGAAACTAAACTATCTTCACTGCTCTACAAACTAGAGGGAGGTTGTAGAAGTGGGATCCAAAAGGGAACCTTTGAAAAAGAGATGATCTAGGTCTAAAAAGGTTGCCAGAGGACATAAAAACAACCCATATTTGCCAAAAATATCACAACCCTTGTTTGAGAAAACTTTCTATCCTCGACAGACTTGAAGAAGAAAGAAATCCTTAAAAGGAAGAATTTAACTCTGTATCCAGCCTTGTAGATTCCATATCCATCCAAGAGTTTTACGTCATCTAGTCTTCTTCCCATGAATTTTCCCATGAGAGGAAAATCATCATGCTAAAAGGCCAGTTTAGTTAGATGATCATTAGGGAGAGAAACATCTGAAAGGGTGACTTCCATATCATAGAAAGCTAGAAACCCTACATTGAACCACCTAAGATGACCCCAGTTAAGAAAAATCAAACCCCATTTTAATAATGAAGCATATTGAATACTCTTCAGAATACACAAATACTAGTATTAATAACCAATACTTCAATACAATAATGACTATTCAGGGGACTAAATTGTGATAGGGTTGGCAGAAACTAAAATGGGTATTAAGTGATATAAGATTATTTGTTGTTTTCTTTTAAAAACATTTGCAAGGTTGTGGCAGTTCTTCTACATTTACATGAAACCCTGATCCTTCACAACTGAGATTTGAACTCTGTGCATCCCTAATAAGAGTGGAGTATTGTTTGAGTATTAACAGTCAACAGATTGAATTAGATTTTGATGTCTATATTTATAGCATCTGGAAAATGGGCATAACTGAAACATAGTACCAAACACAACAAAAAATTAGTTTAAAAAATGCATGAATACCAAACCTGCTAGTAAGGTTCCTCAGCAATTGAATGTAATGCATCTAGCCATACCCTTCTCCAGAAACTCTTCTATCACTTCCGGGAAATCCCCTTGAAATGGGTCTGCCCAATACATAATTTAACATAATACAATAAAATTAACATCTTCAAGCGATTGTGTTCCAATTCATTAATGCAAAAAAGGGACATCAATGAGCCTTACATATTTTTGAGCACAAATTCAACCCCTGTACAGTGTGTCCAATGCATGAACAATGTCTTGAGCGTAGAAGCGGTCAAGTTTCTTTTGTTTGAATTATTTTTCATGGAAAAAATTTCCCTCTCTAAATTTCCCTCTTTCCAATTCAAAATATTTTTTAATTTCCCTCTCTTTCTAATTTTTATTTATGTGACTAATTATTTAGTCATTTATTTAGTCATTTATAGCTGTGTTTTTAACCCACCATCAAATTAGTCATTTATAGTTGTGTTGCAAAAAATGACTAGAATTTAATCATTTTTAGTTGTCGTGACTAAAAGTTTTAGTCACGTAGTCATTTATTTGCCAAAATTCTACTAGTGCAATAAGCTACAAGAAAACTTGATAATATTCAAAGGATGTTTTGATGAAGCCATCACACTATACATGTTCTGCTTGAAATGGCTGAATGCCACCAAGAACATCAAATCTCAGATTGACTCTGTTGAGTCACAGATCTCCAAACTAGCCGAGGTTTATGACTTGTCAAAAGACAAGGATGGATCAACAAGAGCAAAAATTGAAACTCTTAATTCACAACTATCACAACTTCGGGGCCAGAGAGAACAAATAAAGAAATAATTTGGTTAGTTAAGGGAAGCAGTCAATTTGAGACTTGCTTTATTATCCAGGTTGTTAGGTGAAGCTGAAAAGGTTGATCTGAAGATGAAGACCCCAAGTAGCATAGATGAGGCTGAGGACTTGTATATGCAATTTGAATGTCAAAATCACATTCTTGCCTCATAGAAAACAAATTGGGTATCTACTCTTTCCCAATTCAAGGTAATATACAAAGCCATTCTACCTTCTAAATGTTGGCAAGAGACAGTGTGTGGCTTCATGAGTGTTGTCATTGATGGCAACAAAGTCCATCCCACACATCCGTAGGACATGGTGTGTCTATACCGGAAGTCAGATTGAAGAGTATTTTGGTCCGGTGACCAAGAACAAAGCATGCAGCAAGGTCCAACAATCAAGTCCGGATCTCTCAGAGGAAGTATCTCAGTAAAGTGTGAAATTGAGGAAGTCAAGAGGAGTACCTTGACTGATAGATTCTAGGGATTGAGCCTCCGATGATGAAAGAGTGAAGAGATATGAGCACCTAAGTATTGGGTTCCTATTTGGTAGAGTAAACTGAGGAAGAACTGACCGGCAAAGCATCAGACCTTAATCTGGATGAGATATTGATGGTGATCAAGGTTGTTAAGGGATCATTCATGATTGGCTGACATGATTGATGACTTCTATAAGCATCTCCTTGATACGCATCACTTGGGAAGAAAGGATTCAGCCGATAGACCAGAGTTTTGGAAAATATTGAGTATTCCGGTTGCCAACTAGAAAGATGTTGAAATCCCTTATGCGGATATATATACTAGATGGATTTCGATGAGAAGGTGCGTGACATATTGTGTGGTGTGAAGAAAAGTAGAGAGCAGGGTGGAAGCAGTAATAGAAGTCTGGTATGTGACATGACAGCAGCACCAAAGAAGAGGAAGAATGAAGTGCAGTAGATCAGTGTATTAAGCCTAACTGGAACTGAACCTCAACATGTGTGGATGCTTCTCATCAGTTCAAGTATCTTCTTACTTTCTTGTACCTTGTAGACAGTGAGTCTCTTGTAGGCAGTGAGCCTCTTGTGAACAGTGTGCTCAAGCAGTGAGCCCTAATTGGCAAATGCCATTTTTGTACTTCTATTCTTTTAACAGAGAATACAATCTTGGGTTAGTCACCCTGTGGTTTTACCCTTAACAAGGTTTTCCATGTCAAAATCATTGTGTTATGTGTGTTGATTTTGTTTTTTCTTTCATGGTTATGAATGCTTATTTGTTTTGATGCTAAAGAAGAATAGAAAGTTAAATTAATTTAGATAATTGATTCACCCCCCCTCTCAGTTATCAACAATTGGTATCAGAGCCAATTTCCTCCAAATAGAGCCTAACAGCTTGAGGAAGATCTGGGAATTCAAATGGATATGTATGGTATGAGGGAACAACTTTAGTCTGCCCTTGATGATCTTGAACAATCTCACTTTGAAGTTAATAACTTGAGAGAAAGACTCAAACAAGCTGATGATTTCATAAATGAACTAAAAGAGAAACTGAGTATCTCTATGAAAAAGAGAAAGGAACTTCTTCAGTAATTAGAGAGTAAAAATGAAGCCAATGATACTAATGAAGCTCTAAATGAGAAGAACAAATTATGTGAGAAGCTATCAAAAGAGGTTATTATGGTAAGACATGAAATGGAATCAGGAGTTATGAAATTCACCCAAGAAATTGAAGAGAAAAGAAAACTGAAGATAATCTAAAACAATCTCTCAAGGAGAAGTCAAAAGACTACCACAAAATGGATAGAATAATTAGGCATTTGGAATTTGATCTTGAAGAAGCTAGAGATAATGAAGAACAACTTGAGAATCAGATTGTCACTCTAAAAAGGGATCTTCAAAAAGCAAATGAATACAAAGAGAAATTGAAGATAAGTTCTGCTCAGCTTGAAGTTCTTCTTGAAAGCCAAAAGAGGGTAGATGACAAGCAAGGCTTGGGGTATGAGAAAGGTGAAAGCTCCAAATCTGGTCAGAAGAACTATGGATCAGGAAATCCAAGGAACAGGCCTAGAAGACCTCCGGTAAGGCAACCAAATGATCAAAGATATCCATCCT
This sequence comes from Cunninghamia lanceolata, assembly GCA_027924645.1. NCBI lineage: Eukaryota > Viridiplantae > Streptophyta > Pinopsida > Cupressales > Cupressaceae > Cunninghamia > Cunninghamia lanceolata. The sequence continues at coordinate 1,971,799 of BSBN01000619.1, read as the reverse complement.
TCAATGGTTACTGCCACAATTGCAATAACTTTGGTCATAAAACAAATCAATGCAGAAGAAGAATGAATTAGACTAATTCATCCTTTTGTGGATAGTGTTTTAATTGCAAAAGGTATGGTCACAAATCTCATGAGTGTAGAAATATGCAAATGAACAATTCATTCAATGGTAGATGCTTTGCATGTAATAGAATGGGACATATGGCTAATCAGTGTAGATCAAGAGGATATCGGTCAAATATGCAAAGAAATGTTGTTTGCTACAATTGTAATAGATCCGATCATATTGACAAATTCTGCAGAAGTAAGAATTAGGATAAAAGGGGTCTGGTGCATCATAATCAAAATCAAGACAAAGAAAAAGGAAAAGTGAATGCAGATGAAATTCAAAGGGAGATGAACAAGATTTGGGCAAAGAGAAGTATATTAAATGTTAGGGATGGATCTGCACCAGAATCTAGTGCTGATATTCCTTCCAGAAACTAAATAAGATGAGCTCTGGCTCAGGGGGAGTCAAGAAGAAAAACAAATTTCCCCAGCCAGACAATTGGTGCCTGAAATTGGCACAAGGAAAATTGCGGATTAAAGGGTTCTTAGAGAAACATCTAAAGAAGCCTTGGTAAAGATATGAAAGATCTGCAAGAAGATTTGAAGAATCTAATCTTCCAAAATTGATCCGGTTTAACAATCATCTGGTAAAAATAGGATTTTCATAGTTAGATCTAGTATGATTCAAATTTGAGGTATCTTGATTTGCAGATAAATGGAATGATTGGAGAAAGGTAGATAGGTTGCAAATATTCACCGAAAATAACTCTAAGTGCATCTCAGGGATCCAGAAATATCTCTTAGGACAAGGAGAACAAAGCAACCAGAATAACTTAAGTTGTGCATTTATTGTAAAATGGAATTAGGGTTTGCACAGAAATAAAAGGGTTCTTTTGTTCATCATTTGTACATTTGCGTTCGAGAAAAAGAGAAAAGGAGCTCTGCAAAAAATTGTCTCAAGCCTCTCAAAGATCAACCACAGAAGTCAATTCTTCCAGTAATCTGATCCGGCTCATATTGTGAACCCTAGAAGTGCAAAAGGTATTTTCCGCTCTTGAAATCCTTTCTCTAAATATTTAAAAGATGGCTACTCTAAATGTTGTGAAGATCACTGATAGGCCATGCCCAAAATTTAGAAAACATCCCTATAAATCCCTAGAAGTTGATCCCCTACACCCATTTTCTAGCATTCCGCATGGGGTTTTACATGTATAAGACGTTAGGGCATATATTCATGCAAACATTGATGAATTTGGGGAATCCAAGCTAATAGATGTCTATCACAATCAATTAATAGATGATTCTTTTGAACTCAAACCTTAGTACAAGGCTATCCAGGACAAGCATTTCGGACAGTGCATCCATTTCCCTTGTTTTGCAAAAGATGAGTGGGTCCAGTATGTTTTGAGTAGAGTACATGACAACTTCATATGGTTGAATAGACCCTTTAAGATCACAAAAGATGTTATTAGGGTGGTAACTGGTTTGCACTCATCTGGAGGGTTACCTGTTCTCAAATCGGTCAAAAACCAAACTGTGAATGAGGCTACCAGATCAAAATTTGACAAGAGAGCAATGACAATAGAAGATATCACTAATCCGGATATCAAGTTTGCCTCCATGATAATTGGTTACAAGATATATCACTCCAGCAGAGAAAATTTAGTACCTAGAACTACAATTTACACTACTTATCAGATGTTAAGGGAGAATGCAGATTATGATCTTTGTTCGCTTCTTCTAAGCCAACTGTTGGAAAAACTACAAAAGATCAAGAAGGACAAGAAAAACTCATTCAAGTATGGTGGGCTAATACTGTGTTTGTTCTTTCACTTTATGAATGAGCTTCCTGGATCCAGTGGTTGGATATGACAAAATAACAGACCAGTAGCCATACAAATTAGAGATTATTTGCGTGGAATTGGTGATGCCAAGGCATAGAATATAGCACTTTGGGGCTACTTCAAGAACTTTCATAGTATGATGCAAGCCAGAGAGAGAATTCCCCAATCTCTAGTTGAAAAGTATAAGGATACAATATGCTCTATGGTAGAAAATGATCAATGCCTAATGGAGGTAGTGGAGCCAAGAATAGTGTGGATCATGCCAATGGGGTATGAGGTTGATGAGAAAATCCTAGAGCTACACATCCAACACCTGTTGAGTCAACCCAAGGACCCTAAGGCTAAAAGGTTTGGAACCTACCAAGAGTTGAGTGTAAAAGTTCATGTTGAACTAAGGCAGCCTGAGATCAAGAGAAAAGTGAGGAGGGAAGTAGAAGAATTTGCCAAGAGGCATGGAATTTCAAAGGAGGCACTTGATGCAAACAGAGAGAAGATGGAAAGGGTAGAGAAAGAAAGGCAAGAAACTGAAAAAAAAAAGTGCTCCGGTGCAAGCCCCTTCCCGAACTAGATCCTCTAAGAGCTCTACACTTGCCACCTCTAAGAGCCAAAAAAGCAACAAAACCAGAAGCCTAGACATCTGGAAAGGGAGAGAAAAGAACAAAGAAAAAGGCAACAAGGTCCTATACAAGTCTCAAAGATGATGAAGAGATAGAGACAAATGAGGAAGTAAAGAAAATGAAGAAGAAGAAGAAAACATCCGATGAATCCTCTACTGGTCAAAGCAAGCAAGAAAAGATAGAAGAATTTGTTGAAAGGCCTACTTTGTCCATTGATGATGTAGTCAAGGTAGTTACTGTGGATGGAAATCTACAACCAATGACAGAATTCTATGATGAGTATAATGATGCAGATAAAAAGATCTTCGAAGAAGCCACAGTTAAGTACTTAAACATATATAATAAGGCATTTATTGAAATCATCTCTCTAATTCCCAAAAGTTTAGAGAAGGAACTTGAAATGAGAAAGGAGAATGCAAAGGCAAAGGACCTAGAGATCCGAGAGCAAATAGCTATTCAGCTTTATCCCTCCATCACTCCAAAGCAAATGAATATGATCTTCAAAGATTGCAAGGATGAGTTTCGGAGCAAAACTAGAATGAATCATCTTATGCTTGCAGAGATTGACAAAGTGGCAAAAGAAACAGAAGACATCCTCTAGAATGCATACAAAAGATTCAATATTCCTATTATAGAGGACATAAGTGATGAACCTTCTAATGTTGAAGGACTAAGCATATCAGAGGAAGATCCTACAAAGGAAATTGCTGAAGAATCAAAGGAGTTAAGTGAGGAGAAGACCAAGGACCTAGATTCCTCTATTCCAGAAGAGGAAGTCCATGAAGAAGTTAATATCTCTCATCCGGATTCCCCAGCAGACTCCAGATCTAAAGGAGAAGAAAGAATAGAGGAGAAAATTAGTCAAGAAGAAAAGGTGAAAGAAAGAGAAGAAGATCAAATAGAGAAGACCCCAGGAGATGGTTCTGAGAATGCAGAAGGAAAGAAGACTTTGTCTCCAGCAAGAGACACTACAGAAACTATTAAAGATTTATTGAACAAAGAAATGATGGAGATTGATGAACCGGAACTGCTTCAAGGACCATTCAATTTTGACTCCCTCTCCCCGATTCAAACAATGAAGATAGCTTCCTTGGCCCAAGCAAAGGCAAAAGAAAAACTCCTAAAGTCTCACATGGAAGACTGTGAGATAATAGAAGTTGCATCCAGTGTGTTGGAAAAGATCATGCCATCCTTTCAGAAAGATCTTTCAGGTTCTTCATCTGGTAATTTAAAATCTCTTGTAAATTCTGTTAATACACATTTTGATTCCTTAGAGAAGTTAGCTAAAGAAAAGGTCTGGAAGGAGTTTTTGGGAAAAAGATTCTCCGAGATACAAGGATTTATAACCAATGATAGGAGAAATATGGATATTGGAATAAAGAGCTTAGAAAATGCTCTTAAAGATGGCAAAGAAGTATATAAATTTTGTTTATCCTGGTCTAAAGTGACAAAGGATATTGAGAAGAAAGTGAAAGAACAAGAGGATAAACTATCAAGCTTCTCTCAGAATTTTGATCCTCTCACCACATCCATAATAAACCAGGAATGTCAGACTATTGCAGTCATAAATGAGATAAAGAAGCTTGAGAAGGAGAGGAAGAACATAATAAGTAGGATGGGTGAACTTAGAGGGATGATTATCCCTAAATTAGAGGCCATGCATGAGGCCCTAACTGATGCTTAGACCACAGCTCAAACCAGTGATCTGATAGATCTAAAGATGGCAGAAGCTTTTGCATTCCTGTTGAGTGGTCACATCTCAATTTTGGACAGGATGAAGTAGAGTTGGGCAACAAAATTTGTCTAGTTAAAGACAACTTTTGCAGATATACTTCAATATATGTAAGTATAACATAAATATACACTTATGCGGCTAAGTATAGTTGGATTTTTGAGGATTTTTGGTGTGCAGATTCTACCCTTTGCCATTGATGTCAAAGGGGGAGTGAGTAGCAGTGAAAAATGTGGAATCTAGCTAAGGGGGAGCTCTGAAAAAGTGTACATTAGAACAGAGCATCAGCCAAGGGGAAGTATAGTGTGACACTTAGTCATTTTTCACTAAGTGTTGCCATCAATGCCAAAGGGGGAGATTGTTGGCAAGAGACACTGTGTGGCTTCATAAGTGTTGTCATTGATGGCAACAAAGTCCATCCCACACATCCGTAGGACATGGTGTGTCTATACTGGAAGTCAAATTGAAGAGTATTTTGGTCTAGTGACCAAGAATAGAGCATGCAGCAAGGTCCGACAATCAGGTCTGGATCTCTCAGAGGAAGTATCTCAGTAAAGTGCAGACTTGGGGAAGTCAAGAGGAGTACCTTGACTAATAGATTCCAGGGATTGAGCCTCCGATGATGAAAGAGTGAAGAGATATGAGCACCTAAGTATTGGGTTCCTATTTGGCATAGTAGACTGAGGAAGAACTGACCGATAGAGCATCAAACCTTAATTCAGATGAGATATTGATGGTGATCAAGGTTCTTAAGGGATCATTCATGATTGGCCGACATGATTGATGACTTCTATAAGCATCTCCTTGATACACATCACTTGGGAAGCAAGGATTCAGCTGACAGACCAGAGTTTGGGAAAATATTGAGTATTCCAGTTGTCGACTAGAAAGAAGTTGAAATCCCTTATGCAGATATATATACTAGATGGACTTCAATGAGGAAGTGTGCGTGACATATTGTGTGGTGCAAAGAAAATTAGAGAGTAGGGTGGAAGTAGTAATAGAGGTTCGGTATGTGACAGGACAATAGCACCAAAGAAGAGGAAGAATGAAGTGTAGTAGATCAATATATTGAGCCTAACCGGAACTGAACCTCAGCATGTGTGGATGCTTCTTATCAGTTCAAGTATCTTGTTACTTTCTTGTACCTTGTAGATAGTGAGTCTCTTGTAGGCAGTGAGCCTCTTATGAGCAGTATGCTTGGGCAGTGAGCCCTAATTGGCAAGTGCCATTTTTGTACTTCTATTCTTTTAACAGAGAATACAATCTTGGGTTAGTCACCTCGTGGTTTTTCCCTTAACAGGGTTTTCCACATCAAAATCATTGTGTTATGTGTGTTGATTTTGTTTCTGCTTTCATGGTTATGAATGCTTATTTGTTTTGATGCTAAAGAAGAATAGAAAGTTAAATTAATTTAGATAACTAATTCACCCCCCCTCTCAGTTATCAACACTAAGTGAGTTGCAAGAGTTTTTGTAGATTAGAAAATTTTGGATGTATATAATCCTGCAGAGGACAGTAGTGACATTATATACATAGCATCAATTTTTGAGGTATCTTTATCTGAAGGGAGTATAGTTTGTAGAAATGATTTTGTAAGGGTGAGTCTATACAATTTTTGAATTGATATAAGCAAAGGATATTAGACCCCTTGTCCTTGATGTCAAAGGGGGGAGATAAAAATATATATCTAAGGGGGAGTATATGTTGCCATCAATGACAAAGGGGGAGATTGTTGGTAATATGTGTTGTCATTGATGTCAACATAGTGTATGGAAATATAAGGACAAACTTGTACAGAGGTTGTGTATAGAAGAAGGAGAAGCTGATGGACAATGAAATATTTGAGAGAGACGGGTTGACTTAGTTAAAGTCAAGGGGTCAGCATGTTTAAGGCAAGCCAGTTCAGAAGAAGAGAAAATTATCTAAGTATGATGCAGTGATCAGTCTTGTGTCTAAGAATAATGCGGAGGTAAACACTTATGTCCTAACATGTTTTTTGCATCCCTACATCTATAGTTCATCAGTTTGAAGTATCGCACCCAGAGATAAGTAGCATAAAATTGACTAAGGCACTCGTAGTGCATATCCTAAGGCAGAGTCACATTATTTTGGTCTGTATTTCTCCGCAGAGCAAGCTTTTGTCTTGCATTTGAGAAGATAAGTCTATCCTAATATCAACATGATATATTCAAGATTTCAAGTCACCACACCTTTAGTAGAAAAGTTACAAGTGACAGAGTACTAGTTACTACTTAGACAGGGTAAAGCAATGATGAAGACATGTTGGAATGCTCTGCATTCCTCTTGAAGAAATTGTTTGATTATGTAGTTTTGAGGACAAGCTCAGGGATGTATAAGGTATGTTATATTGAAGCTTCAAGCGATTTGGTGGTCTGTAAGGTCAGCATTCAAGTAACAGAGGTTATACAGATTGTTCCGGAAGCCTCATAACACATGTTTGAGTATTTACAGAAGATGAAATACATATAGATCAGCCATAGATTGTGTGGAGGTTATACTGTTGGCAAGAGACACTATATGGATTCATGGTTGTTGTCATTGATGGCAACAAAGGTCATCCCACATATCCGCAAGTCATGATATGTCTCTACCGGAAGTCAGAATAAAGATTGTTGTGGTCCGGTGAACAAGAACAAAGCATGTGGCAAGGTCCAACAGATTGGTCCGGATCTCTCAGAGGAAGTGTCTTGGTGCAGTGCGGATTTGGGGAAGGCAAGAGGACTACCTTGAGTGGTATATTCCAAGGATTTAGCCTCCGGTGATGGATAAGGAAAAAGATATGAATAGTTGAGTACCGGATTCCTGAGAGACAGTGAAAACAGAGGAAGAACTGACTGACAGAGTATCAGACTACTTTCCGGATGTGTTACTGTTAATGATAAAGGTTGTGAAGGCATGAATCATGTTTGGCCAACATGATTGATGATATCTACAAGTATATGCTTGATCCGCATTGCTTGGTGAGCAAGGATTCAGCCGACAAAACAAAGTTTGTAAGAAACTAAACTGTTCCGGATGGTGACTAGAAAGGTGATGAAATTACTTGTGCGGATATATATAAAGGATGGATTTAGTTGTGAAAGATGTGTATATGTGAGTGTATATGCGAACAAGTCCAGAACAGAGCAGAAGTAGCAAGAAAGATCCGGTATGTGAAAGGATAGCAGAATAAAGAACAGAGGAAAGATGAAGTGCAGCAGATCAGTGTACTGAGCCTAACCGAAACTGAACTCCAGCATATGCAGATGCTTCCAATCAGTTCAAGACTGTGATTCTTATCACTTTGTAGACAGTGTGTCTTCTTGTAGGCAGTGAGCCTCTTGTGAGCAGTGTGCTCGGGCAGTGAGCCCTAATTGGCAAGTGCCATTTTGTAATTTCCTATTCTTCTAATAGAGAATAATTTTTGGGTTAATCACCCCGTGGTTTTCTCCCTTAACAGGGTTTCCACGTCAAAAATACTGTGTCATGTGTTTCTTATTTCATGGTAATGTTTTTTTTGTGTTTGATTCAATGCTGCATTAATTAATAAGGAAGTTCAGATAGAGAAATAATTAGGATAACTGATTCACCCCCCCTCTCAGTTATCAACATATACATGCTCCAATATACCTTAAGTTTGAACCAAATGCAAATATCTCCTATTTCTAGTACCACACAAGACATGTAAGTCCATTAATGAAGAATTGTATATCCTTGTTCTCTAGAGTTCAGTATACCTTACTCTAGTTCTTATTTTTCTATGAAAATGATAGATGAGAATGTGTGGATCTAGGAGTATGCATTTCATGATGTTTAACTTCATATTTAAAGGTTTCAAGGTTTTTGATGTACTAAAATGCCATATCTTGAATAGTGGAGTATCACAGTTTGTCCAGAATACTCTATTTCTAATAGTTTATCATCTCTTATGTTGCAGATGTATAGATTGATCTAATACTTCAGTAGAAAGGTGGTTTAATGATGTTGGTGTGGTACAATGTTGAATTCTTGGTCTATATGATGTTTTTAGCTTCTCCCCGGTGGTATGAAGATAAACAATTAGCAATGTGTGTAGTTTGGGCCAACAGACTAGTTTTTGTTATCTGCAGAGGATCCTGATCAATTGTTTTGACTTTAGAAGATGTCATGTGATGTTCCTTGAATCCTTTCATGAATTCCTAAGGTCTACAACAAGTTTCCTTGACATATTGTATGTATTGAAGCTAACCTTTGAAGAGTTACACATTTCATCTAAAAGTTTTCATGGTGATGACCTAATCAATGTTGTGATGTGTTGTGGAGGGTATTTATAGGAGATCAAAGTTATTTGTGAAAGGCAAGAGAGTGACATATTTGTATGTGAAGCATAAAGTGTGCAAAGTCAGTTTGATTGCAGAATTTGAGCATAAAATAAGGTCAGCAATATCAACATAAGTCAAATGTTTTCTATACAGCAGTTCATGTATTTATTATCTTTGTAATTCTTAAATCAAGATTGTGAGTTTGTAGGGAGTTGTAGATTTCTTGGGAGTGATTCTAAAACTATATTCAAGGAGTAGTAGCTTCCTTGGGTTGTATCCCTAAAACAAAGTTTTAATACTTATTGTAGTGAGCATGATATATTGTGAGCTAACACTCACCATGGTTTTTCCCTGTTTTGGGGTTTTCCACATAAAAATCCTAGTGTTCTTCTATTTTTTCTGGTGTTTCATGATTTACTTTCTATTCTTCAAGTTATTTAGTTTTTATTTGTAAATATCTATTTAAGTTTTAGTGTGTGTTTATTCACCCCACCCTCCCCTCAGCACTTCATTGTGTTCAACTTTTTAAAGTACACCAATTCACCCCTCCTCTTTGTATTGCATTGTGTCTATTAACATCCCACCCATGTTCTCCTCCCTTGTTAGTGAAACTAGATTGATACCTATGTGGTATTGGCTAAGACCTACACAATTCACTACAATGGAATATTTCTTGGTTGAATGTCCATCATCTCCCTAAATAATGCATATTGTTCAAGGAAAGGGTTCAATGGATTGCTCGAATGTATCTACCTCTCTAATGCCTTCTTTGCCATCTTAAGGTCTTTTTCCTTTTATTTTACTCCCTTTGTGTAATGCCCCTCACTTTTTGCTTGCGATAGATGTTATTTTCATATTTCCTATGACAGTTCTGGTATAGATGATAGTCTTATATTGCATGTTTACAGTTTCAAGATATTTGGACTAGTATGTTATGGTTTATGATCTCCTTGATAATGATGGACATATTTGATTCCTATAGATTTATGTTGCTCTGAGTTAATATGTTATTCGATCATGTTTATGATGCATAGCTGGTAATGGATGTAGTTATTTAATGATGTGTTTACATGAATGGAACAGTGTCACATTACTTGTGTCCGAGTACCCTACCATGCTGCGACTTCCGTTCATTGTGTTTATGACTACATGTTTATATATATGTATATATGCACAACCTTGTTGTTTGTTGCAGGATGCAGGTACCGGGCATCGATTCCACCTGAACTACCAGGTTTGAGCATGCCCTAGCCAATGGAGTTGTTGATTGGAGTTAGCATAAGATTCCCTATTTAGTCAACATCCTCAAGGAGGATGAGTTTCCAGTATTGTATCCTGTCATCACCGTTAGTTGGATTGTTTGTCGTTATCTTGTCGTCATGTCCTGTGGCTTCACATGGGGTCAGGTATCATCCAGTAAGTTGGGTTTATCCAATCTAAGGTGTTGATTTAAGCCTAGTTAGTACTTGGTTAAAAATACGGTTAAAATTATGCTAATGTGAAATAAACTTTGGCTAAGGAAAGTATGTGTTGTTATTAATTATAAATGTTTTAATTGTTTGATAATGGGTAAATTATCATGAATTAGTAAATAAATAAATAAATTAGATAAATAATTAAATGAAATAATAAGTCACAAGATTGTAAGTGGATTAAATTAAAAAGGAAATAAAATACATAAGTAAGATGATTAAACAATTACAATCTTGATAAAATGAATTGATAGTAATAAAGATAATATTCTAAAGTTTAATAAATGGTGTTGTCGCCTGGTATCATGTAATCAGTATTTTGGGGATGTGCAAAATTAACTTCATGTGCCATCAATTGCAATTGGAGGTTTGGGAATCCCTGGGTATAGTGTATTTTTGAATTCCATGAGAGAGTGGGTTGTTGGAAGAAGAGAGGAATGTTTCTGCATTTACTTGAGGAAGTTCAACCCGTGTTTTGAGAAAGTGGGTTGTCGGGATGAGAGGATGTCTCCTGCATTTATCTAGGGAGATAGAGTCCTGGTTGGAGAGAGGAAAAAGAATTCTGGAAGAGAAGGGAAGGGGATTGGCATTTGGAGAGAAGACTCTGGTAAAAGCTTAAAAACTTCAGGTATGCACTCTATATGTTTTATGCCTATTTCATATGAAATTTTTATAGAATCAGGTTAATTGTGTTTTCCTCCATTGATGAGATTTATTCAGGCTTTGGTATTTAAATTCTTTAAAGGCAGACTTGAAATTACTCATGATCTCTAGTTTATCTCTAGTTTTGAGGCTCATCACAATCTTCCATGTGCTTCATATACAATTGAATATCTTGAATCTGACATGCCCTTATACCCCTGTTTGTATTCTTGAATGCTGAGTTAAATTCTTCTGTGAAATTGAGTCTGCACCCCTTCTGTGGAAAATCACTTGTTGTGTTTTGTGATTCTTTATCTAACATTTAGCCGAACAAAACAAATTGCACCCTTTGGATTTGTCATGTGCATCTAATAGGGCACATAGACTAGTACTTATACAGAGCTCTGCTTTACCTTTGTTGATTTCTATCTCAGAACCCTAGTGTAGTACTCATGTTGCCCTTGTATATATATATAATATAGGTATGCAGATATATATAAACTCCTACCATCTGCAATTGCTTTAAATTCCTTAAGCCCTAACAATAAATCCACTCTGCGAAATTTGCATCCACATTTTGATCTTATGTCTACCTTTAGAATCGATGTAATTAAGGAAGAACTTCCTGCTTTACTGAGTCCTATAGCTATCCACATCCGTGGGTCTTTATTTACCTTTTTGAGGTGTTATGCCCAGCAACAATCCTATTGATTTTCCCCTAGTAGACGACTGAATCTTCCTGGCTATCCCTCTATTCATTCCCTGGCTGAACCTTTGCTACTTTCATTTAATTCATATTATCTCAGAAAGCATAAACTGTGTAACATTTTAGAAGATTGCTTTGTGATAAGCCAAATAAATAATGTGTGGTTTAAATAGGAATGTGAGTCGACTCCTGTTGGCATTTGATCTTTATTTCCCAGTTTCTATGCCCTCTGTATCTGGCAGACTGCATCATCTGGTGTGGACGTAGAGTTATGGTAGAACCCTTGCTAATAGCACTGCCACTTCTTTCTTTGTATGCTTCGTTGGTTTCAAGTATTCTATGCCTTTTCTTTCAGTGAAGATCATGGGGTTAGGTTGCCTTTTGGAAAGTCGTGGGCTCAGCGAGATGTCTGTAGTAGTGGTCATTTGTAGCAAGTGTGTTTTGATCAGAAACCATGGGTGGAGTCATCTTCTGACAGTGGTGGCTTTGTTAACTTGAATGGTCGTTGGCAGCAAACATCTCTAATCTATTTCGGTGTTAGACTGCGAGCTTCATAGGTGTCGTAGAAATGGTATACATTGTCTTTGTTTCCTCATAGATGTCTGGGCTGATGAAATGGTCAGTGAAGTCGACTACCTCAACGTGGTGTTAAGTCATTGTTTATGTTCTTAAAGCCTTAGTTTATACTCCCTTGCCATAGTTAGACTGTTGTCATTTTTGGCACTACGTATGGTCAGTGTTTGGCGCACTCGTTGTTAGGAAGTATTTGGCAAATGGTGCTGCATGTCTGGTGGTCATCTTGGCCGATGGTCAAACTTGTAGCTTATGCATTTCCTTGGTGGTAGTCGTTAACCTGAGGTGGTGCTGAGTTAAACGTCTTCTGTAGCCTGGTCTGTGTGTGTCTCATTGTGCCTTTCCATCGCCAATGAAGTTGTAGTCAGTCGAAACCTGCAGTCAAGAGCAAGCTTTGGAAGTCGCTTCCATTATGTCATTGTAGCCGTGAGGTGGTTAAGGAGAGTTGCCGTTAGGTAAGTGTGTTTTGGGAGTTTTTAGTCGTTCTGAGCTTTGGTCGTCAAGGGTATTTAGGTGGCCGACAGCCGTTTAGCAAATATATATATATTTGAGACTTTTGTGTTAGAATGCTTAGATGGTAGATAGTGGTATACCTATAAACTCTTACGAATGGGGAAGACATCTTCCCTTATAGAATCCGTTACATGGCAATAATAGATGTGATCCTTGTGTATCGGTAAGTACCCATGTTTTGTGCCACATCTTATAAGTGGTTATTGTCTGGACATCCATTCTTTTGCCTTATAGAATCATCATGAGTTCAATCAATATCCTTATTAACTTCATGTCGTATTCATATGATCAGTCATAAAGAAAATTATATCTATTCCTTTATATTTTCACTTATAATCTTAAGGAATACATATTTGTTATGATTATTTATTTATAGTAGACTTGTTAATAGAGTGTAACATTAATTATTTAATGACTTTGGATGAAAATATTGGTTATCAAATGCTCTGTGGAATTTTATTATCATTATTATTATTATTATTTGGGTCACGTGATTTATTTAAATTAAGCTATCGAAATTGATTTAATCAAATTATTGGGTTTAGTAATTTAGAATGTAAATGAAACATGATAAGGAAAGACTGTATATTAGATTGGAATAAATGAATATTCGATATGTTGAATAGTAGAGTGGATAAATGAAACTTCGTGTGGTATTGAAATATATCACCTTCTCATTATAAATGACTTGTTGAACTAGAACCCAATTCCTTTGTAAATGTACTTGATTACTCGTGAATGTTGTGATAGTAGACCAATAATATTTGATCTATACGTATTTGTAATTGTTGCTTACGTAGAAGTGATTAAAATTGTTTCTATTTTTTTCCTTTTAAGTAAATAGGTTATTACGAGATATAGGTTTTTTTATGATCATAAATTAAATAGGAACCCTCAAGTTTATCCATAAGAATGGAATTTAAATCACATTATCATTATTTAATTAATTTGATTTATAACACTGACAATAGTGGTTTACTTTAGTGATGTTAATGATATTTGTATCTTGCATATCAATTAAATAATTATTTTAATAAATATTTACATATAGTTCACTTTATTGTAATTATAGATTTATTCCTTAATAAGAATACAATCAAATGATAAGCTATATTTTAATGATTAATATACTATTGTAATAACTTAGTCAATTGTAATCTGCTATAGTGGATTAGTTATAAGAAGGCATAATTTAATCATAAGTATAATTGATTTCTCGTAATATGTTAATTCAATTTGTGGGTCATAAACCCGTTCATATAGTCTTTTGATTTTGTATCTACCCATGTGGCTAGAGTTCCAGAGGCTTAGCTTGGGATGTCTTGATTCCATATATTGTGTTGATAGATGTCTTGAGATCATGATGTTTTAAGAAGCATGTCGTCTCTAGTTATGCATGAATTAAAAGACAAGGTGAATGATCAATGTACTTCTCTATGGATGCCTTGTTGTATTGGTCTTGTATCGAGTTTGTGGTGAGTTGTGGAATGGGGTGACATGGAAACCATAGGGATGTAATGCATATGTGTTGTTATGGGCAATGGTCTGGGAGTTCTACCCTTATGATTATGTTTGGGAGGGTTAATGCCTTGCATGGTTCCTGTGCCCTCGTTGTCATGATGATGTTGCTATGCTTGTTGTGTAGGGTCTTCTAGTTGTAGGTAAGGAAGTGGCTTCCAATGTGGGGCCAGTGCCAAGTGGCTAGCCGGGGTAACCCATTGGGAGTTGGTAATTAAGTGATAACGTAATAATAAATCTAGGGGTTGGGTAGTTTTCACACTAACAAGATAATTAGATTCCTCACTCATGCCTGTAGTGCTAGTTCAGACTAAGGATGAGGGGAGAAGGCCTAGTTGGCAAATCAACTTCCTTGTCCTCACGAAAGGAAGGTTGATTCTACCTGCATCACCTATGGGGCCGGTGTCTAGAGAGAGACTTCTAGGGTAACCATAGATGGGGGCCGATGTCTAGAGAGAGACTGCCTGGGTAACCCATATTAGGACCATACGATGACACTCTCCTTACTGCAGTCTAGCATTCCCTAGTTGTACTCTCCCTGTTTGTTTAGTGGTTGCCTCAGGAAGTACTATTGTGTTGTTTGTGATATTGACTTGTGGTGTTGGAGTCATGTGTTGTCTTATAGCCCATTGTTTACCTGACTATATGTTGTAGTGGGGACCTTATGTTAACTCCTAGCTCGGGGGGTGGACCTCAGGGTTCCACATGGTCAAGTGGAAGAGCTTTATCCATTGGTTTTTCCCCTATCGTTGTTCGGGAGCGAGGAGGATTTATCTTGTGTATCAGACATCAGATCTTGTCCTTGATATGAAGACAGTTATTATGGTCATGTACTAGCCTGTGTATCAGTTGATTCATAATGTATGTATTCATATGTAATCAAGATAGTGAAAATGTAAACTACATGATGATGTACTCGTATGTATAGACTTTTGAATATGTACATGGAAACTTGATCAAAGTTGATTCTCTAATTATGGCATGATATGGAGATGTATATATATAATCATTAGTGCAATAGATGTAGAATGAACTGCTGATGTTAGTTAACAATGTATGTTAAATTATGTTGATTAATTTGTCAAGTAATGCAACCATGGAACATTAGAAGACAAGTTGTTAAGTTTATGATGTGTATTGATTTGTTCAACATTACCCTGTTATTTTACACAAAAAAAAGTATTCCACTTTGCATAGCTAGATGTGTTGTCCTCTAAGGTTTTCATTTCGGGGCATTACATTCTGGTATCAGAGCACGGTTTAAACACTGGGTACCCTGGTTATATTTGCGCTCATTATGAAACCTAGTGCTTAAACTCTGTAGAATGATTTAACTCCTGTTGCGACCCTTTACGTAAAATAATAATAATTTGCCCTTTTGTGTGTAGGGTAGATGCCTAGACATAGGGGCCGAGGTCAGGGCAGAGGTAGGGGTCGTGGGAGAGGTGGTGGTGGTATTCCTGCTCCCAGTTCTCTTCATGGTAGTGGCCATGAAAGCGGGGGTCAGAACATGGAGGGTCAGGGTCAGCCTGATGGAGCCTAGTTGAGACAGATTCTTGAGGAGGCCCTTGCCCGTTTAGGCCCTAGACAGGAGGGTGAGCAGCCCAGAGGAGGTCAGGAGGTAGACTAGTCAGGTCCTAGAGAGAGAGAAGTCTCCCAGGCATAGGGAATTGATAGCTGAGCAGGAGGCCACACTAGCCAACCATATGAGGGACTTACTGAGAGCATGCCCCCCCATCTTTGATGGAACTGGTAGAGGACTTGAGGCAGAGACTTGGCTATTGGACCTAGGCAGATGTTTCATCATGCATCTGTATGTAGCAATACAAAAGCCAGATGTGCTATTTTGCATCTTCGATGGTTTGCTTCTACTTGGTGGAGGTTAGAGGAGCAGAAGCTGCATTTGGACATTGTCATTGTGTCATGGGAGTTGTTTGAAGATAGATTCAAAGCCTGTTTTCTCTCTAACCATTGGAGGCAGCATCGAGCAGACGAGTTTCATTAGCTGAGGCAGTTGGCCATGATAGTTGAGCAGTATGAGCACAGATTTTATGAGCTCAAACAGTATGCAAGTACCAGGGATGATGAGCCCATGTTGGTGCAGCATTTTATCAGGGGCTTGAATGCCCAGATTAGTGGAGGGGTTCATGTATTCAAACCTAAGACCATGGAGGTTGCCGTGGAGAAAGCCCGACTAGTGGAGGAGAATTTGGCTATGGCCCTTGGTGGGCATATAGGTGTGTGCATTGGCAGTGCACCTTCGTCAAGACATGGTTCTCGAGGTGGTCACACTCAGCCATCAGGTTCTCATGCACCCTCAAAGGGTGGTCAGCAACAGCAGTATTCGTAGTCCAAATCAAAGAATTCTCAGCATCAGCAAGGTAATAGGTTTCAAAATAAGAAAGACCGGTCTTGGCAGCGCAATAAGCGCAATCGTTATGATCAGTCAGCCTAGAGTGTACAGTCTATAGTAAGCAGGGGTAGTTTCCAGCAGTATAGTACTTTCTGGGGTAATGGTGGATTTGGTAGAGGCACCAGGTGCTTCTCTTGCGGCCAACAGGGCCATATTGCCAGACAGTTCTGCAGAAGGGTGCATCAGGATTTGGACATCGACTGGTGGCATCTAAGCCAATGGTTGGTGATGCAGGCAGGTCACACCGAGTCTTTGCAGCGGTAGATGACCGGCAGGCAAAACATCAGGGCACCGTGGTGGAGACTTCTGGTCGCATGCGAGGTATTGATTTTTCTGTTCTATTTGACTCTGGTGCATCTGATTCATTTATATCTCCTTCCCTTGTGGAGCATTGTGGCTTAGTGGCAACAAAGCAAGATGATAGGTGGCAGGTTGAGTTAGCTTCCGGGGCTAAGATAGTAGTTGAGTCTTTAGTTTCAAAGTGTAATTTGAAGATTGGCTCTCTATCTACTTCTGTGGACCTTCGCATTCTACCCTTGGGTTCATATGACATAGTTTTGGGGATGGATTGGTTGGAGGCCCATCAGGGAGTGATATATTGTCAGCATAAATTGATTACATGTGTGGATGACTCAGGTGCTGAGGTTGAGGTCGTAGGAGTTCAAAGACCTATTTCCCTATGTATGGTCTCTACTATGCAACTCAAGAGGTGCATGCATCGAGGATGTTAGCTTTTTGCAGTAACTATTAGTGATTTGGAGATGGAGGAGAGTCGAGAGGCATCTCTTGACGATCACCCACTCTTGAGGGAGTATGCAGATGTTTTTCCTTCTGATGTTCCAAGGATGCCACCTAAGCGTGACATCAATTTCAGGATTGATCTAGTTCCCGGTGCAGAGCCTATCTCACGAGCTCCATACAGAATGACCACTCAGGAGCTCAAGGAGCTTCGACTGTAGTTGGAGGAGCTATTAGCCAAAGGGTTCATACGACCTAGTGTTTCCACTTGGGGAGCACCTGTGATCTTTGTGAAGAAGAAAGATGGATCTCTACAGCTATGTATTGACTATAGGCAGCTCAATAAGGTAACGGTGAGAAATAGGTATTCGTTGCCTCGGATCGATGATTTGTTTGATCAGATTAAGGGAGTGAAGGTATTCTCTAAAATTGAACTTAAGTCAGGATATCACCAGTTGTGGATTTTTGAGGTAGATATTCACAAAACAACATTTCGCACCCGTTATGGACATTATGAGTTCACAGTGACGAATGCACCTTTGGTTTTCATGAGCTTAATGAATGGTGTGTTTCGCACGTATCTCGACTGATTTGTCCTTGTATTTTAGGATGATATATTGATCTATTCGAGGACTATGGAGGAACATGAGGAGCATTTGTTTCAGGTGTTGCAGTGTCTGAGAGAAAATCAGCTTTATGCGAATTTGTCAAAATGTGCATTCTTCCAGATAGAGGTTAAGTATTTAGGTCATGTCATCTCTGGAGAGGGTATTGCGGTAGATCCCTCGAAGATCCAAGCTATTATGGACTAGCCTGCACCCACCAATGTTTCTGAGGTCCGTAGTTTTATGGGGTTGGTAGGTTACTATCGTCGCTTCGTCATGGGGTTTTTGAGAATTGCTCACCCCATTACTTCTCTTCAGAGGAAAGGGAAAAAGTTTGTTTGGTTAGAGCGGTGTCAGGAAGCCTTTCAGAATCTTAAGGGACAGCTGACCAGTGCACCTATATTAGCAGTTCTTGATCCTGACAGAGACTTTGTTGTTTGTACCAATGCTTCCTTGGAGGGTTTGAGAACAGTTCTAATGCAGGATGGTCACGTGATTACCTATGAGTCTCGCAAACTCAAGGATCACAAATTGAACTATCCCACTCATGACCTAGAGTTAGCAGCTGTGGTGCATGCCTTTGTGATATGGAGGCATTTTCTACTAGGGCATTGGTTTGAGCTGCACAGTGATCATCATAGTTTGTAGTATATCTTCACGCAGCCCAACTTAAATGCAAGGCAAAGGTGTTGGATGGAGTTCTTGTGTGAATATGACTTAGAGGTCAGATATATTCGGGGCAAGGAGAATGTGGTAGCAGATGCTCGTAGTCGTCAGAGGCATGAGATCTCAGTAGTTTCTCTTACAGTTGATTTGAGAAGTCAGATTCTTGCTGCTCTTCCTACTGACAGATGGTGCTAGGAGGTGAGGACCAAGATTGAGTTAGGTAGACCTTTAGAAGGTAGATTCTCCAGTTACTCTTTTGAATCAGATGGTCTTTTGCGACATTTGGGTCGTATCTATGTTCCTAATTCTAAGGGTCTTCACATCCTAGTTTTTGTCTGAGGCACATCGAGCACCCTATCCTGCTCATCCGGGTGTCAAGAAGATGCATGCAGATCTGCGTCAACTATACTTTTGGAGTGGTATGAAGTGGGATATTACTGATTTTGTGTCGAGATGTCTTGAGTGTCAGAGGGTGAAGGCAGAACACCTGGCACCCTGCAATTCTTTTGCAGCCTCATTTGATTCCTGAGTGGAAGTGGGATATCATTTCGATAGACTTCATTGTTCGTTTGCCGATGTCCTCTCGATGACATGACGCTATTATGGTCACTATGGATAGGTTGATGAAGGTAGCTCACTTTTCTTCTGTCTGTGCTTCTTACAATGCCTCTACGGTGGCTAGAGTGTTTATGGAGGACATCATCCAATTTCATGGAATTCCCCGTAGAATCATCTCCAATAGAGATCCAGTGTTCACTTCCACCCTGTGGACTTCCTTACAGCATGCCTTGGGGACACAGCTGAACTTTACTTCAGCTTATCATCCTAAGACTGATGGTCAGACTGAGAGGGTTAATTAGGTTCTCGAGGATATGTTGAGGATGTATGTTATGGATCAGCAGAGCCATTGGGAGGACTACCTTTACCTAGTGGAGTTTGCCTACAATAATGGTTATCATAGTTCTATTGGCATGTATCCCTTTTAGGCTTTGTATGGTCATCCTTGTAGGACCCCTTTGAGTTGGGATCATTTGGAGGATAGAGTTCTTCTGGGTCCGGATATGCTTAGAGATATGGAGCAGCAGGTTGAGAGGATTAGAGAGCATTTGGTGGCAGCTTAGGATAGGCAGAAGAAGTATGCAAATGCTCATAGGATCGATCGTTAGTTTTCTATTGGGGATCAGGTGTTCTTGCGTGTGCGACCACGAAAGAGTCCAATCCGCTATGGAAAAGGCTCTAAGCTAGCACCGCGCTTTGTTGGACCTTTTGAGGTGTTGGAGAGGATCGGTCTAGTTGCTTATCGTCTTACTTTGCTGCCTAGCCTTTCACGCATCCATGATGTGTTTCATGTTTCTGTACTTAGACCTTACTATCCAAATATTGCTCATGTTCTTGATTGGACTGCTCTACAGGTAGAGGACGGGCAGCTGGCTTTCAAGCCCGTAGGCATTCTTTAGCACAGGAGACTCGCTCTCAGGGGCAAAGATGTGGAGCAGGTCAGGATCCAGTGGGATCCTAATGATGAGATCTCCGCTACCTGGGAGGATGCTACCAAGATGAGGGAATTATATCCTCACTTATTTGCAGGCTTCCAGGAGTAAGCCTAGTTATAGGGGGGAGGATGTAATGCCCCTCGCTTTTTGCTTGTGATAGATGTTATTTTCATATTTCCTATGACAGTTCTGGTATAGATGATAGTCTTATATTGCATGTTTACAGTTTCGAGATATTTGGACTAGTATGTTATGGTTTATGCTCTCCTTGATCATGATGGACATATTTGATGACTATAGATTTATGTTGCTCTAAGTTAATGTGTTATTCGATCATGTTTATGATGCATAGTTGGTAATGGATGTAGTTATTTAATGATGTGTTTACATGAACAAAATAGTGTCGCATTACTCGTGTCTGAGTACCCTGCCACGATGCGACTTCTGTTCATTGTGTCAGTGACTACATGTTTATATATATGTATATATGCACAACCTTGTTGTTTGTTGCAGGATGCAGGTACCGGGCATCGACTCCACCTGAACTACCAGGTCTGAGCGTGCCCTAGCCAATGGAGTTGTTGATTGGAGTTAGCATAAGGTTCCCTATTTAGTCAACATCCTCAAGGAGGATGAGTTTCCAGTATTGTATCCTATCACCGTCAGTTGGACTCTTTGTCGTTATCTTGATGTCATGTCCTGTGGCTTCACATGGGGTTAGGTATCATCCAGTAAGTTGGGTTTATCCAATCTAAGGTGTTGATTTAAGCCTGGTTAGAACTTGGTTATAAATAAGGTTAAAATTATGCTAATGTAAAATAAACTTTGGCTAAGGAAAGTATGTGTTGTTATTAATTATAAATGTTTTAATTGTTTGATAATTGGTAAATTATCATGAATTAGTAAATAAATAAATAAATTAGATAAATGATTAAATGAAATAATAAGTCACAAGATTGTAAGTGGATTAAATTAAAAAGGAAATAAAATACATAAGTAAGATGATTAAACAATTACAATCTTGATAAAATGAATTGATAGTAATAAAGATAATATTCTAAAGTTTAATAAATGGTGTTGTCACCTGGTATCATGTAATCAGTATTTTGGGGATGTGCAAATTTAACTTCATGTGCCGTCAATTGCAATTGGAGGTTTGGGAATCCCTGGGTATAGTGTATTTTTGAATTCCACGAGAGAGTGGGTTGTTGGAAGAAGAGAGGAATGTTTCTGCATTTACTCGAGGAAGTTCAACCCGTGTTTTGAGAAAGTGGGTTGTCGGGATGAGAGGATGTCTCCTACATTTATCCAGGGAGATAGAGTCCTGGTTGGAGAGAGGAAAAAGAATTCTGGAAGAGAAGGGAAGGGGATTGGCATTTGGAGAGAAGACTCTAGTAAAAGCTTAAAAACTTCAGGTATGCACTGTATATGTTTTATGCCTATTTCATATGAAATTTTTATAGAATCAGGTTAATTGTGTTTTCCTCCATTGATGAGATTTATTCAAGATTTGGTATTTAAATTCTTTAAAGGAAGACTGGAAATTACTCGTGATCTCTAGTCTATCTCTAGTTTTGAGGCTTGTCACAATCTTCCATGTGCTTCAGATACAATTGAATGTCTCGAATCTGACATGCCTTATACCCCTATTTGTATTCTTGAATGCTGAGTTAAATTCTTCTGTGAAATTGACTCTGCACCCCTTCTATGGAAAATCACTTGTTGTGTTTTGTGATTCTTTATCTAACATTTAGCCGAACAAAACAAATTGCACCCTCTGGATTTGTCCTGTGCATCTAATAGGGCACATAGACTAGTACTTATACAGAGCTCTGCTTTACCTTTGTTGATTTCTGTCTCAGAACCCTAGTGTAGTACTCATGTCACCCTTGTGTGTGTGTATATATATATATATATAGGTATGCAGATATATAAATTCCTGCCATCTGCAATTACTTTAAATTCCTTGAGCCCTAACAATAAATCCACTTTGCGAAATTTGCATCCACATTTTGATCTTATGTCTACCTTTAGAATCAATGTAATTAAGGAAGAACTTCCTGCTTTACTGAGTCCTATAGCTATCCACATCTGTGGGTCTTTATTTACCTTTTTGAGGCATTATGCCCAGTAGCAATCCTATCAATTTTCTCCTGGTAGACGACTGAATCTTCCTGGCTATCCCTCTATTCATTTCCTGGCCGAACCTCTGCTACTTTCATTTGATTCATATTATCTCAGAAAGCATAAACTATGTAACATTTTAGAAGATTGCTTTGTGATAAGCCAAATAAATAATGTGTGGTTTAAATAAGAATGTGAGTCAACTCCTGTTGGCAGTTGATCTTTATTTCCCAGTTTCTATGCCCACCGTGTCTAGCAGACTGCATCATCTGGTGTGGACATAGAGTTATGGCAGAACCCTTGCTAATAGCGCTGCCACTTCTTTCTTTGTATGCTTCGTTGGTTTCAAGTATTCTATGCCTTTTCTTTCAATGAGGATCATGGGGTTAGGTTGCCTTTTGGAAAGTCGTGGGCTCAGCGAGATGTCTGTAGTAGTGGTCATTTGTAGCAAGTGTGTTTTGATCAGAAACCATGGGTGGAGTCATCTTCTGACAGTGGTGGCTTTGTTAACTTGAATGGTCGTTGGCAGCAAACGTCTCTAATCTATTTCGGTGTTAGACTGCGAGCTTCATAGGTGTCGTAGAAGTGGTATACATTCTGTCTTTGTTTCCCCATAGATGTCTGGGCTGATGAAATGGTCAGTGAAGTCGACTACCTCAACGTGGTGTTAAGTCATTGTTTATGTTCTTAAAGCCTTAGTTTATACTCCCTTGCCATAGTTAGACTGCTGTCATTTTTAGCACTACGTATGGTCAGTGTTCGGCGCACTCATTGTTAGGAAGTATTTGGCAAATGGTGCTGCATGTCTGGTGGTCATCTTGGCCGATGGTCAAACTTGTAGCTTATGCATTTCCTTGGTGGTAGTTGTTAACCTGAGGTGGTGCTGAGTTAAACGTCTTCTGTAGCCTGGTCTGTGTGTGTCTCATTGTGCCTTTCCGTCGCCAATGAAGTTGTAGTCAGTCGAAACCTGCAGCCAAGAGCAAGCTTTGGAAGTCGCTTCCATTATGTCATTGTAGCCGTGAGGTGGTTAAGGAGAGTTGCCATTGGGTAAGTGTGTTTTGAGAGTTTTTAGTTTTCTTATAAGCGGTTATTGTCTAGACATCCATTCTTTTGCCTTATAGAATCATCATGAGTTCAATCAATATCCTTATTAACTTCATGTCGTATTCATATGATCAGTCATAAAGAAAATTATATCTATTCCTTTATATTTTCACTTATAATCTTGAGGAATACGTATTTGTTATGATTATTTATTTATAGTAGACTTGTTAATAGAGTGTAATGTTAATTATTTAATGACTTTGGATGAAAATATTGGTTATCAAATGATCTGTGGAATTTTATTATCATTATTATTATTATTACCATTATTTGGGTCACGTGATTTATTTAAATCAAGCTATCGAAATTGATATAATCAAATTATTGGGTTTATTAATTTAGAATGTAAATGGAACATGATAAGGAAAGACTGTATATTAGATTGGAATAAATGAATATTTTATATGTTGAATAGTAGAGTGGATAAATGAAACTTAGTGTGGTATTGAAATATATCACCTTCTCTTTATAAATGACTTGTTGAACTAGATCCCAATTCCTTTGTAAATGTACTTGATTACTCGTGAATGTTGTGATAGTAGACCAATAATATTTTATCTATACGTATTTGTAATTGTTGTTTACGTAGAAGTGATTAAAATTGTTTCTTTTTTTTTACTTTTAAGTAAATAGGTTATTACGAGATATAGGTTTTTTTTATGATCATAAATTAAACAAGAACCCTCAAGTTTATCCGTAAGAATGGAATTTAAATCACATTATCATTATTTAATTAATTTGATTTATAACACTGACAATAGTGGTTTACTTTAGTGATGTTAATGATATTTGTATCTTGCAAATCAATTAAATAATTATTTTAATAAATATTTATATATAGTTCACTTTATTGCAATTATAGATTTATTCCTTAATAAGAATACAATCAAATGATAAGCTATATTTTAATGATTAATATACTATTGTAATAACTTAGTCAATTGCAATCTGCTATAGTGGATTAGTTATAAGAAGGCATAATTTAATCATAAGTATAATTGATTTCTCATAATATGTTAATTCAATTTGTGGGTCATAAACCTGTTCATATAGTCTTTTGATTTTGTATCTACCCATGTGGCTAGAGTTCCAGAGGCTTAGCTTGGGATGTCTTGATTCCATATATTGTGTTGATAGATGTCTTGAGATCATGATGTTTTAAGAAGCATGTCGTTTGTAGTTATGTATGAATTAAAAGACAAGGCGAATGATCAATGTACTTCTCTGTGGATGCCTTGTTGTATTGGTCTTGTATCGAGTTTGTGGTGAGTTGTGGAATGGGGTGACATGGAAACCATAGAGATGCAATGCATATGTGTTGTTATGGGCAATGGTCTGGGAGTTCTACCCTTATGATTATGTTTGGGAGGGCTAATGCCTTACATTGTTATATTTACATGTTGATATAAGGATAGTTGTTATGCAAGATGGTTAATGCCTTGCATGGTTCCTGTGCCCTCGTTGTCGTGATGATGTTGCTATGCTTGTTGTGTAGGGTCTTCTAGTTGTAGGTAAGGGAGTGGCTTCCAATGTGGGGCCGGTGCCAAGTGGATAGCCAGGGTAACCCATTGGGAGTTGGTAATTAAGTGATCACATAATAATAAATCTAGGGGTTGGGTAGTTTTCACACTAGCAAGGTAATTAGATTCCTCACTCATGCCTGTAGTGCTAGTTCAGACTAAGGATGAGGGGAGAAGGCTTGGTTGGCAAATCAACTTCCTTGTCCTCACGAAAGGAAGGTTTATTCCGCATGCATCACCTATGGGGCCGGTGTCTAGAGAGAGACTGCCTGGGTAATCCATGTTAGGACCATGCGATGACACTCTCCTTACTGCAGCCTAGCATTCCCTAGTTGTACTCTCCCCGTTTGTTTAGTAGTTGCCTCTGGAAGTACTATTGTGTTGTTTGTGATATTGACTTGTGGTGTTGGAGTCATGTGTTGTCTTATAGCCCACTGTTTACTTGACTGTATGTTGTAGTGGGGACCTTATGTTAACTCCTAGCTCGAGGGGTGGACCTCAGGGTTCCACATGGTCGGGTGGAAGAGCTTTATCCATTGGTTTTTCCCTTGCCGTTGTTCGTGAGCAAGGAGGATTTATCTTGTGTATCAGACATCAGATCTTGTCCTTGATATGAAGACATTTATTATGCTCATGTACTAGCATATGTATCAGTGGATTCATAATGTATGTATTCATATGTAATCAGGATAGTGAAAATGTAAACTACATGATGATGTACTCATATGTATAGACTTTTGAATATGTACATGTAAACTTGATCAAAGTTGATTATCTAATTATGGCATGATATGGAGATGTATATGTATAATCATTAGTGCAATAGATGTAGAATGAACTGCTGATGTTAGTTAACAATGTATGTTAAATTATGTTGATTAATTTGTCAAGTAATGCAACCATGGAACCTTAGAAGACAAGTTGTTAAGTTTATGATGTGTATTGATTTGTTCACCATTACCCTGTTATTTTATACAAAAAAAAGTATTCCGCTTTGCATAGCTAGATGTGTTGTCCTCTAAGGTTTTCATTGCGGGGCATTACACTTTGAATCCTATCTTGCTCCTTTTTCTATTACTTCTCCTACCTTTGTATGTTTTTTTGTTGTTCATTTGCTTGTCATTGAAGTTCCTTATCTAACTTTTCTTACTCCTTCTTTTCTCTTGCGATTATTGTTCCTACCTTTCTCTCCTCTATTTGTTCTTTATTTCTTAGTTTCAACTCTTCAATTTCTTTCTTTCTTTTCTCTTGCTCCATCAATAGCTTCATGTAATCATATTTTGTTATAAGTTGATATTGTCGACTCAATTGAATTCCATTGTCCACTACATTCCTTAGTTTTTTTCTTCACAATGTAAATAGAAAGTTTATGGAATTGGTTGATGTTTGAATTACTTTGGCCTCCTACTGCATGATTTGATTTTGCTTGACTTTCATCTTGACCTTGGTTGGAATTTGGAACATAATCATGAGTTTCTCCCAATTCCATAGCATTATTTTCCACTTCCCAACCTCCTCAATCAATGTAGTGATGTACCACTTCAGACACATTTATTGTTCTTGGTGGAGATGGTAAATGAAGTGTTTGTTCTTCTTCATAGGAAATTATGTTAATGCACAAGTTTATAACCCCATCCATTAACCATGATGGTTGACTTGGATGAGTGGGAAGACTAAGTCCATCTTGTTATTGATCATGTTGAGTTTTGTCCATGCCAACACTGAACCCTCCAAAGAACTAATTTCTATTACATCATCGATTTCCTCTACCACCAAGTCAAGTGTTTTATGAGCTATTTCCTCCCTTGCAAGGTCTAATAGCGAGTTATTTGTCACTTTTACTTGTGAGACATCTACTCTTGAAATACTTAGAATGTTCTATATTGCACAAGCCTCATCTTATATAGTAAATTGAAATGTTGGCATGAGTATTCCATAATCCATGAAATTATGTAAGAGTTCTTTTGGATTCAATTGTGTACATTTTTTATCAACATTTCAGATCACACTCAGTGATCCATCATCAGGAAGAGGAGAGTTATGGTTTAGATTGCATACTTACCTTTAAAAGGGGGTAGGAGGGGAGAAGGTGATATGAGGATTGAAAAACGAAGAAAATTTTCAAATTATAGATTAATATTGCTATATAATATTATATATCTATCTGTCTACTTAATCCGTATGGATATATAAGTAAACTAAATCTATATTGATATAGATTAGTTTACTTATATAACCATACATATTAAGTAGACAGATAGATATATAATATTATATAGCATTATTAATCTATAATTTGAAATTATTCTTCACCTTCTCCCCTCCTACCTACTTTTAAAGGTTAAGTCTACAATCTAAACCATAACTCTCATCTTCTTGATGATAGATCATTTAGTGTGATCTAAAACGTCGACAAAAAATACACATAGTTGAATCCAAAAGCACTCTTACATAAATTGAAAATGTGTCAAACGAAATCCAAGGGAATACAAACATACATTATAACATTTTATAATGTATAGAATGAAATTTAATGAGAAGGGCACATTTATATTGATTTTGTGCAATTCATTTGCAAAACATATAGTAATAAAATAATGTGTTTCTTCCACCCAACAATTAAGTTTTGGTTGAAACACATTCATGTATACTAATCTATTTTGAAAATGAATTTTAAACACAGGTTGTATAATTGTGAAAATTACTTTGGTTTGTCATAGCCTTATTTTTGTACCATGATATAACTACTCTTATATGTGATTAATTTTGGTGTGTGTGTGTGTGTGTGATTAAAAAATACTATGTTAGATTTGTGATTATTGTGGTTTAATTATGTTGGTCCTTAGATATAATTAAAGTTGTATGCAAAGAAAAACTATGTTTGAATGCCATATTAATGGAAGATATTAAATGTTATAAATAATTAGATTAAATTATGGATTTGGAAAAAAGAATAATTATCAATCTTTTGTTATGCGAGTGTGTGACAGGGTAGAAATTGACACTCTCATCAAGAAAGAGAGTATCATCAAGAAGAAGCATCTAGCCATTTGAGGGTGACATGCATGAAAAACTTCTGCAAACAACCATGCAGTCTCATATAGTTAGTACTGCATATTGTCATGAGTTATAATGATTTTTTTGTTTGAGGAACGTGTCTTTATGTGCAAAGAAAATAAATTATTTTATTTTATTATGAAAAAAATGAAATTTAGCATTTATTAGATAATTATAATTGATTTTCATAAATGTTTGTCATAATTTATAAATATAGTATTTTAAAATAAGAAAATTGTTACAAGAAAGTTATTTTCCTTTCTTGCATTTGACCTTTTAAAAAAATAATATTATAATGATTTTTCTTTAATAAAAAATAAGGATATTTGAATAGTCATATGTTTTTATTTTTTTTAAATCTTTTGTTTGTTTAAATATAAGTTTCTGTAGCATTGAAAAATAGGGGAAGGGTAGAAAAGTTGACAGCTACCAGCAAAAAAATGAAACTATAGAGCCTTTTGCTCTACATTTTGTTTTGGGTCAGAGATTGTACTCTTTGAAACATGACTCAGACATAAGCGTGGATGAGTAAGCTTTGACTTAGCACATGGACCCTCTCCTTGCTTTTTGCGACCTTTGAGTCACTCTCACTCTCGTGGCAGAATCCTATAGAGCGGGGGTGAGACCCGGGGGTTGTTCTGTTCGCATGGGAGTAGAACCTTGTGAAGAACGATCGGCCTGATCTGGGGCTTATGGCTATTTTGGAGTTGCCTTTTTCTCTCTATAGCAATTGTTGAAATGATGATATGACTTGAAGGGTCACTTGTGATTTGTCTCTTATTAGGATTTCTCAAGTTCCAACGCCTAGACTGATGTCAATTTGCTTCATCTATGTTCCTAGCACATTGTAATCTAGCATCGTGGTTCTCAAGGTGTTGTTGAATTTGTTGATCTTGTTCTATGACCCTAATGATGTGTTGTTTCTCCTATGTGAGTTGTGGTCTAGGGTTTACTTCTAGTTCCTCTAAAACTACTTTGGCCCACTCTCCTCTTTGTCCTAGGCACATTCATTTGTTATTCTAAGAGAGTTGGTATGATTTGACTTATTTGACCAAGATGCCCTAGTGTTTTAATTTGACCTAGGGTTGACTTTTCATTGACTTTGATTATTTACCTTGTGATGTTATCAAGGGTTTGTGTCTAGTGTGAATGTGACTACCTCGTGATGAGATTGAGGGTTTGAATGTTTTGAATTTTCCTAATATTTATGTTTTTTTGTATTTTTGTGTAGGAATGAAACTATATGATATGAAAGCTATGCTTTTGTATTTTTCTTGAATAAATAAATTAATTCTATATGAATGCACTTTATGATGAAGTTTACCTAATGCAATTCTATTCTATGTTTTTATGTTTTTGACGATTTTTGAAATCTACTCTAGGAAAGCAAGTAAACATCTAACTAATGAAAGCAAATGAATTAATCTTTGAAAAGGAAATTGCTCTCTAATCTATTGCAATGAAATGAAATTAAACTAGCAATTCCTATCAAGAGAAAAATAACAAGTTACTTTCCTCAAGAGCAAATTTTCATTATCTAATTACTAAAAAAACATGAGAAGAACTTGGAATAGCTTGGCGCACGAACTTTGCACTACCCTCAGGAATCCTTTTTGTTTGAAAACCTCCTCATCCTCTTGCAGCAGCAAGGTCCTCCTCTTGGTGGCAAGTGAGAAGATGGCAATTGATTAGCAATGATGTGAGCATTTGAAAGATTGGAATGAAAAGAGATTGATTGCAAGCTTATGAGTGATATGAGAGCATGAGAATACTCTAATGAAGTTTTTGAAAGTTTGAATGACAAAACAATGGAAAATAAAAGGCACATGTGTCCTATGTGAGCACCTAAGATGCTAATGGAGAGCAAACTAAAAGATATGAATGACTACAATTCTTCAATTTGCCTCCTCTAATACTTGGAGGAGGGGAGTATTTATAGATTGGATTTGCACATGGGAGAATGATTGACGAATTAACTCTCTTGATTGGAGAGTTAACTTGCTTGATTGATCAATCAGACCCAATTGATTTTCTTGTGAACTCAATTGATTGAATAGTGATTTGATCTTAAAATCTTACCACTCATGGAGGAATGGTTGTTAGGAGAAGTTAGAGAGGAGTTAAAATTAAATCACATGGGCTAAATTTGGTTGATTGGGAGTGGTAGATGAGTTAATTATGGTCTTGTCTATGTTAAGCTCAAAATTACATGCAAACTAGGAAAACACAGAGCTTTTTTTGGCTCAAATTGAAGGGGAAACAAATGTTTGAAATCTGCATGGGTTGCCCCTTTTACCTAGGTAGGTTGCCCAAGGGAAACCCTAGGGTCACCTAGGGGCAACCCTAAAAGGAGGGCACCTTGGTGAGATCTGTCAATTGTGTATGCTTATTGGAAGGCTGAGAAGGTGATCTATCACTAGGGTTAGGCTATAGGATACAAAAAAGTAGGGTCGCCCTAGGGAGATCATCGGGTTTCCCTAGGGAGATGATTGGGTCGCCCAGGAGAGACTGTCAAATAATAGGGTGACCATAAAAGGAAGAAAGTTGAGCAAAATCTGCAACATGTGTTTGGTCTATTAGGCTATTTAGAAGCTTCCTAGGGTTAGAGACCTTTAGAATAGGGTGTTGAAAGGTGAAATTAGCATGAAAAGGCAAAAAACTAAGCATGTAGGCAAGGAAAAGAATGTGACAAAAGAAGAATCGACAAAAGGGAAATGAAGAATGGATAGAAAGTTGAAGAATTGATAGAGGAAAAACAAAACATGTGTCTCCAAGAGGAGTACTATTGAGTGGGCATTATTATTCATGCTTCCATGTACATGATTAGGATTATACATCATCATGGGGTCCTCATGCAAGATCGTGCATGTTTTTAATGCTTACATATTTTCCCTCTTAGGAGCAATAGTCTATATGAAAGGTAAGTACCATTCCTAAAATAGGCCTTACCTGTCATTGATTTTTTGTAATTGTGCCTACAAAAACTAGTATTAGTTTAGCATTTGAGATATTAATGATAAACAATGAAATTGCAAATGAACAAACATACCATGAGTTGCGTTGCAAGTTTGACTTGTTGTTTACTTTGCCAATGGTGACTTGTAAGGATGCAAGCATGCAAAATGGGGTACAAAAAACACTACAAAAGCTAGAAATTACTCCTAAATGCATAATGCAAAACTAAGCTAAAAGACAAGAAGAGTGAAAGATTTTGTGAATAGGAGTCGACTATTGATGGAATCGTGCATGTGAGAAATTGTCAAAAAGATTTCATTGAGGAGATGGAAACGGTGATGACAAATCCTTCTTTACTGAGAATCAGGTACGAACAGTGCAATTTTCTACTCTCAAAACCCTAGTTTGAATTTTGTTAATTTTCTCTCAAATAATCACATTTTTTCTCATCTCTCTTGTCACATTATATCTTCTTTGTCACTTAGAGCATAAATGCCTTTTCATTTGTCGAAATTGGACAAAATTTAATTATTTAATTGATTTTTTTGCATGCTAGGGCATGGGATGGGGTCATTCCTTTTACGAGAGTAGGTCGCCTGAAGGTGACCTAGATGTTTCAATAGGGTCGCCCCGGGGTGATTTGCCCTGCTAAAATGGGCGACCCAACTAGTTTAAATCTAATTGAAATTTTATGATTTGTGATGTTTCTATGACTCCATTTTTCACTAATCCTAACCCTAATTTTGTCATTTTATTGCAATTTTGTGGAGGATATATGTTTTTTTATGATTTTTGAGTTTGATGAGATCTAATATGTGGTCCTTTGTTCTTGGCAAGATGCATGCATTTGATGGAATGCTATCCGTGAGAAGATATGGCTTTCAAATACTTTTGAAGCCCTCTCATTAAGAGATCATGCTATTTTGAAGAGGGCAGGGCTTGATAGGATAATACAAGTTCTAGTTGTTCATCCTACCTCCTATATTTGTAGTGATATTTTGATTTGCTGGGATGCCAACAAGAGCACTTTCAAATTTCTACAGTTTTTAGGGGACTAGACTGTTACTCTTTACAATGTTTATTGCATTCTAGGAGTTCCTATTAGGGGATAGCCACTTGTTCTTCCTGAGAGTGACTCACTTGCTGAGAAGCGAGCCCAAGCTTTCGTCATGGGAATATCTTATTCTGAGACATGCACAAGGTTCGAGATCACTTTAGTTCCTCATCTTCCCATTTCTCCTTTGAGGAAATACCTCATTGGTTTGATTGCTTCAAAGTTGTTAGGAGATAAGGGATCATCCAGGCTTAGATGGTGTTGGGCACCAATTATTCAGTGTATAGAGCGCAGTACTATGTTTGCTAGGGCATCAATATCTTATCTATGGTCTATCAAGATTTTACCATATCACGCGACAAGGGGCCCTTTCTTTCATTTATCCCTCCTTGATTATGACATAGATCTATGAGCACATTTGACCATTCTAGAGGGAAATATTGCTTCCTAATCCTAGGCTTCTAAGGGCTACAAGATGGGGTCAGCTTATCCATTTTGTTGCTAGCTTCCATTTAGTTCATCACAAACAAATGACGATCACATGGACTCCCTTGACTCTTGGAGCCTTGATTACTAGACCAGTTCATACATTTCATAGCTTGAGTTCCATCCATAGGGGAAGGAGAGGGTCTACTTCTCACAGATTGATTGTTCTTGATGATTCTAATTCTTTTGACGAGGATTCTGATCTAGAGGGAGAGGATCATGATGAGGTCAATGAAGGAGAGGACAAAGAGATTTATCCTAAGGAGGAAGCTATCATACCTCCTATTCATGATCATGTACCAGATGATCCATCTTAGAACAAGGGAGACCCTCATAAGTACTCTTTCCTTCTCTCTTATTTTGTCATTTTTGCGCATTGGGTTACTTGACTAACTCTCTTTTCCTTTATTTCTTCTCTTTAGGTATTGCTATAGGATGGAGGGAACTTTTTCATGAGTCCAACTTAGATCTTTTGGTCCCAGTCATGGGTTTCTCTCATGAATCTCTACTTGTTGATGCACATCTTGCTTCTCGGACTGGTTGTTACACATACATTCTTGCACCTACATACTATGCCATTAAGGAGATTACCTCTCTAGTAGGTGAGAATAGGAAACTTAGAGCCAAGAATGTTTTCCTTCAAGAGATGGCAAGTCCTTGAATTTGCAAATAGGCTTCACGAGTAGACACAACGGGTCCTTCACATGCTCCTAGCAGAGTTCTCTCTCTTTCTTAGAGGACCCACAAGGATTCTAATGTTACTAGTAGTCATAGGAGGCCTAGGAGTTAGAGCCCTGAGGGCTCTATTGGTCCAAATCATCCCTTAGGTTTGTCTAGGCCTTGTTTATTCCTACTTTGTCCCCTTACATGGGGAGGCACATATAATTTTGTCCTTGGCTCTACTCGTTATTTTGTATCATCTTGTATTAGCACTCTTGGAACTCTCTTTATGATCATGATTGTCTTTATCTCTTATGCTCATTGGTGATTTAGAACCTTTGTGATTATGATCTCTAAGACTTTGACATGGATGCAAAGTGATTATGATATTTTTTTGATGTTTTCTTAGAATGTATATATGTATGAATGCATGAATTGTATGAAATGCAAGAACTTGAAAAATGCAACACACATCTAAAACTATGGAATGTCATGAGTTATGACATAGATTTATTGCTTTTCATTTTTTTTATTCTAGCTATGATGAATGTAAAGATGGGACAAATAGTATGACTGCTCTTTAGAGATTTTCAACTTAGGGGATTTTAGGTTAATTAGGCATAGGAAGACTCATCAAATCTTAAGATAGGATTTGGACTCATGTTGAACCAGGGGAGGAACTAAAATATTTCTTTGCTTTGGGATTTGTAGAAGGCTGAGTATTGATCCTTACCTATACAAAACAATCTGACAAACTTTCAACTTGGACAAGAAACAAACTTTACTAATACTCGCTAGACTTAGATCACCCGAGAGTATGGACATCAAAAATCCTCTCTTTAATCTCTTTTTTTTTGTATTTTTGATTACTTTTCACTCCTTTTTGTACATTTTTCTAGATTTTTACAATGCCCCTTTTTTTTCTCTTTTTTTGCTAGTACTTGGAGATTCTAGAACTTTCTTTAAGATATCTTAACATGTTGGTACAATATTTCCTTTGATTTTCTTTTTCATGCTCTCATTTTTTTGATCTCTCATCTTTTATTCACTCATATTCATTTTTTATTGATTGCTTCCTATAGATTTATGATCTTCTTAGCATTTTTCGCCAAGAGAGATAAGGGATTGAGTGCCACTAAGAGCTTTCATTAATTAGTCAAACTTCCCTTCTACTAAGAAGGAATGAGGAAGGTTTATTTGCAAGCTTCTATTGAGTATTATAGGTTTAGATACTAACCTTGATTAAACTTGGCATCATGGTTCATTAAGATGGGGATCAATACAGAGCTAAAAGCTAGGATTTGACTAGAAATATCTGGGAAAGCAAAGGGAAATAATGGCAAGTGAATATAGACACTTCTAAGATTAGGTGAGGCCTCTTATACCTAGTTATCTCTAGACTCCTTACTAAGAAGAAAATCAAACAAGAGCATGTCATTCACATAAATGTAAGGTGGAACAAAATGAAATAGAAATGCATGAAATATTTTTTTTTGAATTTTTAGAATTTATTTGTTTTTTATGTTTTATGATTTTTTTGTATTTTTAGACATAGTATTCTTGAGGAGAAAGGCATTGACCATCTCAAAAAATTCTTCACCTTCCATTGTGTTGAATAAACAAGACAACTGAGAGGGGGGGTGAATCAGTTGTAGCTTAAAATTCCAAAACCCTCACACATTCAAATCCACATTAATCTAATTAACCTTTAAATTGTTATGATGATAAAGCATGAAAAGAAGATAATAGAAACAGAATCACAACAACACCATACACAAGAGAAAACCAGATTTTACGTGGAAAACCCAAGAAGGGAAAAACCATGGTGAGGATTAGCTCACAATATAAAGTAGTACCAACACTGAATTACAAAAGGCTCACTGCCAAAGGTCTCACTTCCCAGAATGAAAGAGATAGAAGGGGTGACTCACTGCCAGAGTTGAACTATTATAATTGCATCTAACATATGCATGGAGTACAGTTCCAATGAAGCTCAATATTCACCACTACATCAACATCATCTCCACAACATCACTGAAGAATAGTAGACACCTTTTTGCTCACTGCATCTAGTAGTCTAACACATGAAAGCTTGTACTGCACCACTCATTCAATCACTTTGTTATTCACATCATATCCATCATGCTTGCTCCTGATCATGATCCCTTGAAACTTATTTATACTGTCATCAACCTTGAAAGCATTCTCCAAGGTCAGAAAAGCATCTTAGTTTCACAAATTCAAATTAGATCTAGACCTAAACATTCCCATGGTGGAAAGGAATGAAGGTGGACCACAACACACCTTAGCTCAGATCTAAATTCATCCAAGCACA
Organism: Cunninghamia lanceolata; assembly: GCA_027924645.1. Classification (NCBI taxonomy): domain Eukaryota; kingdom Viridiplantae; phylum Streptophyta; class Pinopsida; order Cupressales; family Cupressaceae; genus Cunninghamia; species Cunninghamia lanceolata. Next base: position 1,936,621 of record BSBN01000619.1, on the reverse strand, counting down.
CCACTCCACACTATTACAATCACTGAATCAACTCTGTAATTAGTGTAAACACCCAAGGTCGACCAAACCTGTGTTGACATAATAAACTTTTAAATACACGCTTCCTCAAACCCAAAGATGACTTCTAGACCACATGCAAGGATTCAACACAATCTAGAATATTTCACAAGCATCTTGAAACATCCTAAAATCTAGCAAATTCCTCTGCAACAACTTTTACTGCCATACAGTCTTATCCTATTTGTCTAATATACTTAACTATCTCTGTCATACACTGTATCTTTAGAAACCAATTTCATGAGCAGCAAACCATCAAAAAATTCAACAGAAGAAAGATATGAACCTTATAACACTAGTAGAAAAACAGAAATAAATGACTAAATAAACTACCAAAAATTAGTCATGTGCCTAGTAGTTTGGTCATGTGATCATTGGTAGTTTATTGGCATTAATTGTTCATTTATTTAGTCATGGTAGTCATTTTTATTTACTGGTTTCCATTAATTGGTAGTAAATTTAGTCATGGTATGAATAATTTACCATAAATTTTATAATGCAAAAAAAACATATTATTAAATTTGAATTCAAACATAAAAGCAAATAAAAAAATTACATATACGAACAAGCTACAACATGCTAGAATTAAAATATTGATTCAACATCATGATAAAGAAAGGTAATCTGCAATAAAAAATATAATGAAAATATATATATCAAGTTATAACATATCAAAATTGTCTAAGAGTATATATATATATATATGTCAAAGTTGTCTAAGAGTTTCTAACTCTTTCAAATACACTATGAAAATTAAGATCCCTAAACAACACATTCAAAATACTGCATAAAGCAGTGGGCCAAGATGTCTAACAACTAGTACATGATAAACATCAACTATGCCATTTTTTGCAAATATTCTAGTGGCCATCGTGTGAAGGTTTTTTCTCCTTTAAATGGACAACTCCATCTATTTTGTCTTCATAAGCAAGGCGTATGTTACTTGTGACCTTTAAAATATTTACATTTACATCTCTTGTTCCTTTCAAGTTGACTCCATGTATAATAGATAGTGAGTGAATCTGCTTAATGCCCACATGTACACCATCAAACGGATCCAACACCCTAACTTTATCCCCTTCTTGGAGTTTATCAATACATTTCTGCAAAAACAAAAAAAAATACACATTATATTGAAATACATAATAATTATTACATAGGTAATGATTACCCTTATTTACATAATAAAACAACCATTACTTATGTTAGAACAAAATTTTAAAACCCTAAAATTTTGTTAATTCCCGCCATTATTCCAAATAAACTATTCTCACAATGTTATTTTAATTTTTCATTCAAAACAATAAATCCGATCGGCTTATATCCTAGCCTTAATAATCTCACTACATCCCACCGATACCCAAAAGGAATAAAATCATTAAAGTTAACCCAAAAAATCCCTTAAATAAAAAGACCATACAAAGGGATATCGTTGGGAGAATGTTATGTCAAGAGGACACAATGTAGTGTCTCTTCGATAGCCCGAAGTAGTAAATAAACCTCATCTTGCATGTAAGGTTGACATAAAAAAAATTAAAGAGAATAAAACATTTTGATGAGACTAAAGGGTATCGGGATGACTTGATCGCATATCTCTTCAATATCCTGATAATACCAAACATATCAATGGGACCAATGCATATTGGTGTGACACCTAAATGTGTCACATCGATACAGTGATATCTATCAATAAAAGCATATCAGGGGGACTCAAGGATATAGAAGTGACATAATTTTAGGTCCCGCCGATACACCAATAATGCTTATTAAAGGGCATTTTGAAGGAAGTTAATAAATAAAAGGGATCATATAACACATAAAAGATATCGATGGGACATAATGATATCGGTGTAACACTACCCGAAGTCATCCCGATAGCCTCAAGAATGATGAAATAATGTCGAAGAAAGAAAAAGTGACCATCCCAATAAATCAGTGACATGACTATTTGACATGAATTAGAAGGCTCATGTTTGAAAGAATTAATTATTTCTACATAAGATATTGAATTTGCCACAAATATGCCATCAATGAGCTAGAGCTGAAAGAAGTGATTTCTAAAAGATTTTTGAGCTGACAGAGAAAATTGAGGAGCTTAGAGATTGGAAATGGAAAAGTTACAGATCAGGGGAAGCTTGTTCAAGTAAGTACTCCAAGCCTAATTTTGAATTCACAAAGAATTGTGGAAGTCATAAACACATAAAACTATGGCAATCAAGGATGAAAACCCTAAGAAAAGGCAGAAAACTGAGGATAGAACTTTAAACCAAGACTTGATAGAACAATGCCCAGGGTCTGGACAAAGGTCTAGAAGAAATGCTCAACTAAATCTAGATGCTAAGAAATTGGAAGATGCTAACAGACATGTAGGGGATTCATGGACCCCTATAAGGGGATATGACCTGTTCATGTACCATTATAGGAAAATGCATAGACACAAACCAATCTCAAATCCTTGGAAGTTAAATTTGGGGAAATTAGTAGTACCCAATGTGTTTCTGAATATAGAACTACTTAAAATGTTGGAAGATCATTATAATCCACAAACTCATATGATTGAGCTTAAAAATGGGTCTGGGTTTATTCCTATTACTCGGGATTATATATTAATGGTCTTTCAGTTAGATTCAAGCTTTGATATGGTATTCAGGATTAAGGACTTATTGAATGAGTATCAAAATCTAAGTAACACTTATAAAAGGTGGAGGCTACTGTTTCATAGACCTAGGGATGAAAACAATCAGCTCAAAGTCTTCTTAGGGGTGGAGGATCCCCCTTATTCGATTGATCTGTTTGAACCATATTTCAAATATACTTATTACTCAGTCTGTCAGGTATTAGGTGTGGATGCCCCTACATTTATGGATATAGCACCAATGGTTCTAGTTGTAGATATACAAAGCCCTGATGGTAGAACATCTGATTATGCTGAATATCTCTCGAATGATCTTCACAATGGTTTAAAGGCTATAAAGAATAACAAGAAAGGCTTTGGATTTATGCATTATTCCTTATTTATGCATCTGGTTTTATATGAAGGGCAAAACATGGGCCTATGGGATGAATCTCTCAAGGTTAGAGATCTAGATAAAAATGGAGACATTAAGCCAATACAAATGTGGACTGCCATTTAGGATAGCAGGTGTGATAGGTCACATTATTTGTATTTCAAAGAGTATTTTGTAAAGCCTTTATATGCTAAATTTGGTTATCCATGCAATTACAATTTGTCACCCAATATAAAAAGATTTCTCAGGCCAAAGGATATGGATAAGAACAAAAAGATCAATCACAATTGGGGTGATTAGTACGTATACAGGGACTGCACAAAGATCAGTGTTTTTGGGTATGAAGGAGCACCATTTATACTCCCAAAGACTTTCCTTGATAGAAATGCATATCTGGAAATTGTCAGGCAATTAGCTTCATCTGATTTCATGCATTCGAAGAGACACAATAAGTAATCCTTTATGCCAAGCACCCTGTGTTTTGGAGATTTTACTACTTTTTCTGAGAAAGGATATGAAGAAATTGAAAAGAGATTAGATTACTTTGGGATGCCTAAAGGAAATGCTAGGGAAAATTTTGACCCTGAGCATTTCATCAATCATGTTAGTAAAAGTCAAAAGTTGAAAAGGTGTCAACATGTATTATTTATGGATGAGGATTTAATTAGAAATTTTGATGAAGCTTCTACCATTGAGAGGAGAGAACTGTATCATAAAGTAATGTTATTCCAGGCTTGGAGGGTAGCCCAAAACCCCAACTATAAGGGAGCTTTTCTAGAAATTATTGATCCCATAGACAGATTGAACATGTTAGCTTCAAAGGCACCAAAATTGATTATGGATGTCCCACCTAAGATCTTTGAAAGAAGAGACAAAATATCAGGGAAACACAAGCTAGATATGAGGCTCCTCTAACTCATCTTTCTCCTCTACCTACAACTGATATTTATTTTTATATGGATACTAGCATTGCAGATGATGAGGAACTAGAGGGTGAGGATGAAAATGTATAGGGTTTTGAACCTGTGATTAATAGCTATGAGCCACCTATGGATAGAGAAGCAGTTGATATAGAATCCCCTAATGAACTATCAGAAGATATGAGACACCTAGCTAGAAAAAAGTTTGTCTCAGATAAAGACTTTATAAAAACCCCTGAGTTTAAAATATTTCTTTATGAATTCAAAGGCAGACAGGCCAAGGAGAAGATGAAAGATATTTTGAAATTGATAAAGCAATGAATGACATGACCCCAAAAAAGGGAAGAAATCTGCTAGAAGAAGTAGGGTGATGATAGTCCCAGGTTGGGATATGACCTCAACCATTATTTTTGATACCTTTAAAAGAAATCAGGATAAGAAGATGCAATTAAGTATTGAAGCTTTCCATAAAATTCAGAAAGGTTCTGGGTATGACCCTGATAAGGCATCTCTGCTGATATGGGCACTTTACCCCCCACATCAGAGGCCTCAAATCATTGATGATCCAAACAAAGCATTTGGTCATCTCATAATATAGAGAGTTGAAGATACTGATCAACTTGATACTACTGACCTGAATATCAATGTTTCCAAATTTACAAAATCCCAGATAGAGAAACTAGTCAGGAATAACAATGCATATATAGCAGAAAATGCAAAATTAAAACAAGAGATTGCTATGTATAAGGATAAAATATCATCATCCAGTAATCGGATGTCTTATCAAGAACTAGATAAAGAGGTGATGGAAGCCATAGAAAATAAAAATTATTGGAAAGTTAAAGCAGAGAAATTTCAAAAGAAAAGTGATAAACTGGAAAGTGACATAAAAGTTGTTAAATATCAGATGGCTTCTGAATTGATAAAAAGAAGATATGAGGAGATGATGAAACACAGTGATCAAGTATGGGACTTACATAAAAGAACCCATAATGCTTATCAGGAACATAGAAGATTGCATCTTAGATTGCTTGAGAAGAAAGAAGAACTAAAAGCCAAAGAGCAAGCACTCAAGGAATGCAATGGACTGATCATTGAACATGAAAGGTTTAATACAATATTGTCAAATGACATTGGTGATTTTGATCTACATGGGGATCTAGCATTTCCCAATTTCTTCAATAATGGGGGTGATATACGGGATAAAGATCTATGGAAAGATGAGTTGGTGTAGTTATTACCTATAGCTTTAGGGAAAGCCAACGATGAAGACAAAGTGATAGAGAATGTTCATAAACAGATGGACAAATTCTTCAGGCTAGAATTGGTCACAGAAGAAATAATTTCCACTCATCCTAGTATATCTCAAGAATACATCGATCACATTGCCAAGGTAAACCTGTTTATTCCCAGAATAGTGTAAAAAGAATCATGGAAGATTGAATGAAGTTTTGATAATTTTGGCAATATATAAATTGATTTATTGCTTTAGCAATAAGGATGGGCAAAGCACATCTGACAGATATTGTAACATGGAGAGGAACACCTTGCCAGGCCTGTGGTCATGGGTGTTCTACATTGATTAATGGAGCCAAATCTTAGTCAAATTGCTAAGCCCATGCTTTATGTTTCTTAATTATGTTTTATAATTATCTATCCAAGGCCTAGCCAATCATCATCTTTCAGCAAGACAATTTATATATTTCAATATTATCTATCCAATCATATTTCAAATTCAAGACATTACACTTCTATGATAATTTAATATTATAATGGGCAAGGATGGTTAAATTTGTGGATATGTATGGTGTTCTAATTTTTTGTTAATATTCAAGTTCATAAGTTGTTTGATTATCTCCATTCTGACCTAACAACTTACTTGAATAGTAATTACTTGCATGTGTGTTAAAACAACAATGACTACCATGAAAGACATAAAAACAATAAATAGCACTCACCTCAATTCCAACACCAGTACTACTACTCTGAATATCATGCAGATTCTTGTGAAGACATCCAACATAATCACTATCATCATTGTCCTCAAGTTGTGCAGCTTTGTAGAGAGCTCTATTGATAGGGCGTTTTTCTTTTTATTAGATGCTTTCATATAATTTCTCTACATGCGGTTTAATCATCATGCAAAATTAATATAAGTCAAGTAAAGAATGCAAAAACTATAAATTTTTGTTCGAAATAACATTTTTCTTCCACTCTTAAATGACTAAGTCAAGGTATGTTGTGAGATTCTTCCACCTCAACTTCAACACAACTATGACTATGTTGTACATTCTTCTCCATTAGTTTATCATGATCACTATCAATATCGGCAGCTCTATTGACATCAAGGTGTTTTCGTTTTCATGATGCTTTGATAAAATTGCTCTGCATGTGATTTAACTATTAGTAGGATCAACCATCATTGTAGTGAAAGAGCAATATTTATATTATAAAATAGAGAGACCATCATCATATATTTTCTTTTGTTGATTAAGCACAATCGAGTTGATTAAGCACAATCACTTTTGTTCCCTCTTTCTTGTCTTTTCTTGTCTTGTGTACGTACTTGCATATAATATTTTCAAACATTGTATATGTTGTATTTTCAATAGAAAATTGGCAAATGAATAGTTATAATATTTTGCTGAGGATAATTCAAAATTTTTGAATGTGAATGGTCTGAAGCTTGTTGCTTCCTTCATTTTCTATAAGAAGGAAACCAAGACCGTGGGTAAGGGGTAATGCAAGGTTGAATAGTGATATTTTGATATTTAAACTTTGGAAGAAAGAATCATTTTGTGAAGCTTTTTTTGAAACAATCAATGGAAACAAAGCTTTGAGTTTGGTGCCCAATTTTCTTAGTATTGAATTATTGTGATTAATGTGAATGGTTATAATTTGCTCAAGTTGTCTCTAACTTGGAATATCTTTATTATTCAAATTGGTTTTATGTTTCTAATTTGTCAGAGTAATTTCCTTACTTTGTATGGTTGATTAATTGGGTCTTCTTGGGAAGATTAAAATTTCCCTCTTAAAAGATCATAGTAATAAAGAGGTTTCTTTTGGATGTTTGAAGTAGAACATGGTAAATTGCAATATTGCACGTTTCTTTTGGTTCTGTAAGTAGAACAATGAGACAATTCATGATAACACATTTATGTAAAGCATCAATGCTAAGGTTATAATGGCTAGAATTGTAGTATTACACATTGAGGGTAGGTTCATTCTTTGTTTACAGTATCCAAGAGCTATGATAACTATTGAAGTATCCAAAAAATGTACTCACAAGGAAGTATAACAAAAACATGGTACAAGTTTACCCAATAACAAGCACATGAAATGAAAGGATAGTGTAATAGAGCCTCTTACCTCATTTGCATCCATAATATTATAGTCATTCCATGCAGAAACTATATGCTTAACGAAGGAAGCCAACTGCAACACTTTCTCAGTGAGACTGTGTAAGCAACTCATTATATGTTGGTACCCTTCATTTAAGTTGACATCATCTATAGAGGCTCTTACTGGGTGTCTAACAGATGGCTATGAAATCTCTGTTGACAAACTAGATTTCCACTTCATACTACTGTTAGGTTTACTAGGATCTAGTGTTGCCATGTAATTGACAATATCTCCCACACCTGCTTCTCTATTACTATTTTCCACCTAAAATACAATGTCAATATCAACATATAGTTAGTTCAATAAAAAATCAAAATAAATAACCAATGTAAATTGAACCAGAAAGCCATACACTTACTCCAAGTTTGTCCATTTTGACCTGCAACCCACCTCGGCCAAATGTATATCTAGCTGCCGCATTATCTCTTGCCCTCTTTCCTTTATAACTCTATCAAATATTCTTCAGAACACATATTTTCTTTCAATGCCTCCCACCTTTTGGGAGATAGAGAGGATTCTAACCTCTCTTTAAAATTGTTCATCAAAAGTCTCATCTTTTGCTTGTAATATCTTCTACAGATTTGTCCACCTGTAGTCTCAAAAGTATTTTCCATTTTTTGTATAACATTTTCCACACTTCATGGATCTTGATATGCAAAATTTGATTTGCAAATATCCAAATGGGCCCTACATCTTGCACCCAACTTAGAGGCCCACCTTGCAACATTTTTCCCAATGGGCTCACCATCTCTTGATACCTCAACCAAGAATGGCTTCTTGCCTTCTAATTTTATTTCTTTTGTATTCCTCTCTGTAGATCTATATAAATCTTGACTCAATCTTTTTTTTTTTGACAAAAGTAGGCAAATCTTCTAATAAACCACTACCAATATTTTTGGTTGATCCACTAGTTCAATCAAAAGTTGTAGTAGGCACATTAGATACAAGTGGTCTCTCTTCATGGCTTTCATTAACCAAAGCTTCATCGTCCTTGGCCACATTAGGTGTGTCATGAGTAGGTAGATCAGTACTAGTCTCTGTAGATTTCACTTCAAACACATCCTCTAATCTTGAATAAATCATCTACAGACTTACTATTCCTTTGCTCTCATTATTTTCAATAATCTCTCTTAGACTCTGTGCTAAGAGCTCATCATGACGTTGCACATCACCATGTGCTATATCAGGTTGTACATCACCATTTTCTATATCAGGTTGCACATCACCATGTGCTATATCAGGATACACATCACTATGTGTTATATCAGGCTGCACATCATCACAAATATTCTTTTCACCAACTGCATTTGTACTTGAATCCCAAATGTGTTGGCTTCTACAAGTTGGCAGCATTGTATCTTTACTTTCCTTTTGTTTTCTCTTTGCATCTTCTTTGCTCTCTTTTTCTTTCCTATAAAACAAAAAAAATCATATTATGTCTTATATACATAAACCTCTTGCCTATAAAATTTCATAAACACAATTAAACAAATAATACACTACTTAGTGGATTTACAACTTGCTTTTTTGTCAAACCAAGATGTGATAAATATTCACTATTTTTTGCCACATGCTCTCTACAAAAGTGCTCATAATCTATCAGTGGAACTTCAACGATATGATCACTATCATCTAAATTGTGCCTCAAAGTCTTTTTCCTCATTTCGTGAAGTCCAAATAAACAATAATATATAAATCAACAACTTGAATCAGTAGAAAAAGAGTGGAATATAAACAAAGCCATCATTTTCAATCAACTAGAGCATATAAACAAATGCAGTCATAGTATATAAGGATTTCATTTCCATTTGAATGATACAGTATATAAGGACAGTCCCCATATAAAATACATTCACAAAGCATATAAGATGCATTCTTAGAAATTAGAAGAGATAGTCTATGACAAGTGATAGGACATAGGATGATAGCATATAAGATGTATTATATGGAGGAGCAAAAATTCAGTAAGTAAATGTGTGACATAGATTGAAACCCAAAGGAAACTCTATTTGTTTATCCTTCTATTTGAGAAGAAACTAATTGCCTTTCTAATAGTGTGAATCATCATTATTTCTACTTATATAATCCTCATTATTTCTACTTATAAAATCCTCATTATTTCTAATTATATAATTCTGCAGAAATTCTGAACACACAAATGTAAGTAAACAAAAATAGTCAATATGTGCTTTAAAAATGAGTAATTTATTTTTGGAACAAATATAGCTAGTTATATGCATGACCTGTAACAAGACAAGAACTAGAAAAACAACAAAAAATAGAGCTCAACACGAGAGATTACCCTAAAAAACCCAAAGTGGAAGAAATTCCTATACACTAATGCCCTTTCTTATCTTGCTTCTTCTCTACTATAGTTTACAAGCTTACTGTTTTCTTGATGCCTTCAATGAAATGAAACAACATAACAATAGTACCATAACATTTGCAGTGTTGTGTAATTGTTAAAAAGTAGTTCTGCATTGCCAACAAGATCAAAATCCTAATCACTCATGTCTGCATTTGCTTGATTTTCTTCCTCATCCTCATCTGTGTCATGCAATACATTCTCTCTCCCATTATCTTTGTTGGTAATCAAAATATCTTCTCCAAACACTCCATCTTCTTCATCAACTTCTTCGAATGTTTCTTGTAAATTAACATATTGCCCATCAAGCATTTTATCAACAACTTCCATGAATTTTTGTTTCAAATGAGACTCTGCTTGAATGACATACGACCATCCTGGGCTTCTTACATCACCAATCAAAAATGATTGGTTAATTTGAAAAGGGAAAACATAGGGCTCATCCCTCTTTGATAAAAAATGTCATGTATTTGTAGGTACAAATCCATACTCATCAAAATGTACTATGGATGGTCAGATCCACTTACATTTTAATAATATAGGACTGTTTTAACCAAAATCCACTTGAATAATTTCTTGGATGAATCTAGCATAGAATTCTTCTTAGTTTCATGAAGAAATTTAGCACTTACAACACAATCACAATTTGTCTTTCCTTTGTCTTTTTCCTCCACTCTTAAATGGCTACCATAGGCCCACATTCCACTAAAACGCATAGCCCATAAATGTGGAGGTTGTGAAAGCTCACTTTCCTCTATTGTTATATCTTGACCTTATTTTGCTTCACTAACTGTGTTAACAATTCATTCTTCAAATTTTGGAAAAGAATCACCTCCAACCAAATCATGATGTCTGCACTTTTGAGGTTAATGTTGCATCCAACTTTGATTCTCTTCTTCATATTTTCTACATAGAAAATGTCATGCCAAAATTTCCCATGTGGTCACGACACACAACACACGTATCATGTCCACATTAGTCATGTGGTCATGACACAAAATATCAAAAACTTTTCCACGTATCCCTAGAAACCCCTTGCATGCGTCAGCGTGCTTGGTGGCAATACACATAAGGTGTAAACATGACAATCAAATTCTGGGGAAGAGTGATTATATACGCAATCCCCTGCATGATGATAGATAACTAGGGGGTTATGCGACGCGAGGAGCATCGCTACTAGGGTTAGGATCGATTTGACCTGAACCCTAAGTTTCCTAGGTGAGTGATATGATTTTGACATGAGTCAAAATCCAACCCTAATTCTAGAGCATAAGAATAGATTAAAATATGCTTACATTAAATTAATAATCGCAAGGCAAAAATAGAATGTTAACTAAATGCCAAGGAAATTCATTTAAAACAAATGCCCTAAATCTCAGAAAGTTTTGGCAACATAATGCATTTTTAATGTTTGGAAAAAAATATTTTAAAAAGGTCTCCTTCAAAACATTTATGAGAAAACTAAATAAAAAGATTAAATTAAATTTACCTAATTAACAATATAAAAATTACCACCCAAATAATTGAAAATCAAATTAAATAAAACTATTAAATAATTAATCCCAACAATAATAAAGATCCACTAATAAATATAATTCCAACAATTATATTTATAAAAAAGTCAAAAGGTAAAACTGTCAAAGAAAAGAAATAAATCAGTCTTCTCCAACCCATAAAATCAAAATAACAATATTAATCTCATAAAAAGTATCTCCCAATTTAAATAAATTAAAGCCCACTAGAAAAAGAATAATTTAAAAGTCTAAAAATTAAAAGGCAAAAGGGATAGAAAATTCCCACATAGATCCCTAACTACCATACGCCAAATTTAAAAATAGATGATATAATTTAAAACTCCATATGAGAATGATTAATTCCAAGACAACATTAAAGCCTAGAGAAAATAAATAATTTAAAACTCTCAAGCACATGAAAGTGAACCCAAGATTAAAAAGCACATAGAAAAAAAATAATAATTTCAAAAGAGTAAGAGGGGGAAATTAAAACTCATGTGTAATTGAAAATGAAATAAAATAAATTCATTCTAAATTTCCCCTCTCAAATCACAACCCTAAAATCCCTCTATTATTTTATTAGTTTCTTATCACTTACCCTAACCCTATTTTCTTATCATTTTCCTCTCCTTTATTCTTCTCACTTTCCTTTCTTCATTTTTTTTTTTTTTGGTTTTATAGGTTAGGGTTTCAACCATGCTCTTGGGCAGCCATGGATATGTTGCCACAGAAGGTATATATTCATTAAGTATATTACATAGGATTCTTCTCTATTTTAAACCATGCATATATATGTATATATTATAGATCTAAGTATATACATTTTCATTGTTTTGAAGATACTGAGTTGGGGTAAGTATATATATATATATATTTGCAAATATTATAAATAAAAATCAGAATGAAAAAAGGGGCGGATTATAGGTCCAAACGCTAGGAGAGGCGGCGGTTTAGAAATGGTAGCACTGTCGAAGGAGGGGACGTAGGGCCTGCGTTGTTGGAAGGAGTATTGGGTATGGGGTGTGGGTGGGTGGGGGTTCGGCCCCCTCCCCACACCCCCTTGTAGACAAAGCAAAGGAGACTGTGGTGGGCGGCGGCTGTGGCCGCCGTCCACCACAGTCCCAACCCTCTTTTTTCTTAAAAAACAAAACAAACAACCCTAATTCTAGGGTCGGCCAATAAACATAAATTTCATTCCTTTTTTTATTCACTATGTAAAATATGAGATCTAGTCAGTAACATATGCTATTCAATTTTTTTATTAAAACATTTCCTTTGATATATATATATATATATATATATATATATATATCACAGGTATATATACACAGAGAGTAAAATATTTGTTCAACTGTGAGGTTTAAAATACCCCTTTTACAATTATATATATATAATTGTAAAAGGGGCATTTTAAACCTCACTGTTAAACAAATATTTTACTATATATATATATATATATATATATATATATATATATATATATACACTCCAATAACAGGATTTTACTCACTTAAAATATATCAGTTTAGGAGAGCTTTAGGAAAAATAACCTTTTTTTTTTTACTGCAGAAATAAAATATGACAGTTACATAATTTTTTCTTTTAAAGACAGTAAATAATATGAGGAAAGTAAAATTTTCTAAGAACCAAAACAACATACAATTTGTCTATTTTCTTTCTTCTCTTGCATATAAACAACAACCATTTCTTTTGTACAAAAATACACTTAACCACAATAATTATTCCTTTCTTTACTTTGCAACACACTATTCTAGCAAGGAAATGACTTCTATTAAAGAACAGCAAAAGGATTTTATAGCAGCAATTTTAACTTCAATAAAAGTTGTAGGAAACATTTACAAACATAAGGAAATTTTTATTACACCACTTCAACCTTGAGAGTACTTCATTTTAAAACCAAAACAATAAGGTCTCCAAGACCATGGCTCACAAAATAGCCAACAAGATAATAAAAATAAAGCCACAATGACCATTTATCCAAAGCTCCAAGACCACCAAAATAAAACTGTAAGATTTTAACACAAAGAGGGGGAAGCCAAGCCACAAAAACTGCTCTCCTCCCTACCATAGACCCGCAAGTGGGTCACCCCCGAGCTGGGAGGTAGATCTTCACACAGGTTCTATCACTCCACAACAAAATCAAAATACAAGCCAACAACACAAAATCACCCATAGATTTTACACAAAACAAAACTCATAGCAATGAGTTTGGAGGGGTAGGGGAGTGGACCACTCGACTCAAGAGGTCACTCCAAAAACTCAGTCTTAACACCACAAGGTCTCAAGCCAAAAAAATGATATCTCCATGAAATACAAAATCACCATGGCACTCATGCCAACCAAAATAATCCCATACTTAATATAATGCCCTCAAGGCCATAATAATACCAACACTAGGAGGGCGACCTTGAGGAGGTTCACTCCTCCCCCACCCCACACAAGAAAGGACACACCCAAATGGGTAGTCTCATCCCAATACACCCAATACCCACACAAAAGAAAATACTCCCAAAACACAACCAAGCATATAAGTGACAAAATATAACAAGCATATGGAATGGATAAATGCCATGAGGCTTACCTTAAAAGTCCAAACCCTCTAAAGATAGAAAATTTTCAAAAAGCAAGAACCCCCAACTCCTCTCCAAGAGGAGTTAAAATAGGCCTCCAATCTAGGCCTTGAGGAATGAGAAGGTGACACATGTCACTTTCTCCTTCCTCATCCCATGCCACTTGCAAAGGAGAAGGAATGTGAGGGTGACATGTGTCACCCTCCTATTCATTCAAACCCTCACCCTCTCCACTTGTGCTCTCACACATGTGTGAGAGCAAAACTGGAGAGCTAGCATCTCTCCCCATGGCTCCATGAGGATAAGGGATGACACATGTCATCACCTTACTCTCCAAGAGAGCCCCTTCACTCCAAAATGCTCTCACACATGTGTGAGAGTCTTGGAGGAAGGTTCCACACACTTGGGGGTCTTGAAGACTCCCCAAGTTTTCAAGGTGGAGGAATCCCCAAGCCTTGGGAAGGGAGATGGGTCTTTTTTCAAGGCATGACTCATCTCCCACCCTTAGCCATTTTGAATTTTCGCCACTTTTACTTAACGCAAGTTTAGGGTGACTAGACGGGAGTAACCCTAGGGTTTAGTAAGCCAAAATGGACCCTAGACCCTAGGGGTACCACCAAGGGTTAGTTTAGACCCCTAATAAATACTTAAGGAGGTATAAATTCACAATAAATGGCCTAAAAATAAAAAGGACACCAAATGGTGTGAATTAAAACACATGTTTTACAACACATTAATTAAATTAAAGAAAAGGGGTAAACTAGGCTGAAATAATTAAAATACAAGCATTTACAAAAATATCATTCAATCACACATGATCCCCATCCCTCTTGGAAATGAATTGGCCTAACAGGGAAACACATAAGTGTGAGATCGGCCTTCAATTTTTCGTGGCCTAGAAAATCACCTGCTCACTTGAACAAATGGTCAATCTAACATATATATATCATAGCCGAAGCAACAAAATGTAACACTCAAGTCATCACATAATTCATATAAAACATTAAACAAATCACATCATAATTAAGATTCATAATTGCATTTTCTATATATTATCTCAGAATCAAAATCACATAGCAAATCCATATAATGAACTCATAAATCAACATCACTAATAATCATCAAGTGTATCTCACATGTCTAACATCATAAGAGCATCAAAATAGGATATAATCAAATCACCACATACTAATCAAAGCAAATCCAAAATAAGGAGATATAGTCTAAATCTGCATAATGGAAATCAATAGTCTCTAAATGTCTAAAATGTCTCCAACTATAATATGAACTAATCAAAAATAGGGTAGTGAAATAAATAGGCCTCACATCCTCCCCCCCCTAAGACTAAACTTCCTCCTAGAAGTCATCAAAGAGGTGAGGATAAAGTGTCCTCAATTTAGCTGCATCCTCCCATGTCGATGTGACCTCATCATACCGATCCCACTGGACCTTAATCTGGTCCAGCTCTCGACCTCGAAGGCCCAGCGTCCAATGAGCTAATATACAAATTAGCTCCAAAGCCAACTGCCCGTCTGCCTCTACCTGTAGAGCACTGTAGTCCAATACATGAGATAAATCAGATATATATCACCATAACATAGACACATGAAAAACATCATGGATGCATGATAGGCTAGGTGGCAAGGTTAGATGGTAGGCTACGAGACCTATCTGCTCCAAGATCTCAAAAGACCCTACGAACCATGATGTGAGCTTAGAGCCCTTTCCATAATGGATTGGACTCTTGTGTGGCCACACTCTCAAGAATACTCTGTCACCAACTGAGAAGCTCTGATCTAGTCTCTTAGCATCGGCATACTTCTTTTGTCAATCATGTGCCTCCTAAAGTCTCTGCCTAATCAGCGTGACCTGTTGCTCCATACCCTGAACCAACTCTGGACCAATGGCAACTCTGTCCTCTATCCGATCCCAACTCAATGGTGTTCTACAAGGTCCTCAGTACAAGGCCTAATAAGGAGGCATACCCAACAAGCTATGATGCCCATTATTGTAGGCAAACTCAACCAGATACATATACTCCTTCCATCTAGACTAGTAGTCCATAACATACATATGGAGCATATCCTCTAATACCTAATTCACCCTCTCTGTCTGACCATCTGTATCAGGGTGATAAGCGGAGCTAAAGTTGAGCTATGTACCCAACACTTGCTGCAAAGCCCTCCAAAAGGCTGATGTGAACACTAAGTCCCTGTCAGAAATGATGCGGCGAGGTACCCCATGTAATCTCATAATGTCATCCAAGAATACTCTTGCCACTAATAGTGCATTGTACGTCATGCGTACAGGTGAGAATTGCGCCACCTTGGTCAACTTGTCAATTGTCACCATGATGGCATCATGGAGGTGAGAAGACATAGGAAGACTAATAATGAAATCCATGGAAATGGTGTCCCATTTCCACTCTAGTATCTCGTGAGGGTATAAAAGACCTACTGGATGCTGATGCTTGGCCTTGACCCTCTGGCACTCAAGGCATCGAGCAACAAACTCTACAATGTCCTGTCTCTTACCTGCCCAATGGTACAACTGTCGCAAGTTGGCATGCATCTTCTTCACCCCCGGGTGCACTGCATAAGGTGCTTTGTGAGCCTCTGATAACACTACTATATGTAGGTCACCTGCATGGGGTACATAGATGCATTGTCAATGTTGAAGTAGCCCATTTGCCTCAAGGGAGTATCCTGCAGACTAGCCCATAAGGGCCCTCTGCGACTGGATCTCCTACTGTACCTCAAGAAACCACTCATCCTCAGGAAGATGCTGAATAATATATCTCCTCAAGTCCACACTCAGAGTCAAGGTCAGGATCTCATTGCACCTCTGACTTAATGCGTCGGCAACCATGTTCTCCTTCCCTTTGATGTAGTGGACATCAAAGTCGTACTCATAAAGAAACTCCATCCAACGCTGCTGACGGGCATTTAGATTTAGCTACATGAATATATACCGAAGACTGTGATGATTTGAATGAAGCTCAAAGTGATGACCCAGTAGAAAGTGTCTCCAATGAACTAGAGCATGAACGACTACTGCAAGCTCCAAATCATGAGTGTGGTAGTTCAACTCATGGGTCTTGAGATTTTGTGACTCATACATGATCACTCTACCCCCTGCATAAGTACGGCTCCCAAACCCTCAAGTGATGCATCAATGCAAACCATAAAATCCACTGCTAGATTAGGAACCGCTAAGATGGGAGCACTGGTAAGATGCTCCTTGAGGACCCCAAAGGCCCTCTTGCACTACTTAGTCCAAGTAAAACTCTTCCCTTTCCACTAAAGGGAAGTGATGGGGTGTGCTATCCTAGAGAAGCCCTCAACAAATCTACGATAATAACCAACTAACCCCATGAAACTCCTAACCTCTGTCACACTGGTGGGTACTGGCCAATCCTTGACAGCCCTAATCTTTGATTGATCTACTGAGATACCATCACCAGATAGGATGTGCCCCAAGTACTGCACCTATGTCCTAAAAAATGCACACTTCGCCAAGTTGTCATAAATATTTTGCTTCCTCAAGCACTGCAAAACCTGATGTAGGTGCTCCTCATGCTCCTCCTTGGTCCACAAATAGATCAATATATCATCAAGGAAAATAATCACAAACTGATCCAAGTAGGTACGGAACACCCCGTTCATGAGACTTATGAACACTGCAGGGGTGTTCGTCAAGCTGAAGGGTACCACAGTGAACTCATAGTGGCCATAACAAGTCTGGAAGGCAGTCTTATGGATGTCTGCCATTGTGATGCACAACTGGTGATAACCTGACTTCAAGTCTATCTTAGAGAAAACCCTGGCTCCCTACATCTAATCAAAAAGATCATCAATCCTAGGCAAAGGATAATGATTCTTCACTGTCACCTTATTTAACTGCCTATAATCCATGCACAGATGGAGAGACCCATCCTCCTTCTTCATGAAGATGACTAGTGCGCCCCAAGGTGAAATGCTAGGTCGGATGTGCCCCTTCTCGAGCAACTCCTCTAACTACAACTTGAGCTCCGTGAGCTCATGAGTGATCATCCTGAAGGGTGCATGAGACACTGGCTTGGCACCTAGCACTAGATCAATATTAAAGTCTATCTCTTGACGTGGAGGCATCCTTGGTAACTCTGGTGGAAACACATCAGCAAACTCTCTCAAGATGGGATGGTCATCTAATGATGCCTCTGGCTCATCTTCTGATCTATCGCTAATAGTGATGGAGAACATCTGACATCCCTTCTGCATGTAGCGCTTAAGCTACTGAGTAGATATCATATGAACAATTGTAGGCTTCTAAATGCCCACTATCTCGAATGATGTGCCATGATTGTCTAAGAAACTAATCACCTTTCAACGACAATATAACTTGGCTCTATAAGCCGCAAGCCAATCCATGCCTAAAACCACACCGTAGGATCCTAAAGGCATAACCCTAAGGTCACATAATGTAGTAAAGGCCCCCAAAGATATCTCATAGTCATGGACTAAGGCATCTACTACCATCTTGGCCCTTGTGGCCAACTGAAACTCCCACCTATCGCCCTACCTAGAGGCCACCAGCCTGCAACGCTCCACTAACGATGGAGATATGAATGAATTAGTAGCACCAGAGTCAAATAAAATAGCAATGGGAACATCCCCAATCATACCTATGGTCTCGATCACTGAGGCCTAAGAATTAGTCTGGTAGTTATCAACCACTGCAAACATACAGTGGGACCTACCCACATCTCCAACTGTCTGCTCTGATCCTCCTGCACGAGGCTGTCCCCCTACCATAAAGCCCTGTGGGAACTCTCTAGCTAAATTTCTTGCCCCACCACATACATAGCATGGGCCCCTAGCCTGTACCTGTATAGTCTGAGTCCTACTACTCTGCTAATGTCCAGTCCAACCAGTGGACCCTTGAGAACCCCTGTAAGACTGTTGTGATCTTGCAGGTCCCAGAGGTGGTCCCTGCTATCTCTGATCCCTATGCAGGCCTTGCTACTACCAACCTCAATTATGACCCCCATGTGCCCTCTGTTGTGGCCTGGATCTCTGTTGATGCTACTGTTGCTATTGCTGTTGAGGTCTAGGAGGTAGTGGTGCAGAACTAAACCCTCCTCTCTAAGGTGTTGGTGGTGGTTGGTAGAATCCCTGTTGTTGCTACTAGCTATGGTCTTGATACTGGAGACATGAGCTTTGACCTCGTCCTTGTATCTCCTCAGCAATGTATGCCTTCTTGCAAGCCTCACTCAAGGTCTAGGGGTCTGCCATGCGCACAGGCCCTGATATCCCCTAATTCAAACCTCTGATAAACTTGTGAACTAGAAGTTTTTCATCATGGAGATACTCCGCATAACATGACAGCTCGGTGAACCTGCCCTCATACTGTACTACAGTAGACCCTCTCTACTATAAATCATGGAACTCATCAATACAACGCTGCTTGTAGTGGTCTAACAGATATCACACATTAAAGCGCTCAATGAATGTGTCCCATGAAAGTGTATCCAAAGATAAGCGGCACTTGTACTCCTTAGTGTGCCACCAAGTCATTGCTGCATCTCTCAATAGGTGAACCACCACACGTGCCTTCGTGTTTCCCTCATAAGGACGCAACGCAAAGCACTTGTCTAAACTGATAAGCCAAGCCTTAGCTTTGGATCTCTCTGTGGTCCCTTTGAAAGTAGGTGGATTCAGCCTAAGCAAGTCTCTGATAGGGTCTCCTTGGTCTCTGTGCCCTTTGTAAGGCTCATCCACCTCCTCTCGCCATCCATAATCATAGGGTCCATGATAAATTTTCACAATCCTCAATGCCTCCTCTCACCTCGCACGGTGTGGAGGACTCCTACTACGTACTCTGTGCGTTGAACCAACCTCCTCTCCTATGGTGTCAAGTACCTCAATACGTAGCTCCAAAAGAGGCACTGCGCGTGGTGCCACTCACGGCTTGACACAGGGCTCAACATGTGGCTCTGCACGCGACTCGGTATGCGGCTCCTCACGTGGCTCCTCTCGTGGCTCCAAATGTGCAAATAGTAAGATTAATAATATAAATGTGTAAATGCAATTGAGTAAGATTAATAATATAAATGTGTAAATAAATAATTCTGTAATTTTTTTAACCTGTGCCACTTATCGAACGAATATGTGTTTTGAAGAATAAAGTCATGTATCGCACTTCTTTCTTGATGTGATAGCTTGAAGCAACATCCATTGCCTTCTAATACTTCACCTGTAACTCTCTCATCGTCATCATCATCCCATACACATCGATTGACATTTTTAAAATCCTTCATCTATTCTGTGCAAAATCCAATGGCCTCTTGCATTGAATGTCCCTTAGACATGCTGCCTTCTAGTTTTGCCCTGGTACAAACATTTTTTTTCAAAACCTTCATATATTGTTCTATAGGATACATCCATCTTGTTCTTACTGGACCACAATGCTCTAGTTCATATTCTAGATGTATCAAAAGATGCATAGAAATGTTAAAGATTGTTTCTAGAAATTCATGTTCCAATAGACAAAGGACTTCAACAACCTCCTCCCTCAAACTATCAAAGTTTGAAGGATCTAATACATGTGAACTCATTCTCTTTAATATTAGGCCCAACCTTATAATTGCCAATCTTGGCCCCTTTGCCAAACCTGATATATTTACCACAATAGGTAAAATATTCTCAATTATAACATGATAGTCATGGTTCTTTAGGCCTCTTAAGCTATTAATGTCAGTTTGGTTTCTGATAGTACTACTTACGTATCCAGTGGGAAAGTGAGTCTAAGACATCAACTGTAAGAACTGTGCATGTTGTTCCTTTGTCCAGACATAAGGAGCACTAGGTTTTCTATATTTTTCATCATCATATTTTTCAACCTAAAGATTTCGATGAATCTTTAGTTCTTGAAAGTCTTCACATGATGAAATAGTATCAAAAAGCACCAAAAAGAGTTTCTATAATAGCATAGGCGATATTTTTCTCAGTATGCATAAAGTCAAGAGTATGCCTAATGGCTATATCCCTAAAGTATGGCAACTTATAGAATATGCACAACTGTTTTACACCACTTTCATTACATGGATCATATCTACTACCATCAATCCCACCATTTCCAATAAATGATATTATTTTTTTTCCATTCTCAATAATGTAATCACCCGTTATTAGCAAAGGTGCTTCACGTTTCTCTTCTTGACCATTGAAACATGTTTTTTGTTGATGATATGGATGACCCACGTTAAGGTAAGCATGATGTCCACAATAAATACATTTACGCAAACTTCTTAAGTGCCTCACAAAATCCTTAAAGTTACAAGTAGGACAACCATGGTATCCATGAATAGTGAGACCGAAAAATGTACCATATGCAGGAAGATCATGAATCGTAACTAATAAGGAAGCTCTTAAAGTGAATTTGATTGAATGACCATCACTTAAAGATTGAATTGCTTCAATTCATTTCCATAATTCCATTAGCTCATCATATAATGGCTCTAGATAGGCATCTATTGTTTCTGAAGTCACACTTTTCTTTCCTAGTATAATCAATGATAGCATTAAGAAAAATGGTTTAGTTGCTAACCATGGAGGCAAGTTATAATTTATTAAAACACTAGCCAAGTTGACCATTTAGTACTTTGATCTGAGAATGGGTTCACCCCATCTAGAGCTAAACCCAACCTTATATTAGGAGATCTTGAGAAAAATTAGGCCATCTATTATCAAATTCCATCCACATCTTAGAATCAGGCACATGTCATTGTTTTCCATCAATGCTCTTATTTTGGGCATGCCACTGCATAAGTTCAGCAATGTCTTTGCACCTATACATTCAGAGTAATCGTGGGATTATTAGAAAGTGGTGAAGAACCTTTCTAGGAACCACAGTTGATTTCAACCCTTGTCTATACCTTGCTTCATGACATTTTAGACATTCACTCTCACTTGCAAGATTTTTGTGAAATAATACAGAACCATTAACACATGTGTTGATGTTTTCATACCCCAAGCTAAGCTTACTGATCTGCTTTTTACATTGACTTCGTTTTGTTGGCAATGTGGAGTCAGCTGGTAACAACAAACTTAATAATGCCAATAACTGATCTACACTCTCATTTGTCCAACCATGCACTACTTGCAAGTTAAGTATTTCAAGGATTTTGTTAAATGACTTAACTTGCAATTAGCATACATAGGCTTTAAAGCATCCTCCATTGACTTAACCCAATCATTGTTTACACCCTCATTCAACATTCTTTCAACTTCAAACCCTTTGTCTAACATTTCTACCTCTTCATCTATGTTTGGTGCCACTTCATCTATGTTTGTTACCTCTTCATCTCTCACAGTCTGCAATTCTATCATATCTTTGTAATAATTGTAAGCCCAAGGGCTTATACCATTATGCCCATATCTTATCATATGTCGATAAATCACATTTCTTTTTCTCACCTTTCCACCAAGACAGTCATTACATGGACATGGATATTTTTCCATTTCCCTCTCATTGGCTACTCTCTCATCATATGTATGATATTGATCCGTAGACAACCTTCGACGCTAATCCATCTATAATATTGTGCATTCCAGTATTAATTTAGTATAATAAGCTATCCTATGCCTAGAAGGCCTTTAAATATAAAATATTAAAAGGTAACCTTCAATCATGCATATGGTCGAGCTAGGATAACCTTTCCTTCAGTTTGGGCTAGTCATCATGCAGGGAGATCATGCAAAGTAGAGGTGTGGTTTTATTTGAGTTCAAGGATCAGTTAAGGATCAACTTCACAAATACTAAAGATTACATTTTCTTTTGAGTTTTCAAGCTTCAATAATGAAAAAATATCAGTTCACTTTTGGCAATGAGGGTTTTGAATTACCTTTGAATTTGCTATAGAGTGAGTCCTCAAATTTGACTTTGCTACAGAGGGCCTCGCCGACTTCAAATTCATTACAGCAAACTCTAAGTTCCTTGCCCACCTTTTCAAAAGTCTCCAAGTCCTCTCCAAACAAGCTTTATCACCCATGCAAGTAGTTGCTACACTTATATGCACCTAAAACATTTTTTTAGGTATATGCATCAGATAGAGTAAGTGCTTCAATACGTGTCCATGAGAATAACAAACATCAACAACAATTTAATTTCATTCCCATGCTGACAATTATACATTTTACAAATTGTCTAACTTAGAAATATAGACAAGCTATGTAAACCAATAGATAAATAGCATTTAGAAGAAATACTAAACAATTTATTAGGATTACACTTTAAAACCCCAATTAAATAACTATTGTGATGAAGTATTCATAGCAGCAAATCACTTGCCAAAATCATAGGCAAAGTCACCAAATAAAGGACTCAAGATGTCAACCATTTCAAATGACAATAGGAAAAATAACATAGAGAATACAGTCATGCCTTTGATTGCAAAGGAGAGGGCAAATATTACAGTCTGTAGCAGCATTGAAAAGATGAAAATACAAAATCCATGAAGCCAAACACTTTTGTTAAAATACAAACCCTTACCTAATTAGTTAACTAATCCTTGAAGATTTTATCAGGCAAAGATAGGCATTATATAGATGCTAAAACAATGACACAAGTGCCTTTGAAAGTGATGGCAGTCATGTCATCAAACTAATAGTGAAATCAGTCATCAAAAAGAGTAATGCACAACACCACAGAAGAAAAGAGGAGATCACTATCCATTCAAAGAGATTCCCTAATCATAGTCACCAAAGTGGGATACAACAATAGAGAAAAGACAGTGGAATATTGACAGTCTTTTTGCATCCAAATGTGAATTATGTGAAAACTGTCATATATCAATAACAAAAGTAATAGAGAGGATTTTTTACAGTCAAAAGTCTATGAATAGAATCTTCAAGTTTATAAAAATCAATCTAATAAGTTATATGATAATCATAGCAGTGGATGGACAAAGGGAATGTGACTGTGACAGATTTTTGCATACAAAGGACAGTCATCATCAATGATATCTTTGTATTAAGGAATTTGTAGGCAAGTTCGTGATAGGACAACAAAGATCAGTTCATGTATGAAGCAATGAACAAGGTTTTCATGACAAAGGTTACTATCAAGATAGCAGTAAGAGATAGTAAAGACAGTGAACAGTAGATTTAAGGAATGAAACAAATCATGGAATAGTCTTGCATTCTCAACAACAAGCTTTCATTCTCTGTTTTGTGACAATCATTTTGGAAATACAATCATCTTTCAAAGGTTGATTCACACACATAGGGGCAGTGTCTAAGTCACAGGTTGAAGACCATCAAATTCTTTCATGCCAAGGTATTCTAAGTATAAATCATGAATGAAAAAGTAGAACTTTATCAATAAGGAACCATGAGACCTCTTCATATAGTCATTGAAAGAGATAGAATAGTCACTAATGACAAAGTACCAAGCTTTCAAAGATACAAAACTTTACAGCAGGCTAAGAGAAGAATAGAGGTACATGGAAAACCCTGCCTCTGCTTCATAAAACCATTTGTTACCTCATTATTATTGCTGCTTCTTTGATCTTTCGTCTATAGATGGAAATCCCTTTCTTCATTCACATGATGATCTCAAAACTATTTCAACTAATTGCAGCCATCAACAATCTCACACGATGATCTTAAAGAACTGCGGCCATGAACAATCTCACACGATGATCTCAAGGAACTGTGGCCATGAACAATCTCACATGATGATCTCAAAGAATTGAAACCATGAACAATCTTCTCCTTTTCAACTACTCATACCCCATTCTTGGTGGCCATGAAGAATCTTCTCCTGCTAGAACCATGATTTGGTTCTTCACAAGTTTCACTTTTTGTTCAAAACACATAAACGCATATTCCCTCCATTACTAAAGTGAACTAAACTCATGCACCACAAGGCAAAAAATTATATTATAATTTTAATTATAAAATAAATTTATAATTAGAATGCATACATGTGTTTAAATCCCTCTTCTTATGGTGTTGGAATTTAAAACAAATTGTAGTTGTAGAAATCAGAATAAATCAATCATGAAACATTGAAGAATGTCTAACCACAACAAAATTGATGCCAGAACCTTTTAGTTGGGAGCCTCGGTGTGGGGAAAACTAGTTGCCCCTTCTTATCAGGCCAAAAAAATACAAATAGCTATATTTTTTCCTTTCAAATATTTATATATATTTAAATTATTTATTGTTATTAAAAAATATCTATTTATTCTAATTTCACATATTTTTTTGATTAAAATTATTAAAGTATACAATTATTACAATTTTAACTTAAAATAATTTAATTAAATGACACATTGGATCCATCTCGACGTACTTTAGATATATATTTTTTAAAATATAGCTATCCTAGTTTTAATTATAAAATAATGAAATTATATTACAATATAATTATTTGGTCTAAGCGGACATTTATTGCCTTGCCTTATATTGTCTTTGAATTCATGGATTATGATCAAATTGGAAAGAAAAAAGAATAGAGTAATAGTCATTTATTTAGTCATTTATATTTGTCTGACCAATTATTAGTTGTGTTTTTTGCTCGATGACCAAATTAGTCATTTATTTAGTCATTTATTTGGTCATTTATTTAGTCATTTATAGATGTGTTGCAAAAAAAATTTGATCACGTGAGTAAAATTTTTAGTCACCTGGTCATTTATTTGCCATATTTCTACTAGTGTAAGCACAATTCCAAAACTACAAGACCTGAAGCCACTTTGTGGAGAAATGAGAAGAAAAGACATTTCTTCTATACACCTCTGCAACACTCAGAAACACAATTCACACACTGGTGAACACAAGTTCCTATGTAAAATGACGCAAAGCACCAAACTTGGAATATAACATCTGTGAACATCTCTAAACAACATATCCAAACTGTAAAGATAGATCTTCAACATAGAGAAAATGCAGAGCAAAACCATAGCACTACTTTGTAAGCCAAAATGCCACTTCACCACATTGTTTCCTTTATTAATTAAATTTTCTCAAAAGCACTTAGAAACCAACCAATAGAAACATATTCTCAACATCTTCAACATCTCTATAAGGAAATCAAATCATCATCAGCAAAGTATCTCAACCAAACAACTTATACCACTACAACAATCTCATCGTTACTCAACCAATTGACACCAATGACAAAACAAGCATGTTGACATCAATGACAACACTGATAGCACATACTTGCAACAATTTCCCCCTTTGTCATTGATGGCAACACATAATTTGAAAAAGCATCAATACATCATCATCCTCAATATTATGCTTCATACCAACTCTTTTCCTTTTTCCTTCTTTCTCCCCCTTAGCTTGCTATTCTCTTCTTAGCAATTGACTCTTTCCTTTTTCACATTGCTTTCTTTGTCCCCCTTTGACATCAATGGTAAAGGGCTACACCTCTCTCAATAGTTCAAACTTGTATTTGCTCACTATTGCTTTGCAACATCATTTCTTTTACTATTCTACAAACTCCCCCTTATAAGAAATCAAACATTAGAACTTATTCCCCCTTATTGCAACATCCATCATGACCATTACCTGTTTCCCCTAAGAGGTAGCCTCCAACATCATCCTAGAATAAGGAATGCATCTTGAAATCCACTAGACTGATGCATCTCCTTATGCATCTAGTTCAAAGAAGGAGGGGTAATAACCCCTAACTTCTCCTGGAGATACTCAAATGTATCCTTAGGAAGAGCCTTGGTGAATATGTCAGCAACTTGATCCTTTGTATGCACATACTCAAGCTTCACTTCATTCTCTACAACTTTCTCTCTCAAAAAGTGATGCTAGATTGAGATATGTTTTGTCCTTGAGTGCATCACCAGATTCTTTGAAATGTTATTGGAAACCCAAGATAAGAAAACCACGATGATCCATCTACTTGGATCTACTGTCCAAATCTAGCCTCACAAAATAAAATAAAGTTTACAATAATCTTTATGGGCACCTGCCCAAAGGAGACACCAATCCCCTGATTTATGAGCACCAACTCAAAGGAAGCACCAACCCCCTATTACACTACTTTATGGGCACCAATCCAAAGGAAGCACCAACCTCCTATTATACTGTTTTATTGACACCAACCTAATGAAAGCACCAACTCCCAGATACACTGCATCAACAAATCAAATAAGGTATTATGCACTTCTATCTTAATGACTAATTCTAAAGGTTCTTTCCACTTTCATGCTACTACTCAAACTCTGCTAATCAACTTCATGCTCCTGCTCAACTCTGCAACTTGATGGTTAGATTGTCATCACTTGAAATGCCCCTTACTTGATCATCAGATGTCCTCTTCACATCATTGTCTCCTCTACAACTTGATGATGTTGTCATCACTCATCATACTCTCCTCTTGGAAATTTGACACTACAGTCATCATTTAACATCAACACACAGTCCTCTCTATTGTCATCATATATAGCTCATTGCCCCTTCTACTACTAGATGTTGATATTATGCTTGATTATCATGTGAGCTTCATTCTTTAAGCAATGAACAATTATTCAGATCCTTACTCAACTTCTGAACCTTGAATATGCTACTTCCATCACCTCAAACTCTTCACACTTGATCTCTAACTCAAACTCACCAATTTGATGATGTTTTTGTTATCTTCACAAGCACTTCACACTTTATCTTCATAAAATAACAAATTACTCCTTTATTCCCTAATCACTCTTTATCATCTTGCAGGTCATCTCTTTGTCTTATACATCAAACCCTCATTCATGTAACAAGGATTCAAACTTCTATTCATATTTCTCTTTCACTCCTCACTTCATCCATTATACTCATGCACTACTTCAAATATGCAATATCACACATCTCTCAGACTTCTCATGTGTCAACTAGAATAAAACAATGTATTCATACCAAATCTTCCACAACTTATGCAAACTCAGAAATATCTTCTGTTAATGTCCTTTGCACACAACTTCCTCATACACAAAACTCTCCATACTCCAGCTAGGAATGAACCTAGATCAAGTATATATATGGATTACAATGATAATTACATTCATAGGTTGGCCTGGAATAATATTAGTTCATCTACATGTCGGCCACAACTTAAATCCTTAATCAAACGTGTAATAGGTCAAGTTCACGATTCCATATGCTACTCCAAAGGAAAGGATACACTATGCTTTACCCAATGTAGATTTATTTGGTTCCAACAACCACCCACATGCTATCTCCAGTGGTCACACATTACATTCCTTTTGGCGCAACAAACAAGAACCATCAACACAGTCAGCCAATAAGCATAGTGACACTCTATTACTTCTAGCTTTCTTTCTAATGCAAATAGACATCTGAAACTCTTAATATGATAATTCATATGTATCTTAGCATATCTTCCTTTTATATGTGAAAAGTGAGAATGATGAGGTTGTTGGTGTTGTTTAGATAGATTCGATCAAACCCTACTTTCACATATACCATTCAAGGACACAAACTGAGTTAAGTCACTTCTCTTGCAAGAGGAATTGGCTACATGTTTGGTGTCACTTTGAGATGATAAGGAAAGGTGGAATGTATTGATGAATTTGTTAAACACTAATCTATTTAAAGCCTTAAACTCTAATTATATGATTCTGAATACAGATAAACAAAACCCAACAAATGATAGCACAGGAAAGCACTAAATGTAGATTAGAAACATACCAGGATTTCGATTCTAGAAAGCAAAAACTTTGGGGACACTGGGGCCATGCGCCCTAGTCCAACATGCCACTTTTTCTGTAGATTTGGAGTTGTAAGATGATGAAGATTGCAACCTATTTCAGATTTTCTGACAATGACAATTGGGAGGACACTGGGGTAGGTGCCCTTGTCCAAAAGGGAATATTCTTTGCTATTTTCTTCAGATCCCAAATCTTTATCCTCTGTTCTAATCTCCTGTAACTCCTTTCCACAAGATCCTGCACTTGTAACCTACAATCACAAGAGAGGGGTTGGGGGTTGTGGTGTTTAGGAGCTTGCCTTAGTCTAGCCCTGGAAATAGAATTCAAACCTTCCAAGATCATTGTTAGATGGAGTGTGTGTCCTTAGTGGACAAAGGCAAAATCAAATGATAAGATAGATTGATTGAAACACAAAATAGATATCACCTTGGAGGTGAAACCCTCACGGAGATGAAGTGCCTTCAAATCATGAGAAAATGAGTTGATGGAGCCAAATCTGCAACAAACACATATAGACACAACTCAATTCTACTCTACAACATAATGAATGCCTTGAATGCTCTTTGCTTGATAATCATAAGTTCGCCTTAATCAACTCTAGTCTAAAATGAAGTCCTAAACATTTTTATATATGCATTTCCGCTAACATTCATAATTCAAATTGAAAAGGCCGACAAAGGGAAACCTTTTAACAGTCATAAACTAACACATTTAAGTTTAGGTCCTCACAAAATAGGTCTGGACTAGGTTGCAAGCACCCAAGTCTAGAGAACTATTTTTAGTCATGATTTTTCATTAGAGTGGACCACTAAGCCCCATTTGACATGGGTTTCAGGGGAATCTCCTCTAGGATTAGTTTTACACATGCATTATGAAATAAAGGGAACCTATGAGCTAAACTAGGGGTAAAAAGTCCTAGGGGGACATTTTTTGACATAACATTTAGCCCCCACTTTAATGTATGTATGATCTTATGACCCATATGTGCATTAAAGTACGCTCGAAAGCACATCAAACTTGCCAGGCACATGAAGCTAAGGCATACACCAAGATTGAAGAACTAGTTCTAGCCCCTAGTCTCAAGTAAGCACTAGAAGACACATTGAAGACATGCAAGACACAATGAAGACAGTAAGAAGCATGCAAAACATGTAGAATATAGTGAAAGCATGCAAAACATGATGAAGACATGAGAGCAGTCACACAAAACAAGATGAATACATTGATATAACATTTGCATTTATGAAATAAAATCATAACTAAGGGAGTTGGCAAGAGAAACTGCTTTGGTATTGACTTGTATGTTGTCATTGATGGCAACAAGGCTCAGAGATCTTATCACCATGATAGTAAGAGATATCTCTAGAACAACATGTTGGATCCCAGGTTTGGTTGACAGAAAATGGCTAAGTATGGAAAGTATTCTGAGTAGAGGACAGTAAGTCAGATAGTATGTCTCCACAGATGATGATCTGATAATGCGGTTCAAGTATGATGTTCTTAGTTGTTTGATAGTGTTATGCTTCAAAGGTTAAGTCTTGATCTCCTCCAAAAGTCACCTTGAAGAATTGTCTAAGTTTGGATAAGCAAAGGTATAGCAGGAACAGTGAACATGGTCTAGTGCAGTGGTCTGCATTCCTTCGTAGATAAGTATTTTGTTATGTGGTTTTAAGGTGTTGTAAACACTTATATGAAGTGTCTTATTCTAGAGTTAGGAGATCTGAAGTCCACTGAAAGGTTAGCTACAAGCTGCCAAGTATCGGCATAGTGTTTGACAGAGTTTGACATAGATAGAGTCTGAGTTCTAATGGTCCGCATTTCTCCGCAAGATGATATCATGCCTTGCATTTCTAAGGGTAAGATTGGGAATGTGTAAAGAGTCCTTGATACTATTTTGGAGGGTTTTTTAGATCCGCAGTAAAAGTTGTAAGATGGTAGATGAAGTTGTTAAGCATGCTCTTAAGGAAGAGGCCGACAAGTATGTTAAATCATTGTGCAAAGAAGAGTTAATGTTTGGAGGATCTATGTAAGTAATTGAATGATTAGAACCAACCTATATGAACACATTTGGGAAAAGATTTGGGTTCGTATGACTTTTAGTACATTGGATTAAGCTGACAAGCTACATCTTTCTATGTACACATCTCATTTGTTGGATGTCGATCTGATTGTAAATCAATTCATGATGCGGATATATAAAGGTGATGAAATCTAGTTGTGGTGGTGTGTGTGTGATGCGAGTATGTGAATAGTAGACTAGAGTTAGAAGATCAGCAGCGATGAAGAGTTGGGATTTAGAGTTTAGTTGCTAAATGACTACACCTTGGCATAGTGGCAGATGCTTAAGAAGTATTCAATTTTCATGTGCAATCTGATTGAAAGAAAGCTTTCATCATCAAGGTAGTGAGCCTTCAATAGGGTTTAACATCCCTTATTGTAATCTTGCTAGGTTTAGGGTTGAGGTAGTGAGCCTGCTAGACTTGGTTTTAATTCATGGCAGTGAGCCAGCATGTTCTAGGCCTGTGGAGTAACCAAGCCTGAACATTATTTTTGTAAAGATTGCAATATTTATTTCAGAGCTAATCCTCTCTATGGTTTTTCCATTCTTGGGTTTTCCACATAAAAAATCTTGGTGTTCATGTGTCATGTTTTCATGGTTGTTGTTCTTATGCATATTGTGTTTTTGTTTAATTAATTTTGGGAAACAGCTGAAAGTTAAAGTGCACAAAAAAAATTTTAGAACACTGATTCACCCCCCCACCTCTCAGTGTTCTTGACAATCAACAAGTTATAGAAAGAACAAGAGCAGAAGATTATCTAAATTTAATTGTGAAGAATAGATCAGAAGATTGTGTAAAACTTGAAAAAGAGATTGTAAATCTAAAAATAGACATAGAAAAGGCCAAAAGCTTTGAAGAAAAATTCAAGATAAGCACTGCAAAGCTTGATGAAATCATTGTCAACTAGAAGAGTATAGATGGCAAGTAAGGTTTGGGATATGAAAAAGGGGAATGTTCAAAATCTGGTATAGCAACCACTAAAGTACAACAAAACAAAGGAAATCGGTTCAGAAATCAGAAAAGAAGACCTAGAAGACCTCCACTTAGACAACCAAATGCACAAAGGTACCCATCCTTCAATGGTTATTGTAATTCATGCAATAAGTATGGTCATAAGGTTACTCAGTGTAGGAGAAGAATAAATCAAAAGATTCCATCATTCTATGGTCAGTGTTTCAATTGCAAGGAAATTGGTCATAGAGCTAATGAATGTAGAAATCAAATCAGAAAAAATTTCAACAATGGGAGAAATGAACAATAATTCAAAGGTAAATGCTTCACTTGCAATAGAACTGGTCATAGAGTTGTTGTATGTAGAAGTAAAGTAAGTCAGAATTCTATTAGGTGCAATGCATGCTATAAAATGAGACACAAATCAAATGAATGTAGAAGCTCGGTAAGAACTAACTTTTAAAATACAAGGAACAGTCAATCATTCAATGGAAAGTGTTTTGCATGCAATAGATTTGGACATATGGAAAATCAATGCAGATCAAATTTAATCAATGGAAGGAATCAAGGTCAAAACAATGTGATGTGCTTCAATTGAAACAAATTTGGACATGTTGCAAGATTTTGCAAAAGCAGAAATGTGAAGAGAAATCATTATTTTGAAGAAAGGAAAATAGAGCAGAGAAATGATGAGGGAAAAGAGAAAGTTGATCTAGTGGAAACCAAGAAAGAAATGGACAAGGTATGGATCAAGAAAGAAGTAATTGAAGTTAGGGATCAATCCGCACCAGTATCCGGTGCTGATACTTCCTCCAGGAAGTAAATCAAGAGCTCTGGCTCAGGGGGAGCAGTGTTGAAAACTCAAAGCCCCAGCTAGAAAGTGGGTACCAGAATCAGGCACAAAGATATATAATCTGATGTGACAAAGCTCTTAAAAGAAAAACTGGAAGCAAAAGGGTCAATGCGGCATATTGTAGAGCAATCTTAATCGACTGTGTTCTATAGTGAGGGGTTTTTGATAGCTTTTTGAGAACAAGCATTTAATAACAATTAGGTGAAGTGCAGAGGATAAAAGGCAAGTCATTTTTCCTATAATTCACTTTGCATTCAAATCTTTTCAGACATTAGAGAGAGATTTCAAGGTGCAACAAGGATTCAAAGCTTCAATCGATTCAGGCAAAGGAAACCCAAATTCGGCATATCAAGGTATTTTCATAGAAACCCTAATTATGAATCTATTAAATCTTTGCTATGGCAACTCAACAAATTGTAGATATTACTGAACACCCTTGACCCAAGTTCAAGAAACACCCTCATAAAGCAATAAAAGTGGATCAAATGGGTGCATTTTTTGGTATACCTTACAGAGTTCTATATGTTGAGGACGTTAGGGCATATATTCATGTTGCCCTAGATGAACACATCAGCATTTGCCTAACAGATTTATATCTCATGCATCTAACTGATGACCAGTTTGACCTCAAAAAGGAATACAAAACCCTAGAGGAAAAGAAGTTTATTTAGTATGTGGATATTTCTACGTTTGTGGAGGATGAATGGGTAAGGTACGTTTTGATTCAAATTCACAATGAATTCATGTGGTTAGGGCAGCCCTTCAAAATCAGCAAGGAAACAATTAGAGCAGTGACAGGATTAAGTTCCACTGGAAGTGTGCCCTTGTTGAAGGCTGTGAAGAATCTAACTGTTACAGAGGCCATTGGAGCAAAGTTTGACAAGAGAGCACTAACTATCAATGATATCACAAATCATGATGTAAGATTCACCTCAATGGTTTTGGGCTACAAGATCTATTTCTCCAACTGGGAGAAATCTATCTCAGGAATAGAAATCTATACTACCTATCAAATGATAAAAGAGAATGTTGATTATGACTTATGTGAGCTGCTACAAAATCAATTAATGGAAAATCTAAGGAAGATAAAGGAGAGCAAGAATTACCCCTTCAAATATGGTACGTTGGTCATCTTCTTATTCTTTTATTTCATGAATGAACTACCAAACATGAAGAATTTCATTTGGTTAAGTGGTAAACCAATAGCTATCCAAATAAGAAATCATCTAAGTAGCATTGGAAGTGTCGATGAACAAAAAATAGCCCTGTGGGGGTATTTCAAAAATTTCCAAAGAATGATGCAATCAAGGGACATAATACCAAGGGGAATAGTTGAGAAATACAAAGGTAGCATCTGTTTCATGGTCACTAAGGACTTGATGGAAGCTATGGAGCCCAAAACCATATGGGTAATACCTATGGGATATGAGGTAGATGGTCTGATACTAGAAAACTATGCTCAACACCTGCTGAGCAAACCTAGAGATACTAAAGAAGAGAGGTTTGGAACTTATGAGGAACTAAGATTAAAACTTCATGTTGAATTCAGAAAACCTGAATCAACTAGAAAAGTTAGAAAAGAGGTGGAAGAGATTGCTACAAGATATTGCATCGCCAAAGAACAACTGAAAGAGGTAAGGGAGAAAGAAGCAGAAGAAAAACAAAAGAGTGAACCAGTACAGGTTCCAGAGAAATCTCAATTAAGGAAGGAGAAACCAGAAAAAGTTTAGAGGACTACTAGGAGCTCCACTACTCCCTCTGATGTCAAATCATCAATTAACCTAGAGAAAACATCAAAAGAATCATCTGCCAAAGACATGAAGAGGAAAAAGATGAAAGGAAAAAGATTATATGTTAGTGTAAGTGAAAAGGATGAAGAGGAGATAGAGACAGATGAAGAGATCAAAAATATGAAAATTGAGACTTTCAAAGTCTTTGGAAGCACTAAAGAAAAATCCTTTGAAAAAGATAAGTCCAGTAAAAGATAGAAAATGCCTCCAGCACTTGAAAATATAGTAAAGGTTCTCACTATAGATGGGAATCTAAAACCTATGATTAAGCACTATGATGAATATAGTGACAATAACAAAAGGAGTCTGGAGGAAGCCACTGTACATTATCTCAACACTTTCAACAAATCCCTCATTGAGAGAATCTTTGATCTCCCAGAAAGTTTAGCAAATATTTTGAAAATCAGAAAGAAGAAGTGCCTACTATGCCAAGAGACACTACTACATCAATAAAAGAAGTGCTAGAGAAAGAGAAACAAGATTTGAATGAACTAGAATTTCTACATGGCCCAATAAATCTGGACACGATGTCTCTGGCACAGAAATTTAAGTGGATTTCAATTGTCCAAGCAAAGGCTCAAGAAGAGATGTTGAAATCACATATTGAGGATAGTGAACTGAATGAGGAAGCATCTCAGATTTTGGAAAAGTTGATACCCACCCACAAGAGGGATAAATCCATGCCCCCAGTAAGACATTTGAAGGGATTAATAAATTCTGTAAGTAATCAGTTTGAATCTTTTGAGAAATTTATAGAAACAAAAGTAAGGCAGGAATTTGAGGGAAAAAGACTGGAAGAATTAAAGACAATGATAGCCAATGATAAAATTTTGTTAGATTATTCAATAGCCAACATTTAAAGAGTTGTAAAAGACACTGGAGATGTGTGCAAATTTTGTCTATCCTGGCCAAAAGTTGCTTAGGAGATTGAAGAAAAGATCAAAAAACTAGAATAGAAAATGATGGACATCTCTACCAAATTTGATCCAATAATAGAATCAGTTAGAAATAAAGAAGCAAAAGTCATTAGCATCCACAATGACCTGACTGACTTAATAAATCAAAAATATCAAATAAAAAGTAGAATGGGACAACTAAGGAGACTAGTCTACCCTAAACTAGACTCAATGACAAATCTTATTGTAGAGGCTAGGGTAGTTGTACCACTAGACACACCTTCTGATCTAAAAAAAGGTAGAAGCTTTAGCTTTTCTCTACAGTGGACACATTCAAATTTTGGACAATGCTCAGAAAGGTTGGAATGTTGAGTGGGTGTAGATTAAAAACATATTCATTGATATCCTTAAATACATGTAATATTAAGATGAAGATTGTACTTGTAAATATGCAGAAGAGTACAAAAATTTTGAAATTTTGAAAAATTTTGGGTTCTAGATCACACCCTTTTCCATTGATGTCAAAGGGGGAGAAGTAGATCAGTGAAAAATGGATAATCATTGCAGGGGGAGTAGGAAAATAAAGTGAATATAGTAAGGGGGAGCAGTCAAGCATTTTTCACTAAGTGTTTCCATCAATGCCAAAGGGGGAGATTGTTGGCAAGAGACACTGCTTTGGTATTAACTTGTATGTTTTCATTGATGGCAACAAGGCTCATAGATCTTATCACCATGATAGGAAGAGATATCTCTGGAAGAACATGTTGGATCCCAGGTCCGGTTGACAGAAAATGGCTTAAGTATGGAAAGTATTCTAAGTAGAGGACAGTAAGTCGGATACAATGTCTCTGCAGATGATGATTCGATAATAAGGTTTAGGTATGATGTTCTCAGTTGTTTGATAATGTTATGCTTCAAATGTTAAGTCATGATCTCCTCCATAAGTCACCTTGAAGAATTGTCTAAGTTCGAATAAGCAAAGGTATAGCAAGAATAGTGAACAAGGTCTAGTGCAGTGGTCAGCATTCGTCTACAGATAAGTATTTTGTTATATAGTTTTAAGGTGTTGTAAACAATTAAATGAAGTGTCTTATTCTAGAGTTAGGAGATCTAAAGTCCACCGGAACGTTAGCCACAAGCTGCTAAGTATCAGTATAGTGTTTGACAGAGTTTGACAGAGATAAAATCTGAGTTCTGATTGTCCACATTTCTCCACAAGATGATATCATGCCTTGCAGCTCTAAGGTTAAGATTGGGAATGTGTAAAGAGTCCTTGATATGATTTTGGAGGTGTTTTGAGATCCGCAATAAAAGTTGTAAGTCAGCAAATGAAGTTGTTAAGCATGCTCTTAAGGAAGAGGCTGACAAGTATGTTAAATCATTGTTCAGAGAAGAGTTAATGTTTGGAGGATCTATGTAAGTAATTGAATTATTAGAGCCGACCTATATGAACACGTTGTTAGTTTTAGGATAGACAAATGAGAGGGGGGTGAATCAGTTGTCCCAAAACTTTCTATTCTTTAAACACTTAAATCCTTCTTGTAATTCAATAGCATAATAATAAATTAATCATGGAAGCACAATGCAATAATTCAAGAGAAGAGACGCATTAACACATATGACACTAAGATTTTAATGTGGAAAACCTGGTTAAGGGAAAAACCACAGGGTGACTAACCCAAGATTATATTCTCTGTTAAAAGAATAAGAAGAACAAAATGGCACATGCCAATTAGGGCTCACTGCCTGAGCACACTGCTCATAAGAGGCCCACTACCTACAAGAGACACACTGTCTACAGAATAATAAATATTACATACTTGAACTGAAGATTAGCATCTTCACAATGCTTGAGTCAATTCCATTTAAGCTCAATACTTCTGCTCTACTTTTCACTCTTCTCCTTTCTACCACACTCTTGTCTCTGCCACCATGCTTTGAAATGACTTCTCAACTCTCATTTATACAAGACATCGACTTTGGGATAATCATCAAAGTTGGCACAATACATACTTTATTTTATTACAAAGCAAATACACAAATACAACTTGATTTACTACAAAATACTTCATGTGAATCACCACACTGTCGGCCACACATATCTGGGACTTCAATCTTCTTTGAGGAACATGCCATCCTTCGCAAAACATCTTCAAGATCATCTGCAAGATGTATAAATCATCCAATCGGCCAAGTTTAGGAAGAACATCATCATGTGGAAGTAATTCTTCAATTACGGTCTCAATCTTCAATGCAAACCACCAACACAAACTAGACACAATCTAGAGAGCCCCACAAGCTTGCCTAAATCACCAAGAACATCCACACCACTTCTTCTTATTGAAATCATTCTCTTCTTCATCTAGAACCTCAAGAACATAGCCTATCATAACTATCATATTGGAATAAATGCTTGCGGACCTCTAGACCATGAACCAATTGAGTTATCAATTCACATTGACTTCCTAAACACTCCACCAAATCTGTAGAACAAGATATTGCATTTCTGAATCTTACCGGACCTATTTGTGTCACTCTGTCACCTCTAAACATCTGTCAGACCCAATTTTACTCATATGGCCATAAGTTCTTCAAATCTTCATGTGGACCTCTCAAATCTTTACTGGATCACCTTTAGACACATATCTACAAAACCTTTGATGCGCATCCTCTGATCTTCAATTTAACTGGGATCTTCACTTCATAGAGCTTCACTGTCTTCACTGTTCTTCTTTGTTTCTAATAGGACTAATTTTCTCAATATCCTCAACACACAACTCATCCAATCCTTGACATCAATGCAACAAGAGTATGTTGACATCAATGACAACACTGGTTCGGCCCATACTTGCAACAATCTCCCTCTTTGTCATTGATGGCAACATATGATGTGAAAAATTATTTTAACCATCAAGACAAGAACTTCTCTTCACTGACTGACATAGCTCCCCCTATCAACAACAACCATTCACATGTTTTCTCTTCCTTTACTACTCCCCTTTTGATTAGCAACCACTTTTTGTTTTTCACATGTCTTCTCTCCCCCTTTGACATCAATGGCAAAGGCCACATACTTGCATCAATCTGTTGATTCATACAGACTACTTCCCCTGAGTAGCAACTTCCTATCATCAATCTAGACCACAAGATATGACTGTGAGATCCACCGAACTGATGTACATCAGTGCACCTTAATTTAAAATTGGAGGGGTAATAACCCCTAACTTCTCCCTGAGATACTCAAAAGAGTCCTTAGGTAGAGGTTTAGTAAAAATGTCTGCAATCTGATCCTTGGAGGATACAAACTCCAATCTAGCTTCATTCTTGTTCACCTGCTCTCTTAACAAGTGAAACTTGATGGATATATGTTTTTTCTTTGAATGCAACACTTGATTTTTTGATATATTTAATGTACTTGAGTTATCACAGAAGATTGTGATAGGTTCCTTATACTCCACTTTAATGTCTCTTAGCATTTGCTTCATCCACAATACTTGAGTGCAACTACTTGCTGCTGCAATATATTTTGCTTCTGCAATGGATAGAGATATTGCCTCTTGTTTTTTACTCAGCCAAGAAACCAATCTTTTCCCCAAAGAGAATGCACCACCACTGGTACTCTTCCGGTCATCCACATCTCCTGCCCAATCTGCATCATTATATGCATGAAGAGAGAAATCATGATCTCTAGGATACCATAAACCATACTCAACTATTCCTTTTAGATATCTGAGAATCCTCTTGATTGCCATGACATGAGATTCTCTGGGATCAGCTTGGAATCTGGCAACAAGACCAACAACATTCATAATGTCAGGTCTAGTTTGAGTAAGATATAGTAGTCCTCCAATCATTGACCTGTACTTTTTCTAATCAACCTTAGGAGAGTCATCATCTTTGCTCAGTTTACATCTGATTGCCATGGGAGTATTCATTGGTTTTGAGTCTTCCATCCCAAATTTCTTCAACAATTCTTTCACATATTTGGTCTATGAAATGAAGATTCCTTTCTTTGTTTGAGTGATTTGCAGACCTAAGAAGAAATTCATTTCCCCAAACATGGACATCTCAAATTCACTTTTTATTTGATTTGCAAAAGTTTTGCACATACTATCTCTTCCTCCAAAAATGATATCATCAACAAATACTTCAACAATCAAGATATTTTCATGATCAATTTTGAAGTACAAGTTACTGTCAGCAGTACCTTTGTTGAAACCAATCTTCAAAAGATGTTTATCTAATCTTTCATACCAGGCTCTTGGGGCTTGTTTGAGTCCATATAGTGCTTTCTTCAACTTACAAACCATATCACCATGATCAGACAATTGAAATCCATCCAGTTGCTCAATGTATACTTCTTCTTCCAAGTCACCATTTAGGAAGGTAGACTTGACATCCATCTGATATACTTTGAAATCCTTGAAGGCAGCAAAGGCAAGAAATAATCTAACTACTTCAATTCTTGCCACCGGAGCAAAATTTTCTTCAAAATCAACTTCTTCTACTTGAGAATAACCCTTGTAGACCAATCTGGCTTTGTTTCTGACTACTTCACCATCTTCATTCAGTTTATTCTAGAAGACCCATTTGGTTCCAATCACATTTTTGTTTCTAGGTCTAGAAACAAGATCCCAAGTGTGATTTTTATCAATCTGCATCAACTCTTCCTTCATTGCTTTAGTCCAGCTTTCATCATTGCATGCTTCATTTACTATTTTTGGTACAATTTTTGAAATCAGACAATACTTTTCTGAGTCTTGAGCAATCTTTCTTCTTGTTTGAACACCTTTGCTTTTATCACCTATGATCTAATCTTCAGAATGATTCAATCTTACATACCTGGGAGTTTTGGGAATTTCTTACACTTCTATTTCTTGGACAGGTTCATTCAAACTTATCTCTTCTTCCTGTATTTCAGGATTCTCTGGATCAGTCTAGATCTAAATTTCAGAAGGGGTTTGGACTTCTTGGACCAAAACATCATTCTGATCATCTTCTTCATATTCATAAAACCTTAAGGGTTTTTCAATGCCTTCATCAACCTTCACATTTGTACTTTCTATAATCTTTCTCAATCTCTTGTTATAACACTAGTATGCTTTGCTTTGAGTAGAATAACCCAAGAATATTCCTTCATCACTTCTAGCATCAAATTTGCCAAGGTCTTCATCTCTTTTAATGTAACATTTACTACCAAAGACTCTGAAATACTTTACAGTGGGAGTGATGCCAAACTAGAGTTCATAAGGGGTCTTACCAATATTGCTTTTGATATGTACAAGATTAAGAGTATAGACAGCAGTGCTTATAGCTTCTCTCTAGTAGATCTGAGGAACATTTACTTCCATCATCATGGTTCTAGATGCTTCCTAGATGCTCTAGTTCTTTCTCTCCACTACTCCATTCTACTGTGGAGTCCTTGGAGCAGATAGTTGTCTTTTTATCCCATGTTTCTTACAAAATTCTATGAACTCTCCGGATGTGAATTCTCCACCTCTATCAGACCTAAGACATTTTATGTTTAATCTGGTTTCATTTTCTACCATAGCTTTGAATATTTTGAATTTCTCAAGAGCTTTAGATTTCTCTTGTAGAAAAGTCGCCCACATCATCCGGGAATGATCATCAATTAGTAACATGAAATATCTATCACCTTGCAAATTCTTGATTCTTGTTGGTCCACATAGATCAGTATGTACTAAGTCCAACAATCTGGTAGAAGATTGTTCCTTACTTTTGAATGTGACTCTACTCAGCTTACCCAACTGACATTCTTTGCACAAACTGTTAGAAGGTTTCACCAGTCTTGGAAGATCTCTTACAGCCTGAGTGTTGCTTATCTTGATGATATTATCAAAATTCACATGACACATTCTCCTATGCCACAACCAACTCTAATAAATTTAAATAAATAAACAACTTTTGCCAGTACCAACCAAGTGGAAGATGTTACCTTTTTTTTGAGTACCGAATGCAATCTTTGTTCCAGAACTTTTAAAGATCTTACATTTTCTATTTTTTAATCAGAGATCATAGCCTTTGTCCACCAACTACCCAACACTGAGAAGATTGTGCTTCAGACCTTCAATAGACAGTACATCATTGGTTTTGTTCTTTCCATCAAAAGAAATAGTTCCTCTACCTCTGATTCTGCCAGTATAATTATCGCCAAATTTTACAACTCCTCCTTCATATATTTCCAAATCTATGAACTTATTTTTGTCACCAGTCATATGGTGGGAGCATCCACTATCAATGACCCAATCATCCTTTTCTTCAACTTGGGTAGTCATAGCTCTTTCTATCATTTTATGATTGACAAATTCAGAGGGCATTAGATATTCTTCCTTGATGGCAATAAACACCTAGTCACTTCCGGATTTGTTTCATGTCTCTAATTCATTGTCTATTACTCCTTCATCATCATCATCTTCATGAACATAGTAACATTTCTTTTGGAAGCTTGATCTGTTTGGATTTGCCCTTGAAAATCTTTCCAGACACCTTGAGGCAAAATGACCAATCTTTTTGCAGTTGAAACATTTGAAAGGCAATTTTCCTTCATACTTACCAGATCCTCTGGGCAGTCTTTCTACAATAAGGGCTTCAAGTTGAGTAGCTTCTGCTTCATCTTCTTCTAGATCTTTTCTTTCTTTTTCATACCATGATAGTTTCTTTGAGGAGTTCTCTCTTGGATCATACCTTTGTTCTCCTTTTACAAAGGCACTAGCTTTGAATGCAGATTCAATCTTGGGGGGTGCATCTCCAAACTCAGCCAATTCAAATGTAGCTAATTTTCCAACCAATTGATCTCTTGTGATATTTGAAAAATATCTAAATTCTTCAATAGCAGCAACCTTGTGTTTATAAGTAGGAGGTAGGGATTTGAGAACTTTGGCAACAATCTCATCTTCATCCAAGATTCCACCAGCACACCTAATGCCACAAACAAGCTCATTTACTTTTGGCATAAATGTAGTGATATTCTCATCTTCATTCATCTTTAGGTTTTCAAATTTTCCTTTCAGACTTTGTAGCTTGGCACATTTAACATAATTATCTCCTTCATGCAGAAGTTCCAATTTTTCCCAAATCTCATATGCAGTTTTTAAATCTATAACATTTGTCAGCTCTGAATCAGATAAGGCACTTAATAAAGCTTTTTTAGCCCGAAGATTGTCTTCAACATCTTTGATTTCATCTACAGTTGTCAGACCATTCTTTGGAGGAACATAATTCTTTGAAGTTATTGTCCAATATTGCATTCCCATACATTGCAAGTGACATTCCATGCGGCTTTTCCAAAGAGTGTAATTGGTTCCATCAAACATCAGACTATCCTTCTTGTAGGTAGACATCTTGGATCTCCTCAAGCAGTTAAGCTCTTCTAGAGGAACTTAGCTCTGATGCCAATTGTTAGTTTTAGGATAGACAACTAAGAGGGGGGGTGAATCAGTTGTCCCAAAACTTTCTATTCTTTAAACACTTAAATCCTTCTTGTAATTCAACAGCATAATAATAAATTGATCATGGAAGCACAATGCAATAATTCAAGAGCAGAGACGCATTAACACATATGACACCAAGATTTTAACGTGGAAAACCTAGTTAAGGGAAAAATCACAGGGTGACTAACCCAAGATTGTATTCTCTATTAAAAGAATAAGAAGAATAAAATGACACATGCCAATTAGGGATCACTGCCTGAGCACACTGCTCACAAGAGGCCCACTACCTACAGGAGACACATTGTCTCCAGAATAATAAATATTACATACTTGAACTGAAGATTAGCATCTTCACCATGCTTGAGTCAGTTCCATTTAAGCTCAATACTTCTGCTCTAATTTTTGCTCTTCTCCTTTCTACCACATGCCCATCTCTGCCACCATGCTTTAAAATGACTTCTCAACTCTCATTTATACAAGACATCGACTTTGGGATAATCATCAAAGTCAGCACAA
Organism: Cunninghamia lanceolata; assembly: GCA_027924645.1. Classification (NCBI taxonomy): domain Eukaryota; kingdom Viridiplantae; phylum Streptophyta; class Pinopsida; order Cupressales; family Cupressaceae; genus Cunninghamia; species Cunninghamia lanceolata. Next base: position 1,893,528 of record BSBN01000619.1, on the reverse strand, counting down.
TACATACTTTATTTTATTACAGAGCAAATACACAAATACAACTTGATTTACTACAAAAGACTTCATGTAAATCACCACACTGTTGGTCACACATATCTGGGACTTCAATCTTCTTTGAGGAACACGCCATCCTTCATAGAACATCTTCAAGATCATCCGGTCAGCCAAGTTTATGAAGAACATCATCATGCAGAAGTAATTCTCCAATTATTAGCTCAATCTTCAATGCAGACCACCAACATGAACTGGACACAATCTAGAGACCCCCACAAGCTTGCCTAAATCACCAAGAACATCCACACCACTTCTGCTTACTGAAATCATTCTCTTCTTCATCTGGAACCTCAAGAACACAGTCTGTCATCACTGTCATATTGGAATAGATGCTTGCGGACCTCTAGACCATAAACCAATTGAGTTGTCAATTCACATTGACTTCCTCAACGCTCCACCAAATCTACAGAACAAGATATTGCATTTCCAGATCTCATCGGCCCTATTTGTGTCACTCTGTCACCTCTGAACATCTGCCAGAACTAGTTTTACTCATATGGCCATAAGTTCTTCAAATCTTCATGTGGACCTCTCAAATCTTTACTAGATCACCTTTAGACACATATCTACAAACCCTTTGATGTGCATCCTCTAATATTCACTTTAGCTGGGATCTTTACTTCATAGAGCTTCACTGTCTTCACTATTCTTCTTTGTTTCTGATAGGACTAATTTTCTCAATATCCTCAGCACACAACTCATCAAATCCTTGACATCAATGTAACAGGAGTATGTTGACATCAATGACAACACCAGTTGGGCCCATACTTGTAACACATGTTTCAGAAAAGATTTGGGTCCGCATAACTTTTAGTACACTGGATTAAGCTGACAAGCTACATCTTTCTATGTACACGTCTCATTTGTTGGATGCCGACCTAATTGTGAATCAATTTATGATGTAGATATATAAAGGCTATGAAATTTAGTTGTGGTGGTGTGTGTGTGATGGGAGTATGCAAATAGCATAGTAGAGTTAGAAGATCAGCAATGATGAAGAGTTGGGATTCAGAATTCAGTTGCTAAATGACTGCACCCTAGCATAGTGACAGATGCTTAAGCAGTATTCATTTTTCATGTGTAATCTAATTGAAAGCAAGATTTCATCATCAAGGTAGTGATCCTTCAATAGGGTTTAACAGCCCTCAAGGTTTAACAACCCTTATTGTAATCTTGCTAGGTTTAGGGTTGAGGCAGTGAGCTTGCTAGACCTAGTTGTATTTCATGGTAGTGAGCCATCATGTTCTAGGCCTGTGGAGTAACCAAGATTGAACATTATTTTTCTAAAGATTGCAATATATATTTGAGAGCTAATGCTCTCTATGGTTTTTCCCTTCTTGGGTTTTCCACATAAAAAATCTTTGTGTTCATGTGTCATGTTTTCATGGTTGCTGTTCATATGCATATTGTGTTTTTGTTTAATTAATTTTGGGAAACGGCTGAAAGTTAAAGTGCATGAAAAGATTTTTAGAACACTGATTCACCCCCCCTCTCAGTGTTCCTAACAATAACCAAAGGGGTGGGGGGATCTCATCTCTACGCCCTTGTAACCGCAAAAAACATGCAATACAAAACCCAAAATGTAAGGGGAGCTCATCGCTATGCCAAGGGGAAAACACACCATATAAAACCAGAGTGTGGGGGAGCTCATCATTATGCCCTTGAAACCATACATAGGGGAAGACACGCTAAACAAAACTCAAGTGTGGGGGGAGGCCATTGCTACGCCCTTGAAACCACACAAGGGGGAAGACACATAAAGATGACACACAAAATACATGAGCACCAACATGCCATAGACATACTATACATCATATACACGGCAAACACATGTGATGGAAGGAGATTATTTCTAAGTCCCACCATCTAAAACATGCCAAACACACTTGACGGTTGAGATTATGCTACAACAACTGCCAAAGACACGCTTAAGGGAGGATAGCTCAAGATCCAACCCCACCTCCTGATGAGGACTTTGTATAAAAGGATGTGCACTAGCTCAAGAGATACACCATCCTGCCTTCCACAAAATGGCTTTGTATAAAAGGATACGCACTAGATCAAGAGATACATTATCCTACCTTATGAAGAGGGCTTTTTTATTGTAATTTAAATAAGGATGTGCACTAGCTCAAGAGATACAACATCCCACATCACGGAGAGGGCTTACAAACACGCTTCATTAGTGCTAAAATCATTAGACAGATACCATTATATATGTCCCCACCTTAAGGTGGTTGATGTCGCTTACTGATATCAAGCATAGTAAGGTAGAGAGAAAACACACAAGGGAACAAGAGCTCTTGCAAAGCCCATGCCCCTAAGGTGACATGTGCTTACAATTGCCAAATGTTCCCATAAACACATTGATAAGATAGGCTAAGATTTAGAAAATCACATTATAAAAGCTATGCATGAAAATAGTCACATCAAGGACCGAGGCTATACTCACAGGTTTAGAGCTAAGTATAACCATTGGCTTATACTACAAGTAACTTGGAACCAAGTGTAGCAACAAGGTGAGATACCAATCAAAGTGTACAAGAGAAAATTGAGTGGATTGTAAAATTTTAGTCACAAGAAATGCCATAAGATGATACATCACACAAAGTGATTCTACTAGTCAAGCGTCAGATATATATATCAACCCCATCTTCATATATGGACTAGGTCCATTTTTTCTTTCTCACTGAAGGGACACATGGTCTGTATCAGTATTCATTTGTTTTCATCATCCACCAACTAGGTAGAATCACTAAGGAAGGTAAACAGTAAAAATGAGAGGAGAACAAGTGCCTTAGGAATACCACATAGGAGGATGCCCCCAAAACATCCTCTGCAATGCTATGCCCCTAAGGCATGACACACAAAAATAAAATAGAGGAGAGGAAATGATAGAAGAATGATGAAACAAATAGAAGAATGGTCACAACAGAGGCGGTCTCCCAGTATCCTTGACCTTACAAGAGTATCAAGGGTCATCCAAGGAGACCTAAACAACACATAACACATCACAGGGGAACACAACACATAAGAGGAGGTCACATAAGAGAGAAAAGGTATACTACGACAAAGGTGACCGCCAGGGTTAGAAATACTTACCTGTTATCTTTGATTCTAATCTTTAGATTTATTGTCAAAGCTTTGTCCCTTGTTCTTCCTTCTTGTTGAATTATGTTATCCACATTGTCCTCAAGGTTTTCTCTTGCAATATTCAAGGATGGTAGAGAAGAAGCCTCATAGATTCCCATTTCAGTTGAGTGAGGTAATGAAGGAGCTGGAAAAATGCCCATTTCAACTGGTTTGTAGGGTGTTGGAATACCTTGGTTGTTAGGAACAGTATGTTGTTTTATGTTCTCTGAATTGTTAGCAGTTTCCAAGGTATGTAAGTGTTTAGGTAAGGGTGTGTTATCTATTTCTTTGTTTAAGATGTAGTTAAGGAGTGTTTGAAGATTAGTTGATGAATTTTCAATGTCAATAGGTTGAAGAAGTTGTTCACAAAGAGAGTTTGTATCATCCAATGCTTCATCATGGCTAGGGAGAGCATGAAGAGATGGTAGAGTAGTGTTAAGGAATGTCTCAATGATTTCTTCTTCATATGCCAAAATATCCTCACCAGGTGAGGTTATGTTTGGAGAAAGCTTCAAATTATTAGATGAATCATCCAAGGCTATGTCAGCTTCATGTGTCTTAGAAATGATGTCCATTATATCATTGTGAAATGTAGGAAGAGAAGGAGGAATGTTTTCATCATTACCTTCTTCGTTATCTTTCGTGGAGATGAAATTAGTGAGATTTTCCAAGATCGAAGGGTAGATACCCATGAGAGTGGTGAAGCTTTCAAAGGAAGATATGTAACTTAGAATTTTGTATGTAGAGCTCATGGAAATGTCAATATCATAGATATGTGCTATTTGTTGTAGGACTTGAGGATACTTGTGAGTGAATTTATACAAACTATCAATATCTATGATGTATGCAAATAAAGCTTCCAGAGATGAATAACAAGATGTATCCATGCTGAATAGATTGAGGAAATCATGTTTTTGAATAGTAAAACACACAAATTTCACAACCAATGGAGTAAATAAGATTGAAATAATGCTACACAACAAGGCAAGATAAGTGAGACTGTTTCACACCAAAGCACTTGTTTGAGGAAAATGGGTTCTAAAAGATGCATGGAGTTCAAAATAAACAAAGTGGGTAGAAGGAAAGAGTACTACACCACAAGGCAAAGTAAGTGATTTTAAAGGTTTTTATCAAAAGGTATGAATGAGGTGTTTAAACACTTAGTGTTGAAATACACATTGTGTACTTTAGAAAATATGCCAATTTTCAATCTAGTGCATTAAATGATGCCAAATTTTCAAATGATAGAAGAATATATTCTTGAAAATGGATGCAAGATCTGAAATGAAATATATTTATGACAAATGCAATGAAACAAATCAAAACTATGCTTGCTTATGAACCTAAAATGCTCATTTTTTTTTACTCTTTTCAATGTAAATGTGCTAATAATGCAAATGTAAATGCAAAGACACACAATGCAGCCAAACTAAAGTCAAAAATCAGATTTGAAAGAGTGTTTAAATGAGTAATAAAATATGAAACAAGATTTTAATTACAAATCCTAGCTTTTGCAATTACTAGGTTATATGAAAAATGCAAAATTTCAAGCAAAACCCTAGCAAATGAGATATGCACATGCAAGGTAAATGATCATAAAAATATGAAATGTTGTAATTTATCACAGATCTGATGTAAATATTAGAAAATTAAATGTTTTCAATGATATGCAAAGAAAATAGTGCAAACTATGTCTTAATGCAAGCCAAAAATGCCTATTTTTTTCAAATTTTTCAAATTTATCCAATATTTTTGAATGTATGATGATAAATATGATATGAATTAATGCAAATATGATTACAAAAATCAACAAGATGTAATTTTAGTAAAAACACAGGTTCACCAAAATGTTGTATGTGAAAAGTGGGAAGGATGAGGTTATTGGTGTTGTTTAGATAGATTCAATCAAACCCTCCTTTCACATATACCATTCAAGGACATAAACCAAGTTAAGTCACTTATCTTGCAAGAGGACTCAGCTACAGGTTTGGTGTCACTTTGAGATGATAAGGAAAGTTGGAATGTATTTATGAATTTGTTAAACTCTAATTCAATTAATCCTTAAACCTAATTATATGATTCTGGCAATAGATGAATGAAACCTGACAAATGATCGCATAGGAAAGCACTAAATGCATATTAGAAACATACCAGGATTTAGATTCTAGAAAGCAGAAACTTTGGGGACACTAGGGTAGGTTCCCTAGTCCAACATGCCACTTTTTTTGTAGATCTGGAATTGTAAGATGATGAAGACTGCAACTTATTTTAGAGTTTCTGACGATGACAATCAGGACACTGGGGCAGCCACCCTTGTCCAGAAGGGAATATTCTCTATTGTTTTCTTTAGATCTTGAATCTTTATCCTCTGCTCTGATCTCCTACAACTCCTATCTGCAAGATCCTACAGCTATAACCTGCAATCACAAGAGAGGGGTTGGGGTTGTGGTGTTTAGGAGTTTGTCTTAGTCAAGCCCCAGAAATGGCATTCAAGCCTTCCAACACCATTGTTAGATAGAGTGTGTGTGTGTCCTTGGTGGATAGAGGCAAAATCAAATGATAAGATAGATTGATTAAAACACAAAATAGATATCACCTTGGAGGTGAAACCCTCACGGAGATGAAGTGCCTTCAAATCATGAGGAAATGAGTTGATGGAGCCAAATCTACAACAAAAACATACAAACACAACACAATTATGCTATGCAACATAATGAATGCCTTGAATGCTCTTTGCTTGATAATTATAAGTTCAACTTAATCAACTCTAGTTTAAAATGAAGTCCTAAACATGTTTATATATGCATTCCCACTAGCATTCATGATTCAAATCGAAAAGGTCGACAAAGGGAAACCTTTTAACGGTCATAAACTGACACATTTAAATTTAGGTCCTAGCAAAATAGGTTTGGACTAGGGCATGGGAGCCCAAGTCCAGAGGCCTATTTTTAGTAATGATTTGTCATTAGAGTGGATCCCTAAGCCCCATTTGACACGAGTTTCAGAGGAATCTTCTTCGAGATAAGTTTTACACATACATTATGAAATAAAGTGGACCTAGCAGCTAAACTAGGAGGTAAAAAGTCCTAGGGGGACATTTTATGACATAACACTTCCAAACGTTAGACCATAACTCATTAATGTGGTGGAATGCAAAGCATTTTCTTGAACTTTTGACACACTTGATAGTTTGAAGTTTTCTCAAATTGTTTCCTTCAAACTTCATGCAACTCTTTTCATCAAATGGCAACCATCATGACTCCATATCACTTTTGACATCCAAAACACCACATCAACCACCATCTATAATACTTTGACATCATATGCAACAATCTCATTTATCATCAATGACAACATACACAACTCTATGATAGTGTCAACATGCACAATTCCATGATAATGCTTGACATCAATGACAACATATGCAATAATATCTCCCTTTGTCATTGATGGAAACAACTTCAACACACTGTTGACTCTTTACCCTTTAATATCAAGGGTAAAGGGAAAATAATCTATTACTACAAAATGAGATGCAGGAATATCTCCCCCTTTAAGGAACATAAAGCACCATCTGCAACACTTCTCTGATTTCAAAAACATTGCCACCAACAGACACTAATGACTAATTCAAGTTGTGTTGTTGTCTAATACCATCTGGTGCAAGGATTGATACTAATTAAAACAATTTTATTTCATAGTCCTTCCAAATACTTTCTCCTCTTTCAGTCTGCAAACATACTTTTCTCCCTTTGACATCACATGCATACATGCAACTGATCTATTTTTCATACCAACTCCCTCTGAGAGGGATATCTCCTCTATGTTATACATATATCTCCAGGGCCCATTGTATCAAACTTGATTATCTAGACTAAATTTTAACTTTTTGATCCCCCTGAGAGGTAACCACATCCAAACCAGAGATGAGAAATATGTCTTGAGCTACTCCAAATCCTGCTACAAACAAAATGACTGTTCACAAAGTTTGTTCCAATAATCTACCTTTTGACTGCACTAAATTACTACTCCAATACTGATATGATATATGCTCCGTATTGACATCTATAATGTCTACTATAAATCTCCCATGATGACTATTCCAAGATCACCTTTATATCTCTCCTCTAATCTTCAATACAAGTCTGAATTGACTTTCATAAAGTTCTGCATGATAGTGTTGTCTTTGGCTCAAATCTACCCTACACCTTCTAATCACTATCCTTCACAAATGCTATGTTTATGGTGGAAGCTCCTTTGTAAGACCCAAAAGAAATAATGAAGATACTTATCTTAATTTGTTAAGCATGGCATTCTTGCACTTTGTGACTTGCCAAACACTTGATACTTTAGTACAGACTGCTAACTCACTATCTTCAACCTCCTTTGGCATAGATTTTAGTTCAAAAACTGAAGCTTTCACTATCAACCTCATTCCCAACTTTGTCAAGGGCCAGCCCACTTCATGTCTAATGACAGTGCATCCAGTCAATACAACAATGTCATCCAAATATTGAATTTTTCTTTCTCAATGTCTTCAACAATTACTAAGCTGGGATAACCACCACGAATGGCATCTTCCAATTGTAATCAAAAATTTCATCTAACCTAGATCAAACCCTAGATCAAATAATCACACAATAGAGTTAATAAAATGAAATTGAAATAACTAAAAATTATCATAAAAGCTGAAAATAGATTTCATCCTTAGTGCACTCCATTGTTCTCCTCTTTTTGGAGAAACGGATCAAATGATGAAGCTCTCAGATTTTTGATAGCACAATTCACATGAAAATCTGAGTAGAGTTTTGTTGCATTCTCTAAGGTGTTAGAGGAAGAAAAGCAAAATGGATGGTTTATATAGAATTTTGGTGGAAGAGAAATGGGAATATGGCAATAGCTCACAATTATCATACTCTATAGACATCTTCTCACTGTTAGTCACAAAGTGTTAGCAACATTGTAAACACTATCATTATCTTGCAAAGACTGTCACCATCGTGCATCATGCTGATGTTTTTCACAAATTATGACATAATGTCTCTCCAATATAGGCCATCATCTTCATATGATGAGTTCCATCTGCTTTCTAGTATTATTAGACCATTGTAGGTCATCAAGCTTCCTTTTCTATACTCTCTATGGTAGGTCTATCACTCTTATTTGATAGTGTTTTTTTGAACACTAGTCACTTACTAGCCTTCATGTCCTTATCCATTCAAACTGTCCTCACATTTTTCAACTTAGTAATTCATCCTTGTCTCTTTCTATATGACTACTCCCTTTGAATACTGGAATGATCAAACTATAATGTCCAGTCTAATGGCCTATTGCACTACATATATCCTTCCTCATGCATAGTGGTGTTAGATCTTGAGGACAATTATCAACCTTCAAATTTAGTACTTTTGAATTCTTTCTTCTTATGCAAGATTGTACTAGTTGTGAATCTTAATTAAATAGTAGAAGAATAATAGGAGTCACCGTCTCTTTATAATGAATGGAATTTGAATTGCAAAATCATAAGCATGCAGATAACTATTCTTGAAATACAATAGTGAGCCTTCAAAGAAAAAATGAGTAGGCCTCTCTCTTTCCAAATTGCAAACAATCATCCCACTATCATTCATACTATCCTAAAATTGTTTTGCAATTTCTTATGTCCCTCTTCTAGAAATTGTTCCTTTCTTCATATTAGTTGCTCCTATACAAAATTAAATTCAACAAGCACTCATTTCTACTCTTAAGCTTCTCCAACTCCTGCTCAAGTTCCATCTGTCACATCCTCTTTGTCTTCTCCATGGGGTTGAATGATAGTGCAATGAGTAGCTCCCCCTACGTTCCATGCTTTTTCTTAATCTTCTATGAAATCTTCTACAAGAGGCAGAAGCATAGGTTCTTCCTTCTTCTCATTATCTTGCTCTTGTTTCCTTCTCCATATTTTTGTAAGTTCCTTCTTTTGCATGCCTTGGTACCCATCTTGTTTTTTCTAGGAGGTTTCATGACACCAATTCTACAAAAGTGCACTTTATGACCAAAGTTGTTGCATTTATAGCACATACCATCATATTCCACTACAAAAGAAAATGAATTCCCATTTGTGAACATATAAGGTCTTCTATCTTTGTTCCAACCAAAATTTCTTACATGGTTCCAATAACTTATTGCTTTATGACCAAAATCATTTCTTGCAATTTATGTTCTACAATATCTTGCTCTATGACCAAAATGATTACATTAATAACATTAACCATAAAAAGAAATTTGGAACCTGGTTGTATGAGGTTGTCTCAGAGGGAAGAGTCTTCTGAATTTGTCTTTGTTAGCTTGCTGAGGAGTGCTTGCCTTTTGTGGAGCATGACTCTCTTTCTTTCTACTACTTTCATCTTTGATAGGACTCTTGAGAACATGTGAATAACTTTTTGGCTTTTCTTCATTTTTATTCTTTGGAGCAACAGAATCTTGTGTGTCTTCATTACAATATCCTAATCCTAACTTCAAGAATAGAGCTCTCTGATTATTGATGATGTCATCAAGGATCTTAGAACTCTTGTTGAACTGGATATTCCTATCCAATGGAGCACGAGATTTATCCACTTCCTTTCTACATGAAACAATGTCTTCTTCAAGTTTTATACACTTATATGCTTTGGCTTTGAGGTTACTATTCATGATGTCTGCCATCCTTTTTCCTTCTTCAATTTGGATCTTCATGCTAACAATCATTTCTTCTTATTCTTCAAGCTTGGCCTGATATTCCTTGTTCTCTTTCCTTACTAATCTCAGGTCCTCAAGGGTAGAGATGAGTTCACCTTCAAGATCAACTTCACCTTTGTCCTCATCAATCATTGTTATATCTTCTTCATCTCTATCATTAATGTCTGAGTTGTCAAAAACTTTCATGACCATGAATAGAGCATCTTCCCTTTCATCTTTTGATGAGCAGTGATCTTCTACTTGTGATGAGATGATATCCTCTAAACCCTTCTTTAACTTTCTTAGTAAGTTCTCCTCTTCTTCATCTATCTCATAATCTAGTTCAAGATTCACATCTTTTCCTTTAAGAGTCTATAGTTTTGCTTGGTTCACCTTAGCATCACCTTCATAGATACTCTTCAATTTGTTCCAAATCTTGAGTAGACTTATAGTGCATAATCTTAACAAATTCAAAGTTAGCCAATCCACATAAAATTGCATTTTTTTCTTTTGTATTAATCTCATAGGACTTCTTACTAGCTTCATTAGTAGGATGAGTTGCAGGAGTAACATAACCATTTACAACTGACTGCCAAACATCAAACCCTAAAGAGGTTAGATAATCTTCCATTATGATACTGCAGAAAGCATAATTTGTGACATCAAAAAGTGGTGCTCTGATAGAAAAGGATCCTTCTTGTCCAACCATTATGCTCAATCCAAAATCTACCTCCAGATGTTAAGCTACAATGAGGAACTTGGCTTTGATACCAATTGTTAGACACAATGCAATACTGAGAGGGGGTGAATCAATATACTTAAATACTTATTGCATATTAGATCCCTTCAAACAAGTGCAATAATTAAACCATGAAAAACATAAGAGCATACACACATGACACAAGGTATATGTGGAAACCCAAGATGGGAAAAACCACAGTGAGTTAGCTGCTTGGATCTACTATCCAAATCTAGCCTCACAAAATAAAATGAAGTTTACAATAATCTTTATGGGCACCTACCCAAAGGAGAAACCAATCCCCTGATTTATGAGCACCAAATCAACAGAAGCACCAACCCCTTATTACACTGTTGAATGGGCGCCAACCCAAAGGAAGTACCAACCTCCTATTGTAATTTTTTATGGGAACCAACCTAATGGAAGCACCAACTCCCAGATACACTACATCAAAAAATTAGATGCGGTGCCAACCTCTACACTACTATCTCAATGATTGATTCTGAAGGTTCTTTCCACTTTCATGCTAGTGCTCAAACTCTGCTAATCAACTTCATTCTCCTGCTCAACTCTGCAACTTGATGGTTAGATTGTCATCACTTGAAATGTCCCTTACTTGATCATCAATTTTCCTCTTCACATCATTGTCTCCTCTGCAACTTGATGATGTTGTCATCACTCTGTAAGAGTCAATGTGACTCAGCAAGCCAAGATCACCTGCAATCAAGACAACCTTCCACACAAAGACAATAGAGAAGATGTTAAAACAATGGAGCAATGAATCTATACAAAGATCATGTAAATCTATATAAAATACAATGAGTGAGCCTTGCTTATAAAGGCAAGGTGAGAGATAGAAGCGTGGAGTGAAAGGTGGAGTGGAAAGTGGAGATATTCCTACAACATGTGTCAATTAGAGTGTTAGGTCTCAAAAATCCAAGTTGCTAATCCTAAGAGGATGCCAGGCTCTATGCTTAGATTTGCAACATTTTTGAACTAACTTGACGAAATCAACCTTTAAGGTTTATTGATTTCCTACACTTTAGGTCTTGCTACACCTAGGTGGGTGAACCTTGGGATTTAAAGCAGACTAAATGTAAATGTATTGACTAATTAAATCTATCTACAATGGCAAAGGGTGTAAGACAGATGAAAAGCTTACTATTTGATTATATCTAATGTCTAGTGAATGGTTTAATAGAAATTGTATAAGGTGCAAGATTTTAAATTGATGAATGTGAATAAGACCAGTGCTTTATAGGGTAATAGAGTTGAATGAAGAACTAAGACTAGTGGCTTATAATGGGTACTAATTCTAATTGTTTGGCACAACTTTGGCTTATAACTTGTATAAACGTGCAAGGAAATGACTGACAAACTCTTCTTGATAATCCAACCAATATAATCAGATATCTTATAATTCACCAGAAAGTATTTTAATCCTTACTTGAAGGAACCAATTGAAATGAATAAGCAAGAATAACAGATAATACTACCTTGGAGACAGAATGGCAATCCTAATTATATGGCTCTACTTAGTAATTCAAACTTAATACTTCTAGGCTACCGTGACTGATTAGAAGGATTTTAATTCCTCAAATGGAAACTGATTTACTCAATCACACAGATACAGCGAATGTGTATTGACAAAATAAATATATGCTTAATATATTTATTTGAATAACAAGGAAATATAGAACTGGAGACAACCATATAATTGAGTAACTATAACAAACAATTGATACCAAGATAGAACCACTGAATTAGAGAACTTCAATCTACTTCTTCAAATAAAACATGCAACATAGTCTTTCTAAAACATTGTAAATTATATATGTGTATATATATTCTACTGCTAATGATCTTCAGCATCAAATGTTTTGAACTTATATAGATAATTGTGTGAAGAGACATATCCCTTCAACAATTCTTTTGAGAACATAACAACTATTAACAACCATTACATAATCATGATTAGGCTCTATTTAGCCATAAGTAAACTTTTGCCAAGTGATCCAAGTACTCTTGATCACGATGAGAATCAGTCAGCTCAATAGCACTTCTTGTAATCACATCAATTGTGACCATCCTTTCCAGTTGTTTGCAAGCCTCTCCAAATGTAGAAACTTTCTCTTTTAGTGCTCCTGTAGCCTCTTGTAATATAACTCGACAATCCACAATCCATTCTTCTTTGCTTTTTATTTCTCCATTGTCTTTAAATAACACGGGTACTCCTGCACTCCTGCATTTGATGCTTCAACACCTTCCTTAGCATCAGCTTTGAGTTTTTCATAGTGTTTATGATGTTGCTCGATCAATGTTCCTGCACTGTCAGAATCTCCTTTGCTTTGTATCTCAATCAGTTTTTCCTGCATTCTCTGTTCTAGCCTTTCATGTTCCTTAACTGCTTTGTGATTCTGAGAGTAATTATCCCAAAACAGATTTAACCATTGCACCATGTTTGCATACCTGCTTTGCAGCACTGTGACAAATGCATCTATTTGGATTTGTGATACCTGGTCAGTGGATAATGTTTGAATGCCTTGTGAACTCTCACTCTGAGTTATTCTCTTTGTTGATTGCCCAAAAGTACTCTTAACAACATCCTTTAAGTAGTCATTTTCTTTTGTCAATCTCTCACAACTCAATCTATATGCATCTTTCTCCTTAATCAACATTTGAGGTTGTGCTTTGTTTAATTTTGCAACATTGATGCCAATGTCTGCTGTTATCAGAGGGTCAGTTTCCCCTGCTTTTAAAGTCATAACATGGCCAAAAGTCTTTTCAATATCTATGATGGCTATTTTCTTATGGGGAGGGTACAGTGCCCATATCATCAATGAATTTTCATCATTATTGTATCTAGTACCCATATATACTTCATTAACTCCCTCTGGAGTGAGTTTATATTTATCATCTGCACTATTAAAAAAATTGTCAAAAACCAAAGCAGAAGTTAAATCAAGACCAGGGAAAATCATAACTCCTGCATCTTTAAGCATTTGTTTGCCCCTGCTAGGAGTCATATCTTGCATCTCTTTCTCTTCTATTACTTTTAGCATATCTAGCAATTGTTTTTCATTATCAGCAGAGACATCATCCACTGATTCTCTAATTTCTTTTCCTTTGCATTTGTACAAAAATGACTTAAATTCTTTTGAATGAATAAATTTGTCATCATAAATGAAGGAATCATAGGCTATCTGGCGTGGATCCTCATCAGCAGACCCCTCCTCATCATGTATCACAATAGGAGGCTGATATTGTAGCATTTTTCTTCTAGACATTTCTATTGTTTCGTCCTGTGGCTCTTCTTGCTCTGCCTGTCCTTCATCTTCAGAGGATACAACTTCAACCTCTGCTAGCTACTTTTTCTTCTCATATAAATCTTTTTTATATTTTTCTATCACCAACTCTACCTCATCCTCTTCCAAGTTCCTAATAACATCCTCATGTGGATAATGTATATGCATGTATCCACTGAGATTTTGTTTTCTTCATGCAAAGTCAATGAAACCTTCAGGGTCAAACCCTTTCCTTGCCTCAGCACTCCTCATGTTATAATGCATCAACTTATCCACAATGAGATTATAACCTTCTTTTGAAACCACAGTAAAATCTCCAAAACATAAAGTGCTGGGCATAAATGATTGTTTATCATGTGAACTCAAATGCATTACATTTGAGCAATGGATTTGCCTGATTATCTCTAAATATGCAAGTCTGTCAGGGATAGTCTTGGGAAATATTAATGGAGTATCTTCAAAACCATAGATTCTGATCATGGCAGCATCCTCAAAACAATACCAGTCTCCCCAATTATGAGTGACAGTAGGGGGGCCACCAAAATCTTTTGGCCTGAGGAACCATTTTATTTCAGTTGAAATTGAATATTCACATGGGTGATTGAAATACCTGTACAACACTTTCACACAATGTTCTTCAAATTGGGCATAGCTAGAATGGGCATATCTATTGTCCCATATTCTAGTCCACATTTGTATGGGTATCTTTTCCCCTTTCTTATCTGTAGAAACAACATTAAGTTCATTTGGCCATAACCCTACTTCCTGGCCGAAATACAATACCATATGCATGAGCAGTGAGTAATGCTCAAAAGAGAATGCTGGGGAACTATTTTTTATTGTAGACAGTCCAGAACCTATTCTATTGACAATATAGGCAGCATAGTCAAACTACCTTGCATTATGACACTGGATGTCAGTAGCTATAACCATTAAAGGGATTGTCATGAACTCAGGGACCTCTGAACCAAGGACTTGGCCCACAGAATAATAAGTGTGCTGTATATATGGTTCAAATATAGCTACATGAAAGGGAGGACCATCATTTTTAGTTAGGGGCATCACTTCTTCAACCCTGGGCCTATGGATGGGCAACCTCCATCCATTGTAGGTTGTGTCCATTCTCCAATATTCCCTCTCTAGGTCTTCATAAATAATGGGGATTGTGCACAAATCATCTAAATTAAACACTTCACAAATAGCTTTTTTTGACAAGTGTACAATTGGCTCCCCCTGTGGGTTGCATATGGCTTTCATGCTTGGATTGTAATGTTTGGTAAATAGCTGGAGGAGTTCAACATTCAAGAATATGTTAGGCACAACTAGTTTTCCCAAATTCAAGTGCCATGGGTTTGACACAGGAGCATTCCTAAACCTTCTATTGTAATGGAACCTAAAAAGTTCATATCCCCTAATTGGGGTCCAGATATCTCCCAAGCACTTATATTTATCTTCTAATTTCTCAACTTCTGCCCTGAGTTGAGCAAACCTTCTGGCCTTGGGAGTTGACCCAAGTAATTGGTCAATTAAGTCCTGATTGAGTTTTCTGTCTTTCACCTTTTCTTCAGGGGTTTGATCAATTTTTTGTTTTTTAGATTTACTGGTTTCCCCTTGTGATTTTCTTCCTTTTCCCTTTCCTGGAGTCTCCATATTCAAACTTTGGTAGAAAATTCAAACACAGGATATACAATGGTTTGTATGTATGTACCTATTGTTCGGTGGTTGTGATCGAAATCCTCTAATTTCACTTCTAGAGTTCCTCTGTATTCTCTTCTCAGACAACCCTGCCAACTGTAATTTCAATGATCTTAAATGATCTCATCATAGTCTGCATTTAATTGTTTGATCAAATTCAATGTCGTCCATCACTGTGAAATGTCACATCGCCATAACTCCTATCATCGGCATGATTTTCAAAATGTCTGGGTAACCTTAATACCTTTTCATGGAGCGAACAATCAATCGGCATGACCCCTCAATTGTGTTCCCGATGCTATGTTGAATCATATTGAAGCGAGCGTGACCATCGGCATGACTTCTCCCATTGCCGTATGATTTAGATTTCTCTCTGATGTAATGAGTCTTATCGATATGCCTATCGGTGAGAGTCTCACCGATATATGTGATAGTAATTTGTTATTGGGGTGATCAATACTATCGGGATATCATATTCATGTTTCCTCGAGCTTCATCATCTTCCCGATAACCTTCTACGTTCTAGATCAAAATGACTATTGTAATGTCTCACCAATATGGTTTGAAACTTCTTATCAATAGGTGTGACTTTATCTCCATCGGAGAGATATATACCATTGGGGTAATTCCTTTTTGTTTACCTGATCACAAATATCTCCCCGATGACTACTTTATATTTCTTATCGAATAGAGTCTGTGAAAGTGTCACCGACACCCTTTTCATCGCTGTGACTCAGGAATTGGCAAGACATAATTGCTTCGTTCCGATGTGTTAAGTTATGCCAATAGATATGTGTATTGAGGTGACTCACACCAAAAGTCCCTTTTATTATTTCGCCAAGACATTGGATTATCGGGGACTTATTTACTTTTCATTCCGATGGTTCACTTCTTGCCGATGGTTATTGTTTCCTTATCCCCGCAGGATGTTTGGTGAGACTCTTGCCAAAATACTTCATCGGTATGATATATACTGTCGGGGTAGCTTTTAAAGGACCATCCGATGATTATTAGTCATACCGATCGGCATGACTACTTGGTTCTCCTACCGATGAAAGGCCATCGGTATTACGTCTTCCATCGGCGACTTCTATAAATCTCTTTCTGATCTCTATTCTCATGCCGATACTTATTTTCATTGACTCCTCATGTATCCATATAAGCAACACAAACTCTTGCCGATAGATTGAAATTTAATTAATCTTGTATTGCTAAGCCATGGACATCTTATGGGATATATCAAAAAAATTTGCTATGGTTTTGGGATGTTTTACGATTTGTCCAGATGTGGTGAAGTGAGAATACAGTAAAAAATTTTAAATTTTTACTGTCCCAATAGTGGCTCTGTCTGGGATGTATACTCCCTGTGAGTATAACAAGGATCCAGATCTCCTGGGGAAGTAGACCACATGTTTTATTTGTTTGGGGTGATGATTTTATGAAAATGGGAAAGGAAAATAACTAATGATTGGGAATGGGAATGATTCCTAGACTACTTTGCACGGAATAAAATATTTCTAAGAATTATTTGAGTGTTGTCCATGCACTGGCAACGCTCAATCCTCCTTGTACATGATTATGAAAAAAACTACTTCAAGTATTGCCCATGTACAGGCAATTCCTGCTCTTCTCCTAACATATTCTGCAAGTAGTAAGAGTCATCACCTCCCTTGCTAGTGATAACAAAAGGACCTAACCATAAGGCCTCAAATTTTCCATGCTTTCCTTTGTCTTGACATCTTGCATTCCACATGAGTACCAGATCATTTACTTCAAACTTTCTATCCTTGGTCTTTTTGTCAAAGAGATATTTTACTTGTGATTGTAGCTTAATATTCTGCCTTTGAGCTATTCTTCTTGTTTCATCGAGTTTTGCCAGATGTTCCAACCTTTCCTCCATTGGTTCAGGAAAGTTCAAGTCTTCCTGGAGAATGAATTTGTATACCGGTATAAGATTTTCCAATGGTAATCTCGCTTGTGTTCCGTACACCAGCTCAAAAGGAGATCTCCCAATTTCTCTTTTTATAGTAATCCTATCAGCCCACACTGCCATTCTTAATTTTAAATCCTAGGCCTTTTTGTTTCTATCCAACATTCTTTTTATGATTTTCAGGAGGCTTTTGTTACTTGCTTCTGCTTGTCCATTTGCCTGTGGATGGTAGGGGGCAGCATAGGAGATAGTGATACCATGTGTACTACAAAATCCTTTGAATTCATCATATCTAAAACATATCCCATTATCTGTAATTAATCTTACTAGAGTACCAAATCTGCATATAATATTCTCCATTAGAAAGTTAATCACAACCTTACTTGTTGCCTGTTTAGTTGGGATCACTTCTACCCATTTTGTAAAGTAATTAGTAGCCACTAAAATCCATTTGTGCCCCCCACTTGATTTCTCTAAAATTTCACCTATAAAATCAATACCCCACTGATAAAATGGAGCCTCAACCTGCATAGGTTTTAAGGGTAGTGCTCCCTGATATTTTAACTTTCCTGAGAACTTCTAGCATGCTTCACACTTTCTAGTGTAATGATATGAATCATTAAAAACTTTAGGCCAATAGTATCCTGCCCTCAGGATTTTGTGGGCTGTAGTCTTTGCTAAGAAATGACCTCCACACACGCCTTCATGCAACTCCATAATATGTTTTGACTGATATTCATCCAAGCATAATAGTAAAAACCCATCTCTGTTTTTCCAGTAAAGATCCCCATTGATGAGTACATATTTTGAAGCTTGCAATTTGAGTGTCCTCCTTTTGTTATCATCATACCCTTCAGGACACTTCATATGTTTTAGATAATATATTACATCAGTATACCATGGAGTATGCTCAATACTGGTACTTGCATCAACATTACATATCTGAGAGGCTTCAAGATTACTATCAGCCATCAATTTGGCAAGACCCTATCCCCTCACTAATTTAGTGATCTAGATTTCAATATTGAATTCCTGAATCCTATTGATCCACCTACATCTCCTACCGGTGACTTCAGTTTGGACCAATACATCCTTCACTGCAGCATTAGGAACATATGCTGTGATTTTAGCTCCCACCAAATATGGTCTAAAAGTCTTAACTTCTTTTACTAATGCATATGCCTACTTTTCAATAATTTCATACTTTAACTCTACATTCTGAAGGGATTTGCTGAAAAATGAGATAGGTTGTTCATATCCATCATTGTTTTTCTGCAATAGCACTGCTGCAACTGTATGATAGGAAGCAAATGAAAACAGTTGGAATGATTTACTGAAGTTAGGGGATATTAAGACTAGGGCTTGCTTGATTGCCCTCTTAATATTGGCAAATGCTTCTACTGTTTCTGTTGTCCATTTTACTTCTGAGTTCTTCTTCAACATCTTTGATATAGGACAAACAATTTCTGCAAAATTTGGTATAAATCTTCTGACAAAATTAATCTGACCAAAAAATGATTGTATAGCTTTTACATTTTTTGGAATAGGCACTTGATCAATTGCCTTTACTCTTTCAGGATCTATTTTAACTCCTTCCTTCAAGACTATATGGCCAAGTAATTTTTCTTATGTTACTACAAAATGGCATTTTTTAGGGTTCAATGATATCCCATATTCTAGGGCTTTGATAAATATTTGTTCTAAGTGTGTACAATGATCCTCAGCCCTTTTTGAATATGTTGTCAAGTCATCCTGATATACTATCATAATCTTATTGATCAACTCAGAAAAAGCCACATCCATTGCTCTTTGGAATGTTGTTCCAGCATTAGTTAGTCTAAATGGCATTCTCAAATATACATATGTTCCCCATGGAGTGGTGAATGCAGTCTTAAATTGTTCTGACTCCTTGACTTTTACCTGATTGTAACCCGAGAAGCCATCCATCATTGACAACAATTCACATCCAATAACCTTTTGTAGTATTGCCTCCATATTGGGAAGATGATAATTATCTTTGAGAGAAGATTTATTCAAGTTTCTAAAATCTACACACAGTCTAATATCACCATTCTTTTTCCTGACAGGTACTAAATTTGAAACCCAGGAGGAATGTCTAATGGGTTTAATTATAGCTCCATCCCTCAACTTTGTAAGTTCTTCTAGTATTTTAGGAGCTAATGTAGGATTGATTGGCCTATGCTTTTGCCTAAATGGTTTAGCATCTGGTTTCAGTGGTATCTCATGTTGAAATAGATCCTCTCTATATGCCTTTAAATCATCATATGACCAAGCAAATACATGCCTAAACTTTCTAAGTAAGTTGATGATTCTGCTCCTAATTTTTGGGTCAAGATTTCTTCCAATATACACGTTCTTTGGGGTTGTTTGTGTCCCCAAATTGATTTCTTCAAGGTCATTAGGTATCACTGGTGTGTCTTTCTTTTTATATTTGTCATGTCCATCAAATGCCTTTTCTAATGCTATAAGTCCCTTGGGTATCTTATTCATTTTCAACTGAACTATCTCTTGGCCAAAAAGGGTTTCCTTCCCATCATGCTCCTCCACAAATGCATTGAAATCAATCTCTTGATTTTCATAATAATCAGCACAATGTAAGAAGTTGATTATATCAGCATCATTGTCAAACACTTGCCAGTTCTATATATTCTCAGGGATGGTAGGTCTAGTTTTGAATTCAACCTCTATAATCCCTCCTAATGTGACATCATCCCTTTTCAATGTGATATTTGCTAAAAAGTCTGCCATAATGTTTTTAGACCTATCAACCCAGTTGATTGATAAGGCATCAAACAATTCAATACTATCCCAGTCTGCATTTCTGTACTGTCTTAGCCTTTTGTTTTTTGATAGGTATTTCTCTCTTACTTGGGAAGTGACCAATTCAGAATCACCATAAACAGCTAACTTTTTTATTTTATGCTTAGTGGCTATGTTCAAAACAATGAGCAAAGCTTCATACTCAGCTACATTATTTGTGCATTCAAATGTCAATAGAAAAGAATATTTGAAAGTTTTACCTCCTAGTGAAATAAAAACTACTCCAGCCCCATTTCCTATTTTGCTGCATGCACCATCAAAATACATTTTCCACACATCATTTCCTTCTTTCATAGAATCAGTGTGTATTGGCTCAGTGTTACACAATTCTGGTGTATTCTCTCCAACTTTGAAGACTTCCAAATCTGTATCACAAAAGAAATTTATTTGATGCTGATCCAATCTTTCTATAATATTGTCATACCTTGGCTCTCTGCACAACTTGATTTCTTTGCCTCCCACTGGTATGGTGGCATATGATAAGTCCAACTGGACATTCCCTCCTGCCATTGCAGCCCATTGCCTTGATAGAAGCATTCCATAATACGGTGGGATGTCAACCACAGTAATATCAATGTTATAAGTTGCTTCAGGGTGTGAGGCAAGTTTTATCTCCACGTCCCTCATAATACCAACTACTGGGATAGATCTGTTATCAACTGCATAACACTGGCCAAATGTAGTATCAACCCACATTCTTTATTCTTTCATAACTGCTATAGGCATGATGTTCATGGCAGCACCTGAATCAATCATGCAGTTCCTGACTATTCTATTCTTGATTAATAATGTAGTGTAGAAAGGATCTACCTATGAAGGATTCTTTGTAAGTGTATCACCAAGGTATACCTCAGGCATTTTGAATGTTTCTTGATGAACATTATTTGTTGTTTTTTCAAACCCTTTATGTTTTGGATCTGGCATATTAGAAATCAACTTGACAACTGTATCCCTATATTTATCTATCTTCATCATTTCTAGGAGTGGAACTAATATTTTCACCTGAGACACTGCATGCACAATGTCAAAAGAATGGGCCATGGTCTGGTCATTCTTTTTTGTTTTTGTGTTCTCCTTTTCTTGATTCTATAAATTTTCTTTTACTTTACCTTTATGACCCTTTTCTGGTTCTTTAAATGGCGATTTTATATTATTCTTTTTGTTATTCTGATCTTTTATGAATACACTCTCAGGAGTTCCTTATTCTACATTCGTTGTTCTATTCCTTAAGTTGTAAGTGTTCTTGCCTGAGCTATTGCAGCTATTGTAAGGGCTTCTCTTTCATCCTCAGTAGGCTTTCTCCATTGATCATATGGCTGATTGTTATAATTAGCAGGCTCCTGATAACTATCTTCTTGGTCTGAGAACACTTCTTGTTCTCCCATATTGATATGATACTTCTTATTTCCCACATCATACTCATATCCTTCCTCCTCTGAAGAAGAGTAATCTTCAGCCACTACATAGGGTGTATCCTACATCATATTTATGGTGTGATTATCTCTATTATAATTGTATAGCATTTCCTCTTGTTATACTGATTTAGCTACCTCACAGTATTCAAGTAAATGTGGTAAATTACACACCAAACACCAAGGTTTATTTTCTATCATATGTGCCATGTTTCTTTTCAGGGGATCAGGAGTATCCTTACCATATTGTTGCTTTCTGTTGTTGTCGATGGGTCTCCTATCCTTCCAATTTGTATTGTAGGGCATATCGTGCAACCTAGGCCTTTCATGCCTATGTTGAGCCTCTGGTTTAGTCTATTGTACATTTGGGTTCTGAGGATTTCTATGATTGTCCTTCTTACTAACCATTCCTGCAACCTTCCTATTGTTTTCAATGGTTAGGGCCACTTTTTGTGCTTCGGCCAGGGTTGCAAGACACTGATTTCTAAGCTCGTACCCTGTTTTGGGGTCAAATGCTTTCATATAAATACTTAGTGCTGCTAGATCAAATAACTTGGCTCCATGTGGTACCTTATTATGTAATTTGGAAAATTTTAGGTTGAAATCATATACTGATTCATTCTGATACTTCTGTATACTTATCAATTCATGTAATGCAAACTCAGGGGCATATTGGTTGCCATACTAGTCCTTAAACTGGTTATGGAAATCAGTTATTGAATTGATTGAGGCATCAGGCAGGCTGTTAAACCAGTCTCTGCCATCTTCAGTGAGGGACATCATAAATAACCTCATTCTAATATCTTCCCAGTCCATACCAATATCCTACATGAAAGCATTGAAACTTCTGATATGATCTTCCGCTGATATTGCATTGTTTCCAGTAAACTTTGGAACCATATTTCTCCAAGTACTATCCATAGGATATGGATACAATTGATATCCAGTTAAATTAAATTGAATACATATATTTGCAAGGTTTTGAGGTGGGAAGTTCAAGGGTGGTGGATTGGGATAGTAATTATATCCACCTCGTGGCTGATGATATGCATATTGTTGTTGTTGGTTCATGTGGGGATTTGTGTTAAGGGTTCTGTGGTCTCCAATGTTGTTTGCCAGGGGGTGGGTAAGGATTAGCCATATGTTGAGATGCATTATGCATGGGAGGTGGTCTAGGGTTTTGGGGAATAATGTTCTGATAACTTCCGGATGCATGTGAGTTTTGAACACCACTTGTATTTTGCTGTGGATTTCTTGAGATGTTTCCTCTATGCGGAGGTACATATTTTGGGGGAGCTATTTTGGCTTTACTTTTCCTTTGTTGAATTTCTTGCTGCAACAACTCTCTCTCTTCCTATATCTTGATCCTTTCAAGTTCATTCCGAAGCCTGAGCACCTCATGTTGCTCTGCACTCATACTTCTTAGATTCTCTAGATTGTCATTTATTTCTTGATCTGAAAACCCATATCTTACCCCCTCTCCTTGATGTAATGACATCTTAAAATCATGTTCAACTTGAATTTGGTCAATATCCCTCATGAACTGTGTATCATGCTCGAGCTATTCTTGAGGAGTTGGTCTGTATCTTGCCAAAATATCATCAGTTGTTCCACTAAGATTCTCATTTGAATCATGTAGAGGTGTGAACTTGTTGTGAATTGAAATATTTTGCTCTACATTATTCTCTTGGGTATCCAGATTATTATCTTGGTGAGAATAATTTGAAGTTCCATTTCTTTTGGAAATGTTTCTAAGTGGTGGAGATGACTGCAATTTTTTACCTTCCATCTTAGATCTCATACCATCCATTTGATATTAAATTCTTTGTTATAACTATAACTAGAGTCACCACCTATTTAGTAAATAGGAAAAGTTTGTAATTTATCTATAGGGTTCTTGTTACCAGCAGAGTTACCAAATTAAATTTTTTGAAAATGACTCTATGAAAGGACTGATTAGTTTCTAAGGTCTTTTATTTAGGTCCCTAGCAAAGTTGCCAATTTGTTAGGTCTCAAAAATGCAAGTTGCTGATCCTAAGAGGATGTTAGGTTCTATGCTTAGATTTGCAACGTTTTTGAACTAACTTGATGAAATCAACCTTTAAGGTTTATTGATTTCCTACACTTAAGGTCCTGCTACACCTAGGTGGGTGAACCTTGGGATTTAAAGTAGACTAAATGTAAATGTATTAACTAATTAAATCTATCTACAATGGTAAAGGGTGTAAGACAGATGAAAAGCTTACTATTTGATTATATCTAATGTCTAGTGAATGGTTTAATAGAAATTGTATAAGGTAAAAAATTTTAAATTGATGAATGTGAATAAGACCAGTGCTTTATAGGGTAACAAACTCGAATGAAGAACTAAGACTAGTGGCTTATAATGGGTACTAATTCTAATTGTTTGGCACAACTTTGGTTTATAACTTGTATAAACGTGCAAGGAAATGATTGACAAACTCTTCTTGATAATCTAACCAATATAATCAGATATCTTATAATTCACCAAAAGGTATTTTAATCCTTACTTGAAGGAACCAATTGAAATGAATAAGCAAGAATAACAGATAATATTACCTTGGAGACAAAATGGCAATCCTAATTATATGGCTCTACTTAGTAATCCAAACTTAATACTTCCAAGCTACCATGACTGATCAGAAGGATTTTAATTCCTCAAATGGAAACCGATTTACTCAATCACACAGATACAGCGAATGTGTATTGACAAATTAAATATATGCTTGATATATTTATTTGAATAACAAGGAAATATAGAACTGGAGACAACCACAGAATTGAGTAACTATAACAAATAATTGATACCAAGATAGAACCACTAAATCAGAGAACTTCAATCTACTTCTTCAAATAAAACATGCAACATAGTCTTTCTGAAACATTGTAAATTATATATGTGTATATATATTCTACTGCTGATGATCTTCAGCATCAAATGTTTTGAACTTATATAGATAATTGTGTGAAGAGACATATCCCTTCAACAAGTCTTTTGAGAACTTAACAAGTATTAACAACCATTACATAATCATGATTAGGCTCTATTTAGCCATAAGTAAACTTTTGCCAAGTGATCCAAGTACTCTTGATCACGATGAGAATCAGTCAGCTCAATAGCATTTCTTGTAATCACATCAATTGTGACCATCCTTTCTAGTTGTTTGCAAGCCTCTCTAGATGCAGAAACTTTGTCTTTCAGTGCTCCTATAGCCTCTTGTAATATAACTCGACAATCCACAATCCATTCTTCTTTGCTCTTTATTTCTCCATTGTCTTTAAATAACACGGGCACTCTTGCATTTGAGGCTTCAACACCTTCCTTAGCATCAGTTTTATGATGTTGCTCGATCAATGTTCCTGCACTGTCAGAAGCTCCTTTGCTTTGTATCTCAATCAGTTTTTCCTACATTCTCTGTTCTAGCCTTTCATGTTCCTTAACTGCTTTGTGATTCTAAGAGTAATTATCCCAAAACAGATTTAACCATTGCACCATGTTTGCATACTTGCTTTACAGCACTGTGACAAATGCATCTATTTGGATTTGTGATACCTGGTCAGTGGATAATGTTTGAATGCCTTGTGAACTCTCACCCTGAGTTATTCTCTTTGTTGATTGCCCAAAAGTACTCTTAATAGCATCCTTTAAGTAGTCATTTTCTTTTGTCAATCTCTCACAACTCAATCTATATGCATCTTTCTCCTTGATCAACATTTGAGCTTGTGCTTTGTTTAATTTTGCAACATTGATGCCAATGTCTGTTGTTATTAGAGGGTCAGTTTCCCCTGCTTTTAAAGTCATAACATGGCCGAAAGTCTTTTCAGTATCTATGATGGTTGTTTTCTTATGGGGAGGGTACAGTGCCCATATCATCAATGAATTTTCATCATTATTGTATTTAGTACCCATATATACTTCATTAACTCCCTCTGGAGTGAGTTTATATTTATCATCTGCACTATTCAAAAAACTGTCAAAAACCAAAGCAGAATTTAAATCAAGACTAGGGAAAATCATAACTCCTGCATCTTTAAGCAATTGTCTGTCCCTGCTAGGAGTCATATCTTGCATCTCTTTCTCTACTATTACTTTCAGCATATCTAGCAATTGTTTTTCATTATCAACAGAGACATCATCCACTAATTCTCTAATTTCTTTTCCTTTGCATTTGTACAAAAATGACTTAAATTCTTTTGAATGAATAAATTTGTCATCAGAAATGAAAGAATCATAGGCTATCTAGCGTGGATCCTCATCAACAGACCCCTCCTCATCATGTATCACAACAGGAGGTTGATATTGTAGCATTTTTCTTTTGGGCATTTCTATTGTTTTATCCTGTGGCTCTTCTTGCTCTGCCTATTCTTCATCTTCAGAGGATACAACTTCAACCTCTGCTAGCTACTTTTTCTTCTCATTTAAATCCTTTTTATATTTTTCTATCGCCAACTCTACCTCAGCCTCTTCCAAGTTCCTAATAACATCCTCATGTGGATAATGTATATGCATGTATCCACTGAGATTTTGTTTTCTTCGTGCAAAGTCAATGAAACCTTTAGGGTCAAACCCTTTCCTTGCCTTAGCACTCCTCATGTTATAATGCATCAACTTATCCACAATGAGATTATAACCTTCTTTTGAAACCACAGTAAAATCTCCAAAACATAAAGTGCTGGGCATAAATGATTTTTTATCATGTGAACTCAAATGCATTACATTTGAGCAATGCATTTGCCTGATTATCTCTAAATATGCAAGTCTGTCAGGGACAGTCTTGGGCAATATGAATGGAGTATCTTCAAAACCATAGATTCTGATCATGGTAGCATCCTCAAAACAATACCAGTCTCCCCAATTATGAGTGATAGTAGGGGGGCCACCAAAATCTTTTGGCCTGAGGAACCATTTTATTTTAGTTGAAATTGAATATTCACAGGGGTGATTGAAATACCTGTACAACACTTTCACACAATGTTCTTCAAATTGGGCATAGCTAGAATGGGCATATCTACTGTCCCATATTCTAGTCCACATTTGTATGGGTATCTTTTCCCCTTTCTTATCTGTAGAAACAACATTAAGTTCATTTGGCCATAACCCTACTTCCTGGCTGAAATACAATACCATATGCATGAGCAGTGAGTAATGCTCAAAAGAGAATGCTGGGGAACTATTTTTTATTGCAAATAGTCCAGAATGTATTCTATTGACAATATAGGCAGCATAGTCAAACTGCCTTGCATTATGACACTAGATGTCAATAGCTATAACCATTAAAGGGATTGTCATGAACTCAGGGACCCCTGAACCAAGGACTTGGCCCACAGAATAATAAGTGTGCTGTATATATGGTTCAAATATAGCTACATGAAAGGGAGGACCATCATTTTCAGTTAGGGGCATCACTTCTCCTTCAACCTCGGGCCTATGGATGGGCAACCTCCATCCATTGTAGGTTGTGTCCATTCTCCAATATTCCCTCTCTAGGTCTTCATCAATAATGGGGATTGTGCAGAAATCATCTAAATTAAACACTTCACAAATAGCTTTTTTTGACAAGTGTACAATTGGCTCCCCTGGTGGGTTGCATATGGCTTTCATGCTTGGATTGTAATGTTTGGCAAATAGTTGGAGGAGTTCAACTTTCAGGAATATGTTAGGCACAACTAGTTTTCCCAAATTCAAGTGCCATGGGTTTGACACAGGATCATTCCTAAACCTTCTATTGTAATGGAACCTAAAAAGTTCATATCCCTTGATTGGGGTCCAGATATCTCCCAGGTGCTTATATTTATTGTCTAATTTCTCAACTTCTGCCCTGAGTTGAGCAAATCTTCTAGCCTTGGGAGTTGACCTAGGCAATTGGTCAATTAAGTCCTTATTGAGTTTTCTGTCTTTCACCTTTTCTTTAGGGGTTTGATCAATTTTTTGTTTTTTAGATTTACTGGTTTCCCCTTGTGATTTTCTTCCTTTTCCCTTTCCTGGAGTCTCCATATTCAAACTTTGGCAGAAAATTCAAACACAGGCTATACAATGGTTTGTATGTATGTACCTGTCGTTCGGTGGCTGTGATCGAAATCCTCTGCTTTCACTTCAAGAGTTCCTCTGTATTCTCTTCTCATACAACCCTACCAACTGTAATTTCAATGATCTTAAATGATCTCATCATAGTCTACATTTAATTGTTTGATCAAATTCAATGTCGTCCATCGCTGTGAAATGTCACATCGCCATAACTCCTGTCATCGGCATGATTTTCAAAATGTCTGGGCAACCTTAATACCTTTTCATGGCACGAACAATCAATCGACATGACCCCTCAATTGTGTTCCTGATGCTATGTTGAATCATATTGAAGCAGGCGCGACCATCGGCATGACTTCTCCCATCGCTGTGTGATTTAGATTTCTCTCCGATGTAATGATTCTTATAGATTGCCTATCGGTGAGAGTCTCACCGATATATGTGATAGTAATTTGTTATCGGGTGATCAATACTATCGGGATAACATATTCATGTTTCCTCGAGCTTCATCGTCTTCCCGATAACCTTCTACATTCTGGATCAGAATGACTATTGTAATGTCTCACTGATATGGTTTGAAACTTCTTATCAATAGGTGTGACTTTATCTCCATCAGAGAGATATATACCATCGGGGTAATTCTTTTTAGTTTACCTAATCACAAATATCTCTTCGATGACTACTTTATATTTCTTATCTGATAGAGTTTGTCAAAGTGTCACCGACACCCTTTTCATCACTATGACTTAGGAATCGGCAAGACATAATTGCTTCGTTCTAATGTGTTAAGTTATGCTGATAGATATGTGTATCGAGGTGACTCACACCGAAAGTTCCTTTTATTATTTTGCCAAGACATTGGATTATCGGGGACTTATTTACTTTTCATTCTGATGGTTCACTTCTTGCCAATGGTTATTGTTTCCTTATCCCCACAGGATGTTCAGTGAGACTCTTGCCGAAATACTTCATCAGTATGATATATACTATCGGGGTAGCTTTTAGAGGACCATCCAATGACTATTAGTCATACCAATCGGCGTGACTACTTGGTTCTCCTACCGATGAAAGGCCATCGGTATTACTTCTTCCATCGGTGACTTCTATAAATCTCTTTCTGATCTCTATTCTCTCGCCAATACTTATTTTCATTGACTCCTCATGTATCGGTATAAACAACAAAAAATCTTGCTAATAAATTGAAATTTAATTAATCTTGTATTGCTAATCCATGGACATCTTATGGGATATATCAAAATTTCTTGCTATGGTTTTGGGATGTTTTACAATTTGTCCAGATGTGGTGAAGTGAGTATACAGTAAAATTTTTTAAATTTTTACTATCCCAACATAGAGGATGATAACTAATTGCACATGTGGAGGATAAGACAACTCACTCCAACTA
Organism: Cunninghamia lanceolata; assembly: GCA_027924645.1. Classification (NCBI taxonomy): domain Eukaryota; kingdom Viridiplantae; phylum Streptophyta; class Pinopsida; order Cupressales; family Cupressaceae; genus Cunninghamia; species Cunninghamia lanceolata. Next base: position 1,864,273 of record BSBN01000619.1, on the reverse strand, counting down.
TCAACAACTCAACACACAACTAGACTCAACTAGACATCTAGAAGACTCACTAAGTCAACTTAACATGTGTGAATTATGTGTTCACACCAACACACTCATCAGAGTCTCCTCTTGGAAATTTCACACTATAGTCATCATTTGACATCAACACACAATCCTCTTTGTTGTCATCATATACAACTCAATGTCCCTTCTGCTACTAGATGATGTTGATATTATGCTTGATCATCATGTGAGCTTCATTCTCTTAGCAATGAACACTTATTTAGATCCTTACTTAACTTTTAAACCTTGAAGATGCTATTGCCATCACCTCAAACTCTTCACACTTGATCTCTAACTCAAACTCAGCAATTTGATGGTGTTGCTATTATCTTTACAAGTGTTTCGTGTAAAAAGAGGAGTTTTCAATTTCAATGGATGTGTATAGGCTAAATCCTCCTTTCACACCTTACATTCAAGGACATAAATCGAGTCAAGCCACAATCTTTACAAGAGGGCTTTGCTAAAGATTTAGTGTCACTTGTAATGAAGAGGAAACTTAGAATATGATGATTAATTGATTAATTAATGCCCGATTATGCTTAAAACCCTAATTTCATAAAATCATAAATAAATGGATGAATCATGAAAAATGCTCACACATAAAGATATCAAATGACATTTAGATACATACTAGATTTTGAGATTCCATATCCGAAAAAATCGGGGATGAAAGAGCTGGCACCCAAGTCTAAGATGGCAAATTCTTCAAGGATTTTTGAAACTTGTCTACAACTAATCACCACTATCATAGAGGTTTTCTGCTTTGGAGATCTTGAGGACTAAAGAGTGGGCACCCAAATCTAGGTCCTAGTTTTCTTCTCAGGTCTACAATTCTGACACTCTATTATGCCTCTGTGCAACTCCCCTTCTACTTCTGCACCTATAACCTGCAATCACATAAAAGGGGGCTGGGGGTTGTGGTGTCTAGGAGCTTGCCTCAGTCAATCCCCAAAAGGACATTCAAGTCTCAGAGGTGTAGCTCACATATAGATGAAAATCCTTCACATCATGAGAAGATGAAGCCAAATCTGCATAACAAACACAATAACAAGACAAGTCTACTCTGCAACAATGAATACTTTGAATGCTCCAAAATCATAAGTGCGCCAAAAGTTCATCATCATCTTCTAGTTTTCAAATGAATCCCTAAACATGCTTATATATGGAACAAAACACATTCCTGCTTTAATTTCGTAATTCAAACTTGAGATGTCGACAATGGACACTTCTAACAGTCACATAACCAACATTTAAAATTTGGGACCCCACTAAATAGGGCAGACTAGGGCACAAGCGCCCAAGCCCTCAACCCCATTTTCAAGGCAAGGTCAAGCTCATCACTGTTCCCTAGGTCCATTTTAACATGGGTTTTCAAGGATTTCCATCGGGAGTTAAAATAAAAATGCATGATTAATTCTAAGGACCTGGGAGCTAAACTTAGGAGGGAAAAAGTCCTAGGGAGACATTTTTTGACGTAACATTTAGCCCCCACTTTAATCTATATATAAATGCAAGGCCCATACATGCATTAAAGTACGGTCAATAAACACAGCAAACATGTCAGGCACTTAAAGCTAATGTATACACAAAGATTGAGAACTATTTCTAGCCCCCAGTCTCAAGTAGACATTAGAGAAGACACATCATAGACACGCCAAACACAATGAAGATAGTAACAGGGATGGAAAACATGGAGAAAATAGTAACATGCACATAAAACATGGAGAAGAAAGAACTGAAGACACACAAAACATAGTCAATACAGTGAATGTATTGATTATTTCTTTTTTATTTTCATATATATAAATGAATGCAGATATAGATGCATGAAAAGTAAAAATACAACACACCACCCAAAATGTAGGAGGCACATTTTGCCACACTCTTTGGATTACATATGGAGAAACAGACACGCAATACAAATCTCAAAATGTAGGAGGGGCATTTCGCCATGCTCTTTGGACTACACTTGAGAACAAACATGCCATACAAATCCCAAAGCATAGGAGGGGCATTTCACCACGCTTTTTGGACTATACTTGGGAACAAATACGCCATACAAACCCCAAATCATAGGAGGGGCATTTCGCCACACTCTTTGGACTATACTTGGGAACAAACACACAGAAGACACACGAAAAACATGAGCATCATATAGCATGCCAAAGACATGTTATACGTCTAAAACATAGCAAACAAGGTGATGAAAGGAACTTATTGCTAAGCCCCCACCATCTTTGGCACATTACAGGCACACCTGACGGTTGGGCTTATGCCACAACAACTACCAAAGAGAGGCTTAAGGGAGGATACACCAACCTCATGTTGGGAATTAAGGTGTCTCAACCTTTGCAAATTCCTAGCAGTATTTATTTAATTGTATATTTATTTATTGCCTAATATTGTATTTACTTGCACATTCAGTTTGGTCACTTAGTTGAGGTGGCATAGTGACATGTCATCTTACTTGGAATGTGACTTGGATGGTCAAGTCAAACCTACATGGATTTGAGTGTCCCATTTGAGGTGGCACTATTATGCCATGTGTTGGCATCTTGTGGTATGTGGAAGAGGATATTCCATATGACAAAATCTATAACGCGTAAGAGCCAAGTTTGGAGATTCCTATGATCAGTGGTGACAAGTGTTAGTGAGTATCTTTGCATGAGGGAAAGACATCTTTGGGTGCCCAAGTTGGGCTATGACATGTTGTAAGAGAAATTTACTATATTTAGTCTTGTATGATGAATTCTCTTACAACATTTAAGGTTGTTATGTTGGGAAAATCTATGACAGTTGTAAGATGCGTAAGAGCATCTGTCATAGTCTATTTTTAGCATGGAGCGCTCCAATCTTGGAAAGTCAAATCTTCCATGTATGACAGATGTAAGGGAAGTATTTGCAGCTTGGACAAGGGTCCTTTGATGCAGGAAAATGGCCATGTGGCCAAGGTGGACACCTATCCCAAGAAGCTTCCATAATATGCCTTGTATCTCTATAAAATGCATTGTTTTGGAGTTGTATTTGCATAGTGTTTTTACAGGTACTGTTATGCTACTAGAATAACTCCAAATTTGACATTTGAAGACTCTTGGAAGAACTTGCATTGCAAGTGTATTGTAAACTATTATTGTTTCAGATAATACATTGTGCAGGTTTTAGAGTGTGGGGTTTTTTACCTAAAAAGGTTTTCGCCACGATACATCTTGTGTCTACTTCTCTCTGTCTACATTCTTGTATTATGTTTGCTGCTATAATATCTCTGAAATATGTTTAATATTTCTGCAATTGTAAGGGTTAAAATGAATTTGCATACCTCTTCCCTCATTAGATTAGTTTAGGAAGTGATTTCTGCACACCTAGCTTCCTTTCAGTTGGTATCAGAGCCTAGCTAGTTTTGGTCCTAGCTACTGGGTAGGGGTTTTTTGTACTAATCTTAGATTGAGTGGGAGTCTATGTAGAGTATTATGTAATCTTTTTGTAGGAAGGAGATGGCAAGCACATCTAGAAGAATAGAGGTGGAAAAGTTTAATGGCAGCAATTTTGAGTTGTGGAAAATCAAAATGGAAGTTATGCTCGTTGATAGAGACCCATGGGAACCAATTTCTAGTACAAAACCAATGACAATGGCACAAGAAGATTGGGATCTCAAAGAAATATTGGAAAGTCCAAGGCACTGTGTTGGAACTATGGAAAAACTAGGCATTTCTGAAAGGAATGGAAAGAGGAGAAAAAGAAGAAGAAGAAGAATGTCCCAGATTCAAATTATGACAAGTCAAAAGATTATGGTGATGCTTTCATTACAGCCTTGGCCACCCATGCATCTGATGATGTGTGGTTGATTGATTCTAGTGCCTCTTTCCACATGACCTCACATTGATACTAGTTTACAAAGTATGAACAGTTCGATGGTGGAAGAGTGTACCTGGGTGATGACTCTCATCTGAAGATAGTTGGCTATGGAAGAGTCACAATCTAATTCCCTGATGGATGAGTGAAGGGGATCTCTAGGGTTATGCACATCCTAGGCTTGGCACGAAACCTACTTTCTATAAGTAAATTGAATGATGCAGGTGTGCAGGTTGTCTTCTCAAAAGAAGGATGCAAGATGACTAGAGGATCTATGGTGCTTGCGAAGGGTACTCGGAGAGGTACTCTATTTTAGCTAGAGGCATGCATTTCACAATGCAATATTTCTTCTGACTCAAAGAAAAGAGCTACAGTCACTTCATCCCCACCATTGGAACCAACAACTAAAAGATTTGTTGTATCAACTTTTGATGGTAGTGCATTTTGGGTACCTAAGGGTGATCATGCTTTGGAAGTTCAACTTCCTACTAAGAAGACAATGCTATGGCATAAGAGACTTGGCCACATTGGTGAGAAGGGTCCTAGAACCTTGAAAAATAAAAAAACCTCGTTGAGGGATTAGATGATTGTAATCTTGATGTCAACTTTTGTGATCATTGTATATATGGAAAGAAAAACCGTGTTTAATTTTACTTGAGTTATCATAGGTCTTCTATTGTATTGGATCTTATTCATTCTGATGTGTTTGGTCCAGTTAATGTTCCTTCAATCTCTAAATCTGTATATTTTGTATCTTTCATAGATGATTACAGTAGAAGGACATGGATTTATTTTCTCATAAGCAAATCTGAAGTCTTTAGTCGGTTCAAAGAGTTTAAAGCTTTTGTTGAGAATTAGACTAGTAAAAATATTAAGTGTTTGGGAACTGACAACGGTGGTGAGTTCTGTTCCATAGAATTTGATAAGTTCTATAAAGAACATGGGATTGAAAGACATAAGACAACTCCATACACCCTGCAGCAAAATGGAGTTACAAAGAGGATGAACACAACACTGATGGAGAAGGCTAGGAGTATGCTTAGTGGAGCTAGCCTCAAATAAAAGTTTTGGGCTGAAGTTGTTGCCAGTGCTTTCTACCTGGTAAACAGGTCTCCTACATCAGCTCTTGTTGTTAAGACACCCATGGAGGTGTGGTCTAGTAAGAAGCCTTCAATAAGACATCTTCATGTTTTTGGTTATGAGGCATATACTCATGTGCCTAGGGAGAAGAGGTCAAAATTGGAGAACAAGGCTGATAAGTGTATCTTCATTAGCTATGGTGTTGGTGTGAAAGGATACAAGCTTTGGGATACTATGGCCGAAAAAGTGTTGTATAGTAGAAGTGTTATTTTCAAAGGGCTAACACCTTCTTCCATTGTTCTACAGCTAGAAGAGAAAGAAAAGAAAGAGGATGTGGTTCAGTTTCCTACTATCCCTGAGAAGACTAAACTGATAGACACTGTGAGACCTAATGATGAGGTGAGCTCTAGCAACTCTAAAATCTCAGAAGAAGCAGAACCTCAACCTCAGCATTTGAAGAGGTCTACAAGAAATAGAAAGCAACCTGAGAGGTTTGGTTATACATTGCTTGATTCTAGTTATGCTTTTGCTTTGCTTACTAATGCTTATGAGCCTAGAACTATGACAGAGGCTATGGGCATGAAAGATGCAGGTTCCTAGAAGGAGGCCATGGAAGATGAGATGGCTTCTTTAGAAAAGAATAAAACTTGGTACTTGGTGCCTTTGCCTAATGGATGAAAACTTGTTTGATGCAAATGGGTGTTCAAGAAGAAATTTGGTGGAGATAGTAGTGTTGAGAAGTATAAGGCTAGATTGGTTGCGAAGGAGTACTCACATGTGGAGGGAATTGATTATGGTGAAATTTTCTCTCCCACTGCAAAGATGACATCTATTCAATTCATGTTATCTCTTGCAGTAGCTTATGATCTAGAAGTAGAGCAGATGGATGTGAAGACATCATTCCTTCATGGTGACTTGGAGGAAGAGATTTATATGTCATAGCCAGAGCATTACATAGAAAAAGGTAAAGAAAATTTGGTTTGCAAGTTAAAGAAGTCTTTGTATGGATTGAAACAATCTCCTAGGATGTGGTTCTTGAAGTTTGATGCCTTTGTGTTATCTATTGAATTTTTGAGATCAAAATTAGATCATTGTGTGTATTACAAGTTTGACAATGATCATATTTGTTGGCAAGAGACACTGCTCTGGTATGGATCTGTATGTTTTCATTGATGGCAACAAGGCTCAGAGAACCTATCCCCATGAAAGGAAGAGATATCTCTAGAAGAACATGTTGGATTCCAAGTCCGGGTGACAGAAAATGGCAAAGTATGGAGGGTATTCTGAATGGAAGATAGAAAGTTAGCTAGTATGCCTCCACAATTGAAAAATTATAGATGCAGTTCAGGTATGATGTCAGTTGGTGTTTGATAGTGTTATGCCTTGGAGATTAAGTCTTGATCCTCTCTAGAAGTCATCTTGATGAAATATCTAAGTCCGGGCAAGCAAAGGTATATCAGGAACAATGAACAAGGTCTAGTGTAGTGGTCCACATTCCTCTGTAGACAAGTGTTTCGTTATGTAGTTTTGAGGTGTTGTAAACACTTATATGAAGTGTCTTATTCCAGAGTTAAGAGCTCTGAAGTTCACCAAAAGGATAGCTACAAGCTACTAAGTATCAGCATAGTGTTTGACAGAGACAGAGTCTAAGTTCTGATGGTCTACATTTCTCCACAAGATGATATGATGTCTTGTGGTTCTAAGGATAAGATTGGGAATGTGTAAAGAGTCCTTGATATGGTTTTGGAAGTGTTTTGAGAGCTCACCAAAAGTTATAAGTCAGCAGATGAAGTTGTTAAGTATACTTTTGAGGAACAGGCTGACTGGTGAGATAAATCATGATGCAAAGAAAGGATTGTGTGAAAGATTTATGTAAGTAATTAAATGATTAGATCTGACCTATATGAACACATTTCAGAGAAGATTTGGGTCCACGCCACACATAGTGCATTGGATTGAGTGACAAGGTACATCTTTCTATGTACACGTTTCACTTCTTGGATGCTGACCTGATTTCAGATTAAATCATGATGTGGATATATCTATGAGAGTGTTGATCTCCAATGGTGTGTGAAATTGTAGTGGTGTGTGTGTGTGATGCGAGGGTGCGAATAGAAGAGAGGAGTTAGATAAACAACAACAATGAAGGATTGGGATTTAGAATTCAGTTACTAAATGGTTGCACCCTCGCATAGTTGTAGATGCTTGAGCAGTATTCAGTTTTCATGTGTAATATGATTGGAAGCATGTTTTCATCTTCAAGGTAGTGAGCCTTCAATAGGGTTTAACATCCCTCAGGGTTTAACAGCCCTTAGTGTAATCTTGCTAGGTTTAGGGTTGAGGCAGTGAGCCTGCTAAACTTAGTTGTACTTCATGGCAGTAAGCCAGTATGTTAGGCTCATGGAGTGACCAAGCCTGAACATCATTTTACAAAGATTGCAATATATTTATGAGAGCTAATCCTCTCCATGGTTTTTCCTGTTTTGGGTTTTCCACATAAAATATTGGTGTTATGTGTCATGCTTTTGTGGATGTCATTCATTTGTATATTATGCTTCTATTTGATTAATCCCTTGAAATGGTTAAAAGTAAAAGTACAAGAAAAAGTTTATAGAACACTAATTCATCCCCCCCTCTCAATGTTCTTGACAATCAACAATTGGTATTAGAGAAAGGTTCCTTGGAAGGAGTTTGACAGCTTAAGGAAGATCTAGAATAGTGTGATCATGGCAGCAAGAAGGTATGGAAATTATGATAGGTACAACCAAATAGAAGCAGCTCTTATGGATCTTGAAAACTCTGAAGTAGAAGTGAGGGATCTGAAAGAAAACTTGCAACAAGTAGATGAATGCATCTTAAAGCTGAAAGAGCCAGTCAAGAAATTCAAAGATAAATACAACGAAGTTAGTGACCAATTACTATCAGTAAATGAAGCCCTAAATAATTTGGAAGTAGAAGTTACAGAAAAAATAAGAGTAGAAGATTATCTAAATTTGATTGTGAAGAGCATTTCAGAAGACTATGCAAAACTTGAAAAAGAGATTATAAGTCTAAAAATAGATCTAGAAAAGGCTAGAAGTTTTGAAGAAAAATTCAAGATAAGTACTGCCAAGCTTGATGAAATATTACTAGCCAGAGGAATACTGATGACAAACATGGCTTAGGATTTGAGAAAGGAGAAAGTTCAAACTCTGGTCAAATGGGCACTGAGTCAAGGAAAAACAAAGGATACTAATTTAGAAATCAAAGAAGAAGACCTAGAAGACCTTTGGTCAGACAACCAAATGCTCAAAGCTACCCATCTTTCAATGGTTATCATAATTCATGTAATATATTTGGTCATAGGACTACTCAGTGTAGGAGCAGAATGAATCAAAAGACTCCATTATTCTCTAGTCAGTGTTTCAATTGCAAGAGATTTGTTCATAGAGAAAATGAATGTAGAAATCAAATCAGGAGAAATGAACAATCATTCAAAGGTAAATGCTTCATTTGCAATAGAATTGGTCATAAAGTTGTTGTATGCAGAAGCAAAGTAAGTCAAAACTCTATTAGGTGCAATGCATGCTATAAAATGGGACACAGATCAAATTAATGTAGAAGCCCTGTAAGAACTAACTTTCAAAATACAAGGAATAGTCAACCATTCAATGGAAAGTGCTTTGCATGCAATAAATTTGGTCATATGGCTAATCAATGCAAATCAAATCCAATGAATAAAAGGATTCAAGGACAAAAGAGTGTGGTGTGCTTTAGTTGCAACAAATCTGGACATATTGCAAGATTTTGTAGAAGCAAAAATGTGAAGAAAAATTACTATTCTAAAGAAAGAGAAACAGAGCAGATAAATGACAAGGGAAAAGAGAAAGTTGATCTAGTTGAAACAATGGACAAAGTATGGATTAATAAGGAAGTAATTTTAATTGAGGATAGATCCACACCAACATCTGATGCGGATACCTTCCTTGAAGAATGAGTTTGTGAGCACTAGCTCAGGGGGAGCAATATTGGAAATCCAAACTCCCCAGCCAGGTAGTTGGTACTGGATTTTAGCACAGAGATTCTTGGTAGAATTTGACAAGACAAATCCTTTGAAAGAAAAATTGGAAGGAAATAAGTTGATGTGGCATTTTGCGGAGCAATTCTAATTGATTGTGTCCATCTAGGATAAGTCAAGAAGCTTTTTAAAAAATAGCATTTATGACAATTAGGTCAAGTGCGAAGGATAAAAGGCAAGTCTTTTGGTCTCAATTCACTTTGCATTCGAAGTTTTTTAGATGTTAGGGAGAGATTGAAGCAAGAATTCAAGGCACAACAAAGATTCAAAGATCGGATCGATTCAGGTGAAGGAAACCCAATCTTGGCATCTCAAGGTATTTATCGTAGAAACCCTCATTGTGAGTCTATTGAATCTTTGCTATGGCGACTCCATAAATTATAGATATTACTAAACACCCTCGACCAAAGTTCAAGAAACACCCGCATAAAGAAACTAAAGTGGATCAAATGGGTGCATTTTCAAGTATACTCTACAGAGTCCTGTATGTTGAAGATGTTAGGGCATATATTCATGTTGCCCTAGATGAACACAACAACATTTGTCTAATAGATTTATATATCAAGCATCTAACTGATGACCAATTTGATCTCAAAGAAGAATAAAAAACCCTAAAAGAAAAGAAGTTCATTTAGTATGTGGATTTTCCTACGTTTGAAGAGGATGAATGAGTAAGGTATGTTCTGAGCTGAATTCACAATGAATTCATGTGGTTAGGGAAGCCCTTCAAAATCACTAAGGAAGCAATTAGGGCAGTGACAGGATTAAGTTCCATTGGGAGTGTGCCCTTGTTGAAGGCTGTGAAGAATCAAACTGTTACAAAGGCCATTGGAGCAAGGTTTGACAAGAGGGCACTGACTATCAGTGACATCACAAATCATGATGTAAGATTCGCCTCAATGGTTTTGGGCTATAAGATGTATTTCTCCAATCGGGAGAATTCCGTCTTAGGAACAACAATCTATACTGCATATCAAATGGTCAAAGAGAATGTAGATTATGATTTGTGTGAACTGCTGCTAACCCAACTAATGGAGAACCTAAAGAAGATAAAGGAAAGCAAGAACTACCCCTTCAAATATGGTACATTGGTCATCTGCTTATTCTTTTATTTTATGAATGAGCTACCAAACATGAAAAATTTGACTTGGTTAAGTAGTAAACTAGTAGCCACCCAAATTAGAAACTATCTAAATAGCATCGAAAGTGTTAATGAGCAAAACACAGCATTATGGGGGTACTTAAAAAATTTTCAAGGCTTAGTGCAAGCTAGAGAAAGAATTCCTAGGAAAATTGTTGATAAATATAAGGATACTATCTGTTTCATGGTTACAAAAGACCAATGCCTAATGGAAGTTGTTGAGCCTAGGACTATTTGGGTAATGCCAATGGGGTATGAAGTAGATGGGAAAATTTTGGAGAACTATGCTCAATACATGTTAAGTAAACCCAAGGATAATAGAGAAGAAAGGTTTGGAACTTATGAAGAGCTATCCATGAAACTTCATGTTGAGTTTAGAAAATCTAAATTGACTCAAAAAGTTAGAAAATAGGTGGAAGAAGTTGCTGCTAGGTATGGAATCACCAAAGAAAAACTGAAAGAAGTAAGGGAAAAAGAAGAAGAAAAGCAAAGGAATAAACTGATGTAGGTTCCAGAAAAATCACAGGTGAAACAGAATAAGTCTGAGAAAGTTCAGAGGACTACCAAAAGCTCTGCCACTTCCTCTAGCACCACTACTTCAATAAACCTGGAGAAAACATCAAAGGAATTCTCTATCAAAGACATGAAGAGAAAGAAGATGAAGGGAAGAAGACTTTATGTTAGTGTAAGTAAAAAAGGTGATAAAGAAACAGAGTCAGATGAAGAGGTCAAAAAGATGAAAGCTAAGGTTATCAATGTCTCTAGAATTAGTAAAGAAAAGTCCTCCGGAAAGGATAAGCCTAGAAAAAGATAGAAAAAGGAAAAACCTCCACCACTTGAAGATGTAATAAAATCTATCACCATGGATGGGAATTTAAAACCCATGTTTGAGTACTATGATGGATATAGTGATATTGATAAAAGAAGTCTGGAAAAAGCCATTGTGAAGTATCTAAACATTTTCAACAGAGCCCTTATTGAGATTATCTCTAAAATTTTGAAAAACCTAGCAAATCTTCTGAGCATCAGAAAGGAGACTACTAGAGCCAAAGATTTAAGCTAAGAAAACATGTTCTGACAAGATTGTATCCTAAAATCACTTCGGAAGAAGAGAATTTGATCTCTAAGGAAACCAAAGAGAAATTCATAACCAAAACAAGGATGAACTCATTGATGCTAGGAGAAATTGACAAAGTAGTCAAGGAGACAAAAGAAATCACCTTAGAAATATTAAGAAAATACAATATTCCTACCACTCATGACAATGCAGCAACAGATGGTGGAAATGGTACACCTATTCTGGAAGTAAATCTGAAGCAAGAATTAGATAAAGATGACAAAGTAACTGAGTAGGAAGAAGCACTTGCTAATAATTTTGAGATAGGACCCTCTCCGGTACATCTTGTTGAGGATGATTAAGACAAGGAGAAGATTGACGAAGAATGGGTCATGAAAATTCATCCACCAAAACAGGAGAAGGATACTAATATGGATCAAGAGGATCCGGAGCAAAGCCACAAAGAATAAGTCCCTATCATAGCAAGAGATACTATAAAGCTTGCAAAAGAATTGTTGGAGAAAAGAACACAAGCTTTGGATGAGCTAGAATTTCTACATGGTCCAATAAACTTGGACACAATGACACTAGAATAGAAGTTTAAGTTAGTTACAATTGTTTAGACAAAGGCTCAAGACGCGATATTCAAATCACATATTGAGGATACTAAACTAATTGATGAAGCATCTAGAATTTTGGAGAAGTTGCTTCCCATGTACAAGAATGATTTATCCATGCCCCAACAAGTCATCTGAAGGGATTAATAAGTTCCATAAGCAAACAGTTTGAATCATTTGAAAAATCTGCAAAAACAAAGGTGAGACAAGAATTTGATGAAAATGTCTGGAACAATTAAACATAATGATAGAAAAAGACAAAATATCATTAAATAATACAATAGCCAACATTTAGAAAGTTGTGAAGGATGCTGGAGATGTGTACAAGTTTTGTTTGTCTTGGCCCTAAGCTGCTCAAGAGATTGAAGAAAAGATCAAAGATTTGGAACACAAACTGATGGATATTTATGAGAAATTTGATCTGGAAATAGAGTCAGTCATAAGGAAAGAAACAAAAGTCATTAAGATTCACAATGACTTGACTAACTTAATAAATTAGAAATACCAAATAAAAAGTAGGATGGGACAACTCAAAAGACTAGTCTATCCAAAGTTAGATTCAATGACAAATCTTATTACAGAGGCTAAGTTAGTTGTCCAAGCAGACATAACTTCTGATCTTAAAAAGGTAGAAGCCTTAGTTTTTCTTCTCAGTGGTCAAATTTAGATTCTAGAAAATGCAAAGAAAAGCTAGGATGCTGAGTGGACATTGATCAAAAACATATTTAATGATGTGCTTAAATACATGTAATATTAAAATGAAGATTGCACTTGTAAATATGGGTAGAATATATAAATTTTTGGGATTTTGAAAAAAATTTGGTTCCGAATCAACACCCTTTACCATTGATGTCAAAGGGGGAGAAGTAGATCAGTAGTGTAAAAAGGATAATCATCTCAAGGGGAGGAAGAAAGTACAGTGTATATAGTAAAGGGGAGCAGTTAGGCATTTTTCACTAAGTGTTGCCATTAATGCCAAAGGGGGAGATTGTTGGCAAGAGATACTGCTCCAATATGGATCTGTATGTTGTCATTGATGGTAACAAGGCTTAGAGAACCTATCCCCATGATAGGAAGAGATATCTTAGGAAGAACATGTTGGATTCCAAGTCCGGGTGACAGAAAATGGCTAAGTATGGAAGGTATTCTGAATGGAAGACAGAAAGTTGGCTAGTATGCCTCCACAATTGAAGACTTGTAGATGCGGTCAGTTGGTGTTTGATAGTGTTATGCCTCATAGATTAAGTCTTGATCCTCTCCAAAAGTCATCTTGAAGAAATGTCTAAGTCCGGGCAAGCAAAGGTATAGTAGGAACAGTGAACAGGGTCTAGTGCAGTGGTCCGCATTCCTTCGTAGACAAGTGTTTCATTATGTAGTTTTGAGGTGTTGTAAACACTTATATGAAGTGTCTTATTCCAAAGTTAAGAGCTCTGAAGTTCACCAGAAGGATAGCTACAAGCTACTAAGTATCGGCATAGTGTTTGACAGAGTTTGACAGAGACAGAGTCTGAGTTCTGATGGTCTGCATTTCTCCACAAGATGATATGATGCATTACGGTTCTAAGGATAAGATTAGGAATGTGTAGAGAGTCCTTGATATGGTTTTGGAAGTGTTTTGAGATCCTCACCAAAAGTTGTAAGTTAGCAGATGAAGTTGTTAAGCATACTTTTGAGGAACAGGTCGACTGGTGAGATAAATCATGATGTGAAGAAAGGATTGTGTGTGAAAGATTTATGTAAGTAATTAAATGATTAGAGCTGACCTATATGAACATGTTTGGGAGAAGATTTGGGACCACGCCACACACAGTGCATTGGATTGAGCGACAAGGTACATCTTTCTATGTACACATTTCACTTCTTGGATGTCGACCTAATTTTGGATTAAATCATGATGTAGATATATATATGAGTGTTTATCTTTGGTGGTGTGTGAAGTTGTAGTGGTGTGTGTGTGTGTATGATGCAAGGATGTGAATAGAAGAGCAGAGTTAGATGAGCAGCAACAATGAAGGCTTGGGATTTAGAATTTAGTTACTAAATGGTTGCACCCTAACATAGTGGCAGATGCTTGAACAGTATTCAGTTTTCATGTGCAATATGATTGGAAGAATGTTTTCATCTTCAAGGTAGTGAGCCAATAGTGAGCCTTCAATAACGTTTAACAACCCTTAGGGTTTAACTGCCCTTATTGTAATCTTGCTAGGTTTAGGGTTGAGGTAGTGAGCCTACTAAACTTAGTTGTACTTCATGGCAGTGAGCCAGTATGTTAGGCTCATGGAGTGACCATGCATGAACATCATTTTGTAAAGATTACAATATATTTATGAGAGCTAATCCTTTTCATGGTTTTTCCCATTTTGGATTTTCCACGTAAAATCTTGATGTTATGTGTCATGTTTTTGTGGATTCTATTAATTTGTATATTATGCTTCTATTTGATTAATCCCTTGAAATGATTAAAAATAAAAGTGAAAGAAAAAATTTATATAGCACTAATTCACCCCCCTCCCCCTCTTAGTGTTCCTGACAATCAACAGTATTATCATTACTGCACTATATGTTGATGATATGTTGCTGATTGGGAATGGTAAGAATATGATTTCTGATTTGAAATCTTAGTTGTTAGCACAGTTTGAAATTAAAAACTTAGGGGTAGCCAGGTACATTCTAGGAATGGGGATCATAAGAGACATAACAAACAGAAAACTTTGGTTAAGCCAGAGTAAGTATGTGAAGATTGTGTTGGATAGATTCAGCATGGCAGATTGTAGACCATTGTGTGTTCATGTTTCATTAGGGATAAAGTTATCTGTGAATGATTGTCCAAAGTCTCCTTCTAAGATGGAGGATATGACTAGAGTACCTTATTCTAGTGCAGTTGGCAGCTTGATGTATGCTATGGTCTTTATAAGACCAAACATTGCCCAAGCAGTGGGAGTCCTTAGTCAGTTTATGGCTAATCCTGGATGGGTACATTGGGATGTAGTAAAGCAAGTGTTAAGATATTTGAGGGGTGCTTTCAAGTATTCCTCATGTTATCATGGTCATCCTATAGGACCTCCGCATTCTGTATGTATTCATGGATTTGTGGATTCTGATTGGGCAAGTGACATTGACAGTAGGAGATCCACCAGTGCTTATGTGTTTACTATGTTCGGTGGTGCAAATAGTTGGATGAGTAAGCGACAACCTGTGGTCGCTTTGTCCATGACAGAAGCTGAGCATATGGCAGATACTCATGCTTGTAAGGAAGCTATTTGGCTTAAGAGGTTGTGTTCAGATATTGGTGTTGATGCAGGACAGATTACTATCTGTTGTGATAGTCAAAGTGCGATTTTCTTAGCAAAGAATTTGACTTTCCATGCCAAAACAAAGAATATTGATGTTCAGTTTCATTTTGTTTGAGATATGGTAGAAGATGGGAAGGTAATATTGGAGAAGGTAGACACTTTGAATAATGTTACAGATGCATTGACAAAACCAGTGGGCACAGAGAAGTTCAGATGGTGTTCAGAGTCTATGGGCCTCTTGGCCACTAGCAGTTAAATCTTGTCATTTATTTTGGCTCTTGCAAGGTGTTTGACAAGTGGGAGAATGTTGGGAATTAAGGTGTCTGAACCTTTGCAAATTCCAAGAATTACTTATTTAATTGTATATTTATTTATTGTCAAATATTATATTTACTTGCACATTCAGTTTGGTCACTTAGTTGAGGTAGCACGGTGATATGTCATCTTACTTGGAATGTGACTTGGATGGTCAAGTCAAACCTACATGGATTTGGGTATCCCATTTGACGAGGCACTATTATGCCATGTGTCGGCATCTTATGGTATGTAGAAGAAGATATTCCATATGATAGAATCTATGATGCGTAAGAGCCAAGTTTGGAGATTCCTATGACAAGTGGCGACAAGTGTCGGTGTGTATCTTTGCATGAGGGAAAGGCATCTTTGGGTGCCCAAGTTGGGCTATGACATGTTGTAAGAGGAATTTATTATATTTAGTCTTGTATGATGGATTCTCTTACAACATTTAAGGTTGTTATGTTGGGAAAATCTATGACAGTTGTAAGATACGTAAGAGCATCTGTCATAGTCTATTTTTAGCATGGAGCGCTCCAATCTTGGAAAGTCAAATCTTCCATGTATGATAGATGTAAGGGGTGTATTTGCATCTTGGACAAGTGTCCTTTGATGCAATAAAATGGCCATGTGGCCAAGGTGGACGCCTATCCCAAGAAGCTTCCAGAATATGACTTGTATCTCTATAAAATGCATTGTTTTGGAGTGGTATTTCCATAGTGTTTTTATAGGTACTGTTATGCTACTGGAATAACTCCAGATTCAACATTTGAAGACTCTTGGAAGAACTTGCATTGCAAGTTTATTGTAAACTATTATTGTTTTAGATAATACATTGTGCAGGTTTTAGAGTGTAGGGTTTTTTACCTGAAAAGGTTTTCCCCACGATACATCTTGTGTCTACTTCTCTCTGTCTACATTCTTGTATTGTGTTTGCTGCTGTAATATCTCTGATCTATGTTTAATATTGCTGCAATTGTAAGGGTTAAAATGAATTTGCATACCTCTCCCCTCATTAGATTAGTTTAGGAAATGATTTTTGCACACCTAGCTTCCTTTCACCTCATCTACTCAAAGGACTTTTAGAATAAAAAGGATGTGCACTGTGATGTCCCTAGGTGGGCCCCTACTGGAAGGTGACGTAGGTCTGTCCGGATGGTTTTTCCCTCCCACGTGTCTGGGGTCCTCGTCAGTGAGGCATGTCCTGGGGTTGCCCCCTTAACGTCGGGGGTGCCGTTTACTAACAGTCTGGGCTTTTGGTGCAACGGTTACTAACTTGGTATCAGAGCTGGAGGTCTCGAGGTCGAGACTCGCGGAGCGTGGTGGGCTGTGATGTCCCCAGGTGGGCCCCTACCGGAAGGTGACGTAGGTCTGTCCAGACGGTTTGTCCCTCCCACGTGTCCGGGGTCCTCGTCAGCGAGGCCTGTCTTGGGGTTGCCCCCTTAACGCCGGGGGTGCCGTTTACTAACAGTCCGGGCTTTTGGTGCAACGGTTACTAACTTGGTATCAGAGCTAGAGGTCTTGAGGTCGAGACTCGCAAAGCGTGGTGGGTTGTGATGTCCCTAGGTGGGCCCCTACTGGAAGGTGACGTAGGTCTGTCCAGACGGTTTGTCCCTCCCACGTGTCTGGGGTCCTCGTCAATGAGGCCTGTCCTGGGGTTGCCCCCTTAATGCCGAGGGTGCCGTTTACTAACAGTTTGGGCTTTTGGTGCAACGATTACTAACTTGGTAACCATGCTCCGCCATGCTCCGCGAGTCTCGACCTCGAGACCTCCAGCTCTGATACCAAGTTAGTAACCGTTGCACCAAAAGCCCGGACTGTTAGTAAACGGCACCCCTGGCGTTAAGGGGGAAACCCCAAGACAGGCCTTGCTGATGAGGACCCCAGACACGTGGGAGGGACAAACCATCTAGACAGACCTACGTCACCTTCCGGTAGGGGCCCACTTGGGGACATCACATGCACTAGCTCAAGAGATACACCATCCTCGCCTCTACAAAGGGCTTAGAATAAAAGGATATGCATGATATCCTACCTCTGCAGAGGACTTAAAATAAAAGGATATGCATGATATCTTGCCTCCGCATAGGGCTTTCTCATTGCAATATAAAATAAAGATATGCACTCGTGTGGAGATACAACATCCCGCCTCCGCAGAGGGCTTACAAACATGCTTCGTTAGTATAAAGATCATCAGAAAACTTACATTATATATGCCCCCACCATAAGGTGGTTAATATCATGTACCGATATCAAGCACTTTAAGGTAGAGAGAAAACACACAAGGGAATAAGATCTTTCGCAAAGCCCATGCCCCCAAAGGTGACATGTACTTTATGATCGCCAAATGTTCCCACAAACACACAATTTCTTGCAAGAAGAGAGGTTAGAAATATTTCTCTAAGATAATAACCACATCACATGATAAAAAGCAATGCATGTAATCATTCAAATAAAGAGCCAAGGCTATACTATGGGTTTGAATTCTAAGTATAACTGTGAAGCTATACTATAGAAATCTCAAAACTGAGTGTAACCAAGGTGAGATTCAAAGATAAACAAAGTGCACGGAGCAACTATATTGTTATGGTTTGTTAGTATGATAAGACAACATCAAAATGCCACACAAAGTGATTCTACTAGCCAAGCGTCAGATAATATATATCAACCCCATCATCATGTATGGACTAGGTCTATTTTTGCTTACTTGCTGAAGGGACACTTGGTCCTTATCAGTATTATTTATTTTTTATTATTCGCCAACTAGATAGAACCACTAGAAGAAGGTAAACAATAAATCGAGAGAGGAGAGCAAGTGCCTTAGGGTCATCACGTAGGAAGGTGCCCTTAGGTCACCAACTACAACATTATGCCCCTAAGGCATAGCACACAACAATAAAAATAGATGAGTGGATCAATATAGAAGAATGATTATACAAATAGAAGAATGGTCATAATAGAGGCAGTCTCCTGATATCCTTGACCTTACAAGAGTATCAAGGGTCATCCAAGGAGGCCTAAACAACACATAACACATCACGGGGGGATCACAACACATAAGTAAAGGGTTAGAAATGCTTACCTGAAGGCGCAACTAGACTAGTGGTTATCATCAAGCAAATCATCATCTTCCCAATCTCAAATGTTAGAGGAAAGAGGTACATAAGGTACCATAGCCCAACTTTTATTTTTGTCCTTAAATTGTTCATTCTCAAGCTCTTCTTGGTTTGATTCAATGTTAGGTGGAATGTTTTCTTGTTGAGGTACATTTCGTTGGGCAAAAGCTTGTCTTTTCCTCCTTCTTTCTCTTGCTTGTCTATTTCTTCTTGTCCTATTGCTTATATCTTTAAAAGTATTGTCATGTTGTTCTATTGGTATTTTTGTGTTAGAAGTGGAAGCTTGTTCAAATCTCATTTTTCTTGATGAAGTGCCTTGTTCTTGACGAATACCTTCCAATCCTTGTAGGGATGGTGAGGGAGGAACCTTAGCATAGTGTCCTTTACCTTTCTCTCTAGGAAGTTATTCTAATGCGGGTTGTTCTTATCTTATTGTTTATTTAATAGAAGGATTAGCCACTCCATGTAATAGTTTTTGCTTTGTATTTTCTATATCCCAAGAAGTTAAAATATGTTCGTGACTCTAGTTCCTGATCAAATCATGGCTAAAAGTAATCAAGGTTGAAGTATTATCTTGTAACCAAAGGCTTATACCTATTGCGAGGAATAGTATACACTTGTCTATTCAAAGGAAATTTTACACAGTTATGAATCGTTGAAGGGACAACTTTCATAGCTTTTAACCATGGGTGTCCTAATTTAATGCAAAAAAGGTTAGATATAGGGATGACATCAAATAGTTGTTCTACAGATTTTTCAAATACCATGACCAATAAAGATATCTTCCGAGAAGTGTTTATAAAAGCTCCATTATGTGTCTTAATCATCAAGTCAGAAGGGTCATAAAGGTGTTGTACCAAACCATGTGAATAAAAGAACTCTTCTTTTGCCACATTAGTCATGCAATTAGGATCTATAAGTGTTCCATCCACCAGATTTTCCATTATCTTCACAGCGATATAAATAGGTCCTTCAGTTTCTCCAATTGTTTTTGATAAAATAAGTGGCAAAGAAGGGTGTCGATCCCATTAAACATCAGCCAAAAAGGTGCACCAAAGTTTCATCAGAGAGAAACAGACTGAAATGAAAAGAGATAGCCAAAAAGCCTCAGACCAGAACATAGAGGACAGATAGCAGACCAACAACAAAAAGCACAGAAAAAACCCCAAAGGTTAATTGAACATCTGGTCCCAATCTTTGGCTAGGAATTGGTAGAGATCTTGGTACTCCTTGAGCTCTTTATCTTTCATCCCCTGGCTGGTAATTTCAACATCCTGGAGGACCACAAGAGTGGTGGCTGACCGGTGCATGCCTTTTGTAGAGAACTTAGCCAGAATCTTGAACTTTCTCTCCAGCTCGAATAGTCTACCAGAGAGAGCTTCCATTTCCTTGTCCTTGATGCTTTTCTTACCACCCCTGTTCTTCTTTCCAGTGTCCTTCACCACTTTCTCTAAGCTCACAAAGTTAGACCCCCAGACATTGAGCTTAGGAAAATTACTGGGGCCATCATCAACTTCCCCCTCCACCATCTCATTTTTTTATCCTTGTTGTTAGAGATGCCCCACCCATTGGTTCAACCTCTCCCACCATCATATCACCTTTGTTGTTTTTGTCATAAAAAATGCTAACACCCTCCAGGTCTATCGCTTCCTCTACCAACTCAGCAACCACCTTCTTTTAGGGAATGATACTAGGCTTAGCAGCAAGCCTTGTCGACCTTCTGGTCAACGGCACTCAGGGTTTACTATCAGTCATGGTACACTCAACATCTTTAGTACTATCACTCCCATTGTCACCTTCCTCGGAGCTAACCTCCTCCACCACCAAGGAAACATTTTTAGCCTTATCTCCGCTGTCTGAAACACTACCCCCCTCCAAACTCACCCTATTATTCTTTTGCAGGGTCTCATGGGAGGAATCACTAGATATAATCTTTCTTTTGGTAGAAATCTTGGATTTGGTATTAGGGATCTGGTCACTAGTCTTAGGCTTGGGGCTTTTACTAGTGGTAATTTTTTTCTTTCCAGACTTGAGGGATTTGGTATACTTCTTCGAGGTGATTTCAGTAATTATCACCAAGCTAATCTTTTTAGGGTTGGAACAAGGCAACAAAGGAGGGTCAACATGAGTAGCTGTGAGGGTTTTAGGGGGACATAGGGCTAAATGAAATTTATAAAGCCTGAAGATGAGCCCCTGATGGAGTGGGATTAGGGGCTTCTAGGGTCGATGGCATGTTGTTCAATAGCAAACATAATCGAGGCTTCCAGAGATAAGAGCAAGAAAAAAGAAAAACTAATTAACTTTCTACAACAAAAATAGTTTAAGAGAGCAAAATGATAGTGAAAAAAGTGTTTGAATCTACCTTCAAGAGTGAATTATTTGTTAATCATGCAACACACCTCATCCCACAGTTTTGGCAGCATTTGCCTATCAAACCCTCCCTGCAGACTATGTAAGACCTCACCTTTCTTTAGAAATAAGGCCATACCATCCAGATCAGACACTTTACTCATTTTCTTGTGCTTGATACCATCAGTAGACATGCTTGCTACCATCCTGATCACTTCCTCTGAGATTTCAAACCCCACACCATCCACCTTGACCTGTCTGCCCTCCAACGACTAAAGAAACTGCATCGAGAGGTTTTCATCATGCCCTTGCAGGCATTCCAGATAAGAAGCCACCCCACCCTCTTGACAAACATACCAAAGGGTCTCGTTGTGTTTGAACTCTTCACAAAATTTAGACTCTGTACGAGATCTATCACCCCCCATTCTCAGGTTGCACCAAATTCTCACAGACAAACTAGAGATGAAAAAAGTAGTAGATAACTTAGAAATTTTCAATCTGTAGATAATATCCCACAAACCAATTCTCTCACTCAAGTTAATGAGTAGAGTGCCCCTTCACCATCTGAGGGTGACATACTTTCTTAAATTCATGATATGTGAATGAGAATGCTCTTTCCTTTCATAATTGGTATTCATTAATTGGTCATAATTAGAGGATCTGCAGAGAGTCATTAAGTTAATATCCCCATTGGTCATGTGCCTGGCCATGTGAAACCCCACCTTAGGCCTCCACATCAGACTGATGTGAAGGCAATCCTTCATACGGTGGTAAACCCAATCTCTGACAAGTCTAAGCTAGCTAAAAGCCATCACACCACCCAAATGACTAGTCCTCAAATCCAGATGGCAATCAAGACGAGATCACATTTGGCACCTAAAGTACTCCCTAGGCCAGGGGATAGCAAGGTTTATAAATGAGAACATGGGAGACCAAGGGCAGGACTTTGCTCCTTTTTTAGAAGGTTTTGAATCTGGATAGGTAAATTATTCTTTCTTTTCCAACATCTCCATGTGTCCAAGCTTTGCCCAAGGTTGGCCAACCCATCAGCCACTTTATTACCTTCACAGTACACATGCCCAGTTTCTTTCTGCTTGAACCCTTACAGTAAGCAGATGATGTTGTCCGTAATATATTTCAGCTTCCAACCACTGATGGACCTGCCAAGAGCCACTGCAATAATAATTTTTGAATCTCCTTCCACTTTTAACTTGTCCATTCCCATAGAGTGAGCAATTTTGAGCCCCCATAGCAGGACCAATCCCTCCGCCACATTATTGGACTAGATACCGAAGCCCCCCGCATAAGCAGCAATGAAAACACCCTGACTATCTCTGAAAATCCCTCCACCACGGGCCAACCCAGTGTTCTTTTTTTCATTTCCATCAAAATTAAGTTTGATCCAGTCCATGGGAGGGGGTCTCTAGAAGGTGTTTTGTCTGGCCATCTTTCTGGAATTGTCAATCTTGGTCATATCCGCTGTTAGTCCCCAATTCTTGGCAATCAGAACTTCCACCTAAGTAGGGGGTTTCTCAGCCACATGAAGAGTGCTAAAAGACGTGTTCTCAGAGACCAACCTGCTAAAGGAGTAGAAGACCTCATTAGCGGTTCTAGCTTTCTCTCTGAATATTCTATTGTTCCTTTCCTTCCACACACTCCACCCCAGGTGTAGGGGAATTTGTCTCCAAAGCTCCCTAATCCTAGGGTGAGAGAAAGGAGTGAGCCAGATTTAGGTGAAATCTTAGAAGTTTTCTAGGAAGACCTAATCCAGGTTAAGTTTCTCTATAGTTTTTCCCCATATCTCTTTAGAAAAATCACAATGGAAAAGAAGGTGTTGAATGGACTCTTATTCTTTAAGACATAGAACACATCTATTGACCAATTAGAAACCCCTTTTATTGAGGTTATCGGTAATAAGGATTTTATTATGTGCTATAGACCACGAGAAGAAGTTTATTCACTACAACAGAAGAGGCAATTAGCACCTAAAATAGTGCCAAAATTTAGTGCATTTAAGTCCATGAATTAAACACTTTTGCCAGTGCAAAACTCAGCACCCAATAGCATCTCACTATTGCACCAGGTTTAGCGTCGGGTTTAGTGTCGGGTTTAGCACCGATTATAACACTAGGTTTTGCGTCGGGTTTAGTGCCAAGTTTAGCGCCGGATTTTAGTGTCAGGTTTAACATCAAATTTGGTGTCGGATTTTGTTGCTTCTAGTTTGGCTTCAGATTTTGCTTCTAGTTTTGCTTCTTGTGTTGCTTCCAAGTTTGCTTCCGGTTTTGCTTCTGATTTTACTTCTAATTTTGCTTCCAATTTTGCTTCCAATTTTGCTTCCACTGTTGCTTCCAGTTTTGCTTCCAGGTTGGCTTCCACTTTTGCTTCCAGTTTTGCTTCTGGTTTTTCTTCTAGTTTTGCTTCCAATTTTGCTTCCAGGTTTGCTTCCAATTTGGCTTCCAATTTTGCTTCTAGTTTTGCTTCCAGTTTTGCTTCCAATTTTGCTTCTGATTTTGCTTCTGATTTTACTTCCAGGTTTGCTTCCAATTTTGCTTCTAGTTTTGCTTCTGGTTTTGCTTCCAGGTTTGCTTCTAGTTTTGCTTCCAGTTTTGCTTCTAGGTTTGCTTCCACTTTTGCTTCCAATTTTGCTTCCAATTTCGCTTCCAATTTTGCTTCCAATTTCGCTTCCAATTTCGCTTCCAATTTTTCTTCTAATTTTGCTTCCAGTTTGGCTTCCAATTTTGCATCTAGTTTTGCTTCTAATTTTACTTCTAATTTTGCTTCCATTTTTACTTCCACTGTTGCTTCCAATTTTGCTTCTAGTTTTGCTTCCAATTTTGCTTCCGATATAACATCACTTGTTTCTTCCAATTTTTCTTCCATTTTTATGTCTTTTGTTGCTTCTAAAAATGCTTATTGTTTTGCTTACATTTATTAATTTAATATGTTTTATTTCAATTTAATTTGTTCCATATATCTTGCCTCTTAAATAACTCATATGATTATAAAGTAAGTAATTTAATTATTTAACTCATATGATTAAATAACAAGATAATTATTATAACATGATCATCATCTATAATTAAAACAAGTGAGTCAAATATCTCTAATTTAATTAAATTTGACAACATCCATCCTGAGAAGTAAGTAATTTAATTATTTAACTCATATGATTAAATAGCAAGATAATTATTATAACATGATCATCATCTATAATTAAAACAAGTGAGTCAAATATCTATAATTTAATTGAATTTGAAAACATACATCCTGAGTAGTAAATTAAAATCATCATATGTAATAAATATCCATCCAAAAATCATTGACCACTTTCAATATATATAAATTGACAAGTCAATACGAATAAGATCATCATCATATATAACTAAAACAAGTGAAAGTCAAATATGCCAGTAGATCAATAACATGTCTAAATGATATAAGTAAAAATGATAAATTATGTAACTCAAAATGATACAAGTCAAGATGATACATGTCTAAATGATATAAGTCAAAATGATACATAAATTTATGATACAACTCATTAATATGGCACTGCAGGCCGTGAAAATGATACATATGATAGCCAGCGACTATGAAAAGAGGCATCATAATGATATATCAACAATGATCCATGATGCAGTCTATATGATCAAGAATGTCACTGGCTACTACGAGAAACTACCTCATCATCATCATCAACATCGTGATCATCATCATCATCACCATCATCGTCGTCGTCATCATCATCATCAGCCTCAGTGTCTTCTATATCTGCATCATCATCATCCTCTACCATCTGATCTGTACTAGAACCAACATAATCTGGATCTCTATCATGAGGATCATCTTAATCTTCTGGAAGACCCATGTTCTGCAAAAAAAAACATTTAAAATGAAAAGTTATTATTTATTTCATGCAATAATTTATTTTTCTGTTATATATCTAATATTACAACATATGAAATGAAACCATAATCATATTACATCATATCAAAGTGCACATACGATAATAAAATTTCAAAAAAGTTACAGCTAATATGTCATTCCAATGATGTAAAACATGCAACAATTCTAATAAACATTAGTAAAGATCATAAAAAAATTTGTTATAAATTTAACTATCAACTATAATATCTATTACATAACCTTAAGTGCTACAAATTGCTTGGTCGAAAGCTCCCATTTTGACATAGATAGGGAGGATGGTGGCAAAGGTTGTGGAATTTGGCTTTACACCAGCTAATTGCATTTGCTTTAAAATTTCTGAAGCCTTTTCAATAAATCCATTTTGTGTATATCTTGCAATCATTGCAGTCCATGAGACTACATTTCTTTGAGGCATTCTATCAAATAGTTCTTGTGCCTTGTCTATGCTTCCACATTTTGCATACATGTCTAACAGGGTAGTTGCAACTACAACATCTGACAAAATTCATCTATCCTTTATGTATTGATGGATGTCCATACCCTATTCCAAAGCTCCCATTTTGACATGGGCAGGGAGGATGCCGGCAAAGGTTATAGAATTTGGCTTTACACCAGCCAATTGCATTTGCTTTAAAATTTCTGAAGCCTTTTCAACAAATCCATTTTGTACATATCCTGTAGTCATTGCAGTCCATGAGACCACATTTCTTTGAGGCATTATGTCAAACAGTTCACGTGCCTTGTCTATGTTTCCACATTTTGCATACATGTGTAACAAGGTAGTTGCAACTACAACATCTGACAAAATTCCTCTATCCTTTATGTATTGATGGATGTCCATACCCTATTCCAAAGCTCCCATTTTAACACAGGCAGGGAGGATGTTGGCAAATGTTGTGGAATTTGGCTTTACACCAACCAAATGCATTTTCTTTAAAATTTCTGAAGCCTTTTCAACAAATCCATTTTGTGCATATCCTGCAGTCATTGCAGTCCATGAGACCACATTTCTTTGAGGCATTATGTCAAACAGTTCACGTGCCTTGTCTATGCTTCCACATTTTGCATACATGTCTAACAAGGTAGTTACAACTACAACATCTGACAAAATTCCTCTATCCTTTATGTATTGATGAATGTGCATACCCTATTCCAAAGCTCCCATTTTGACACAAGCAGGGAGGATGGTGGCAAAGGTTGTGGAATTTAGCTTTACACCAGCTAATTGCATTTGCTTTAAATTTTATGAAGCCTTTTCAACAAATCCATTTTGTGCATATCCTGAAGTCATTGCAGTCCATGAGACCACATTTCTTTGAGGCATCCAGTCAAATAGTTCACGTGCCTTGTCTATGCTTCCACATTTTGCATACATGTCTAACAGGGTAGTTGCAACTACAACATCTGACAAAATTCCTCTATCCTTTATGTATTGATGGATGTCCATACCCTATTCCAAAGCTCCCATTTTGACACGGGTAGGGAGGATGTTGGCAAAGGTTGTGGAATTTGGCTTTACACCATCCAATTGCATTTGCTCTAAAATTTCTGAAGTCTTTTCAACAAATCCATTTTGTGCATATCTTGTAGTCATTGCAGTCCATGAGACCACATTTCTTTGAGGCATTCTATCAAACAGTTCACATGCCTTGTCAATGCTTCCACATTTTGCATACATGTCTAATAGGGTAGTTGCAACTACAACATCTAACAAAATTCCTCTATACTTTATGTATTGATGGATGTCCATACCCTATTCCAAAACTCCCATTTTGACATAGGCAGGGAGGATGGTGGCAAAGGTTTTGGAATTTGGCTTTCAAACAACTCATACTCATAGAGTCATGGTTTTAGGTCACATATGTTATGGTAACATTAAGGGATTCCAACTATGGTTACAATAGCTAAGATTTCCCTCATTTGTGACTGTAGCAAGGTTCTTGGACAACACTATCTTGCTCTTCACACTGGGTACTATATACGCCAAGATTGGGTTGAAGAAATCACTTGATGGTTACCTATATAGTGATACCACACCCTAATACCCCATGCATTCTACATAGCTTGAGATTTATATAATACTCAACCAAGATGAAATTGTATCACTGTACCACACTTAACTATGACAGTCCTTTCTTGACAATAATTTGTAATCTTTAGACTATTGGGATACTTGCCACAAATAAATATTAGGTCAATGACACAAAGCTTTTAAATAAAAATCATAATCCCAACTCTATATCCATCCCCTTGGCAGTTTCAAGGGCCACCTTGAGACAAAAAATGCTAATGTACTATTATGACAGTTATGATTGTCCTCCATCGTTTCATTGTGCATTTGAAACTTGAGATGAGGTTGGGGAGGTCTCCATTTGTAAAAACATGGAAAATACTCATGGCAAGATCTTTAAAATAGGCATATTCAACTTTAGGCATTTCTGCAAACCCTAGGAAGGTGGATATATAACTTAGTGACTTTAGTTACCACCACAAAGACTATCCCCTTTGTGACTATGACAAGGTAACACTGTCATGCTCTTTATGACAATCCCTTCTCCATTGGGTGAGGGCATAACAACATTTATCTCCTTTGTGATTTCAATGCCTCTCTAATGCACTATCATAGGAGTCTTGACAATCCTTATGTATTAGTGAAGAAGGCTTCCAACAAATAAAAAAGGAGGGCTTCAGATTACATACAAAGTCCTAGTCTTCATACCCTAGTCACATATCACCCCTCTGAGAAGACCTCAAGACAATTGCCCTTTAATACATATGTCAATGCAGTTTTAAAAGATAAAGTGCAAGAGGCCAAAGGACAAGAAAACTTAAGGCCTTAAGGGGTTTAAAGGAATAAAAATATAGGCTTGCAGACTCGACTTAAAACCCTAACCCTAGGTGGGTACCACCAGATACCACCAGAACCCTTTAACTTGGCACTGTAAAACCTTGTCCAATCTGATCGTGGGAAACTGAAATCAATCATGTACACTCACATATGATAGATAAGTATGCCTACCAAGTGGTTTGACATAAAAATGAATAGGCTTTGAATTATAACCCTTCAAAGTAGGCCACTAAAATATATTGTACAGGTGCATTTCTGAGTGCTACAGTCAGATTTTTCATCATGGGAACCTAAAATTTTTGCAAAAAATGGCAGGAAATTTTAGGTTCCAACAAGTCCATTAGTTGGAGGTAGGCAAACAAGGGTTTTCTATTCATTATTAGCCCATTAAACTTAAGCATATGAGAGAGCATGGCACACACAAAATGTTGTGGATAATGACCACAAGATTAGGTTAATTGTGACCACTTTTTGTAAGCAAGAACAAGACTAGTATACTCGTTATGATCCTAATGGCACCAAGAAGGGTCCCCAAAGATATAAGAGTAATCATTTGTCATCTAACATAAATCTTACATTTAAGGGCACTAGGGCCAACAGAGAAGCACTTTAGAACTCATCCTACACATCAATAAACAACTCAACACAAGAAATTCAAATTGACAATTAACACAACAATATCCAACTAAGTTATTGAAAGTCAACTATTGATACCTCGCTCTCCATCTAGATTACAAAATCGGTCTACTTTTTTCTTTGTAACATTTCCTTTTCAAATTGGCTTTGATGCCGGCCATATTTCTCCTCCTGTCAAGACATGGCACATGGACTAGTTAAACTAATTAATATGCAATCATTTACTTTTTCCTAGGAAATTAAAAAAAATATATGATTTAACTTATTAAATATACTTACAAATGTACAGATCAAGGCCTGTAAACCTTTTTGGCCACTGTGATGTGTGGCATGAAGTTTGTCAAGCCTAGCCTTGGAGGCCTTGTCCTGAAACATATACTAATTTAATTTAACTATGCACAAATAAAATTTAAAAATAATTTAATAAATTTGATATGATCTTATGAGCAAATTCAAATACCTATGTACTCTCCTCACAGGACTTCCTTCGTGCATTAGACTTCTCATATGCTTTTACAAGCGATTTCCATACTTTAAAACTTACATCAATTGGCTTTTTTTGAGCCTTTGCTCGGGAGGGAGTTTTTTTATCTTCTTTGTTTGGTTGCACTAAAATCTCTTGCAATTTTGAGACATTCATAGCTTTATCTTCTTTACAGACCAACCTGTGCCAAATTCAGTCTCCATGTCTTGGATAACTACTTTTTGCAGGTGCATGGGTATCTTTGAGAATGGAAAATGTAGATGGTCTTTGAACAATTGAAGGTGTGATTCCTTCAACCTATTCACAAATGTTTTTCCAGCATCCATCATGCTGACATCCCCTAAAACCACATCGTATTCTATCTTGGTATCGTAGGTACCAATGCAAGATGCAAAACATGGCATGGTGGTCAAAAAAGTCTGTGTCCCAAGAGTGGGTGGGACATTGGAAGCCTCTATTCCCTGTTCCACATTCTTAGAGGTTATTGTTATTGATTTCCTCTTGGATCTTTTGCTCGATCCATGACTGGTTGGGGAATCAATTGATTCCCTTTGACATTGTTGATTTGGTTGTAATGTTTCAAGGGCTTTACTAGATCATTTTTCTATGTATCTAGCAAGCATTGTCATGTCCACACCATCCAATTTGTTCACTGCCTCTACCCCCAATATGGAAGCCAATGCCTCGTTATCTTTGTCAGTATCATGTTCCTATAAAATAAATTTCTTCTTTTAAATTTACAAATAAAAATCTAAAAACCAAAAATCAAAGAAACAATGGAAACATTTACAAATCTATAAATTGACGATGAATTACCTCATTGTGGCCAGAGTCTACTCCCTTTGCTCTCTTCCCTCTATTGCTTGACATTTTGAGGTGACCTAGGGCAAATTATTTTTGTTCAGTTTGTGGAGGCAAACAAAGTACACACTGCCAGGTATGAAATTTTTCGTCCAATTTTTTTGTATTCCTCAAGTTTTTGACCTTTACTTTGTAGAGCAAATCATGAAGTTGTTTTCCTATGAATCAATTAGTGCCTTGGGAGGGAATCTATAGTTCCTAGCCTAATTTTAGTTTTCTCACCCTTGTCTCAAAAGCCCTATCTCCTCGTACTGTCTCGACCAACCTCTATTTTAGTTTGCTCACCCTTGTCTCAAAAGCCCTAATTTTAGTTTGCTCACAATCGACTTGTCTTAAAGCACTTGACTACTTTTTTAGGAAGGAAGTGAGAAAGTTGTGTTCAGAGAAAGGTATTGATGGTAATGATAAGCGAACCTGGGCATTGGGGTTTGAAAAATGCGTTCACTACTCTTGGATGCAGAGGAAATAATGCAATGTCTATAATTTTACCCTCCTCCTTTGCAACCACATGAGACTTGAACGATTCGCCTGTAAACAAAACAATATTTACAACCCTTTCTTCACAATCCTCTCCATTTAATCGAAACAAAAATATGTTTGGAAATGAAAAATTTGTATTGTAATTGTAACATTACCTATGGTGTCAAAAACTAAATCAAATTTCTCATCTCTTCGCTTGGCATTTGTCTCCTGTAATTATCAAATTTCTCATATATTAATTCAGGCAGGACTCCAACCCAAACGCTCGATCTCCAAACAAAAAATGAACACCAAAAATCAATAAAGTTTTTTTTTTTTTGTTTCAGGGTATGTGCAAGCGGGAATTTTTTAAATTTTTTTTGATCCAGTAGTCGGCGCTATAGTTGATAAAAATTAACCTCACCAAATTTGGATTGTCCTCATAATAAGTAACTATATCTTGTTTCCATGATAGCATTTTGACTTCATGCTTCTCTTATGATTAGCTCAATAACGACTCACTCTTTCACGACCTTACACAAATGGTTGGTGACAATCCTTATACAAGTGATATGGCTTTGGAAAAACCAAACAACTCTTCTTTTACTATCATGATGACATGATATTGGGACTATATTGGCAGCTTATGGAGTATGCTTATGGTATTATGATTTTCATTTCTATCTTCTCATTAACCTATTTTAGGTTGAAGCATGGTAACTAACCCACTAGCTATTATGGCAGTCATACAATGACTAGACAATCCTCTCCACTTTGACTATGACAGTCCTATGCATGGTGTTTTCTTCATGACAGTCCCCAATAATATGAATTATTGATAGTAGCTAGTTCAAATGGAGTTTTGGATGGTGTAGTAAGTTGTCCCTATGGCTCATGATAGTGCATGCCTTGGTTATGTCCTTGTGGCATTACTCTCTAGATATCTCCTCTATATAGTGACAAGGTTTCAAGAACATGACAACTTAGGTAAGGTGTCAACTTGTCTCTTTAACCTCTAGATTGTCATTTTTCAAGAATTGATCTCATTGAAATGCAAAGACAACATGTCATAGATTAGATGAAAAGATCAAGAAGATGCATGTTATAGAGTATAAAATTCAAAAATCAAAGATCTTTTTGGGCCTTTTTCCAACAATATGAGTAAAATTCAAACTTTAAACATGTAGCACAGGTACCATATGACTAATTCACATACATCACACATGTGGGACCACTAAGAAGGGAGGTAGGTGCTTAATATGAGAAATGCAATTGCACATAATGTTTAAGTTCACTTCAACAGATATTTGGGGTTATGATAGCTAATGGAGGGTTTTCCTTTCAAAGGAAACCATTAATTTTGGAGTGAAAGGTAATGGTGAAATATAACATAATGTCCCTATAATTAAAGAATATCCAATGGCTAGGATTAACCTAACAAAGATCTAATGACGTGATTTCAAAATTAACATCCAAATTATCCTTCCCTCCATCAAGAATTTAAAATTTTGGTGCCAAAGACTCTTTGAGACTATTTTGAGGGTTCTATGATAGTTTTGAGGGTTTTATGGCCACTTGGAGAGATATAGATTCCCTTAAAATGACCCATAAAAGAAAAAGGAGAGTCAAATATGAAATAAATGTCTTTTTGATGTGAATTTGTAGTCATCTTGTAATCATAAGATTTGAGCTCTAGTTGTCAAGATTCCGCATGTAAACTTTTTCTGAAGAGCAAAATGTTGCAATGTCCTATTTTTTTTTCATAGTGCGTCTTAATGAAAAGCGAGTGTATTAACAAGATAAATTCAAGAATATTCTCTTGGTGCATAGTTGTTATGTGACTATTTTCATTGTTGTCTATTGCAGGATCCAGAGGAGGCCATGGAGAGAGGACGTGGATGGTGTAGAACTACTAAATCACAGAGAGGAAAGTGGGTGGAAATAGATATGACAATGGAATCTGCAGATACAATAGAGGAGAAAGCAACCTAAAACAAAGGAGGAAGGTGTTTATGAATTCACAAATGCTACAACTAGAGGAGATAAAGTCATTTTTTTGTCCATGAGGCCTCTGAGGTCAAACTTATTGGTTGAAAATGCACAGGAATGGTGATTAAATGTGATTCTATGATCAAGGGAAAAGTTTGAAAATTAGGATGGCCAAAACATGATATCAATATGTTAAATATATGACTAAAGTGAGGTTTTGTGTTGGATAGCATATTCGTTGAAATGATATAATTGGTGTACTAAACATTATTTACTATGTTGTGTACTAAACATTATTTACTTCTGGCTCATAAATTTGCATGATTCAAATCTTCATGTTGAGCTTAAATCTTCATATTTTGATGTTGATGTGATTGGTATTCTTTAAATAACCCAACGGCTTGATTACCGCACTACCGTAGATTAGGTTTTGGCCCCCCAAGGTATAGCGGTATAGTGCATAGTGTATAGTATTAACTCTTCTTACTGTCATACCATGAGCTATTTGAGAATGTTCTGTGGTAAGGAGGTATGATATGGGTATTATGAAGGCTAGCCACTATGATAGTGGTATCGCAGTAAAGGGCAAAGATGACTTTATGAATGGTAATAACATGATTTATTATGGAAAAATAAGAGTAGGAGTCATGGATACACAAATAAAACACTCAAAACTTTTATGAAAATTATGGTTCCAACACGTGGACATCATGACCATGTGTCAAATGCATACAATGCCAATTATATGATCATGTTTTGTAGTACAAATGTCATTAGGTGGCACACATGTATGGAAGCATAACATGTGGTTGTTGATGTTCCATGTGTCTAACTAGCCACCAACATGTATAGCATATCTAGATCCTTGAAGATCTATAAACCCCAAATAATGCCCCTAATAACCCTAAACCCTAAATAATGCCCCTTATAAGCCCTAACTCAGCCCTGACCCACCATAAACCCTAAACCCCTAAATCCTAAACCGTAAACCCCTAAACCCTAAATAGTACTAAACCCAAGCAACCCTAAACCTCTATCTCCCTATCTCCCTATCTAGCCCTATCTCTATCATTCCTCTAACTCTCAATATCTCTCCCTATGTCTCTGCCCATGTCCCTCACTCTCTATATCTCCCTATTGGTCCTCTCTCTCTCTCTCTAAACACTAAACCCTAAACCTCTAAACCTTAACCCTTGAACCATAAACCCAAAGTACCCTAAATAATGCCCCTAAACCATAAACCTTAAACCCTAGTAAACTCTAAACCATAAACTTGAGCAATGGTAAACTCAAAAATGCTAAATAATGCACCTAAACCCTGATAGCTAACCCCAAGCAACTCTTTGTCTATGTCTCTCTCTCTCTCTCTGACCTATATATTATCTACCAGCTCCTAGCTAGTTAAATCATTTTCCTAGCTTTCCTAGTTTTCCTTTTCCTTTCCAATTTCCCTTTAGATCCCTGCACCAATTTTTCCCTATTTTACTATTTTCCACCTCTCCTCTCATCATTCGATCTTCCCACCCAATTAACTTTAGTTTTATCAGCTTGTTTCCATTTCATCTGGCTGCCAATTTATATCATCACCCCTATTTCATGTCCTAGTTTTCTTGTTTCCATTTTCTTTGTTGATAAGGGAGACAGATAGAGACAAAGACGAAGTGAGAGAGAGAGAGTCCTATAAGTTTTCCATGCTTGTTCATTAATGATATATATAGGAATGATAGGGGGCCGAGAGAGGCAAGAGATAGAGAGATAGGGAGAGATAGATAGGTAGAGAGAGATAGAGAGGAGACAGATCATAGGGAGAGATAGAGGAGACAGAGGGGAGAGATAGGGAGATAGAGAGTGATCACTAGAGAGATGTCTAGAGAGATAGGGAGATAGAGAGAAAGGCAAGAGATAGGGAGAGATAAATAGGTACGTAGAATCGAGAGAGAGGAGATAGATTAGGAGAGATAGAGGAGATCACAGTCGAGCGAGAGATAGGGAGATAGAGAGTGAGTGAGATGTCTAGAGAGATAGGGAGAGAGATTGAGAGGTAGAGGGATGATAGCTAGAGAGAGGGAGATAAGGGAGAGATTATAGGGAGATAGAGTTTTAGAGTTGCTCAGGTTTAGGGTTTAGGGGTTATGGGTTAGGGGTTAGGGATTAGGGGCATTATTTATGGTTGAGGGATTTAGAGAGAGAGAGAGAGAGAGTTCTTTTGACATGCAACTGTAAACCCTGAATAATGCCCCTAAACCCAAGAAACCCTAAACCCTAACCCCTAACCCCTAACCCCTAAAACATATATAAACCCTAAATAATGCCCCTAACCCATAAACCCTAAACCTAAGAAACCCTAAGCCCCTAATTAATCCTAAACCCCAAACCCCTAAACCCTAAACACTAAACCCAAGCAACCCTACACCTCTATTTCCCTAGCTATCTCTCTATCTCTATCATTCCTCTACCTCTCAATCTCTCTCCCTGTGTCTCTGGCCATGTCCCTCACTCTCCATATATATCCCTATAATCTCTTTCGGCTATGTCTCTGGCCATGTACCTCACTCTCTATATCTCCCAGCTATTGGTCCTCTCTCTAAACACTAAACCCTGAACCGTAAACCCTAAATAATGCTCCTCTCTCTCTCTCTCTCTCTCTCTCTCTCTCTCTCTCTCTCTCTCTCTCTCTCTCTCTCTCTCTCTCTCTCTCTCTCTCTCTCTCTCTCTCTCTCTCTCTCTCTCTCTCTCTCTCTCTCTCTCTCTCCCCAAACCCAAGCAACGTCCCTAAACCCCAAACCCCTAAACCCTAAATCCAAGCAACTCTAAACCTCTATCTCCCTATGATCTATCCCCTATCTCCATATCTGTATCATCCCTCTACCTCTCAATCTCTCTCCCTATGTCCCTAGCCATGTGCATGTGCCTCACTCTCTATCTCCCTATCTCTCTCCACAGTCTCCTCTATATCTCTCTATCATTCCTCTCTCTCTATAAACCCTAAACCTCTAAACCTAAACCCCTAAACCATAAACCCTAAACCTATATTTCCCTATCTCTCCCTCTCTCCCTATCACCTTTGTCCCTCTACCTCTCAATCTCTCTCCCTGTGTCTTTGGCCATGTCCCTCACTTTCTATCTCCCTATCTCTCCCCTCAGTCTCCTCTATATCTCCCTATTGGTCCTCTATCTCTCTCTAAACCCTAAACCTCTAAACCTTAACCCCTAATCCCAAAACCATAAACCCTAAACCATAAATAATACTCCTAAACCCAAGTAACCATAAATTAGGCACTCAATTAGGTGCTACATCAGGCACTAAATTTAGGTGCTACATAAGGTGTTAAATAAGGCGTTAATTTGGGTGCTACCATGGACACTAAAACAAGTGCTAAACTAGGCATTAAATGTGGCACTAAATTAGGAGCTACAGTAGGAACTAAAGTAGGTGCTAAAGTAGGCGCTAAGTTAGGCACTAATTTGCATCTAATTTAGCATCGACTTGTTTTGGTTGGCACAAAAAATGCCAAAAATAGCACCATCTCAATAAATAGCACTGACTTTTTTTAAAAAATGGAGAAAAATACATTAAAACAGTGGGTGGAAGCAAAAAATAGAGCAAAAAAGGGAGCTAATCACAGGGATTTGTTGTAGTGATTTTAGGGATCATCTTTTTGTTCCAGACACTTCTAGAACCAGCTCACCTATCTGTTGTTGGTCAGTAGATTGTAAGCTGATTTCACCAAGAATATCCCCTTTTGAACCTACCCCTAGAGCATTTCATCTTCTCTAGCAAATATCAAAATTCTATACTTGCTTAGCTCCACTTGCAGAGCCTGACACTCCTAATTCTTAGACTGATTAGTGTCCCAACATTCAAAGAGGTTATTCCACCGCCTTTGGCTATGGATTTGGCTAATAATGTAATTCCTGACCAAGCTCCCAAAACGATTAACAACTCTTTCCTTAGTAGTGTTGTTCTTCCAGTTAGACAGGGGTCCCTCCCTAAGCCAATTGTTCTCCCATAACTTGATTTTGTCTCCCTTACCTAGCTTCCATTTGATTCCTTGAGATAGTGTGCTTCTGGTTTTGATCATTTTGTTGCAAATAATAGAGCCTTTGGGAAGGCTCTCCCTATCCATTAACCCTAATTTATCCCCATTTTGCAGGTATTTGGCTCTCATAATTTGTACCCAATCTTTCTCCTCCTTCAGGAAGGTCCATCCAATCTTGGCTAGTAAGGATTTATTCCTCACCTGGATTTTTTTGATTCCCAAATCCCTCTTGTAGTTTGGGCTGACAAACTTTATCCCACCCAACTAGTGAGATCCTCTTTTTTTCCTTAACCCTAGTCCAGAGGAAGGTTTTCTGGATCTTCTCCAATTTCTCTACCATGTATCTGGGCATTTTAAAGAGGGATAGAAAATACGTGGGGATGCCCTGCATGGAGGCCTTCAAGAGTTGATGTTTTCTAGCTTGGCTAAGGAGTTTACCTTCCCATCCCTCCATCTTTTTTGGATTTTTTCCAGAACAGTGTTCCAGTAAGCTGGGGTCACTTCCTTGACTATGAGGGGCAAACCCAGGTAGGTAGTCGGGAGATTGGCCTTGTTGCATTCTAGGATGTTTCTCACTTTATCTTGCAGCTCCAAGTCAGTATTGAAAAAGAACACATTACTCTTTTCATAAGGTGTAAATACAATTTCTCCAGTTGTTCTATCATGAGGTGTAAATACAATTTCAGGTTTAGGGACCTTTCTTTTCATATAAGGCCTAGGAGGAAACCTAGTGTTATTGTTGCGATTAGAAGCCATGTGTATATGTTTTCAAATCAATGTAAAATCAAATTTTAAAAGATTTTCAAAACTTATGCAAGGAACAAGTGCAAAAATTATGTAAGTTTATGACCTAAAATGCTTGAATTTTTTTCACTTTTTTCAATGCAAATGCCTAAAAAAAGAGGTGTTGTAAGGAAATTGATGAGGGGAAGAAAATAATAGGCTATATATCTTTCCAATAATGCAGAAATATCCTTCACAACACACATATAATGTAAATCTATATGCAAAATAAGCCAAAATCTAGTGAAAAATGCAAGATTCGCAAACCCTAGTTGTGAAATTAAGGCATGAATATGTGCAAAATAATATGTAAATGAATTCTAATCAGATTTGTGATGCAAAATAATTCATCTCAGATCTGAAAATGCTTTTAAGATCCTATAATGCTCAATGCAAGAGCAATTTTTAAGGATGATGAATGCAAAAATGCTAGTTTTTGTTGAAATTATCTAAGTGTAAATGCAAATTTTTGAAATATGAATGCAAAAACACACTAAAATGCAACAATACATAAAAAAAATTAGATTTGAATGAGTGACTAAGATGAGTAGTAAAATTTGAAACAAGATTTTAACTACAAACCCTAGTTTTTCAAATTACTAGGTTATAAAAAAAATTCAAAACTTCAAGCAAACCCTAGCAATTTTAATATGAAAAATGCAATGCAAAGGATCATAATATGATGAATTTCTATAATTTATATCAGATCTAATTTAAAAATCAGAAATTAAATGAAATTAAATGAAAATTAATTCAAATTATTTCAAAATGCAAGCCTAAAATGCCAAAATTTTCAAAATTTTCAATTTTTTTGTAAATTTTCAAATGCAATATAAAAATGATGAATGAAATGAATGCAAATCTGAAGTGCAACACTCAGCAAGGTGAAAAATTCAAATAAAACATGGGTTCACCCAAATGTTTTGTGTAAAAAGAGGGGTTTTCAATTTCAATGGATGTGTATAGGCTAAATCCTCCTTTCACACCTTACATTCAAGGACATAAATCGAGTCAAGCCACAATATTTACAAGAGAGCTCTGCTATAGATTTAGTGTCACTTGTAATGAAGAGGAAACTTGGAATTTGCTAATTAATTGATTAATTAAAGCCTGATTATGCTTAAACCCCTAATTTTGTAAATTCATAAACAAACAGATGAATCCCAAAAAATGCTCACACACAGAGATATCAAATGACATTTAGATACATACAAGATTTCAAGATCCGTATCCAAAAAAGTCAGGGATGAAAGAATGGGCACCCAAATCCAAGGTGGCAAATTCTTCAGGGATTTTCAGAACTTGTCTGCAACTAATCACCACTATCACAAAGGTTTGCTACTTTGGAGATCTTGAGGACTAAAGAGCAAGCACCCAAGTCCAGGTCCTAGTTTTCTTCTCAGGTCTGCAATTCTGACACTCTGTTATGCCTCCCTACAACTCCACTTCTTCCGCTTCTGCATCTATAACCTGCAATCACAGAAAAGGGGGTTGGGAGTTGTGGTGTCTAGGAGCTTGCCTCAGTCAAGCCCTAGAAGGACAATCAAGTCTCAGAGGTGTAGCTCACATATAGATGACAATCCTTCACATCATGAGAAGATGAAGCCAAATCTGCATAACAAACACAATAACAGGACAAGTCTACTTTGCAACAATGAATACTTTGAATGCTCTAAAATCATAAGTGCGCCAAAAGTTCATCATCATCTTCTAGTTTTCAAATGAATCCCTAAACATGCTTATATATGCAACAAAACGCATTCTTGCTTTAATTTCACAATTCAAACTTGAGATGTTGGCAATAGACACTTTTAATGGTCACATAACCGACATTTAAAATTTGGGACCTTGCTAAATAGGGCATGGGCACCCAAGCCCTCAGTCCCATTTTCAAGGCAAGGTCAAGCTCATCACTATCCCATAGGTCCATTTTAACATGGGTTTTTAGGGATTTCCATCGGGAGTTAAAATTAAACATGCATGATTAATTCTAAGGACTCGGGAGCTAAAATTAGGAGGGAAAAAGTCCTAGGGAGACATTTTCTGGCGTAACAACAAGCACTTCATACTTGATCTTAATAAAATAATAAATTACTCCTTTATTCCCTGATCACTCTTTATCATCTTGCAGGTCATCTCTTTGTATTATACATCAAACCCTTGTTCATGTTGCAAGGATTTAAACTTCTATTTAGATTTCTCTTTCACCCCTTGCTTCATCCATTATACTTATGCACTACTTCAAATATGAAATATTACACATCTCTGAAACTTCTCATGTGTCAACCGGAATAAAACAATATATTCATACTAATTCTTCCACAACTTATGTGAACTTAGAAATATCTTCTATTAATGTCCTTTGCACACAACTTCCTCATACACAATGCTCTCCATACTCTAGCTAGGAATGAACCTAGATCAATTATATATATGGATTACAATGATAATTACATTCATAGGCCAGCCTGGAATAATATTAATTCATCTGCATGTCAACCACAACTTAAACCCTTAATCAAACATGCAATAGGCCAAGTTCACGAGTCCATGCGCTACTCCAAAGGAAAGGATACACTATGCTTTACCCAATGTAGATTTATCTTGTTCCAACAGCTACCCACATGCTATCTCCAGTGGTCACGCATTACATTCCTTCTGGCGCAACAAGTAGGAACCATCAACATGTAGTCAGCCAACAAGCATAGTGACACTCTGTCACTTCTAACTTTTTTTATGTAAATAGACATCTAAAACTTTGGAATATGATACTTTATGTGTATCTTAGCATATCTTCCAAACCACAGACCATAACTCATCAATACGGTGGAAGGCAGAACATTTTCTTGAGATTTTGACACAATTGATATCTTGAAATTTTCTCAAACAATTCCCTTCAATCTTCATGCAACTCTTTTCATCAAATGACAACCATCATGACTCCATATCACTTTTGACATCCAACACACCACATCAACCACCATCTATAATACTTTGGCACCATATGCAATAATCTCATTCGTCATCAATGACAACATACACAACTCCATGATAGTGTCAACATGCACAATTACATGATAGTGCTTGACATCAATGACAACATATGCAACATGGGAAAACTTTTTCAAGAAACTAGAAAACACCAAGCTCAATGACATCATCTCCATTCTCCTTTCCCCCATGGTTTCATTGAAGTTGGTTTGCTACTTTTGGAAGGCATGTATGCCATTATCACATTGAATAGATATAGTATCAATTATTTTTGTCTAGAAAACAAGGATCAAATCAATTGTAATTAAAGATTAGCATAGAAGACCATATTTGATTGATGTCTTTTGGCAAGCATTTTTGGTTATATCTATAGTGAATATGAAGAAACAAAATTTAGGTTTATGTGTGGCAATCTTGTATGCCATTTTTTGACTATAAAGATTGTACACAAAAAGTAATATGTTCTAATTTTGGGCAGCATGTTTGCCATTTTCTCTATTAAGAGTAGGAATATCTATTGTAAATTTTGCCATTTGGCTTAAAAGTATACCAATATATTGAGTGAATAAGAAGAAAATCAAATCTAGTGTTTTTATGCCAAAGAATATCATGTCTTATATATATAGTAATTCTCTATAGTGAATACAAAGAATATCATTTTAGTTTTATGTGTACCATTTGTGAATGGTAGTTTTTTTAATATCTAGGAAGAAAATCATTTCATAGATGTAATCCAATTTTCCCTAGTTGAAGTTATAGCACAACTAAATTTATTTGCGGGTTCAAGTCTTAAGAAGGCATAAAAGCATGTTTTGTTAGTGCCTATTAGTAGGCTTGTATTCATTATGAGTAGCAAACAATTTTATCATCAAAAACATGGTTGAATTATCACATAGATAAGGACATTAGCACTCAAAATATATTTCTACATAGTTGGGGATGTGGTCAATCTAATTATGTGATATAAGATTGAGTATGACACTGCAACATCATTAACTTATACATTTGTTGGAAGACCTTTATTTTCTTTACTTTCTAGAAAGTTAACTTATGTGATTGAGTTTTATGAGTCATAAGGGATAGGGCCCGATAGTGGTGCATCCTAACTTTAGGGGTTGACATGGCAATGTACATTCCATGTTGGCACTAAAAAATATATTATCATGTAGCCAAAGATGTGAACAATTTAAATATTTTATTCCACCATCATTATGTCCATTCAAACTTATGTTATAAATAGTTTTTTTAAAACATTTTTGAATTAAAAAAGGTATTGACTAGAAGTCAACACTTGGACTCCCAATCTTTGAACAAATTGATAGATAGTGTTTACGTGGACTTGTTTTAACAATGCACCACATTAGGTTTTATTGCAAATTTAATCGCATTTAAATGGCATGCCACCACATTTACTAAATTGATCTGCATACATGCTTTTATCAACTTGGTTGGGATATGTAGGGATTTCATTGTAAATAATGCATAAAACCATATTAAATGGTACACTAGGGTCTACCAATCACTATAATTTTCCCCAAGTTTATAACTTAAGTTTGATAGGTCATTATGATGGTCAAACATAAGATTTAAATTTGCATCCTAAGTGTTAATGCAAACTTGTTTTGTTTATGAACCACAACATGCATTGCATGCACCATCACAATATAAACTCTAAAGTGATTTGGAATTCCATAATTAATGAATGTGTTACAAGAAACAAAAGAGAGCACATACAGTTGTGTTTATAAACACAACCACATGGATGAGAGAGTGCATATAATTGTGTTCATAATCACCACCATATGGATGGTACAAACTTTCATACAATT
Organism: Cunninghamia lanceolata; assembly: GCA_027924645.1. Classification (NCBI taxonomy): domain Eukaryota; kingdom Viridiplantae; phylum Streptophyta; class Pinopsida; order Cupressales; family Cupressaceae; genus Cunninghamia; species Cunninghamia lanceolata. The sequence goes on along the minus strand of BSBN01000619.1, from coordinate 1,822,528 downwards.
CATGTTCTTTTAGATGTATTCTTCTATAAATAATAAAATATATAAACCAAAAAGAAAAAGAAAATATTTAAAACTTAAGAGTTAGTCATGTTTTCATATAAAGGCTAATGAAACAAGATTATATGTCAATAGTAGCATTTAACTTAGCAATGTAGTAGCCAATATTAGGATTTGGCTAATGTTTTCCCTCACAAGTTGACCATTGATCTTAATAAACATTGTCTGGCATTTAATGCTTATGTATTATCACATGGCAAACTTCTTATTATCATAGTTCATGTGAACTAGGTATTTGTTGGGTCTCTTCTTACATAAGTTTCTTTTATGTCCCTTGCAATGTTGTTGCTTACCATTGGCCAATTCATATCACAAATGGCATGTTGTATGCTGGGTACTAATTTTCAAACTTCTAAAATTGTGGGCCCAATAAATCTTTGTTGGTAGTATGTATGGATGTTGCTCATTGGCCAAGCCACTTAAGGGGTTGAAACTGTGGTGAGCATGTTTATAAATGATTAAATAAGAACATAAGGCCAAGCCATATATTCAAAGCATACTCAAGGGTTTTATTCAGGTTTTTGATAACAACTCTAAAGCTATGCTAAAAAAAGAATACCAACATGTGGCAAAATTTAAAAAAATTGCTTTATTGAGGAGATTCCAACAATAAGTACAAAAGAATCATCTCTACCAACTTTAAAGGGGGTGTCTATTTAGCTAATCTTAAAGCCCAAAAGAATTATCTCTCTACTAACTTTGGAAGTCCAATATGAATAATTTTTTTTAATCTGAAAAGTAACCTTTGTCATACAGGCATTACATGGTCATTAAATTACTTTCATTGAGCCCAATAAAGTTTACATAGTTGCATCATTCATGAACTAAATCAGTTCTCTTCCATCTCCTAGTCTCAACTACTAGATAAATCTCATAGGTTGATGTTTTCTTTGTGAAACTCAATTTATTTTTTCTATTAAATTAGTGTGATGTAGTCTTTAACCAAGACTTGAACAAGGGTCAACTCCATTGAATTCAACCAAGACTTAAAGTAAGGTAACCTTCTTAATTGTAAGCTACACTAACAACCCAATTCCATTAAATGCCCATCTTTTTGTTTTATTAGAATAGATTTTTCTAAGCTCCCTAAAAAACCTAGTAGCATTTTTGGGATTAAGTGAGACTAGTTGCATGTATGACACTTTGTATATTACAATAAAATTTATGTAAAATCTCTATAGCTTATATGTTATTTAAATAATTATGTTGAGAGGTGTAACTACAATGGCAACAAGGAGTGGATTTTAAGAGCACGACTGTGTTAACAAAAACCCTTCAATTTGGCACATATTTACATGTCAAAATATTAATATTTAATAATAAACATACTATTAGTGATGTCTTATTACGATAAAAATTGATAAATGGAACAAAATATAGATCTTCAATTAAACAATATCTAAAATAAAATAGTTCTTTTCTTATCCATCTCTTGAATTAAAGGAAATATTTTTTTTATTTTAAAAAATCTTGAGCATAGTTTTTACAATTTATTGTATTATTAAAAGAATAGCTCTTCAATAAATATAAAGTAAATAATGTTTAAAACAAAATAGTTCTTAAGTAAAAGTAAAAATAAATAATGGCTATATGTTTTTTCTTATTTATTGCTTATCTATCTATGTGTATGTAATAGTTTAGATATATATTAAAAAATAATAACTTCAATATAGATTAATTCATAATAGTTTCAAATGATGAAGTAATATATAATAATATGTCTATTTTAAACTAGCATAGATATCTTAAATACATCTAACTAAAAATACTAATACATCATATAGGCACCTCAAGTTTGATATCTCTCGTGTCTTTTAGATATATGTATTTAAGATATCAATGTTAGTTGTAATGAGTTTGCTGATTTTAATTCGTGGATAAATGTTTACCCTCTATAATTAATGGTTAATCGCATGCTACTTTAATAGTGTATCAATTTTGTTCATTATTTGCATATGCTTACACTGTAGTAATTTATGATGTTTCTCAACAATTATAATAAATTAAAATTCAAAAATATATTGGTTGATTTTTGAAAATTATCTATTAGCCTGGTCAAATGTTCATCCACAATGTTGGATAGACATTGCTATGTATTAAGTATGTGGTTTTTTTTTGCAAATTGTTAAATTATGTGATGGCTTTATTTGAATCCAATTATGTAGCTTTTGAGTCAATTTGATTGACCCATATTTCATGAATCGTGGTTCACAAGAATCCATCTCTCATGAACATGAATGGTCCATTTAGCACTTCTTACATCTAGGTAATGCTCACAAGGGTGAAACAATAAGAATTTCTCAGAGGTGGCCCATCAATATTCTACTCCTTACTCTTGGGGGACCTCCACGACTAAATACGTTTAAATCCCAATAATATCCCAATAATACCAGGATAGATAACTTCTCAACCAATAAACATCACCTAAATGCAATAAATACTATAAAATCATTCTACTCCATCACGTGATGTACCTATGGCTCATTTCTTTTTAAAAAAAGAGCGAAATATTAGGTATGGGATCTAGGCAATCCAAAGTCAGCGTGAAAGGACTTGTTTGTTGGTAGTGTCAACGTCACTATGGTGAAATCGACAGGCTTATGTCACCCTGTGACACCAATACATAGACAAACAATGTGGTCACCCGTGATGTCAGTTGTTCATTGGCTAGTCTGTAAAATGTTTTGTTTCGACAAATAAGATATTTGTGAAAAGTGTCCTAAATTCCCAATGTTGATTGATGCCATACACGGTAACACCATCTACTGGTAAGCCGGCAGATACTTTAAACGTGACACGGGGTAATGACTAGAAAAGTAGAGTTAGGTACACCATTTTTCTCATTCAATAATTTGTCTATAAATGCATCATAATCTCTGAACACTCTTACACACTTGAAGCGTTGCCAATCAAACGAAATCAACTAAATATTCAAACACAAATACACAACAAAAGTCAATAGATAATAGAATTAAAATTTGTTGATTCATAGTCATGAAATACATTACAATTTATCACAATGGGTTTACAACACAAGGTCTTATCCTTCAAAGGAATATGGAAACACATGTACAAATTTGTACATGGAAACACTTATGTACAAACTTGTACAAACTAGACAAGTTTAGAAAAAAAATCAGCGTGAATTTTTTTAAGGCGTGAGACAATTCCGAGCACTATAATGCTCACATATAAAAGCCTGTCAATTAATTAAAGAATTTTAGAAACTTGAATTTAATAACTGAGTTATCAAACTCTCCTGCCATGGCAAATAGGAAGAGGAAACATAGTAGTGAGTACCTTGTGAATTTCTCTTCACAAATGGGGGTATTAGGGGCCTTGAAACTTGCCAAATCCTTATGTAGATGGTCAGGTAGGAAGGTCTCATAATCAAAAAATGTGTTGGCATACACATTTTGATTATCTTCACAAAAGGTGAGCATCCTTGAAAATTCATTCTATCATCAACATTAATGCCCAAAATATGGCATAAGCCTTGATACACCTTCTGGAAGTATTATTCAAATTTAGTAGCACTTAAGATCTCAACCTCCTCTTTGTGGATAGGGAATAATGGTGCACCTCTTTCTCTGGGCCTAAGCTTTAGCAACTTTTGAGCTCTATACAATTTTTTGTGTTTCCTATAAATTGTGACCAAAGTTTTCATGTTTAGTGCCACCTTGGCATCCTCTTTGAGTCTAAATACCTTCTAAACTAACTGTTTATTGAGAGTGAACAAGACCATTCTTGAACTATCTTTCATTTGCCTCTATTTATCATCATGTAGCTTTTCCACCCAAATCACAATATCTGGATTGAAAAAATAGTTGGGCAGTGCAACCTTAGCAAAAACTAGTTACCATGGATTGCTAATAGGCATGTGCTTGTTTCTCTTACAAAACATTCCCATTAAAAAAATCCCTTCCTATAATCATGGTTACTGATCTCTAATGCCTTCTTTTGCATCTACAAAATGCTCTATGAATATGGCCCTCTTACCAGTTGTTTTCTTAAATTTCTTTGATGTCCAAGGGATATCTTTAGTGTGGCTTCAAAAGCAATTCTCTTGGATCTCATAGTATGTGTTTTATAATATAATACTAGGATTTTTTAAAAATGAAAATCTATGAGCAACCTTGGCTTTCCTTTGAAAGAGTATGGAAATATGGACACTAGTATACCAGTAAAAATGAAATCCACCCTGATAATACCTATAAGACACAATGCTATCCCTTAAAATAAATAGGATAAGATCCTAACTCATTTGAACAATTACATGAACTCTAACTATGATAGAAGTTAGCTTGTGAAGCAGGGAAAATTGAAATAGACTTATCTAGGATATTAAACACTTGTAATAAGACTTTGGTGCTTGCCTTGACACAACTCCAAATGACATAACTACTTGAAAACATGATCCATGACTTAAGCACTCCCCTAATTACTTTGAACACCCAACTGGGTTTCTTGCAAAATTTCTCATTAAATAAACTTGTAGTTCCAAGCTTTAACTCTTGATATTTTGCAACAGTTGCAGAGAATTAGGGCTCTTTAATGGCTTGAATAAATCTTCAAATGAATGATAGGACTTTAGTGCAAGGAGATATCAAGGCTTGAAGCTACAAAACTTTCACTAATGGTGTATCGACTCTACTCGTATGGGAATCACTTCAGTTGCTAAACAGTTTGAAATACTTTTTTAGATCAACAACTCACATGCATCTTCAAAATATCTTTTAGATTTGATGGCTAGCACATAATGCACGACATAAATAGTTGAACATTTTGTCTAGCTATTGGGGAAAATTAGTTACTATCCAATAGAACCATTCCATGTAAGAACAACTTGCTTAGTCAAATACATTGCTATGCCTATTTGTTGACATTGTGCATGATATTCATGACATTTTCTTATTTCATCACTTTATGCACATGCCCACCACAATTTTAGCTCCTTAAGTGCCTTGGCCAATGAGCAACATCCACACATACTACCAGCGAAAATTTGTTGGGCCCACAATTTTAGAAGTTTGAAAGTTAGTGCCCAATGTAAAACATGCCATTTGGGATATGAATTGGCCAATGGTAAGCAACAGTGTCACAAGGGACATGAAAGAAACTTATGTAAGAAGGGACCCACGACATAAATGGCATGAATTAATAAAAAGTTTGTCAAGCGATAATATTGAGGGGGCTAGTGTTGAACATCAAAAAGTTCAATAGTGAAAATTCAATTTTGGCCATTAAAAATAGGACAAATATTTACCACTTTTAAGTGTGGATGAAGTGTAAAATTACTATTTGTTGTAAATTGGATGGTTTTCAAATGCAGTGTATTAAGAAAACATCATTTAAACATTCAAAAAAGAAAAAATTAACCTCATAAAATTATCAAAACAAAATATTTTAAAAATATACTTAAAAATATATTTTTACTTGGAGAAATTGGTGCAAGAAATTTTCTTACAATACACGTCATTTCAAACAACAAACCAAATTTAAAATTATAAAATTTCAACCAAAAATTAAACCATAAAGCTCATTTATTATCAGTTCAAAATTAAAATAAATCAAATACACGTTTTGTATTGTATAAAAGCTGAATTGCATATAGAATTCAAGAGAATATATGAACAATAAGTTACAAATGAAGAATATAATGTTTGAAATATACACTTTACAAATGAGAGAGGTGTAGACCATCACATTCCGATTTGTGTCTCGTGTGGTGCCTAACCAAAATATTTATCATTGCTCATCCTCGTATCCATATCAAATAAATTTCAATTTCATATTCCTGTCATTACTTAAAATTTAAGTTCATAATTTTCAATGAACATTTCGCGATTTTGGACGGGCATCAATAATGTGTATTGCTTGGTATATCTGAGTGCAAATCTAGCATCGAATTCTGTATAGTGTCGGTGATCAATCCGGTAGTGGTGCTCAACAAGTGTCAGGTTAAATTGTTAGCCAACTACATGCTTTCCTCCTCTCACAATCCATGCCCCGTCATTCCATGTGCCGTCCAACACATGCGCAACCCTGAATGAATGGTAGAAAAAGAAGGCCCACCAGCGGTTGAACCTTGTTTACCACTGCCATGCAAGAGAATCTTTGAAAAATTAACTTGCTGATATAATAAAATAATTCAGTGCGTAGTGCGAGGTGTCCCAGCCCGATAGCGGCGACTGAAAAAGAGAATGTTGGAATAATTAAGGGGAAGAGGGAGGTTGGGGAGGGAATCTAAAACAAGTGGGCATTACTTGTTTTGTAGTGTTGTAATAATAGTATGTGTTTTCTAGTTGAATTTTTTTCTTAAATTAAATATTTATTTAAGATTGATGTGGAACGATTTATTATTTTCATTGAATATTTTTTCTTAGATTAAATATTTGTTTGATATTGATGTGGAACTGATTTATTAGTAAATACTCTTCATGAATTGATTACTTGATTTTGAGTTTGATTTTAATATTTGTTGGTTAGCATAGACTACAATGGAATTTGCATTGGAGAATGAGAAAATGTGAATTTTAATTTAATATTGTCAATTCTTGAGTCTTTTTTTAGTATTATAGCATTTTATTAGGGATGACACAAATATGTATCAATATTTCATTTTACTATGTTTTAATAATTTTTATTATAAAAATAGTATTAATTATATTATTTTATAAATATTTAAAATATCAATAGGAAAATTGAATAATCATATTAATATAAATGTTACACAATATATTAATATTTAATATTTATACACACACACACACACACACACACACACACACACACACACACACACACACATATATATATATATATTTAATTTTACTATAATATAACATAAATATAAATATATTATAATCATAATTTTATTTATTTGTATAATCAATAATTTAATATAAATTTTATTATTAATAAATAAAAGGCAACTACTCTGCTGATGACTCGCGTCACTAGGGCTTCCTTCGGCGTTCTTGAGCAATCCATTTCAGATCCAACGGAGGGGCAGAGAGTTCATATTCTTTCATCGAAAAATGCAATCGGAGGGCGCTCCTTCTCGATGGTGGTTGAAGGCAAGAAAGCGTTGAAGAGAGGAATGTCCAATGGGCAAAATCTTCTAGTCTTAGGCCCTAATGGTGGGCTTGTATCTCCTTCGGGTTTGTGGAAACAAGTCGCTATTGGGACAGAACGGCCTTGGTCTCCCCAACGGAAATGGGAAAGGATCTGTTGCCGAGGGGAGTTTTGGGGAGAGGGGGAGACTGATCGCGGCAGGTTGTAGATCTCTAAGGTTCTTCGTTGCACAACCTCTTCTCCCTCGGTTTCCTTCGATGGGGATATCATAGAAGAAGTGGTTGAAAATGTAACTTTTTTTTGCTGAGAAGGGGTTGATTGGTAGATTCTGGGGGTTTTGGCCTTGCCTTGCAGAGCTGCATGATTGGATTACTAAAAATTAAAAACCTATTTTGGAGGGGGATGTAGAGATTTACCCCAATGCTAGGGGCTTTTTTGTGGTGGCTTTTGATTCTGTGAAGGATCGAAATACAGTTCTCTGTGACTATAGTGGAGCTGGAAGGAGCAGCATTTATTGATGTTGAAACCCCGGCACCCCTCCTTCAATCCTCTGACTGAATCATTTGACTCGATCCTAGTCTAGGTAACGTTGCTGAATCTCCCCCTCTAGTTTTGGTGCGCTCCTTGTTTTGAGGTCATTGGTAGTTCGTTGGGGAAGTTTTTGGTGGTGGATGAGGGCTACTCAAATTTTTGGCACACTACTTATGCTCGCATTTTAGTGGAAATAAACATTTCAAGAGATCTTCCTGTGAATGTCCTCCTAAAGTTTGCGGATATGAAATGGAGTCAACTGCTCGACTATGAAGGATTACTCTTTCAGTGTTGTCATTGTTTCAACACTAGACATATGGCTACTAACTATTCAAAACGACGGATGGCAAACCAGGGTACCTAGTGGAAAGAAGCTACTCCCCATCATTATTCGGTGGAAAAGGAGGATCAAGAAGGCGTGGCTTCATATGGGCATCCAAAAGTGGAGGATATTGTGATAGGCATGACTCCACCAAACTATTCTCCAAAGGTCGTGGTTTGATCCCCTGCAGTGGAGCTGGTGATGCTTTTGTAAGAAACAAAAATTCCACCACCGCACCTAAGAAAAGGTTTCGGGGCCCAAAAAGGGAAATTTGAGGATCCAAAGGCCTTGATAGAGTCAACACTCATGGATCACGACAATGTTAAGAAGGTTATCTCAGAACTAGAGACTCCGGGGAGAGGTCAGACCAACAAAGGCGAAGTGGAGGATTTGGGTGGTGGCTCGTCGGAGGAAATTTGGATGAAGGTACAGAGGAAAAGGAAGAAGAATGAGGTGAAATTTAACATGCAACTCCGCTCAACTTCTAAATGTGGAGTAATGGTGTAAGCTTGTGATCAGTGGTTTTTGTTGAATCTATTCAGGGTGGTTTGTTGATGATCCCCTGCTTCAAGTTGTAATGTTTATATTTATTAATTTAATTTATGGGTGCAGCCCCTTAGCTGCTTTGAGCCAAAAAAAAATTATTAATATATTATTCTTTTGATATTTCAATAAGAATTTCATAATTAATTCATTAAAAAACCCATAATGTCTTTGAATCTAAGAAGTAGAAAAATTAATCCAAACTCAAAATGATTAACCCAACTTGAATTTCGAAATGATAATAATGCCCCATACTTTTATGCATCCTAGTATACTAACTTCAACATAGGGGAGATTTCTTGCACTGAAGGACATGCATGTTTATTATCATACTACAAAATTACTTTTTCTAATGAAAACTTTAAATTTTGAACAATATGAAATATTTATGCCATGAAATCTTCAACCATATAATATCATGCTATGAAAGAATATCTAAGAAAAAATGGGATAAGTATATTATGAATTCTACCACCCAATGTTGGAAAAGGAACACAATAATGTATGTCCTATAAACCACTTTTTCCTCCTCTAAAACATAACTCACCTACAAATAGTTGTTGGTGTTTGATTTTTCAATGGGATATCTACTTTGTTTTCTTTTTCTTGAGATTCACCTGTGGCAAAACAAAGCTACAAATTAATATTATTTACTTTAGTCACTTAATAATCAAATTAAAAAGTCCTCAATTTTAAAACATGTAAATAATTAAACAAGAAGTTAAATAGTATCAATAAATAAAAAAGTTAAATAGTTAATTCTTAGCTCTCTATTCATAACAAATTGTTTTAAATAATCCCATAATGTCAAAAAGATAACTAACTGTTTCTTACTCTTAAACATAGCTTAAAAAAGTACCAGACTCCTTTGTCTTGTTTATCCAACCCACTCCTTTGTTGGATGATTGTTTTCTTTCAATTTTTATTTTAAGTTAGAAATTTAGATTACTATACAAATATAACAATACTAAAGTAATTGACTATATGTTCTATGTGTTGGTTTTTTCCTAGACTGGATGCTTATTCCTAGATTTCCCTACAAGGTAGCCATCAATGATCAACAGGATCTCTGGGCCAGGGGCCAACAGTATAGGAGATAGACTCTATATTTTATCTCCTCTTCTTCTTCAGGCTCTGCAAAAACCTAGGGGGGTATTCCCTACTCAACATCCATGAGGGTATACATACAAAGGCTGGGATGCTGACAGAAAGAAGATAAGTCCTCATGTAAGTAGACCAAAACTGAAAGATAAGAGCAAAGGGGCTAGCTTTGGGCCTATTTGCAGTTGTAGACAGAGGACTGAGGATCCTAAAACTAATTCTAATGTCCTAAAGATTGTTTTAGATTTTGATTTTAATTTTAAGTTTGGATGCAAAGCTGGGCATGGTTGTAACACAAACACAAAGCAAGATTGGTGCCTATCCAGGGCCTAGAGTCAGTAGACATACACCTGTGAATGATATGCATGAACAACTAAAACTGGATTTCAAGGGGATACATATGATACCTGCCCTACAGATATCTCCCAATACAGAGTGTTAAGCTATCTATACTTATGGCATCCCTATTGCAGTATACCCTTCCCAACATTCAATCTGAAAATAGTTTAATCTACCCCTTGAGCAGAAGTTAAGAGATCAGACATTCAACACAGGAATTCTATGTTCTAGAGTCTCAAACATTGCTTAAATATCCAGACTCAGAAGAAAGATACATGCAATACTGGAGACAGAATTAACAAAACACATGCTAACATAGCATTTCTCATATAAAATTAACCATGAAATCAGTGGATTCATGCAAAAAACGTACAACAAGAGATACATAAACTCACAGGTTTTGCTGTATAGAGCAACCAAATCAGTTGTATTATGTTACAGAGCCAAATGTTCAACTTTCAACAACCAAAACAATGGTAACACAGTCTGCTTATATCAGCCAGAAAGTGTACCACAGCAATTAATTACAAGGCTTTTACAAAAATCTGCCAGATACAGATCTTTCAAAGGAATGGCGCTCAAAATTTATTGCTACAGAGACAGAAAGTAGAGAATGGTGGCCTCGAGCCCTGTGCCACCATCTGGAAGTCCTCATGCCAAAAATTAGGTACATGACTGTTCAACAACTCGCCCATGCCCCTACTACAGTCGCCATTGATGGCTCAACCATCCGCGGCCGCTTGAAAACCGTCACAGCACTTCAAAAAAAAAAATCCCGCCAAAATGCATTTACCACAGGTTCAAAAAATGTAGGGACATTAATCCCACATTGGTGCCGCGGAGACAACTTTATCATTTTAAAAACACGGCCACATGTATAACAAATGTCGAGCGCTTTTGCCGCGCTCAACGCATAAGCCTTTGTCCAAAGCCTATCACCAAGACCCGAGCCATCGGCACACTCCCAAATCCTCCTACCAACAACACAAGTCACACCGAAGACCACCTCCGTCGGTGTGACTTACATCGTCAGAGCAACCAAAATCTCCCCAACCGATCACAATAGTCTCTCCGATGCACCAACGAGCTACACTCTGCTCCTCCATCGGCCAGACACACACCAACGACTCCTCATCGGCCAAACCTCCGTCGTCAGCATAACTCAAAACACTCAGGCTGACAATACAACTCTCGCCGATAACATATCCATTGGCCAAACATTGTATATCGGTGAACCCTCCAATGGTTAGCCCAATAGTCCATGTGACACCGAAACCAACTTTGCAAACCGCTAACCTTCCATCGGCCAGAGGCAAACCGTCGGGCCAACACTCCACCGTCCACCCGATGATGAACGTTACGCCGATAAGACCAAAATCATAAGGCTTTGAACCATTGAACCCTGAACTAGTTCAACCCAATGGTTCAAAAGAGAAGTTCAATCGAGAAGTTCAACGCCGATAACACAGATGAACAAAGAATTCACTGACGAGAAAAGATGGAGCCTAAGTCCATGAACCGTTGAACCTTGAACCAAAAGGGTTCAATGCAATGGTTCAAAACGATGGTTCAAGCAAAATCTGAGTACCCAAAAAGAAGTTTCACCGATAGAGAAAATCACAGCGATGAACAAGGAAACTTAGGGCCCAAAAAGGAAAAAACCCTCCAACATCCTACGCTCAGATCCAGACCAAAATTAGTGCTAACACTGGCTCCGAATGGGGATGTGCAGGTGAAAAACCTACACCGAGAACCAAATCTCCGGGCAGACCAGGCAAAAAAGCCAAAAAAGTATGAACTGTATAGAACATTTACACTATATACATATTTTTACAAATGTGCACAGCGACAAGTCATCTATGCAAAATAGAACTTAAGGAATTGGCCATGCACAGGCTATTCCAGAAATTCACCATCTAGGGCCTGGAGGAAATAAGAATCCTCCCCATGAATGCTGCAAATCTGATATGGGCCCATCCATAAGGGTTTGAATTTACCATGTTTACCCTTTTCTTGACCTTTTGCATTCCATATGAGCACTAGATCATTGACTTGAAACTTCCTTTTTGTAGCTCTCCTGTCAAACTGATATTTCATATCTTGTTGTCTCTTGAGGTTAATCTGGTGTGCTTTCCTTCTATTCTCATCCAATGCAACCAGCTGATTCACTCTTTCTGTCATGGAGTCTTCAATCTCCTTATCATTTTCCTGGATGAATCTGTAAACTGGTAGGAGATTGTTTATGGGCAATCTGGCTGATGCACCATATACTAGCTCAAAGGGTGACATTCCAATAGCCTTTTTTACTGTCACTCTGTTAGCCCATATTGCTAACTTTAATTTTGAGTCCCAAGCTCTCTTGTTCTTGTCCAGTATCCTCTTGATAATTTTCATGATGCTTTTATTGCTTGATTTTGCTTGACCATTTCCTTGTGGGTGGTATGGTGATGCATATGATAGATTGATCCCATATTTGTTGCAAAAATCAACAAATTCACCTGATTTGAAACACATAGCATTATCAGTGACTATCTTGAATGGTACTCCAAACCTGATGATAACATTTTCCAGTATGAAATCCATCACCACCTTACTTGTAGCTCTCTTAGTTGGAATGGCCTCAATCCATTTGGTAAAGTAATCAGTTGCCACTAAAATCCAACTGTGTCCCCCACTTGACTTGTCTACAATTTCCCCTATGAAGTCAATTCCACATTGCTGAAATGGAGCATCCACAGTTACAGTTCTGAGAGGTAAAGCACCATCATATCTCAATTTTCCTGAGAATCTTTGGCAAGGGTCACACTTCCTCACTAACCTTTGTGCATCTGAAAAGAGAGTGGGCCACCAATATCCTGCTCTGAGAGTCTTATGAGCTGTTGTTTGAGCAGTATAATGTCCACCACACAATCCCTTATGCATGTCAATCAAAACATTGTTAGCCACATCTTCATCCACACATCTCAGTAGCACACCATCAGGGTTTTTCTATTATAGCTCACCTTGAACAATAACATACCTGATTGCATGTAACTTTAAAGTCCTCTTTTGGCTGTCACTGAAATGGGAAGGACAATTCAGATTTTGCAAGTAGTATATAATGTCCTTGTACCATTCAGATCTTGATACATTTACACTCTCATTTTAGACTGCATTAACTTGGCATGCTTCCAAGTTTGACTGTGCCATCATCTTGGCTAATCCTTGTCCTCTTACCAACTTGGTAATTTGTATGTCTATGTTGAACTCTTGCAGTTTGTTTATCCATCTACACCTTCTTCTAGTCACCTCCTGCTAAGTGAATATGTCTTTGACTGCTGCATGGGGTACATATGCAATTACATGTGATCCTACCAGGTATGGTCTGAAACTTTTGATGGCTCTGACTAGTGCATATGCCTGTTTTTCCATAATATCATACTTCAACTTAGAAGCCTGCAAGGACATACTGAAGAAAGCTATGGGCTGTTCAAAACCATCTTCATTTTTCTGTAGCAAACATGCAGCAACAGTGTGAAAGGAAGCAAATGAAAATACTTGGAATGGCCTAGAAAAATTAGGAGATTTAAGAACAGGGGCCATCTTGATTGCCTCTTTGATACTCTGAAATGATTCTATTGCTTCACTTTCCCAGTTGACAGTTGCATCCTTCTTCATCATCTTGGAAATGTTCCTTGTGGTTTTTGCAAAGTTGGGAACAAATCTCCTAACAAAATTTATCTGTCCAAAGAAGGACTGAACTCCTTTTACAGTTTTTGGCATTTGAATTCTATCAATAGCAGCCACTCTCTCTGGATCTATCCTAAATCCATCCTTGGAAACAATGTGTCCCAGGAGCTTTCCTTCAACTACCCCAAAGGCACACTTCTTTAGATTTAAAGAAATACCATACTCTAGTGCTCTTATGAAAATCTGCTCTAGATGCAAACAATGTTGCTCTTCCTTCTTTCAATATGCAGTCAAGTCATCCTGATATACAGCCAGGATTGAATCAATCAACCCTACAAAAGCAACATCCATTGCTCTTTGAAATGTAGCACCTGCATTTGTTAATTCGAATGGCATTCTGACATATACATAAGTTCCCCATGGAGTTGTGAAGGCAGTCTTATACTATTCTGATTCCTTTACCTTCACCTGATTATAACCTGAAAATCCATCCATCATGGATAAGAGTTCACAACCAGTCACTCTCTGCAACATAGCTTCCATATTAGGCAGTGGATAGTTATCCTTTAAAGAGGATACATTCAAGTTCCTGAAATCAACACAAAGCCTAATATCACCATTCTTTTTTCTGACTGGGACAAGGTTAGACACCCAAGTTGAATGTCTGATTGGCACAATTATTCCAGCTTCCCTAAGCTTTTTAAGCTCTTCTTGCATCTTTGGAGCTAAGGTAAGATTAATAGGTCTTTGCCTTTGTCTAAATGGCTTAGCTCCAGGCTTCAATGGGATCTCATGCTGGAATAAATCTTCCCTATAGGCTTTTAGGTCCTCATATGACCAAGCAAAAACATGTTTATACCTTTTCAGTAATGCAATCAGCATACTCCTGATGTGTGGTTTGAGTTGTTTACCAATGTATACCTTCTTGGGGGCCTGAGATGTCCCCAAATTTATCTCTTCTAAATCTTCCTTATTTGTGGGAGATGTCCTTGTGACCAATTTGTCTCTACTGTCAAAAGCTCTTTCCAAAGCTACTAACCCTCTAGGGATTTCATTAGTCTTCAACTGAATTATCTCCTTCCCCATAAGAGTTTCTTTTCCATCTATGGTTTCTACAAAAGCTTGGAAATCAATTTCTTGATCCTCAAATTCATCTATGCAGTGCAAAAATTTTAACAAATCCCTATCATCATTAAACACTTGCCAACTGCATATATTTTCTGGTACTGCAGGCCTGATTTTAACTTCTACATTTGTAACATCTGACAGAGTGATGTCATCTGGCCTTATTGCAACATTAGCTAAGAAATCAGCCATAACATTCTTTGAGCTCTCTACCCAGCCTATTGAAAATGCATCAAATAGTTCAATGGTATCCCAAACAGCATGCTTGTATTGTTTCAATCTTTTGTTTTTTGAAGCATACCTATCTCTAATTTGGGATACAATCAGCTCAGAATCCCCAAATACTCTTAGCAATTTGATTCCATGTTTGAGAGCTATATTTAGGCCTAAGATTAAAGCCTCATATTCTGCAATATTGTTTGTGCAAACAAACCTCAGCAAGAAAGAAAATTTGAGGAGCCTACCAGTTGGAGACAGGAAAACAACTCCAGCTCCAGAGCCTTCTTTTGCACAAGCTCCATCAAAATACATGGTCCACAGACCATGCTGGTCCAGCTCTTCACTGCAGACATTTTTCTTTTTATCTTCTCTATCATCTGAGACAACCTTGAAGTTATCATAGTCAGTGTTTACAAAACATATCTGTTCCTCTGCTTCTTGGTCTTCCACTATCTCTGATGATCTCTGTTCTCTGATTAGCTTAACATCCCTGCCATTCATTGGAATCATGGCATATGACAAGTCGAGCTGCATACTTCCACCAATTAATGCAGCCCATCTTCTTGACAGCAACATGCCATACTGTGGCTTGATGTCAACCACCGTTACATTCATTTTATATCTCTTTTCAGGAAATGTTGCCAGTTTGAAATCTACATCCTTCATGATTCCAATAACTGGTACCTCTCTGGCATCCATAGCATAACATTTTCCACATGCCTTGTCGATTTTCAATCCAGCTTGTTGCATGACGGCTAAAGGCATGACATTTGTAGATGCTCCAGAGTCAAGCATACAATTTCTAATTATTTCTCCATTTATAACCAAGGATACATAAAATGGTTCCACTTGTGAAGGACACTTTGTCATAGTCACTCCTAAATAGACTTCAGGAGCCTCATCTTCTTCATTACACATGACATGCTTCTCACCCTGGATCTGAACATTTTGTTTAGCTTGAAAAGGCACCCCTGAAATTAGGGATACTGTCCTATTCTTGATCTCTTCAACCTTCATCAGTTCCATAAGTGGAACAGAGACTTTTACCTGGGAGAGGACTTGAGCTATATCAAATGGAGCATATTTTTGTATAATAGTTGTAGCTTGCTCCACAATCTTGTTTTTATCCTGAACTGATTTAGCTTTTACTTTCATAGTTCCCTAATCATCATTCTTGTCTTGGGAACCTTTACTTTGATCTTCAGCCTGAGGAATTCTATTTTCTGGTCCTTAGGATTCATGACCTGTTCTATGTCTAAAATTCTATTTATTATTACCCCACTGCCTTTCTTGTGGTTCAATTCCTTTATGACCATGCACTGGCTGACCTACAAAAACATCTTCTGGTTGACGCAAGTTGCTTATCTAAGCTTTACCTCTGAGATTGTAGTTACTCTTGACTTGGGCAACTGCTGCAGCTGTGAAGGCCCTAATTTCCTCATCAGAAGGTCATTGTAAGTTGCTCAGAAAATTATGCGAGCTCTGAGCATACACATAGTTATCTTCATCATCTTCATCATATGGGAACTGTTGGCAGGCCTGAATTCCATTATCTGTACTCTCATCAGCATCATAAATGGGGTATCCATTGTTTGTGGACATCATATTAACATCATCATCTTGCACATAATGTGGCTCATTGCATTCATTACAAGATGTAGTATTATCACACAAGGACTGAGCAATCATACACTATGACTGTGAATGTGGCATCTGACAAATTATACACCATGGAGTATCATCAACAATATTTACAGCTTTCTTTAGAGGATCAGGAGTTTCTTTGACATATTGAGCTCTCTAATTTGTGCTGTTATGTGGGAATATAGGCTTACCATTATGCCAATTGGTATTATAAGGCATATCATGCAATGATGGCCTCTTTTCCTGCCTTTGATAGACTTGCCTATCAGGACCTATCCCTTTTTCACTTCTAGCTAGTCTGTAACTTAGGTCCTTAACAACATTTGCCAATTTGTCTATCTTATCTTCACGGGCAGATGTATTACCTTGAGTGTTCTGAGGCTTGTTTGGATCCGGCAGAATTTTCACATCATCCCTTCTGTTAGTCTTGCCTGATACTTTCCTGTTGTTCTCAATATTTACTGCAATTCTGAAAGCATCCCTGATAGTAGCAGGACTTTTATTTCTTAATCCGTATGCAGTTTTTGCATCAAAGGCATTGATATACAATATTATGCACATAGGTTCATTTGGCCTCATGTGATGTGGCAATTTGTTTAACACTTTAGTAAATCTTGCATTAAAATCTGCAACCTGCTCATTTGACCCTTTAGTGATACTGGTAAACTCATTTACAAAAAAGCTAGGGTCAGTTTTGTCACCATACTGTTCCTTGAACATCCTTTTAAAATCATCCCATGATGAAATACTCCGGTCAGGCAGATTCTTATACCATTCCTTGGCTTCATCAACTAAGGATTGCATGAATGACTTCATGAAAACATCCTCATGTTCAACCTCAAAGTTATCCATGACATTTTGAAAAGCTTTTAGATGATCTTCTCCTGACACAGTGTTGTTTCCTGAAAATTTAGGCACCTGTAGCCTTAGATGCTTGTCAATGGGGTTAGGATACCCAGGAATACCATCAAATACCAGCTGTCTGAATCTATCTAACTGCATGGGCTGTCTATCAAACTAATTAATATTAATATTTCTGTTTGCATTCTGGTTTCTTACATTGTTCAGTGGTATCCTAGCATCATTCACATTTTGTCTCTCATCAGTATGCTAATGTTGCACTTCATTTCTCTGTTGATGTCTCTGCACATTTGCATTCTCAAGGGTAGGAATTGAATTATTTTGGGCAGCCCTTAAAGCTTGCACTTTCTTCCTCAGGTCATCTCTGATTGTTATTACCTGCTGATATTCAAACTCAGCCCTTAAGCTCCTAATTTCATCAGCTAGTTCTTCCTCGCTAGGCCTAGAGGAGGATGGTTTTACCATATTTTGATCTTCATCTTCATCATCCCTCAGAGACTCTGCCTCTTCAAATCTTTCACTAGGGTCTAGAAATGGGCGTTCTTGGAAGACCTTTGACCTCATTCTCACGCTACCACCCTGTTGCCTCTCATATGCACCCTGAATATCAGCTTCTGCATTTGAAAAGTAAGGCACATGCTGTCCTGATGGCCTAGGGTTATCTTGCATATCATCATTTTTTCTAGGGGAACCCTCATGACTGACTGAGACAGCTCCCTTTCTTCTGTACATCATTCTTCTTGTTATTGGTAACTCTTCAAATAAAGGATTTTGTTGGGATCTTCTCCCCTGCATATAAGTTTTACTTTGACCGGTTGGGAGATTACTTCGGAGTCGCCACCTATTACTAGGAATTGTTTTCTTTTGAAAATCAGGGTTCTTTCACAAACTCCCCAGCGGAGTCACCAATTTCGTTGGTGACTCGGATGGGCACACAGATATTTCACCAGGGAGGACAAAAATAACAATTTTCAAATCACCATCCCCAGTGGAGTCTCCAATTTCTATTGGTTTTTTCCTAGACTGGATGCTTATTCCTAGATTTCCCTACAAGGTAGCCATCAATGATCAATAGGATCTCTGGGCCAGGGGCCAACAGTATAGGAGAGACTCTATATTTTATCTCCTCTTCTTCTTCAGGCTCTGCAAAACCTAGGGGGGTATTCCCTACTCAACATCCAAGAGGATATACATACAAAGGCTGGGATGCTGACAGAAAGCAAATAAGTCCTCCTGTAAGTAGACCAAAACTGAAAGATAAGAGCAAAAGGGCTAGCTTTGGGCCTATTTGCAGTTGTAGACAGAGGACTGAGGATCCTAAAACTAATTCTAATGTCCTAAAGATTGTTTTAGATTTTGATTTTGATTTTAAGTTTGGATGCAAAGCTGGACATGGTTGTAACACAAACACAAAGCAAGATTGGTGCCTATCCAGGGCCTGGAGTCAGTAGACATACACCTGTGAATGATATGCATGAACAACTAAAACTGGATTTGGGGGATACATATGATACCTGCCCTACAGATATCTCCCAATACAGAGTGTTAAGCTATCTATACTTATGGCATCCCTATTGCAGTATACCCTTCCCAACATTCAATCTGAAAACAGTCTAATCTACCCCTTGAGCAGAAGTTAAGAGATCAAACATTCAACACAGGAATTCTATGTTCTAGAGTCTCAAATATTGCTTAAATATCTAGACTCAGAAGAAAGATACATGCAATACTGGAGACAGAATTAACAAAACACATGCTAACATAGCATTTCTTATATAAAATTAACCATGAAATCAGTGGATTCATGCAAAAAATGTACAACAAGAGATACATAAACTCACAGGTTTTGCTGTACAGAGCAACCAAATCAGCTGTATTGTGTTACAGAGCCAAATGTTCAACTTTCAACAACCAAAACAATGGTAACACAGTCTGCTTATATCAGCCAGAAAGTGTACCATAGCAATTAATTACAAGGCTTTTACAAAAATCTGCCAGATACAGATCCTTCAAAGGAATGGCGCTCCAAATTTATTGCTGCAGAGACAGAAAGTAGACAATGGTGGCCTCGAGCCCTGTGCCACCATCTGGAAGTCCTCATGCCAAAAATTGGGTACATGACTGTTCAACAACTCGCCCATGCCCCTGCTATAGTCGCCATTGATGGCTCAACCACCCGCGGCTACTTGAAAACCGTCGCAGCACTTCAAAAAAGAAATTCCTGCTAAACGCGTTTACCACAGGTTCAAAAAATGTAGGGAGATTAATCCCACATTGGTGCCGTGGAGACAACTTTATCATTTTAAAAACACAGCCGCATGTATAACAAATGTCGAGCGCTTTTGCCACGCTCAACGCATAAGCCTTTGTCCAAAGCCTATCACCAAGACCCAAGCCATTGGCACACTCCCAAATCCTCCTGCCAACAACACAAGTCACGCCGAAGACCACCTCCGTTGGTGTGACATACACCATTGGAGCAACCAAAATCTCCCCAGTTGATCACAATAGTCTCGCCGATGCACCAACGAGCTACACTCTGCTCCTCCATCGGCCAGACACACACCAACGACTCCTCATCGGCCAAACCTCCCGTCGTCAGCATAACTCAAAACACTCAGGCCGAAAATACAGCTCTCGCCGATAACATATCCATCGGCCAAACATTATATATCGGTGAACCCTCCAATGGTTAGCCCGATAGTCCATGTGACACCGAAACCAACCTTGCAAACTGCTAACCTTCCATCGGCCAGAGGCAAACCGTCGGGCCAACACTCCACCATCTACTCGATGATGAACGTTACGCCGATAAGACCAAAATCATTAGGCTTTGAACCATTGAACCCTAAACCAGTTCAACCCGATGGTTCAAAAGAGAAGTTCAAATGAGAAGTTCAATGCTGATAACACAGATGAACAAAGAATTCACTGATGGGAAAAGATGGAGCCTAAGCCCATGAACCGTTGAACCTTGAACCAAAAGGGTTCAACGCGATGGTTCAAAACGATGGTTCAAGCAAAATCTGAGTACCCAAAAAGAAGTTTCGCCGATAGAGAAAAGCACAGCGATGAACAAGGAAACTTAGGGCCCAAAAAGGAAAAAACCCTCCAACATCCTGCGCTCAGATCCAGACCAAAATTAGTGCTAACACTATGTGAGGCTAATTATTTTCCTTCCTTTTTTTGATCGTTTTACATTACAGTTGGTGACATTATCAGACTTTTAGAGACTATTGTTCCATTATGCAAATTAGTTTATATCTCCTGATTCTAGTTTGACATTGATTAGACATGTGGTGATTCAGTTTAAATCATATTTTGATGCTATGATGAGATTAGACATGTGAGATATATTAGATGGTGTTTATTGATATGATTTCTAGTTCCTATTGTGGGTTCATTAATTGATGATGATTGTGTGACATTAGATAGAAAATGCAGTTTAATCTTGAATTATGTTGTAAATGATTAATGTTGCATACAATGGCATGAATTTAATTTGAGTTGTTTCAGCTATGATTATTCATGATATGATTGACACTTGATCTAGTTATCCAGGATTATATTCCCAGGCCACGGGAAATTGGAGGTAGCATTCACACATATGTTATTCCCTATGAAACCGATCCATTCCCAAGAGGGATGAGGATCACGTTTGATCGGATGTTGTTTGAGTACTTGTTTGATTTATTATTTTGGCCTAGTACCCCTTTTTGTAGATTAATTTATATCATGTGTTGTATATTTTTATTATTTTACACCACTTGGTATTATTTTCATTTATGGGCCATTTAAAGTGAATTTATGACTCCCTTGGTGTATCTTAGTGTCCCAAAACTTACCCTAGGTGGTTACCCATGGGTCTAGGGTCAATTTTGACTAACTAAACCTTAGGGTAACTCACTTTTGGTCACTCTAAACTGAGGTTTAGTCAAAGTGACAAATTTTGAAATGGCTAAGGGTGGGAGATGAGTCATGCTTTGGGAAAGACCCATCTGCCTTCCCAAAGTTTGGGGATCCCTTCACCAAGAAGACTTGGGACGTCTCCAAGACTCCCAAGTATGTGGGATCTCCCTCCAAGACTCTCACATGCATGTGAGAGCATCTTGGAGGGAGATGGCTCTCTTAGAGAATAGGAGGATGCCATATGGCATCCCTTATCCTCATGGAGGCTTGAAGGAATTGCCACCTCACCACTTGGGCTCTCACATGTGTGAGAGCACAAGTGGATAAGGTGAGGATTGGAATGGAATTGGAGGGTGACACTTGTCACCCTCACACTTCCTCTCCCTTCCAACTGGCATGGGATGAGGAAGGAGAAGGTGACAAGTGTCACCTTCTCATTCCTCAAGGCTAAATTGGAAGGCCTATATTATCTCCTCTTGAAGAGGAGTGGGGGGTTCTTGCATTTGGGGCATTTTGTTTTCTATTCTTGGAGTTCTTTTGTTGGGAGTTAGAGAAATTTGTAGATTGGGAGACTTAGAGAAGCTTGGAGCTCTTCACCAAACGTGCTTCCATTTTTAGGGCTTTTGAAGATAAGCTCCATGGCTATGGCCATTTGCTCTTGTATATTTCATTTATGTTGTGTTTGTGGTTTTATGTTGATTGTTGTTTTCATTTTTGTGTGGGTTGGGAGTTTGGTGAGAGCACCTCCATTTGGAGGTAAGGCTCAACTTGTATGGGGTAGAGGAGAGTGAACCTCCTCGAGGTCACTTCCTTACTTTTGTGCTACTTATAGCCTTGAGGGTTTTTCTTGATGTTGAGAGCATTTTTTATGGTAAGAGTGCCATGATAGTTTTTGAGTTATTTGGAGATATGTATTTTGGTGGTTGTGGCTTGAGGCCTTGAGACTTGGTGATTTGAGATCATAGAGTGGCCTCTTGAGTTGAGGGGTCCACTCCCCTACCCCCATCAAACTCATTTTCATGAGTTTAGTTTTGTGCAAACCATGAGAAAATTTTATGTGTGTTCGAAAAATTACATTATTGTGGAGTGTGTGTCAAATCATGTGAATCCTACCTCCCTAACTCGAGGGTGACCCACTTGCGGGTCTATGGTAGGGAGGAGGGCTTTCCTTCATGGCTTGTTTCCCCATTTTTGGTGTTGTATTATTGCAGGTCTTTATTGGAGAAAATGGAGCTTTGGAGAAGCCCATTTTTACCTTACTTGCATTATTTTGGTTGGTTGTTGTGAGCCATGGCCTTATAGGCCTTATTGTAATTTTTTTGTCATCATTATTACTCTTCTTGTGTTTTGCTGTTGTAAGAAATTTTAATGTGAAATACCCTTATAGTTTGGTTGTAAAATTTATTACTACTTCCCATTGTACTAGTGGTTGTAAGAAAATTATTGTAAAATGCCTCTCATTGTGATGTTAATAATATGATTATTTTGCCACTGTTGTGTTTATGAGTGTGAATAGTTGCCCAAGGAAATATAGTTGTTGTCTTTTCATTTCAAAAAGAATAGATAGATATGTTGCAATATTGCTTTTATTGAATGTTTATTTAGAAAAGAGAATAGATTTGTCCTATTGAAATGGGCTTTAAGAATAAAGAAAATGCTTAGATTCCTCTTGTGAAAATTCTGTTTCATGAAATGTTTATTTTGAAAAATGGTTTAAAATGTTTTGTTGTTTGTGAGTAAAGAAATTGCCCTATTCAAATTACTGTCAAAAGAAAATATACTATTTTGCTTCATTTCTGTAAAAAAAAAAGAGAGAAATGGCATATCTATTATGTTAACAAGAAAAAAAAAAGATATATGTTTATATTTCTGTTTATTTGTAAGTTACAAATCTGTTTTATTATTCCTCTATGGGATTGTGTGTGTGTGTGTGTGTATTCTGTTGTAATTAAAATCTTAATTCTCTGTGAAACTGTTTTAAGTAATGTGAATATATACCACTGTGTAAATATATATGTGTGTGTGTGTGAGTGTGTGTGTGTATACACCTTTATATATATTCAAATACATTAGTAAATTGTTCATGCAAATCACAGATTAAACACCATTTAACATTTTTGCTCGCTGAAATCTAAATGAGGGTATGAGTCGTGGGCCATTTTTTTATATATATAAAAAAAGAAAAGGAAACAAAAAAAAATATGGCAATGGATGGCGGCCATGGCCGCCGCCCATCGCCCCTTTGCTGTAGACTGTGGTGTGGGGAGGGGGCCGTGCCTCCCCTTGACCCCGTCTTAGGGGCGCTGCCCCCAAACCCCCGCAAGGGGCGACCCCTTGACCCCGTAGGAATTTGGGGGGAAACCGCGCTGATAAAAGTGGGGTAAATATAACCTCCGAGTATGATTAGGCTCCATATAACAACACCTCTATGTGTGAGCTTGCCCTGGCAGCCATGGAGAAGCAAACCTTCATCCTGAAAACAAAATTGGAGGAACAAAACATTAGAGAGGAAAAAAAAAACATGAGAGGAGAAAACAAAAGATGGGCTAGGGTTTTCCATAGAGAAATAGTAAAATATTATTAGGGAAACTCTCTTGGGAAAACTATTATTTTAGTGGATTAGATTTAAGTTGGAGAATGAGGGAAAAATGCATTTGAAATATATTTTAATTATTTCCCTCAATTTGCCTTGTGTATGGGAATTTATTTTTCCCTCTTTTTTGCCCTTGGGTCATTTTTGACTTATTGGACTTACTTGTGTTTGTTTTTTAAAATGTTTTTTATATTTAATTTGGGGTTTTGCATTTTATTCCATGTGGATAATTTTAGTTGCTTGGGAGATTTAATTTAGTGGGCATGGGTTGTTTTAAATTTAGATGGGATGATTTATCCCTTAGGTTATTATTCTTTTTGGGCATCTATATTTAATTTCTAGTGGGTTTTATTTTGACTTTATTTGGGAAATCTTGTGGTTTAAATTCCTTTTAATTTAATCATTTTTATCCTGGAGGGGATGTTCTAATTTATTTCCTTTATCTATTTTTTTTAAAAACTTAAGTTAATTAATAAATATAATTGTTGAAATTATATTTATTAAAGGACTTAAGTTTTGAATTTTAATTTGGCCATTTATTTACTTCAAATTTTAATATTTAGTTGTATGATCAATTTATTTTACCTTGAAAAATTTATATAATATTCCTTACGATTATTTATTTTAATTTTTGCATTAATTTCTTCTTAGAGATTTTCTTTTAAAATTTTTATTTCTATTATCGAAAACGTGTTATGCTATCAAAATTTTCCTAGAAATTAGGGTTTTATTTTTACGGCATCTTGTGACTTTCATTTAATCACTCCATCTTATCATGCAACCATCATGCCATTGATTTTCATATTTTATTTATTCGATTTCTTTTTTTGCATTAGAGCTAGGATTTGGCTTCGAATCTGACGAAATCATCTCTTCACCTAGGAAACTTAGGGTCCGGATTAAAACTGTTCTAACCCTAGAAGCGGCGCACATCGCGTCGCAAACCCCCTAGACAACTTTCATCACACAAGGGATGGTGTAGGAAGGCGCACTTCCCTGAATATGTATGACATGTTTACGCCTCATGCGTATTGCCATCGAGCATGTAGACGCGTGTGAGGGGGTTCCTAGGGACATGCGGAAAGGTTTTTCGTATTTCTTGTCATGACCACATGTCAAATGTGGACATGACACGTGTGTTGCATGTTGTGACTGCATGGGAAATGTGGGCATGACATTTGGTATCAAAGCCCAAGTTTAAACACTGGGTATGTTTAGGGCACATTATTATTCTGCAACTTTGATTAATTTGTGGTTACCTCATTTTTGTAGGATGCCTCCCTGACAAGTTCAACAAGCACATTCACGCCGCACAGAGTCTGTAGAGGTTCATAGTGACTCTTCAACTGAGGCACAAGCACTGCCAGCCCCACAGGTACTGTAGGCACCACTGGCCCTACCTATACCAGATATTGGGCCACAGATATTGTAGGCTCTAAAGGCAGTGTTAGATAGGCTACCACCAGCTGCAGTTGAGCTATGCATAGAGCCACGTGTTGAGCCCTGCATTGATCCGCGAGAGGAGCCATGCGTGGAACCATGAACAGAGTCATGTGTTGAGCCAAGTGTGGAGCCTCGCGTCGAACTGCGAGAGGCACTGCGTGTGGAGCCATATGTGGAGGTACCAGATACAATGGTAGAGGAGGTTGGATCAGCTGACATGGCCCATAGCAGGAGCCCTCCATGTCATGCTAGGCATGAGGAGGCAGTGCGAGTGGAGCAGATTGTTCAAAGGCCTTATGATTATTATGTGGATGAGCCTATTAGAGGGCACAGAGACCGAGGAGATCCCATCAAGGATTTGTTGAGGCTGAATCCACCTACATTCATCGAGACCACAGAGGGAGTTGAGACAGAGGCCTGGATCATCAACTTAGATAGATGCTTCGCGTTGCATCCTTACGAGGGAAACACAATGGCATGTGTGGCAGTCCACCTGTTGTGAGATGCAGCAGCTACTTGGTGGCACACTGAGGAGTGCAAGTGCCATCTATCATTGGACACACTCACATGGGAGACTTTCATTGAGCGTTTCAATGCATGATATTTATCAAATCACTACAGACAGCATCACATAGATGATTTTTACGACCTTCAACAGAGAGGACTTATAGTTGCTTAGTATGAGGGTAGGTTCAGTGAGTTGTCTCGATATGCAGAGTATCTCCATGATGAGAAACTCTTGGTTCATAAGTTTATCAAAGGATTGAACCATAGTATAGCAGGGCCTATACGCATGGAAGACCCCCAAACATTGAGTGATGCTACCAAGAAGGCACACATAGTTGAGGAGATACAGGGACAAGGGCAGAGTTCACGCCCTTAGTTTTAGGATCATGGGCAACAACAGCATCAGCAGAGTTATCGCAAGCCACCACTACCACCTCAGAGGGGAGGATTTAGTTCTACATCCTTACCTCCTAGGCCCCCACAGTAGCAGCAGAGATCCCAACCATAGCAGAGGGAACATTGGGGCATAATCAAGGTTGGTAGCAGCAGGTCCCGTGCAGAGATCAGAGGCAGCAGGGACCACCTGTGGGACCTGCGAGGTCACAACAGTCATACATGGGTTCACAGGGGTCTACAGATAAATCTGGACAGTAGCAGTGGAGTAGGACTCAGACTAGACAGGTACATGCTAGGGGCCCATGTTATTTGTGTGGTGGAGCGGGACATCTAGCCGGAGAGTGTCCACAAGGCTTTATAGCAGGGGACAATCTCATTCAGGAGAATCAGAGCAGATGGTTGGAGATGTGGGTAGGTCCCACAGTATGTTCACAACAGTTAATAACCACCAGACTAATTTTCAGGCATCAGTAATTGAGACATCAGGTATGATAGGGGGTGTCCCATTTCTATTATTTTTTACTCTGGTGCTATTGACTCTTTCATATCTCCATCATTAGTGGAGCATTATAGGCTGGTGGCCTCTAGGCAGGGTGATAGGTGGGTGGTTGAGTTGGCCTCAAGGGCCAAGATGATAATAGATGCCTTAGTCTACAACTGTGAGATTTCTTTGGGACCCTTCGCCATAGTTTGTGATCTTAGAGTTATGACATTAGGATCCTATGATGTGGTTTTGGGTATGGACTGACTTGCGGCTCATCAAGCCAACCTATCTCCCTCACACAAGGAAATTCTTGACAAAGCCTTAGTGGAAACAACAGTACCCACGAAACTGGCCCAGGAGTAGTTTCAAGCCATGGTAGGAAATCTAACCTCCTTAAGCACCTTATCGTTCACAGACCAAGATGACCTGTCAATGTCCCAACCTCATAACACACCTTTGCATATCGTCGCATTCATCCATAAACACCGCATCAAGAGGGTTCTCATTGATGGGGGCATAGGTTTAAATATTTGCATGCTTAAGCTAGTCCTTACATTGGGGTTCTCGAAAGCAGCAATGGATCCTAGAAAGAAGATCACTATCAAAGCCTATGATGAAGAGGAAAGGACCACAAAAGGAATAGTGGTGTTACCCATACAGATTGGACCAGTAATTAAGGACGTTGTTTGCCAAGTCCTTGATAGAGAGCTAGCCTACAACATCCTCCTAGGTAGACCATGGATTCATGCCATGAAAGCGGTGCCCTCTACCTATCACCAATGCATAAAGTTCCCTCATAACAGAAAAAAAATTACCATCCAAGGTGATCCTTACCCCTTCCAACATTGCATTACTATCCGCTCTAAGCCCAAGTGCATCATTCCTAATAATAGAGCCCATACATCCCCTATCTCACAACATGACTATACCTCTGAAGCTTCCTCATCCAAGCCTAAAGAGTAGAAGATCACTATCAAAGAAATAGGAGTAGGGGAATATTCCATCGAGCACAACCTCAATCTGGCCAAAATGCCTTTATCCCCAAGATCATTTGGTTGACCTAAACATTTTCCAAAGCCATCTGTTCCTCCTACACCTCCCACAGCTCCCTTTGTAAAATGGGGGACCCTATCAAATGAAACTAAAGAAAGATATGTTCTACAATGGCTCTATATAGAAGAAGATGAAACACCACAAGAACCGCCTAAGCTCCCAACCAAACTCTATGGGCGTGGTTAGTTTATCTTGCAGAGAATGGGTTATGAAGGACAAGGCCCCATCAGTCTAAGAAAAGAAGGTATAATAGAACCCATTCAACCCTCCTCATCCTCACTAGCAAAAAATACAAGAGGGTTAGGCTTCCAAGACAAAGGCAAGGCTAAACAAAATGCTTGTTTTGTGGAATAGATTCATGCACTCCAAGATGACAGTGATACAGACTCCAATGAGTATGAGTGGGAGGAACTCACAGAGCACTCCTATGAGGACAAGGGATTTGATACCATTCAAACCTATAGCCCCTACCATGAGGGACAAACGTTAAAGCATAGACCATTAGAGTGTGATTCACCTATTCTTGAGAGTACAACTTTCGAGGAAGGTTCGAGTTCTATTGCAATAAACAATTTGGAGGAAAGTACCATCCTAGATCCTATCCCTACCAACACTCCTCGCATATCCATTCAAACTATCAACGAATCAGATCTATCCTCTGATTCCCTCCCCCTTGTGCATCCTGAACTTATTGATTGGGATCTACAAGGAACCCCGCAACTAGACATGTTCCAAAATGATGACGCCTATATTGACTACATGGAACTTAGGGACCACCTACCCCAAGGAGATCATAAAGCTAGTTTCACCATTGAACTAAATACCGTGGCTTATTTTGGAGAGGTTGCCAAGCCTTCCAGTCACAAAAATATCAAAATCAAAATTGGATCTAATGGTGAAAACTGCTTTGTGGCAGTATCAGATGCCAAAAAAGTAAAAAGAAAGGACACATCCGATGGTGAAAACCCAACTATGGCACCTGACGATGGAAGGCTTGACACTCTCCCCAACGATATGCACCAAGAGAAGTCTCAGATTGTCGTGGAACCTACAGAGCTGGTCAACATTAGAACAGAGGAACAACCTAAGATCATTCACTTTGTAAAATCTCTAACCCCACCAGAAAATACCAACTTTGTACCATTCTTCAAGAAAAAGTGAGACAACTTTGCTTGGTTATACGCATATATGCTTGGTCTAGATCCAAATTTGATGCTGCATCATCTTCCACTAGATCCAGGGGTGAAACCAGTCAAACAAAAGCTTAGAAAGATGCATCCACACATAGAATTACTAGTCAAGGAAGAACTCAAGAAGCTGTTGGATGTGGGGTTTATCAGAGCAATAGACTATCTGGAGTGGATATCCAACATTGTGCTAGTATCCAAACCTAATGGCAAAGTCAGATTATGCAATGATTTTAGAGATCTAAACAAAGCTTGCCGCAAGCATGATTTTCCGTTGCCCTATATAGATATCATTGTTGACTTGACAGTAGGGCATACCATGTTATCTCTTGTGGATGGCTTCTCTGGGTACAATCAAATCAGGATAGCACTAGAAGACCAACATAAGACAGCTTTCACTTGTCCATGGGGCACCTTTTGTTGGAATGTCATGCCATTTGGGCTAAAGAATGCCAGGGCTACATATCAACGAGCTATGACCACTATCTTCCATGATATGATTGATGTCACAATGGAGGACTATGTAGATGACATCCTTGCAAAATCACTCACAAGAGAATCACACCTAGATATACTAGAGAAGGTCTTTCAGAGACTAGAGCAATTCAAGGTCAGGTTGAACCCAAAGAAATGTGTGTTTGGAGTCACCTCGGGCAAACTTCTAGGCTTCATTGTCTCAACAAATGGAATAGAGGTAGACCCTGCCAAGGTCAAGGCTACTATGGAAATGCCGCCACCTAATAATATCATGCAATTGCGGTCCCTACAAGGCAAGCTACAGTCTATAAGGCATTTTATCTCGAACTAGTAGACAAGTGCCAACCTTTCAGTCATCTTCTACATAAGAACATTCCATTTTGATGGGATGAGAAGTGTGAAGAAGCATTTGGCAAACTCAAGGAATACCTCATGAATCCACATATTCTCATGCCGCCTATCCAAGGTAAGCCTCTATTACTCTACATATCTGCTACACCAACAGCTCTTGGCACCTTACTAGCACAACATGATTATGAAGGCAAGGAAAGGGCCATCTACTATATCAGTTGCACATTGGTAGGCTATGAATTACAATACTCCCAGATAGAAAGATCGTGTCTTGCTGTGGTTCTTTCTTCCCAAAAACTATGACAATACATGTTGGCACATTTAGTCAAGCTCATTGTAAAAATAGATCCACTCAAGTACCTATTAAGCAAAGCAACTCTTACAGGTCGCCTAGCCAAGTGGGTAAAGCTTCTCAGTGAATATGACATCGAGTATGTAGAAAAAAAAGCTATCAAAGGTCAAATCATAGCCGATCAACTAGTAGAAGCTCCATTGTAGGACAACACACCAATGACATTCGAGTTCCCAGATGAATCCATTTTCAGTGTCGCAGCATACTCATGTAAACTCTACTTCGATGGATCCTACACAAACCATGGATCGGGGGTAGGAATCTTGTTGGTCACTCCTCATGGCGACACCATACCTAAGTCTTATCATTTGCTATTCTCATGTACCAACAATATAGCAGAGTATGAAGCCTTGGTCATTGGTCTCAAAATGGCAGCAGAATGGAAAATAAAAGAGCTACATGTCTATGGTGACTCCCAACTAGTAATCAACCAAGTCAACGATGACTATCAAACCAAAGATGAGAAGCTTATCCCATACAAGCAGATGGTTAATGACTTTAAAGAGTACTTTGTGATCATATCCTTTGAGCAGATACCTTGCATTGAGAACAAAGCAGCAGATGCCATGGCAACCATTTCCTTGCTCCTCAAGATCCCAAAGAATGAGTCACGGTACGAGTTCTTAGTGGAGTCAATTCGGCAACCAGCTTATGATCTTTCTAAAACCCAATACATATGCCTATTAGTCGGATCCGATTCACCTTGGTACGGTAAAATTTACACTTACCTCAAGGATAACACCCTCCCACCTAACTTGTCTTCAAACCAACGTTGGACCTTCATATGCTAAAACTCTCGATATACCATTATTGTTGATACCCTATACTGCCGAGGCCTAGATGGTACTTTACTCTGATGTTTAGAATGAGAAGAATCTCAAACCGCCTTACGTGACGTGCACGAAGGGATTTGCTGAACACACTCTAGCAGTCCTTCTTTAGCTAAGAAACTCATGCATTTGGGATATTATTGGTTGAACATGGAGATGGACTCATACCACTTTGTGAAGAAATGCAAGCAGTGCTAGATACATGGAAACCTGATCCATGTACCAGCTCAAGAGCTACGACCTTTAACGACATCTTGGCCCTTTTGTCAATGGGGACTCGACCTTATGGGCAAAGCTCACCCACCATCCTCCAATGGCCACAAATTCATAATAACTACCACTGAGTATTTTACCAAGTGGATTGAAGCCATTCCCCTAACCGTCATCATAGGTAAACAGATTTCCTCATTCATCCTCAATTACCTCATCTGCAGATACAGAATTCCCTCATCGATTATCACAGATAACGGAAGACCTTTCAAGAAGCAGGATGTACAAGAACTTTGTGACAAATTCAAAATCCATCACCATTTTTCTACTCCCTACTATCCATAAGGCAACGACCAAGCAAAAGCATCCAACAAAACTATTCTGAAGATCCTCAAGAAAACAGTCAATGATGCTGTCCATGATTGGCACATCCAACTGAATCTCGCTCTGTGGGCCTATCAAACCAGTATACGCACTCCCACAGGGACTACCCCTTACACCCTTGTCTATGGATCCGAAGCTATTTTGCCCATCGAGGTCAAGTTACCATCCCTAAGGGTGTCGTTAAAAGGTCTTATCACAGATGAAGACTACATAGTTTCTAGACTCCAAGAGCTAGAACTGTTAGAAGAGAAGAGATAGAATGCATTCAACCATCTCAAAGCATATCAAAAGAAAATGTCTCAAAGTTACAATCACAAGGTCCATCCACGGGTCTTCAATGTTGGTGATCTAGTTCTCAAGGAAAATCCTCGCAATCAATAGGATCAGGAAAAGAAAGGTAAGTTTGAACCCAACTAGCTTGGTCCTTATGTCATCATTGCAGCCTATGGGTCAGGAGCATATCAGTTAGCAACATCTGAAGGTGAGCTTTTCGATGACCCAATCAACAGCATGCATCTTCGCTGATTCTATACCTAAGAGAACCCCAATGTAAGGGGGCAATATATAAAAAATAAAAAAATCAAAAAATTAGAAAAAAAGCAAAAAAATAAAAATAAAAAAAACAAAAAAATCGTCCTTTGGTGAAAACCTGACAAACAGGCACCTTGGATAGGTACCATGATGAAAACTTGGCAAACAGCCGTCGTGTACTTTCTAGCTTTCATGCAAATAAAAGCAAGTGGTGAAAACCTGGTAAACAAGCACTACTTGTGATAAACCGCTTCCTCCATCTTTGGGAAACCAATCACCTTGTGTCTTTTCCTCCTATCATCGTGTCTCATTCAATCCACATTTGTTCCATAATAAAAACCTAACGATAACCTATCATGGCTTGATACTCTATCTCTTTTGTCGCCTTATCAACTAAAGGCTTTATCCCATATCCTATCCTCAGTGTCAGCCTAGCATATCATCTGTCATAAGTTTCATAGGGTCCACCCTGAACTACGTTGCCTCTACTTCGTCATGTAGGCAAGGCCATTAATCAATGCACCCCTGAGGCTTGCCCGTCCATCCCATATCTTGTCATCTTTCCTCTAGTCCACCCATGGTCCAAGTCCCGAACTACGTTGCCTCTGCATTGTCACGTAGGCAAGGCCATTTTCAATGTGCCCCCGAGGCACTAGGTCAGTCCCTTAAGGTCTGTCTTCCCCAATAAGGATTGTGGAACCTTTCACCAGACACAAGCGCGCACAACCAAAGCCCATTTCCAAGCAAATGTTTTGACACATGGCATTGTATACACCTAAAAATTACATGACTTTGTCTAAATAAATATTCTTAATATTTATTTAAGTCTATTTCCTCTATCAATAAATAAATAATTAAATTTATTTATTCAATTCATATTTCTCTAAGGTAATTAAATATCAAAAATATTTAATTACTTCTTCTAAAGTCAAAATTAAATAAAATCCTTTATTTAATTTATTTCTTCCAAAAAAATAAATAATTTCTAATTATTTAATTAAGTCATGCATTCTTCCAAATTTAAATAAATCATTTAAATTTATTTAAATCCTCTTAGTCTCTAAAATAAAATATAATTAAATATTTTATTTTATTCTTCTATCTTGCACAAGATAAATTAAATAAATTTATTTATTTAATTTAATTTCTTCTAAAAATATCTTCTTACTTTCTTTCTAAAATTGCAACTCATGCATATCTAATTAATTTATTTAATTAGATATTTCATCTATTATTCCTCTCATCTTTTTAAGATTTATTTCATTTAAAGAAAAAAGTCAAATCAAATCTTCTTCCCTCTCCATAATCAATTAAATAAATTCTATTTATTTAATTAATTTCTTCTTCTAGTTTCCATCAAATGATTAAATAATTTTAAATTATTTAATTATTGCATCTTTCTTCTAAAAATAAATAAAATTAAATATTTTATTTATTTATTCATGATGCACATAAATTAAATAAATTTTATTTATTTAATTTATATTTCATCCACTCTTATCTATATCATTATCTTCTAAAAATAAATTCCTCTTGTCATGC
This sequence comes from Cunninghamia lanceolata, assembly GCA_027924645.1. NCBI lineage: Eukaryota > Viridiplantae > Streptophyta > Pinopsida > Cupressales > Cupressaceae > Cunninghamia > Cunninghamia lanceolata. Next base: position 1,788,791 of record BSBN01000619.1, on the reverse strand, counting down.
AAAAGCAAAAGTTGAGTTAAAGCAACTTTAAAGCAACTTTGCTCTTAAATTAGAAAAATATATTCTAATTTAAAGAAAATAAAAACTCATCCTCATCAAGAAAGCAGTTAACTCAATAAAGCTTCTTTTTGAATGACACATGTCCTTCTATTCACGCACATTCTCTCGAACATTCTCCTCCATTGATCTTCTTACTTCTTCTCCACCATTGATCTTCTCTCACCCAACTCTATAAATACAACCCTCTATCTCTTCATTTCTGTCATGTCCCTATAGTTGAATCGATTGTGTATTATTCATTCAAATTAAAGATATGAATGACATTAAATCTATTATATCTATAAACTAAAAATTGAATATATTTAAATATGTTTACATAATAAGAAATTAAATATATTAAATATGCTTAATTTAAATATTACAAATCAAATATATTTAATATATTTAAACACCATAAATTGGATTAAATATTGTAAGTACTATAAACTAAATATTAAAAATTAGCTATTAAAAATATTAATATTATTAATTAACATTATAGAAATTAGTTAATATAAATTAAATATTATAAAAAGGCATTTTGGGGGGCCGACTTCATAAGTGGCTAACCCATGTAAGTTAAGCACCTTAGTAAAGGTGATTAATATTAGAAAAAGCTTTGAATCTAATTCCAAAGATAGCGAATATATTTTACATTTGAAATATATTAAATGTAGTTTTGGAAAAGGTGTGATTACCTCAAAAAAAGGGCAATTATTACCAAAAGCTAACATTCAAACTTAAAAACCAATAGAGGATGGGACCCACGCAAGGGTCATAACAAAACAATGTGCAAAATATAAAACAAAGACAGCGCTGATGATATCAAGGGGTGTGTTGAAAAGTCAGCATGAATAGAAAGGACATAACCCTTGACTGACCCCATACCTTTTGGAGAGTATAAAAGGGAAGAATGGAAGGCAATCGAAGGCATAGGGAATGAAAAAGAAATATTAATATCTCTGAATATAGAGACAGCCAGGATTGGGAACAACAGAAGCATTATAAAAGCAATAAAATATTAGAAACAAAGAGTCCAAATTGACATCTATTAACAGATTAGGCAATCTGCAAGTAAGAAATATTTAACATTGGAAAAGTACACAACAGGTAGCCAGGTATGTATATAACAGCAGTGGTATACATAATTATAAAGGTAATAGTAGAATGGTAATGTAAGCTACCCCTTTGAATAATTATAGTTATGCTTATTTAATAAATATAGAAATAAATAAATATATTTAAATGCAATTATAATTATAAAAATTAAAAGCATTGATAATTGATGCCAATACTATTGCAATTATGGATAATAATAATTTAATTCTAGCAATGATTGATTAAAGAGGGTTGAGGCAGGACTGCAAGGAGGGGGAATGGCAAATGATCCCTCGTTAGGCACGCCACCTCATGATGATGGTTAAGGACCACATGAGGCCAATAGAGGATAAGTCTTGCTATTGGGCCTAGGGTTGAGGATCTAGGACACCCTATTGCAGCCTTCTGGACTATCTTCACTTGAATCAATTATTGGAATAAATGAAAAGGAGGATCTTCAATCATAAGAGGAAGGGATGGTGTGATGGAGGGGAACGTCGTAAAGCCCTCACTAGGTACGCCACCTCATGATGATGGTTAAGGACCATTGGTTAAGGACCACATGAGGCCAACAGAGGATAAGGTCTTGCTATTGGGCTTAGGGTAGAGGAAACTTGGGACACCTCATCACGTTCCACTCCCCCCTCTCTATGGTTGAACCCACATAGTACTTGAGACTTGTTACATTGCTATATATGATCTTTATTTTGTATACTTTAGTATTACATGTGTATATCAAGTGACCTTGGGATGGTGGACCCACGGTGTAGTATGGGATGCACCGAATCCTCTTTCCAATTGTCTGATAGTATACTTACATGTATTAATGCAAATTATGTGTATTCATATTTTGTGACTAGCATATACTTCATGACTATGTATTTGAGTGTATACTCTATGATTTTGTATTCAAGTGTATACTTCATGAGGCTAATGTACTATTGTAAGTGTTTTCTAACTTGTTTGCAGGAATTAAATCAAGCCAAGGTACTCTCTAAACCTTTGTTTTCTCAGAAACTGATAATTTAGGGTAAAATTAGTATTGTTCCTAAAAGGGACATTACAAGTGGTATTAGAGCATCATCCTACCATCCTGAGGGATAATAGTTGATGCAACCAAGCCAACAAACTTTAAGGGCTCTAGAGAGGGAGAAAAGGAAGACTATGGAGCATGAATTGAGGGCATTCATGGAAAAAAATGAACAAACAACCCAAGCCATGCTCCAAACCCTTGAAAACATAAACAACAACCTTAGACCTAACACAAGGCATGAAAGGGAAATCTCCCTGAGCCAATCTAATAGTAATCATAACACTACAATTGAATCAAACTCAAGTACCGAGGGACCCCATTTCTTGGGTGAAGAAAGTCCTTTAGAGGAAAATGAAGGAATTAACAATCAAAATGTGCACGAACTTGCCTTAGAATATGCAAGGCTTGAAACCGAAGTTAGAAGAAAAATCCTTTTCATAGCATATTGTGAGGTAGCGATGAAGAATGATCATAGGGGTAGAAACAATCACCCAAATAAAGATATACGAAGTAAAATAGGAAAACTATCCATCCCTAACTTTGATGGGTCGGGAAAAATTATAGCCCAAGCATGGATACAAAAACTAGAAACATACCTAACTCTTTGTCCCACGATTGAAAAAGATACCATTACATTTGCTACACTACATCTAGAAGGAGGGGCACATGATTGGTGGCATCATGGTAAAATTACCCAAGATCACAAAAATATCATGTCTTATGAGGTCTTCAAGAAAAGACTCATTGAAAGATTTGACCAAACCCGTCCCCAAAAATACTTCAAGGAGCTAACTAGAATAAGGCAAAAAGGGACCCTTGAGGAATATATTACCGAATTCCAAAGACTAGAAATCATGGTCCCAAGAATATTTGAGGAAAGACTCACCTACCTTTTTATAGAAGGATTGTTAGATGCTACTCATGGTTTAGTAAGCGCCCTAGATCCCTCCACACTCCAAGAGGCAATCCTTAAAGCCACTAGGCTTGATCGTGCTTAATCAAATGAAGGAAAATCCTCACAAAAGACAACATCAAAAGACAGATATTCCCATGGAAAGAGCAAACAAAGAGAACCATTCCTTTCCCAAGAGACCCAAGGAGAGCTTTGAAGGAAAGGACTATGCTATGATTGCCAGGAAAGATAGGAGCCTGGTCATAGATGTAAGAAAAGGGAAGAACAAGGCAGAGAGATGTGTTTTAGATGCAATGATCCATGATGACCAGGTCACAAATGTAATGCAAGGAATCTTAAAAGGAAGAACTTATGTTACAAATGCAATGAGAAATGGGAACTAGGGCATAGATGTGGAAAAAGAAGTCAAGCACACAATATAGAAGTCCTATCCAACAAAGCAATACGGGGGGAAAATGAAGGAACTTCAAGTAAAAGAATAAAGGAAAGTTAATTCTAGAACCAAGTGCATTCTTCTACATGTGGATAAGAAGTTGAGAAATAAAATCATTTCTAAGTTAAAATGAAGGACACAACATGGGAAACTCTTGATCATCCCAATCTAAGATTGCTTGAGGACAAGCAATTTTGAGTGGGGAGGGTTGTCATGTCCCTATAGTTGAATCAATTGTGTATTATTCATTCAAATTAAAGGTATGAATGACATTAAATCTATTATATCTATAAACCAAAAATTGAATATATTTAAGTATGTTTACATAATAAGAAATTAAATATATTAAATATGCTTAATTTAAATATTACAAATCAAATATATTTAATATATTTAAACACCATAAATTGGATTAAATATTGTAAGTACTATAAACTAAATATTAAAAATTAGCTATTAAAAATATTAATATTATTAATTAACATTATAGAAATTAGTTAATATAAATTAAATATTATAAAAAGGCATTTAGGGGGGGCGACTTCATAAGTGGTTGACCCGTGTAAGTTAAGCACCTTAGTAAAGGTGATTAATATTAGAAAAAGCTTTGAATCTAATTCCAAAGATAGCGAATATATGTTACATTTGAAATATATTAAATGTAGTTTTGGAAAAAGGTGTGATTAACCTCAAAAAAAGGGCAATTATTACCAAAAGCTAACATTCAAACTTAAAAACCAACAGAGGATGGGAACCACGCAAGGGTCATAACAAAACAATGTGCAAAATATAAAACAAAGGTAGCGCTGATGATATCAAGGGGTGTGTTGAAAAGTCAGCATGAATAGAAAGGACATAACCCTTGACTGACCCCATACCTTTTGGAGAGTATAAAAGGGAAGAATGGAAGGCAATCAAAGGCATAGGGAATTAAAAAGAAATATTAATATCTCTGAATATAGAGAGAGCTAGGATTGGGAACAATAGAAGTATTATAAAAGCAATAAAATATTAGAAACAAAGAGTCCAAATTGACATCTATTAATAGATCAGGCAATCTGCAAGTAAGAAATATTTAACATTGGAAAAGTACACAATAGGCAGCCAGGTATGTATATAACAGCAATGGTATACATAATTATAAAGGTAATAGTAGAATGGTAATGTAATCTACCCCTTTGAATAATTATAGTTATGCTTATTTAATAAATATAGAAATAAATAAATATATTTAAATGCACTTATAATTATAACAATTAAAAGCATTGATAATTGATGCCAATACTATTGAAATTATGGATAATAATAATTTGATTCTAGCAATGATTGATTAAGGAGGGTTGAGGCAGGACTGCAAGGAGGGGGAATGGCGAATGATCCCTTGTTAGGCACGCCACCTCATGATGATGGTTAAGGACCACATGAGGCTAATAGAGGATAAGGTCTTGCTGTTGGGCCTAGGGTTGAGGATCTAGGACACCTTATTGCAGCCTTCTGGACTATCTTCACTTGAATCAATTATTGGAATAAATGAAAAGGAGGATCTTCAATCATAAGAGGAAGGGATGGTGTGATGGAGGGGAACAACATAAAGCCCTCACTAGGTACACCACCTCATGATGATGGTTAAGGACCACATGAGGCCAACAAAGGATAAGGTCTTGCTATTGGGCTTAGGGTAGAGGAAGCTTGGGACACCTCATCACCTTCCACTCCCCCCTCTCTATGGTTGAACCCACATAGTACTTGAGACTTGTTACATTGCTATATATGATCTTTATTTTGTATACTTTAGTATTACATGTGTATATCAAGTGACCTTGGGATGGTGGACCCACAGTGTAGTATGGGATGCATCGAATCCTCTTTCCAATTGTCTGATAGTATACTTACATGTATTAATGCAAATTATGTGTATTCATATTTTGTGACTGACATATACTTCATGACTATGTATTCGAGTGTATACTCTATGATTTTGTATTCAAGTGTATACTTCATGAGGCTAATGTACTATTGTAAATGTTTTCTAACTTGTTTGTAGGAATTAAATCAAGCCAAGGTATTCTCTAAACCTTTGTTTTCTTAGAAACTGATAATTTAGGGTAAAATTAGTATTGTTCCTAAAAGGGACATTACAATTTCATATCCATCATTCAAGTAAACTTATGCTACAGGAACTATAGCGTGCCATTGGCACCCCTACCATCACTTCACCTACCATATCATTCATATTGTGTTGAAGCTCATCTTCAACACAACAAGTATCATAGCCATTTCTCCTTCTCATTTTGAGGAATCGAAGCAAGGAAGCAAACTTCCTGAGGGCCATCTTTATCACTTCAAGAGCAAGAAAGAATCGGTGAGCAATGGAAGTCGAAAGGTAAAGGTTGTAAGTATCTCCATTTGTTATTTTAAATCCCTTTTCCTTCATATTCCATTGATGTTTTGGGTTTTATTATTCATTTGATTATTCCCATTTTACCCATCATAGGCATCAACCTATCCAAAGCAAAGCAAAAGAAAGAACAAACCAAACCAAATGATTCTATCAAATTATGGCAAGAAAGATACATCTAAATACAAGAGTGTTTTGTTTCAATTTAGGTAATGTCTTAAAGTCTTTACTTTTTGTTATCATGTCTCCTATGCTACTCAAGGATGCCAAAAGTTAGAGATGCTATGATGGGGGCACAATTCTTTTCTTTGTTTGCTACTTGTGGGTTTACCTTTAGTAATGTGAAGCCTTGTCTAAGGACATGATCAACACAATGATCATCAAGGACATCAAAGGTCTAACATGAACGGGGGAAACCCTTGTCTGTTGATACGCAAGAAATACTCAGGTCATCTCAGTTCAATTATACCTAGACATGCTTGTATTAACTTGTTAAATCAAAATCCATGTAAGCAATGCTCAGGTCATCTCAGTTTAATTATACCTAGATGCTTGTATTTTTTTATAACATTTCAAAAACACAAAAAACAAAAAAGCCCAATGATGAAATAAGCACTTCACAATACCTGCACTATCAAGATGTCAGCAAAACCATTTCATATCCATCAGCATCCACAAAGCATCCATACCGTATCCCATGCAAATAAATATCCAACAATGCAGAGTATCAATGTTTACAAGTACAAGCTTGGAATTCTTCCATCAGTCAGTCTTCTATTCTATCATTGTGTCATTCTGTGTTGATTGAGTACATTTGGACATGGTAAAAACATAGTATAGTTTGCCTATCATATCACATGAGATAGTCATCTTACATGATTAAATCATTTGCATACATAATAGGTGTATTAGATCATCCTTATACATTTGCATCATACATTACATAATATGTATAGAAAAATAAAAAACATAGGCAAAGACATGTAGATCATGGCATAAAACTGCATCATCATATAGATAGCATCACATAGTAGCATAGTAACATCTAAATCTGCATTAGATAACCATCACATAGCATCATATACAACATCATAAAGGAAAATGCATCCATGACATATAGCATCAATAAACTGCATATAGAAATCAATAGCAGCATCATCATATAAAATAGACATGTCCAAGTGTACAATATATCAAAAGTCCAATCTCTGAGTCAAATCATATAAAGAGTAGACATCGCATAAATAATGATACATGTCTCAGTCAAAATGATACAAAAGTGATATACATGTTAGGCTATCTAAGCCATCAAAATGAGTACATAAAGCAAAAACTGGTACAAGTAGCGGCTAGCCCTGCTGCCCTGGGATGCTGCTCCCTGCACTATCCTCTTCATCTCCTCCCTGGCCCCTGACTGTTGTGGGCCCCTCACTGAAGCTCCTAACTGTGACCCCCTTCTCTCTATGAGGCCATTGACTAGCTCTAATAGCTAGGAGCCCTCTGCCCTGCTAGCACTGCTCCATGGTACAAGCCCCTGTAATACTGCGCCTGGGTCTGTGCTCTAGCTAGCTCACCCTATACCTATGCCAGCTGCCCCTGTGCCAGCTATGTCTATGCATGTGCATGTTGTGCTTGTGCCTGCTGCAGCTGTGTGACTAGAAAGCTATTCGTACCATCTGTCCCTAGGGCTGCCATTGCTGAGTCTCTCTCTACTCTAATAGCTTGCACCCTCACCAAGGCTGAGTCGCTCTTTAGTGAGCTCTGAGATAACACCAGTGTTTGTCTCTCTCCAGGCCTCCACCATCCTAAGCTGAGCCCTGAGCCCTCTAATCTGTCCCCTTAACATCGTAATGGCCTGCTCCTATAGATCTGGTTGGGCAAGACCCTGAGGGACCTGTACCTGTGGCACCTGCTATTGAGGCACTTACTGCTGGGGCACCTACTGTCCATGTCCCTGCTGCTGGGCCACCTTCTGCGGTGGCAGCATTTGAACCTACTATTGTGCAACCTGTGGCTGCACTACCGGCTGCTGCTGGGAGGGTCCCTCCCTAGCTCTCCTCCTCTACCTTTGTCGGCCTCCATCTCCACCCCCTCCATCATCTCCATCTCCTCATCCCCCTCTACCCCTCCTCTGTCTCCTCCTCCTCCTGCCACCGCCATCCTCGTCATCTGTATCCTCCTTGTCTATGGGTGAGGTACCAACTCTCCCAACCCTGAGTACCTCAGAAAAGGATAAGTCGCCAACCACTCCCCATAGTCAGATGTCACCCCTGCATTTGCTATCTCCCTCCTCATAGGCCATGCTACATAGGGAATCTGACAGAACTTGACTAGGGCCTCCTTGTATGAAGCCACTGGACCCCATCTAAACCTCTCCATATGTGTCCGTGCAAATCGGCCCTGCCCCTGTGGCATCCCCTGCCTCCTGCCAAACTGCCTTCGCACCCTGCTAAAAATCTGCCTCTCCAAATTAAATTGTGTCCGCCTGATGAGCCACCGATTCTGAAAGCAGTATGGTAGCTCATCATCCTCGTCGTTCCAAGGCTCACAATCCAAATATGGGTGCCAGACAACTCTATCTACATTGTCTAGCGCATGCCTCCAGTACTCAAGCTTTCCCAGCCTGTGTTGGGAAATCACTCCTGCATACCCATAGCTGTAGGGCTCTCCCCTCTGTCTCGAAAACACGCACATGGGCCGCGTGATAGCTATGTGCTCCCAAAGCTAGAACTGCAATAGCGATACACCTGCCGATAAACTAGCACCCCTGTGGTATACTACCTGATGCATATCGTGGTATAGGTGCGCCAACACATAAACACCCCATGTCTATCAGGTGTCCTCTATGATCATCCGCTCCATGATCCGTCCCCATCCAATCAGGAACCCATGCGATCTCCTATCAGGGCATGCAATGCCTCCGATCAGCGTAGCCACTATACCTGGGAAGTAGTCATAATAATCATATATATCCTGCTATGAGATAACTTGTCCCTCTAGCTCAGGATCACCAAATACTCGCCTGAACTCTGCAAGTCCTGCATCTTGTTGTGGATCATACTCTACTAGATCACCCTGAATAGGCAAATGCAATATCCTGTAGACATCCTCAAGGGTGATAGTCATCTCCCCAGTCGACAGATGAAAGGTCCCGTCCTCACTGTGAAATCGCTCCACAGCAGCGGTAAGCAAACCGAGGTTCGCTCGAACCTCAGGCATAAAACAAACATAATCCAGGCCCATAGCACCTAGCGTCTCGTGATCAATCTCTGTAAGCATGTACCTCTGCAACATAGGCATAGGAAACTACTCCCTCGACATTAGAATTTCTCGAATGTCCTCCTACAAGCAAAGCAATGCGTCAACCTACACTGAAAAATACTGCTCAACATATTGAAAAGCCTCATATCATTTGCTTAACATGACAAATTGATCAAAACAACACACTACATCTCTTGACTAGCTTCCTGCAATCTTGGAGATAGCTTATTGATTAACGCATCAAGCAAGATTCCAATCGAGTCAATTTTGTTAAGTAACCTGACTATCTATATCATATGTGCCAAAACAAAAGGTAAATGCACAATTTCACAGCAAATGTGCCACTTATGGCAGATGCGTCGCAGCATTTCTTAAATGCGCCGAACCATATCACATGCGTAGTAACACACTGTATATGCGCAACTCAGTTGCATGCATTGAATCCCATGTCATATGCACAGAATCCTACTGCATGCACCGATTTACAACATGCATGTGCAACACTAGTACATGCACAGTTTTACAACCTAAATGCGCCATAGAATAACAAATGCGCAGTTCCATGTAGCATATGCACTGAATTGTGATTCTACGCATTTGTCTACCCTAACTTTCCCTAGCATTTAATGTGCTAATAAATGACCCTAAGGGAAGTTTTTCAAGCTACATACCGGTGGTCCTACCTCGACTGGCCACCTGAACCATCAGACTCTCTCAAAGCGGTGCTCCTCACGCAGAATATCCATCTTAATGCCAACTACTCTATGCTCCTATGCTCTCCTAAGCTCTCAGAGACCAATCAACCAAAGCCAAGTGTGCAAATGAAATTGTCTTGTGGACCCAGCTCCTATATATAGCAAGTGAACCCTAACTGGCTGTGTGATGACTATGACTACTTCCCAAGCCTGTTTCATCCCATTTCTCCAAATCGTGAGCCATTTTCTTCAAACCTAACCTATTTTTTATTCTCTTCTTCGTGAGATTGTCCATCTCACGCCTTCTGCCTTCTTCCCATCCAATCTCTTGATGGAGCATCCTATCGTCGTTAAACCTATACCAGGGGCAAATTGGGGCATGTATCGTTATTAGAAATTTATTCTTTGAAATAATGTGATAAAATACATTGCATCAAAGAGGGGCAAAATGTATACACCTAAAAATGACACGACTCTGTCCAAATAAATATTCTTAATATTTATTTAAGTCTAATTCCTCTATCAATAAATAAACAAACAAATTTATTTATTTGATTCATATTCCTCCAACAATTAAATAAAATCATTTATTTAATTAAATTCCTAAATTCTTCTAATTCCTCCAACAAATTAAATAATATCAATTATTTAATTAGTTCTTCCAAATCTATTTTAAATTAAATAAAACTTTATTTAATTGTTTCTTCCAATAATATCTTCTTTAAATTTAAATAAATCAAATATTTATTTAAGTTGTCTATTTCTTCTAAATTGAGTTATCTCTAAATATATTTCAATCAAATGTACACATGCAATTGAATATTCCAAATATTTAATTAAGCTAAAATATCTTCTCATTCTCATGCAATTCCCATCTTCTAGTTTTATTCTCTTAACTGATTATTATATTCTTTTAATAGATTAATCTCTTCAGTTAACTCATTCTTCTATTTTATTAATTCCTCTCATGCAAAATAGAGCAAGACACATGTCTTCTTCCTACTTGCACACATCCTCTCAATTGTTCTCAACCGTTGATCTTCTCATTTTTTCTATACCGTTGATCTTTTCTCTCCCAAGTCTATAAATTGAACCCTATTCCTCCATTTCAATCATCCAAGCTTTAAGTAAACTTACTCTGCAGGAATTACAGCGCGCCTTTGGCACCAATTCCTTCATTGCTTGCGATCAACTTGTTACCATATCATTATCATTGTGGTGAAGCTCATTTTCGTTGCGATAAACTATGAGGGCCTTATTCATACATGTAAGATCGATTGAGATAGGTGATCAATGGAAGCTGAGAATAAAGGAGGTTTACATCGTACTCTTCTTTGTTTGATTGACCTCCTTTGTTCATTATTTCATTGAGTTTTGGGTATTATTATATTGATTATTCATCTAGATCCAATTTTCCTTTAACACAAATTGTTCTCATGAATGGAGTTTTCATGAAGCTAAAACAAAACTAAGTGAATCGTGTGCATGTCGAGGTGGTAGGCATTAAGACCGACGATGATAGAATGTTGGGAAGTTAATGTGCATTGACCGATAGTAAACAAAGCCAGTACTGGCGTGAAGACAACCCATGAAGGGTAATACACATGTCCAATATCGGTCGATGACACATTTTACTACTTTTTTCGTGGTTTTAAAAAATGCACTGAAAACATTGGTAAACGTGCTTAATTTTCACCAGTGAAAAAATGGGGGGTGCCAGCTCGACTGTCAAGGGCCGTGGCAAAATTTTTTTTGACTCAAATGCTATTGACGTGGACCCCTCGCTCAACATCACCCTACCGACCACCGGTCCCTCACGCTTACCCATACAAACTTATTTTTATATTTTGCTTGAAATTACATATACCTTAACAACATTATTAGGTGCATACATTTATTGGACACACATGTTACCTCGTCTACACTTTAATGCTATGTTTGGTGAAACCTTATTTAATAATGATGTATACATTATGTAGACACACGTCACCTCATCAACACTTCAATGACATGTTTGCTTGGAATAACATTATAGTGCTTGGAATTGTCTTCGCAGAAAAAATCACGCCGCAAAATTCAGGGTATTCCTTGAACCTCCTATGGGTCCACGTGCTAGTTTAATAATGTTGGCAGCATATTGCTTTAGTTTTAGGTCTCTGTTCCCCAATCTTTCTCTCTCTTCCCCGTGTTTTTATCTCCACTTTTTGTTCCTTATTATGTTTTTCGAGAAGGAGACAAATTTCCACGTAAACAACAATTTCCACGTAAACAACAATTTCCACATACTTTCCTCATTTGGTTCAACCAATTTACACCTTTTTTTCATAGGTTTTGAATAACGTGTACGAAGTTGAGATTATTGAGCAGTCAAATCAATCATTAATTAGAGAGAGTTCTTCTCTGTCTTAAATTTGAATATTATACTATACTTCCAAATCCGATGGGGTACAGGCAGTAAAATAATGCTTATGAGTTCACTTTCTTATTCGCTTTATTCTAATACAAAACCTTTACCGAGGGCATAAAACAATACGTTGACCCCTAACCTAAACTTTATTACATCATTCTTAACATTTGCTTCAAACCCAGTTTAGAGCTTCAATTCTTCAGCCCCACGAAAATAAAATTATTTTTTCAGGGTGAAGAGAGTTTGAAATTATTTGATAACACCACATCACAGAAGGCTTGGACCTCACGATAATTCTATCCTTGAATTCATTCACTCATTTATTTATAGCGTTTCACCATGATTTCCTTTGAGCTTGTATTTCTTCTCCAAACACTAAAGGAATGTTTTTTTTCCATATTAAATCTTAACTATCGATTGTCTTCATATAACCTAGATAAGTTTTCTTATTTTTATCTTAACATACCCTTTCTTTGTGACTAACTAAATTATTGGATATATTTAACAATCCCGAGGAATAGTGTATATGCTCCTTTGTAACATCACATCAAATGAATCTACTATTATAGCTAGTTGTGTTGATGATAATGATGGTTTGAAAATCTTGAAAAAAATTGAATATATATAAGCAAAGGTTTGGGTAAGCATGGGAAAGGAATCAAAGAGCCCATTGAGTCAATTGTGGGGACTAAATATGAAAGTCTCAGGTATGGAGGTAAAGGAAAAGAATTGAACAACAGAAACAAAATAACCAAATATGGTGAATAGCCAAGTGCACAGAATAGTAAAGTAATTGAAGAATTGAATTATTTTAGCATTGTGCAAAGAAGACAAGGAAGAGTTTTTTGAGAAATTTTGAATTGTAGATCAGGTTGAAGATAAAGTTTGGTTATAAGTAATGAAAGAGGAAATTGATTCCATTGGTAGGAATAATATGAGAGGTATAGTTTCAGAGGAGTTGTTGCACACTAAGTAGATGACCTAGTTGGTGTACCTTTGGAGTTTTGTCTTGTTGTTGAAGATCTCGACCAATATTTGTTTGGGAGGATTGATCTTTTGATATTATATTGTGTTACCATGCGATTGCATGTGCATTGTGATAATTTATTTGTGTATATGATGAATTGATTTATGCCTTCTTGGTGTTCATTAAAGATGTGATTGTTACTCTTATGCTAGAATAAATGTAATTAAGTGGTAGTTGTACCATGTGTTAGATTATATACATTGCATTGGCAGTTGTGCCAAGTGAATTGATTGATTGATTATACTTGGATTTATTTGAAGGAAACAATGTTAAATGTGAAATTAAGAGATTATTTTGTATAAGGTCGAGTAGGACCAATAGTTTGGTGTATGGTGGTGGTACCCCCTTAGGGTTTAGGGTTTCAAGTCTACACTATAAGTGTTTGCCTTTAAAATCTTTCTCACCCTAACTCCTTAGGTCATGCACTTTATGTTCTAAATTTATGTTGACTGCTTGTTGTCAGTTATCGATCCTTTGAGTTATAACCTTGAGCCTCTATGTCCATTAAGTGACCAGCCCCACACTCTAGGTCTTACTGCTAGCAGCCATAAAATTTTTAAATCAAATGCCCTAAGTCCTACCTTAATCTTTTAGTCTTAATAAAGTGGATAGCACAGTGTCGTAGTGTGTCATCAGTGACATCATCACCCCACTACGCGACTATGATAGGGTCACACTTGTCCAAGAATCTATGCTGATGTCCTATTCCACTAAGAATCCTACATTAACCAGCCCCATGTTGCCAATTGTTAGTATAAAGGTGGTCTGTAGAGAAAGACTCAATCTAACGACTACGCTTCATCGCAAGGGTATCTCATAGGATGAAATATATGTTGTGATGCCATGAGATGGTGACACGTGGTGTTCTCTTATTTAAGAAGTGAAAATCAAATGAAAAGTGGACGCATGGGGACTTTATCATGCCTACATGCTATAGGTAAGTGGTGGGTCATCTCCAGTTGCGACACCGCGAGATGGTGCCACGTGTCCAATCCAGACAAAAAGTAATGTGATTTACAGAGAAGCTACATCTGATATGGCCTATCCTGATTTGCTAAAGACTTTTTAACATGATGACCGAGATTTTCAAATGTCATGGGTAATTGCTGGCCATAGATCTTGCAAGGAGGAATTCAAATCAACAGTACATGTTTGAAATTTTGTAGTGAACGTTGGAGGCATGTTGTAGCATGAATGAAGAATAAAGTTGAGGCTACCTCCATTAATGCATCAAAGGCTAGGCTATAAAGCTTAAAAGCAAGAGAATTTAGGGCTTCACACATCATTTCTTCAAGCACATACAACGTTCAGGCACACAAAGGATTCCCAAGCAAACAAAAAGTGATAATTGAGAACTTTGCAAGTCAAACCAATAAGTTCATTCTATTTCCCTATATCCATTTGTTTTGAGTTGGCCTTTTGATTTGAGAAGTAGTTATCTACCTAGAAGAGAAGCCCTAGCTCATCAAGATAAGCCAAAAAATGAGTCAAGCTAGCTAACCCTCCACTTCTAAACGTAGCTTAAATGAGGATCTTATGATTTAGCTCCCTGGTTCTGCTAGGACAGCGTTGAAATTGTATGACCCAGGAAGGCCTAAAGATAAATTCCTTGATTATTGCTATAATTGTCAGGATGCCATATTGCCTATCCCTAGTTGGATCCTGTTTGAGCATTGGCATAAAAGAATAAACTATAAGGCCCCTATTTGTCATACTTGGAAGTATGATTTAGCCAAGCTTATATTTTCCACTATCTTCCCTAACCCTGACTTAGGGCAATAGCATTAAGTTATGATCCAGCTACAAGGATAGTCGTAGCTGGAAATGGTTCAAAAATTATCAAGCTTACCAAAGGATTTATTGCTACTGTATTCAATTTAGACCCTGCAGCTAGCAAGCCAATCGACCTTGTTGCTTTGAAGAGGAAATACTAGACTGTGAAACATGCTTATAGGGATTACAACCTAGCCAAGCACATGCTAAGGGGTGTTGATGGTAAACTGGTAAAGATTTTAGATACTAAGAAGGAGCCTTTTCATTGTAGTATGTTCATGGATTATTTTGTCAGGACTTATAACAGTTTGTGTTAGGTATTGGGTAGGGATGCTTCAGACAAAATGTCCATTTCTTTAATGAGGATAGCAATTGATATTCAGAATCAAGATGTCAGAGAGCCATATGATTATGCAACTTACATTGCTGACCAGATGCACGAATAGATGACGAAAATTACAAATAATCTATCTAATCCGGATGTTCATGTTGAATTCACATGGTATTCCTTGTTGTACCACATGTTCTTATTTGCTTTATCTAGAATGTGGCACCAAATTCTACATGTTAAGAGTACATATGCTCAAGGAAACATGTTGCTGGTGAAAATATGAGCATGCATGCTAGATATACATTGCACTACAATAGATTATGTCATCTTTGAAGAGTATTTTGTGAGGAGAACCCTTGGGTTTTTCAAACTAGAAGGTGAAATGTTACATCCTAATGTGCTAGACTTCTTAAGGCCTTTGGACATGACTCCTCACCTTGGAACTAATCACAATTGTGGTGATTAGTTTTTTCATGAGAATACTACTTGCATTAGGGTCTATGGATGTGAGGCCCCACCTCATATACTGCCTAAATATGTGTTTAAAAGGGTGGCATTTTTAGAGATTATTATGCAACTAAATAATTTTGACAAAGAGCACCTGAGGAACCGCAAGAAGGGTTCGTTCTTTCCTTCTTCCCTCAGATTCTATGATTTTTTTATTGTTGATAAGAGTGGATTGGATCAAATTTATTCAATCATGCAATGTTTTGGGATGTATTTGGAACATCCAAGGCATTTTGACCCTGAGGGCTTCATAAGCAAAGTAAGAGTCAGAAAATGAAGGCCCAGGTATTTTCACCAGGTGGATTACAATGATGATATTTCTAAAAATTCTTTTACAATGAATGATGTCCACCACTTAAGGATTAATTGGGACACTATCATGACAAGTGAGAAGATGAAGAAAAGCATAAATCTTGCATATCCAAGTGCATTTGTAGAAGTTCAAGACCCAATCCAAAGAAATGAGAAAATGCTAGATAATGAAGAGTAGTTGATTGCCTCTACCCCTGCAAGAGAAGAAAGACCTACTTATGAGCCTGGTAGCTCTAGTAGAGGACATGGTGTAAAAGGGGAATCAATTGGTCCCTCCCCTACCAAAAAGGCTATAATTATCAACTTAGGAAAGCCTAAAGAAATTGAGGTAGTTGATCTAGAAGGGGAGGAGGAGCATGCACAATAAGGTGGCCCTCAGGTGAATTCACCTGATAGAATGAGACCTTGTTCATCCCTTGAGAATAGGGTAGTGAGAACAATGAGGAACCCAACTGTGGACATTGAGGATGTCAGGTTGATGGCCTGCGACAAATTCCTAGAAGATGATGAATTTGTCAACACTCCTGAATTCAAGAGTTATGTTTTGAAAGTAAGAAGTGAAGAGTTTCAAAAGAAGATTGAAGATGCTAAGGTTGGAGCAGACCCTATAGAATATGATGCTATTACTCAGAGGATCTTAAAAGAAGTACATGTATCCATAAGTGTAATGACTCCAGAGGAGGGGAAAGCACTGGTTGCAAAAAGTAATATTCTACTTCTTCCTCACTAGACCCTATCAGATGCCATCACATTTGATACAATCACGAGGGTTGTGCTCATTGTGGGACTTAACCCAACACCTTGTGGCATGAATTGACGACAGCCATGCACCACCTGTGTCCATGCTCCTAAAGGCACTCCTCTCTTTTAAAAGGATTCGCAGCATGTCAATCCCTGGTAAGGTTCTTCGCTTTGCATCGAATTAAACCACATGCTCCACCGCTTGTGCAGGACCCTATTAATTCCTTTGAGTTTCATTCTCGTGAATGTACTTCCCAGGTGGGATACTTAACGTGTTAGCTGCAGCATTATACGGGTCGATACACACAGCACTTAGTATCCATCATTTACGGCTAGGACTACTGGGGTATCTAATCCCATTCACAACCACTCTAATCAAATTCTTCTGCCTTTTTGAGGTAGTCTCTCAATGTTACCAAGTGTTCACTTATTCCTCTAGGGAACATCTTAATTATGAAATATGGATAGTTTTTTAATATCGAGTGCCCGATATAACACAAAGTACTATAGAATTTGCTGTATACATAATGAAATGTATTACTAATTAAATTACGCGAAGAAGAATATACATAATAAAAAGGATAACATACATAATAAAATGTAGCCTTTATATATTTTTTCCACTTTTAAGATACATATTTTCCCTTTTTTTGGCAAAAAGTCAAACGTTAACGTGAACGAAATGGAAACTTCTTTGTAAGTTTCTTTAAAAGTTTCCTTATAAAATTGAGAACTTTTTTAATAACTTCATCCCATGGGGATGGAAATCGACGAGAAGAAAAAGAAATGCTACAAAAAGAGTCCATTTGAGATGAAGTTATGGAGTCCATTTTTGTATCCTTTGCCTCATTCATGCTACAAAAAGAGTCCATTTGAGACGAAGTTATGGAGTCCATTTTTGTATCTTTTACCTCATTCATAGTTTCATTTCATTCAAAAAGCAATGAATGTTTTGTACCTTTTGTACCCAATAATAAATAGAACCTTTTTCCCAGATCTTGAAGAATCTCTCTTATTGAAGCAAAACTATGTTTTATAGGAAAAAAAATATTCTGAATATGGTCCCAATGATCTATTTTGGGATACATGCATACCCTCAACATAACAGATTGACTACCATTATTGGTATTCCACCAATATCTATTCATGCAAATAAGATCTTCTAACCGATAACAAGGCCAAAGAAAATGTCTTATCTTTTGCCTTGTATCTATGATCAAATTTTCATCTTTTTCCATGAAACCTTCGTCATTTTCTATTTCTTTACTATTTGACAATCCTCTATTTTTATCTAAATTGTTTTCCAGATTCAAAAGATTCAAAATTTAAAATTCTCTACGACGTCTTGGAAGAAAAATATCTTCAAAAAGGAGAGAAATTGAATTTTTTTCATTTACATCCTGAATAGCTTTTCGTCATTCAGATCTATCAAAAAGATTTGCATCAATCCCTTTCTTCTTTAATTTTAAGAAAAGACTTGCAATTTTATATATCAAGAATCAGTCAATAAAGTATGCTGATAGAAGTGGCATAGGCCATCATCTTTCATTCCCAAAAATTCTAAAAAAATCGTGCTTCTTGAAGCAACTTTTTAGATACAAAATAATTTCAACTAATTCCAAGTCAAGTTCCCCATTTTGCAAATATGGTTTAGTTAGTTAGGATACAGCGGCCCTGTTGCCCAATTTCTTTTTGTCTAAGAAACGAGACGCATTTCTTCCCTTGGAAAGCCAGGGACCTAGTGGCAATTTTTGTAGCTTGTATTTGATTTCCCATTTGTGAATATTTTTTGCCATTTCTTGATATTCTAATTTCTCTTTTTTTTTCCATTTCATTTATCAAATTATTTGGTCCTACTCGTTACCAGTGGGATCAGGGATACTTTCAACAAGAAATAGATCAACGGGTTCGTGTCGGTCTGGCTGAAAATCTAAGTCTATCAGAAGCTTGGTCAAAAATTCTTGAAAAAATTGCTTTTTATGATTACATTGGGAATAATCTAGCTAAAGGGGGGTTATTCAGGGTGGGTGCGATGGACAATGGAGATGGAATTGCTGTTGGTTGGTTAGGACACCCTATTTTCAAAGATAAAAAGGGACATGAACTTTTTGTACGTCGTATGCCTACCTTTTTTGAAACATTTCCAATCGTTCTAGTAGATGAAGAAGGAATTGTGAAAGCTGATGTTCCTTTTAGAAGAGCAGAATCAAAATATAGTGTTGAACAAGTAGGTGTAACTGTTGAGTTCTATGTTGGTGAACTTGATGGGGTTAGTTTTGGTGATCCTGCTATAGTCAAAAAATATGCTAGATGTGCACAATTAGGTGAAATTTTTTAGTTAGATCGTGCTACTTTGAAATCAGACGATGTTTTTCGGAGTAGTCCAAGGGGTTGGTTTACTTTTGGGCATGCTACATTTTCTCTTCTTTTCTTTTTTAGACACATTTGGCATGGTGCTAGAACTCTATTCATAGATGTTTTCGCTGGTATTGATCCGGATTTGGATGCTCAAGTAGAATTTGGGGCATTCCAAGAAATGGGAGATCCAACTACTAAAAGACAAGTGGTATAAGATGGTATTGCTCCGCTCGTTAATAAATATTGAGAGATTTCATCTCAGTAATCAAAATCTTTTCATTCCACCTTTTTTATGAAAAATGTTGTAATTAGTACGAAAGTTATCTCTATAATTGTAAAATACGATCGAATCTATGGAAGCATTGGTTTATACATTCCTTTTGGTGTCGACCTTAGGGATCATTTTTTTCACTATTTTCTTTCGAGAACCCCCCCAAAGTTTCGGATAGAGGGGGAAAATAATTTTCTATTTTTCAAATCTTCTCTAATAAAAAAATGACCTTCCCGATTGGGAAGGTCATTTTTTTCAACTAGTCCTCGTGCTCTTCAAAAGGATCTTGAGGTTGTTCAGAAGGTTGCCCAAAGGCAGTGTATAGGGCATAACTAGTAAAGCTAACAAGCAAACAAGATATGGAGATAGCGACTAAGGTTGCAGTTCCCATTGGTAGGTAATCCTATGTATGTATATATACATAATAGTATACAAAGTTAATTAGATCTCAACCAATACTATTATTTTTATGGCTACACAGACCATTGATGACACTTCAAGAACTGGACCAATATGAACTAGTGTAGGAAATTATTTGAAACCACTTAATATAGAATCTGGTAAAGTTGCTCCCAGATAGGGAGCTACTCCTTTTATGGGTGTTGCAATGGCTCTATTTGTAGTATTCTTATCTATTATCTTGGAAATTTATAATTCTTCCATTTTATTAGATGGAATTTCAGTTAGTTGGGTCTAGAAAAAATAGAAAATCCGCCCAAATCCTGAGTTCATCCAAAAGAAAAAGAACTAAGGAAGGAAAGATTTTGAATAGTTTTCATTTTTAGGTTATTACGTTTTGGTAGTTTGATCATGTAATTACTTTTTTTATCTAAGGATTTTTGGAATTATGGGTGTGCGACTTGTTAAAATCGATCTCTATTCTAGTATAGAAAATTGGTCTATTGTCTTCATAAAATAAAGACGATCCTCTTACCTTGTTGGATATTGCTCTAATAGTTAATAACCGAAGCACAAGGAATATATTAAAGAAAATCTGAACTGTGGTTTTTTATGCCTGTTTTTGAGACCTCGTGACCAAGCTTCTCAATAATTTGACTGAGGTGAAAAAAAGCAAAGCTAATAAAAGACCAAAATAACTATTTAGTAAGCATGGAAAGACTCAATGAAAAAAAATGATTGATACGTATTTTTATCAGGCAATTACCTAAATTTTGATCTAGGATCAGCAAAAAAAAAAGTATATAATAAATAGATACCAATTTCTAATTTAATATCTAACAATATTAATGTTATGAACAAACATAGAGGAAATAGACGATAGAAAGATATTTTCTTCATTTTATCAAAAAAGCAAAAAATCCCCCAATTGATTAATTATCATACGTAATAGTCTATTACTAAGTATGAGATGAATGAATTTGATAATGATTCTGATTAGATCACCTTACATTATCTCTACCGGTCTTTAGAACGAAAGACACTTTTACTACAGCCAAGCATAGTAAAAATAAACTTAAGTGGATTCACTTTTTCCATACACCTTTTTAAGACCAGTAATTGGCGAGTAATTTAGGTAAACCCTGATATCCTATCTTTCTTGGAAAAGAAAATAGAAATAGTAACATATTTACATTTGATCAAGATAATATTTCACTATTCATTGATTCCTTTTTATTCATAAGAGGAATAGCACTCCAGTCGTTCACACTCAAAGTGCTATATTATTTAAGTCATTAAGTTCATGGACAACTTTATCCGCAATACTATTGTAAATACACCATTTAAATAATGTTAAAACAAAATAGAGAAAGAAATAGTATATCTAGATGAGTTTTATTTATAATGAATGATACTCCTTTATCTTCTTCTTAAAACGACATGAATGTATTCAAGTTAGAAAGTCACTTGTAGAAGAGAGAGCCATTACAATGATTACTGCTCAAATGAAATGAATTTCTCTATGATCCATATATCCAATTGTTGTTATATAGAGATAGGGTTTCTCAAGCTATTATGAAATTGAAACATGCGAGATTCTCTCATTTCTGTTCAGTGAAAAGAAAGCAAAAAAAATGGATTCAATTTATCAAACAGAGCTGGAGGAACTAGCAGTAGCAGAATCGTTTTATCCTAATCCCTTTCAATATTAAGCAAAATTATATTTCTATGTTAGAAGAAGGCTAGCTATACTGGTTCAGTATTCTTCAAATATACCTTTGGTATCATATTGACAATCAAACAAGGATTGTAGAAGATATCAGTAGTTTTCCATTTCCTGATCTCTTTCTTTCATGGGATCAATTTACCCTTGACTTTACAATAATATATGTATGGAGCTTAGCATGTCTTGGAATACAGGAGAACGCGCTTTTGCTGACATTATTACTAGTATTCGATACTGGGTTATCCATAGCATTACTATACCTTCTCTATTCATTGCAGGTTGGTTATTTGTCAGTACAATTTTAGGTTGGTTATTTCTTTTTCATTATTCTGACACTCTTTTTCATTATTTTGACACTCTTTTTCATTATTCTTGTGATGGAGGTAGAGATCCTCTATTTCATGAAATAACTCCATACTATTTTGACTATAGAGTGTATCATCATCCATGTCATGATCTTTGATATTATCACATTGATAGTGATCTTGTTTTTTAACGTATTCTACTATACTATCATAACCAAAATGATCCTGATCCTTCCAGGAAACCACATGGATTTTGGAACCAATATTTAAATTCTTTGGAGACCAGATGTTTTTGCATCAAACAGATCGCCATATGTTTTCGGCGCCATAAAAAGTAATCTGCCTCTGGATCATATCTTGGATAAAAAGGAAATCTTCTTTTTATTTTTTTATTTGTCTTTTTTCTTCCGGAAAACAAAGTTCCATTTTCACTAAGTTTACCACCACTACTTTCAAGAACTTATCTTGTGAAAGTAATTGATTTTTTAAGTTTACTAACTGTTTATTTAAATTATAAAGTATATTCAAAGCTAGGGCTTCTTCAATATTAAGCACAATTTTTTGTACTTCTAGATCCATTATTTTCATTTTAGACTTGTAATTCTTCCCATCTCTATCTTCCAGATAAGGAGGCAACAGAAGAGACATTTGTTGCTCTTGCAATGCTTTCTTAAAAATCAAAAACCTTTTTATTTGATCTTGCATTCTGTTATATATTGCAAGAAGTATAAATTGAACTGTTTTCAAACCTATACCAATAATGTCTTGCAATATCTTAATAGTTTCTTTCGAATCTAAATTCAAATATTTTATGATTTTCTTTTCTAGTACAACTCTAAGGATAGTAACAAGAGTATTGCTGTATGCTACTAATGTTTTCAATGTTTCAACATCAGAATCTTGAAAAAATTCAAAGTAAAAATATTTGTGATAAAGGACTTTGTACATTAAAATTGAGACCTTTCGAACTATTGTGATGTCAAACATCATATGTTTTTTATCTAAAAGATCTATAGTAGAAACGTTCATAGGACACCAAGTGTCATTATCAATTAATAGGTCAATTCATTTTGAACTAGTAATTGGCAGAGTTGCTCCACATTTTGAACAAACACCTTTTTGTTCTAGTAACAATTTCTTATAATGAAGAAAGAAACAATTTTCACACAAAAGCCACAAATGCTTAAAACGTTCCAGATTGAATATGTCTTCTACAATTTTTGTTTCAATAGTTTTAAAATCTTTGTTAATATATCTTCAAGACTAAACTGTGAAGGGCTATAGATCAGCTAGGTAGAGCACCTTGTTTACACATGTGCCAATGGTTTTCAAGATAGTTTATTGGTTCATCCGATCCATAAAATAGATTTGAGTCTTACTCTATGAATTGGGAGAACAATAGCATGACAAAAAGCTCACTCTGATTCGAACTATAGATCTAGTTGATATGGTCAATCTCGGGTGCATTCAATGTCAGACGTAATGAGTACAATACGAGGACCTCAAAAAAGAATTATTTTCACTCTATGAACTTTGAGGTGTATGAAGTCTCCTAGTATTCTACTTTTGGGGTGATAGAGGCTCCATTTGGAGAATCTATGTCTAAACGTGGTAGAACTACATCAAGGGAACCTTTTGAAACACTCTGGGATTGCTTCTAAAAAAAAATTTGTTTGAAGCAAACGGAGCCATCTTATTATCTTTCTGTAAAGAAGAGAATGGCAAACTAACTGATCTTTCCATCAGTTAATGAAAGAGCCAATGCAATAAAAATGCATGTTGGGTTCTTGGAACAGTTCAAATCATTTTGGTAATAATAACTTTGAGCCCGTATAGCCCTACGCAATTATGAAACTCTTATATTCCTTCTCTTTCATATTGTCCCTATGATCCAATGCTAATTTTAAAGTAAAAAGCATTCCATTTTTTTGGTTTAAATGCGGAACCGACAACCGGAAATTGATTCAAGAAAAAGTAAAAAGGAAATAAATACGAATGAAAAGAAAAAAGGGGGGGGAGGATTTTGAATTATAAGAAGTCAAATTCTTTCGAATGCGACCTAGAGTCTTATTCCCCAAGATTTCTACTAAACAATAGATCAGAAATCATGTCAGACAGAATGTGGGTGCATAAAAGATTATATCTTTTATATGAAAGATTTCGTAGGTTCCATAGGTTAATTGAAACCTACCGATTATAATAATATATAATCGAACTCCATTGTCTTTCAATTTGCTAGAAAGACATAGCATCAATTTAATGCTATGTTTCTCAAATTCCATTTCTTTCCATGTGGATATCACATATTACTGAAGAACCTTCATTCTTCAATGGATACTTTGAATAAACAATTCAAATATATTCTCTGAACCATGCTATTCGTAGAATAAACTGAAGCATCAACACGCATTCAAATTATTATTATTATTTTATTTATTTATTTTCATTTCAAATTTTTTAAAATTGCGATTGATTCCCCTTTGATCATTTTCTTCCATAATGTTCACCATTTCAGTTGATAGGTCTGAATGAAAGTTGCAAAATGAATCTAATTTGTCTCATCACTTGAACAAGTATAGTTTAGTTCAAAGAACTGGATTGTACTTTAACCCCCTTGAGGTATACCCAAGGAGGCAGAATGAGGCTTATGAATGAATATAATAAGCCCTTTTCTTTAGTCTTTTACTCTGAGAGATTAAGTTTTCAAAGTCGAATGGCATATTCTAGACTCACTGCATATAAATATGCAACAAATAGATAAAATTTAACTTGTTAGCACATCTCACATTATTAGAATAAAAAACTCTTTGGTGCAGCCTTCAACCCTCGATTTGAAACACTGGTAATATAGGCTCTAGCCCCAAATAATAAAAAGCCTAGGGTTGAACTAGGGGAGTTGGTAGGGGATGTAATAATAAAAAGAGTATCTAATACCCCTGCTCCCCAGGCTGCAAGCCTAAATGTATAGATTGCATAATTTATAGAAGTACTCACTAATAAATTACAAAGGGATCACAATGAGCTACAACTCAATTATGCTCAAGTAGTTGCAAACATAAGCAAGCTGAAGCAGTAACTGTCATTGGGAGATAGTACTTTAGCCCCTCCTCTAGTGATTCTAACAGTGGAATCTTTCCCAGTAGATACCGAACCTCTCCTTTTAG
This sequence comes from Cunninghamia lanceolata, assembly GCA_027924645.1. NCBI lineage: Eukaryota > Viridiplantae > Streptophyta > Pinopsida > Cupressales > Cupressaceae > Cunninghamia > Cunninghamia lanceolata. The sequence continues at coordinate 1,763,600 of BSBN01000619.1, read as the reverse complement.
AGATTAGAGAATTGAAAGAGGATAACAAAATATTGAAGGAAGAAAAGGAGAACAAGGTTAAGGATGTGGTCACCAATTTGATCAAGAACAGGGTGACAAAAATTTTGGCTAGAGTGGAGGAAACTTGGAGGTCTTACTCATAGCTAAGGATAGCCTATGAGAAGCATGACTCTGATAAGTAGAGGCTATTGAGCATAAAACTAAGTGGCTACTTAGAACTGGAGAGGTCAGAGATTTTCTTAGGTGTTCTAGGTATGATGCAAATGCACCTCCTGAGTTGAAACCAATGTCAGACATATTGAAGCATTTTGAGGATATGGCCAATTTCCAATTGATGTTGGACACAATTTTGAAGGAAAAGATGTGGGCATTAGAAAGAATGGACACCAAGTGGTTACCGCATATTTTGGAGGGTGATAGTAAATCTAAGGACTTGGACAAGTGGATAAAAGAAATAATAGATAATAGTTACCAATTAATTCCCACTTGTGATGAAAGTGACCCAACCATGTAGATATTGAGCTTATCACTTGACAAGCTACACGCAGTTGAAGTAAATTTTGAAATATTTTACAAGAATGCGAAGACTATTTTAGATGCCAAGTATGTCAGTCATAATGACAAGATTGTAGAAGTGATTTCATTCCCTTGGTCAGTTGAAGAGACATATGGTGAGTGGAAGGACATATATGGGTCGAAGGATTGACAGGCCAACCACTATCTTCTCAGCATTAACGAGGCATATCTTCAAGCAACTATACATCTCCCAAGACCACCTACTCCTTCTTTCTTCTTCTCTCAAATAAATTAATGTTCTCAACACCTTTTTGGTGATTCTCTTGTATCCAAAACAATTTGAAATATAATGTAATTAATGTTGAGTACACACTCTTGGTTATAAAAGAGTTGTGTTACTCATTTTTGTGGTTGTTGAAGATTTGGGAATTTTGGAGAAATAATAAAATACAGTTCTATTGGGTTGCTCTATCTCTTGTCTTATAAGTTTATGAGTTGTATGTTGAATGTTTTATGCATAAAATTTATCAGTTTCATGTTGTTTTAATGAGTAATGCTTTATTGTATGTATTCTGTTATCTGACTCTAAGTTGTGTGTGTTCTTCTTCTGAATCTAAATAGCTAAGGGTTATTCAAGGTTTTGGAACATGGGTCTTCTGTGTTGAATGCTTAATCTTCTACTTTTGTTTAAGGAACAAATTAAATGTTTTGGGTTAAGTGTTGGGATGAATATATTGCAGTGAGGATATATGTAAGTAGAGATAATTGAATACTCATTCTTGGGTAGTATTTGTAAGGCAGATGCTAGAGAAGCCCCTTGCAATTTGATTGTTGTTTTAAGTTTATGTTAAGTATATATATATATATATATATATATATATATATATATATATATATATATATATATATATATGTCTATTTGACTCCATGCCCTGAGATAGGCACCAGTCTGATCTTGTGTTGAGGTTATGATTCAAAGCCCTAATCTTGCATCCAATCATAGAATATAATCAAATCTTAATCACAAACCTTTAGGATTTTAGAGGTAGTTTTAGGTTTCAAATCCTCTGGTTCCCAACTGAGTATAAGGCCCAAAGCTAGCCCCTTTGCACTTATTTCATAGTTTTGGTCTACTTTAGAGAGGATTTATCTACTTTTTATCAACATCCTAGCAAGTTCATAGATTTATTTCATAGATGACGAATAGGGAATACCCCCTAGGTTTTGTATAGCCTGAAGAAGGAGAGGAGACATTTATAGAGTCTGTCTCCTGTACTGTTGGCCCCTAACCTGAGAATCCTATTGATGAGTGATGGCTACCTTGTAGGGATGCTTAGGAATCATTCAATTGGGAAAAATCCCAATAGATTTGGTGACTCTACTTGGGATACCTCTATGTAAGAGACCCAGTCTAAAATCTATTTCCCAATTGTGAGTGGCGACTCTGAATGAATCTCCTAGCTGGTAAGATGAAATTTGTATGTAGGGGAGAAGATCCCTAGATGTAACCCTTTATTTGAAGAACTATCCAGAAAAATGAAGTATAGGAAAAAGGGGACTGCCCAAACTAATCATGAAGGCTCACCTAGCTCTAGACATAATGATGATATCCAGATAATCCTAGATCCTCAAGGCAACAACTACCCTATTTTTCAAACACTGAGGCTGAAATTCAAGAAATGAATGAAAGACAGCAAGGTGATAGGTTGAGAATGAGATTATAGGTGTTTTAGGAATGTCTTTTTTAGATCCCTCTGATAGGTTTGAAGATACAGAGTCCCCGAGAGATAATGATGACCCTAATTGAAAAAGACCATCTACTTCCATGCCAAAAGATGAAGAATTAGCAGAGGAAATTAGAAATATCATAGCTGAACTAGAATATTTGCAGGCTTTAAGAATAAGAGATGATATGAAACAGAAGGTACAAGCTCTAAAAATGGTTCAACAAGACTTAGCTCCCACCCTTGATAATGTGAATGTGCTCAGAAATTAGCATACAAATGAAGTTCAGAATAAACAAAATGATCAAAATATCCTCAAAGATGATTAGGGACTTAATCAGCACATTAATCAAAACCCACAAAATAATCAAAGACAAAATATGAATAACAATAGGATGCCATTAAACAACATGAGAAATCAAAATGCTAATAGGAATGCAAATCTTAATCAGTTTGGTAGATAGCCTATGCAGTTGGATAGATGTAGATAGTTAGATTTTAATGGCATTCCTAGTTATCCCAATCTTATTGACAAACACATAAGGTCTAAAATACCAAAGTTTTTAGGAAATAATACTGTGTCAGGGGAAGATCATTTAAAGTCTTTTCAAAATGTTATGGATAACTTTGAAGTTGAACATGAGGGTGTCTTTATGAAACTATTTATGCAATCCCTAATTGATGAAGCTAGAGAATGGTACATAAATTTGCCTGATCAGAGTGTTACATCATGGGATGACTTCAAGAGGATTTTTAGAGAGAAATATGGAGATAAGTCTGATCCTAGTTTTATTATTAATGAATTCACCAGTACTGCTAAGGGTTCAAATGCGCCTGTTGCTGATTTTAATGCTAGGTTTACTAGAGTGCTGAATAAGTTGCCACTTTATATGGGGCCAAATGAACCAATGTGCATGGTGCTATACATAAATGCCTTTGATGCTAAAACAACTTATGAGTTAAGAGATAAGGGTCCTGCTAGCCTCAGGGATGCTTTCAAGATAGCAACCAACATTGAAAACAATAGGAAAGCATCTAGTAAGACAAATAGGAGGGATAATATAAGAATTCTACAAAATCCAAATAATAGGTCTCAAGTACTAAAGCTAATACATCCACTTCTAAAGATAAACTAGATAAGTTGACATCTATTGTTAAGGACCTAAGTTATAGACTTGGAAAAAATGAGAAAGGATTGGGTCTTGAGAAACAAGTTTATCAGAGACAAGAAAAGAGACCATAATTACATGACATACCATATAACATAAATTGGCACAATGGTAAACCCATCCTCCCAAATAAAAAGGCTGATCCAAGAGCTCAAAATATTAAGGAGACCCCTGATCCCTTGACAAAGGCTATCAATATTGTAAATGACACTCCATGGTGCATGATATGTCAGATGCCTCACTCACAGTCACAATGTATGATTGCTCAGTCCTTGTATAATGATGTTGTTTCCTATGATGAGTGTAATGATCCACATTATATGGAAGATGATAGTGTTAATATGCTTTTTTAAAATGGAGAGTACTCCTGTTCTAATGAAATAGATGTTGATGAAAGAAGGTATTATATGAATAAAGTCTGCCAATAGGTTTTTTCTGATGAGGATGACGAAGATAACCATGTGTATGCTCAAGATTCACACATCCCTCTAAATAATTTAAGGAGGCCTTCTGATGAAGAAATTAGAGCTCTCATAGTTGTAGCAGTGCCTCAGGTCAATAGTAACTATAACCTCAAAAGTAAAGATCAACTTGGGGATTTAGGTCAGCCAAGCGTATCTCTGTAAACCAACATATGCATAATCATAAAGAGATCGAACCACATAAGAAGCAATGGAACAATAACAAGAAAATTTTCAAGCAAAAACCATGTCAAGATCCTCAAAACTCAGAAGGTAAAATTCCACAAAGTGAGGATAAGATTAAGAGTTCACCTATCAAGGATGATAATCAGGAAACCATTAAAGTCAAGACTAGATCAACCCACGATAAGAGTAAAAGCCAGGCTCAAGCTACAACTATTATACAAAATTATGCCCCCTTTGACATAACTTAGGCTTTATCCTAGATGAAAGTTTCTATCCCATTAATGGAATGATGAAAATTGTAGAATACAAAAACAAGGCTTTATCTCTCATTTTAGGGGTAGCTCATCAACCAGAACAAAGTGTTGAGGATCAAAATAAAAAATAAGAGTTGTGTATTGATGAGGAAGAGGTTCCTATGGTTTATTTGGGTATGACAATGACAAAGTGCCCTTCACCTGTAGAACCATTCTATGTCTCCCTTGTCATCAATGCAAAGGTAATCAAGAATTGTATGCTTGAGTCAAGTGCATCAACAAATATTATGCATCTGGCTATTATGTAAGAAGCTTGGTCATAAAGCTAATGAGTGCAGAACTCAAAGAATGAATGACCATAGAATGATTCAACCCTTTAATGGTAACTGTTATGTATGTAATAGACTTGGACACAAAGTTAATCAATGTAGATCCAGAATGAGTGGAAGGAACCATGGTCAAAAGAATGTTGTGTGCTACAAGTGCAACAAGCTTGGACACATCTCAAAATTCTATAGAAGCAAAAGCATGAAGAAGGATAAACCAATAGAAAAGAACAAACCAATGTAAAGAGTTGATCTGGTAGAGACTAAGGAGATGAGAAAGATTTGGGTTAAGAAGGATGTGTCTATATTAGCCTCTAGTGTAGATATTGTCTCTGAAAATTGATGGTGGAGGCTACCTCCCAGGGGGAGCAGGTAGCAGTATTGATGATTGTTGCAGTCAAGGGGAGTAAGAGTTAATATAGACTAATGTGTACTCCTAACAAGGAGTATTTAGAGTAGTTGAGATTAGTACAAGTATGTGCAGTGTCATAGTCAAGGGGAGAAAACCTGAGAAAGATATGTCACCCTTTGCCATTGATGTCAAAGGGGGAGAGAGTTCATGTGAAAAACAAAGGGAGAGAAATAGATGTATAAAAGAAAGGGAGAGTGAGTTTGGTGCAAATTTATGTCATGATGGTTTTTCATATCATATGTTGCTATAAATGACAAAGGGGGAGATTGCTGCAAGTATGTGCTAATCGGTGTTGTCATTGATGTCAACATGTTTATGTTGTCATTGATGTTAACTATGTCTTTTGATGTTCCTATTGTTGTTTAAATGAGTTGTTCTATTAAAGTGATTTAAATGTCTTGTAGAGGTGTTGATGATGTTAGTAGATTGTTCATGTTGCTGGGTTTCCAAGTGCTTTTGAGAAAATTTGATTAATACTGAAAATAGTGTGTTGAAGGAGTCTTCTAGCTTATAGTATACTATTTGAGTTTTCTCTCTACATTTCTTTTGTGTTGATGATCTGAGTTGTAGTTTGGATATGTTGTTAAGAAGTGTTTGAATGTGTTAAATCTAAAATTTGGTGCTCCAGATTGCTGTGAAGTGATAGTTATGTTCCTGAGTTTGAGAAGAGTATTTGACAGAGTTTCTAAGTTGTGCAAATGTATCTGGGAGAAAGTATTTTGCTCCGCATTTCTTCGCAAAATGGTTTCAAGTACTATGGTTTTGGATTTGTGTTCATAAGGTCCTTATCTATCTTCATTCAAGAGGGTTTGTGATTTGGTACTCTGGAATGAAAATTATGTAGTAGAGTTCAACAGTGTTGACTATGAGTAGATAGTGAACATTCTTCAAGTGAAAATTGTTGTGGTTTGTTGCTTCTCAGGTGACTTCAAGTTGTTAGTGGATGTTTCCAGAATGTCTTAAAGATATGTGTCTATTTTGCAAGTTATGGTTGTGATCGTGGAAGAATGTAATGAAGAATTCCCTATATTTACATTGTTTGGCCAACTTAGAATGGTTGCGATGATTGAGGAGTTGATTTGATGATTATGTGAGTGTTGTGTAGCATGCTTGGATAGATTTAGGTCTGAGCTAAGGTGTAAAGTGGGTTTCCTTTATTCCTTTATGTCGTGGAATGTTTTGGTCTAGACCTAATTCAAATATTGTGTGTTTGTTGACCTTGGAGAATGTTTCAAGGATTGAAGATTGTGTTGCCAACCTTGGAGATTGATTTCAAGGTTGATGGAGGTATAAATAAGTGTCAAAATTTCATGTGTTTGTGTGAGTGTTGGGATGGAGGAAAGGATTGTGATGTGAAGTTGATTAAGGCAGAAAAGAGCTTTCATGTGTTAGGCGACTGGATGCAGTGAGCATAAGGTGCCTACAATCTTTCAGTATAGATATGAAGGTGATGGTTTTTGTGCTTCATTGGAATTGAACCCATGCATGTGTCATATGCAATTACATCAGTTCATCCTTGGTCATGAGCCTTTTTCTTCTCTATTCTTCTTCTAGATAGTGATTCCTTGGCAGTGAGCCTTGTTTTTGTGGGTAGTGAGTCCCTTGGCAGTGAGCCTCTTGTAATTCAGTATTGCTACTACTTTATATTGTGAGCTAATCCTCACCATCATTTTCCTTGTTAGGGATTTCCACATAAAAAGTTGGTGTTCTCTTGTGCATGGTGTTGATGTTTTTAAGTTTTTGTTATTTATATTTCATGTTTAATCTTCATAATAGATTAAGGGTTAAAGTGAACTAATGTGGATGTTATTATGTTTATGAGGAATTGAAATTTTGATACAATTGATTTACCCCCCTCTCAGTTGTCTTGTGCATTCAGCAAAGTGTGCCAAATTTGCAAAAATTTGGGAGAAATGTAAACAATCTAGACTCAATGAAAGATAACTATCCTTCCTACTAAGCTGACTCAAGAAATTTAAATTTATCACAGCAAGGAACGAGTGAGAGAGAGTGCCAATTAGGTAACCTGGTTGTGAGAGTCTGTGTTCATTACTTGTAGAAGACATAGTCCAAAACTTCTCTAAAGTATACCAGCAACAATCCAGAATAAGATTTTTGTGAGGGTGGAAGCCCTTATAAAAATTTTCAATAAATCTCATTGATTTAGGCAGCACGTATGGTTGTACAATTTCATACATAAGCCACTTTAATTCCCCTTTGAAATGTGTGCAATTGTACTTTTCAAAACATTCCTTATTAATTACAAAAGGATAGGTGTCACTTCCACCATGCATGTCAATAAATGGGAGGTTGGCTCCTTAAAAAGAAGGCTAAGATTTGAATCAGAGAACCAACAATTTTCAAAATTTACAAGCCACTGGTCGGGAGTTAGAAAGTTTGAAGAACTCTCGACTCACTGACTATGAAAGAATTAACACTTTGGACTAAGACCAGGCCGATGACAAAGGCTTGACTCATAACTTTGAAGAAAACTTGGGAAACTAGTAAGTTTTGAAACTTTTGAACCTGCTGACTAAGGTTTTGAAAAACATGAAATCTCTGATTGTGAAGGAAAAACACTTAAGTGAAAGGCCACGACTTAGTTAAAGGTGTGAAATAATAAAGAATAAGGGAGGAAACATTTATTTGACATAAAATGGAATTTTTTTTTAAAATGTACCACAATTCATTGCAGTGGAATATTGAGGAATGAATGGTCATCATCTCCCTTAATAATGCATGTTGTTCAATTAATTACTCAAATGCCTCTACCTCTCTAATGCCTTGTTTTCCATCTCAAGCTCTTTGACCTTTTTTATTGCTACCTTTGAATCCTCTCTTTCTCCTATTTCTAATCATTCCCCTAGCTTTATATAATTTTTTCTTGTTCATTTGCTTGTCATTGAAGTTCTCTATCTAACTTTTCTTACTCAGGTTCTTTTCTCTTGCAACAATTCTTCTTGCCTTTGTCTCCTCTATCTATTCATTTTTTCTTAGTTTCAACTCTTCAATTTCTTTCTTCCTTTGCTCTTCCTTCATTAATAGCTTCATGTAATCATCTATTGTTATAAATTGAGATTGTCAACTCAAATGAATTCCATTGTCCCCCACATTCCTTAGTTTTTTCTTCATAATGTAAATAGAAAGTTTAAGAAATTGGTCAATGTTTGAATTACTTTAGCCTCCCAATGACTAATTTGATTATGTTTGACATCCATCGTGACCTTGGTTCGAATTTGGACCATAATCCTTAGTTGCTCCCAAGTCCATAACATTCTTTACCATTTCCCAACCTCCACAATAAACTACGAGTAATGTGCCACTTCAAACACATTCATTGTTTTTGGTGGAGAATGCAAGGAAAGTGTTTGTTCTTCATCATGGGAATTTAAGTTAATTCCCAAGTTCATAGACCCCTCCATTAACCATTATGGTTCGCTTGGCTAAGTGGGAAGACTAAGTCCATCTTGTTGCTATTCATGTTAAGTTTTATCCATGCCTACACTTACTTAACCCTCCAAAGAACTAATTTATATTACATTATCGATTTCCTCTACCACTAGGTCAAGTGTTTTATGAGCTATTAAGGTAAGTACAAGAAGATGAGTATATATTTCATGGAAGTCTCCCACGGATGGAAAATGTTGCTTGGAATAGTACCCATTTTAAAAATAACAGGTGCCCATTTACGAACGGGAGCCTGAGCTGAAATAAGCTCTCATTTACGATCGGGCACCTGAAGCTAAATGGGTACCCATTATGGAACGTGCACTCATAAATGAAATGGGTACCCATTTTCAAAAAGTATATATATATTTTTTAAAAAGGCATGTAGCTTCATTTTAATAGCTAGAGCCGTGTAAAAGTAGAAAGGATGATGCCAAGAACCAGTACCCACATCGGCTGACCCCACCACCAGCCTCCAGATTTTCCCCGCCTCCTCCAGATTGACTATCAACTATCCCAAGTTGGTTGCCCATCATTTTCTATTATTTTTCATTATTGTTTACTTTTTTTGTTGTTTTTATTGTTTTTACAATGTTAAACTATATATGTTAAACCCTAAATTGAAAACAAGTGCTAAACCCTAATTCATAAAACCTAAACCCTAATTCATAAACACTAAACCCTAATTCATAAACTAGGGTTTCATAAACTAAACTGACCCATTCTAAACCTAAATGACTTATTAAACCTAAACCTAAAACCTAGAAGTCATTTTATTATGTTTAAATATTTAATTTAAACATATGGACATCTATATATAATATTTGTAAAGAGTTATGGCCACATGACAATCCCTCCATGAACTAATTGGTTTGATATAACTTCTAGGGTTTCTTTAATATAGGCCTAACAATAAACCTTTAGGAATGATATTTCAAAATCATTTTAAATTGTCTAGGGGAGAGGACCGAGTAGTTGAGCACCCTAACTTCACACCTCTCAAAATCATACATGGCATTTTTGAATCGATCCAAAAATTTTATAGTAGCTTACTTGGCAAGGCCCCTACTTATAAATAAGGTTTTAGGGCCACATCATCAAATATGATGCCACAAAAAAAAGGGTGGACCAATAGGTGTGCATTAAGTCATGTTTTGTTGGTGGGCTGATGTGGCATCACATGATTGGTTAAAGTCATTAAATTATTAGTACTTATAGTAACACTAACAAGTTTAAAGTCACAACTACTAGTACTAAACTTTTAAAAATATTGGGCCTTAAATGCACATATATTGTCTCACCTATTGGGTCTTTTCCCCTATATAGAGCTTGAACTAGTTATACACTATAGGCTTATTATTCTAGTCTTCATGGTTTTCAATGTTCCTAATGAGTCTCATAGTCCTAATTTAACCATTTGTAAAACTCTTTTCATGAAGCTAAAAACCTACAAATTAGACACGACATGACCATAATATCTTTTTGTAGACCTAACCTAAATGACTTATTAAACCTAAACCTAAAACCTAGAAGTCACTTTATTATGTTTAAACCTTTAATTTAAACATATCCATCTATCTATGACAACTTGAGGCTTAACAAAGGGGTAAAGGAGACAACAACAATGGAAAAATTTAAAATAATGTTGAGTGTACATAGGATGGATTCAAAGATTGAATAAAATAAAACACTTAGGAAGGATAAACATGGATTAGGAACAAAATAGGAAATGGTAACATGGCTAGATGGAATGACATTTAGGCTATACAACAAACTTTTAGGAATGGTATTTGAAAAGATCATTTGAAACTGTCTATATAGTCCTTGAACTAGTTATATACTATAGGCCTAAATTCTTCTAGTCTTCATGGCTTTAAATGTTCCTAATGAGTCTCATTGTCCTAATTTAACCATTTGTAAAACTCTTTTCATTCAAAGCTAAAAACCTACAAATTAGACACGACAGGACCCTAATATCTTTTTGTAGACCTAACCTAAATGACTTAGTAAACCTAAACTTAGAATATATCTAAGTCACTTTATTATGTTTAAATATTTAATTAAAACATGGCCATCTATATACATGACAACTTGAGGCTTAACAAAGGGAACAACAACAATGGAAAAAATAAAATAATGTTGAGTACATACCTGACATGAGTTCAAAGATTGAATAAAATAAAACACAATTTAGTAAGGATAAACATGGTTTAGGAACAAAATAGAAAATAGTAGTTCATGGCTAGACTGAATGACATTTAGGCTATACAATAAACTTTTAGGAATGATATTTCAACAGATCATTTGAAATTGTCTATATAGACCTTGAACTAGTTATACACTATAGGCCTAAATTCTTCTAGTCTTCATGGATTTCAATGTTCTTGATGAGTCTCATAGTCCTAATTTAACCATTTGTAAATCTCTCTTCATTCAAAGATAAAAACCTACAAATTAGACATGACATGAACCTAATATCTTTTTGTAGACCTAACCTAAATGACTTATTAAACCTAAATATAAAACCTATCTAAGTCACTTTATTATGACATTTAGGCTATACAATAAACTTTTAGGAATGATATTTCAAAAGACCATTTGAAATTGTCTATATATAGACCTTGAACTAGTTATACACTATCTATTAAATTCTTCTAGTCTTCATGGCATTCAATGTTCCTAATGAGTCTCATACTAGTCCTAATTTAACCATTTGTAAACTCTTTTCTTTCAAAGCTAAAAACCTACAAATTAAACATGACAAGACCCTAATATCTTTTTGTAAACCTAACCTAAATGACTTATTAAACCTTTACGTAAAACCTATCGAAGTCACTTTATTATGTTTAAATCTTTAATTAAAACATATCAATCTATCTATGACAACTTGAGGCTTAAAACAAAGGAGACAACAACAATGGAAAAAATAAAATAATGTTGAGTGCATATGACATGGGCTCAAAGATTGAATAAAATAAAACACAATTTAGGAAGGATAAACATGGATTAGGAACAAAATAGGAAATGGTAACATGGCTAGATGGAATGACATTTAGGCTATACAAGAAACTTTTAGGAATGATCTTCTTAAACATAAATTTTGATTTACATTTTCTAACTTTTTTTTTTTCTTGGAAAGGGTCACTTGGTTGAATGCATGTATATGTCAAATTATGTAAAATTAAATGTTATGATGTATTGTTTAAACCATTCAAATTTATATATTTCCAAGTTTTCAATTTATATGTATACATATTTAAACATATGTTGTACATACAATTTAATATATATATATTTTCAATTCCTAATTAAATTTTAATTTTTTTTAATTGTAACTCTACTTCTAGACCCTATTTGCACACATGGCCGATCTAGCCCAGGACCCCCCACCCCAACCCCCCCACCACCACCACTAGGTGTGCCACCACCACCACTGTCATCACCACTACCTGGTCCACCACCACCTAATGAGCCTCATTTGTAAGAAACAATTTATGAAAATATACAAACATTGCAAGAAAAAATCAATTTCTTACAAAACCAAATCCAAACCCCACCACACATTTCATAGTTTGCATCTATGATGCAAACTATTATTTATTCGGTGAGAGATATTCACACTGATCTAGACACATTCCACTCATGGAAGGAAGAGAGGAGGTGGTTTTATGAGGATGATCTCTGAAGAGAGGAGGTGGTTTTATGAGGATGATCTCTCATATAAAGAGATCAATGATCTACATATTACCAAAAATACAATTGCCCCATATTTCATTGATCCTTCCATAGGCCAACAAATACTAACAAATAAAACAAGAATTTCAATAAAATGGTGCACACATCAGCATATTGCTGATAATTTTTGGGAGTGGTGGTGGATGGTCTTTGACCATCCACCTCATACTAATTTTTAGGTTCCCTTTTATTTTTTGAAAAAATTATGGGCGAAGTTTGAGATGGGCTTAAATCCCAATTATTTTGATATGAGATCATTTTAGGGCATGGGTGGTGGAATACCACGAGCACATGTCAATCCAAATTAACAATTGCCCCCTGCACCTATTGTCCCTTCTCCACCCTCTATTCATGTGCCCTTTCACCAGTGCACAATCATCTCGACACTCAGTTTGTTATCATCACTCTCAAGAAACTTAATTGACCAAGCTACCCACTTGGCAGATAAAGTCAATCTTGGATAGCCTACAGAGCCTAGAGGAGCATCTAGTGTTGGTCCTAGTGCACCACAAGCATTGACACTATTGCAATCTACACCACATTTTTGTCAAAATTGTAATCATCCATGTTTTGGTTCTACATCTACTTTAGAGGAGGAGTCCTTTTGGGCTACATTATTTGCTCCTATGGACTCGGTATGTATGCCACATTTAATAAAATTAAATTTAATACAAATTAATATAGATCCAATTATCAATTAGATCAATCTTCTTAATAAATTTTAAATATATTAAACATATTGATTGGTACAGATGACTCCATTAGCTGCTGCCACTTCATCATAGTTGGATCATTTAGTGTTAACAACAATAGATATGGGTAGATCTTATATGGTCAAGGTATAAAAATTAGGACCACTAGAGATTATTTAATTTGATATATCTATTTTAATAATATAGAATAATATGCAAATGTGATTAACCTTTTTTTAAATTTAAAGCAGATTTTGTGTCAAACCAACCAAGTCATCCAGGACCAGTGGTACCATCATCTATGCAGAAGCTTGCTTCATATTCCATGGTTTGTATCTTAAAATTGTATATTTTTAGTTTAAATTTGAATTTCAAGTATAATTTCATGATTACAAATTCTTCTTTAAAGTCGAATTATATTGTTGCAAATATGTGCCTATGATGTGTTGTCATTGATGTCAACATATCTCTTTGTCAGAGATAGTGAAGATAGTGCAGTTCAGTAAAGTAGATTGCTTCGCATTCGTAGATCAGAGTCTATAGATTAAAGGGTTTGTAGAGGATTGTCTAAATTTTCTCCAATTAAGATTTGAGAGGTCTGCATGAAGGAATGGTGAATTTATGGACATCTGAGTAGAACCAGGTTTTGCAGTTGTTCAGAGGTAACATAGTGATAGGAATTTGGTCCAGATTGCTCTGCATTGGAATATTATGGTCTGCAGTCCTAGAAGTATGTTTGGGATGTTGGTGTGTATCCTCAACTCAAGTGGTTCATAGATTGAAGGTTTGCAAGCAATCCTTCTAGTGTGACATTCATGACAGTTAGTGTTCTTAAGCTCATGTATGAAGATGCAAGTGATTCTAGTGATTTGAGGTGGTGATGTTGTTCTTGTTGATTTCATTGTGCTTGTGGAGGTCTTTGGATCATGTGTCTATTGTGTTGGTGGTCCACATTGAGGATTGAGCTCATAATTGAAGATTTCTCTTTGTGTGTTGATGTTCTTTCCAGTCTTGGCTGACCAGATGCTTGGTGGATGTTGCAGATGATCTAAGAGAAGTTCTATGGAGTGTGGTATGTTGTTCGAGGAAGATTTGAGTCCCAGCTATGTTTGGCTAATAGTGTAGTGGTTTGCATGTAGTATTTTGTATTAGGTCAAGTCTTGTAATTGTAATTGCTTGGAGTGCCTATCTTGGAGAATGTTCAAGATAGATGATTGTAAGGCCAATTTTGATGTTCATTCCAAAGTCAATGTCATGTATAAATAAGTGTAATGAAGTCGTGTAAATGTGTGGATATGAGCGAAGATGTTGAGGTAGCGAGGAAGTGTTTAGGGGCAGAGCAGAGGTGTTGTGAGTGTCAATGGAACTGAACCTTGGCATGGAGAAGATGTTGTTTCTCAGTTCTACCCTTCAATGTTAATCATGTGAATGTTTTTGTAGGGAGTGAGCCTCCTTTGAGTAGTGAGCTCTAGGCAGTGCACCCAAAGGTAGGTGCCTTCCCATTTTTCTATTCTTTTAATAGACAATAAATCTTGTGGGTTAACCCCCATCGTGGTTTTTCTCTTAACTGGGTTTCGATGTAAAAATCTTGGTGTTATGTGTGTTGATTATGTTTGTGCTCATGTGTTGTTGATTCATGCTTTCATGGTTATATCATTAATCTGTTAATAAGTGGTAAAGAAGATTAAATGCAGCAAAAGATAAAGTTTTCTGACAACTGATTCACCCCCCCTCTTAGTTGTTTTCTCTAATTTCAACAATTGGTATTAGAGTCAGTTCCTCTAAAAGAAACTTGACCGCTTGAGGAGATCCGGGATGTCGACATACAAGAAGGACAGTCTAAGATTTGATGGAACAAATTACTCTCTTTGGAAGAATCGCATGGAGTGTCATTTGCAATGCATGGGTGATCCTTATTGGTTGATAACGAAGGATAAGTATAGTCCTCCATAGAAAGGTCCTTCAACTCCAAATGAAATCAAAGAAGATGAATACAACTTTCAAGCTAAAGAAGCATTGTTGATTGCCCTGATTGACACAGAAATGACAAATGTCTTAGAATTGAAAATTGCTCATGAAATCTGGAAGAAGTTGGAAACTCTGTATGAAGGTGATGCATATGTCAAATGTGCTAAGTTATAGAGCCTGAAGGGTAGATATGAATGTTTAAGGATGAGTGAAGATGAAAACATCACTTCCTACATCTAGAAGGTGAGTGAACTTGTATGTAGTATCAAGTGTGTTGGTGGAAAATTGGAAGAATCAGAGATTGTTGGCAAAGTACTCAGATCCTTACCTACTTCATACAAGCATAGAGTTACTGCTATTGAGAAGATTAGGACTGTGACAGATGTTACAAGGGATCATTTGGTGGGCAATCTTTCAGCATTTGAAATGAGTGAGTTTGGTGATTCTCTTCCTAAATCAGAATCTGCATTTAAAGTGAGTGTTTTTGGAAAGCAAAGATTTGATCTAGGTGAAAGCTCTTCAAGAAGACCAACCAGATATGAGAAAGCAAGGAAGGAACTTGAAGAAGATGAATCTAAGCTTGAACAACTTGAAGCCCTTATTGCAAAAAGATTACCAAGAGGATCTAGTAAGTATGAAGGAAAGATGCCTTTCAAATGTTTTTCTTGCAATAAGATTGGTCATTTTGTTTCAAAATGTCTGGAGAGGGTTTTAAAGCCAAACCCTAACAAACCTAGGATTCATAAGAAATGCTATTATGTCCAAGAAGCTGTTGATGAAGGAGTCACAGATGATGAATTTGATATGGGAAGTACCTCTAGAAATGAATGGTGTTCATTGCTATCCAAGAAGAAGATCCGGTGCCTACTAAATTTGCTAGCTGTGTGAATGTGGAAAGTGCCTTGGCTGCTCAGGTTGAATAAAAGGATGAATGGGTGATTGACAGCAGATGTTCTCATCATATGACTGGTGAGAAAAGTAAGTTTGTAAGTTTGGAAAGATATGAAGGTGGAATTGTGAAGTTTGGAGACAATTTAGCTAGTAGAATCTGTGGCAGAGGATCCATCTCTCTTGATGGTAAGAATAACACTAATGATGTTTTGTATGTAGAGTGGTTGAAGCATAATCTTCTCAGTGTTGGACAGTTGGTTGACAAAGGGTATGATCTCTAATTCAAGGATAGAAAATGCAAAATTTTGGGAAGCTCTGAAACTGAGATTGCATCTGGTACACAGACTAGAGGTAATATATTTCATTTAAGTAGTACTGGTAAAAGTTGTTTGATTGCTCAGATTGATCAGAGTTGGTTATGGCATAGGAGAATGTGTCATGTAAACTTTGATAACATTGTCAAAATAAGTACTACTCAGGCTATGAGAGATCTTCCAAAGCTTGTGAAACCTACTAATAGCATGTGTAAGGAATGTTAGTTGGGCAAACATAACAGAACTACATTAAAAAATAAGGAACTATTTTAAGTGGATTGTTGGAACTTGCGCACACTGATTTGTGTGGTCCTACCATAGTTAGGAGTTTGCAAGGAGACAAATACTTTATGTTGTTGATTGATGATTACTCCTGGATGATGTGGGTCACTATCTTGAGAGAGAAATCAGAGGTTCTTGATAGATTCAAAGTGTTCAAGGCTAAATTGGAGAATGAGATTGGTATCAAGATAAAGTGTCTGAGGTCTGATAGAGGTGGAGAGTTTACCTCTGGTGAGTTTAATGCATTTTGTGAAAAGCATCGAATAAGAAGACAGTTATCTGCTCCTAGGACTCCTCAGCAGAATGGAGTTATGGAAAGGAAGAATCAAACTATTCAAGAGGCTGCTAGAATCATGATGATGGAGGAAAATGTTCCACATGTCTATTGGAGAGAAGCTGTGAGTACTGTTGTCTACACTCTTAACTAGGTGTAGATCAAAGGTAATACTGGTAAAACACCTTATGAACTATGGTTTGGTAATGCTCCTATTGTGAAATACTTCAAAATGTTTGGTAGTATATGCTATATCAAGAGAGATGAAGAACTAGGCAAGTTTGATGCAAGATGTGATGAAGGAGTTTTTGGGTTATTCTAACCAAAGCAAGGCATACTGGTGCTTCAACAAGAGATTGAAAAAGATCATTGAAAGTGCTAATGTCAAGGTTGATGAAATCAAGGAGGGACCTTCCAAGTCTTGTGGATACGAATTAGATGATTAAAATGAAGATAAAAATGAAGGAAAGAAAGCTCAAACTCAAACTTAGATTTAGATTGCTCCAAAGAATCCAGTAACTCAAGAAGTTAGTGCAAATGTTAAGGAACAAGTTCAAGAATCAGAAGTTCAAGAAAATCCCAAAACTCCCAAGTATGTAAGGTTGAATCATTCTGAAGATCAGATCATAGGAGATAGAAATAAAGGTGTTCAAACTAGAAGAAAAATTGTTGAAAAACAAGTGGAGTATTGTTTGATTTCAAATATTGAACCAAAATCAGTGAATGAAGCTTGTAATGATGAAAGTTGGGTAAAAGCAATGGAAGAAGAATTAATGCAAATTGAAAAGAATCATACTTGGGATCTTATTCCTAGACCTGAAAATAAAAATGTAATTGGAACTAAATGGGTCTTCCAGAATAAATTGAATGAAGATGGTGAAGTTGTGAGAAATAAAGGAAGATTGGTGTGCAAAGGATATTCTCAGGTAGAGTGAATTAATTTTGAAGAAACTTTTGCTCCAAAGGAAAGAATCGAAGCAGTCAGATTATTTCTTGCCTTTGTTGCTTACAAAGATTTCAAAGTTTATGAGATGGATGTCAAGTCAGCATTCCTAAATGGAGAGTTGGAAGAAGAAGTCTACATTGAGCAACTAGAAGGATTCCAGTTGTCTAATCAAGGGGATATGGTTTATAGATTGAGGAAAGCATTGTATGGACTTAAACAAGCCCCAAGAGCCTAGTATGCAAGATTAGATAAGTATTTACTAAAGCTAGGTTTTAGCAAAGGCACAGCTGACAGTAGTCTTTACTTCAAAATTGAACATGAACACATCTTGATTGTTGAGGTATTTGTTGATGATATCATCTTTCGTGGAAATGAGAGCATGTGTAAAAAAATTGTTGATCAAATGCAAAGTGAATTTGAGATGTCCATGCTTGGTGAAATGAATTTTTTCTTAGGTCTACAAATCATTTAGTCAGATAAGGGCATCTTCATATCTCAATCTAAGTATGTGAAAGAGTTGTTGAAAAGGTTTGGAATGGAGGATTCAAAACTAGTGAGTGCTCCTATGATAATAGGATGCAAGTTGAGTAAAGATGATGATTCCCCTAAGGTAGATCAGAAAAGGTATAGATCAATGATTGAAGGATTGCTTTATCTGACTCATACCAGACTTGATATTATGAATGTAGTTGGCCTTGTTGCTAGATTTCAAGTTGATCCTAGAGAATCTCATGTTGTAGCAATCAAAAGAATTTTTAAATATCTGAAGGGGACATCTGATTATGGCTTATGGTATCCTAAGGATGATGATTTCACTCTTCATGCATATACAGATGTTGATTGGGTAGGAGATGTAGATGAAAAGAAGAGTACTAGTGGTGGTGCATTTTTCTTGGGAAAGAGATTGGTTTCTTGGTTGATCAAAAATTAGGAGGCAATATCTCTATCTACTATTGAGGTAGAGTCTATAGCAGTAGCAAGTAATTGTACTCAAGTTTTGCGGATGAAGCAAATGTTGAAGGATATCAGAATTATGTTTGAAGAACCTATTATAATCTTCTGTGATAATTCAAGTGCGATAAACATTTCAAAGAATCTGGTGTTGCATTCAAAGACAAAGCACATATCCATCAAGTTTCACTTTTTGAGAGAGAAGATAAATGAGAATGAAGTCAGATTGGAGTTTGTTTCTTCAAAGGATCAGATTGCGGATATCTTCACTAAGCCTCTATCTAAGGACACTTTTGAGTATCTCAGAGTGATGCTAGGGGTTATTACCCCTCCTATTCAGAACTAAGGTACACTAGTGTGCATCAGTCCGGTGGAACTCATAGTCATATCTTGTGAACCAAATTGATGTTAAGGGGATGCTACTCATGGGGAGTAGTCAGTATGTTAATTCTAGAGTTCAGTTTGGTTTTATCTAAGAAACAAAAAGGAAGAGAGATGATTGCAAATATATGCCCTTTGCCATTGATGTCAAAGGGGGAGAGAAGTCATGTGAAAAACTTGGAAGTAAGCAGTTACTGGTGAAAGGGGGAGCAGTGAAGAAAGTGGTTGCAGGTGTGATAAGTAAAAGGGGGAGAAGTCCTTATCTTGATGGTTCAATCAGTTTTTCACATCATATGTTTCCATCAATGACAAAGGGGGAGATTGTTCCAAATATGTGCCTATGATGTGTTGTCATTGATGTCAACATATCTCTTTGTCAGAGACAATGAAGATAGTGCAGTTCAGTAAAGTAGATTGCTCTACATTCCTAGATCAGAGTTTATGGATTAAAGGGTTTGTAGAGGACTGTCTAAAGTTGCTCCAGTTAAGATTTGAGAGGTTCGCATGAAGGAATGGTGAAGTTATGGCCATCTGAGTAGAACCAGGTTTTGCAATTGTTCAGAGGTAACATAGTGATAGGAATTTGGTCCAGATTGCTCCGCATTAGAATATTATGGTCTGCAATCCTAGAAGTATGTTTGGGATGTTGGTGTTTATCCTCAATTCAAGTGGTTCATGGTTTGGAGGTCCATAAGAATCCTTCTAGTGTGACAGTCATGATAGTTAGTGTTCTTAAGCTCTTGTATGAAGATGCAAGTGATTCTGGTGATTTTAGGTGGTGAGGTTGTTCTTGTTGATTTCATTGTGCTTGTGGAGGTCTCTAGATCATGTGCCTATTGTGTTGGTGTTCTACATTGAGGATTGAGCTCATAGTTGAAGATTTCTCTTTGTGTGTTGTTCTTTCTAGTCTTGGCTGACCGGATGCTTAGTGTGTGTTACGGATGATCTAAGAGAAGTTCTATGGAGTGTAGCATGTTGTTCAAGGAAGATTTAAGTCCCAGCTATGTTTGGCTAATAGTGAGTGGTCCACATGTAGTATTTTGTATTAATTCAAGTCTTGTAATTGTAATTGCTTGTAATGCCTATCTTGGAGAATGTTCCAGATAGATGATTGTAAGGCTGACTTTGATCTTCATTCCAAAGTCAATGTCATGTATAAATAAGTGTAATGAAGTCGTGTAAATGTGTGGATGTGAGCGAAGATATGGAGGTATCAAGGAAGTGTTTAGGGGCAGAGTAGAGGTGTTATGAGCATCAATAGAACTAAACCTTGGCATGGAGAAGATGTTGTTTCTCAGTTCAACCCTTCAATGTTAATCATGTGAATGTTCCTGTAGGCAGTGAGCCTCCTTTGAGCAGTGAGCTCTGGGCAGTGCACTTGAAGGCAGGGGCCTTCCCATTTTTCTATTCTTTTAATAGATAATAAATCTTGTGGGTTAACCCCCACCGTGGTTTTCCCTTAACCAGGTTTCCACGTAAAAATCTTAGTGTTATGTGTGTTGATTATGTTTCTTCTCGTGTTGTTGATTCATTCTTTCATGGTTATATCATTAATCTATTAATAAGTGGTAAAGAAGATTAAATGCAACAAAAGATAAAGTTTTGTGACAACTGATTCACCCCGCCTTAGTTCTCTGCTCTAATTTCAACATTATATATACTTGTACATATATATGTAAGATGCTATTAGTATATGTGCAGGCTCAATTAATCCTATCATTGATGAGCCTGCATAGATGCATGATTCATCTCTCATATTTTAGGTCCTATAGTTAAATCCTATGTCATTTCAAAGTGTTTTATATCATTCAACCTTGCATTTTGTATCTATACTTTAGTCTAATTCATGTGTTTTATTGAATTATAGGAATTGGTGACACAAATATTTACTCTGCCAGAATCACTACCATCTGTTGCACATGAGAATGATAGGATAGATGATGAACCCATTGTGGTATGCTTAGACATTTTCAAGTTTAGATTTAAAAATTTAATTTGATAGTTTGGCTTTAAATATTTGATTTAAATAATTTGGATGCAATTTTTACATTTAAATTGATTTGAAGCTTCTTTTTTCTTGTACACAGCACGAGCCACCCTCTGAGTCATGTGGGACCAAAAGGCGGCTTGAAATGGATGATGATCAAACTTAGGGAACACGTGTATTAGATTGTTTATTTCATGAGGATTTTATGACTATTTCAATATTGACTAGACATATGTATTGTGATTATTTTACTATTTTTACATGGATTGTTATTATGTCAGTATTTATATCTCATATACTATTTCTTCTATTTCATATAGACTAGATTTTACTATTTATTGAATGTCCACTATATGCATCTATATTCAAACTTTGATTTCATATCTCATATTTAACACTTCAAATTATCATGTGTTTAATTGTAAAATTGCAAACTACTGATTCTAATTAGATAAGAGGAAATTTTCAATTGATTTAATTTATTAAACATTTATTAGATACAGACTAGGTTGGATATTTATACAGACTAGATATCATACAAGTGCATGTAATTATTAATAATTTTTTTGGCATATCTCTATGCTTTAACTAGGTTTAATCTTTACCTGCTTAATATGTTTTTGACATGTCAGGTTAGGAGTACTTTTCATAATTTATATTTGGACATTGTAGGGGCTTTATAGAAAAATGTATCAAAATACCTACCCTTTAAATTTACAAAATAAAATGAAAATTAACTTTGTTGAGCTAGAATGAATATAAATAATTGGAAAGCCTATGAAGGCAAATGATCATAGACACTAAATCTTTAAAATATTTATTTGTTGAAAGATAGGTTATTCTACTAATTTCTATGGTTTTGTTTGGATTTACATGAATCAAATGTTGGGACTTGTTAAATTATAATTGAGTTAAATATTTAGGCAAATTTTATTAATTAGATTTGTCAAGAGCAACCATGATTAATCCATTTATTTAATCTATTAAACATTTCATAGATCAATACCTACCGTATAAATTTAAAAAATAAAAATAAAATTAGAGAAATACCTACCCTTTCAATTTACAAAAGAAATTTAGAAAATTAGAGAATTTTAGGTCTACCCTAAATTATAACAAAAGAAAAATAGATAAATACCTTTAACCTAAATATCAAAAGAAAAATAGACAAATACCTACTCCAAATTGTTATATATAAATTTGATAAAGAATACTTGATTCTATCTACTAAAACTTTTGAGATTTACTTCTAATTTTGAGAAAAACTAAAAATTATAATTTCTAAAAAATATAATAAAATTAGCATTTTGTATGTAATTTCATCAAGACCACCAAATAATAACAACTTAATCAATGCATTGATTGGTTTTTTATAACTTCTCTGTACAAGAAAAAGAGCTTCCCTTAGCTTCAAGAAATATAAATATTCTATACTAACAAGGCCAACCACGTGAAGGTGGAAGCTCATGTGGCCTCACCTAAGACCTAAGACACAAGTATTCTAGTAGACGTAGGACACCTAAGACACCTATTGTATAGTATGTATCTAGATTTTATAGACATAGTAGACCTAAGGCACCTAGTCTTTATACCTTATCGTAGTCTAGACCTAAGTCCCCTAGACACCTATTATAGTTCTACCTAAGACACCTCTAGACACCTGTTATGGTAGACCTAGTTGACATATAGTAACTACCTAAGACACCTAGATTAAATTATACCTTATTCTAGTCTCTAGACCTAGTTAATATATAGTATCTACCTAGGACACCTAGATTAGATTCTACCTTTTTCTAGTCTCTAGACCTAGTTGACATACAGTATACCTAAGACATAGGTAGAGACACCTATTGTATTTACAACCCAAGACACCTAGAGACACCTAGATTTTGTATATTATTCTCTAAGTCTGGATCTAAGATTTTATACTTGACACCTAGAAGTTGAAGACTCTAGATATCGAGCATGTGTATACCTCACACCTATGCAATAAGAAACAATAGCTGGAATTCCTTTCAACACTACATGTGATTGTAAAAACAAATCTAGAGGTTAGGCCATGATGAAATTTAAATAAAAATTTAGAACCTAGAGATCATTTTATTTAAAGATAAAATTTGTTAAGAAGCTCCATTGAAATTATAATGAAAGGAAAGAAATATTGAAGCATAAATTAAAATAATTAATAGTATAGGTCTAGTGAATACATTATATAAAGTGTAAGTGAAACTTAAATAATAATTAACACCTTCTATGTTTCCATCCTTTGTTATGACTACAAAAACATCTCCTCCACCATGTAATGAAATGTAAAAAAGTTAGAATGTGTCATGATCTAGGAGAATCGGAAATATTAATATGAAGGCTTAAGAGGAGTTAAGAGGATAGATTAAGGGAAGATGCAATCAATTAGGGGAGATGCACACTAGTAAATCAATTACCTATAAATATACTTAATCCAAAACTCACATTCTAAGAACTAGCTAATTAAACTAAAGCGTACTTACCTAACTTATGAAACATAGATATGGGATGGCTTAAGGGGAGTTAAGAGGATGGATTAAGGGGAGATGGAATCTTGACTCTAGTATTTTGGTAAGGGTACATGCACTAACTTATATCATTTAACTATATTGAAGTTATTTTAAACTAAATACTAAGTTTACCCAACTTATGAAACAATTCTAGGGGATGGCTTAAGGGGAGATGGAATCAACTCTAGTATTTTGGTAAGGGTGTGCTAACTTATATCAATTAACTATCAATCATATTAATCATAAACTCACATCCTATACAAAGATTAAAAGTTTAAAAATTTCTACATACCTCTTAACCGTATTAAAAATCTACTCCACTGTACCATCTGGATCCTCTCTCTTTTGTAATGCATTTATGATTGCCTCATGCTCTTCCATAGAAAGTGTCCATAAATCATTTGTGATAGGTCTCCCTTTATATATCACTAATTGTATATTTATTGCCACAACAAGATACGAGTGGTGCAAATTTTTCTTATGTCTTTCATAATCTTCAAATGCACATATAACATTCCTTCTTATCAAATACTTATGCAGCTAATTGCGAATAACAACTACAGAACCTATTGGATACTCGAAGTTATCATCATCTACTCTAGGCTATAACAACTTATGTTTTGCCTCAACACACTGAGCCAACCAATACTTTATTTTCTCTTCATTACCCTCGGGTGCGACAACAACATACACATGTCCTGCAAAAAACTTTCAAATTCAATAAGTCAAAAATATACATGCATACATATACAATTAAATATAGGTTAAACAAAAAAATGTATCAAAAAGAAATACTGAATTAATGTACCTTCTTGTGCAAGGTCTGAAATATGATCATAGTCATCTGATGCTTGAAAATGATTATGCTCCTCAAATGTTATCTCATTTTGATCATGTGTTTGTAGAGGTGCTAAGGATATTTGTTTCCATTCTTCAACCCAATCTTTATTTTCACATGCTTCCCAATCACCTACGATACAAACTAACAAAAACATGCGAGCTCCCTAGTCCATATAGTCCATGTGCTTGCATTTGAACTATTAAATGAATGCCATTTTGTTGATCCACTAATTGTATCACAATCATATCGGGGAGGAAAGTTTTCTTCTTCAACCAACCAAAAAAACAATTGAACTTTAGAGTTTTCACTTGATCCTATAGTCAATTTTGCAATACACCAATTGACAATTGCATGTGCATCTTGAAACTTTGCTGCATCATGAAATTTTAGTTGCTCCCTAGCAAGAGCCCTTTTCACACATGCTCCAACTCCATCATGTTCTCCTTTATGATGTCTAGCTTCAAGGAAACTCCACATATGTTGGAAATTGTTTTCTTTATGGGACCTACTTAACCAATAAAATATTCGAGTATTTTTGAATTGTCCTATACAATTGTCTGACCATATGAGATGTTGTGTCATCTGGATTTGTCGTTCTTTTAAGTTGTCATTAAATACTTTGAAACAATACTACACAAACTCTGATGAATGTAACCGGTTATCACTCAAATAGAAATGGTATTCCCTCAAAATTTTCCTATCATCTTCTATACTATCAACTGCATGTTTGAATATAATATGAGCAAAGATGGCCACCTATATTGAGTTATAGTATTGTGACTGAATCTCCTCTTGTGGAGAAAGGGTATAGTTTTCTACAAAGTCAACCACTAAAAGTATAGTTCCAATTGGAAATGTGTTCTTACATCTGCAAAATTGTTCATCAAGCCACCAAGCATATTGAGAGTGTTTCACATATTTATACATAATCTTATTCTTGAACTCTGTGATGAATGCATGTACACTACTTTGTTTTATGACAAACTCACAATGCTTTCCAATTTTTCCATCCTTTAATGGATGTTGAACATTGGTGAACCTCTTCATATCCACTAATCATTGTCCAAAATCATGTGAACTACTTTCATGCATGCATTCTCCTAACAATGAAAGGTTACAACATTTATTGTATTGTCCAAAAACACATGGTTTTGAAAAAAAGAATTTCCCATCAGTTGTTTCACAAGGTAAACTTGTTATAAAATCCTTAATTATTGTAGGTGGTATATTAAGACTACATTCCTGCATAATTTGGTTAGTATTCAAAGGACAATGTATATATCAAAAAACCTCATAATAATAATGAAATTGCACATGAGTTTTACAAAAACAAGATATTCGTTGATTATTAATCTTGACATACCAAGGTTTACATTTCTCAAATGATCTTTGACTTATATTATAATTTTCTATAATTGAATCATCTAGAAATTTTCTTTATAATTCTATTTGAGTCATGTCTAAAAGATGTTTTGGATGAGGATCATGACTTTTTGACCCCACCCTTAATTTCAAAACATCTATAGCATTTGATGAAACCCGTGTATTATCATTCAAATATTTTTCAATCAAAGACCTAATTTCATTATTTAATTTCATGTCAAACCTTGGGAATCTACCACTAAAAGTCCAACATTGGTTGATTGGATTCTCTTCAATACTTACTCTTCTCTTTGATGCTCTTCTTAAAGTTACAACATGTACATTTAAATATCCACTGGGTAAGTGCACAAAGATGGGGGACCAAAAAGTCACCAAATGACTTTCTAGGCAACTTTTTAGTCCCATACACATCAAAACCCAAGTGCGTTATAATGCACTCACATTATTTTTTGCCTTAAAAGTGCAAAAATAGGCATTTCTCCCATTACCCGCAGCCAAAAGAGTTAGTTTGCAGAAAAGACAAACAATATAGCACGAGTGCATTCAAGGAAGGTGAAACCAAGCAAGTGCAAGAGAGAAATTGGAATTTTCATGATGCCACCTTGTTGAACCCACTATGGAAGATGTCATGAAGCAAATGTTGAGGGTCTACTAGCCGAAGAAGGTAGGGTTTGAGTAATTTTTGTGAGTTTGAAAAGAATTTTTGACTTTTGCAATGTTTGATTAGTTTTTTATATTGCATTTACAATTAATGAGGCAAGAGAAAACACAAATCCAGCTGAGGAGGATCAAAACAACCCCTAAAACCCTCAAAACCCACTTTCACATCCTCACAATGTAAGAGATACTAAAGAAAATCACCTAGGGAAAATAGAAGAAAACAAAAGACATCTTCAAACTCTTATTGAAATGTTAAACAATCCAAGTGCAAGCACAGATCATAGGAGAGCGCTTGCAAAGTCATTAGAGGAGATTGTTTCCCAAACCAAATTAGTGACAAAACAAATCACCAAATTTCAAGACTATAGGGAGAGGTATCAACAATACTATGATGACAAATTGTCTTATGAACAAGTGAAGAATGAAAAAATTATAAAATCTGAATTATGTGCACACTTTATTAATCCTAAAAATGGTGAAAGATTAGTAGAATCTTGCAAATGGTTCCCTATTCATTGATGTGTTAATCAAGATATATCCCAAAACTTTTGGGATAGATGGTACATGGTCTTTGATGAGCGCCCATGCAACAACAATGAAGTGCCACAATATTTCTTGAGGAAACTCCATTACCAGTTTGTCCTTAAGAAGATTCCCAATTATTTTGACATTTTGAGAGTTCCAAGGCAAAGGTAGTGGCTCTGCCCAAGATAGAGAGGGGGCTCAGTGAGACCAAAATCATGTATGTAGACCCCTGTTGAGGCCAAAATGTGTGTCACTCCCTTTGACTTTGAAGGAGAGTGTTGAGGTGGAGACATTACATTCATTGACTACTCTCACGTAGTCTCTAGCACAACACACTGATGATCTTACCTAGGCTGATGAGGGTGAGAGTAGTAGGTGTTATTTGTCCCCACATTTGTGCAGTTCATGTGGGAACTTGTGTAGTTATGGGATGCAGGACTCACAACAAGACTCTTGGCAAGATGTTGTGATGCAGGCATAGCATCCAATGATGGACACATCCATATTGGATGATATTATTCTCATCGATGATGTCTTACAATGTACATTTGGTATTGACTCTTAGGTAAGTTTTTACAAGTTTCATCTTGATTTAATATATTCTTATTTAAAATTTGTAATTAATTTTATATGACTATCTTTATTATAATTCAAAAATAATGTATGTAATTATCTATGCAATGAGGGTCAAAGTCTTCGTCCTACCTCTATTAGTCCTCCATTGGCAGGTTATGAGAGGTCAACTCAGTAGGTATGTAATTTATCAGATGATTGTAATTATTGTACATATATCAATGGTAATATTTATTTTGTGACAATTTGATGATTTCAATAGGGAGCTTCACTAGCACCTCCACAGTTTCCTTGGTCCCCTAGACTTGGTCACAAAACCACTTATACAAGGTAAATTTAACCAGTTCTAATCATTATGCATTTAAATAATATTATGTATTTATTTTGGTCAAATAATCTTGAACTCTATTTTCAAATGCTAAATATGTAGACTCCTCCTCATCTTCATGAGTCAACATAGGTAGGCATTGCTGCAACCATGATGTCTTCAAATTCTTTAACCGAGGTATGAGCCAATAACATGAAAATGTCATTTTGTATTTATTGTTTTATCT
The DNA here is from genome assembly GCA_027924645.1 of Cunninghamia lanceolata. NCBI lineage: Eukaryota > Viridiplantae > Streptophyta > Pinopsida > Cupressales > Cupressaceae > Cunninghamia > Cunninghamia lanceolata. The sequence continues at coordinate 1,735,614 of BSBN01000619.1, read as the reverse complement.
CATGTCATTTGATGTACATAAATGGTATTTATGTTTAGTCAATTTTTCTTCTTGATGCTTCTCACAGGAGGTCACAACTCCAACTCGTCCAACCATGGATGAAGAGAGACAAAAGATGATCAAGAGTGATCATCGGATAGTGGTAAGTGATCGATTACATATGTGATGTTATATATTTCATGTTTTCTATATTAATGTGTATGTAGTTTGATTGTATTAACAGGCGAGCTAAACAAATCTTTGTCGAGGAGGTCTACTCGATGGGAGAGAAGATAAGTCATTCATTGGCTCTCCATCCTCATGGCCAAGCAAGGGCCATTGATTATTTGATTAAAGTGTTGATTTAAGGATAGACAACTGAGAGGGGGGATGAATCAGTTGTCACCAAAATTTTTCTTCTTATTACTTAAACCTTCATATATTTCAAAGATTCAATCATGGGAGCACAATGCAATAATTCAAAGGCAGAAACATATTTAACATATATAACACTAAGATTTTAACATTGAAAACTCGGTTAAGGGAAAAACCACGGTGTGACTAACCCAAGATTGTATTCTCTGTTAAAATAATAAGAAGAATAAAATGGCACTTGCCAATTAGGGCTCACTGCCTGAGCACACTACTCATAAGAGGCCCATTGCCTACAGGAGACACACTATCTATAGAAGAATATAAGTATTACATACTTGAACTAGAGATTAGTATCTTTATTATGCCTGAATCAGTTCCATTTAAGATCAAAACCTCTCCTCTGCTTTTCACTCCTCTTCACTACCACCTTCTCATCATAACTACTACTCCTTTGAATGACTTCGCAACTCTTATTTATACATGACATTGACTTTGGAATGATCATCAAAGTTGGCACAACATACACTTATTTTATTACAGAGCAATTACAAAAATACAACTTGACTTATTACAAAAACTTTATGCACATCACTACACTGTCGGCCACACATATCTGGGACTTCAATCTTCTTCGAGGAACATGCCATGCTTCTTAGAACATCTTCAAGATCATCCACAACATGTGTAAATCATCTGGTCAGCCAAGACTAGGAAGAACACCATCACCCAAAGGTAAATCTTCAATTACGAGCTCAATGCGAACCACCAACATGACCATGACACAATCTAAAGACCTCCATAGGCTTGCTTGAATCACCAAGAACATCTACACCACTTCTACTTACTGTAATCATTCACATCTTCATCCAAAACCTCAAGAACACAGTTGGTCATCACTATCACATTAGAAGGATTGCTTGCAGACCTCCAAACTACAAACCAATTGAGTTGTCAATTCAAATTAGTTTCCCAAACATGCCACCAAATCCGTAGAACATGATATTGTATTTCTGGATCTCACCAAACCTATTTGTGTCACTCTGTCACATCTGAATAGTTGCCAAAGCCAGTCTTACTCTTATGACCATAACTCCTTAACATTTTCATGTGAACCTCTCAAATCTTGACTGGATCATCTTCAGGCACATATCTACAAACCCTTTGATACGCATTCTCTAATCTTCATCTATCTGGGATCTTCGCTTCATAGAGCTTCACTGTCTTTACTGTTCTTTCTCTATTTCTGATAGGACTAATTTTCTGAATATCCTTAGCACACAATTCATCCAAACCTTGTCATCAATGCAACAGAAGTATGTTGACATCAATGACAACACTGATTAGGCCCATACTTGCAACAATCTCCCCCTTTGTCATTGATAGCAACATATGATGTGAAAAACTATTTTAACCATCAAGACAAGAACTTTTCTTCACTAACTGACATAGCTCCCCATGTCATTGGCACCATTCACATGTCTTCTCTTCTTTTACTGCTCCCCCTTTGATCAACAACTACTTTTTGTTTTTCACGTGTCTTCTCTCCCCCTTTGACATCAATGGCAAAGGGCACATACTTGCAATCACTTCTCATACTTCAATATCATACTGAATACTTCCCCTGAGTAGCAGCCTCCTAGCATCAACCCAGGTCATAACATATGATTGTGGGATCCACCAGACTGATGCACATCAGTGCACCTTAATTCAGAATTGGAGGGGTAATAACCCCTAACTTCTCCCTGAGGCACTCAAAAGTGTCCTTAGGTAGAGGTTTGGTAAAAATGTCTACAATCTGATCCTTTAAGGGCACAAACTCCAATCTGACTTCATTATTGTTCACCTTCTCTCTCAAAAAGTGGAACTTGATGGATATATGTTTTGTCTTTGAATGCAACACCCAATTTTTTGATATGTTTATTGTACTTGAATTATCATAGAAGATTGTGATAGGTTCTTCATACTCCACTCTGACATCTCTTAACATTTACTTCATCCATAATACTTGAGTTTAACTGTCTGCTACTGCAAGATATTCTGCTTCTGCAGTAGATAGAGATATTGCCTCTTATTTCTTGCTTAACCAAGAAACCAATCTTTTTCCCAAAAAGAATGCACCACCACTGGTACTCTTCTGGTCATCCACATCACCTGCCCAATCAGCATCAGTATAAGCATGAAGAGAGAAATCATGATCCTTAGGATACCACAATCCATACTCAACTATTCCCTTCAAATATTTAAGAATTCTCTTGATTACCATGACATGAGATTCTCTAGGATCAACTTGAAATCTGGCAACAAGACCAACAACATTCATAATGTCAGGTCTAGTTTGAGTAAGGTAGAGCAATCCTCCAATCATTGACCTATACTTTTTCTAATCAGCTTTAGGAGATTCCTCATCTTTACTCAACTTACATCCAGTTGCCATGGGAGTATTCGTTGCCTTTGAATCTTCCATCCCAAATTTCTTCAACAATTCTTTCACATATTTGGTCTATGATATGAAGATTCCTTTCTTTGTTTGAGTGATTTGCAGAACCAAGAAGAAATTCATTTCCCCAAACATAGACATCTCAAATTCACTTTTCATTTGATTTGCAAAAGTTTTGCACAAACTATCCTTCCCTCCAAAAATAATATCATCAAAAAATACTTCAACAATCAAGATATTTTTGTGATCAATCTTAAAATATAGATTACTATCAGCAGTACCTTTGTTGAAACCAATCTTCAAAAGATGTTTGTCCAATCTTTCATACCAGGCTCTTGGGGCTTGTTTGAGTCCATATAATGCCTTTTTCAATTTGTAGACCATGTCTCCATGATCAGACAATTGAAATCCATCCGGTTGCTCAATGTATACTTCTTCTTCCAAATCACCATTTAGGAAAGTAGACTTGACATCCATCTGATATACCTTGAAATCCTTGAAGGCAGCAAAGGCAAGAAATAATCTGACTGCTTCAATCCTTGCCACCGAAGCAAAAGTCTCTTCAAAGTCAACTCCTTCTACTTGAGAATAACCCTTACAAACCAATCTAGCTTTGTTTCTTATTAACTCACCATCTTCATTCAGTTTATTCCAGAAGACACACTTAGTCCCAATCACATTTTTGTCCTTAGGTCTGGGAACAAGATCCCAAGTGTGATTCTTTTCAATCTACATCAATTCCTCCTTCATTGCTTTAACCCATCTTTCATCATTGCATGATTCACTTACTATTTTTGGTTCAACTTCTGAAATCAAACAATACTTCACTGAGTCTTGAGCAATATTTCTTCTTGTTTGAACACCATTGTTTCTATCTCCTATGATCTAATCTTCAAAGTGATTCAGTCTTACATACCTGGGAGTTTTAAGATTTTCTTGCACTTCTAATTCTTGGATAGGTTCATCCAAGCCTATCTCTTCTTCTTGTATTTCTAGATTCTCTAGATCATTCTAAATTTGGACTAGAGTTTGGACTTGTTCTTCTTGGTCTAAGATATCATTTTGATCATCTACTTCATACTCATAGTATCTTGAGGGATTTTCCATGCCTTCATCAACCTTCACATTTGTACTTTCTACAATCTTTCTTAATTTCTTGTTATAACACTAGTAAGCTTTGCTTTGAGTAGAATAACCCAAGAATATTCCTTCATCACTCCTAGCATTAAACTTGCCAAGGTCTTCATCTTTTTTGATATAGCATTTGCTACCAAAGACTCTGAAATACTTCACAGTAGGAGTGATGCCAAACCAAAGTTCATAAGGAGTCTTACTAGTCTTGCCTCTGATTGGTACCTAATTAAGAGTATAAACAGCAGTGCTTACAGCTTCTCTCCAATAGATCTGAGGAACATTTTCTTCCATCATCATGGTCCTAGAAGCTTCCTGGATGCTCCAATTCTTTCTCTCCACTACTCCATTCTACTGTGGAGTCCTTGGAGTAGATAATTGTCTCTTTATCCCATGTTTCTCACAGAATTCTATGAACTCTCCGGATGTGAATTCTCCACCTCAATCAGACATGAGGCATTTTATGTTTATGCCAGTTTCATTTTCTACCATAGCCTTGAATATTTTGAATTTCTCAAGTGCTTCAGATTTCTCTTTTAAGGAAGTCACCCACATCATCCGAGAGTGGTCATCAATCAACAACATGAAATATATTTCACCTTGCAGACTCCTGATTCTTGTTGGACCACATAGATCAGTGTGCACCAAGTCCAACAATCTGGTTGAAGATTGTTCCTTACTTTTGAATGAGACTTTATTGTACTTACCTAACATTATTTGCACAAACTGTTAGCTGGTTTCACTAGTCTTGGAAGATCTCTTACAGCCTGAGTGTTTCTTGTCTTAATGATATTATCAAAATTCACATGACACATTCTCCTATGCCACAACCAACTATGATCAATTTGAACAAATAAGAAACTTTTCCCAGCACCAACCAAGTGAAAGATATTACCTTTGTTTGTGTACCAGATGCAATCTCAGTTCCAGAGCTTTCAAAGATCTTGCATTTTCCACTTTTGAAATGGAGATCATAGCCTTTGTCTACCAACTGCCCAACATTGAGAAGATTATGCTTTAAACCTTAAACATATAGAACATCACTAGTTTTGTTCTTTCCATCAAAAGAAATGGTTCCTCTACCTCTAATTCTACCAGCAGAATTATCTCCAAACTTTACAACTCCACCTTCATATCTTTCCATGTTTATGAACTTATTCTTGTCACCAGTCATATGGTGAGAGCATCCACTGTCAATGACCCATTCATCCTTTTCTTCAACCTGAGCAGCCAGAGCCCTTTCTATCATCTTATGATTGGCAGATTCAATAGGCATTGGATCTTCTTCCTTGATGGCAATAAACACCCAGTCACTTCCAGATTTGTTTCCTATCTCAGATTCATCAATTGTTACTCCATCATCATCTTCTTGAACATAGTAACACTTATTTTGAAATCTTGATCTATTAGGGTTTGGCCTTGATAACCTTTCCGGACATCTTGAGGCAAAATGACCAATCTTTTTGCAGTTGAAACATTTGAAAGGCAATTTTCCTTCATACTTACCGGATCCTCTTGGCAGTCTTTTTACAATAAGAGCTTCAAGTTGTACAGCTTCTGACTGATCTTCTTCCAGATCTTTTCTTGCTTTATCATTCCATGTTGATTTCTTTGAGGAACTCTCTCCTAGGTCATATCTTTGTTTGCCTTTTGTAGAGGCAATGGCTTTGAATGTAGATTCAGTCTTGGGGAGTGCATCTCCAAACTTAGCCAACTCAAATGCATCTATCTTCCCAACCAATTAATCCCTTGTAATATTTGTTAATGATCTAAATTCCTCAATAGTAGCAGCTTTGTGTTTGTAAGTAGGAGGTAAGGATTTGAAAAATTTGGCAACAATCTCATCTTCATCCAATGTTCCACCAGCACATCTAATGCCACAAATAAGCTCATTTACCTTTGGCATAAATGAAGTGATATTCTCATCTTCACTCATCTTTAGGTTTTCAAACTTTCCTTTCAGGCTTTGTAGATTGGCACACTTAGCATATTTGTCTCCTTCATGTAGAGTCTCTAGCTTTGTCCAAATTTCATAAGCAGTCTTTAATCTCATAACATTTGTTAGCTCTGAATCAGGCAAGGCACTTACTAAGGCTTCTTTAGCTCAAAGATTATTTTCAGCATTTCTAATTTCATCTAGAGTTGCTGGACCATTCTTTGGGGGAATATACTCAGTTGTAGTCATGTTCCAATACTGCTCTCCCATGCATTGTAAGTGACATTCCATGCAGCTTTTCCAAAGAGTGTAGTTCGTTCCATCAGACCTTGGACTATCTTTCTTGTAGGATGACATGCTGGATCTCCTCAAGTAGTTAAGCTTCTTCTAGAGGAACTTAGCTCCGATACCAATTGTTGATTTAAGGATAGACAATTGAGAGGGGGGGTGAAATAGTTGTCACCAAAATTTTGTTTCTTGTTACTTAAACCTTCATATATTTCAAAGATTCAATCATGGAAGCACAATGCAATAATTCAAAGGCAGAAACATATTCAACATATATAACACCAAGATTTTAACATGGAAAATCCGGTTAAGGGAAAAACCACATGGTGACTAACCCAAGATTGTATTCTCTATTAAAAGAATAAGAAGAATAAAATGGCACTTGCCAATTAGGGCTCACTGCCCGAGCACACTGTTCACAAGAGGCCCACTGCATACAAGAGACACACTATCTACAGAAGAATATAAGTATTACATATTTGAACTGGAGATTAGCATCTTCATTATGCCTGAATCAGTTCCATTTAAGATCAAAACCTCTGCTCTGCTTTTCACTCCTCTTCACTACCACCTTCTCATCATAACTACTTCTCCTTTGAATGACTTCGGAACTCTTATTTATAGATGACATTGACTTTGGAATGATCATCAAAGTCAGCACAACATACACTTATATTATTACAGAGCAATTACAAAAATACAACTTGACTTATTACAAAAACTTTGTGCACATCACTACATTGTCAGCCACACATATCTAGGACTTCAATCTTCTTTGAGGAACATGCCATGCTTCGTAGAACATCTTCAAGATCATCCACAACATGTGCAAATCATCCGGTCAACCAAGACTAGGAAGAACACCATCACCCAAAGGTAAATCTTTAATTATGAGCTCAATCTTCAATGTGGGCAACCAACACAAACTGGACACAATCTAAAGATCTCCGCAGGCTTGCTTGAATCACCAAGAACATACGCACCACTTCTGCTTACTATAATCATTCACATCTTCATCCAAAACCTCAAGAACACAGCCAGTCATCACTGTCACATTAGAAGGATTGCTTGTGGACCTCCAAACTATGAACCAATCGAGTTGTCAATTTAAATTAGTTTCCCAAACACGCCACCAGATCCACAGAACATGATATTATATTTCCAGATCTCACCAGACCTATTTGTGTCACTCTGTCACCTCTAAACAGTTGTCAGAGCCGGTTTTACTCTTATGACCATAACTCCTTAACATTTTCATGCGGACCTCTCAAATCTTGATTGGATCATCTTTAGGCACATATCTACAAACCCTTTGATACGCATTCTTTGATCTTCATCTATCTAGGATCTTCACTTCATAGAGCTTCACTATCTTTACTGTTCTTTCTCTATTTTTGATAGGACTAGTTTTCTCAATATCCTCAGCACACAACTCATCCAAACCTTGTCATCAATGCAACAGAAGTATGTTGACATCAATGACAACACCGATTAGGCCCATACTTGCAATATAAAGTCCATAGAAAACTAGTTTTTGGCACATTTTTTCTATGTCTAGATGGCTTTGTATACATACTTTTGTATGTTACCAATGTATATTTTTGTATATGCATGTATGGCTTTGTTTGGACATGCCTATATGGCTTTGTATATAGACTGTAAGTTATGTTCATGACATTATGTATATGACAGTTTATATTAAATATTTAATATGATGACCAATTATCATTATAGGAATTTGTTTTTACACATGCCAATTGCATTTTCTTGAAAATTTATAAATCATTTTCAAATAATCCATTTTGTACATATCTTGCAATCATTGCATTCTATGAGACTGTGCATTTTTTGAGGCATCATTTCAAATAGTTCACGCACCTTGTCTATGCTTCCATACTTTCCATACATGTCTACAAGAGCAGTTGCAAATACAATACATGTGACAAAATTCTTATATCCTTTATGCTTTGATGGATGTCCACACCATGTTCCCCAGATCCCATTTTGGCATAGGCAAGGAGGATGTTGGATAAGGTTGTGCAATTTAGTTTTATATGTGCCAATTGCATTTGGTTGAAATTTTGTTTTGTGCATTTGCTTGAGAGTTTTTAAAGCCTTATGAAAAATCCATTTCATGCATGTCTTGCAGTCATTGCATTCCATGAGACAACATTTCTTCGAGGCATCGTGTCAAATAGTTCACGTTCGTTGTATATGCTTCCACACTTTGCATACATGTCTTATTGGGTAGTTACAACTACAACATTTGGCAAAATTTCTATATCCTTTATACTTTGATGAATGTCTATACCATGTTCCAAAGATATCATTTCTAAGGTTTTGGAATTTGTCTTTACACCCACCAATTGCATTTTCTTGAAAGTTTCTAAAGCCTTATCAAAAAATCTATTTTGTTCATCTTGCAATCATTGCATTCCATGAGGCAACATTTATTTGATACATCATGCCAAATTGCTCATGTGCCTTGTCTATGCTTCCACACTTTACATACATGTCTCTGATGGCAGTTGCCACTACAACATCTAACAAAATTCCCATATCTTTTATCCTTTGATGGATGTCCATTTTGGCATAGGCAAGGAGGATACTGGCTAAGGTTGTGGAATTTTGCTTTAAACCAACTAATCGTATTTTATTAAAAGTTTATAAAGCCTTATCAAAAAAATCCTTTTTTGCATATCTTGTAATCATTGCATTCCATGAAATGGCATTTCATTTTAAGGCATCATGTCAAATAGTTCACATACCTTGTCTATGCTTCCACACTTTGCATACATGTCTATAAAGGCAAATGCATTTTGGTAGAGATAGGGAGGATGATGGCAAAGGTTGTGGAATTTGGATTTACACGTGCCAATTGCATTTGTTTGAAAGTTTCTAAAGTATTTTTAACAAATACATTTTTTGCATATCTTGCAATCATTTCATTCCATGAGAGGACATCTCTTTGTGGTGTTGTATCAAACAGTCCACGTGCCTTGTCTATGCTTCCACACATTGCATACATGTCTACAAGGGAAGCTACAATTACAACATGTGATAAAATTCCTATATCCTTTATACTTTGATGGTTGTCCATACATTGTTCCAAAGATCTTATTTTGGTACAAATAGGGAGGATGCTAGCAAAGGTTGTGGAATTTGGCTTTACACGTGCCAATTGCATTTTCTTGGAAGTTTCTAAACTCTTTTCAACAAATCCATTTTTTCCATATCTTGCAATCATTGCATCCCATGAGAGGACATCTCTTTGTGGTGTTCTATCAAACAGTCCACGTGCCTTGTATATTCCCACATGCTTTGCATACATGTCTACAAGGGGCAATTACAACATGTGACAAAAATCCTGTATCCTTTATGCTTTTATGGTTGTCCATATGTTGTTCCAAAGATCCTATTTTGGTATAGATAGGGAGGATGCTAGCAAAGGTTGTGGAATTTGGATTTACACTTGCCAATTTCATTTGCTTGGAAGTTTCTAAAGTCTTTTCAACAAATCCATTTTTTGCATATCTTGCAATCATTGCATCTCATGAGAGGACATCTCTTTGTGGTTTTCTATCAAACAGTCCATGTGCCTTGTCTATGCTTCCACACTTTGCATACATGTCTACAAGGGAAGTTACAATTACAATGTGTGATAAAAATTCTATATCCTTTATGCTTTGATGGTTGTCCATACGTTGTTCCAAAGATCCTATTTTGGTACAAATAGGAAGGATGCTAGAAAAGGTTGTGGAATTTGGCTTTACATGTGCCAATTGCATTTTCTTGAAAGTTTCATGATAAATCAAAGTGGATACTTGAAGGAATTAGGACAACATACATCTTTTCAATTAGGAGCATTTCTTAGACAACAATGGGTTTGATCTTCATACGGGCACCCCTATAAATGACATCCTTGACCTTAAACCTTTTAACATCCAAAAATCTCTAATATTAATTTTTATATGGTCACTTTCCAAATCCCCTATTTCAAGCCTTGAAAACCAATTGAAACTTGTCCATTTACTTTCTTTTTCATTATTTCTTATAAAGGCTTTTATGACTTGCTTCCAGCTTTTAGATGGTTTCACATCTTCCACATGTTGACAATTTTACATCTAATAGAATCTTGTACATACTATTCTTGACCTCTTATAATTTTTCATACCTATAGAAACTCTCTAGACTAGGTTTCTCCCTAGTGGACTGGGCTGTCCCTTTGTTCAAAATCAAACAAATCAACTTACATGACCTTCTAAATTCCTAGAAAACTTCATCTTCTAATTCTAAGCAATTCAATATTTTAAAACTTTTAATATTTACTATTGGAATTTTGGTGCATTATTCACCTACATAAAGTTCCTAGTAAGGTTTCTCATGAAAGAAGTTGGACTTTGTTCAAGGTTTATGTTGATAGTTATCTGGTAGAATAGAAAACAATTGTAGTGAGCTATAGAAGGTAGCAATGAGTTTTAGGTGTTGCATTTTAGCATGGAAACTTAATAAATCTAATGCCACTATTTTCCAACCTCAAGCCATTTTGAAGAACTCACAATTGTGTAATTGTAGGTATATCATTCTAAGTATTTATTATACTGTAGGTACACTTGTATTGTTGTTGGACACATGGTAATGACCATGAACATGGTGATATTATAGGAAATGTTTAGAGGTACTACAAGTAGCTAGAATTAATTAGGTGTTTGTCATACAAAGATCAATGATAGCTCTAGGTTGACTATCATGTATCAAAGGCATTATTGACTTCCTAGAGGATACTTATACCTTGGCGTTACGAATGCGAAGTCTACAAGTAGGGAGTGTAGAAGAGAGAAAGGACTATCATAATGATAAGATAGTTGTGTTGGTAATCAAAGAGTAGAAATCCTAAATTAAGAAGGGAAGATAGTCCCATCATGTCAAGCATGTCATTCCCACATAAAGACAACCCTAGCAAGGCCAATAGACCAACTATGACATAGTACACTTCTGGACAAGCATGTAATCATGAATTATTCTTAAAGTCAAGAATATGACAGTCATCAATAAGAAGGCAATCACCTAGCTTTGGGACTGTTATCATAGAATTAAACTCCTCTCCCAAACCTAGTCACTTGTTCACATTTTAGCACTGTCAACATTTATTAGGATAGTATTGTCCCAGCAAAATAGAGAAAGGTTGTTATAAAGATCTTAGAACACTCATCTTATAAATGTATAGTTATATACAAATGGTAGCAGTCATATGTCAAGCTTAGACTGGTCATATCAACCTAAGGACTACTTGATTGAAGCCTCAGGGCTATGAGAACACCATATATGATTCTATCATTTCATTATGTTTTCAGTCTATAGAGTAAATTACTCTACATTTTGTTTTGGTTGCATGTGTATCAACGCGGCTGTGCGGTTTCCAGTTTTGATAGTAAGGGTTTCAGTTTTGGCCGCGAAGATTAACAGTAAGAGTTTTGCCTAAGTCTCAGAGTCGCGCAGAACATGCCAAGTGTCATCAGCTGGGACACATTAAAAAGTTTCTTTAAAGTAGCGCGGATGGAGCCACGTGTCTTGTTATATATTTGCAGAGCATGCCAAGTGTCGGCATCCGTGTTTTCAGTTTCTCATAAGTTTCAAGCCCCTTTTAATGTTTCAAAGACTGTGGCGGGTCCCTATTTATAAGTTTCTCCCTGGGCAGAAGGTGCCAAGTGGCAGCTACAGAAGGTTTCACTAAGTTTCTTTAAGTTACACGGAAGGTGCCGAGTGTCCCTTGTAATATTTGTGGACCTTGCCAAGTGTCGACATCCGCAAGTTTCTTCTTTTTGTTTCATTGTTGAGAAAGGACTGTGGTGGGCCCCTAGTGGTTGCTTAAAGTAAAGGCAAAGAGTGCCAAGTGTCATCGTCCGCGAGAATCCAAGTGAGTCCCAAATGTTTCTATTGTGTTTCTAAAGCTCACTAGAAGCCACCACGTATCACTTGGTAAGATCAACGGAAGGCACCACCTATCCCCGTTCCCCTTTTGAAGTTGCTCGAGAAAGAACTGTTGTGGGTCCCATTTTTGGTAGGTAATAAAGTTTCAAGGTAGCAAATTGTGACAGGTGTCGAGGGTGGAACTCTCCTGACTACGAGACACAGTGAGATATAGAGATAGCGGAAGCTGCCACGTATATGTATCAATTGAGGCAGAAGTCGCCACGTATCTTTTAGCAAAGGGCACGGATGCTGCCATCTGTCGCCAAGGGTTTTGTTTCTAAGTAGTGTGGAGGCTGCCATGTGTTAAGTTCCTATTTTTCTAGAAAGATGGAGTTTAAAGCAAAGGGTGCATATATGTGCCATCTGTCTCAAGGGTTTATAGTCGCAAAAGATAACCAAAAACTGCCAGGTGTCCCTACCTGATTCAAAGGAAGGAGTGCTACATGTATCTGTTTCAGCCAATGAATTTGCAGAGAGGCTAACCGTTTCAAATTCAAAAGATATCTTCTGTCAAACACTTCCAGTTAAGTTCCAGTTCAGTTAGACCATTGGGATTTGATCGTGCGGGCAATCTTGAGCCACTCCTATGCTATAAATATGGGTCCAGATTGCAAATTCAAAGATAGAGAGTTTTCTGCATATAGATTGTTATCATAGAAGTACAAGAAGTTTTTGGGAGACTTGTGCTATGGCCAGTAATATCATTTGCCTTTGTTCTATTTTCTTGATTCAGAAAGTTTGTATAACTATGTATGTTTCTATGCCTTTTATGTGACTAGAAATTTAATAAGAAGACTAAGTTCTGTGCCTTTGTTGATATTTTCTGTGTTATCGCAAAATCTTCTAAGTTGTAAGCCTTTGATTCTATTAGCTTTATCTTTTACATTGATCATGCATTGTTTTCTCTTTAATGTAACTGAATCCTAAAGATAGCTTCACTATGCTTAGTATTAAGGAATGAATCATACTCAGGCGCATCGCCATAGTTAAATTTTCTTTCACTGTATTTGTGTTTCTGTTTAATTTCTATCCTTTTTTCCAAAATACATTTGAGAGAGAGAGGAGCCAGCTTCTTTAAAATATGGAGGTTACTCTAAGGAGCATTCCCACGTCTCAGAGTTTCCCATGTTGGTGTTGGAAATAGCACAATTTTAAGCATCAACAGTTTTTGGCATGCCCGGTGGGACTATTCTTGAAGTTTCTTTCAAGACTGTATGAACCAGAGAGCTACAAGGAGTTAGAGCTATGGACCTGTGACAAGAGCTCAATCTACTGTAAACCCGAGTATTCTTTTACCACCTTTGATATCTAATCCAAGAAGAAGGGTCAATCAGTTTATAGCAACACCAAGAGCAAACATGGGAGCACCTATAGCCCCAAGGAATTATGCGAATTGGAACACTGGCAGTGCTCTGATTCTCCCAGTACCACCGGCCACTTGGGATCCTATTCCAGCAAATGCCCTGAAGGCTCTACCCAAATTCAGTGGGGAGGATTTCAAAACACCTAAAGAGCATCTACAGGATGTGTCTGACGTCTATGCAATACATGTGATTACTCAGCAGAATGTGGCTATAAGATTGTTAGTAGCTTCTTTTAAGGGAAAGGCTTTGGACTGGTACAGATCTTTGACCTCAAAAACAATATCTACATGGGATCAGCTGGGAGATGCTTTCTTCGCAAGATTTAAAGAAAAGGGTGATAAATCTTCTTTGTTGCAACAATTGATTACTATAAAAAGGGCACCACAAGAAGCAATGACTGATTTCAATTCAAGATTTCAAAAGACTTGGGAAAGGATTCCTGCTTCAGCAAGACCATTACCAGGTATGGCTATAGTATTTTATCTTAAAGCCCTAAATTTAGATATATCAGTAATGATTCAATCACTTGGAGGTCAGACTCTACCAGAAGCCTATGACTATGCAGTCAGAGCTGAAAATAATTTAATAGACACCGGAAAGTTGCCCCCAAGGCCCCCCATGCCCATGTTTCCAGAGATTACCTTACCATTGCCTCAAGAAACCCCTAATCCTATAACCCCACCTGTGTCTATGTATACACTTCCCCAACAACCTGCTAAAGCTGCTGTCCCAGTCCAGTCCTCTGAGATGGATGATGTCAAGAACATCTTAAGGACATTTTCTAATGAGATAATTAACCTAAAAAGAAAGCAGAATCCTTATCCTAGACCCCAATATCAAGGCTACCAAGGGAATAGACCTCTGTTTCAGCCAAATCAGTATCAGGGTCCCTAAAGGCAAGCTAAGCCTCAGCCATCAAACCAATTAGTTACAGTTCCTACACCCTTACAGACTGTTCCTCCTAATCCAACTAGGGAGATTGTCCCAGGGCAGAATAACTATGCATATGGCACCAATGCCTGGTGTTTCCCTTGTAATAATGCTCATATGCCCAGAGACTATCCAAACCAGAGCCCTTATATTTGACTTTGATAGTTGGGAAGAAACTGTTACATAATGCAATGATAGACTCTAGGGCTAGTACTACAGTGATGCCTAAACAAATAGTAGATGCTTTAAAGATAAAGTATGAGCCACTTACTAGAGGAGTTATGCAGCTGGATGGGAAATCGGTGTAAACAATAGGGAAAATTAAACAACTCCCATTGCAATTGTATACTTGCCCTAATATAGTTGTGAATCAAGATTGGTAGTCATAGATATTCCTCCTGCTTTTGGTTTATGCCTATCTAGAGATTTTACAGCCAAGATAGGAGGTTATATGTCTCTTGATTGGTCTCACCTCATCCTAAGAACCAAGTATGGCACAAAAATAAAAATACTATCTAAGTCATTATCTAAGGATCACATCACAAATGAACCAACCTCAAAATTAGAGGCAGCTCATGCTATGCTGAATAAAGAGGAAAGAGTCTTTGTAGAAGAATTAGGTGACTGGACTGAACATGACCAAGAGGAGGAAAATAACTAGTTGTTGACTATGATACAAAGTGACCCATATGGAAGTTATGACTCTACTAGTCTGGGCACTTATGTCATTTTTTATGAAGACCATGAAATCCCAAATGTTTCAAGGGAGTAAACACCATAGACTAAAGAATCTGGAGAAGACTCAGAAATCTGGACCCTAAATTTTGATGGGGCTAGAAGTAAAAATGGTACTAGAGCAGGAATTTGTCTTGTTGCTCCAAATGGTGAGAAAATTTTAAGAGCTATCCATTTCCAATTTGCCTATACTAATAATGATGCTGAGTATGAATCCTTAGTACATGGCCTCATGTTAGCCAAGAAAAGGGGAGTAAAGAATCTGATAGTCAAAGGAGATTCAAAACTAGTGGTGAAACAAATCAGAGAAAAGGTAGTAGCCAAAAATGTAAGGATGAGATCCTATAGACATAGAATTTGGGACTTAATAGATGATTTTGAAGCTTTCAATATTCAAGTAGTTCCTAGAACCCAAAATTCTGAAGCTGATAGGATGGCACAGATTGGCTCACAGTTTGACCCAGCAACTGATCTATTAGTCAACAATGAGTCAGTCAGAGTTATAGTAAGGCCAACTATCCCAGACAATGATGAAAATTGGCAAGTCTTTGAAAATGATTTTCACGTACTTTCATTTTTGCAACAGTTAGGCGAGTTCGCTGATCAATTGCAACCCAAAATTGAAGAGGCATATGGAGACCAAATTATTCAATTAAAAACCAATAAGCTTCCCAAAGGCTTGATTACTTTAGAAAACCTATTTGATCCAGAAGATGTAAGCCTAGAGAAGAAGAGGTTTCAAGCAAATAAAACAGATTATTCTAAGATACAAGTGAGTGAAGGGAGAAAACTAAAGATTGGAAATTCCACAACCCAACAGGAAAGGGAAAGACTAATTGACTTATGTGAAAGATATGACAGAGTAATAGCCTGGACCTATGAAGACCTTCATGGCTATAACAAAGACATCATTCAGCACACCATAGAACTGACTGAAGGATCTAAACCAGTCAGACAGAAACAGAGGCTAGTGAATCCAAGGATTGAACCTCTAATGGTGGATGAGTTGTAGAAACTCTTAGAATCTAAAATAATTTTTCAAATTAAGCACTCAACTTGGGTTCCAATCTAGTACCAGTTAGAAAAAAGAATGGGGACATAAGGCTCTGTGTGGATTTCAAAGACCTAAATAGGGCATCTCTGAAAGATCACTACCCCCTGCCCTCTATGGAACAAATTTTACAAACTGTGGCTGGATCAGAGAGATTTTCCTTGCTAGATGGTTTCTCTAGATACAATCAGATTTGGTTGGCTGATGAAGACCAACACAAGATGGCATTTACTACCAAATGGGGAACGTTTGCATATGCCAAGATGCCATTTGGCTTGTCAAATGTTGGAGCCACTTTTCAAAGAGCAATGGATGTTACATTTGGAGAACTTATAAATAAAATCATTCTAATTTATCTTGATGATCTCACTATTTTTTCAAAGAATGTTGTTGATCATTTTGATCATCTGGAATCTATTTTTAAGAAGTGCCAAGAGTTTGGAATATCCTGGAATCCCAAGAAGTGCATTTTTGCAGTACCTCAAGGCAAACTACTGGGACATATAGTGTCAAAAGATGGAGTCTCTATTGATCCAGAAAGAGTCACTGCTATAGTAAACTTGTCTCTGCCTGTAAATAAGAAAGCAGTCCAGTCCTTCTTAGGAAAGATAAATTTTGTTAGTTGTTTCATATCAGACTTTGCAGGCCTAATAAGACCAATGACACTTCTGCTGAAGAAAGACCTAGTGTTCAAATGGACTACGGAAGGGAGACAGGCTTTTGAAGAGGTCAAGAAAGCAATTTCAACAGCCCCAGTACTTAGGAACCCAGACTTCTCTAAGTCTTTTATAATGTATGTCTATGGAGGTGAGTTTAGTGTTGCTGCTGTCCTAACACAAAAAGATGATGACCAAGAGGGAGAACACCCAATAGCCTTTTTCTCAAGGACCCTTAGGAAGTATGAAGCTAGATACAACTTTGTGGAGAAACAGGCATATGCTATGGTAAAAGCCCTCAAGAAATTTAGGCATATGGTGACAGGCAATAAGATTCTTATACTTGTGGCTCATCCTAGTGTCAGAGAATACATCATGGAAGGAGAGATCACTGAGAAAAGAGCAAACTGGATAACAAAGATTCTTG
Source organism: Cunninghamia lanceolata (assembly GCA_027924645.1). NCBI lineage: Eukaryota > Viridiplantae > Streptophyta > Pinopsida > Cupressales > Cupressaceae > Cunninghamia > Cunninghamia lanceolata. The sequence goes on along the minus strand of BSBN01000619.1, from coordinate 1,718,332 downwards.
AATATGATGTGGAGGTCAGACCAACTAAACTTGTTAGAGGCAAGGGACTGTGCCAATACATGGAAAGAATGGTGACTGCTGAAGCAGAAAATGAGAATGGGTTGAGAATCCAGGAAATTGATCAGAATTCTTGGGTCACAAATAGGATTCAGTTTATGAAACATGGGATTTTCCCAAGAGAGCTCTGTCAGGACAAGAGGAGATACTATAGGAAGCAAGGGGTCCATTTTGTTTTAATTGACCAAGTTCTTTTCAGAAGAAATACTGATGGTATACTCCTAAGATGTATAAAGAAAGATGAGGCTCAAAGAGTACTACATGAAATGCACCATGGAGTCTCAGGTGGACATTTTTCTGCAAGAACAACAGCTATAAAGATAAGCCAGGCAGGTTACTTCTAGCCCACTTTATTTACAGACTGTTATCAACTGGTCAAAGAGTGCCAATCTTGTCAGTATTATGTAGGGAAGAGAAGGAATGCAACAATGCCCCTTAGTCCTATAATTGTTGATGAACCCTTTGCTCAATGGGGTCTAGACTTCATTGGAATGATCAATCTAGTGTCAAATATGGGACACAAATAGATTCTAATTGCCACATATTACTTTACCAGATGGAGTGAGGCAGTACCACTAAAGGAAGCAATAGAAAAGGTGATCCTAGATTTTCTGGAAGGTATCACTGTTCATTTTGGACCCCCTCGTACCATAATTTTAGATAATGCTAAGGTATTTTTGGGGGCAAAATTATCTGATTTTGCACTAAAATATGGAATCTATCTGAAAACTTCCTCAAATTATTATCCTTAGGGTAATGGTTTAGCAGAATCAATCAACAAGAATCTGATTAGACTTATTAAGAGAGTAGGGGCTGATCATCACAAAGAGTGGCACAAAGTGCTTAATATAGCACTGTGGGCTGATAGAATTACACCTAAACAAGTGACAAAGATGTCCCCGTATGAATTGGTCTATGGCAAGCCTACTGTGATGCCCCTGAGCTTGGAAATTCCTACTCTTCAGTTATTAAAACAGATTGAGATTGAAGAAAATGGCCCCATGCAGGTTAGGCTTGCTGAACTCCTGGAGGCTCAAGAGAAAAGGGAAAGAGAACATGAGTCATTAATGAAACATTAGAAAATAATCAAAGACTGCTTCGATAAGAAGACTTCAAATCCCTATTTTGAAGTAGGCTCAGTTGTTTTGAAATGGGATGAAAGAGCTGCCGAGCCAGGTTGACACAGTAAATTTGAGTCATTATGGACCGGCCCCTTCAAGATTCATTCCTGTAAACAACAGAATTCATTTCAGCTTGAAACAATGAAGGGTGAACCTGTGGAGATTCCTGTGAACAGGATCTACCTTAAACATTTCAATTAAGTAGTGTCTCCATTGTATTATAGTTAGATAGTTTCCCTTTCCTTGTTGCTTTGCTTTCCTGCTTTGTTTTTCCCGCTCTTTCTTTTAAAATAAGTGTTCTACGAACACGTGGCCCCAGCTCAAGTCTCGTCAATCTTCGAAACTCTTGCATTCATTAAACCTCTCCAATCCCCAAAATTCCCCAAAGTACCACTTTATGCAGCCATCTTATGACATGTCTGACATTCTGTCCCACATAGATTTCATAAGATTTACTAACTATTTTTCGGCTTTAATGCCATTTATGAAACTTAATGGGTCATTAAATACCCTAATATTAAGCACTAAGGCTTGCTTGTGTCTCATTTGTTTCTACGCCTGCTAAGAAAATTCCTGTTACCTGCAATTCCATTCCTAGCAATCCTGCTTAGTAAAGTGTCTTCCCTGTTGCATAGCTTCCATCCTTGTTACATAAGTTCACTAAGCCTCAGTATAGACACAGATATGGAAGAGGCACAGTCTTCACAGCAGGGGCTGGGGATTTACGAATCCATTGATAAACTTCTCACCAACAAATCATATGCTTCAGCCCCTGCACAACCCTTAAGGACCTATCTAAGGACTAGGCTCCCCGAGGTTGGTTATACAATCAATCCAGCTAGGGTGAAGGATTTTGCAGACTGTATCACAGACCCAGCCCTTCAAAAGTCTGGCAAAGCTCTGCAAGAAGGGGCACACCAAAGATGCATCCAGAAGGCCAAGGCTAGACAATCCGAAACATTCAGAATGAGGATATGGACCTCTCAATTGGCGAAGTTTATTATCCCAAGTGTACATTTATGCCCTGACCTGATTGAGATGTGCGTAGAATTGTTTCATGCACCCTCAAGCACAATACAAAAGGGACCCTTCATGGTGCAAATTACACTAAAGGCTATCAGGGACATGTTGGCCCTATACCATGACAAGACAGCTACATTTCCCACCATTGCCAAAATGCAGAAAACATGGGCAAACGTCAAAAATCAATTGAGGTTTCTCAATTCAGAGTTGCAGCTGGGAGATGAAAACACCCAAATGCCAGTGCTACCAACAGGAAGGGCACAATTCGCTCAGGCTAGCTAGGAAGCATTGTCTATGATGGCATTTATCTTTGGAATGAAGGAGGACATTACTGTATATGATTTGCAAATTGCCATTTTGTTCAGATTAAAGACCATGGATAAATCTCAGGAGTTTCAGTTGGACTTCTCTGAGTAGATTGCCTATTCAATGGTCGACCAACTCACCCACTTCAAATCAACAGGGGTTTTCAAGTATTCTTCTTATTTGTTTCACCTCATGTTATATAAAAACCCTACCATCTTTTCACAATATATGCATCTGAATATGTATGACCCAAGTTTCGGTCACAATAGGACCATTCCTGTGTCCGCATGGACACATGTCTTATCTGAAGCATCTGATCCCTATGAATTTTGGGAACTTTTTGTTGCCCCTGCCTTTTGCCACCTAACCCCTGAGTCTGTAGAGAATAGGTTAACACCAAGCATCAAAGGCCTCATGACAAATTGCCCTATTCCCTGTGATTATTTCTTTGGGTCTCATCACACCATCATTAGGGTCCATGGTTTTAACGGAGAGCCAGTGTTGCTACCTAAGATTTTGACTCCTAGGTTAGCTTTCCTAGAGGTCCCCCGGCAAGTGTCTGTGGTTGACAATGATTATGGCACTAAAAAGAGGAAAAAGAAAATGTATGATATCCCGTGGATAAGAAAAAATATGGCCCTACTGGTCAGGGATGCCGAGCACTTGTTGCTAAAGAAACTAGCCATCCTAAGTTTTTTCCTTGTACAAGATAAATGGAAATATGACCCAAGCAGTTTCATAACTTTATGGGTTAAAAACAACAATGTCGGTGCCAAAATAGTGCATGAGGGTCGTCCCTTTTGGGAAGACAGAAGAAACCTTAAGGAAGATGTGCCTGATTTATATGTAGAATTGACAGATTTGCCCTATGAGGGTCCCAGACCATGGGAGATATTCCATAATAAACAAAAGGTTTTTGACCCTAAGCTTAGAATGGGCACTAGATTGAAGAAAAATTTATTAAAGGACAGGGAATGGAAGCCAGATAAAATAGAAGCCTATTGGAAATATAGGCAGGAGATTTTTGAGACAACTCACTCTTTTGGCAAGGTTGACATAGATAAAAAAGGGAGTCCATTTGGGATGAGTGGCATCCCTCTCTAGTCTCTAGCCCTGATATTCAAACATAGGGTGGAGAGTCAGAAGGACAAGCAAAGTCCCCTCATACAGTGCAGGCCCCAGGACAAGCTTCCTCTACAGCCGCTGTAACTGTGTGGCCCAATCTCTTAGTGCCATAGAAAAACAAAAGAGTGTGGTATCATCAGCACCCAAAGGGACTCCATCAGTTTCAGTAACTAGGGTTTCCAGTTTTGTGCAATTGCCACTAGCACCAGTGGTAAACATTGAAGAGAAGGAAGTATAGCAAGAAGAAGAGAGGCCAAGGAGACATAAGAAGCTGAAACTTCAGCCTGATTTAGATGAGGAGGTAGAGCCTTCACAACAACAACCACCAAGTACATCTGTTGCTCCTCAAGTACGTGCTCCTTCTCCTTCATCTCAATCTCTTGCTTCTTCTATAGGGGTGGCAATCCTAACTGGCCAAATATTATCCCCTGCCACCTCTGCTGTGCCAATTTCCCAATTTGCTTCACCTATTACTCATCACAGGCCACAGCATTGCCTCCTTTTTCCCCCTCTGTTCCAAAGAGAATACCTTCCCAGTTTCCACCTAGCCAACATTTGGCTATTCCCTATGGCTTGCTACAGGGTCATCCTTTTGTGGGTGGGTATATTGCCTCTCCCCCTACCTTCCAAGCTCAAGCAGACACTGCTAAGAAGGCTAGGGAAGCCCGGATGGATAAAAAGAGGAAGAAGGATAATAAAGCTCAAGCTGTACCACATATGAGGTCACTCTTTGACCCAATCCACTAGCAGCTAACTGTGACTCATTTGTCGCCCAATGTAGTCGGGCCAAATGAGCAGATGTAGCCCCAAGATTATACAATGAGTGCAGTGGTTATGGATATGTCACTTTTTAGGCCACAGGACAGGGTCGAGCTGCTGAATGAAACCACTTTTGCTGTAGCTACAGATTATTTGAAACTATCAAAGAAGTTGTAGAAGGTGGAGGCTGATCTAGCTCAAGAGAAAGCACATTGTGGAAACCTTACTGCAGAGCTTAAAACAAAGAATGATGAAATAGAGTCTCAACAAACAGTTGCAAAATACTGTTTCTTATCAGATTCATCAAGTTACACAGAACCAAAATGCTTCTTTGAAAGAAAAGCTGGTACAAGTGAAGTCTGCAGTGACTGCCCTGAGGCAGGAAAAGGCCACACTATAGAAAAGATATCAGGATTCCACCCAACAAGCCACACAGTTTCAATAGAAGCTACTAAATGAACAAAACAATGTTGCTGCAATTCAGGCCCAACTTCAAGCCGAGAAACAAACAGCAAAATAGTTGACACTTGAGTTGGCTAATAGGCCCAAGAATGTAGGAGTGTTAAACTTGGTTAAGGAGCTATATGCATCAATGTGGAAACGAATCTCTGAGGAGATTATTCAGCTCAAACCTCCTTTAACTTTCCTGCTACATGCACAACAATTGTGTGAGAAGGTAGAGACTTCATTTTAGGCCACTTTGTCCAATGTTTCCTTGAGAGTTTCAGATTCTCAACTGTTGCTGAAGAAGCTGTATGACACAACTGATGAGAGATTATCAGCAGTAGGGATTAGTGACAGAATGATTGCTGCAAAAAGGGTGAACGAAGTTCTCAGTTGCAACTCTGCTGCAATTAATTGCAAAGAGCTCCTGGATGTGGTCAAGGAGGGAGTGAAAGACATGAAGAAACATATTGAAGATCTGGTGAAATTGGGTCTTCCCTCCCCTTTTCCTGATAGCAACACTATGTTAATGGTTGATGAGATTAAGCCTTTGTTGTTAGCCAGGCAAAATGATTAGTCAGCCTTCCAGGGTTTAACAGATGCTTCATCAGTGCCAGAAGTGGAAGTTGTATTGATCCCCATGGCCCAGCTTGATTTCCAATTGAAGGCTATAGTTCATGTTTTGTAGAGTTTTTCACACAAGGACATCATCAACCTTGATTTAGCCTTCCAGGATTTGCAAAATAAATAGGGACTCTCTGATGCTGAATGGTCTTTTTATCAGACGGCCTTACAGAATCTGTGAATTTTGCTATATATGTACATATTTTGTGGGATTCTTTTTGAGCAGGCTCAAAAGTCCTTGGGGTCGCCAAGAACTGTAGAGTAAATTACTCTACATTTTGTTTTGGTTGCATGTGTATCAACACTGTTGTGCGGTTTCCAGTTTTGACAGTAAGGGTTTCAGTTTTGGCCGTGAAGATTTACAGTAAGAGTTTTGCCTAAGTCTCAGAGTCACACAGAACATGCCAAGTGTCATCAGCCAGGACACATTAAAAAGTTTCTTTAAAATAGTGTGGATGGAACCACGTGTCTTGTTATATATTTGCGGAGCACGCCAAGTGTCAGCATCCGCATTTTTAGTTTCTCATAAGTTTCAAGCCCCTTTTAATGTTTCAAAGACTATGGCGAGTCCCTATTTATAAGTTACTCCCTGCATGGAAGGCGCCAAGTGGCAACTACGAAAGGTTTCACTAAGTTTCTTTAAGTTACACGGAAGGTGCCAAGTGTCCCTTGTAATATTTGCAGAGCTCGCCAAGTGTCAACGTCCGCAAGTTTCTTCTTTTTGTTTCATTGTTGAGAAAGGACTGTGGTGGGCCCCCAGTGGTTGCTTAAAGTAAAGGCGAAGAGTGCCAAGTGTCATTGTCCATGAGAATCCAAATGAGTCCCAAATGTTTCTATTGTGTTTCTAAAGCTCACCAGAAGCTTCCACGTATCACTTGGTAAGATCAGCGGAAGGCACCACCTATCCCTGTTCCCCTTTTGAAGTTGCTCAGGAAAGAACTGTTGTGCGTCCTATTTTTGGTAGGTAATAAAGTTTCAAGGTAGTGGATTGTGACAGGTGTCAAGGGCAGAACTCTCCTGACTATGAGACACAGTGAAATATAGAGATAGCGAAAGCTGCCACGTATATGTATCAATTGAGGTGGAAGTTGCCACGTATCTTTTAACAAAGGGCACAGATGCTGCCATCTATCACCAAGGGTTTTGTTTCTAAGTAGTGTGGAGCCTGCCATGTGTTAAGTTCCTATTTTTTTGGAAAGATGAAGGAGTTTCAAGAAAAGGGCGCGTATGCATGCCATCTGTCTCAAGGGTTTATAGTCATAAAAGATAACCAAAAACTGCTAGGTATCCCTACCTGATTCAAAGGAAGGAGCGCTACATGTATCTGTTTCAGCCAATGAATTTGTAGAGAGGCTAACCATTTCAGATCTGAAAGATATCTTCTGTCAGACACTTCCAGTTAAGTTCCAGTTCGGTTAGACCATTGGGATTTGATCGTGCAAGCAATCTTGAGCCAATCCTATGCTATAAATATGGGTCCAGATCGCAGATTCAAAGATAGAGAGTTTTCTGCATATAGATTGTTATCATAGAAGTACAAGAAGTTTTTGGGAGACTTGTGCTTTGGCCAGTAATATCATTTGCCTTTGTTCTGTTTTCTTGATTCAGAAAGTTTGTATAACTATGCATGTTTCTGTGCCTTTTATGTGACTAGAAATTTAATAAGACTGAGTTCTGTGTCTTTGCTAATATTTTCTATGTTATCGCAAAATCTTCTAAGTTGTAAGCCTTTGATTCTATTAGCTTTATCTTTTACATTGATCATGCATTGTTTGCTCTTTAATGTAACTGAATCCTAAAGATAGCTTCACTGTGCTTAGTATTAAGGAACGAATCATACTCAGGCACATCACCATAGTTAAATTTTCTTTCACTGTATTTGTATTTCTGTTTAATTTCTATCCTTTTTTCCAAAATACATTTGAGAGAGAGAGGAGCCAGCTTCTTTAAAATCTAGAGGTTACTCTGAGGAGCATTCCCACGTCTCAGAGTTTCCCATGTTGGTGATGGAAATAGCACAATTTTAAGCATCAACACAGTCATTTGGAAAAATGTCTAACCTAGAACACTTCTAAGGCTTCATTAAATGGTCTGATATCTATAAAAATATTTGCGTGAGAAATGGTAGTAGAAAATAAGGAACCAATACAGTTAGAGTTCAAATCTTCTAACAATGTTGGTACGATGTGTCTTTGGAATTAAAGAATGCATAGATGATTGTGCATTACCTTGAATTTCCAAAATAAGAGGACCATGAGCTAGTTGTAGAACAATTTAAAACCATACAAGATTTGAGGTCAAAGTTTTGATTCTCGTCGAAGCAACTTCATGATCACTATTGTGGGAAAGTGAAGGAAGGCATGAGCATTTGTGCTTCTTATTCCAGTGATGAGGAAATAAAGTTTTTTGACACCATTGTGTAATAGGTCTGTTATATTTCTTAATCAGTTGGTGTTAGTTTTTTTATAAATAATTTTGATTAATTCTAGGAGTGGGGCTACTTTACATTGCTTTGTGTGTTAGGTATTAGTTTTAGTTGTTTAAAAATTTTGTTGCATTTTCTTTTTCTTTACTTTATAAGAGATGATTTAAGTGCTCTCATTGTGTAAGTTTAGTAATCTTGATCCTTTTAAATGTTAATGAAGCTTTCAGTTTTTATTCAATTTGGTGTTTGTTTGGTGGACAACATGCATTAAGATCAATCTATTTTCAACTTGGTGTTTGTTTGGTGGGCAATATGCATAAGGATAGTTGGTCTTAATGCTAGTGCACTCGACATGCCCACATCTTTGTGAATTTTTTTCCTAGGGTATCCTCTTGTTGAAACTATTTTGTTGTCACCTTTCCTTTTAAACTTTCCCCCTTTATTTCTTATTCCACCCCTGTGCAATACATCTAGTCATTTTCTCCCTTTGTTATGATTGTTCTGAACCAATTTTTCATAATGTTAGAGGCAAGACTTTGCCTTCTGTCAATTTAAATTATGGCTAGGGTATTTTTGTCACCTTCTTTAAGTATGGGCAGGTTGATTTCCTCCTTCTTTGATTAGTTGCATTCCTGAGGTCATTGGGGTTGCCTAGCCTCTGATGATTTTTTTGCATTTAAGTTTATTGATTCTATTGTACTAAGAATGTATTGGGGCATGTCCAATGGAGGGGGTTATTTTTCCCTCTTTTTTGTGCATGGGTTCCATAGGGCTAGGACTATTATTTTCTTAAGCTTCAAACATAGGGAAGTATAATGTTCACCTGAAAAATGAAGTAGCATTCTTCTTGGCCAAAGATTACGGGTAGCCCCTGGAGAGGGGTTTGGAGAGGGGATCTAGAAGAAATGGATGGAAGTGTTAGAAATTTATTTTATTAGGTACCATTTTAATCTAAATTAGCTACCAATCATTATTTTAGAGCCTAGACAATTTTTCTTTATTGCTAAATAGGCAAGTTTTGAAAATCAGCCTGCCCTCTACTTCAATCATGGTGTTAAGCTTAAAATGGTCATATCAACCTAAGGACTACATGATTGATAGAATGGTCATATCATGTTCTCATTCACCAATGAATCGGGGTGGGATGGTAAATGTCAAGGGAGGTCTCATTTCATGTGCCAAGCATGCCAGTCATTATGGGTAGCAAGCTACCGACAAAGTCCCTTAAGATCCCTAAGACCAAAAAACTGTCAAACTTTGATGGAGTAGTTCTCGAAATTCATGAAAAATGGGAACGTTTTGTTTGAACCTATAGGTGTATGTGGGGTCCATCCATAATAACCTCTATTTTTTTTGGTCAACTCTAGTTTGTTTGACCGTGCCAAAATCAAATGCATTCTTGGAAAATGCTTCTATTTCATGCATTGGAAAGGTGTTAGGACTGACATTTTCCACTCCATAGCTCATGGGACTAAATGGATTTTGCTAACATGTTAGGGTGGGTGGGTAAATGCTAGGGTAGGTATCATTTTGTGTGCCAATGGTCCCAACCATTTGAGGCAATAGCCTATCGGCAAAGTCACTTAAGATCCTAAGAGCAAAAACTGTCAAAATTTGACGGAGCAGTTCTCAGAATTTGTGGTAGCTAGGAATATTCTGTTTGGACCTACAGGTGCACATGGGGTCCATCCATAATAACCTATTTATATTTTGGTCATCTCCAATCCATTTGACCATGCCAAAATCAAATGCATTCTTGCACAATGCTTTAGTTTCATGCAGCACAACCTTGCCAGGTGCCATATTTTTTGTTTTGCTCACTGTGGGACTGAACCAACTATGCCAATGTGTTAGGATGGGTAGGTAAATGCCAGGGGAGGTCTCATTTCATATGCAAAGAATCCTAGTCATTTCAGGAAACAGGCTACTAGCAAAGTTCCTTAAGATCCCTAAGACCAAAAAACTGCCAAACTTTGACAAAGTAGTTCTCAGAATTCGTAGCAGCTAGGAACGTTTTGTTTGGACCTATAGGTGCATGTGGGGTCATCCATAATAACATCTCTTAGTCTTATTCAACTCCAATCTATTTGAATGTGCTAAAATCAAATGCATTCTTGCAAATGCTTTAGTTTCATGCAGTGGCAAGATGCTAGGAGTGACATTTTGCATTCCATAGCTCATGGGACCAAATGGACTTTGCCAATGCGTCAGGGTGGGTGGTTAAATGCCAAGGGGTTTCTTGTTTCATGTGCAAAGAATCCTAGTCATTCAGGGCATCAAGCTACCAGTAAAGTCCCTTAAGATCCTAATAGCAAAAACTGCTAAAATTTGACGGAGCAGTTCTCAAAATTTGTGATAGCTGGGAACCTTTTGTTTAGACCTACAAGTACACATGGGGTCCATCCACAATAAGCTCTCTTATTTTTGGTCATCTCCAGTCCATTTGACTATGCCGAAATCAAATGCATTCTTGCAAAATGCTTCAATTTCATTCAGGACAACCTTGCCAAGTGCCATATTTTTTGTTCTATTTATCGTGGGGTTGAATGGACTACACCAACACATTAGTGTGGGCAGGTAAATGCCAAAGGAGGTCTCATTTCATGTGCCAAGCATCCCAATCATTCTGAGTAGCAGGCTACCGATAAAGTCATTCCTAGCACCTTTCATGTTTACCGATAGCTTGCAGCCTGGAATGACTGAGACACTTGGTGCATGAAACGAGACCTCCTCTAGCATTTACTCACCCACCTAGACATGTTGGCATAGTTGGTTTGACCCCGCGACTTGTGGAATGCAAAATTTCAATCTTAGCAACTTTCTACTTTGTTGGTAGCTTGCATCCCAGAATGACTGAGACACTTGGCACATGAAATGAGACTTTTGCTATCATTTACCCACCCACTTGTACATGTTGGCACAGTTGGTTCAGTCCCATGATGATTAGATCAAAAAATATGGCACTTAGCAAGGTTGTGCTGCATGAAACTAAAGAATTTTACAAGAATGTATTTGATTTTGGCATGGTCACATGGATTTGAGTTGATCAAAACTAAGAGAGGTTATTATGGACATACCCCACATGACTTGTAGGTCTAAACAAAATGTTCACGGCTACCATGAATTCTGTGAACTGCTCTGTCAAAGTTTGGCAATTTTTGCTCTTAGGATCTTAAGGGACTTTGTCGGTAGCCTACTACTTGGAATGATTGGGACCCTTGGCACATGAAATGAGACCTCCCCTAGCATTTACCCACCCACCTTAATGCATTGGGGAAGTCTATTTATCCCCACAAGCTATGGAATACAAAATGTCACTCCTAGCACCTTTCCACTACATGAAACTAAAGCATTTTGCAATAATGAATTTGATTTTGGCATGGTCAAATGGACTGGAGTTGACCAAAACTAAGATAGGTTATTGTGGATGGACCCCACATGCACTTGTAGGTCTAAACAGAATGTTTCCAGCTACCATGAATTCTGAGAACTACTCTGTCAAAGTTTGGTAGTTTTTCGGTCTTAGGGATCTTAAGGGACTTTACTGGTAGCCTACTTCCTAGAATGATTGGGACACTTGGTACACAAAATGAAATCTCCCATAGCATTTACCTACCCACCCCAATGCATTGGCATAGTTCGTTTGGCCCCACAATGAGCAAAACAAAAAATATGGCACCTGTCAAGGTTGTGCTGCATGAAATTGAAGCATTTTCAAGAATGCATTTGATTTTGGTATAGTCAAATGGACTGGAAATGACCAAAACTGAGAGAGGTTATTATGGATAAACCCCACATAAACCTGTAGGTCCAATTGGAATTTTCCCAACTGCCACAAATTCTAAGAACTGCTCCATCAAAATTTGGTAGTTTTTGCTCTTAGGATCTTAAGGGACTTTGTCGGTAGCCTACTGCCCCAAATGACTGGGAGGCTTGGCACATAAAACAAGACCTACCTTAACATTTACCCACCCACCTTGACATGTTTGTGAAGTCTGTTTGGCCCCATGAGATATGGAATGCAAAATGTCACTCCTAGCACCTTTCCACTACATGAAAATGAAGCATTTTACAAGAATGCATTTGATTTTGGCATGTCAAATAAATTAGAGTTGACCAAAACCAAGAGAGGTTATTGTGAACAAACCCCACATGCACTTGTAGGTCTAAACAGAATGTTTCCAACTTCCATTGAATTTTGAGAATTACTTCATCAAAGTTTGGCATTTTTTTAGTCTTAGGGATCTTAAGGGACTCTATCGGTAGCCTGCTTCTCGAAATGACTAGGCTGCTTGGCACATGAAATGAGACCTCCCCTGGCATTTACTTGCCCACCCTAACACGTTGGCGTAGTTCATTCGGCCCCATGAGCTATGGAATGCAAAATGTCACTCCTAGCACCTTTCCACTGTATGAAACTGAAGCATTTTGGAACAATACATTCCTTGCCACCATAGGCAAATGAAATTGATTTAGAAAAAATTGAGGTAGGTGTTTGTAGGTGGACCTAACATCTACCTATACATGGAACGAAGATGTTCCTAGATGTCACAGTTTGATGGAATAGTCAATCCAAAGTTTGTCACATTTTTTTTCTTAGGGCTCTTGAGAGATTGTTTGCATTCGATATAGCCAAGAATGACCATGAGGTTTTACCACCACAAAGACATCCCCCCTAGCATTTATCTATTGAAATTCACAAGACAACTAAGAGGAGGGGTGAATTAGTTGTCTCAAAACTTTTAACCACTTAACATATCAAATGCTTAATCATTGTTATTAAGATTTAACTATGAAAGCATGAAATAAGAATCTCAACACAATAACACATTCAACACATGAGGCACCATATTTTTTTATGTGGAAAACCCTATAAGGGAAAAACCACAGTGGGTGTTATCCCACAAAATAAATATGTTATAACAATACCAAAAAATAGAGGCTCACTGCCCAAAATGCTCACTGTAAATGTTAGGGCTCACAGCCAAAGGGTGGTTCACTACTAAGAGTTGGTGAACTAATTTGATAGCATCTACTCCATGCCTGAGTTTAATTCCATTGAAGCATAGTATAACTCCTTTGCTCTTCTCTTCTTACACCTTTTTGCTTATCTTTGCATTTTCACACAAGGACATCTTTTTCATGACTTCATTATGTTTTTATACAATTCATCAATATTTGAATGTACATCAAGGTCGGCATTACATTCAACCATTGGAACAATCTCCAAGGTCATCATTACAAACATACATAGAAACAGGTTACAACATAAACAAAATTTGCTAAGGTAAAAATGTATGTGGATCATGTTATGCCTTAGCTGGGACTCAAATGCAATCCTCCATGCCATGACATGCTTCCACAATCTTTGATGTATCTCCGCAAGTAGTGAAAACAACCAGGTCAGCCAAGACAGGTGTTAATAGTAAGTCTTCTAAGAACAGTCTTCATCTATGATCCAAATTTCTCTTTGCAAACCAATCCAAAGGTAGGAACACAATCAAGAGACATCCATAAGCACATTGTAATAACCAAGAACATCCGCACAACATCTAAACACTTTATCCATAAGATTATTCAATCCAAAGCACTTGAACATAACTGTTGTCCACTATCAAAGAAAATATCACTTGCAGACCACCAAATCATGAACCATTGGAGTTGAAGGCACTTATCATCATTACAAACTTGATTCCAAAACCACAAACTATGAAACTTCATTGCAAAGAAATGTGGAGCAGAATACATTCTCCTTGTCACTAGTGAATATTCAGAAAAAGTAGATTTTACTCTAGTGAACATAACTCACTCAAATCTTCATACCAGAGGTGTAAAATTGGAACATAGCATCATCAGACATGCCTCTAGATAACTTCCAATCCATAGACAAAGATATTCATTCTACAAAAAATGCGGAGCAAACTACTAGATTGTTCTGCTGTAGACAAAGATACTCTTCTATACACTATTTCCACCGAAGAAGCAAATTTTCTCAAAAGAACTTGGAAACTCAATATTAGGATCACTTACTCATTATCTTCAACACTTCCATAGGCAAATACAAAGCATCTAACTGAATACAAGAAAGCATCAAAACAAGAGCACAGTTGACACCAATGATAACACTGATATGTTGACATCAATGACAACACCGATTAGGCACATACTTGCAACAATCTCTCCCTTTGTCACTGATGGAAACATATGATGTGAAAAACTGTAAAGACCATCAAGACAAGATTCTCCCCCTTTCTCTTTATACATCTATACTCTTTCTCCCCATCAGTTTTTCACATGATTTCTCTTCCCCTTAGACATCAATGGCAAAGGGCACATACTTGCACTCTGCTCCTCTGATCAATCTTACTACTTATTATCAGGAACTCATGTCACTAAGATATAGCTACTCCCCCTAAGAGGTATCTCTCAAATATCAATCTAGATCAATGAATGGGGCTCTAGGCACCACTAGATTGATGCATTCCTATGCATCTTAGTTCAGAGCAGGAGGGGTAATAACCCCTAGCTTTACTGAAAATATCTATAATCTGATCCTTTGTAGACACATATTCCATATTTACTTCATTCTTTGTCATCTTTTCTCTCAAAAAGTGATAACTTATAGATATGGTTTGTTCTTGAGTGCATCACTGAGTTCTTTGAAATGTTTATAGCACTTGTATTGTCACAAAAGATTGTAATTGGATCTTCATACACAACCCTTATGTCCTTCAATGTCTTCTTCATCCATAACACTTCAGCGCAACAACATGTTGCTGCAATATACTCTGCTTCTACAATAGACAAAGAGATTGAGTCTTGCTTCTTGCTCAACCATGAGACCAATTTGTTACCCAGGAAGAAAGCACCTCCACTTGTACTTTTCTTGTCATCAACATCTCCAGCCTAATCTACATCTATAAAAGCACTAAGAGTGAAATCATTATCCTTTGGATACCATAAGCCATGATCTAATGTGCCTTTCAAATACCTCAAGATTCTCTTAACTACCATCACATGTGACTCTCTAGGATCTTCTTGAAATCTTGCCACAAGAAAAACTGCATGCATAAGATCAGGTCTAGTTTGTGTTAGATAAAGTAATCCTCCAATCATAGATCTGTACCTTTTCTGATCAGCCTTAGGTGAATCATCAGTTTTTCTCAATTTGCAACCAGTCGTCGTGGGGATGCATATTAGTTTGGAGTCCTCCATCCCAAACTTCTTCAACAACTCTTTCACATACTTAGACTGAGAAATGAAGATTCTTTTATCTGATTAAGTAATATACAAACCTAAAAAGAAATGCACCAAACATAGGCATCTCAAACTCATTTTACATTTCCCTAGCAAATTTCATGCACATACCTTCATTGCCTCCAAAGATAATGTCATCAACAAAGACTACAATGATTAGGATCTTTGATTATCATTGATTTTGAAATAGAGATTGTTGTTAGCAATGCCTTTACTAAACCCTAATTGCAACAAATACTTGTCTAACCTTGCATACCAGGCTCTGGGGGCTTGCTTCAGTCCATACAAGGCCTTCTTCAATCCACACACCATGTCATCTTGGTCTTGTTTAATGTGAAAAGTGAAGAGGATTGTTTTAGGGTTGATTATGATAGTTTGTGTTAATCCTCCTTTCACCTCTAAACATTCAAGGACTTCAACTGAGTAGGAAGTCTACTACAGGCCTTTCGTCACTCAGGATGTAGGGGGAAATTGAAAATGTGTGATTTAGTTGTTCAATTAAGTCCAATTATGCTCAAAACCCTAATTATGCAAATTTGGAAGCAAACTAACAAATTATAGAAAATGCTTGTGTGGACAGAGATATCAAATGGCAATCAAATGCATACCAGATTTTGAAGTTCAGAAAATGGAAAAGTTAGGGACTAATGAGAGGGCGCCCTAGTCTAATGCCACCATTTTTGTCAAGATCTGGGAATCTTGTCTGTAACTTGTTCCTGTTGTTCCAGCGATTTTTTAGTTGTGGGATTCGAAGGACTAATGAGCAGGTGCCTGAGTCCAGGTCCTTGTTTTCTCTTCTGATATGCAATTCCAACAGTATGCACTACTCTCTTGCAACTCCACTTTTTCTGCTCTTGCAACATGTAACTTGCAATCATAGAAAAATGTGTTGGGGGTTGTGCTATTTAGAGGCTTGCCTCAATCAAGCCCCAGAGAGACATTCAAGTCTTATAAACACTGTTGTTAGATAAAGAGTGCATATCTTGGCGGAATAGAGGCAAAATCCAAATGATAAATGATTGAAAACACAAATGATATCACTTTGTAGTGAAGATCTCATGGAAGGAAGATGCTCTTCATGCCATGAGGAGATGGATGCCAAATCTACAAACACAAACACAATAACAATGCTCTTCTCTGCAACATAATGAATATTATGAATGCTCAAAGTCACAAATATGCCAAAATTATCTAGTGCCCATCTAGTTTACAAATGATAACCTAATCATGCTTATATATGCAACTACAAACTGTATACGCCTAAAAATGACACGATTCGCATTCTTCTAAGTTAATTAAATATCAAAATACTTAATTACCTCTTCTAAAGTCAAAATTAAATAAAATCCTTTATTTAATTAAATTCTTCCAAACAATTAAATAATTCTCAATTATTTAATTGAATCAAATCATTCTTCCAAATTTGAATAAATCAAATCAAAATTATTTAAATCCTTTCAATCTCCAAAAATAAAATACAATCAAATATTTTATTTAAGTTGTCTTTTTCTTCTAAATTAAGTTATCTCTAAATATAATTCAATCTTTGTGCACATGCAATTAAATATTCCTAATATTTAATAAAGCAAAATATCTTCTTATTCTCATGCAAATCCCTTCTTCTTGTTTTAAATCACTTAACTGATTATTATATTCTTTTAATTGATTTATCTCTTCAGTTAACTCATTCTTCTATTCTTGTTAACTCCTCTCATGCAAAAGAAAGCAAGACACATGTCTTCTTCTTATTCGTTGCATGTTCCTCAACTATTCTATACCATTGATCTTCTCATTCTTTCTATACCGTTGATCTCTTCTTTCTCAAGTCTATAAATTGAACCTTATTCTTCCATTTCATTCATCCAAGCTTTAAGTATTGTTACTCTGCAGGAATTACAATGCGCCTTTGGCACCAATTCCTTCATTGCTTGTGATCACACTTTTTACTACGCACTACAATCGTTGTGAAGCTTCTCTTCATTACAACATTACCATAGCCATTCTCAATCAATATTCTTGACAAAGCAAAGAAGTGCACTCACTGAGGGCCCTATTTCATATGCACGAGAATAGTTTTGATAGGCAACCAATGGAAGCTACGATCTAAGGAAGGTTTGCTTTTGATTGATTCATTGCTTATTCTGTTTGATCTTCTTAGTTCACTATTCTATTGAGTTTTGGGTATTTTGATTGTTTATCATTGCATATTCATTATCTAACCAAATTTCCCTTAACATTTTTG
The DNA here is from genome assembly GCA_027924645.1 of Cunninghamia lanceolata. Classification (NCBI taxonomy): domain Eukaryota; kingdom Viridiplantae; phylum Streptophyta; class Pinopsida; order Cupressales; family Cupressaceae; genus Cunninghamia; species Cunninghamia lanceolata. The sequence goes on along the minus strand of BSBN01000619.1, from coordinate 1,700,949 downwards.
GCACCCACCGTGGGGCCTAGCCCCAAATTTAACCCAAAAACTAAGTTTTTGTGTTTAGAAAGCCGTACACATGAGGAAACTTCATATTCGTTACATCCTAACATGCATCTGTTAAATGTCATGGTGCATCTATTTCTGTAGCACATACGTTCACTGCTTCAGTGCATTTACAATCTGTCACGACGCTTCTATTATTGCAGTGCATATACACTATCTTACTGCTCTTATAAGCTCTGTTTCAGTGCATACGTATTACTACACTTTTGTAGACTATTTTTGTGCATTCAGTCTCTGAAGTGGTGCATCTGTATTAGCAGTGATTTCTAGGGTTTTTCTTGAGGTTTTCATTAACGCTGACATCTTTGTAGGAATACTCTTGATCTGTTTTGTAGGTTAGGCCCTAGTTTAGATTCATATAGTTGCATTCAATTAGCTCACACTTCGATTTCAAAAAGGATAGTAATATTTATGCTTATGCAAAACTCACATAGTTTTAACTAGAAAAGTGGTAATTGAATCATTGTTATCTTACATTGCAACATTGTTATCTTTTCAAAAGTTATTGCTATCTAGATTAAAATTGAACTCATCACTGCTTTTTGGGTTAAAACTAAACCATTTATGTCTCGATTGACCATCATTTCAAAGTTAACAATTCATGCTACATGGTTAAAAATTGAACTCATCACTACTTTCTGGGTTAAAACTGGCCCATTGCTATCTTGATTGACCATCATTTCAAAGTTAACAATTCATGCTACATGGTTAAAAATTAAATTCATCATTGCTATCTTGGTTAAAACTGGACCATTGCTATCTTGCTAAAATCACTTTAAAGTTCTGTGCTTGCCCAAGTAGATAGCTCATCTAGTTTTTCTCATTTTAACTAGGGGCAAAGAACAATTGTATACTGTGTTTTGGGAATGATACCAAGACTATGCTCTCCCCTATCTTGGGTGATCAAAATGCTAGACATATCCTTTTTGCATGTGTTTTTCCTTTAGAGGGGCCTACTCTTGGATACCGTTCATCCAAGTAGGAATGACCCTAAGTGGTAATAGGCTAGACGCCAAGCCCTTCCAAGCCACTATAAATAAATTGTGTTTGGAGCGAAAGCTTCAAACAACGAGTGAAGTTGTGTTATACCGACAGCCAACCTCCCCCAAAACCCTCCAAGGCACAACCCTTGCAGGCTGGGAGACTCCATAATGGAGAGTAGTGCTGCTGTATGTATAACCACTCGAATGGTTGCCTTCATTAAACACCTTTGTTCTAGTGGCCAAAAACCCTTGTAAACCATTTGAAGCCTAGGATTTGTACTTGTTCTTTCTTTTTTGTCCAAAAAGAGTCAAAAAATCACAAAAAATAAAAAACTATAAAAATATTCTTTGTGTTTGCTGTGTCTTCTTGCTGTAATTTCATAAAATTAGATCAAAGAGACCTACTTGCAACAAAAGAAACCAAAAACATCAGAAAAATTTCCAAAAATTGCAAAAACACTAAAAAAAGCTAGAGCGGCGCATTTGTCCTCTATTCCTGCGCATCTGTGTCAACCTACGACGCATTTATTTAGACCTACAGTGCTTTCATTATCTGTTACCACGCATTTACATTTTACTAGTACAGCACGTATATCCTGACTTGCGACGCATTTGTCAATTTCTACAGTGCATCTGTATCAGCACATGCACGACAGTGGGCACTTGCACAGTTTTCAAGAGAAAATTTTCATGAGTTTTGGGTACCCATTTCAGTCTAGTCCCAAAATCAGAGATCAGGTCTTACCTTGCAGTCAGTTTTCCATCCATTTCACATCAAAGTCTCTCTTTCATTAGTCATCCCATTCATCTTCTATCAGGTCTTTCTAGTCCCAAAGTTAAAGCTATCCCATATCAGGTCAGCATAGGCCCCTTTTTCGTATCACTTTGAATTTAAGTAAAACTAGTAGGTCACAGAACTTTGCTAGTGGTCTTGGTGCATGACTATTCCCTACACAGTAAGATGGGTATCGAGTACCCTTACTAGTGGCTACCATCTTGTATCGGCCGTCCTACTTGGAATCATTGATCAAGAAAGTCCTTTGTCCAAATCTTGTCACAAGTATCCTATTCTCAGCAGTCTCCATCAGCACCTTGCCAAAATCTCTAGTCCCATTCCACCGCATCCCACGTCACCTTGCATGGTTCTTACTAGATCTCAATACAAAAAACAACTTGAAATGGCTGGATCGTCCAACCACATCTTCACACCTCATGATAGTGATGAGGAAATCTCTAACGAAGACTATCAAGGAAGCATCCAAGATTGGAAATTCCAACACTTAGTAGAAAAGGTGCTCCATGCAGACCCTCATAAGTATTTCTATCATCTTGCTAGTCTTGGAATTAAACTCCCCGCGGATTTTGATGTAATCTCAATCCTGGAAAACATAGAAGATGATCATGAAAAGGGAAAGAATGCTATAGACCCAAACACAGATGATAAAGGAAAGAAAACCATGGACCAAAATGCCCCTATGGAAGAAATGAGGAAACAACTCGAGAGTCTAAAGCAACAAATGTCAGATCTCAAGACGGGTACAAACACTAAAAACTACTCCTTAGAAGATATTGCACCTTACCCCTTTGATAAAGGTTTGATCATGAAACCATTTCCCCATCGATTTGAAGTTCCTAAATTTGACAAGTACAAAGGGAAAGGGGACCCTAAAGATCACATTAGGGAATTTAACGCAGCATGTTTGGAAGTAGCTCACAATGAGACTTACTTAATGAGATTATTTCCTAGATCTCTAGGCAGCTAAGCTATGGAGTGGTTCTCACGGCTTCCACCGGGCATCAAAACTTTTGATGAGCTCATCAACAAATTTATCATGCACTTCTCCTACAATATTGAACATGAAGTCTCTATGCTTGATCTATGCAACACCAAACAAAAGAGTGGTGAGTCATTCGCTACCTTCCTACAATGGTGGAGACAATTAGCAAGCAAGTACTCATATGATATACCTAAGAAGCAACTAATGGAGATGTTTGTCCATAACCTCAACACTGATCTTAGCTATCAAATACAAATACAATGCCCTACATCATTCTCAAAAGTCATTGAAATGGGATTGTTTATCGAAAAAGCCATGATTGCCAAAGGACAAATCAAATTATACAAAGACACACCTACCTCTAACTACACGACGGACAAATCAAAGTTTTGGACCAAGAATAAGAATGTTGTCAACGATGGAGTAGTGGATGCCAAGGTGGCAGCTCCCAAGCAACAACCCATACTCACTCTCAAAGGAGAGGCAAACAATGTTACACCCAACAAACCATTCTCTCGGGAGCCAAGACCATGGTTCAGCGCAAATCCAAGGTGAAAGTTTACACCACTAGGTGAGTCTCAAGAATCCGCTTTAAGGAAGTTATTGGCTAACAATGAAATCTCTCTACCACCAACAAGTAATTATGAGCCTATAGTCAAACCGCCCTATTGGAAAGACACTGACTATTGTGAATATCATAGAGGAAGGGGACATACTACCAACAATTGTATCTATCTCAAACATGTTATTCAAGATGTGCTTGATCAAAATAAAGGAGGAACCCAACATCATACCTCTAATGAGACACATGTGGCTTTCAGGGATCCACTTCTCAATCATGACAAGCCATACAACAATAATAACAACAACAGGAACAACAATCAGGGCAATAACAACAACCACAATGGTAACAACAACAATAATCACAACAGGCCAAATCAAGATAGTGGGAATAGTAATGCTAACTATGCAAGTGTGCCATTCGACTATACTATCAATTGCCTATCCGAGTATATCCCACAAATCAATGTGGTCACGACCAATCAACAATCAGAACCTAACATAACTAGTTGTAGTATCATTACACGCAGTGGTAAAGTCACCTTGAATACCATCCCTCCAAGGTCGTCACCTTCTTAGTCCACCCTCTATCAGTATAATGTCATAGACCAACTACAAAGGACTCTGGCCCACATTTCTATCTTGGAGTTGTTGCGTCTATCTCCTTCTCATAAGGAGATTCTCAATAAAGCCTTAGTGGAAACCACTGTCCCCACTAACTTGGCCCAAGAGAAGTTTCAGGCCATGGTAGGTAATCTAACCTCCTCAAGTACCATATCATTTACAGAGCAAGATGACCTCTCAGTGTCTCAACCTCATAACACCCCTCTACATATTGTCGCCTTCATCCACAAGCACCGCATCAAGAGCATTCTCATTGATGGGGGAGTAGGGTTAAATATTTGCATGTTAAAGCTAGTCCTTACATTAGGGTTCTCTGAAAATGCAGTTGATTTAAGGAAGAAGATTACTATCAAAGCCTATGATGAAGAGGAGAGAACTACAAAGGGAACAGTAGTCTTACCCATACAAGTGGGACCAGTGATAAAAGATGTTGTGTGCCAAGTCCTAGATAGGGAGCTCGCCTATAATATTCTCCTAGGTAGACCATGGATCCATGCAATGAAAGTTGTTCCCTCTACTTATCACCAATGCATAAAATTCCCGCACAATGGCAAGCAAGTTACCATCCAAGGAGACCCCGACCCCTTTCAGCATTGCAACTCTATCCTTTCAAAACCTGAGTGTATCATACCAAACAATAGAGCGTCTACATCCCCTATCCTACAGCATAATTCTACCTCTAAAGCTTCCTCATCAAAGCCCAAAGAATAGAAAATTACCATCAAAAAAACTGGAGTTGGGGAATACTCCATAGAGCACAGCCTCAATTTAGCCAAATTGCCTTTATCTCCTAGATCCTTTGGTCGACCTAAGCATATTCCAAAACCATCTACTCCTCCTATACATCCCATAGCTCCCTTTGTAAAATGGGGGACCTTATCCGATGAAATAGAGGAAAGAGATGTCCTACAATGGCTTTATACCGAAGAAGAAGAGAGCTCACAAAAAGAACCACCTAAGCTCCCAACAAAACTCTATGGGTGAGGTGAAGCTATCCGACACAAAATGGGCTACGAAGGACAAGGCCCTATCAGCCTAAGAAAAGAAGGAATTATAGAACCCATTCAACCGTCATCGTCCTCATTGGCTAGAAATACAAAGGGCCTAGGATATAAAGGTAAGGGCAAAGCTAAAGAATATGCTTGTTTTGTAAAAATGATCCATACACTTCAAGTGGACAGTGACATAGATTCCAATGAGAATGAGTGGGATGAGCTAACAGAGTATTCCTACGATGACAAAGAGTGTGATACCATTCAAACTTATAGCCCCTACCGTGAGGGACAAACGCTGCTGAATAGGCCACTAGAGAGTGATTTGCCTACCTCTGAGAATATGACTTTCGAGGAAGGTTCGAGTTCTATCACAATAAACAACTTGGAGGAAAGTACCATCTCGAACACTCCCCCTACTACTATGCCTTGGTCATCGGTATCAAAATGGCAACAGAGTGGAAAATCAAAGAGCGACATGTCTATGGTGATTCTCAACTAGTGATAAATCAGGTCAATGATGACTACCAAACCAAAGATGAAAAGCTTGTCCCATACAAGCGCATGGTAGGTGACTTCAAAGAGTACTTTTTGATTATATCTTTTGAGTAGATATCTCGGATTGAGAACAAAGCAGCAGATGCCATGGCAACCATTGCCTCTCTTCTTGAAATACTAGAGAATGAGTCACGATACGAGTTCTTAGTAGAAACTACTCGGCAACTAGCTTATGATCTTCCTGAGAACCATATCATATGCCTTTTAGTTGGGTCTGATTCACCTTGGTATGGTAAGATTTACACTTACCTCAAGGACAACACCCTCCCACCTGACCTATCTTCAAACCAATGACGAACCTTTATATACCAAACCTCTTACTATACCATTATTGTTGATACCCTATACCGACGTGGTCTACATGGTACTTTACTTCATTTTTTAGAATGAGAAGAATCCCTAACCACCTCACAAGATGTGTACGAAGGGATCTGCGAAACACACTCTAGCGGTCCTTCCTTAGCCAAGAAACTCATGTGTTTGGGTTATTACTGGCCGAACATGCAAAAAGCTAGAAAGTATACATGACACCTATTTACCAGGTTTTCATCATGATACCTATACAAGGCGCCTATTTGTCAGGTTTTCACCAAAGGACGATTTTTTTGTATTTTTTCCTTTTTTTTTGTATTTTATGCCCCCTTACATTGGGGTTCTCTTAGGTATAGAACTGGCGAAGATGCATGTTGTTGATTGGGTCATCGAATAGCTCACCCTTTGATGTTGCCAACTAATATGTCCCTGATCCGTAGGCAACCACTATGACATATGGCCCAAGCCAGTTGGGTTCGAACTTGCCCTTCTTTTCCCTATCTTGTTGATTGTAGGGATTTTCCTTAAGGACTAGATCTCCCACTTTGAAGACTCCTGGGTGAACTCTGTGGTTATAACTTCTCGACATCATTTGTTGATATGCTTTGAGATGGTCGAAGACTTTCTATCTCCTTTCTTCGAGCAACTCTAGTTCTTGTAATCTAGAGACTCTGTATTCTTCATCTGATATGAGACCTTTTAACGACACCCTGAGAGATGGTAATTCGACTTCAATGGGGAGGATAGCTTCTAAGACATAGACAAAGATGTAAGGTGTAGCACCTATGGGAGTGCGTATACTGGTTTTGTAGGCCCACAGAGCGGGATTGAGTTGGATATGCCAATCACGGCTAGCATCGTTGATTGTCTTCTTGAGGAGTATCAAGATGGTCTTGTTGGATGCTTTAGCTTGACCATTACCTTGGGGGTAATACGGCGTAGAGAAATGTTGTTGGATTTTGAATCATTCACAGAGTTCTTGGACATCCTAGTTTTTGAATGGTCTTCCGTTATCCGTGATAATGGATGAAGGAATTCCATATCTGTAGATGAGGTAATTTAGGATGAATGAGGAGATTTGCTTACCTATGATGGTGGTGAGGGGAACGGCTTCAATCCATTTGGTAAAGTACTCTATGGCAGTTATGATGAATTTGTGGCCGTTGGATGAGGGTAGATGGATCTTTCCCACAAGGTTGAGTCCCCATTGGTAAAAGGGCCAAGGTGTCATTAAAGGTTTCAACTCTTGAGTTGGTGCATGTATCAGGTTCCCATGTATTTGGCACTGCTTGCACTTCTTGATGAACTGGTATGAATCTGTTTCCATGTTCGGCCAGTAATAACCCAAACGCATGAGTTTCTTGGCTAAGGAAGGACCGCTAGAGTGTGTTCCACAGATCCCTTTGTGCACATCTTGTAAGGCGGTTAGGGATTCTTCTCGTTCTAAACAACAGAGTAAAGTACCATCTAGACCATGTCAGTATAGGATATCAGCAATAATGGTATAGCGAGAGGTTTGGCGTATAAAGGTTCGTCGTTGGTTTGAAGATAGGTTAGGTGGGAGGGTGTTGTCCTTGAGGTAAGTGTAAATCTTACCATACCAAGGTGAATCAGACCCAACTAAAAGGCATATGGTATGGTTCTCAGGAAGATCATAAGATGGTTGCTGAATAGTTTCTACTAAGAACTTGTATTGTGACTCATTCTCTAGTATTTCAAGAAGAGAGGCCATGGTTGCCATGGCATCTATTGCTTTGTTCTTAATCTGAGGTATCTTCTCAAAAGATATAATCACAAAGTACTCTTTGAAGTCATCTACCATGCACTTGTATAGGACAAGATTTTCATCTTTGGTTTGGTAGTCATCATTGACCTAATTTATCACTAGTTGAGAATCACCATAGACATGTAGCTCTTTGATTTTCCACTCTGTTGTCATTTTGATAACGATGACCAAGGCTTCATATTCAACTATGTTGGTGCATGGAAATAGCAAATGAAAAGACTTTAGAATTGTGTTGCCCTGGGGAGTTACAAATAAGATTCCTACCCCTAATCCATGGTTGGTGTAGGACCCATCAAAGTATAGTTTCTAGGAATGTGTTGAGACATTGAATAAGGATTCATCTAGAAACTCAAATTGCATCAGTGTGGTGTCCTGTAGTGGTGCATCTGCTAACTAATCAGCAATGACTTGTCCCTTGATAGCTTTTATGTCTACATACTCAATGTTGTATTCGCTTAGGAGCATTACCCATTTGGCTAGGCAACCTGTGAGAGCTGCTTTGATTAGTAGGTACTTCAGTGGATCTATTTTTGCAATGAGTTTGACTGGATGTGCAAGCATATAATGTCAGAGTTTTTGGGAAGAAAAAACTACTGCAAGACATGATTGTTCTATTTGTGAGTATTGCAACTCATAGCCCACTAATGTTCAACTGATGTAGTAGACAGCTCTTTCTTTATTCTCATAATCTTGTTGTGCTAGAAGAGCCCCAAGAGTTGTAGGTGTAGTAGATATGTAAAGTATCAATGGTTTCCCTTGGATAGAAGGCATGAGAATAGGTGGATTCATAAGGTACTCTTTCAGTTTGTTGAATGCCTCTTCGCACCTCTCATCCCATCTGAATGGAATGTTCTTGTGCAGGAGATGACTGAATGGTTGACACTTGTCTGCCAATTGTGATATGAATCTACGGATTGCCTGTAGCTTGCCCTATAGCGATCTTAGTTGTGTAAGAGTCTTGGGTGGTGGCATGTCCATGATAGCCTTGACTTTGGCGGGGTCCACCTCTATTCCATTTGTTGATACAATAAATCCTAGAAGCTTGCCTGAGGTGACTCCAAACACACATTTCTTTGGGTTCAACCTGACTTTTAATTGCTCTAATCTCTGAAAGACTTTCTCTAACACATCCAGGTGTGATTCTCTTGTGAGTGACTTTGCTAGGATATCATCTACATAATCTTCCATTGTTACGTGCATCATGTCATGAAATATAGTGGTTATAGCACATTGATATGTTGCTCCTGTGTTCTTTAGCCCAAATGGCATGACATTCCAACAGAAAGTACCCCATGGACAAGTGAAAGCCATTTTATGTTGGTCTTTTGGTGCTATCCTAGTCTGATTATATCCTAAGAAGTCATCCATGAGAGACAACATGGTATGTCCTATTGTTAACTCAACTATGATATCTATATTTGACAATGGAAAATCATCCTTGCAGCAAACTTTGTTTAGATCTCTAAAATCATTGCATAGTCTGACTCTACCATCTAGTTTGGACACTGGTACAATGTTAGATATCCACTCTGGCTAGTCTATTGCTCTGATAAACCCCACATCCAGTAACTTCTTCAGTTCTTCTTTGACCAATAGTGCTATGTGTGGATGCATCTTTCTAAGCTTTTGTTTGACTAGTTTCACTCCTGGATCTAATGGAAGATGATGTAGAATCAAGTTTGGGTCTAGACCTAGCATGTCTACATATGACCAAGCAAAGTTGCCTCTCTTTTTCTTGAAGAATGGTATAAACTTGGTCTTTTCTGGTGGAGTAAGAGATTTAGTAAAGTGAATGATCTTGAGTTATTCCTCTGTTCCAATATTAACAGGCTCTGTCGATTCCACAACAATCTGAGACTTCTCCTGGTGCATGTCATTAGGGAGAGTGTCAAGCCTTCCATTGTCAGGTGCCACAGTTGGGCTTTCACCTTCAGATGCGTCCTTGCTTTTTAGTGTTTTGGGATTTGACACTGCCATGGAATGATTTTCACCGTCAGATCTAGTTTTTATTTTGATATTTTTGCGACTAGAAGGCTTGGCACCCTATCCAAAGAAAATAAAATACCCAAGGCCTTCTAAATGATTTTTCCCAAATTATGGCAAGAAACAAACACATCTAAATGCAAAAATATTTTGTGGATTGGAAACATGGTTAAAATACAAGGTCTTAATTTTTGCTATCATGTCTTTCTATGCTACTCGAGGATGCCAAAAAGCTAGAGATGCTATGATAGGGGCATGATTATTTTCTTTGTTTTTTGTTTGTGGATTAAACTTTAGTAATGTGAATCCTTGTCTAATGACATGATCAGCAAAAGATCATCGAGGACATCAAAGGTCTAACATGAAAGGGGGCAATCCTTGTTTGTTGATACGCAAACAATACTTAGGTCATCTTGGTTCAATTATACCTTGATGCTTGTATTAACTTGCTAAGTAAAAATCCATGTAAGCAATACTCAAGTCATCTCGGTTCAATTATACCAAGATGCTTGTATTAACTTACAACATTCAGAAAAGTACCAAAAAAAAAATTGCCCAATGATGAAATAAACATTTCAAAATACTTGCACCGTCAAGATGTCAAAATTAAATCCATCCATTATACATCCATTTACACATCCATACATCCATATCCATCAATAAAGATCCAATGCAAAGTAACAATACAAAGTGAAGCTTGTCAGTCTTTCTATCAAATCAGTCTTTCTCAATCAATCTTCTATCTATCATTCTATCATTTTTGTGTCGATAGAGTACATTTGGACATCACAAAAACATAGCATATAGGTGCATATCATATCACATGCGATAGTCATTTACATGATTAAATCAGTTGCATACATAATAGAGTGCATTAGGTCATCCAAATACAATCATCATATAATGGCAAAACAGTAAAAAAATCAAAAAACATAGCTAAGTGCATCACATAAGTTGCATAGTCATATAGATATCATCTTGCATTCACATAAATTAGAAACATGTCAAACAAATCATTTAAAACTGCATTAGGTCATATACACATCACATAGCATCATATCAAAAGCTGCATCTAGGTAACATCATATGGCATCAGGTAAAACATCCAAGTCTGCATGTGCATCACATCATACAAAAGAAATGCATCATAAACTCATACAGGTAGAGCAAGTCAAATAGCTACATCATCATATATACACATATCATAAAAGCATGTCCAAAAGTACAATATCAAGTATCTGTCTCTGAATCAATGTCATATATAATAAATACATCCCAATGGATGGTGATACATGTCTCAAAAATACAAAAGTGGTACAAGTCTATCCGGCTATCTAAGCCATCAAGGTAGTGCATAAAAATTTAGAGTTTGTAGAGTCTCTGCTACCCCTGCTATTGGGGACCACTACTCCCAGCAATGTCTCCTCCCCCTCCTCCACTAGCCCCTGACTACTGTGGGCCCATCATGGAGGCCCCTGACCTCGATGGACCTACCCTCTGGGAAGCTACAAACTAGCTCTTGTAGCTTGAAGCCCTCTAAGTTGCTAGTACCGCACCATGGTATAGTCTGCGATAGTACTGTGTCTGGGCCTACGATCTGGCAAGCTCTCCCTATACCTGTGCTAGCTGCCCTCACACCTGTACCAGCTCTGTCTGTGCCTGTGCTAACTGTGTCTGTGCCTATTGCACCTATCCAACCAGGAAGGTACTCACCACATCTATACCCAGGGCTACCACTGTAGCATCCCTCTCCACCTAGATGGCTCGTATCCGAGCATCAACCATGTCTCTCTCTAGTGAGCCCAGCAATGTACTCCGCATCTATCTCCCATCAGGCCTCAACCCTCCTGAGTTGTGTCTGCAGCTGTCTAACCTACCCTCTTAGTGTGGCTATAGTCCTCTCATGGACATCTGCATGTCCAGGAACCTGGGCTACCTGTGCCTATCCCTGCCCCTGTGGCTGGGGCACCTGCTACTGTGCCACCTGCTGAGGTGGTGGCATCTGTACCTGTGGTGCCTGCTATGGCACCTAAGGCTGTAGCACGTACTGTTGTGGTACCTACTGTACAACTTATGGTTGCACTACCTACTAAGCGTAGGAGGATCCCTCCCCAACTCTCTGCCTCTGCCTAGGTCGGCCACCATCTCCTCCTCCTCCACCATTTCCTCCTCCTTCATCACCTCCTCCATCTCCTCCTCCTCCATCACCTCCTCCATCTCTACCACCTCTCCGTCCTCCTCTCCCCCTCCCCCTCCCTCTCCTTCCCCCTTGGACAACCTGGTCCTTGTCTTCTGAATCCGCCTCATCTATGCGAGGCACCAACACCCCAGGTCTTGAGTACCTCGGGAACGGGTGAGCAGTGAACCAATCCTCGTAGTCCTATGTCATCCCTGTGTCTGCTATCTCTCTGCTCATGTCCCAAGTGACATAAGGTGTCTATCAAAACTCTACTAGAGCCTCCTCATATGATGCCATCGGTCCCCATCTGACCCTCTCGACATGTGTCTGTGCAAACTGAACCTGCCCCTGTGGCATGCCCTGTCTCCTACCGAACTGTCTCTGTACTCTGCCTATCATATGTCTCTCTAGTATGTGGCGTGTCCATCATATCAGCCATCTTGTCTAAAAATAGTAAGGTAACTCATCTACCTCATCATCCCATGGCTCATAGTCTAGATATGGTCGCCAAATGACCACATCTACCCCATCCAATGCATGTCTCCATTACTCCAACCTCCCCAGGCTATGCTAGGAAATCACCCCTGCGTAGCCATAGCTATATGGCTCCCCCCTCTATCTAGTGAACACACATATCAGTCTGGTGATCGCTATGTGCTCCCATAGCCAAAACTATAGTAGTGATACACCCGTGGATAAACTCATGCTCCTGTGGTATACTATCCAGTGCATATCATGATATAAGTGTGCAAGTACATAGACACCCCAAGCATATCGGGTGCCCTCTGTCACCATCCTCTCCATGATCCTACCCCATCTAATGGGGAACCCGTGCGATCTCTTGTCGGGGCATACAATGCCTCCGATCAATCCTACTACAATCCCAAGGAAGTAGTCATAACAGTCATAGATGTCCTACCAAGGGATGACCTGTCCAATTAGCTACGGGCCATCAAATACTCGCCTACACTCAGTGAGTCCCGCATCTCTCTGTGGATCATACTCCACAAGCTCACCCTAAATCAGTAAATGCAAAATCCTGTAGACGTCCTCCAAAGTCATGGCCATCTCTCCGGTCGGGAAGTGGAAAGTCCCATCCTCACTATGGAACCTCTCCACTGCAGCAGTCAGCAAGCCGCAGTTTGCCTGAACCTCAGGCATGAAGCATACATAATCAAGTCCCATTGCGCCAAGCGCCTCTCTATCTATCTCAGTCAACATATATCTATGCAACAAAGGCATAGGGAACTGCTCCCTAGATTGCAATGTCTCTCATATATCCTCCAGCAAGCATGCAAAGCAATGCATCAACCTAAGGCTGTAAGTACCATACTCAACATATCTATAGAACCATATCAACTAACCTAGCATTTTAAATTGATCACAATAGCACACTACATCTCTTGACTAGATTCTTGCAATCTCGGAGATAGCTTATCCATTGATGTGTCAAACAGGACACCAATCGAGTCAATTTCGCTAAGTGTTTTGCCTATCTATAGCATATGCACCACAACAGGTGGTAAATGCACCGTTTTTTCACAAAAGCATCATTTCTTGACCTATGCACCACTTCTGGCAAAAGCGCTACAAGACTTAATGCATGCGTCGTCCTATGCTACCAATGCATTGTTTTAACACATGAGCTGCAACATGTTGTATATGCGCCGCAGGATTATGCAGGAGCTGCAATTTCTTATGAATGCGCAAATTTAATATATGCGTCGTTTCATTCCACATATGCGCTGTAGAACAATGCATGTGCCATTTCGCGCGGCATATGCGCCACACTAGCTTTCGGTGCATCTATCTACCTAGGTTTTCTCCTACCTCTACTGGCCGATCGAATCACCAAACACGCTCAAATCGATGCTCCTCACATGGAATATCCACCTCTCTAGCTGCCATGCTACTCTAAAGCTCTCTAAGACCAATCCAACAAAGCCAAGTGTACAAATGACTTCTCTTGTGGACCCAGCTCCTATATATAGCTTGCAAACCCTAAATTTGACTAGGTGGTGACTACGACTACTTCTCGCGCCTATTTTCTTCTGATTTTCTTCTCATTTCTCTAAAATGTGTCCTATTTTCTCCCAACCTAACCTAATCCCTTCATCTTCATGAGATTGTCCATCTCACATCCTTCTACCTTTTTCTCGTTCAATCTCCTGAGGGGGCATCCTGTCATTAAACCTATACCAGGGGCAAATTGGGGCATGTATCATTATCAGAAATTCTATTCTTTGAAGCAACGCCATAAACTGCATTACATCAAAGAGGGGCAAAATATATACGCCTAAAAATGACACAATTCGCATTCTTCTAAGATAATTAAATATCAAAATATTTAATTACCTCTTCTAAAGTCAAAATTAAATAAAATCCTTTATTTAATTAAATTCTTCCAAACAATTAAATAATTCTCAATTATTTAATTAAATCAAATCATTCTTCCAAATTTGAATAAATCAAATCAAATTTATTTAAATCCTTTCAATCTCCAAAAAATAAAATACAATAAAATATTTTATTTATTCTTCCAAATCATGCACAAACAATTAAATAAATTTATTTATTTAATTTGCTTTCTTATCTTCTAAATTAAATAATACCAATTATTTAATTATTTCTTCCAATAATATCTTCTCTAAATTTAAATAAATCAAATATTTATTTAAGTTGACTTTTTCTTCTAAATTGAGTTATCTCTAAATATAATTCAATCTTTGTGCACATGCAATTAAATGTTCCTAATATTTAATAAAGCAAAATATCTTCTTATTCTCATGCAAATCCCTTCTTCTTGTTTTATATCACTTAACTGATTATTATGTTCTTTTAATTGATTTATCTCTTCAGTTAACTCATTCTTCTATTCTTTTTAACTCCTCTCATGCAAAAGAAAGCAAGACACATGTCTTCTTCTTATTCGTTGCACGTTCCTCAACCGTTCTATACCGTTGATCTTCTCATTCTTTCTATACCGTTGATCTCTTCTTTCTCAAGTCTATAAATTGAACCATGTTCTTCCATTTCATTCATCCAAGCTTTAAGTATTATTACTCTACAGGAATTACAGCGCGCCTTTGGCACCAATTCCTTCATTGCTTGTGATCACACTTTTTACTACGCACTACAATCATTGTGAAGCTTCTCTTCATTATGACATTACCATAGCCATTCTCAATTGACATTCTTGACAAAGCAAAGAAGTGCACTCACTGAGGGCCCTATTTCATACGCACGAGAATGGTTTTGATAGGCAACCAATGGAAGCTATGATTTAAGGAAAGTTTACTTTTGATTGATTCATTGTTTATTCAGTTTGATCTTCTTAGTTCACTATTCTATTGAGTTTTGGGTATTTTGATTGTTTATCATTGCATATTCATTATCTAACCAAATTTCCCTTAACACAAACATTCCCGCTAAGAATTTCATAATTCAAACTTATCGTGTCGTTATAGGACCTAACTAACGGTCATAAACTGACACTCCAAAATTGGTCATGACCTAAAATAGGGTAGGACTAGGGTGCATGCACCCATGTCCTCCCCCTATTTTAGGCAAGATTATTGTTAAGTGTGTGATAGGTGAAAGTCAGGTTTAGCAGATCAGACATAGTCATGAAACCCTAACCCTACCATCATCAAGGAATCTAATCTAAATGAAATCAAAGAACAATGCAATTCAAGCATAACATCACCTAGACCGTGCGATTCCTTGTTTGAGAGATGTGGACTGCTTCTTCAACAATGAACAATTGCAAAGCTGAAAGCTGCCATGATGGATGATAAAAGCTCAGTGAATGCTCAGATGCTCAAGATGCTCAAGATGATAATGTAGGTGATATATGATTGCTGGATGTCTCATATGGAGTGAGAGGGTGTTTATATAGGACTCAACCAAGATCAATCGACGGTGGAGATTCAGAGGCTATGTGAATGGCTAGGATTGAAAGTTACTAAATTTAGATCCAATTAGTTGTGCATGTGAAGAATTTTAAATGAAAGTTGTATGACAACACATGATTAAGGGAAGATGGACAAGTGTTGGAATGTGATGAAAGGTGAGTAGTTAATTCAAATAAAATATTTGAATTAGTTGGGATATCAGTTGGATATTAATTAAATAAATTAAAATTTATTTAATTAATTGGATAAATGAATAAAATGGGATAAGATATGATGTGGAAATTAATTAAATAAATAATATTTATTTAATTAATTGGGATGAGGATAAGATAAATGGGATTATGATGTGGAATTAATTAAATAAATAAGATTTATTTAATTAATTGGCTAAGTAGGATGAGAATGGGATTGTTAACAAGGTGTTGCTAGACATGGACAAAGTTGGGATAAATTTGGGTGTCTACATTTTGCCCCTCTTTGATACAATGTTCGATAGAGCATTGTGTCAAAGAAGGTACGATATACGTTCGATAAACAAGTTATGCCCCAGTGTAATTGGCAGGTGATGCCCCCTCGAGAGGTAAGCCAGGCTAACCAGGAAGGGCTGGGTTGGCTCTCGATAGAAGAAAAGGCTAAAAAGAAGGCAGACACAAAGGAAATGGGGGTTGCATGGAAGAAAATAGGCGGTGGCATAGAAGAATTAGGGTTTTGAGAAGGGCTATAAGTAGGTTCTACAATGGCAAATAGGCTCATTTGTGCTCAGAAACTAGAGAAATCCAGAGCTCCTGAGAGTGAGAGTTGCAAAGCTAGCAGGATGGTTATTCCACGCAGGGATCATCATGCAGAGCGAGTGAGGACACATGGGCGACCAAAGGGAGCAGGCACACTGGTATGTTTCAAAACTCTTCCCAAAAGCATGTAATTAATAGCCTAAAAGCGTAATTAATGCACACACATCACCAAAAGCGACTAGGTTAGGAAATAGCAGTTTGAGGTCGCTTATGTAGGAATATAGAACGCTTATGGTAGTCTGGGTCGCTTATGGGCGCAGGTAGGTTGCTTAGGCAAAAACGGGTCACATCCTGTCGGCGGGAAAAACACAGGCGAAATGCGCGAATAGACAAAAATGTGTCGCTTATGGGCAAAGAGTTAGCGCATGTAGTAGTTGAGATCGCATGTGAATAGGAGTGGCGCACATAGGGTAAATAGCTCGCTGATAGGGATAATATGATTGCAAATGCTTAGTTGGCTCGCTTATGGTAGAAAAATAGGTGCATTTAGGAAGTAGCTCACGTTTAGGCAAAAAAGACTCGCATATAGTATATAACATGCATATGAAGCAATAATAAGCGCATACGGTATGTTAGCTCGCTTTTAGGGAAATAGTAAGCGCATATAGGATAAGGCTTGCATATAGGCAAAACAGATGTGCATATAGTGAAGCTAGTCGCTAATGTGCAGAAAAAGAGCACATGTGGTAAAGTGGACCACTTATGGTAGGTGTAGGGTAGAATAGCAAAGCGATAGGCAGATTTTGATATCGATGACTAATGGAATGAACTGACAAGGGTAAATGGATGATGCAGGATGTACTACTACCATTGCTATCATGAGAGCCACATCTGAGAGATTTGCGATTGGTGAGGCGGTTCGATGCAGAGGAGCTACTGGTGTTAGAGATCCTGGGCTTGGAGCATGTATCCCGATTAGAGCCAGTTCAGCGATACATGAGCGAGCACAGTTCATTCTTGTTACCGATAGGAGAGGTGACCATCACCTTAGAGGATGTGTTCCAGATTTTGAGGATTCTGATAGATGGGGATCGTGTGGATTATGATCCAGAGATGGGTCCAGCTGCATTTAGGAGATTATTTGGGACACCAGACATTAGAGCTGAGGGTTCAGAGATTCCAATGGGGAGGATGGAGGAGCTCTATGACAGGTTATAGCAGGTAGTAGTGGCGATCATTAGATGGCTAGTGGGTGATAGGAGAGCCAGAGGTTTTCCAGTAGGATGGGGGACAGTGATGGAGGGCATGTTTTCATATGGCACGAGATATGCATGGGCATAGTGTGTGTTGGGATAGCTCTATCATTATCTGCATGATTGCGCTTATATGTTTGGAGCCAGTATGTCGGCAGGAGTGACAGTGTTGCATGTATGGGCGTATGAGCACATTCTAGTGACGAGACCAGAGGGATGGGTGGCTAGAGTAGCAGGAGAGCCATTTGCACAGATGTATAGAGAGGCTTTGGCATATCGACAGCGCCGAGGGGTGGTATACTGGCGGAGGAGATTGGATGAGGTGGATAGATTTGTATGGAGGCCATGGCTAGGATGTGAGCACTGGGATGAGGAGGATGTAGAGCTTGTCTATGCTAGACAGGTGAGATACATTTTTGGACGTGGTGTGTATATTATAGAGCGCTATTTGCCAGAGAGAGCCTTGAGACAGTTCGGGGAGGCACAGGCAATACTAGTAGGTGATGCCATTTTTGGGAGGACGAGATAGGAGGTATTTGATTGGGGTCCAGAGGTTGTGGTGGAGACAGCTTTGGCCAAGAGAGATGGATTACAACTAGTAGCATGGCAGTGGGGACAGGGTCCTGCAGATCCAGGCACATTACCAGAGTATGATGTATACAGGGCGATAGCGAGGCCGACTCGGTTGACACTGGGGAGATTGGAGAGATTGGGATGGAGAGACTAGTTCGGAGGAGACGATGACGGGCTCCACCAGCGCAGGCTATTGTACCAGCAGCCCCAGGGATACAGAGGCCAGAGCAAGTGCCAGGTCAGCCTGCTATATTAGCACAGCCTCAGGCACAGATTGTAGCAGGTGATGATGTAGGTATTCAGCAGCTGCAGAGACGGATCAGAGAGGAGAGGAGATGGAGGCAGCGAGCACAGATGAGGCTGAGGAGAGTGGAGATGGATAGGCATCAGGTAGTGATTAGTCTGTGGCATGCGAGAGCACAGGCACAGACATATCAGGCTCAACTATAGTTGAGAGCACAAGGGGGAGATGGACAGGATGACAGTGCTCTAGCTAGAGTGACAGGAGAGAGAGATGCGGCTAGACAACATGAGCAGATGATGAGACTTGAGCGAGACACTACGATACAGCAGGAGCAGGCTATGAGAGCAGAGAGGGATGGTCTACGAGCTGAGAGAGAGAGGGTGGTGCAGCAGCTGCAGGGGATGACCAGTGAGCGAGATAGAGCAGTGGCTGCCTTGGGGATTAATGGAGCTATGATGTACTTAGCTACACAGTTGACAGAGGTACAGGTAGAGCTTCAGAGAGTGCAGGGTGAGGCTGAGTATTACAGAGGCTTGTACTATGGAGCTGTGCCGACAGAGCAGAGGTAGCCTAGTTTCAGGAGCAGGTCAGGGGCTTTGAGTTCACGGAGGACAGGTGGATCTCGATCAGCAGCCTCAATGGTGGGGCCATCGAGAGACAGAGGACCAGGGATAGGACCCAGTGGTGGTGGTGGTCAGGGCGAGGGAGCTGCCAGTAGTCACTAGGGCTACCTTGGTTACATTGTATCATGATGAGGCCTAGAGCCGATTTTGTACATTTAGTCCTTCAGGGCTCAGCTTGTATTGTAGACACTTGTATTTTGACACACATGTATATATATATGGTAGTTTTGGCGATCTATATGATGTTGTAATGGTTCGTATGTTGATATTATGATGGCTATGCATGTTGTGTGTATACTATTATGGATTATATATGGATGTGTATGCAAATGTTAATGGATGGGAAATGTGTGAATAGGTAAATGGTAATGATATGGATAGACTTATGCATATAGATAGATGGTAATGAAAGGATATATGATGGACTTATGTATGTCTAACACACTTGTTTTGCAGGAGCGGGAATGTGGACAAAAGATGATGGAAATGATTGATCTTGGCTGAGTATGATGGAATGGATAGATAGGATGAATAGATAGGATGATGATGGGCAGCTTTCAAGTAATTGCTCAGGATGAAAAGAAATGCAGTCCTGATGTGTGATATAGCATATGGATGTTATGCACCAGGGTATAAGAGACCAAGGTGTCGAGATATCCAATGCGCAACTAGCATGTTACAATCTTGTCTAAACGCATGAGGTCAAGATGTTGAGCCAACATGCACAAGATATGAATAATAGCTAGTGTTGGACTTTGACGCTACAAGCAAGGGTTTGAGCTTATCTCCACTACACATAATGATAGCTTGCTAGTTATATGTATGGAGTTAGTCTTAACATAGAATAGTCTCAAATGCATAAGAGACTGTTTAGCTTCTCAGATGCTAATCCCAACATGTACAAGATACCAATACGCATAGGAAGAGAATAAGATCATCCCGCAAACATGGCATACGAAAGCTATATGACCATGCCCCAGTTCGTACTTCATCACAACATACCAAGATATAAATGGATCGAGGCAGTCTTGATTAGGCATAGGAAAGGGACAAAAGATACTATCATCACGTTCTCTTGCCAAATTTTGGGTGCTCTTGGATAGATCAAGCTGGCGCCTTGTTAAGAGGAAAGCTACATCCCGTTGAAGGCTGAAGTTGTTGATAAAATGTTATAGCAAATGTTGGCTTAAGGTATGCGGACAAATAGCTTCCGGCTTATTCTTGATTGGTTAAAGTGCTTGAGCTTTCAACATACACATGGTTTGCTTCCTATTTGAGCTAATCAAAGAGAAGAAGATCAGATGATGAAAGAAGATGAAGAAGATGGGGTGGATCATCTGTGCTTGAGTACTGGAAACTTCCTTCGTATTCCAGACTGCCTACATACCCTATATCCACGGGATCAAAGCACATTTATGATGAAGATGAGACATGATGAATATGTAGTTCTGGGTTTTATTGATGATGTAAGTGATGAAAGATAGAAGAATGTGAGCTGAAAGATTGAAGGATGTTTAGAAGAAAGATGAATGATGAATGATGAAAGGGGCTATCATCTTAGCCTGAATCAGAGTGCTTCCTTCACATCTTAGATTGCCTACATACCCTGTATCCACGGGATCAAGGCGTCAACGATAGAGCTGGATGTAGTTCTTATTGATGTCACTAATTGGTTGGATGTTTGATCAAGCGATGTTTGTTGCGATTGTTGGATGAATGTGGATGGATTGCGAAGATGTGGGTCCTGGTTGCAAATTGTTAGGTCACATTTGTCGTTGGATAGATGCCATGGCTGAAGTCGATAAGGTTTGTTGTGTTGTAAGCTGAGTTGTTTGATGTGTTATGAGCTAGAGATAGCAGTATCCACTTTCAAATAAGACTCAACAAATGCCCCCAGTGCGAGATGAGGTTTATTATGCAGCAGCGACAATGTAGAAAGGATGTGGCCAAGATGCTAAGGTGCCAAAAGATATAGGTATCGCGACAATGTCTCAAATATGATAGCTAGCATTGGCAAAGATGAAGATGAAAGGCTATGTGTGGCATTGCGAGGTGGATTGTGATTATGGCTTATGCAAGATGAAATGGGGAAATATGATCAAATGAACCAAGCAGATGAGGGAAGCTGGTCACTACACATAGCACCTGTTTGCCAGGTTTTCACTATGGTACTTATCTAAGGTGCCTATTTACCAAGTTTTCACCAGAGGACAGATTATTTATCTTATGTTTTTTTTTTTTTTTTGCTTTTTTTTTTTTTTAAGGATAGCTGAGATTCATGGATAAAACTTCTTGAGATGAACGCTGTTGACTGGTTCATCTAAGGGAATGCCTTCAGGTGTTGACAGAGTGTAGGCACCCGATCCATAGACTGCTGTGATAATGAAAGGACCAAGCCAATTGAGTTCAAACTTGCCCTGTTTCTCTCGATGTTGTTGATTCCTTTGGTTTTCTTTAAGGACAAGGTCGCCAACTTGAAATATGCGTTCTCTGATCTTTTTGGTTTAGCTGCGGCGTAGCTGGTTTTGGTAGACTTGAAGATGGTTCAATGCTGTAAGGCAGCGTTCATCTAATAGCTCAAGATCATGGAGTCTGGATACTCGATATTCTTCATCTGAGATAGTATGTTGTAGGGATATGCGCAAAGAGGGGATCTCAACCTCGATAGGCAAAATAGCTTCAGTGCCATACACGAGAGCATAGGGTGTGGCTCCAGTGGGAGTTCTGATGCTTGTTCTATATGCCCATAATGCAGGATGCAGTTGTAGATGCCAATCTCGACCAGCTTCATTAACAGTCTTTTTAAGGATCTTGATGATTGTTTTATTAGAGGCTTCAGCTTGACCATTGCTCTGAGGATAATAAGGCGTAGAGAATCTATGTTGAATATGGAACTTGTTACAAAGATCTCTAACCTCTTGGTTCTTGAAAGGGCGACCGTTGTCTGTGACAATAGCTTGAGGAACTCCATAACGGCAGATAATATAATGTAAGATGAATTTGGCTATTTGTTTACCTGTGATATAGGTCATTGGTATGGCTTCTACCCACTTCGTGAAATACTCAGTGGCAGTAATAATGAACTTATGACCATTGGATGAAGTAGGATAGATTTTACCTACGAGATCAAGTCCCCATTGTGAAAAAGGCCATGGAATGACAATAGGCTGAAGCTCATGTGCTGGTGCATGTATTAGATCTCCATGTTTCTGACATTGTAGACATCTCCTTGCAAATTGTTGTGCATCTTTTTCCATAGTTAGCCAATAGTATCCTGCTCGTAGAAGTTTCTTAACAAGGCCAGGGCCAGCGGAATGCAAACCGCAGACACCTTCATGTACTTCACGTAAAGCTATTTTTGCGTCCTCGGAATTAAGACATCTAAGAAGGATACCATCAAGACTCTGATGATAAAGGGTGTCTCCTAAGATAGTGTAACGAGATGCTCGACGGATAAAGGTTTTGCACTGGGTGTTAGATAGTTGAAATGGAATGGTTTGATTACGGAGATACTCGTATATATCCTTGTACCACGACGAGTTGGGACCAACAATTTCACATATAAGCTCAGACTGTGGAACTTCAAATGCTGGGATCAAAAGCTGTTCGACCAAGAATTCACATTTATGGGTGTTAGATGGCATGTCTAAAAGAGATCCAATCATAGCCATGGCATCTGCTGCTCTATTTTGTAGTCTTGGAATTTGCGCAAAGGTAATATCCTCAAAATATTTCTTGAAATCGTCCACCATTAGCTTGTATGGGAGAAGCTTCTCGTCTTTTGTTTGATATTCATCTAAGACCTGTTTGATAACCAGCTGAGAATCACCAAAGACTCGTAACTATTTGATAGCCCATTGTACTGCCATGCGCAAGCCTGTGATTAAAGCTTCATACTCTGCTATGTTGTTGGTACATGGGAATGCTATTCTGTATGATTTAGGTATACAATCTCCTTAAGGGGTGACAAACAAGATGCCTGCTCTAGATCCATGTTGTGTGTATGATCCATCAAAGTATAATTTCCATCGTGCTGGAGAATTCAAATTAAACAATCCTTCATCAGGGAATTCTGGATATATTGGCTGAATGTCTGTGATGGGTGCTTCAACTAATTGATCAGCAATAACTTGTCCTTTGATGGCTTTGCAGTTCACATATTGTATGTCAAATTCACTTAAGATCATAACCCATTTTGCTAATCTCCCTGTGAGAAGTGCTTTTGAAAGGAGATACTTGAGGGGATCCACATTAGAGATGAGCTTTGTTGTTTGGTTCAACATATAATGTTGCAACTTTTGGGAAGTGTTGTGTGGTTACACAACACGCCCCATTTTGACTTGGCAAAACAGGGACCCAGCTTTTGTTTTGGCTTGTGTTGTCTGTCTCTGGCGGTTTTGGTAAAATTTAAGTCAGGTGCATCATCATCATGAAGGTCAGGATGAGGTAGGTCATCATCATGAGGTTAGTTTTTCAAAGTTCATATTTTGTTTCTATGACTTCACGGTTAGAAAGAGCTTGAAATTTCATGCAGGTTTGCCTTTTGCATCACTTGAAAATTCGTCCATATGAGGGAGTTGTGAGCAGTCAAAGTTTTGGTCAAACCTGATAATTGCTGTGTAAACATCATCATCATGATATTTGAAAAGCCCCCGATAAGTATCCTGAGGTCGAAACATCCGGACGTCAAGTTTAAGTCGTAGTAATCTTTTCCCGTCAGGGGGTCTTTTATTTCGCCAAAAGGTCATCATCATGATCTTACTCCATCACCTGATAAATATCATGCAGTCCCGAAATATCCGGACGTCAATCTTAAGTGCAGGTGTGTTTTACCCGTCGAGTAACCTTAGAAACATTGCGATCATCATCATGATATTCCAACACCACCCGATATTATAATATCATGATGATGTTATAATATCACCTTACTTAGGGAAATCTGTCATCTGCATAATTTGCGCGCGCACGACCAAGTCTTGGTGATCAACATCATCATGACATTTCGAGACCCGACATTTCTTAATATCCTCCTGACCTCCTTTTGCGTGATCATGATGATCACCTTATCTTTCGAAGCGGAGGGTGATTTTCGTTTCTTGAGTCATGTTGAACGTGATCATCATGATCTTGTTCGTCTCTCCCAACAGTTCGTAATATCATCCTGCCAACGAGTATAACCTTTTGCAAATATGATGATGACGATGACGTCATCATCACCTTCTCCTTCGGCAGGATATTTTCCAAGGCGTGATCCATTTCGCCAATATGATGATGACGATGACGTCATCTTCGAGGATTAACACAAGCCCCGGATATCCTGATGACGTCATCAGGACTTTTAGCAAGATCATATTTTTGATCACCCAGTGCGTATAATATGATGATGATGTTCATCATCCTGATCTTTCGAGCGGATTGCCTTGGCCGAAAAAGGGGTCATGCTGCTTTCATGACCTGATCATCTTCCTTAGAGGGAACCCGATATTCCATTTACCTCCTGATCTTAACGAAACATGACGATGACGTCATCCCTTTGCATTTTAACCAAGCCTGATGATGACGATGACGTCATCATGATTTTCCTCAGCGGCAGGATCATTTTCCAAGTCCTCCTGTTTGTCTTCATCATGATGATGATGACGATGTCTTTCTTTCCCGAATGTGCAAGAGCAAAACATCCTGATGTGCTATTCATCAGGGCATTAGGAAAGGAGGATCATCATATTTTGTGATATCCTGTGGCCACTTTGAAGATATGTAGTTGGTCATCATCATGATTTTTGGCGTCGGTATAACTGTTGCCGTCGGCCTAAGGTGAAATTGTCACACTGATCATATGTAGTCACGCCGATGCAAATATGATGATGATGCAAGGCCGGTTTCTAGGGATGGTTGAAAGGCGTTTATTTCCTTGTATAGTCTGGGTCATCATCATCATATTTCGAACCCGATATGCAAGAAAATGGGCAAAGACATGAAGCGATGGAAATTTGAAAGGCCCTACTGCCTGATTTTGGTCAACGAGGGTTGACCTGGTTGTTTTCATGCTGTTTATGCATTTAGTGCATTTTTTTCACAGGTAAGACCTGATTGCCTGTAGCTGCACATGGGGAGGTATGTTTCATAAAGTGTTTACTTCCTGTTGTTTATCATGATGATGATGAACCTTATGTTTGTCTGTTTACTTGCAGGAAGTCATCATGATGCTGCTGAAGATGAACGTTGAAATCATCATGATGCTGCTGAAGATGAACGTTGAGATCATGATGCTGCTGAAGATGAACATTGAGATCATGATGATGCTGCTGAAGCTGAGCATTACAAAGTTGCGCATGAAGTCAACATGGACCAGACATGAGGAGGATATTGTCAAATATGTTGTTCGCCAGCTGGAGGCCGAATCAAGTTGAGGATGCTGGAATATTCTGTGCCAGCTGTACATTTGCTAACTGACGAAGCATGTGCTTTTCATCTGGGCCGTTGTTTGTTATGAGAGGATCCTGATCCTTGGATCATTGTAACCGTTTTCTGGCAGTTGCTCTATATAACATCCAGAGCTTGTCATTTAAAAAGAGGAGGAATGCATTAGAATACACGGACGCATCTGGCGCAAAGAATCAATTACTGTAGAATAAGTTAGGAGATCGGATTACTGAGACTAATGAGGATAGAATTGTTGAAATGTCAAGGTTCTTTCTTCAGATCACTGTAAATGTACCTGTTCTTGAGCATACTGAATGAATATGAAGTTCCAGATTACATCCTGATTGTAAATTTTACGTAATCTTCTGTTGATTTCTGGATATGTACTGGTGAATGCTGTGTTCAACTGGAAGCGCTTTCATTTCATTACATGTTGTTGTCAACTTTCCTTTGAAGCTTTGCACTAGATCATGCGGATTTGTGGAATGTCCTGGTGAAGTATGATTTCTAGTTTTCCTTCTTTTCATTGCAAGTATGGGAGCTGGTATGTGAATCAGTGATCTAAGTCCAGTAATTTTAGGAATCTCACTCTCTAACCCTTTTCCTTTTTTCAATTTCATTAGTTCATCACCATTACTGCAAATCATGATAAATAACAAGCAGAAATAGTGAAATATGCTGAAATCCCGTAGGTAACTGAAGATCCTTAGCATATTTGGTTAAATGCATGTAGTATTGAAAATATCATGCAAAGAATCATAAATAATGGTAGAAATCATGCAAATATCAGCCTGTATGCACATTATTTGACTAAATTTACAGTGCAGAGGTAGAATTGTTGAAGACTTATGCAGAGCGAACATCCAGAGCAGGATATTTGAAGATAATGATGATGAACAGTGCAGAAACACGTAAGGCCCCTGAATGGAAAACAGCAACACACATCAACCACTGAGTAACGTCAGTAGATTAAGACCTAATCAACGGAGACTTGGGATCATGAATTCTTTGAATTCATCGTATCTTTCAAGATGAGTAAAGGTTGTTGTGTAACTTTTATTCTATGTTTGTGAATGACTAACATCATGACCAACATAAATTGGCGCTAGAAGGAGGGCCAAAGGATTGAAGATCACATTCATCATCAGTATTTCCAGGTTTGATGACGCTCAGAGTAAGGTAACTTCAGATCATTTGTGAATTTCATCATATTGCGTAAATATTTGCTGCGACAAGTTTGTATTTGCACATTCTGTGTAAAGATTTCCAAATTTCACATAAATATTGCAAGCTTTACAGTAGATCTCTTTAAATTCACTAAATATTGGCCAAATATGCATAAATTTGTTCAAGCTTTGAGAATTTGAGCCTTAGACACGCGAGATCTGGTGCTACTGGTCGAAATATCCCAATATCCTGTCATATTTGCAGTATCTTCGCAAATATCGCGTAAATATTCAGTCTGATTTGCAAGTTGACCGCAAATATCACCTCGTCCGGTGGAATCCAGCCAATATTTGCAAAGTTTCAGCTAATTGGCCTCCAAATTGAGAAATCCTGGCTCACAGGATAAATACCAGGTCTAGACATAGTGAAATTTTTGAAGAATTGCCTGTCAAAGGTTTTAGACCTAGGACTGTAGACGTTCACCATACTCCAGAGTCTAGTACGTCCAGAGCTTCACCAGGACCTCCTCCTGTAACTCCTGTTGGTTTGCAAATACCTTCAGGGATACCAGTGACACCTCCTGTTCAACCTCAGGGTATACCTTTAGTCCAACCTCAGTCAACTGCACCACCAGTTCAGCCCCCTCAGGTTGCAATGTCGTTCTTTGCAGCAGAATCACCATTGACCTTTACTGCGTATCATGAGTTACCAAAGTATCCGGACAAGCTTTGTCCAAAATACCATCCTTACCAGGATGCGGATGATCATATCAGGACGTTTAAAGAAGCTTGCTGCAGAGCCAGAATAGAACATCAGGATGTGGTGTGCAGGTTATTCCCTTTTTCCTTAGGGGAAGAGGCCTATAATTGGTTCATCAGTCTTGGTCAATCTTCTGTAGGTTCGTGGGCTATCTTAGAGAAGGCCTTTCTTGACAGATTCAAGGTCCCTATTGATCCGTCCATGAATTACCACCTGTTTGCCACAATTAAGAGATTGGAGCATGAACCTATTGCAAATTTCAATGCTAGGTTCCAGAAAATGTTGTCCAAGCTAGTTACCCCATATGTGGTGGCTGATGATGCTGCTAGAAGTATTTATTATTCAGCCCTGGATCCATTAACCGCCATGTTCATCAGGAGAACACATCCTGCGATCACCACATTGACAGGAGCTTTTCAAGAAGCTATCAAGGTAAATCAACAGCTGATACCTGCTCCTACTCCAAATATAGCATTCCCTGCTTTGCCTGGCATGCAGTCACAATATCCAGCACAGTATCCTGCAGCTTATCCTTCGCAATATCCTGCACAATATCCAAATGGAGCAGTGATGCCCCCAGCAATCATGCCTGCACCTTTGGAAATACCTCCATTGAGTATCATGCCTCCTCCTAATGGAAATGGCCAATTGCCATAATATCCTGCACATACTCAGACACCTCAGGGTACAGATCTATCTCATAACAACCATGGATCTTCCTTTTTCCAGCCTCAGACTGAAAATGTAGTGGCCAAAGCTCAAGAAGAGAAAGAGGAAATCAAAGAAATTGCTGCTCAGTTGAGAAAGCTCACCACAGAAGTGACACACTTGAGAAATCAAGGGTTTTATTCACAGTCGGGTCAGAATAGGAGTTATTCTAATGACAGACCAAATTACCCTGACAGAGGATACAACAATAACTTCAACAGTAGTGCTGCAAATAATAATAATCCTCCTAGGCAGCCCAGAGTGTGGAACTCCAGGCCAAATAATGGTTCATTACCATCACCCCTAGACAATCAGCCTCCTGGTGAAGCCAAACAGACTACTAGAGTCAATCTTGCTGAGGCAGCACTTACCAATTGGTGCAGGATTCACAACACCAATGCACATGCAGAATTAGATTGTCCACAATTTAGGATTGCTGCCAGCATCTTTCAGACTGAAGTGTCTAATACTTCTGGAAATCCACCTCAGGCAGAAGGAAATGAAATAGTTCCTTGTGGATATGACTCAGCTTTTGTGCTGGAAACCTACACTAATCAACCTCATCAGGATTATGATCAGACCTGTGAAGAATCTGCCTTAACCTTTGAAGCAAATTATGTCTTCCCTTTTGAGGATGAAAATGAACCTACAAGAGAGCATGAGGAAGTACATGCATACCAGCAGCAATACCCTGGTAAGCATAATTATAACCTGAGGAGTAATGCCAACAGACCTGCTGGTCCATTGACATCATCTCTACCTCCAAACAACTTCAACACACCCCCTGATCCTAAGGCTAGCAATAACCCTGGGTTCCCTAAGGTGAATGCTCAGTACTTGTCTCCTCAAAACACAGTAACAAAAGTTGCAAATGCACCTCATGAGTCTGACAAGTTAGTCAGCTATTTGGCTGATGAAATGAAGAAAATCAAGATCAGCCTGTCCCTATCTGAGTTACTGAAAACTCCTGCCATCAAAAAGGCATTCATGAAATCGCTGGATGATCCTGCTTCTAAAGAGGATAATCACCTTTCGAGTCAATCCAATAGCAGAGACCATACTGCTAAAGATAGCACTGTCAAGCCCAAAGTGTCAGCCACAGTCCAAGCTGCTGAAACCTCTCACATGACCTTGTACAGAGATAAAACTGAATCACCTCCGTTTCTCCTCACCATAAGAATGTTCAGTAAGAATTTGCACAATTGTTTAGTTGATTCAGGAGCCTCAACTAATGTCATGCCTTTGTCAATATGCAACGCATTAGGACTGCATCCTGCTAAATCATTAAAGAAGGTCACTCAACTGGACAAGACAGAAGTAAGTGTCGTAGGAGAACTCACTCATATTCACATGCAGCTAGCGTCTGATCCTAGGATCCAGTATTACATTGACATTCAGGTAGTTGACATACCTGATACATATGGAATGTTGCTTAGCCGAGACTGGTCTAAAACACTTAACGGATACATGTCAACAGACTTCAGTCACATGTGGTTGCCATGGAAAGGTATGCCTAATCAGATCAGGATTGATGCTGAGCCTAGGATGAAACATATGATCACTGAATATAACAGAACAAATGAGATCATGTATGTAAACGTAGAACCTGGAGTTTATCACATCAGGCCGCAAACTGTCCAAATAGAAGAGATCCTGATGCTTGATGGTCATCATCATCATGATGATGATTATCGTGAGGGTATGCCAGTTGTAGAACTTAATAATGATCCTGATAATGAGAATGAAATAGATCGCTTCAGGGATTTTCAGATGCATTTATCTACTCAGATAAAACGTTGTCAATTATTAAATGTACCTGCTAATGATATCTTGATTGACGGATGGTGCAGATTGCATGGCGAAGCACACTCAGAAAAGACTTGCGAACCATGCTTAGACATGATCATGCTGGAGCAGGCGTATAGTGAAGCATCATCATCATATTCTGAGGTGAGTACTACATCTGATGATGATGATGATACTATTTTTTATTTGTCTTCTGCAGGAACAGAAGAGTCGACAGATCCTGATGAGGATCATATCCAAAAAACAGAAGAGATCCTGGTGTCCAATCAGACAAATGATGCGAGAAAGGAAAAGATCACTCCTGGTAGTGATTGCTTCATGGAACCGGATTACGAGTTGTCTGATGAGGATAAAGGCAGTGACCTGACGAAGTTCGAAGAATTTCTGGTCAAAGAAATAAAGAAAATAACACAACAGTGTAGATCTCCCTAGGAGGTTTTAATCAAAAGTTGGTGTAGGCTGCATGAGGCGCCTCACTCAGAAACCACTTGCTCACTGTGCTTGCACATTTTGAAGAAGCATGCAGCTGTATGTGCTGAGCATCATCCTCCTGCTAGGATTGAAGAGAAAACAGAAAAGCCATCAGGCTCATCAGATAAAGGAAAGAAGAAGCTTGAAGATGACACACCTAAGTTGAGGTGGATAGCAGGCGGAGCAGCAGCCAGAGCTGCAAAGAAAAAGGAAAGTTCAAATAAATGTCCTGCTGAAGATAAGCCTTGGATCCTGAGGTTTGATGGATCCAAATCCAAGCAAGGTTCTGGAGTAGGTATTGATCTTACTGATCCATCAGGGAAATCCCATTTAGCAGCTTACAGATTACAGTTCCCCTGCACTAATAATGTCACAGAGTATGAAGCTCTGATTCATGGACTGTTGTTTGCCCATAAGAAGAAGGTGAAGATCCTGCATGTCTTTGGAGATTCAGAACTAGTTGTGAGACAAGTACGAGGGATTTACTCTTGTAACTACAGAAAGCTGTCAAATTACAGACATTGTGTGTGGGACCTGATTGAAGACTTTGATGCCTTCAACATCGTTCATGTGCCAAGAGAACAGAACCAAAGGGCAGATGCACTTGCTTAGGCCGCCAGTACGCTGGAACCACTGTCTATATCTGGTCTGAAGAGATTTGCAGTAGAATTGGTGTCAGTACCTTCAGTACCTGACAATGTGACCAATCTCCAAGTGTTTGATGATGATCAGCACATCCTGGACTTCATATCAAACAGAGATGTATTTGAAGCTCAGATCATAGATGAAAATGGTATGGAAGATCATGTCTGGGAAGAAGATGAGATTTTAGAGTTGCCTGGCAACACAATTCCCAAAGGTATGATTGAGTTAGAAAGAGCCTTTGATCTGGATAATATGCTCAAGCATAAGGATCTGCCTAAGGCAGATGGAGGTCAATATTCACAGGTGAATATTGGATAAGCTGATGACAAGAAGAATGTCTTGTTGGGTAAGGTTTGTACACCTGAAGAGTTAGATGGAATAACTCAAGCCCTTAAGGATTATATACATGTAATTGCATGGACTTATGACGAGCTGAAGACGTATGACACTTCTGTCATAACTCATACTATACCCCTCAAGCCAGATGCAAAACCTTTCAGACAGAAGCAGAGGCCAGTCAATGCTCTGCTTGAGCCCATCATCCTTGAGGAGGTTAAGAAGTTGTTGAATGCCCGGATAATATTTCCGGTAAGGCACTCCACTTGGGTGGCAAATCTGGTACCAGTCAGGAAGAAGAACGGAGACATCAGATTGTGTGTGGATTTTAGGAACCTGAACAGAGCATCAGAAAAGGATAACTATCCTTTGCCCTCTTTGGATGAAGTTCTGCAGATGGTAAATGGAGCCAAGATGATGTCCTTCTTGGACGGTTTTTCAGGATACAACCAAGTGATGGTTGATAAAATTGACAGATTAAAGACTGCCTTCACCACAAAATGGGGGATATTTGCATATAGACATATGCCGTTTGGATTGATAAATGCTGGAGCTACATTCCAGCGAGCAATGGACATAGCCTTCAGAGGCTTAATAGGAAAATGTATAGTCATCTACATGGATGACCTGACAGTGTTCTCCAAAGAAAGGGGAAATCATGTTGCTGACCTCAGAAGTGTGCTAAAGAAGTGTGAAGAATATGGAATATCTTTGAATCCCAAGAAGTGCATATTCGGGGTCACAACAGGAAAGTTACTAGGCCACCTAATCACAGAAGATGGGATTATCATTGATCCTGACAGGGTGGAATCTATCATGAAATTACCACTTCCAGGAAGCAAAAAAGAGCTTAAATCTTATTTTGGTAAGATAAATTTTGTGAGGAAGTTCATCACTGGCTTTGCTGAGATTGTCAGACCACTGAATGCCATGTTGAAAAAAGATGCACAAATTGACTGGACACCAGAAGCCAGAGCTGCTTTTGAAGATATAAAGAAGGCCATTTCAGATGCTCCTGTCCTCATTAGCCCAGATTATACAAAAGATTTCTACATCTACTCATTTGCTTCAGAACATACTTCTGCAGCAGTGCTAACTCAAAGAAATGAAGATAGAGAAGAGAAACCAATTGCCTTCATGAGCTGTCCTTTCAGGGATGCTGAGTTGAGATATGTAGATGCTGAAAGACAGGCACTTGCATTAGTCAGAGCAGTAAAAAAGTTTAGACATTATATACTGAGGAGCAAAGTGATTGCTGTGGTACCAGATGCAGCAGTAAAGATGCTGCTGATGCAGAGTGAACCTGGTGAGAAAAGGGCCAAATGGATTACGGTACTACAAGAATATGACATGGAGATCACACCCATGAAGCTAGTAAGAGGACAGGCTCTGAGCCAGATGATATCTGAAACTGATCCAAACATCATCAGTCAACAGTATGTGATAGATGAGAAGGACAATAAAGAGTGGTATTCAGACATCAGGCACATCCTGATCACTGGAAGATGTCCTTTGAGGATGCAGGCTTCACAAAGAAGAGCCTTAAAGATGAGATCCCAGAAATATATGATGAAGGGAGGAGCCCTGTTTAAAAAGAATTATGAAGGGATATACCTGAGATGCTTAGAGAAACCAGAAGCTAATAAGGTTTTGACAGAGCTACATGACAAGTTTGGAACTGCCCACGGATCAGCGTTGGCCACAACACATGCAATCCTCAGAGCAGGATATTACTGGCCTACCATTTTTAAGGACACAGCTGATCATGTTAAATGTTGTCATGTTTGCCAGGTTGCTGCCAACAGAGAAAAATATGCTGCACAACCATTGCAGCCAGTGATGGAAGAGCGCCCATTTGCACAATGGGGCATGGATTTCATAGGACCAATCAATCCTCCATCTTCTTCAGGCCAGAGGTATGTCCTAACAATCA
This sequence comes from Cunninghamia lanceolata, assembly GCA_027924645.1. Taxonomy (NCBI): domain Eukaryota; kingdom Viridiplantae; phylum Streptophyta; class Pinopsida; order Cupressales; family Cupressaceae; genus Cunninghamia; species Cunninghamia lanceolata. The sequence goes on along the minus strand of BSBN01000619.1, from coordinate 1,667,550 downwards.
CTGATTATTGTACCAGATGGACTGAGGCTATCAGCAGCAAAACTTGTACTGCTGATGATGTCATTAAATTTCTGGAAAGCAACATTGTCACCAGGTATGGAACTCCTTATGCATTGGTAAGTGATAATGGTTCTGCCTTCATTTCCACTAAATTGTCAAGTTGGGCTTTTGATCATGGGATCATACTTAAGTTCTCATCCAATTACTATCCCCAGGGAAATGGATTAGCAGAATCCACCAATAAGAATTTACTGAGTATCATAAGAAAATTGATAGAGAAAAATCCCAGGGAATGGAATTCATTTCTGAAATATGCCTTATGGGTAGACAGAACTAGAATGAAAATTGCATTAGGAAACTCACCTTTCCAGCTAGTATATGGGGTAGATCCTATCCTCCCTGTAAACTTGAAAATTCCTACTCTGCAGTTTGCCCAAGACTATCTAGGCATAGATAATAAACAAGAAGTCAGGTTGCTTCAGTTGATGCATCTGGAAGAAAAACGAAGCCAAGCAATTGACCAATTTGCAAAACATCAGGCTGTTGTCAAACGCTGGTTTGACAAGAGAGCCAGAATTAAAGCTTTCAGGATATCAGATTTAGTCCTGATGTGGGATAAAGCCCATGAAAGGAAAGGTGATCATGGTAAGTTCGATAGACTATGGATAGGTCCCTTTCAGATTTCTGAAATTTTAGGAGACAACACTTATAGGCTTAAGAACCTGACAGGTGAGGATGTCCCGTTGCCAGTCAATGGACAATTCCTCAAACATTATTTCCAGGCCTGAGTGACTTCATGGCAGTCTTGTGTATCATATTGTATATTTGTATAGTTGTTTGTACAGTGTTTGCTTGTTGTTGTTGTTGTTTGTTGGTTGGGACCTTGTTCTGGTAAGTCAGGATGATGCACTTCATCACCTAAGAAAATAACTAAATTGTTAGGATTCAAGTGATGAGATCAGATTTAGATATAGATTGTAATTCATTCTGATAAATACTCATGATCAGGTTTATGATGTCTTTTCATCAAGGTACTTTTTCTTGTCCAAAGTGAATCAAACACAATGAAACACCTAACAGCCTTGGGTTTGTTGAGGATATGAGTATAGGTGTTAAGTGAAAAATCTAAAGGGACTCCCTTGCTACCAATACAATCTCCAACCTAAAGCTGCAAGTGACTACACCTTGTACAAATGAGCAGACATGATGATATCAAATTTAAATTTTTAAAGGAAAATCAGAAACAAAATAAAATTAGGCCATCTAAGTAACTCTACCGGGGCTATGGACGCCTGCTGGCAGTGGGGCTCTACTTAGGGAGATTGTATAGATAACCTTGCCGGGGTTATAGACACCTGCTGGCAGCAAGGCTCTATCCAGGTTGGCTATGAGGGATGATCTCCAACTATGTAGTTTAACACCGGTTACTTATGTTTTCAACTTGCTTTCAAGATGAGGATAATTAATCATCTGCACACACATGATCCTTTGTTAGCTTTATCACCATAATGAAATTTTATCATTCAAAGATCATGATGATTTACTTAGACAGAATTAGAACACTATAGATGAATATGATCACATCACTTGAATCATTTGAATTTTGTTGTTTTCTTTGGTGGCAAGTTGTTGTGTGGTTACACAACACGCCCCATTTTGACTTGGCAAAACAGGGACCCAGCTTTTGTTTTGGCTTGTGTTGTCTGTCTCTGGCGGTTTTGGTAAAATTTAAGTCAGGTGCATCATCATCATGAAGGTCAGGATGAGGTAGGTCATCATCATGAGGTTAGTTTTTCAAAGTTCATATTTTGTTTCTATGACTTCACGGTTAGAAAGAGCTTGAAATTTCATGCAGGTTTGCCTTTTGCATCACTTGAAAATTCGTCCATATGAGGGAGTTGTGAGCAGTCAAAGTTTTGGTCAAACCTGATAATTGCTGTGTAAACATCATCATCATGATATTTGAAAAGCCCCCGATAAGTATCCTGAGGTCGAAACATCCGGACGTCAAGTTTAAGTCGTAGTAATCTTTTCCCGTCAGGGGGTCTTTTATTTCGCCAAAAGGTCATCATCATGATCTTACTCCATCACCTGATAAATATCATGCAGTCCCGAAATATCCGGACGTCAATCTTAAGTGCAGGTGTGTTTTACCCGTCGAGTAACCTTAGAAACATTGCGATCATCATCATGATATTCCAACACCACCCGATATTATAATATCATGATGATGTTATAATATCACCTTACTTAGGGAAATCTGTCATCTGCATAATTTGCGCGCGCACGACCAAGTCTTGGTGATCAACATCATCATGATATTTCGAGACCCGACATTTCTTAATATCCTCCTGACCTCCTTTTGCGTGATCATGATGATCACCTTATCTTTCGAAGCGGAGGGTGATTTTCGTTTCTTGAGTCATGTTGAACGTGATCATCATGATCTTGTTCGTCTCTCCCAACAGTTCGTAATATCATCCTGCCGACGAGTATAACCTTTTGCAAATATGATGATGACGATGACGTCATCATCACCTTCTCCTTCGGCAGGATATTTTCCAAGGCGTGATCCATTTCGCCAATATGATGATGACGATGACGTCATCTTCGAGGATTAACACAAGCCCCGGATATCCTGATGACGTCATCAGGACTTTTAGCAAGATCATATTTTTGATCACCCAGTGCGTATAATATGATGATGATGTTCATCATCCTGATCTTTCGAGCGGATTGCCTTGGCCGAAAAAGGGGTCATGCTGCTTTCATGACCTGATCATCTTCCTTAGAGGGAACCCGATATTCCATTTACCTCCTGATCTTAACGAAACATGACGATGACGTCATCCCTTTGCATTTTAACCAAGCCTGATGATGACGATGACGTCATCATGATTTTCCTCAGCGGCAGGATCATTTTCCAAGTCCTCCTGTTTGTCTTCATCATGATGATGATGACGATGTCTTTCTTTCCCGAATGTGCAAGAGCAAAACATCCTGATGTGCTATTCATCAGGGCATTAGGAAAGGAGGATCATCATATTTTGTGATATCCTGCGGCCACTTTGAAGATATGTAGTTGGTCATCATCATGATTTTTGGCGTCGGTATAACTGTTGCCGTCGGCCTAAGGTGAAATTGTCACACTGATCATATGTAGTCACGCCGATGCAAATATGATGATGATGCAAGGCCGGTTTCTAGGGATGGTTGAAAGGCGTTTATTTCCTTGTATAGTCTGGGTCATCATCATCATATTTCGAACCCGATATGCAAGAAAATGGGCAAAGACATGAAGCGATGGAAATTTGAAAGGCCCTACTGCCTGATTTTGGTCAACGAGGGTTGACCTGGTTGTTTTCATGCTGTTTATGCATTTAGTGCATTTTTTTCACAGGTAAGACCTGATTGCCTGTAGCTGCACATGGGGAGGTATGTTTCATAAAGTGTTTACTTCCTGTTGTTTATCATGATGATGATGAACCTTATGTTTGTCTGTTTACTTGCAGGAAGTCATCATGATGCTGCTGAAGATGAACGTTGAAATCATCATGATGCTGCTGAAGATGAACGTTGAGATCATGATGCTGCTGAAGATGAACATTGAGATCATGATGATGCTGCTGAAGCTGAGCATTACAAAGTTGCGCATGAAGTCAACATGGACCAGACATGAGGAGGATATTGTCAAATATGCTGTTCGCCAGCTGGAGGCCGAATCAAGTTGAGGATGCTGGAATATTCTGTGCCAGCTGTACATTTGCTAACTGACGAAGCATGTGCTTTTCATCTGGGCCGTTGTTTGTTATGAGAGGATCCTGATCCTTGGATCATTGTAACCGTTTTCTGGCAGTTGCTCTATATAACATCCAGAGCTTGTCATTTAAAAAGAGGAGGAATGCATTAGAATACACGGACGCATCTGGCGCAAAGAATCAATTACTGTAGAATAAGTTAGGAGATCGGATTACTGAGACTAATGAGGATAGAATTGTTGAAATGTCAAGGTTCTTTCTTCAGATCACTGTAAATGTACCTGTTCTTGAGCATACTGAATGAATATGAAGTTCCAGATTACATCCTGATTGTAAATTTTACGTAATCTTCTGTTGATTTCTGGATATGTACTGGTGAATGCTGTGTTCAACTGGAAGCGCTTTCATTTCATTACATGTTGTTGTCAACTTTCCTTTGAAGCTTTGCACTAGATCATGCGGATTTGTGGAATGTCCTGGTGAAGTATGATTTCTAGTTTTCCTTCTTTTCATTGCAAGTATGGGAGCTGGTATGTGAATCAGTGATCTAAGTCCAGTAATTTTAGGAATCTCACTCTCTAACCCTTTTCCTTTTTTCAATTTCATTAGTTCATCACCATTACTGCAAATCATGATAAATAACAAGCAGAAATAGTGAAATATGCTGAAATCCCGTAGGTAACTGAAGATCCTTAGCATATTTGGTTAAATGCATGTAGTATTGAAAATATCATGCAAAGAATCATAAATAATGGTAGAAATCATGCAAATATCAGCCTGTATGCACATTATTTGACTAAATTTACAGTGCAGAGGTAGAATTATTGAAGACTTATGCAGAGCGAACATCCAGAGCAGGATATTTGAAGATAATGATGATGAACAGTGCAGAAACATGTAAGGCCCCTGAATGGAAAACAGCAACACACATCAACCACTGAGTAACGTCAGTAGATTAAGACCTAATCAACGGAGACTTGGGATCATGAATTCTTTGAATTCATCGTATCTTTCAAGATGAGTAAAGGTTGTTGTGTAACTTTTATTCTATGTTTGTGAATGACTAACATCATGACCAACAGGAAGCAAACACTAATGCTAAACAAAATTTTTCCATGAATGAGTAATTGAGTTCATATCCCACAAGGGTTCTGCTGATGTAGTAAATGGCTTGTTCTTTTCCTGAATCATCATGTTGAGCTAGGAGAGCACCCAATGCTGCGGTGGTTGATGATATATAGAGTAGTAATGGACGATCAGGTATCAGAGGTACTAACACAAGAGGTGTTGCCAAGTATTCCTTTATCTTGTCAAAAGCCTATTGACACTTTTCATCCCAGTTAAAAGGTTCACCCTTATGAAGAAGATGCTGAAAAGGATGACATTTATCTGCTAGTTGTGAGGTAAATCTGCGGATAGATTGTAGCCTACCTTGTAAACTGCGGAGCTATTTGAGATTCGTTGGTGGAGGCATTTCTATGATGGCTTTTACCTTAGCTGGGTCCACTTCTATCCCTCGTCGAGACATAATATATCCCAACAGTTTTCCTAATGTTCCCCCAAATACACACTTCTTTGGATTTAGTCTGATTTGGTATTTTTCTAATCGATCAAAGATTTGTTCCAATACTTGTAGATGTCCTTCTCTTGTCTTAGATTTTCCCAGGATGTCATCAACATAGTCTTCCATGATAGTATGAAAAAGGTCATGAAAAATAATTGTCATGGCTCGTTGATAGGTAGCTCCAGCGTTTTTGAGACCAAAAGGCATTACAACCCAGCAATATGTGCCCCATGGACAGATAAAGGATGTTTTATCTTGATCTTCCTCTGCTATTCTGATTTGATTATAACCTGAAAATCCATCCATCAAAGATAGCATTTCATGTCCTGCTGTAAGATCTACAATGTTGTCTATGCTTGGTAGTGGAAAATCGTCCTTAGGACATGCTTTGTTAAGATCTCTAAAGTCTGTGCAACAGCGAACTCGTCCATCTGGTTTTGCTACAGGTACTAAATTTGAAACCCATTCTAGATAATCAATAGGCTTTATAAATTTTTCTTCTAACAGTTTCTAAATTTTTGCTTTGACCAATAGGGCAACTTGTGGATGCATTTTGCGCAATTTTTGTTTGACAGGCTTTGCATCAGGAGATACTGCTAAATGATGTACCACAAGTGAAGGATCTAGACCTGGCATATCTGCATAAGTCCATGTAAAATTTATAGCTCTTCTCATAAAAAATGCTATGAAGTTTCTTCATTCTTGCTCTGATAGTGATGCTGCCAAAAAAGTGATCTTCGGATTTTGCTCTGTTCCCAAGTTCATGTCTTGTGATTTTTCAACTAGCACAGTTGATTTCTCATGGTAATCAGTGGCAACAAGAAGATCAAATCCCTCATCCTCAGGCGCCTTAGAGAGGTTTTCACCTTTGGATACGTCCTTTATTTTTACTTTTTCACGGTCAAGAGGCGCCTTTCGGTTTTCACCTAGTGACCTATTTTGTTGAATTTTGTTTATTTCACTTTTGCGACTGAAGGATTTGATACTTCTGCCAAAATATGCTAGTTTAGGTAAATCCATTATAAAGCCTACTTTATGATCACCTAGTGGAATACCTTGTCTCAAACCCATGAATTCTGCAATGGCTTCGTCATTTTCAAATGTATCTAATATCGGTGTCCCCTGTTGGTTCCAATCGATGAGGTCAGGATATACGAGTGAAAGGTGAATGGAGGAATCGTGATGGCTAGAAGAGGCTGTAGAAAACATGAAGATGGAATATTCTTGAAAGAGGTCGGTGATATGAAGGGAGGAGTCATCGATAGTATCCGAATTAGAAGTCTCTCCTACTGAAGAAGGTCCAACATCAGTATCGGAAATACACTTAATGTCTTTGGGTCGTAGTACCTCTGGTTGGTAACTAAGGCCTTGCTTATTAACCTTCTTAGACACAATAATGGGCTTAGTAGGTCCTTGTTCCTGTGATCCCAAGCCGCCATGTCCTTTATAGCCCATGTTCTTTATGATACGAAACCCATTGTTGTATCGCTCTACTTCAAGTTGGACTTGGTCATTTTCTTCAAAGAATATCCAAGAGTTTATATCATTAATGTCTTCATCGTCCAAGAATCCACCTTTTATGAATACTATAGGGGGAGCTTTGATAACAGTGGACGATGAAGTTGGCTTGGATGTAGAGGGTTTACCGTGGGATTTAGGAGATAATGGAAGGGTACCAACGCAATAGGACTCTTGTAATTTGTACTCACCAGGGCCATGTTCGGTATATTTGATATGAAGGTTGGAAGTGGCTTTGCTAGATGAGGGCTTGAGAAGGTCAGATGGGTTTATATAGGATGAAGATGGGTATGCCTCAGTGTTGATAGGAATGTGATTCAGGCTCTGATATTTAGCTTGAAAGGCACGACAAAACTCAAATGGATTGGGATCAGCTTGAATGGTAACCTCAACACCCTTATGTGGAAATTTAAGGCATTGGTGGTATGTAGAGGGAACTGCTTTAAGGGTATGGATCCAAGGGCGACCAAGGATGATGTTGTAAGGAAGATCAATATCAAGGACTTGACAGCGAGTGTCTGTAATGACCGGCCCAACTTGAATAGGCAATAAGATAATCCCTTCGGTATCTCTTTCAGCATCATCATATGCTCTGATGGTAATAACTTTAGAAGTGTCAACATCTTTCTTAGAATATCCCAATTGCTTGATAAATTTCAAAGAACATATATTAAGACCAGCTCCCCCATCTATCAAGACTCGTTTGATACGGCGTTGTTTAACAAATACTTCAATATGGAGGGCTTCGTTATGTGAAGGATGAATGGAGGGCTGAAGATCTTTGTCGGAAAAGGTTAAGTGACAAGGAGCTGCAATGCTAGCGACCATAGATTGGAATTGTGTGATATTAATATTATTAGGCACCGAAGACTCTTGTAAGGCTTTATCAAGGATAGCTTTATGTGCGGGGGATATGCAGAGCAGCTCAAGAATAGATATGTGTGCGGGTGTTTTGCCAAGGTGATCCAAGAGGTTATAGTCAGAGAGAGATCGAGGAGGATGTGGAGGTGTTCCTTGAATAGTAACTTGACCTCTTCACGTGGTTATGGCACAATCAGGTGCTCTCCCTTGGACGGTAATGGTAGAAATGCGAGCATGGTCAATGTGGCCAATGGTAGATGATTCATAGTTATACGGAATAGCATTTCCAGCCTGAAGGTTATTTGTCTGATCATGAGATGGAAGTGGATTCTTGAAAGTCTCTAGATCATAGTTTGATGTTGATTGTTGAGCAGGTTGAGCCGTTGAAGGTGTGACGTTGATTAAACCTTGATCAATGTAGTCTTGGATAACATGTTTTAAGCGCATACAACCATTTGTTTTGTGTCCTTTAACTCGATGGTAATCACAATACTCATTTTCCTTGTACCAAGGAGCTCGAAAGAGTGGTTCACCATTTGGTGGTGCATCAGGTAGAATAATGTCTCCTACCTGAAGTAGCTTTCAGAAAACAACTTCCATGGGTTCCGCTAATGGTGTGAATTGTCGGCGTGGATTGGAAGTTTGGCATTGGTTTCTTCATTGTGGAAAATGTTGTGTTGGTGTAGAAGCTGCTTGAATGTTGATGGGAGCTCTCATTGTTTGAATATTCTTTGCATCTACAATACCGTCATTTACAACATTCTTGTTCTTGTTCCAAAAGCGAGACTTATCATTGGAATTTTGGGGAGAATCTTTGTTGTCGTGAAAGATCTTGATAGTGCCCTTGGCAATTAAGGCTCATTCAATAATAACTCCTTTGGAAACTAGTTCGTCAAAGGTGCTAGCACTTTGTAATTGTAGTTGGAATGACAGCTCAGGATGAAGATTTTGAACAAAGATGTCAAGCTGTTGTTTCTCAGGTATTTCCCATGATAATTTGCTAGCCATATTACGCCGTCATTGGGTAAAAGCAGAAAAGGGTTCACTGTTGCGCTGTTTGGTATTGACAAGGTCATTCATGTTTACCTCATGTTCAATGTTGAAGGTAAAGTGTGATCGAAATTTGTTTGCTAATTCCACAAAAGATTTGATGCCCGGGGGTAAATGAGAAAACCATTCAAGAGCTTGTCCTGCTAAGCTTTGAGGAAATAGTCTCAAAAGATACGTATCGTCATAAGAGACATCAAGACATGCCACAAAAAAGGCTCGAAGATGGTCTTCCAGATTTCCTTTCCCTTTGTACTTATCAAATTGTGGGATCTCAAAATGTGGCGGAAAAGGTATCATATTAAGAGACTTGTCAAATGGACAGGCACATATGTTTTCAAGAGAAAAAGGTTTCTTGCCTTGTCCTACCCTTTCATCGATCATCTGTTGAACATCTGTTGAAGATAATTGTTGTTGTTGCGAAGGGGGTGGAGTATGGTATGAGATATATTGTGGTTGCGGTTGTGGGATATATGGAGTTGTGACTGTTTGTTGTGGTTGTGTACCCACAATGTATGTCAAAGGATTGGTATGTGACACGTATGTGTTGGAGGATTGCTGTCCTTGAGACATAAGTGGCAATTAGGTGTGCATCACAAGGGAAGTGGATAGCGGATTAATAGTAGCGAATGGTTGGGAAGTTGGGATTGAGTTCATGACACGGTAAGTGACAGAGGGATTGGTAGATATGACAGAAACATTTGGATTTGTATTTTGGACAATATGAGAATTGGTATGTGTCATATGTTGGGTGACATTAGGGAAGCTTTGGGTAGCATAAGATGGATTGATGGTGTATGAAGAATTGGAAGAATATGACGGCATGGATGTAAGTTGATCAACATAAGCGATCTTATTGTTCGGATTGGCTTGAGAAATGGGGGGATCACTCATGTCAATGAGACTAACGTTGGGATTATATGATAGCATGGAGGTATTAGCAGTTGGTGTATGGGATATGGTGTTCGTATGAGATGTAGTAGATTGTAATGGGTGTGAAGCATGGACAATAGGTGTTGTTGGAGTAGTTTGAGAGGCTTGCATACTATGAGACATGGGAATAGCTTGTGATGCTTGAAGTATTTGCACTTGAGTTACATGGACAGCTTGTGTTACTTGAGGCATGGAAACAGTCATGGTAGAAGGAGAGATATGTTGAGGAACATGGAAAGGTGGAATGTTGAGATTTTGTGACATGAGAGGGAGCACATTGGTTGGCACTATCAATGGTTCTAAAGTATGCTCCGATCGTGGTGGCTCAAATGAAGCAACAATAGGCAATGAGGACAATGTTTGCGATATAATAGAAGATGATGTGACTATAGTAGATGGTCCCTTCGCAACAATAGTAGTAGTGTTGGGATCTTGCTCTCTAATAGTGGATATGTCAAAGTCCTTTGGTAGTTTAGCACCCATGCAAGCAAGTTGGAGAAAGCAATGATTAGGCTTAGATATCATGAGTCTCTCAACTTGGTCCCATACATGGGTATCTTGAAATTCTGATGAGTCGTCTTGAGATTGTTCTTCGAAAGTTTCCAAGGATGGTGTAGGTTGCATTCGTTGTGAAGATGACTCACCAATAGTGTATCCTTGAGGTATAAACATATGAGGAGGCATACCAGTTGTGAATTGAGTTGCGTCCTTAAGAGGTGTTGTGAATTGTTTCATCTCAGCTTGCAATTTGGCTTCCATTTCAGCTCTCAATTTGGCTTCTATTTCAGCTCGATATTGACTCCTAGTTTGAGGCATGATGTTGATGATGAAGTTGAGCTTGTCAAAGTTTTGAGACCCAGAAGATGATAGTTGGCTGGTTGGTTGATTGGTTGCTGTTTTGGTTTGCTGGTTTGGCTAATTCACTTGGTTGATTTGTTTTGGCTGAGTTGTTGTTGTTGAGTTGTTGTTGGTTGTCCCTAGAGGATAGCTCAAACACTCAAGGGAAAGATTGTTTGCTGCTGATGTTTGTTGGAGCTAAAGCTAAAGGATGATGTTTGTTCAAGCTAAAGCTGAAGGATGATGTTGGCTGAAGCTAAAGCTGAAGGATGTTTGCTAATTGAAATGATTGGGTTGATGTTTGATTTGCTGGTTGAGGTCTCAAAAAGATGGAAAGCTCATGAGTTGTGATTGATTGATAAGCTCAAAAACAGGAGACAAAGTCCAGGTATTTGTTGTTGATCAAAGAGAAGTCTGAAAACTGATGTTTAAGACTTAAGCAAGCTGGACCTGTGGCTAATTCAGCTGAGACACTAGGATTTGTAGGTATTTTAGCTACAGGCAACTGATGATAGCTCAAACGCGACTCAAAGGATGCCAAAGGTGATCAATGATAGCTCAAATGTGATCTGGTTTAGGTTCAACAGAAATTCACAGTGCTAACCAGAAGCGAATGCTATGCCAAAGGCGACGACTATTGGTTTAAAAGTGATTTTCTGTTGATCAAAAGTGACTCATGTATCCCTAAAGGTGACAGTCTGTTGTTCAAAGGCGAGCTCGTTCAGACAGAAGGTGACTAACTGCGGCTTAAAAGCGAGCTGGTTCAGACAAGATGCGATCGGCTGTGGATCGGATGTGATTTTGTTCAGGAAATAGGAGATCAGCTATGGTTTAAAAGCAATGCAGTTCAGGTAATATGCGACCAGTTGTGGTTTGAAAGCGATGCAGTTCAGCCTATATGCAGGCAGCTATTGTTTAAAGGTGATACAGTTCGGGCCAAAAGTGGATTACTACAGTTCAAAAGCGCTGTCTGTTATATGTGCGGGTAGTTTAGGTTCAAAAGCGACTGTGTTTGTCAAAAAGATGTCTGATTTTGTAGTTTTTCAGCAAGAAAACAGTGATAACAGTCACTCACACTCACAACAAGCACCAACTGATACCACCTAGGCTAGGATAGGACAGTATCCGTTGAATCCCCTGGCCATGCTTATTCAAAGCGGATAGCTTCAGGATCTTGGTAGCACCGGCTCCCCTCCACGGCACTCACTTTTCACGCATACCAAGTTCCGGGCTTCCTGTAAGGCTTGTCCCCACACCAAACCTTAGGATTGTCCCTGCTATCTCTACTAAGAACCACATGAATCGGGGCCGCTTCAAAGGTCCCACCTTTTGCATCAACAGATAGAAGGTTTTTGGCTACTACACAAAGTTGCTAATAAGGGCATCCGTTCGGGTGGCTATACATGCGGCAGCGCTACTCTCCGTTATGGAGTCTCCCAGCCTAGAAGGGTTGCGCCTTGGAGGGTTTTGGGGGAGGTTGGCTGTCGGTATAATGCAACAACACCCGTTGTTTGTGGCTTTCGACACAAACACTTTTCTTATATAGCGGTTCGGAAGGACTTGGCTTTAGCCCGTTACCATTTGGGTCGTATCCCTTCTCACACCGGGAAGGCAGGCCCTCTAAAGATAATGACAAGTTCTCATACACCCAAAATCCATTTGATAGGCAAGGGGAGAGGATACTTTTGCCATTAAATTTGGGTTACAATCAAGCACATGCAAGCAGTCAAAAAAGATAAATCAAGCATGGAGCAAACAATGATTCATTTTAAGCACCAAGCCCAAATGTGCCTAATTTAGTGAAAAAACCACAAATCTTGGACCGATCGAACCTACAATAGATATGTCAGTAGTTTGATAACCTCCTTTTCTTGGACAAATCGATAAGATGCTGTGCAAATACCCAATTAATAGCCAAGAAATCGAACTGGAACTAAAATAGATTTCAAAGCAACAAAATTTACCAGATGCGATTCACTATTGCTCAGAAGCGATCTGTATTGTGCAACAGGTGAGATCCTGTAGATCATATGTGACACGAAACATACCAGATGCAGCTACTGTCAGCTTAGAAGCGATGCAGATAAAACCAGAAGCGATCGGTTGTGAGCTAAAAGTGACCTGTATCTGCAAAAACACAGTCAAAACCCTATCCTGCAAAGGCGAACACTGTTAGTTCATAAGCGATACACATAACATCAAAAGCGACGATTGTTATTTTAAAAGCGATCTGAATTAATTCTAAAGCGATCACTGTTATATCATAAGCGATCAATTCAGTTTAAACCCTATAGTGAACAGTGAAAACACACAGGCTGGTTCTGTCAATACGAAAGTGATCCAAATCATACCTGAGGCGATCACTGTTGGTTTAAAGGTGATCCAGAGAGGTAAATGCGGCCGGTTCCAGCGTATAAGCGACACAGAGATACAGAAAGTGGTGGATTTGCGCTCAGAAGCAACTGAAATTTACTGTAAGCACCTGCAAAATCTGATCTTCAAAGAAACAACTCTGAAAAATGAAGTCAATCAAGGACGTGAGTCCCACCGGGCGTGCCAAAATGTGATAGGTGAAAGTCAGGTTTAGCAGATCAAACATAGTCATGAAACCCTAACCCTACCATCATCAAGGAATCTAATCTAAATGAAATCAAAGAACAATGCAATTCAAGCATAACATCACCTAGACCGTGCGATTCCTTGTTTGAGAGATGTGGACTGCTTCTTCAACAATGAACAATTGCAAAGCTGAAAGCTGCCATGATGGATGATAAAAGCTCAATGAATGCTTAGATGCTCAAGATGCTCAAGATGATAATGTAGGTGCTATATGATTGCTGGATGTCTCATATGGAGTGAGAGGGTGTTTATATAGGACTCAACCAAGATCAATCGACGGTGGAGATTCAGAGGCTATGTGAATGGCTAGGATTGAAAGTTACTAAATTTAGATCCAATTAGTTGTGCATGTGAAGAATTTTAAATGAAAGTTGTATGACAACACATGATTAAGGGGAGATGGACAAGTGTTGGAATGTGATGAAAGGTGAGTAGTTAATTCAAATAAAATATTTGAATTAGTTGGGATATGAGTTGGATATTAATTAAATAAATTAAAATTTATTTAATTAATTAGATAAATGAATAAAATGGGATAAGATATGATGCGGAAATTAATTAAATAAATAAAATTTATTTAATTAATTGGCTAAGTAGGATGAGAATGGGATTGTTAACAAGGTGTTGCTAGACATGGACAAAGTTGGAACAAATTTGGGTGTCTACAAAGTGCATCCGTTGAGTCCTATTTTCCATGAAACATCAGGGTTTTCTCATTGGGAGTCATCAAAATCATGTAAGATGCTCTAAATGCATACCAAGGGACCTGGGAGCTAAACCTTAAGAGGGAAAAGCCCCCAAGGAGACATTTTCTGACCTAACATTTAACCCCCACTTTAATGTATGATTAAACACAAGGCCCATACATGCATTAAAGTATGGTCAACAAATACAGCAAACACGCCAAGCATGGAGAAGACACGCCAATCACAGAGAAGATAGTAACAGGCAGGCAAAACATGGAGAAGACAATTATAGTCACACAAAACATGGAGAAGATAGCATTGAAGACATGCAAACCATAGGGAATATAGTGAATGTAGTGAAGACAATAATGATTTTCCTTTTCTTTTTCTCATATATATGAAATGCAGATGCAAGTGCAAGGAAAGTAAACACACCACCCATAATGCAGGAGGGACTCATCATCACCAATCTTTAAACTAGATATGGGGCAATAGACATGCCAAAAAAATTAAGCACACCATACAAAACAAGCATGCCATACAAATCCCAAAGCATAGGAGGGACTCATCACCACTAGTCTTTAAACTATGTTTGAGAACAAACATGGAATACACACACTTGGAAGACACAGAGAAAACACGGCAGACAAGCGATGAAGTGTTCCTATTTCTAGGTTCATCACCATCCTAGGCACATTACAGGCACACACCAATGATTGGGCTTCTCCACAACAATCGCTAAAGACATGCTTAAGGGTTGAGTTAGTCACAAAACTATCCCCACCTCCATAGAGGACTTTTTGAAAATGACAGGATGTGCACTCTCCTCAAGAAATACACCATCCTTGCCTCTATAGAGGGCTTAAGAAAAAGGATGTGATATCCCGCCTCTATAGAGGGCTTAAATGATTGCAAGTTGATTTCAAACAAATTTTAGAGTGCAAGAGGGACTCATCACCACCAGTCTTTAAGACTGCACCTGAGAATGTAGTTAGGGTAAAATTGCAAATCAGGGCAAATAAATAAAGAGCAATGATAAAAACCCTAGCAATGCACAATGAAGCACAAGACAACATGAAAATCAAAATAACAAATGTAAATGCAAACCGATCTCCACGCTATGCTTGATTTATCTCCATTGCTCTTCTCCACCTCGCATGAGCATGCAAGATTTTGAAGGATTATTGTTGGAGGAATGTTGGGTGCTCATTTCTGCAGCATAACATTAAGATGAAGATGATATGAAGATGATAGCTGAAGGATGCAAAGGCTCTAATGATATTTCAACAGCATAATGTTACTTGAAGCTCCATGCATGCTTTAGATAATTTGGCAGAATAATGTTACTTGAAGCTCAATGCATTCTAATGGCTTATGAGGGGTTTGATTTATAGAAAAGGCTTGGCTCAAATGGATGGCTGAGATTAAAAAGCTAATTGATTGATGTGGATGGCTAGGATTGATTCGGTTATCCCACTCTTCAAGGGAGTTGTAGTCATTTGACAAGTGTCAAGGAGGATAGGGCTCATGTGTGCTTGTGTACATAAAAAGTACTACATATAAAAGATATTAAATAAAAGGCTGTAGTACTACTTATCTTTTTAAATGAAAGAGGCACACATGTCGGCTAAATGATAAGATAAATTAATTAAATAAATAAAATTTATTTAATTAATTGGAAAGTCGGCTTATGATGAGAACTTAATTCAAATAAAATATTTGAATTAGTTGGGATATGAGTTGGATATTAATTAAATAAATAAAATTTATTTAATTAATTGGAAAGTCGGCTTAGGCTATGATTGGGATATGATATGGAAATTAATTAAATAAATAAAGTTTATTTAATTAATTAGCTAAGTAGGATAAGGATGGGATTGAATGGGATTTTAATTAAATAAATAAAATTTATTTAATTAATTGGCTAATGGATAAATGGGATTAAGAGTGGGATTTAGGACAAAATGCTACATGATGTCTAGGATAATGTTTTTATCAAGGTATTGCAAGACATGGACAAAGTTGGGACAATTTTGGGTGTCTACATTTTGCCCCTCTTTGAGATGATGTTCGAGATGATAAGCTTTATGTCGAGTAACATCATTTCAAAGAAGTTAAAGTATGGATAGAGGAAAAGGATAGTGATGATGATGTAAGGATATGATGAGGATGATGATGATGATGGAAAGATAGGATGATGATGCCCCCTCGAGAGGATAGGCGGGTTGGACAAACATGGGTAGGCTCTCGAAAGAAATAGATTAGCTACAGAATAAAGATAAGGGGATAGATAGAAGAAATGGAGATGTGTTATGCGGCAATGAATGTGAGCAACCATGATGTTTGATATAGCACTAGACGTTATGCACCAAGGTAGAAGGACCAGGGTGATGATGTGTCTTATGCCCCAGCGTAATATAACCTTGTCTGAATACAAGATATGAATATTAGCTGGATTGATATCGATATGATGCAAATGCAAGATAAAATGATAACACACACAAGCAAGAAAGCAAGCATGCACAAATGATTCAAAAACAAACAAGGTATTGCCCCTGTCAAGCTGTAAACCAATGATTGATTGTTGATTGTTGATTATAGTTGAGAGTGTTGTCATCGCGGGGAAAGCTATATCCCTAGATCAACACAAGGTTGTTTGCTGAGTTGGTTGGCTGATTGGTTGATTGATTTGGCTTACAACAAGGCTAGGATCAAGACCATTGATTGCAATTGGATAACTTGGCTTGATTGATTAGCTTGATTGGTATGGATTAAGGATGGGCTTGCATTTGGATCATTGCTTGGAATGATTGGAAGATGATTGAAGGATGATTAGATGAAGATTGATTTTGAGGAAGGATGGATGATTTGTGGTGGATTGAGCTACTTTTGATTTGCTGAAGTGATTGGATTTATTTTGATGGTTGGCTTGATGTGCTTTGGTTGTGATTTTTTGCTATTGCTGGGTTGATTGTTTTGATGATTGGATTGTTTTGAATGATGATAGTGATGGTGTGAGGATTGTAGTGTCCACTCAATCTAAGCATAAGCAAGTGTTCTCAGTGTGCTCAAAGGATGCAAAACAAACAAGGTATTTCCCTTGTCAAGTCATAAACCAATAATTGATTGTTTGATTTGTTGATGATAAATAGTGTTGTCATTGCGGGGAAAGCTATATCCCTAGATCAACACAAGGATGTGGGAACGCTATATCCCATTGATGATGATTGATGCTGATTGATTGGGCTCATGACAAGATTAGGATCAAAAACTTGTTGATTTGATTGGATTATGTTCCTTGATTGATTAGCTTGCCTGATATGGATTAATGTGACTTGGATTTAAGATCATTGCTTAGATTGATTTGATTGATATGATTGGAAGAAGTGATTGATTGAAATGGATGAATGAATGTTATTGATAAGAAAAATTGATGATGATGAGGATTTGATTTTGATTGAATGTTGATGGAGTGGATTGTTTTGGACGATGTGGTTGGTTTTATTGCTTGGATTTTTCATTGGATATTTGATTTTTTAGATTTTTGAGAATATTTTGATTTTTTTGGATTTTTGGGGATATTTTGATTTTTTTTTTTTGTGTTTTTGAATGCTTTTGGAACATCAATGGATTTACAATTTGGGTAGCCTTTGTGCTTGATACCAATGACAAGGGAGAAAACCAAGTCTAGGTGCAAGGATGGATGAATGGGATTAGATGGATAAAAGGATGGGCTCATAGTGAATGTGATGGAAGGCTCATGATAGTTGGATGGGATGGAAGGTTCATGAGAGTTGGATGGATAGAAGAGAGGATAGTCCATATAAGGGATGATAAACAGATAGGTGGACTATAGTGGAAAGCTCATGCTAGACAGATGGGGATAAGCTATAAGTTGGAAAGCTCGTGATAAGGATATGCCATAGTGGATGGAGCATAAGGGAGCTAGGATGTGATCTCCAAAGGCTATGTTGCATAGGAAGAACTTGTCCCATTCTAGGTGGTAATGCTTAGGATTTTTACATGACAAAGTTCATGACCAAGGGAGGACGTGGTTTGGAAAGAAGGTATGTCAAGAAATATCCAAACATGTTTCAACATTTTTCCCCTGTGTCTTCATCAAGATCAAAAGGCGGAAGGATGGATAAATGGGTTCAATAGCATAGGCATGTTTATGTAATGGCTAAGGATGGTAGGATGACAAGATAGGATAAGATAAGATAGAAAATGATAGGTTGGATGAGACAATGTGCCCCCAAGTGTAAGTGACATAGAAGATCAACCTACACATGACGCCTGTTTGCCAGGTTTTCATCATGGTACTTATCCAAGGCGCCTGTTTACCAGGTTTTCACCGTTGGATGAAGGGATTTCTCTTTACTATTTTGATTTTTTTTTTCTTTTTTCTTTTATTTTCTTTTTTTGCTTTTAGATGTGTTGACAATTACACATGGCCCCTGTTTGCCAGGTTTTCACCATGGTAATGGATAGGAGGGACTCAAGTGGCTAGTGTGATGGATGTTGGCAGTCCCATTAGAGATGGATGTCATCGCATGGACCATGTCATTATGCTCATAGATGTTGATAAGGGATTGTGTCGATTGGAGATGGATTAGGTAGGATGTGGATTGTGGAAGGGTAGGCTAGTGGCTTATGATGTGGATTTATATAGGCTTATGGAATGAATATGGATGAAAAGTTTATGCCAAAGCATGGACCATAGGGTTAGCATGGGGGAGATATGTAGGATAATGGATAGAAGATGGGGAGATGTAGGCATGTGTGAATGTTTTGGAATGGAAGGGAACCATGACCAATGGTTGCACACACCGTGATAAACATTGAAGCTTTTGATTAGATGGTGGTGTAAGAAGCAATGGAGATGTTTGCTTAAGAAATGGTTGATGAAGTGATTTAGGTACCCACATAGATTTAGTATGTTTAGTGCTTTTGCTTTGTTTGTGGATTTTTTGAAGGGAATGGAAGTTTTGGATGGAAATAGGCTTTTGGATGGATATAGGTGATTGGGATTCTTGAGATGTAGAGGAGGAAGCCTCACTTGACTTGCTAGCTTTTTGCTTAGGAACCCAAACCATTTTGCTTTTGGGCTTTGCTTTTGGAGGTAAGGGTTTGGATGGTTGTTTAGATGTGGATGAGGATGCCTCATTTGCTTTGCTAGCTGTTTTCTTAGGAACCCAAACCATTTTGCTTTTGGGCTTTGCTTTTGGAGGTAAGGGTTTGGATAGCTTTTTGGATTGCTTTGCTTTGGTTCTTTGCATTGATTTTTCATGTTTGTTCCCTAAGGCATGACAGTCCTTTGGATTTTTGGTAGGATTGTTAGCTTTATAGGTAGAGGCATCAAAATTTTTGCTTTTGAATCCCATGGGGTCGGTGGAGTGGATGGAATAATTGGAAGCTTTATGCTTAAATGATGTGTGCTGTTGTTGGCCATGATTAGGGATGCAAGGATACTTATGAACAATAGGTATGTTAGGTGTTGGAAGCAATGGTGGCAAGGTGGATGGAGGGATATTTGGAGTTGGTAAAAGTGGAGGCAAGGTGGATGGCGGAAGGTGTATGGTCACATGCTTTTGACATTTATAGGATGATGGAGGTGGAATGGCTACATATGTCTTGGGTATATGATGGGGGGTGCGATGGAAAGTGGTAGGTTTAGGATGCATGAAAGGATTACCAACATCTTGGCCTTGTTTACCTTGGGGTGTGTATCCAAGGCCATATGAGCATAGAGGGATTTTGACATGGTTTGGCTCCACAATACCTTGTTCATAAAGGCCTAGACCTTTGCCTTTGTAGTTCATGTTTTGGAGTATGCGATGGACAATGGGACTAGCTGAGGTTTGAACACTAGACTTGAGTTTGTTATTGGATGGAGAAGCTGAAGTGGATAAAGGTTGTTGTTGTCCTAAGGAAGAACACTCATGTATAAGGGTGGATAGACCAATAGGACATGATGGATTTGAAGTAGAATCGATAGTGGATGATGTGGAAGGAGGATCATGAGGATCTTGATTAGCATTGCATTCACTAAGATCCAAGTTATTTGTTTGATCTTTTATGCTTACTTGGGGGACAAGTGTCTCATCATGACAAGTGGATGTTTGCTCCTTATGGATAGGGCTAGATGGCGGATGACTAGGAGCAATGCAGATATCTTGCTCATGGATAGATATAGGATTATGGATAGGATCAATGTGCTCATTGATAGCTTCTTCATAGGTATCATCTTGATCATAGAGAAGGTACATGTTATGGATAGGTTGAATGAAAGTGTTTTGATCTTGAGTTGGACTAGGGCTTAATGTTTCCACACGCTTAGGATTAAACCTTTGACATACCTCTTGGGTTGCTTGAATGGAAGTGGATAACTCTTGGATAGGCTCTTGGTCAACAACATGAGAACATGATGACTCTTGACTTTGATTCACAATAAGAGACTCTTGAATAGGCTTGATGGCTTGTAGGTCACATGATGGGCTTGAAGGGCTAGGTATGTTAATTGAGGGCTCTTGGATAGGCTCAAGGATAGGTGGACCACATGATGGGATTATATGATTGGACATGACCTTTGGAAGTTCTTTGGTAGGCTCATAAATGGGTGTTTGACATGGAGGTAGTTTATTCCTAGCTAGTAGCCAATGGATCACATCCTTTGCAAGTGTATGGGTGGATGGAAAATATAATGGATGTATGATAATAGTAGATGGTGTTGTAGGCTTAGGATTAGGACTTTGATTGGATGGAAGGATAATGGAGTTTGATAAGATAAAATTTGGATTGGATGGGGGTGATACATGGGATTGGGATGATGTGACATGATTTCTTATTATAGGTAGGTACACCTTGTAAACAATTGGAACAAATATTGGGCATTGATTTGTATTGTGGCCTTTGGTCCTATGGTATGCACAATAATCATGTTCATCATATGGACTTTCTTCACATGGGTTGATGGGGGGAAGTTCAATGAGTTTTCCTTCAAGCATCCTTTGTAAAACTATCTCAGCCGCATCCTTTGGTGAAGGATTAGAATGACATGGTGATGAAGGTAATGAAGGGCTTGGTGGTTTGGAAGGTAAAGGGATCAATGGACTATGATTGGGATCACATGGTGGTGTTGAGATAGGACTTGTTGGTTCATGTGATGGCATGTGATTGGATGGTGGTGGCCACTCTAGATTGGTATCTCTCTTGTCAAAGGTTATTAGATCTTGCATAGGATAACTTGGGTTTGTTTGATTTATGTACAAGGGGCCATTGGGATTTGGGTATGATTCTTGTTGGAAAGGTGGATTTAGATCTATCAATGGTGCTTGGTGGTCTTGTTGAAAAGGTGTATTTGGACTTACTTGATTTATGTACAAAGAGCCATTGGGACTGGGATGTTGTTCTTGTAATATCACTTGATTGCCTTGTGGATGGGCTTGATAGTGCATTGGAATGGTGGTAGGAGGGATTGGATAAGCTTGAGGTGGATGTTCATAGGTTGATGTGGCATTGACTTGGTGGATAGGTGGATTAAGTTGATAGGAAGTGGATGGAGATGACATGTGACTAGGTGGATTAGGTTGGTATGGAGTGGCTAAGGATTGTTGTACTTGTCGAGCTTGACTAGTGGTGAAAAGATGTTGAACTTGGGCTATGAAGTGTTGTAGTTGAGGTGATTGGCTTGCATGGGGTTGAGCTCTTTGGATGAAGAATTGTAATGTTTTAATGGCATCTTGGTTTAGGGGTTGTGATCCTTGATAAATATTTTGGAGGAATCTTTGGAATTTGATTTCTAGGTCCTCTAGTGTAGACATGTTGTCACCAAGTGTTTATCTTAAGTCCTTTTAGCAAGTGCTTGCTTAGGTATTTTGATGATGATGTGGAATGTTTCGATGACTTGGCTATGTTTGGGATGAAAGTGATTGGATTTGAATGTTATTGGAAGAATGTGTAGGATGACTTGTCTTTATGTGTTTGGGTGTTTAGAGCTTGATGTGGCAATATTCAAACAAATGATTATGCATATACACACATGAATCACTCACGCAAGACACATAAGCAAGCTGTTAGTTTGAAAGAATGCGATGATGGTTAAGCAAGCACATGAAGACAATTCAACAAGTCCTAGTAAAGGCAAGGCCACTATCACAAGGAGGTTCTAATGAAAATCCGGGGGACCGGCACCCCACGAGCATCCAGCAAGCCACTTAAGACTTTAACTAACCCTACCAGGAGTTTTAATATACACAAAGGTACACCTCCTTTCGAGTTAGCACTGTATGGTGAGCGCTAATACCGGTTAGACTTAGCTTTCGCCTTATCCTCTGATTTTTATAGCGGACCGGATGAAAGTACCGCTTGAGGTCGTTCCCTTGGGGTGGATACCAAGGCAGGCCTCTCTAAGGCTAAACAAAAGCAACACAAGTAAATGTTTTTGATCTCCAAGTTAGTGTTGGGACGCGAGGAGAGAGCATACACATTTACTTGGTCACACTCGCATGGGGTTCATTAACCTTAGAAATTCAATGTGTGATCAAACAGTTCAAGCACTTGTTCATTTTAAATCCAAAGCCAAATGTGTGAAAGACAATGGTTCGTTTTAGCCCAATTTCAATGGTATGATTGCAAACAAGTTGTTCGTTTTATGCCCAAAGTCCAAATGTGTTTGCAAACAAGATTAGAAGATGAAAGATTAGAATGAGTGCACCTGAGACAATCGCTTTCCAATTTGCTGTAGATGTTGATGCCAATGCTGCTTCAGCTCCTCAAATGCCCTTACAAGTCACCAATTCCAACAAGAAACAAGTAAACTTGCAAAGAAGATGATTACATGAAAAAGATGAAATCTGAAAATTATGATGAAAATGATCTGTTATAGAAAAATAGATTGCATAAACAGAAAGTTCAGGAGATTCTAAGCAATTTGAAAAAAAAAGTTTCGCTGAAAAACGATCAAAATTGCTCAAGTTATGCTCAAATGAAGTTTACAATGAACCTGAACTTTGACTGATAAAAAACCTTGAAAAACAGTACAGTCACCTGATAAAAGTGGTACAGTTGTGAAGTTTGTCCTCCCAGCTTTCCAATGAGTCCTCGTTTGTGCGATTTGGCCTCCGTATGTGAAAGTTATGATAGAAATACCAAGATGCACAATGACAGCAAGCAGAAGCAAGTTACAGTTGCCAGATGCGATTCACTGTTGAACATATGCGATCTGTATTTGCAGTAGGCGAGACCCTATAGATCATATGCGATAAGAAAAATATCAGACGCGGCCCTTGTAAGCTTGTAAGCGATGCGGATATACCAGACGCGACCAACTGTGGGCTGAAAGCGATCTGTATCTGCAAAAAGTAGTCAAAACACAAAACCCTAGGCGAGCACTGTCAGTTCAGTAGCGATGGGTATTGGTTTAAAAGCGACTGCTGTAGGTTCTTAAGCGATGGGTTATAGCCGTAAGCGACAGTCTGAGGGTTAAAAGCGACCCGTATCTGCAAAAAGCAGTCAAAACACAGAAACCCTAGCCTACACAGGCGATCAATGTGAATTCAAAAGCGATGCATATCAGGTCAAAAGCGGGCACTGTCAGTCCATAAGCGACACACAAAACATCAAAAGCGATGACTGTTATTTTAAAAGTGATCCGAATTAATCAGAAGCGCTCACTGTTAGGCCATAAGCGATTAATTCAGTTGAAAACCCCATAGCGAACAGCGAAAACAACAGGCGGGTTTTGTTAATACAAAAGCGATCCAAATCATACCTGAGGCGATCACTGTTGGTTTAAAGGCGATCCCAAAAATGATAGATGCGGCCGATCCCGGTGTAAAAGCGACGCGGATATGTAGAAAGCGGTGGATTTTTGCTCATAAGCGATGCAAAAATGGATGGAAGCGACAAGTAATAGCTTATATGCGACCAACAACAGACCAAAAGCGATGCATAATAGCCCAAAAGCGACCTGGAGAGTTTCAGGAGACAGAATGCAAATGTTAACCATAAGCGACCAATTTTACCATATGCGGGCTCTTTTTGTTCAAAAGCGAGCACTGTTTGCTTAAAAGCGAGCTAGATTTGACCATAAGCTACTGCTGTTTGCCCAAAGGCGAGCTGATTTAGCCCAGGCGACTGCTGTTTGATCATAAGCGACCTGAATTACCAGAAGCACATTGTTACAGTCCGGTTGTTGTTTTCTTCACCAAACGCTCCATTTTTCATCAAATTTAGGCAAATTTGTACTCAAAGTTTATGGAAACGGCCTCCCGGACGCAATGGTGAGGTTAGATTTGGGCTAAGAGATCATCTACATACATTTTTAGCCAAATCTTTGCAAACTAGGGTTAGAAAAATGAAAATTTTTGCTACAAAAGCTTACAAAAATGAAAGATTGGCGCTCCAAGAGATCTAAACTTCATAAAAACAACTCAAACAAGAGAGGTTAATCAAGGACGTGAGTCCCACCGGGCGTGCCAAATGTAGTTAGGGTAAAATTGCAAATCAGGGCAAATAAATAAAGAGCAATGATAAAAACCCTAGCAATGCACAATGAAGCACAAGACAACATGAAAATCAAAATAACAAATGTAAATGCAAACCGATCTCCACGCTATGCTTGATTTATCTCCATTGCTCTTCTCCACCTCGCATGAGCATGCAAGATTTTGAAGGATTATTGTTGGAGGAATGTTGGGTGCTCATTTCTGCAGCATAACATTAAGATGAAGATGATATGAAGATGATAGCTGAAGGATGCAAAGGCTCTAATGATATTTCAACAGCATAATGTTACTTGAAGCTCCATGCATGCTTTAGATAATTTGGCAGAATAATGTTACTTGAAGCTCAATGCATTCTAATGGCTTATGAGGGGTTTGATTTATAGAAAAGGCTTGGCTCAAATGGATGGCTGAGATTAAAAAGCTAATTGATTGATGTGGATGGCTAGGATTGATTCGGTTATCCCACTCTTCAAGGGAGTTGTAGTCATTTGACAAGTGTCAAGGAGGATAGGGCTCATGTGTGCTTGTGTACATAAAAAGTACTACATATAAAAGATATTAAATAAAAGGCTGTAGTACTACTTATCTTTTTAAATGAAAGAGGCACACATGTCGGCTAAATGATAAGATAAATTAATTAAATAAATAAAATTTATTTAATTAATTGGAAAGTCGGCTTATGATGAGAACTTAATTCAAATAAAATATTTGAATTAGTTGGGATATGAGTTGGATATTAATTAAATAAATAAAATTTATTTAATTAATTGGAAAGTCGGCTTAGGCTATGATTGGGATATGATATGGAAATTAATTAAATAAATAAAGTTTATTTAATTAATTAGCTAAGTAGGATAAGGATGGGATTGAATGGGATTTTAATTAAATAAATAAAATTTATTTAATTAATTGGCTAATGGATAAATGGGATTAAGAGTGGGATTTAGGACAAAATGCTACATGATGTCTAGGATAATGTTTTTATCAAGGTATTGCAAGACATGGACAAAGTTGGGACAATTTTGGGTGTCTACAGAGAATAAGCACATTGCTAACATCTACAACAAATAGCTTACCTTATATATTCCCCCACCTTAAGGTGGTTGATATCATGTCACGATATCAAGCACATTAAGGTAGGTAGAAAACATGCAAGGGAACACAGACTCTCACAAAGCCCATGCCCCTTGGAGGTGACATGTACCTTACGATCACCAAATGTTCCCACAAACACATTCCTGCAAGAAAAAATGTTAGTGTCCATATAATCATAATAAACAACAATGCATGATGCAAGATTCAAGATAGATAAAGTGCATGGAGTAGCAATATTGTTATGTTTTGTAAGTGTGATAAGACACCATCTAGATCACACAGATTGCTTCTACTAGCCAAGCATTGGATAATATATAAAAACCCCATCATCATATAGGAACTAAATCCAATTTTTGATTTCTTGCTAAAGGGACACTAGGTGCACATCATTATAAAATGCTTTTCTTCATCCGCCCGCTAGATAGAAACACTAGAGGAAGGGAAACAATAAATTGAGAGAGGAGAAACAAGTGTCTTAGGGACAGTCACATAGGAGGGTGCACCCAAGTCACAAACCGCAATGCTATGTCCATAAGACACAACACACAACAGTGAAAATAGATGAGAAGCAATGTAGAAGAATGATGATACAAATAGAAGAAGGGTCACAACAGAGGTCGTCTCCTAGTATCATGGACCTTAAAAGAGAATCAAGGATCATCCCAGGAGGCCTAAACAACATATAACACATCACGAGGGAACACATCATGAGAGATAAAGGGTTAGAAATACTTACCTATAGTACTATCATACTAAATTTTAGAATTTGCAAACCTCTTGGAGAGGTACTCGATCAAGTTTTGTGCGAAGGTCGAGTGGTTTTTATGAGAGTCTTGTTTGTAGTCAAAAAATCCATGTAATGCTTGTTTCTCAAATCCTTGTGTAAGTGAGACTTTTTGTTGCTTGTGAGGAGGAGAACCACTATTATTTCCAAATGATGATAATAATCTTTCTCTTTCACAATCTCTAGCAAGTTTTTGTTGTTGATTTCGTCTACCATAGTTACAAGAATCATCTTGTACTATCTCATTCTTTTCTTTTGTTAGAGTCTCTTGTTTCACTTGTTCTATTTGTTTTTCTGATGCATTTTGGTTATCTCCCGATCCTTGTAAAGATAACGGAGGAGAAACCTCAGCGTAAATTCTATTTCTATGAGGATGAGGTGTGTTATCCAACTTTTCCTTATCCACTTCCATTATACCCATGATGTTATCATATTCCAAGTAATCATCATCGTCTACTTCCACTATACCCTATTCCATCATATTATTGTCAGTATGCTTAGGAAAAGGATTAGTAAAGATTTGTAAATTTTGGTTGGCAAAGCAACTGACTTATTTCCATTGTCATTCACACTTGATACCTCTATCACATTCAAGTTGATGATATCTTGTATTTCATGTTTAAGATGCATACATCGTTCAGTATCATGTTCTTGTGTCTGATGATAATGACAAAAGGCATTAGCATCAAAATAAGGTCCTTGTGCTCTACTAGGATCCAAAGGCTTAATCAGGGGAAGCTTCATAAGATTATTACTCATAGCTTGATTCATGATAGAATGATAAGACTTAGATATTGGAGTAAACTTTCTTTGCTGATACGGTGTCTTCTTCGAATTAGTGATTGCAAACACTTGAGAAAAGGTATTTGAATTTGGTTCGTTAACCTTGATGAAACTCCTATTATTATTCCTCTTAAAGTTGTTTTGTGATGGTCCACCCATGGATTGACCAACTTGAGCCAATGAGTTTTCATTTTCATACTGACTAGACAAAAGTTGATAATCACAAAGGGCAGTACATAAATGTTGCAAGGAGTTACACTTCATCAAGAGAATCTTATCACAGATATCAGGTTGTAGATTTGTAATAAATACCTTCTGAACATCCTCATCCTTCATCTGATATTGAATTTATGCATAGAGAGATTGATATTGGCTAATAAACTCAGTTAAATTCTCTTGCAGACCTTGCTTGCAATGAACTAAACCAATCAAAGACACCTGAGGTCCAATGTTGGCTTGAAAATGTTGTAAAAATTGATCAACTAATTGCAAAAAGGAGTGTATTAAATTTGGAGGTAAAGAGAAAAACCATTCTAAAGTAGTATCCTTGAGAGATTGCAGGAAAAGTTTTACTAACAAGTCCTCTTCAAAATAGAAATCACTACACATAGCTGTGAATGCTACCACATGAGTATTAGAATCAACTTTTTGACCATATTTTTCAAAGCGAGGAGTCTCAAACCATTCAGGCATAGGAGTTCTCAAAATTGCATAAGATAGGGGATTACAGGCATGATAAGTTGGTATAGTAGACTATGAAGAATTTGTCAAATTTGTCACTTTTTGTTGTAAAGAATTCATGCCTTGCAAAAGTTGGTTTAAGAGGGCATCATTGGGAGATGTAGTTTGTTGCAAGGAATTGGAACGAAAGTGAGGGGGTGATTGAGCCTAAGTTATGATAGGCAGAGGCTGTTAATAGTTCAATGGTGGTTAGACATAGTGATAGGTGGAAGGTGGTTGTGAGTAGTTGTATGTAATGGGTGGCTAAGAATAGGTAGGATGGATAGGTGGTTGAGAGTAAGTATTCATAGAAGATGTCCCCTTAGAAACCAAGTTCTGATAGTTAAATCCCACAGCTTTGTAATTTTATGAACTAGTTCCATTAGATGCTCCAATACCAATAGTAGCATTACTACAAGCACTAACATTAGTTGTTAAAATTGTCGATGTAAATGTAGACACTCTAGTGGTCGATATAGGTGTTGATACTTGCGTATGAGATAGTGATGACATATTTTTGATACCATTTGCACATTCAGTCATCATCATGACATTATTGTGTACAATATGTGTTAACCATTGAATAACATTAATGCCATCTTTTCCTTCTTTTAACAATTCTCTTATGTGGTGGATCACAAGTACAGCTTCTTTCGTGATTCTTTCAATTTTCATAAATGCTTGAAAATCAGCTAACTCTTTATCAATTTTGTTTATTTGCTCCTTAGGTACATGTGTGACCACCTCAATAGTGTCATCAACATCATGAAATACTTGATCTTTCATAGTGGTTATAGGAGGTATAATATCTTGCAAAATTTGTGTCTCCTTTTGTAAAGAAGGTATTCAATAGATTTTCAGAGGTAGGGATGTCAACTTCTTCAAGAGCACTAGATCCCATGTGTCGTATAGTTATTCTTAAATGGATATTTATATTAGGGCAGAGAGTTACAATACTCATACAGAGGCATGCAATGCTCAATGCACAAACTAATAGAATAAACCCTAAGAGAAGGATATGTTTAAGATCAAAAAATGCTTGATTTTTTTAACTCTTTTCAATGCAAATAAGTGAAAGAAAAGGTGTTGTAAGGAAATTGATCAAAGGAAGAAAATAATATGTCTGATATCAATCTAATAAAGCAATAATATTCTTCACAACATGCTTTTGATGCAAATCTAAGATGATGACAAGTCAAAACCTAGTGAAAATGTGCTAAAATATGCAATTTTTTTACAATTTTTCAATGCCAAGGCCCAGTAGAAAGGGTGTTGTAAAGAATTTCAGGAGGTGTAGAATATTATAACAATATTATCAGTCACCTAAATTCATAAAATCCATCACAACACACTTGAAGTGTAAATTTAAGTCAAACCCTAGGCAAATATAGTCAAAATATGCAATTTTTCACCAAATTTTCAATGTAAGAGCCCAATAAAAAGGTGTTGTAAAGAATTTTAGGAGGGGAAGCAGATAATAACCCTAATAGCATCCAACTAGTGCAAAAATATCCTTTACAACATGCTTATGGTGCAAATCTAGAGAGACGATAAGGCCAAAATCTAGTGAAAAATCAAGATTTTCAAACCCTAGGCATGAAATTTTGCAAGCAAACCACTATGATGCAACACTACAGCTAAAAATAAATCCTAATGCATGTTCTAAAAGGGTAATAAAATCTGAAACAAGATTTTGACTACAAACCTTAGCTAATGCAAAACTAGGTTATATGCAAAAATGCACAATTTCAAGCAATTTTTATCAATTTAAGAATGAAAATGCAATCTAAATGAATGATGAATGAATTTTTTTTGTATTTCAAATCAGATATAATGCTAATAATAGAAATTTATTGAAATTAAATGCCAACTAATTCAAATTACTTGAAAATGCAAGCTAAAAATGCCAATTTTTTTCAAATTTTTCAATTTTTTTGTAATTTTTCAAATGCAATAAGATGAACAATGATATTAATGAATGAAATGAATTTAAATATAAGTAACAATACTCAAAAAGGTGGAAAATTCATAAAAAACATGGGTTCACCAAAATGTTTAATGTGAAAGGTGAAGAGGATTATTTTAGGGTTGATTATGATAGTTTGTCTTAATCCTCCTTACACCTCTAAACATTCAAGGACTTCAGTCGAGTAGGAAGTCTACTATAGGACTTTGGTCACTCAGGATGTTGGGGAAAATTAAAATTGTGTGATTTAGTTTTTCAATTAAGTCCAATTATGCTCAAAACCCTAATTATACAAATTCGGAAGCAAACGGACAAATTATAGAAAATGCTTGCACATAAAGATATCAAATGACAATCAAATGCATACAAGATTTTCAAGTTTGGAAAATGGAAAAGTTAGGGACTAATGAGTGGGTTCCCTAGTCTAATGCCACCATTTTTGTCAGGATTTGGGAATCTTGCCTGCAACCTGTTCCTGTTGTTCCTAAGATTCTTCAGTTGTGGGATCAGGAGGATTGATGAGCGAGTGCCCAAGTCTAGGTCTCTATTTTCTCTTCTGATATGCAATTCTGATAGTCTACACTACTCTCCTACAACTCCATTTTTCTACTCCTGCAACCTATAACCTACAATCATGAAAAAATGGGTTGGGGGTTGTGGTGTTTAGAGGCTTGTCTTAGTCAAGACTTAGAGAGATAGTCAAGTCTTCTGAACACTGTTGTTAGATAAAGAGTGCATATCCCGGTGGGATAGAGGCAAAATCCAAATGATAAGTGATTGAAAACACAAATGATATCACCTTGTAGTGAAGATCTCATGGAAGGAAGATGTTCTTCATGCCATGAGGAGATGGATGCCAAATCTACAAATATAAACAAAATAACAATGCTCTCCTCTACAACACAATGAATATTTTGAATGCTCAAATTCACAAGTATGCCAAAATCATCTAGTGCCCATCTAGTTTACAAATGATAACCTAAGCATGCTTATATATGCAACTACAAACATTCTTGCTAAGAATTTCGTAATTTAAACTTACTGTGTCAGCATAGGACCTAAATAACGGTCATAAACTAACACTTCAAAATTGGTCCTGACCTAAAATAGGGTAGGACTAGGGCATGAGCACCCAAGTCCTCCCCCTCTTTCAGGTAGGATTTTTGTTAAGTACATCCCTTGAGTCCTATTTGCCATGAAACATTAGGGTTTTCTCATCGGGAGTCATCAAAATCATGCAAGATGCTCTAAATGCATACCAAGGGACCCAAGAGCTAAACCTTAAGAGGGAAAAGCCCCCAAGGGGACATTTTCTGACATAACAAGTATAATAGCTAAAATCCTTCTGGTTGTTCAATGTAGATCTCTTCTTCTAACTCACCATTCAAGAATGTAGACTTAACATCCATCTAATATACTTTGAAATCTTTGAATGCTGCAAATGCCAAAAACATTCTAATGGCTTCAATTCTTGCCAGAGGAGCATAGGTCTCCTCAAAATCTATCCCTTCAACTTGAGAGTATCCTTTGCATACCAGTCTTGCCTTATTCCTTACTACTTCTCCATTCTCATTCATCTTTTTTTCTAAAAACCCATTTCGTCCCAATCATAGTCTTATGGGCAAGTCTAGGAACCAATTCCCAAGTTCGATTCTTTTTTATCTGCATCAATTCTTCTTCCATAGCCTTTACTCAATTTTCATCATTGCAAGCTTCATTAATAGTTTTAGGTTCAACCTTAGAAAGTAAATAGTAGTTTACATGTTCTTTTGCGTCTCTTTTTCTTGTCAGTAGTCCTTTGCTTTTATCTCCTATAATCTGATCTTCAAAATGATTTATCCTTACATACCTGGAAGTCTTGGCAACACTTTCTAGAACCATTTCTTCTTCATCTTAACTATCTTCTTGTTCAACTCTTTCTTCACTCACTATAGCAATAGGTTCATCTGACTCATATCCACTCAATTCTGATATTCTTTCATTTTCTTCATCATTCTTCACATAAGCACTTTTAA
The DNA here is from genome assembly GCA_027924645.1 of Cunninghamia lanceolata. NCBI lineage: Eukaryota > Viridiplantae > Streptophyta > Pinopsida > Cupressales > Cupressaceae > Cunninghamia > Cunninghamia lanceolata. Next base: position 1,635,856 of record BSBN01000619.1, on the reverse strand, counting down.
TGATCTTTTTCAATCTCTTATTGTAGCACTAGTAGGCCTTACTCTTAGTAAAGTAGCCAAGGAAGATTCCTTCATCACACCTAGCATCAAACTTGCCTAGTTCTTCTTATCTTCTAATATAACATTTTCTACCAAAAACTTTAAAATATTTCACTATAGGAACTCTTCCATACCATAATTCATAAGGAGTTTTAGAGCTGTTACCTTTGACTTGAACTCTATTTAGGATGTACATAGTAGTATGCATGGCTTCTCTCCAATATACTTCCAATAGGTCAGCTTCCTTCAACATAGTCCTAGCAGCCTCTTGAACTGTCCTATTTTTTCTTTCAACAACTCCATTATGCTAAGGAGTCCTAGGTGCAAACAACTATCTTTTTATTCCTTGTTCTTCACAAAAAATATTGAATTCATTTGATGTGAACTCACCTCCTCTATCAGACCTTAAGCATTTGATCCTCAACTCTAACTCATTCTCAACCATTGCCTTGAAAGATTTGAACTTGTCTAGGGCTTTTGATTTTTCTTTTAGAAAAGTGACCCAAGTCATTCTGGAATAATCATCAATGAGCAAGATGAAATACCTATCTCCTTGCAGACTTCTTGTTCTTGTGGGACCACACAAATTAGTATGTACTAGCTCCAATAATCCAACAGAGAATTGTTCTTTTCTTTTGAAACTTGTTCTTGTTTGTTTCCCAAATTGACACTCCTTGCAAATGGTGTTAGCAAGCTTCATAAGTTTAGGCAAACCTCTTACAGCCTATAGAAAGCTTATCTCCACCAAATTGTCAAAATTGATATGACACATCCTTCTTTGCCACAACCAACTCTCTTTAGTCTAAGCTAATAAATAGTAGCCATTAGTTCCTTTCAAATGGTAAACATTACCTCTATTCTTCTTACTAGTAGCAATAATTATTCCAGAGATTTCTATGATCTTGCATCCATTGTCCTTGAATCTCAGATCATAACCTTTGTCACACATCTGACCAACACTCAAAAGATTGTGCTTTAAACCTCTCACATATAGAACATCATCAGTATTGTGCTTTCCATCAAAAGAAATAGATCCTCTTCCACAAAACTTACCAGTTGTATCATCTCCAAACCCAACTAGTCCACCATCATACTTTTCTAAACTTACAAACTTACTTTTGTCACCAATCATGTGATGTGAGCATCCACTGTCAATAACCCATTCATCCTTGTCTTTCTCAACCTGAACATCCAAAGCACTTTCTTCCACTAGTTTTTCTTCCTTCACACAGCTAGTAGGATTAGTAGACATAGGTTCTTCTTTAATAGCAATAAACAAGAACTCATTTGCACTAGTACTAGCATCATCAAATTCATCATATGTCACTCATTCATCATCAATATCTCTAACATAGTAGCATTTCTTTGGAACCCTAGGTCTATTCTCAAATCTTTTTCTATTCCTTTCAATTCTTTCAAGACACCTAGAAGCATAATGACCAACCTTGCCACATGTAAAACATTTGAAGAGTAATTTTCCTTTGAACTTACCGATACCTCTTTGTGGTCTATCAACAAAATTGGATTCAATTTCATCAAGGTCATCAATAGGCTCCACCTTGTACTTTTCAACTCTGGAGATCTTCTCTGAAGTGCTAGCTTTGAAAGTAATCTCAACCTTCATGAAGGCATCACGAAACTCTCTCATCTCAAAAGTTGTAAGCTTTCCAATAAATTGATCCTTGGAGACTTCTTGCACAGTCATAATTTATTCAATTACATCTACCTTGTGACCATAGGACTTAGGCAATGACCTGAGAATTTTCATCACAACTTCTTTTTCATCTATAGTTCCTCCCATACCTTTGATTCCATTGACAATTTTATCAACCCTCTGCATGTAGGTTGTTATGTTTTCATTTTTACTCATCTTTAAACTTTCATATTTTGCTTTTAGTGCCTATAATTTTGCACCCTTAACATATTCATCCCAATCATATAGATTTTTAAGCTTTTTCCAGAATTCATGAGTAGTTTCCAGATCTAAAACTTTTGTCAAATCAGTGTTAGATAAAGCACTTAACAGAGCATCTTTGGCCCTTATATTTAACTCATATTCTTTGATTTCATCTTCAGTTGTAGGACCATTCTTAGGTATGGTGTACTTTGTTTCCACTGCTTTCCAAAATCTATAACCAAGCCAAAGAAGATGGTTTTTCATTCATACCTTCCACAGAGCATAATTTGTTCCATCAAACTACAGAGCTTCCTTCTTGTAAGACATCTTGGATCTTCCTCAAGCTGTTAGGCTTACTTCCAAGGAACCTTGCTTTGGTACCAATTGTTAAAATGCACAAGACAACTAAGAGGGGGGTGAATCAGTTGTCTCAAAACTTTTAACCACTTAACACATCAAATGCTTAATCATTGTTATTGAGATTTAACTATGAAATCATAAAATAAGAATCTCAACAAAATAACACAATCAACACATGAGGCACCAGATTTTTTACGTGGAAAATCCTATAAGGGAAAAATCATGGTGGGTGTTATCCCACAAAATAAATATGTTATAACAATACCAAAAAATAGAGGCTCACAGCCTTAGGGCTCACTACCCAAAATGCTCACTACAAATGTTAGGGCTCACTGCCAATTATCAACTCACTACCAAAGGGTGGCTCACTGCCAAGTGTTGGTGAACTAATTTGATAGCATCTACTCCATGCTTGGGTTTAGTTCCATTGAAGCACGGTATAACTCATGTGCTCTTCTCTTCTTACACCTTTTTGCTTATCTTCACATTTTCACACAAGGACATCTTTTTCATGACTTCATTACATGTTTTTATACAATTCATCAGCCTTGGAATGTACATCAAGGATGGCATTACATTCATCAACCATTAGAACAATCTTAAAGGTCAGAATTACAAACATACATAGAAATAGGTCGAGACCTAAACAAAATTTCCAGGTCAAAATGTATGCAAATCATGTTATGCCTTAGCTAGGACTCAAATGCAATCTTCCACGCCATGACATGCTTCCACAATCTTTGATGTATCTCTGCAAGTAGTGAAAATAACCAAGTCGACCAAGACAAGTGTTAACACTAAGTCTTCTAAGAATAGTCTTCATCTATGATCCGAATTTCTCTTTGTAGACCAATCCAAAGGTAGGAACAAAATCAAGAGACATCCATAGGCACATTGTAATCACCAAGAACATCCACACAACCTCTAAACACTTTATCTATAAGATTCTTCAATTTGGAGCACTTGAACATAACTGTCATCCACTATCATAAAGAAAAGATCACTTGTGAACCACCAAATCATGAACCATTGAAGTTGAAGGCACTTATCATCATTACAAACTTGATTCCAAAACCACAGACTGTGAAACTTCATTACAAAGAAATGTGGAGTAGAATACATTCTCCCTATCACTAGTGAATATTCAGAAAAAGTAGTTTTTACTCTAGTGAACATAAACCACTCAAATCTTCATACCAGAGGCTCAAACTTAGAACATAGAATCTTCAGACATGCCTCTAGATAACTTCCAATCCACAGACAAAGATATTCATTCTACAAGAAATGTGGAGCAAACTACTAGACCATTTTGTTGTAGACAAAGATACTCTTCTATACATTGTTTCCACTGGAGGAGCAAATTTTCTCAAAAGAACTTGGAAACTCAATATTAGGATCACTTACTCATTATCTTTAACACTTCCATAGGAAAATACAAAGCATCTAACTCAATACAAGGAAGCAACAAAACAAGAGCACAGTTGACACCAATGACAACACTGATATGTTGACATCAATGACAACACTAGTTATGCACATACTTGCAACAATCTCCCCCTTTGTCATTGATGGCAACATATGATGTGAAAACTATAAAGACCATCAAGACAAGATTCTCTCCCTTTCTCTTTATACATATACACTCTTTCTCCCCCTATTTTTTTTACATGATTTCTCTCCCTCTTTTTGACATCAATGGCAAAGGGCACATACTTGCACTCTGCTACTCTAATCAAACTTACTACTTATTATTAGGAACTCATGTTAGTAACATCTAGCTACTCCCCTTGAGAGGTAGCTCTCAAAACATCAATCTAGATCAATGAATGGGGCTCTAGGTACCACTGGATTGATGCATTCCTATGCATCTTAGTTTAGAGCAGGAGGGGTAATAACCCCTCACTTTTCTTTGAGATACTTAAAAGTATCCTTACACAGAGGCTTAGTGAAAATATATGCAATCTGATCCTTTGTAGACACGTATTCCATCTTTACTTCATTCTCTATCACCTTTTTTCTAAAAAAGTGATACCTTATAGATATATGCTTTGTTCTTGAGTGCATCATTGGGTTCTTTGAAATGTTTATAGCATGTGTATTGTCACAAAAGATTGCAATTGGATCTTCATACACAACCCTTATGTCCTTCAATGCTGGCTTCATCCATAACACTTGAGTGTAACATGTTGCTGCAATGTACTCTATTTCTGTAGTAGACAAAAAGATTGAGTCTTTCTTCTTTCTCAACCATGAGACCGATGTGTTACCTAAGAAGAAAGCACTTCCACTTGCACTTTTCCTGTCATCAACATCTCTGGCCCAATCTGCATCTATATAATAACTAAGACTAAAATCATTATCCTTTAGCTACCATAAGCCATGATTTGATGTGCCTTTCAAATACCTCAACATTCTCTTAACTGCCATCACATGTGACTCTCTAAGATCTTAAAATCTTGCCACAAGACAAACTACATGCATAATATCAAGTCTGGTTTGTGTTAGATAAAGTAATCATCCAATCATAGATTTGTACCTTTTTTTATCAGCCTTAGGTGAATCATCTATTTTTCTCAATTTGTAACCAGTCACCATGGGAATGCATACTGGTTTGGAGTCCTCCATCCCAAACTTTTTCAACAACTCTTTCACACACTTATATTGAGAAATGAAGATTCCTTTATCTGATTGAGTAATTTGCAAACCTAAAAAGAAATTCATTTCACCAAACATAGACACATCTCAAACTCATTTTATATTTCCCCAGCAAATTTCATGCACATACCTTCATTGCCTCCAAAGATAATGTCATCAACAAAGACTACAACAATCAGGATTTGATTATCATTGATTTTGAAATAGAAATTGTTGTGAGCAGTGCCTTTACTGAACCCTAATTACAACAAATATTTGTCTAACCTTGCATACCAAGCTCTGGGGGATTCCTTTAGTCCATACAAGGCTTTCTTCAATCTACACACCATGTCATCTTGGTGTGATAGCTAAAATCCTTCTAGTTGTTCCATGTAGATCTCTTCTTCCAACTCACCATTCAATAATGCAAACTTAGCATCCATCTGATATACTTTGAAATCTTTGAATGTTGCAAATGCCAAAAACATTCTAATGGCTTCAATTCTTGCCACAACAACATAGGTCTCCTTAAAATCTATCCCTTCAACTTGAGAGTATCCTTTGCATACCAATCTTGTCTTGTTCCTTACTACTTCTCCATTCTCATTCATCTTGTTTCTGAAAACCCATTTGGTGCCAATCACATTCTTGTCAGTAAGTCTAGGAACCAATTCCCAAGTTTAATTCTTTTCTATCTGCATCAGTTCTTCTTCCATAGCCTTACCCAATTTTCATCATTGCAAGATTCATTCACAGTTTTAGGTTCAACATTAGAAAGCAAATGGTAGTTTACCTATTCTTCTATGGCTCTTTTTCTTGTCAATACTCCTTTTCTTTTATCTCCTATAATACAATCTTCTAAATGATTTATCCTTACATACCTGGGAGTCTTGGCAACACTTTCTAGAACCATTTCTTCTTCATCTTGACTATCTTCTTGTTCAACTCTTTCTTCATTCACTATAGCAGCACGTTCCTCTGACTCATATCCACTCAATTCTAATATTCTTTCCTTTTCTTCATCAACCTTCACATTAGCACTTTCAATGATCTTTTTTAGTCTCTTATTGTAGCACCAGCAGGCCTTACTCTTAGTAGAGTATCCAAGGAAGATTCCTTCATCACACCTAGCATCAAACTTGCCTAGTTCTTCTTCTCTTCTGATATAACATTTGATACTAAAAACTTTGAAATATTTCACTATAGGAACTCTTCCATACCATAATTCATAAGGAGTTTTAGAGCTGTTACCTTTGACTTGAACTCTATTTAAGATGTACATAGAAGTATGTATGGCTTCTCTCCAATATACTTTTGGTAGGTCATCTTCCTTCGACATAGTCCTAGCATCCTCTTGAACTATCCTATTTTTTCTTTCAACAACTCCATTCTACTGAGGAGTCCTAGGTGTAGACAACTATCTTTTTATTCCTTGTTCTTCATAAAAAATATTGAATTCGTTTGATGTGAACTCACATCCTCTATCAGACCTTAAGCATTTGATCCTCAACTCTAACTCATTCTCAACCATTGCCTTGAAAGCTTTGAACTTGTCTAGGGCTTCTAATTTTTCTTTTAGAAAAGTGACCCAAGTCATTCTGGAATAATCATCAATGAACAACATGAAATACATGTCTCCTTGCAGACTTCTTGTTCTTGTGGGACCACACAAATCAGTATGTACTAGCTCCAATAATCCAGTAGAGAATTGTTCTTTGCTTTTGAAACTTGTTCTTGTTTGTTTCCCAAATTGACACTCCTTGCAAATGGTGTTAGCAGACTTCATAAGTTTAGGCACATCTCTTACAGCCTGTGTAGAACTTATCTTCACCAAACTATCAAAATTGATATGACACATCCTTCTATGCCAGAGCCAACTCTCATCAGTCTGAGCCAACAAATAGCAGTCATTTGTTCCTTTCAAATGGTAAACATTACCTCTATTCTTCTTACTAGTAGCAATCACTGTTCCAGAGCTTTCCATGATCTTGGATCTATTGTCCTTGAATCTTAGATCATAATCTTTGTCACACATGTGACCAACACTCAAAATATTGTACCTTAAACCTTTCACATATAGAACATCATCATTATTGTGCTTTCCATCAAAAGAAATAGATCCTCTTCCACAAATCTTACCAGATGTATCATCTCCAAACCTAACCAATCCACCATCATACTTTTCTAATCGTACAAACTTACTTTTGTCACTAGTCATGTGATGTGAGCATCCACTGTCAATAACCCATTCATCCTTATCTTTCTCAACCAGAACAGCCAAAGCACTTTCTTCCACTGATTTTTCTTCCTTCACATAGCTAGCAGGATTAGTAGACATAGGTTCTTCTTTAATAGCAATAAACAAGCACTCATTTGCACTAGTACTAGCATCATTACATTCATCATCTGTCACTCCTTCATCATCAAGATCTCTAACATAGTAGCATTTCTTTGGAACCCTAAGTCTATTCTCAAATATTTTTCTTTTCCTTTCAATTCTTTTAGGACACCTAGAAGCATAATGACCAACCTTGCCACATGTAAAATATTTGAAGGGTAATTTGCCTTTGAACTTACCAGTACTTCTTTGCACTCTGTCAACAAATTTGGCTTTAATTTCATCAAGGTCATTAATAAGCTCCACCTTGTACTTTTTAGCTCTGGAGATCTTCTCTGAAGTGTTGGCTTTGAAAGAAGTCTCAACCTTTAGCAAGGCATCACCAAACTCTCTCATCTCAAAAGTTGTAATCTTTCCAACCAACTAATCCTTGGAGACTTCTTGCATAGTCATAATTTCTTCAATTGTTGCTACCTTGTGACCATATGACTTAGGCAATGACCTGAGAATTTTCATCACAACTTATTTTTCATCTATAGTTCCTCCCATACCTTTGATTCCATTGGGAATTTCATCAACCTTCTAGATGTAGGTTGTTATGTTTTCATTTTCGCTCATCTTTAAACCTTCATATTTCGCTTTTAGGCCCTACAATTTTGCACTCTTAACAGATTCATCCCATTCATACAAATTTTTTAGCTTTTCCCAGACTTCACGAGCAATTTCCAAATCCAAAACCTTTGTCATATCAGTGTCAGATAAAGCACGTAACAGAGCATCTCTGTCCCTTATATTTAACTCATATTCTTTGATTTCATCTTCAGTTGTAGGACCATTCTTAGGTATGGTGTACTTTGTTTCTATTGCTTTCCAAAATATATAACCAAGACAAGAAGATGGATTTTCATTCATACCTTCTAGAGAGCATAATTTGTTCCATCAAACTATGGAGCTTCCTTCTTGTAAGACATCCTAGATCTTCCTTAAGTTGTTAGGCTTACTTTTGAGGAACCTTGCTCTTATACCAATTGTTGAAATGCACAAGACAACTGAGAGGGGGGTAAATCAGTTGTCTCAAAACTTTTAACCACTTAACACATCAAATACTTAATCATTGTTATTATGATTTAACTATGAAAGCATGAAATAAGAATCTCAACACAATAACACATTCAACACATAAGGCACCATATTTTTTACATGGAAAACCCTGTAAGGGAAAAACCATGGTGGGTGTTAGGCCACAAAATAAATATGTTATAACAATACCAAAAAATAGAAGCTCACTGCCTTAGGTCTAACTACACAAAATGTTCACTGCAAATGTTAGGGCTCACTACCAATGATCGACTCACTACGAAAGGGTGGCTCACTGCCAAGTGTTGGTGAACCAATTTGATAGGATTTACTCCATGCCTAAGTTTAGTTCTGTTGAAGCAAAATATAACTCATCTGTTCTTCTCTTCTTAGACATTTTTCCTTATCTTCACATTTTCACACAAGGACATCTTTTTCATGACTTCATTACATGTTTTTCTACAATTCATCATCCTTGGATGTACATCAGGGTCAGCATTACATTCATCAACCATTGGAACAATCTCCAAGGTCGGCGTTACAAACATACATAGAAATGGGTCAAGACCTAAAAAAAATTTGCTAAGGTAAAGATGTATGTGGATCATGTTATGCCTTAGCTGGGACTCAAATGTAATCTTCCATGCCACAACACACTTCCACAATCTTTGATGTATCTCTGCAAGTAGTGAAAACAACCAAGTTAGCCAAGACAGGTGTTAACACTAAGTCTTCTAAGAACAGTCTTCATCTACGATCCAAATTTCCCTTTGTGGACCAATCTAAAGGTAGGAACATGATCAGGAGACATCCACAAGCACATTATAATCACCAAGAACAACTGCACAACCTCTAAACACTTTATCCATAAGATTCTTCAATCTGGAGCACTTGAACATAATTGTTATCCACTGTCATAAAGAAAACATCGCTTGCGGACCACCAAATCATGAACCATTGGAATTGAAGGTACTTATCATCATTACAAACTTGATTCCAGAACCACAGACTATGAAACTTTATTGTAGAGAAATGCAGAACAGAATACATTCTCCCTGTTACCAGTAAATATTTAGAAAAAGTAGCTTTTACTTTGGTGAACATAACTCACTTAAATCTTCATACTGGAGGCTAAAAATTGGAACATAGTATCTTCAAACATGCCTCTAGATAACTTCCAATCCGTAGACAAAGATATTCATTCTACAAGAAATGCGGAGAAAACTACTGTACTATTTTGTTGTAGACAAAGATACTTTTCTATACATTGTTTCCATCGAAGGAGCAAATTTTCTCAAAAGCACTTGGAAACTCAATATCAGGATCACTTACTCATTATCTTCAACACTTCTATAGACAAATACAAAGCATCTAACTCAATACGCAAGCATCAAAACAAGAGCACAGTTGACACCAATGATAATACTGATATGTTGACATCAATGACAACACTAGTTAGGCACATACTTGCAACATTATCCGCCCACCCAGATGCGTTGGCACTATCCATTTGGCCCCAAGAGATGTCTAATGTAAAAATTTAGTCATAATAGCTTTCTAGTAGGTGAAAATGCATTACTATAAAGGCGTTCTCACTTGATCCAATGTCTTGTAGGGCTTCAATTGAGGCTACCCTTACCACTACTATCAATTGTTTATCATTCAAACTCATTAAGACTCATTATGAAATAGTAACATCACTACGAATTAAAACTCATAGTAACATCATTAAAATCATTATGAAATAGAAAGTAAAGGACATATCATTGTGAAATAATCATGAAAACCTACCTTACTTTCCTTCCAAAGGCAACTTCATAAGGATTATGCCTACCTCCATCATACTAAAATCTTGCATGCAAATGCAATTGCACTATTTAGCTAAAATGAGTAGCTACAATATACAAGGTAAAATGAGGATAGCAAAGAAAAATAGCATATCTTCTGTCATTCCACCAATTCAATCCAATGAACCATCAGGGTCTACTCTACTCTTTATTGTGTCAAGTATTATATCGTGATCAGACTCACAAACCTTCCACAAGGTCTTGTTCAATGTTCTACCCCCATATTTGATCAAATAAATGTTTGATGCCACAATAAGGTTAGAACAATGAAGAATCTTCCTATGTGTGTCAAAGTCCTCAAACAACCACACATCAGACTTCTTCACTAGGTACCTTCTAAGCCATGTTCCAATAACAACGCTAATCCTGTAGGGTACTCGATGTTTTCTCCATCTATAACAGGGGCATCTAATTTATTTTTTGCCTCAACACAATGACACAAATAATAATCCATCCCTTCTTCATTGTCTTCAGCTGCAATAACTACATAAACATGCCCTGCATCGATATGTGCATTTAGTTCGATGAATATAGTCAACAATACAAGTAAAACAACAAAATAAGATAGCATATTGAATTTTATTAAATTTGAATGCTGATAATACCTGGTTGAACTAGATCCAAAACATGGTCAAAATCAACTGATGATTCAATCTTTGTCATTTGTATTGCTGTCGGTGGTCAATACATGTCAATTGGTCTTAGGCCTCTTGTACACCAATCATCAACCCACTCCTTTGATTCACAATCATACCAAGCTTCATATGTACATGGAGAAAAAAAGCATGCCATCCACCACATATGAAAATAATATTCCCTCAAGATCTTCATGTTGTCCACTATACTATCTTCTGCATGAATGAATGTTATTTGCACAAATATAGCAACCTGCATAGAGTTGTAATACTGTTATTGCACCTCATTTTGTGGCTGTAATGTATAGTTCTCTACAAAGTCAACAATTGAAATGATGGTATCAAGTGGAAATGTGTCCTTGCATAACTTGAATTGCAAGTCCAACCATCGAGCTCTATGGGTATGCCTTGCATACTCATACACTATACTGTCATGAAATGTAGACAAACTGATACACTGGAATCTTTTGAATAACCAAATCACACCTCTTTTCTTCTTTACCATATTTTGTATTGTAGGCCATTATTTTATACTTGCCAAACTCTATTAGTTCATTTCCAATCACATGTGTGCTTTCCATATGTTCACATATTGGCATACGTTGCAAGCCACCGTAAACATGTGCCATGCAAGCATAATTTCCTGTAGAATATTTGACCTTCCTCTCTTTCACATAAAATTATTGATATGAAGTCTCTTGAAGATGTTGGTGGGGCATGTATGCCACAATCCTGTAAAACATTATTAGTATGCAAATCTAAAGATAAACATCAAAATGGTTAGAAAATTCAATATGTAATCTACAACAACAACTAGTGTGTGTGTGTGATTTATTTTGACATAGAAAGGTTTTATAATTTCAAATTATCTTTGAAAAATTTTAATTTGAGGATACATCTCTTGAAATTTCTTGAAAAATTGTGTTTGAGTCACATCCAAAAAATGCTTTGGATGTGGCTCATGGTTTCGACAACCAATTTTCCTTCTTACAACATCTCTTGCATTAGGAGATACTCTTGTGTTATTTTTCCAAAATTGTTCGATGAGGGATCTCAAGGCTTCAACAACAACTTTGTCTTTCCATGGGTTTATCCCAAAGAATGCCCACAATTTATTAGTTTTTGGGTCCTCAACTCTTTCACCTCTTTCAATGGCTCTCATTAGAATTTTTCTACTTATTTTCAATGCTTGAATTGTCTTTCTAATGAGGTGAGATTTCTTTGTTTGTTGGCTTACTATTGTCTATGTAATGACATGTTGTGTGACATTACTATCTTTGGTGCATGAGGTCAAACCCACACTCTCATATGCACTCATTAGATTCTTGACAATTGATTTTTCACTTGAGGCATCTGATGTTCTTAGGTCAAGAATCTTCATAGTGGGCCTAAATTTTAGATTTCTCATCAATTCAACAAATAGTTGACATCTTCTAGTTTTATTTAAATTTTCAAAGAATGATTTACATATCTTATTCACATATCTTTGGCAAGTACACTTGGAAATCTTATCCTGCATGGGCTTCAACACATTTGTTGATGATTGGTTCGATGCAACCATAACAATAAGTTAAAATTCACATATAATGAACTGAAACTATACTTGAAAGATAAGAAGGAATCATTTAAGATTCAACTAATCCCAAGTCTACAATGGTTCGGTTGGTCAAGTTCAGTTGGTCGATGTGAAGCTGTAATGTTCAAGGGGCCTTACGTAGTTTAGGTTTGTTTGGTGGTTTAATGGACTAAGAATATGCAAAAGAATCATAGATTTCAACAAGTATTTTGTTCATTTGCATACAAGTGTTACTGTGTTGCAAATTCAGATGATTTTCTTGAATTATTGCAGCTTTCTCCTTTATACATTTATGAAAACTGTCTACTCTTAACTCTGTTATGCATGCTTCCTCAAATTTGAGACAATTTCCTTTAGATTTCTACGTTTTCAGCTAAATATTTCAGATGGGTTGGGAAAAGTTAGAAAGATCTAATCTATACCTCATTAACTCTACCAAAGGATCTAATTGTTTCTGTTATGCACTATGTAAATACCACAGTAATTTGATCAAATCCACAGTAAAAAACCTTAAATGCAAGTTCTGAGCATTTTCACAAACATACATTTAAAATTGCAAGCTCTCAAAGAAAATATTTCAAAACACAAAGAAGAGCAGGAGAACACTCAGAAGATAGATGCAGAACTCCAGATTCTATTGTATTAGAAATGAATAGTCATACATGATTTACAATGTAGGAATGACTCTTAGTTTCATTGATCATACTACAGAGAACTTACAAGCTTTACAGATACAGTAAGGCAGCCAGACATTCCACGCGCACCTTACTGCAGACAAACAGGCGACCTCCTTCTACTTCTAGACTTGCCCAGAAAGACTCTACAATTCTGGCAAAATACTAAAATCCCTGTTGTAGCCCCTGTTGTAAAGTATTACAGTGCAGAGAGGCACAATATAAAGACATTCTGATTGTCCTCACTACAGCAAAAAACCTAACTAAACCCCTGGTTCAAACCCCTGGTTACAGCAATAAATACAGGTGAACCAGCCCTCCAAAATATCTCTGAGCAGTGTCAAATCTGGGCGAAATATTGCCCCTTCTGAGAAGCTTTGGTAGCTTAGCAATAACTTCCATTTGTCTGTTGTAGTAATACCTTTAGCTGCAACCTTGTTCTTCATTTGGTTGGCCTTGACTTCTTCGCACTTCATCTTTATCTTCCTGCTCCTGAGATTAGATTTCCTTCCTCCATGATGTCACTGTGTGGAATTTCCAGCTGCTTCCTCAACTGCAAGCCTGTAAGACAAGACAAGCAATAAGTATCAATTTATCAAATAAACAGCAAGAAATTAAAATAATCGTTTAAATCCAGGTGACTGTGCAAAAAATATGGAAATCGGGTCCAAAAAACCTCCAAAACGCGTTCAAAAATGCATACAGACTGCTCAAAAGACATCAGGTCAACTATCGTTGACTGGGAAAATGCCACGGGTGCCAAAAGAAATGGTTTAAAACTCTATCACTTCATTCCTTCCCGCCCATCGGCGTGACAACCGCCATCGGCGTGTCAAAAAATTGCTCGGCCGATGTTCGCTGTTTGGCCAATGGCCTTTTCTATTGTTTAGCTTTCGTTTCCTTCCTATCGGCGTGAGTTATGCCGATATAGCCCTTCGGCCTATATTTCTTCCTTATCGGGCTGACTTATACTGTCGGCAGGCTTTTTATTTCCTCCGCCGATGACCTTTGTTTGGCTGACGCTCTTTACTCTTCATTTTTTCTCTGTCGGCGAGAGACTACACTATCGGCGGGCTCAAAATTCCCTCCGCCGATGACTATGGTTACATTGATGTGCTCTTGTCGGTGAGACTCATACCGACGACCCCTTCGTTGATGTTCATCGGCGAGAGATCGCCCATCGGCGCCTCATAATTTCCCTCCGCCGATGCTTTTACCTTGGCCGATACCTTTATCGGCGAGAGTTTCGCTGATAACCATCTTCGCTATTCGCCATCGGCGTGAGATGGCCCATCGGCAACTCACAAATCTCCTCCACCAATGCTTTTCGTTAGGCCGATGGCCCCTTATCGGTGTAAGCACTACCGAGGTTCGTTATTTGGTTCAATCGGCGTGAGACCATACTATCGGCGAGGGCAAAATTATCCCCGCCGATCACCCTCGTCTCACCGATGCCTTCCGTCGGTGTGACCTACGATATCGGTGAAGCTACTTAAAACTTCACCGATCGCCACTCTCCTGCCGATAGCCCTTCCTCGTCTATCACTCATCGGCGAGAGCTCCTTATATCAGTGAAGGCTAGAAAAATTTGGCTGATATTAAATGTTATGCTGATGACAATGTCATCGGCGAGAGACTCCATTTCGGTGGAACACTTCAAAACTCCACCGATGGCAACTATTTGTTGGCAAGAGACACTATATGGATTCATGGTTGTTGTCATTGATGGCAACAAAGGTCATCCCACATATCCGCATGTCATGGTGTGTCTCTACCGGAAGTTAGAATGAAGATTGTTGTGGTCCAGTGAACAAGAACAGAGCATGTGGCAAGGTCCGACAGATTGGTCCGGATCTCTCAGAGGAAGTGTCTTGGTGCAGTGCGGATTTGGGGAAGTCAAGAGGACTACCTTGAGTAGTATATTCCAAGGATTTAGCCTCCGGTGATGAACAAAGAAAAAGATATGAATAGTTGAGTACCGGATTCCTGAGAGACAGTGAGAACAGAAGAAGAACTGACTGACAGAGTATCAGACTATTTTCCGGATGTGTTACTATTGATGGTAAAGGTTGTGAAGGCATGAATCATGTTTGGCCGACATGATTAATGATATCTACAAGTATATGCTTGATCCGCATTGCTTGGTGAGCAAGGATTCAGCCGACAGAACAGAGTTTGTAAGAAACTAGACTGTTCCGGATGCTGACTAGAAAGGTGATGAAATTACTTGTGCAGATATATATAGAGGATGGATTTAGTTGTGAAGATATGAAGTTGTGTGATGGTGTATGCGAATAAGCGCAGAACAAAGCAGAAGTAGTAAGAAAGATCCGGTATGTGAAAGGATAGCAGAATAAAGAACAGAGGAAAGATGAAGTGCAGCAGATCAGTGTACTGAGCCTAACCGGAACTGAACTCCAGCATATGTAGATGCTTCCAATCAGTTCAAGACTGTGATTCTTATCACTTTGTAGACAGTGTGTCTCCTTGTAGGCAGTGGGCCTCTTTGTGAACAGTGTGCTCGGGCAGTGAGCCCTAATTGGCAAGTGCCATTTTTGTAATTCCTTATTCTTCTAACAGAGAATAATCTTTGGGTTAATCACCCCGTGGTTTTCTCCCTTAACAGGGTTTCCACGTCAAAAATACTGTGTCATGTGTTTTTTTTTTTTTTTCATGGTAATGTTTGTTTGTTTGATTCAATGCTGCATTGATTAATAAGAAAGTTCAAAAGAAGAAATAATTAGGATAACTGATTCACCCCCCCTCTCAGTTATCAACAATTGGTATCAGAGCCAAGTTCCTCCTAATAGAGCCTAACAGCTTGAGGAAGATCTGGGAATTCAAATGGATGCATATGGTTTAAGGGAGCAACTCAAGACTGCCCTTGAGGATCTTGAATAGTCAAATTCTGAAGTCAATGAATTAAAGGAAAGACTCAAACAGGCTGATGAATTCATGAGAGAATTAAAGGACAAATTAAGTCTCTCTATGAAAAAGAGAAAGGAGCTGCTCCAACAATTGGCAAGACAAAGTGAAGAAAGCAATACAAATGAAGAATTGACTGAGCAAACCAAGTTATGTGAAAAGTTATCAAAAGAAGTCATTATGTTAAGACATGAAATGGAATCAGGAACTATAAAGTTTACTCAAGAGATTGAAGAAAAAAGAAAAGCTGAAGACAATCTAAGACAATCTCTTAAAGAAAAATCAGAAGAATGCCACCAGATGGACAGGATTATCAGACATCTTGAATCTGATCTTGAAGATGCCAAAGATAATGAAGAAAAACTTGAGGATCAAATTGCCTCTCTCAAAAGAGATCTTCAAACAGCAAATGAATATAAAGAAAAATTCAAGATAAGTTATGCCCAATTTGAAGTACTTCTTGGAAGTCAAAAGAGGACAGATGACAAGTATGGTTTGGGATATGAGAAAGGAGAAAGCTCCGGATCCGGTCAAAAGAATTTTGGATCAGAAAATCCAAGGAATAGGCCTAGAAGACCTCCGATAAGACAGCCCAATGCTCAAAGATATCCATCTTTCAATGGATACTGCCACAGCTGCAACCACTTTGGTCACAAAGCTAATCAGTGCAGAAAGAGAATGAATCAGATTAATTCATCCTTCTCCGGACAGTGCTTTAACTGCAAAAGGTATGGACACAAATCCCATGAATGCAGAAATATGCAAGTAAACAAATCATTCAAAGGTAGATGCTTTACATGCAATAGAGTAGGTCATATGGCTAATCAATGCAGATCAAGAGGTTATCAGTCAAATATGCAAAGAAATGTTATTTGCCAAATCTGTAATAGGTCCGGTCATAATGCTAAAGTCTGCAGAAGCAAGAATCAGGACAAAAGAGGTCCCGTGTATAATTAGAATCAAGACAAGGGTAAACAAAAGATGAATGCAGATGAAGTTAGGAATCAGATGAGCAAGATTTGGGTGAAGAAAAGTTTAGAGAATGTAGAGGTTGGATCCGCACCAGACTCTGGTGCTGATATTTCTTCTGAAAATTAAAAAGTGAGCTCTAGCTCAGGGGGAGACTCAAAGAAAATCTTGTTCCCCCAGCCAATCAAGTGGTGCTAGATGTGACACAAGATGCGGAGTAAAGGGTTTGAAGATACCAGTTCTAAGATGATCCAGACAAGATTTCAGAGGTCCGCATGAAGATATAAAGAAGTTGTGATCGATCAAGTAAAGACCTCTTCCGGGAGATGCTCCGGAATGACAGAGGACTACAAAAGGGTCCGGAGGGATCCGGAAGTACATTATTTTACTCTGCGGACTGGATAGAATGTTTGGGATGTTCTTGTAATGCGTCATCTTGATTTATTCATGATTGAAAGATCTGCATGATGTTCATAGATCAGGACTGATCCGGGATACTCCAAGCTATCCGGACAAGGCAAACCGGAATAATATAGGTGAAGCATTTATTGCAAACAGATATTAGGGTTTGCGAAATGATATAAGGGATTTCTCAACAATCATTTGATCATTCCACATCCAAGAAGAAGAGAAAAGCGGAGCTCTGAAACAAAATTCATCAAGATCACCGAAGATCTCCTGCCGAAGTCATTAGATACAGAAATCAATCCAGCTACTCCGTGCAACCAAAGACGCAAAAGGTATTTTCCACTTTCGATATCTTGCTACAAATCTTTTGAAGAAATGGCTACTCCAAATATAGTAAAAATCTCAGATAGGCCCCGACCTAAATTTAAGAAACATCCATACAAGTCATTGGAGGTAGATCCCTTAGGAGCATTTTCCAGTGTTCCTCACGGAGTTTTACACACAGAAGACATTAGGGTTTACATACATGCAAGCATTGAGGAATTTGGGGAATTCAAATTGAGAGATCTCTATCACAAACAACTGATAGACAATGCTTTTGAGCTTAAACCAGAGTATAAGGGTATCCAGAAGAAACAATTTGATCAATTCATTCATTTCCCCTACTTTGAAGAAGATGAATGGGTCCGGTATGTACTGAGCAGGATGCATGACAACTTCCTATGGCTGGATAGACCCTGCAAGATCACAAAAGAGGCAATTAGAGCAGTAACTGGTCTATACTCTTCCGGAGGGATACCTATCCTCAAATCTGTCAAGAACAACATTGTAACTGAGGCCACCGGATCAAAATTTGATAAGAGGGCAATGACCATTGAAGATATTTCAGATCCGGATATCAAGTATGCATCCATGATAATAGGATACAAGATCTATCACTCCAGCAGGGAGAATTCTGTATCTGGAACTGCAGTATATACTGCCTATGAAATGCTAAGGAAGAATGCAGAATATGATCTCTGCGAACTGCTCTTAAGCCAATTAATGGAAAATATACAGAAAATCAAGAAGGACAAGAAGAATTCCTTTAAGTATGGTACTCTTATATTATGTCTATTCTTCTACTTCATGAATGAGCTGCCCAGATCAAGTGGATGGGCATGGCAGAATGACAAACCTGTTGCAGTACAAATAAGAGACTATCTACATGGGCTTGGGGATGCCAAAGCAAGAAATACAGCCCTATGGGGTTACTTCAAAAACTTCCAAAGCATGATGCAAGCAAGAGAAAGAATTCCCCAGTCTCTTGTTGAAAAATACAAAGACTCAGTGTGCTTTATGGTGGACACTGATCAGTGCCTAATGGAGGCAGTGGAGCCAAGGACTGTCTGGATCATGCCCATGGGGTATGAAGTGGATGAACAGATAGTGGAGCTGCATGTTCAACACATGCTAAGTCAGCCTAAAGATCCAAAGGCAGAAAGGTTTGGAACCTTTGAGGAGCTGAGTGTAAAGATCCATGTAGAACTCAGGGAACCTGAGATAAAGAGGAAGGTGAGAAAAGAAGTAGAGCATATTGCTCAAGGCCTAGGCATCTCAAAAGAGGCACTTGATGCCAGCTAGGAAAAGAGAAGAAAATCTAAGGAAGAAAAGAAAGAGGCAGAAAAGAAAAGCAAGAAAAGTGCTCTGGTGGAATCCTCAACCCGGACCAGATCATCAAAAGGATCCACACCTATCAAAACCAAAAGCTCAAAACCGGAAGTCCAGGGATCTGGTAAGAGATCCAAGACAAAAGCCTCAAGAGCTTATCAAAGCCAAAAGGATGAAGAAGAAACTGAGTCAGATCAGGGAGTGAAAGAAATAAAGAAACAGAAAAAGAAAGGATCCGGTAAACCATCTTCTGGCTGAGACAAGGAAGAAATGACAGAAGAATTTTCTGAAAAGCCCACCCTGTCTCTAGACAGTGTAGTCAAATCAGTCACTGTGGATGGGAACCTTCAACCGGTGGCTGAATTCTATGATGACTACAATGAGGCAGATCAAAAGATCCTGCAAGAAGCCATAATAAGGTACTTGAACATCTACAATAAAGCTTTTATTGAGATTATTTCTGAAATCCCAAAGAGCCTAGAGATGGAATTAGAGATAAGAAAGAACAATGCCATGGCAAAAGACCTTGAAATCAGAGAACAGATAGCTATTCAGCTATATCCCTCAATTGATCACAAAACCATGAACATGATATTCAAGGACTGCAAGGATGAATCTGCTTATGCTTGGTGAGACCGACAAAGTAGCCAAGGACACTGAAGAGATCCTCTGGAATACATTCAAAAGGTTCAATATTCCTATTACAGAGGACTTAGGTGCAGAAACAGCTGCGGACTTGGAATCATCTGCTCCGGAAGAAGTGCCACTAGAACAGACTAACATCTCTTCTCCGGCTTCTCCTACAATCTCCGGATCCCAAGAAGAAGAGAAATTTCAAGAGAAAGAAGCAGTAGAAAAAGAAAAAGAGGTTGACAGCACCAAGGATATAGAGAAAGAGAAGAATCCAACAGAGAAAACCACAACTGTAAGTGGTAAGAATGTGGAAGGAGATAAGACTCCTAAGGACAAAACTGCAAAAGAAAAGAAACATTTGTCTCCGGCAAGAGACACTGCACAAACTGTCCAAAAGTTTCTAAGCCAAGAAACTTTAGAGATTGATGAACTGGAGCTTCTAAAAGGCCCATTTGACTTTGACTCTCTCTCTCCGATACAAACAATGAAGATAGCTTCATTTGCAAATGCCAAGGCAAATGAAAAACTCCTAAAGTCTCATATGGAAGATTGTGAGTTGATAGAGGCTGCTTCCGGAGTACTTGTAAAGATTATGCCATCAATCCAGATAGATCCGACAGCCTCCTCTTCCGGTAATCTAAAAACCTTAGTCAGTAGTGTTGATACACATTTTGATTCTCTAGAAAAATCAGCTGAAGAAAAGGTCCGGAAGGAATTTTTGGATAAAAGATTTTCAGAAGTATTAGGATTAATCTCTAACAATAGGAGAAATATGAGTATTGGAATAAAGAGCTTAGAAAATGCTCTTAAGGATGGCGGTGATATTTACAAATTTTGTATCTCCTGGTCAAAGGCAACAGTTGAAATAGATAAGAAAATAAAAGCGGAACAGGACAAACTACACAGTTTGTCTCAAAGTTTTGATCCTCTCTCTTCCATAGTAAATCAAGAATGTCAAACTATTGCAATCACAAATGCAATAAAGAACTTTGAGAAGGAAAGGAAGAATATTACTAACCGGATGGGAGAACTTAGAAGGATTATAATCCCTAAGTTAGAAACTATGCATGAGGCCATCAGTGATGCTCAGACCACCGCCCAAACAAATGATCCGACAGATCTCAAGAGGGTAGAAGCTTTTGCATTTTTGTTGAGTGGTCACATTTCAATTTTGGATAGAATGAAGCAAAGTTGGGCTACAGAACTGATCCAACTGAAGACATCTTTTGCAGACATTCTTCAGTATATGTGAGTATGTAAATATGCGGCTATGTATAGAAAATTTTTGAAAATTTTGGTGTGCGGACCCTACCCTTTGCCATTGATGTCAAAGGGGGAGTGAGGAGCAGTGAAAAATGAGGAATCCAACTAAGGGGGAGTTCCAGAAATTGTATATAAAGACAGAGCATCAGCAAAGGGGGAGCATAGTGTAAACACTTAGTCATTTTTCACTAAGTGTTGCCATCAATGCCAAAGGGGGAGATTGTTGGCAAGAGACACTATATGGATTCATGGTTGTTGTCATTGATGGCAACAAAGGTCATCCCACATATCCGCAAGTCATGGTGTTTCTCTACCGGAAGTCAGAATGAAGATTGTTGTGGTCTGGTGAACAAGAACAGAGCATGTGGCAAGGTCCGATAGATTGGTTCGGATCTCTCAGAGGAAGTGTCTTGGTGCAGTACGGATTTGGGGAAGTCAAGAGGACTACCTTGAGTAGTATATTCCAAGGATTTAGCCTCTGGTGATGAACAAAGAAAAAGATATGAATAGTTGAGTACCGGATTCCTGAGAGACAGTGAGAACAGAAGAAGAACTGACTGACAGAGTATCAGACTATTTTCCGGATGTGTTACTGTTGATGGTAAAGGTTGTGAAGGCATGAATCATGTTTGGCCGACATGATTAATGATATCTACAAGTATATGCTTGATCCGCATTGCTTGGTGAGCAAGGATTCAGCCGACAGAACAGAGTTTGTAAGAAACTAGACTGTTCCGGATGCCGACTAGAAAGGTGATGAAATTACTTGTGCGGATATATATAGAGGATGGATTTAGTTGTGAAGATATGAAGTTGTGTGATGGTGTATGCGAATAAGTGTAGAACAAAGCACAAGTAGTAAGAAAGATCTGGTATGTGAAAGGATAGCAGAATAAAGAGTAGAGGAAAGATGAAGTGCAGCAGATTGTACTGAGCCTAACTAGAACTGAACTCCAGCATATGTAGATGCTTCCAATCAGTTCAAGACTGTGATTCTTATCACTTTGTAGACAGTGTGTCTCCTTGTAGGCAGTGGGCCTCTTTGTGAGCAGTGTGCTCGGGCAGTGAGCCCTAATTGGCAAGTGCCATTTTTGTAATTCCTTATTCTTCTAACAGAGAATAATCTTTGGGTTAATCACCTCGTGGTTTTCTCCCTTAACAGGGTTTCCACGTCAAAAATACTGTGTCATGTGTTTTTTTTTTTTTTTCATGGTAATGTTTGTTTGTTTGATTCAATGCTGCATTGATTAATAAGAAAGTTCAAAAGAAGAAATAATTAGGATAACTAATTCACCCCCCCCCCTCTTAGTTATCAACACTATTATGCCGATGACATTACCCTGGTTTTGAATCCGAACCCTTGAACTATTGAATAAAATATGGCGATCAAAGTGCTCGACGTACTCCCTGCAAAACAACCAAACGTAACATACAGAGTGGAACCCAGACAAAATTGCCCACAGCCCGGAACCACTAAATATGAATATTTCAAAATTTATAACGAATGCCAACAAAAAGGCAAACAACTGACTGTTTATCATGCAAAACCTGATAGTACATTTCACCTAAGTGATCATAACTTGCAAAATATGATGAATTTTAAGATGGTTCAAAAAGCAACCTTGGCTCATTTTTCGCAAGGAATCCAACCATATTATGCAATGGTACTACAAATGCAATTTTCTATATTTTTAACAAGGTTTGCAAATTTGACTCTCTTTTCCCTTTACCACCAGACAGAACAAACACAAGCAGAAGCAAAAAGCAAAGCGACAGTAGGGGTCCTCGTTTTGCTAAGGGGCAAAATGGGGCGTGTTGTGAACATCACAACAACATTCTCATTGATATCGATTAGAAACTTAGGCTTCCTATGCAAAATTCTAGGAGGCATTTTCAATGGTAAATTTGACTCAACATTAGGAATTTCTTCACTATTTACTTGAGATGGGATAGATGGCGTACCTTCAATTGGAGATGAAAAAGATGAAAAGGCTTGAAGTTGAGATGGAGAAGATGGTGTACCTTCAACTTGACATGTGAATGATGGTGTGCCACCAACTTGAGAATAAAATGAAGATGTACCTTTGACTTCACCTGTGAAAGATGGAGTGTCTCCAATTTGAGAAGATAATGATGGTGTTCCTTCAACTTGACCTATGGACAATGGAGTGCCTCCAACTTGGAGATTTAGTTTCCTCATTGAATGGAGTTTTTACATTCATTCCCTTTTTGCCACCAATTCCATATCTCTCTTAGCTTCATTAGATGTATCATGTTTCTCTTCAATTGGCAATGGTGGAATGTCTTCTTGTATGGTTGACAATTTCCTACTTTCATGAATTTGCCTCATTCTTTCTCTTTTCCTCTCATTCTCAGCTTCACACTCTTTTGGTGTTAGAGTCTTTTCTCATTTCCTTAGCATGATGATGATTTCTATAAGCATGATGAATAAGACAATGATAATTAGAACTTTGAGGGGCTTTTGCAACAAAAGCCAAAATTGGAGAAGGAAGCAACAACTAGATAGACAATTCCCAATAATGAAAATGGTAGACAATTCTTTTTGAATAGAGGAGTTTGGGCAGACTGTAACAGTATATCCTTGGATCCTATCCTTGCATAATTTGGTATGTACACATGTGCTAATTCATATCAAAAGATCCTTATATATGTAATTTGGTTCATAATAGCAGATCCTAATTCATAATAGTAAATTCATAATAGTTGATTCATAATAGCTGATTCAAATCATTTGGTATGATCTTATGAATGTTTTTTATGATTTTTGATTCATAATTGCCATCATTACAAGTCTGATATTCAGCAGAGTTAGGGTTAGGGCATAATAACAAGGTGTAGAAATTTAGGGCAGAGTTTTGTTTCATGATGACCTACTTGTAAATAATTTATTGACTCTAGGTTAGCTTATTGAAAATAATTTAGATTTTTGTTTCATGATGACCTACTTGTAAATGTTTTGATAAAAATCATCATGGAAAAATTTGTAGTAAAAGTTCTCATGACCAAACATGAAAAAGGAGGATCTGTTATGAGTTTTAGCACTATCCTATCAACCATGATTGTCATGAAGTTGTTTATAATGCCTTGTCCAAATATCTTTGATATTTTTCCATAGGTATCAATAAGGTGAAGGTAGATCATTAGTGCAGGGTTTCTAAGATAAATTATCATAAGTAATACATAACCATCACCCTAAGATGTAAAGGTATTGTCCTATGATGAAAAGATAGCCACCACTATCATAAAAATTATTGGAGGTATTTAGGATTATCATGATATACTTGACTAGAGATCATCATTTCATGTAAAACAAGTTGTCCTAAAATATATTTTGAGTATATCTCATTTGTGAACATTATCATATACAATGATAGACAAATTGCTTATGAAGGTGATGTTGAGGGAAAAGACTTTCAAATTGCACTATGACTATTACAAACAACCACATAGACTATCACATCATAAACATAGAAGACTATCATGAAACTCTAGATCACTATTAAGTTCAAATATTCAAAAAATGCAATAGGGTCTCACTACCCTATTCACATGAAAGATTACTACATCAAATGCAAAGGTATTGGCACTTTGGGAGAAGACAATCATAGTTTGTAAGTTGAACAAATGCACACTATCAATAATAGTCATTTTAAGTTCTCCTAATTTCATATTGTTTATTATGTATCATGAAAAGATAACCCTAAGAATAAATGCCTCATATCTTGTATCAAATCCTAAGAACATTACCAATTATATGCAAAATAACTAGTGACATAAGAACACCTAGAAACAAAATACTTGCTAGTCTATCATGCCTAGGTTTATAAATAGTTATTTTTCTACTAATTTTGGATGATTGTGAGGATATAAATGCATGGTCACCTATATTGTATGGTACTCCTTAGGATTACAAGGTAAGATATGACAATGATGAAAAGGACTTATTATATACATATTAGAATTGTCAAGCACCTTAAATGGACTATCAACACAACTAGGACTATCATGATAGTCAATAGGAACATCAAACCATATGAAGATAATTTGATATCTTATCAAGGTGTAAAGGAAGGGTTTTATAGGAATCATAAATGTATAGGAAAGTCATTGTAACCTTAAGAATATCACATGACATTATTCAAATAGTAGTCCAAAATAAGAATTTGATCAAACCCTAGGACTTTCATAAGTAAATTGGTGCATTACAAGGGCAATCACAAGATCATTGAAGGATAAATGGTGAGATAGGCTATTAAAAAATAATATAATGATGAGAAGATGAGAAGGAAGAATATCTAATGAATATCTAAGGAAGAAGTTATCATGACAACAAATAGAATATCTAAGGAAGTTCTCATGACAACAAATAGAATGTTTCTATTGCAAATGTGTTTATTAAAAATAGATCTGCTCTTAAAGCAATTCTTGAGGATACAAATTGGTTATGTCATATAGTCAGTATGTCAATTGACCTTTAAGGACTTGAACTTGTTACATACTAAGATTTGTGGATTGTTCAATATCTTGTTGAAGAGTTTGATCGTAAATTGATAAGATAGTGATAGAAGCCTATGTGGTAACCATGCATTGAGATTTGGACATTGTGCTATGGTATGGAGATTTATTACAACCAAGTGTTACTATGGTAGCAATTGCAAGATGCCTGGTGAAGAACTCACTATTGCATCATGAGCTAAGTGAGTTGCTAGAGCATGTATGGTAGTGCAAGGGCACATGTGGCAGTGTTAGAGTGCATGTAGTGACAATTGAGAACATGTATATGTTCTAGAGAATGTTTTGAGGTATCAAAGTGATAATAAGCAATTGAGAGTTTGTCTTTGTTATCGCAAGCCATAGTTTGATTTTGGTTGCAATAGGAAGACATGCATACACAGTTCATGTGCTTTGGTCAACAACTTTTGACTAAGTATAAAGACAAGTATAACAAACAAGCTAAGTACCCAGTGTACCCTTGTAAGCACTAAAAGTGTTGAATTATCATAATTAATCAATACAAATAAGTTAGTTGGCAGTAAAGAAGACATTGACTATGATGGCACACCTAGTCCCAATGATGAGCATGAGTTGAATGGCCAAGAGGATGATAGTGACAACTCATTACTATATGAGAACCAAATATATATCAGATTTGCAGCATCAATAGCACTATATTTTAAATGCTACTACAACTGGTTGTACATTAGAGAGAATGATGATAATACTTTGTTATAGGGAGGTATCGATGACATAGTTCAAATTAGAGATACAACAAATTCTATTAATGATTCAAGATACAACAAAACCATGTATGTATCATATTTTAATGATTCTAATTCTATTAATACACATAATGATGACTTTTTTTAACTTAGATAGTTCCACATTTAGTGATTGTGAATGTTCTAAAGAACATAATTTGAATTAAAATGGACATAAAGAACATACCTTAGAATTTGATATTTGAGTTGACCAATCCTCCAAAATTTGGCTTCAAAATCCTCGAATTATTCTTTTACGCAAATTTGATTATGAATTCTATAGAACTCTGGAATAGGATTAGTGAAATTTATGGAAAAATAAACATATATCATCAAATTCAATCTATATAAATGGTAGTTAGCTTTGAAACAATATGAAACATGAAACTTTCAGTTTAAATAACCAAATTTTGTCTAAAAACATGTAAAATCAATTCTTCTACATTAAAAAAATAAAAAAGGTGGTGGATTGATCAAAAAATGATTCTTAATATGTCAAACAACATGAAAAAGTGTTTTCTTGTCTGATAGCACCTATGAAAAGCAGGGAATAACAGACATGTTGTGTCTGAATCACGAATCCCACATGGTTTTTCCCTGTTTTCTTGCTTCCCATAATGCAAGCACGTTTTGGGAAGCATGAAAACATTAAGCTTTCATGCACATGCAAACAAGTAAATTTAGTGGTTTCTCTCTATGTATAAGTATATATTTATAAGTGTAATGTCAGAAAATGTCCCCTTGGGGGCCTTTCCCTTTGAAGGTTTAGCTCCCGGGTCTTTAATATGCACTTAGGACATCTTGTATAATGTTTTGGCATCCTGATGAGAAAATCCCTAAGTTTCATGATGAATGGGACCTAGGGGGATCCCTTGAGCTAGACCCTACCCAAAATAGGGAGGGAGGACTTGGGCACCCATGCCCTAGTCCTACCCTATTTTAGGTCAAACCCAAATTTTAAGTGTCATTTTATGACCGTTATTTGGTTCCTAGGCTGATACGGTAAGTTTGAATTACTAAATTCTTGGTAGGAATGTTTGTAGTTTCATATATAAGCATGTTTAGGCATTCATTTGTAAACTAGATGATTACTAGATGGCAATTTAGATTCGTGATCTTGTGTAAAGGCGATTCAAGGCATTCATTGTGTAGAAGAGTAGTCTGTGTTGTTTATGTGTTTGTATTTGTAGATTTGAGCATCCATCTCCTTGTGGCATGAAGAGCTTCTTCCTTCCATGAGATCTTCACTACAAGGTGATATCAATTGTGCTTTTTATCATTCATCATTTAGTTTTTGCCTCTACCCCATAAGGGCATGCACTCTCTCTCTAACAACAGTGTTTAGAAGACTTAAATGTCTCTCTGAGGCTTGAT
This sequence comes from Cunninghamia lanceolata, assembly GCA_027924645.1. Lineage (NCBI taxonomy): Eukaryota > Viridiplantae > Streptophyta > Pinopsida > Cupressales > Cupressaceae > Cunninghamia > Cunninghamia lanceolata. The sequence continues at coordinate 1,608,278 of BSBN01000619.1, read as the reverse complement.
TGAGGCAAGCCTCTAAACACCACAATCCCCTCCTCGTTTTACTATGATTGTAGGTTATAGGTTGAAGAAGCAGGAAAAGTGGAGTTGCAAAGAAGGGTTGTAGAATGTCAAAATTGCAGATCAGAACTAAAAATAGGGACCTAGACTCGGGTGCCCACTCATTATTCCCTGACTGTTCCACTTCCTGAACTTTAAAAATTCATACACATTTATCTGTCATTTTACATCTTCCTGTAGCAGCATTTTCAATAATCTGTTTATGTGCTTTCGTATTTGCATAATTAGGGTTTTAAGCATAATTGGGCATAATCAAGTAATCAAATCACACAAATCCAATTTTCCCTACATTCTGAGTGATCAAGGGCCTGATGGTAGATTCCTACTCGACCCAAGGTCCTTGAATGTTTAGTGGTGAATGAAGGATACACACAAACCAAATCAAACACCCATTCTATCACCTATCCAAATTTTACCTTAAACATTTTGGTGAACCCATGTCATTGAACTTTTTGGAACCTTGCTGAGTGTTTTGCTTCAGATTTGTAGTCATTTTATTCATTCATATCATCATTCATCTTAGTTCATTGGAAAAATTACAAAAAAAAAAAGAAAATTGAAAAAAAATGCATTCTAGGGTTTCTATTTTGCATCAATTAATTTAAATTTAATCAAATTTCTGATTTTACATTAGATCTAAGCAAAATTGCAGAAAATAACAAAAATTCAATCACTTGCATTGCATTTTCATCATAAAATTGCTAGGGTTTTGTTGGAAATTTTAAATTTTTCATATAACCTAGTAATTTCAAAAACTAGGGTTTGTAAGTAAAATCATGTTTCAAATTTTTCTACTGATCTTAGACACTCATTCAAATTTGAATTTGGCTGTAGTGTTGCATTTTAGTGTAAATTTGCATTTAAATCTCAAAAATTTGCATTTTTACATAGAAAATTTCAACAAAAACTAGCATTTTTCATTATTTTTCCATTAGATTTGCACTTGCATTTTGCATTGTAGGGTTTGAAAACCATTTTCAGATATGAGTTAAATTAATTTTCATCATAACTCAGATTCAGGACATTCATATAGCATTTTGCATTAAGATCTCATACCTAGGGCTTGAAAAATATTGATTTTCACTAGATTTGTCCTTATCAACTCTCTAGATTTGCACCATAGGCATGTTGTGAAGAATATTTTTGAACTAATTGGCTTTTATCAGGGTTATTATCTGTTTCCCCTTATAAAAGTCTTCACAACACCTTTTTATTGGGCTCTTGTATTGAAACTTTGGTGAAATTTTGCACATTTTTTGCCATATTTGCCCTAGGGTTTGACCTAGATTTGCACTCCAAGCATGTTGTAAAGGACTTTATGATTTTAGGTGACTTATATTATTGTTATTATTTTCTTCACCTCCTAAATTTTCTTACAACATTTCTTTCATTAGGTCTTGGAATTGAAAAATTGTGAAAAATTGCATATTTTAGGGCATTTTCACTAGGCTTTGACTTATCATCATCCTAGATTTGCATCAAAAGCATGTTATCAAGGATTCTATTGCTTTATTGGACTGAAAATAGACATATTATTTTCTGTCCCTGATCAAAATATTTACAACACCTTTTTCTTTCATATATTCACATTAAAAAAGTACAAAAAATCAAACATTTTAGGTCATTTTTGCACATAGTTTTGTATTTGTCTTTTGCATATCTTTTGAAAAACTTTTAAAATATGATTTGGCACTCATGGCCTCATCCTCTCAATTCTATTTGGAATCTTTACATGCATATATCACAAAATTTGAAAATCTCTACAAATTTCTTAGTATGCATCCTCATGTCATGACCTATATACAAGCTATGTATCACAAGGATATATTTGTGTCATCTTCCTTCGAAATCCTTGACTATGCATCTGATCTTAACAACTTCATATCTCTCATCAATAAATACCCTTGGGTAATAGAAGAATTGATAAAACACACTTTTAATGAAGATCATGACACTTCCCTTAATAGTTTGGAACTAATAGCTGAAACATATGGAGATGATATTGACAAAGATTATGAGAGTGATGATGAATTCACAAGCTACCCTACTCCTACAACTGAACATTCAAATAAATCAGATGAGAAGACTAGTGATAGCTCTATTAATTCAAATAATCCTCCTAGCCAAAGTGAAGCATTAATGGATGACATCATGACAACACAAGATTGTTTTGAATATCTTGACCTATTTGGTGTGATCGATGTGGATAAGGAATAGTTTCATAACTCACCTAGTCAACGAAGAGATGATATTTATGTCGAGGTTCCTCCTCTATTATCCCTTCAGGGATTGGGAGGTAATCAAAATACATTAGACAAACAAATGGAACAACCTGTACCTCTTTCTAGCATTTAGATTTGGGAGGATGATTACCTCCTTGATGATGGCTTCTAGAATGAAGACCCTACAGGTCATTATCTCTAACCATTTATCTCTCATGATGTGTTTCCTGTTTGATGTGTTATGTGTTTTTTAGGCCTCTTGGGATGACCCTAGATTCTCTTGTAAGGTCCGCAATACCAAGAGACCACCTTTGTTGTGACCTATTTGTATCATCATTCTTCTATATTGCCTCTCTCTATTTTCATTGTTGTGTGTTGTGTCTTATGGACATAGCATTGTGGTTGGTGAATTGGGGGCACCCTCCTACATGGTTGTCCCTAAGACACTTGTTTCTCCTCTCTTGATTTATTGTTTCCCTTCCTCTAGTGTTTCTATCTAGCGGGCAGATGACAAAAAACACTTATACTGATGCGAACCTAGCGTCCCTTTAGCAAGAAATCAAAAATTAGGCTTAGTTCCTAATATGATGATGGGGTTGTAATATATTATCCAATGCTTGGCTAGTAGAAGCACTCTATGCTTTATACGTAGTGATTTTGATGGTGTTTTATCTCACTTACAATTTACATAACAATATTGTTGCTCCGTGTACTTTGTTTGTCCTTGAATCTCACCTTGGTGACACTCAGTTTTGAGATTTTCATAGTATAGGCTCACGGTTATACTTGATATACTAATTTGTAGTATAACCTTGGCTCTTTGTGTGATTGATCATATGCATTGATAGTCTTGCTTATCATGATTATGTAGACACTAACATGTTTCTTGCAGGGATGTGTTTGTGGGAACATTTGGTGATCGTAAAGTACATGTCACCTCCGGGGACATGGGCTTTGCGAAAGTCCATGTTCCCTTGTGTGTTTTCTTCCTACCTTAACATGCTTAATAGCGATACCTGATATCAAACACCTTAAGGTGGGGGCATATATAAGGTAAGCTGTCTATTGTAGATGTTAGCAATGTGCTTGTCCTCAGGTGCAGTTTAAAGACTAGTGTGATGAGTACTTCTTGTACTCTAAGTTTGTTTGCAATCAATCATCAATCATATTAAGCCCTCTGCAAAGGTGGGGATGGTGTATTTCTCAAGGAGAGTGCGCATCCTGTCATTTTCAAAAGTCCTCTACAGAGGCGGAGAGTAGTTCTGTAACTAACTCAACCCTTAAGCGTGTCTTCGACAATTGTTGTGGCAAAGCCCAATCATCAGTGTGTGCCTGTAATGTGCCTAAGATGGTGATGAACCTAGAAATAGGGACACTCCATCGCTTGTCTACCGTGTCTTCAAAGTGTGTGTGTTTGGTGTGCTTGATTTGTTTGGCATGTCTGTTGCCCCATATTTAGTATAAAGACTAGTGCGATGAGTACTTCCTACATTATGGGTGGTGTGTTTGGTGTGTTTGTTGCCCCATATGCAGTTTAAAGACCAGTGCAATGAGTACTTCTTGTATTATGGGTGGTGTCTTTACTTTCCTTGTACTTGCATCTGCATATATATATATATATATATATATATATATATATATATATAAGAAAAAAGAAAAAGAAAAGAAATCATTCATGTCTTCTATGCATTCAATGTCTTCTCTGCATTCAATGTTGTCTTCTCCATGTTTTGTGTGATTGTAATTATCTTCTCTGTGTTTTACATGCCTGTTAATTATATTCTCTATGATTGGCATGTCTTCTCCATGCTTGGTGTGTTTGATGTGTTTGTTGACCATACTTTAATGCATGTATTGGCCTTGTGTTTATACATACATTAAATTGGGGGCTAAATGTAATGTCAAAAAATTTCCCCTTGGGGGATTTTCCCTCTAAAGGTTTAGCTCCCAGGTCTTTAATCTACACTTAGGACATCTTGCATCATGTTTTGGCATCCCAATGAGAAAACCCCTAAGTTTCATGATGAATGGGACCTAGGGGGATCCCTTGAGCTAGACCCTACCCAAAATAGGGAGGGAGGACTTGGGCGCCCGTGCCCTACTCCTACCCTATTTTGGGTTAGGCCCAAATTTTAAGTGTCAGTTTATGACCGTTATTTGGTTCCTAGGTCAACACGGTAAGTTTGAATTATGAAATTCTTGGTGGGAATGTTTGTAGTTGCATATATAAGCATGTTTAGGCATTCATTTGTAAACTAGATGATTACTAGATGGAGATTTGGATTCTTGAGCTTGTGTAAAGGTGATTCAAGGCATTCATTGTGTGGAAGAGCAGACTTTGTGTTGTTTATGTGTTTGTATTTATAGATTTGAGCATCCATCTCCTCACGGCATGAAGAGCTTCTTCCTTCCATGAGATCTTCACTACAAGGTGATATCAATTGTACTTTTTATCATTCATCATTTGGTTTTTTCCTCTTCCCCACAAGGGCATGCATTCTCTCTCTCTCTAAAAATGGTGTTCAAAAGACTTGAATGTCTCTCCAGGGATTGACTAAAGAAAACCTCTAAACACCACAACCCCCTCCCCATTTTCCCATGATTGCAAATTACAGGTTGAAGAAGCAGGAAAAGTGGAGTTGCAAAGAAGGGTTATAGAGTGTCAGAATTATAGATCAGAACTGAACATAGGGACCTAGACTTGGGCACCCGCTCATTAGTTATCGACTGTTTTGTTTCTCGAACTTCAAAAATTGGTACACATTTATCTATCATTTTACATCTTCTTGTAGTAGTATTTTTAGTAATCTATCTGTGTGCTTCTGTATTTGCATAATTAGGGTTTTAAGCATAATTAGGCATAATCAAGTAATCAAATCACACAAATCCATTTTTCCCTACATTCTGAGTGATCAAGGGCCTGATGGTAAATTCTTGCTCAACCCAAGGTCCTTGAATGTTTAGTGGTGAAATGAGGATACACACAAACCAAATCAAACATCCACTCTATCACCTATCCAAATTTTACCTTAAACAATAAGTATATATGTATAGATATATATCTATAAGTATATATCTATACAAACCTTTATGTATAAGTATATATCTATCTCTCTATCTCCATCTCTCTCTCTAAACCCCTAAAGCCTAAATAATGCCCCTGAACCATTATCTCCCTATCTCTCCCTCTCTAAACTCCTAACCCCTCAACCCTAAACCCATATCTCCTTGTCTCTATCATCCCTCTAGGTCTCTCAATCTCTCTGCCTATGTGTCTGGCCATGTCCCTCACCATCTATCTCCCTATCTCTCCCCTCAGTCTCCTCTATATCTCCCTATTGGTCCTCTCTCTCTAAACCCTAACTTATACCTCTAAACCTTAACCCCTAAACCCTAAACCTCTAAACCCCAACCCCCTAAACCATAAACCCTAGAAGAAACCCTAAACCTCTATCTCCCTTATCTCTCCTAATCTCTATCAGTCCCCTCACTCTATCTCTCTCTAAACCCTAAACCCTAACCCCTAAACCTGAGCAACCCTATACCCCTAAACACTAACCCCTAAACCCTAAACTCGAGCAACCCTAAACCCTAAATAATTCCCCTAAACCCTAACTCCTAAACCCTAAACTTGAGCAACTCTAAACTCATAAACCTCAAATAATGCCCTTGACCCCTAAACCCTAAACTCAAGCAACTAGGCTAAACCCCTAAACCAAATAATTCCCCTTTAACCCTAACCCCTAAACCCTAAACTTGATCAACCCTAAACTCATAAAAGCCTAAATAATGCCCCTAAAGGTCTGAGCAACCATAAACTCATAAACCCTAAATAATGCCCCTAAACCTGAGTAGCTCTCTCTCTCTCTCATAACCCTAAATAATGCCCATAAATCCTAACCCCTAAACCATAAACCATAAACCCAACCCTAAACTGATAAACTAGACCAACCATCTCTCTCTCTCTCTCTCTCTCTCTCTCTCTCTCTCTCTCTCTCCAAAACAAGAAAAACTAGGACTCTCTCTTTCCCTATCACCCTATCTCTCCCCTCTCTCTCCCCTCCATCTCCACCCTCTCTCCCTCCTCATCCCTCTCCCTCTCCCTTATCGACAAAGAACATGGAAACAAGAAAACTACTAGGACATGCAAAGAGTGATGAGGATATAAATTGGGATGATGAAATGGAAACACTTGATAATTTATGAAATTTTATTGGATGGGAAGAATGATGAGAAGTAGAGAGGGGAGAGAAGTAGAGAGTGAGAGAGAGGGTAGGAGGTAGATACGGGAGGGAAGTAGAGAGTGAGAGAGGGTAGGAAGTAGATAGGGGAAGAAAGAAGAGAGTGAGAGAGAGGGTAGGAGGTAGAGAGGGGAGGGAAGTAGAGAGTGAGAAAGGGTACAAGGTAGAGAGGGGAGGGAAGTAGAGAGTGAGAGAGAGGGTAGGAGGTAGAGAGGGGAGGGAAGAAGAGAGTAAGAGAGAGGGTAGGAGGTAGAGAGGGGAGAGAAGTAGAAAGTGAGAGAGGGTAGGAGGTAGAGAGGGGAGGGAAGTAGAGAGTGAGAGAGAGCATAGGAGGTAGAGGGGAGGGAAGAAGGGAGTGAGAGAGAAGGTAGGAGGTAGAGAGTGGAGGGAAGAAGAGAGTGGGAGAGAGGGTAGGAGGTAGAGAGGGGAGGGAAGTAGAGAGTGAGAGAGGGTAGGAGGTAGAGAGGGGAGGGAAGTAGAGAGGGAGAGAGGATAGGAGGTAGAGAGGGGAGGGAAGCAGAGAGTGAGAGAGAAGGTAGGAGGTAGAGGGGAGGGAAGCAGAGAGTGAGAGAGAAGGTATGAGGTAGAGACAGGAGGGAAGTAGAGAATCTAAGAGAGGGTATGAGGTAGAGAGGGGAGGGAAGAAGAGAGTGAGAGAGAGGGTAGGATCTAGAGAGGGGAGGGAAGTAGAGAGTTAGAGAGAGAGAGAGGTACCTAGGAAGTAGAGAGTGGAGGGAGGAAGACAGTGAGAGAGAGGGTAGGAGGTAGAGAGGGGAGGGAAGTAGAGAGTGTGAGATAGGGTAGGAGGTAAAGAGGAGAGGGAAGAAAATAGTGAGAGAGAGGGTAGGAGGTAGAGAGGGGAGGGAAGTAGAGAGAGAGAGTGTAGGAGGTAGAGAGGGGAGGGAAGTAGAGAGTGAGAGAGAGGGTAAGAGGTAGAGAGGGGGGAAGAAGAGAGTGAGAGAGAAGGTAGGAGGTAGAGAGGGGAGGGAAGCAGAGACTTATAAAGAGGGTAGGAGGTAGAGAGGAGAGGGAAGTAGAGAGTGAGAGATGGTAGGAGGTAGAGAGGGGAGGGAAGTAGAGAGTTAGAGAGAGGGGTGAAGTAGAGAGTTAGAGAGGGTAGGATGTAGGGAGGGGAGGGAAGTATAGAGTGAGAGAGAGAGAGAGAAAGAGGGAAGTAGAGGTGAGAAAGAGAGAGGAGGGAAGTGAGTGATTTAGTTCAGCATAACATGAGCGCGTTATGCTTAGGCTTGGTAATTATCGAGCCTAAGGCTTGGATTTGTATTGGGCTTCCAACCCAAAGGCTTGGACTATGTTTAGGTCATCCAAGGATGTGTTTTTCTAGATTCTAACAAAATACAAATAATTTGGAGTGTGCTCCCCATCAGGATTACACTTTTTTCAATAAAAAGTTGAAAAAATACCACCATAATCTTAAGCTCTCTGTTAGCTATCTAACCATATAATTTATTTCACATTTTGAGTACGTTAAGGGTTTCATCTTTAATTTATTTTGTTAGTGTATCTATTTTTTGTCAAAAATTAGTGTCTAGTATTTTTGACCTTTTTTTTAACCGTTCATCAAAATTTTAAATTACATTTTTAGAAACTAGACTCCATTCTACACGTATTTCAAAAAAAAAAAATTCAATTAGTTTTCAAAAATTTTAGTGGGGACTTCTTTGTTGCACATAGCTTGGAATATTGGTCCCAATTTACTTATTTGGCACATTAGGTTGGAGTGCAACCGTAGGATTTTTTTGGACAAGAAGCTTGAGGTGGGCCAAGTTTGCAGGAGACTTTGTATGCTAAATGTGATATGTTGGTCCCTATGGATCTTGGTGATGCTAGAGTGGTTCATAATTTGGGGATTTTTGTTGGTGGTAATGGCAAGCCCAAGATTGGGCAGAGTAGGTGTTCAAGAGGGAAGATCTTTAAGGGGGCCATTGGTTGCCTCCTCCCACTAGAGTTTTGAAAATTAACACTAATGGGTCTACAAGGGGCAATTCTAGGCATGCTGGAGTTGGTGGGGTTGGCAGGGATAACTCTAATGTGGTTGAGTTTTTCTTTTCTAAGTATAAGGGAAATCATTCTAATAATCTTATGGAAGCTTTGGTTATTCTTTTGGCATTGAAAAAGGCATGTGCCCTTAGTTGGAAAAAGATTATTTATGAGTCTAACTCGCAGGTTTTGATTGACCTGCTTAATAGGAGGCAGTTAGAGGATGTTAGCTGGCAGCTAGTTGTGCTGGTTAAGCAAATCACCAATCTTGTAGCAATTTTAGATTCTATCACCTTCTCTCATATCCCGCAGGAATGGAACAAGGTGGCTGATGGTTTGGCCAAATGGACTTCTGAGAAGACAAGGACATGGATGGTGGATGATTGGGGCAATTTACCTGGGGACCTTACTTAGGAGTTGGAGGATTTGGTGACTGAGGATATGAGATGTTGCATGGGTACTTCTTGATTTCTTGTTTGGTGTTGCTTGGCCCTTTTGGGTTTTCCTATTTGATTATGCTTTGTATTGCTTCCTTTGATTAATAAAGTTTTTACCCTCTTTTTTAAAAAAATTAGGGGGGAGCACACTTAATTTTCTATTTTTCCTGATGTGTCCACTTTGAAAATTACTAAAAAATCAATTATTCATGAAAAATTATTAGAAAAATAGGGATAAACTACATGGTGTTAGCTAATTTCTCACTAAATTGATTTTTGAAATACTAAAAAAAGTTAACATTTTAGGGGGAGCACACCAGATGCTATGTTATGTTTTTTTGAGAAAAATAGGACCAATTTGTGTGCTCCCCCTTTTTGAACCCCTTAATCTCAACCATTTTTTGAAAAAAAATAGTAGTTTAGAAACTAGATTCGAAGCACTATGACTCATGTTTTTGTTGTATCTTCAAATTTTGAGTGTAACTATCTTCAATTTCTCATCCAACATCAATGTTTCCTGATTTCAAAAAAAAAGTGGCATCTTAAGACCCCATTTTGGTCTTTCATCTTTGTGCACTTACCCACTTGTCTTACTTATCATTCTTTTGCTCAGAATTGATTGATTAACTAAAGCGGTTGTTATTGCTTGACATGTTGCATTCTTATCCTTAGATCAACTATTTTTCCAATAGAACCAATAGCATTAGCAACACTAGATATAACTTGTTCCATTGATTCATCCACCTTTTTGGTTTTTATAAATATGCCTAATTATTCATTACTTTACCAATTTTTGACATTCTCGTCAATTGTAATTCAAATTGGCATTGAAATCTAAGAGTTTATCTATAAATCTAAACTATTTCTACAATCTATTTGCATGGGTTCAAATTTGTCTCTAAGATATCTTACCACGAAGATCCTTCAAAATATTACTTTCAATTTAAAAAAAAAAATTCACACATACAAGGGTTTTCATTTTCATTTTTTATTGTCTTGTTTGTAGTAGAAGCATTTATCTCAACAATGTTATATCCATCTTGCTTTAAATCATTAATCTCATTATCATTCAAGGGATTTGAAGACATACCTGGATTTGTTCTTATATTTGTATTTTCCATGTTCTTGACCTCTTCCACATTTGCATACTCTACATTCACTTCATCTATATTGGTCTCTTCAATATTCTCTTCTTTAATGTTCTCCTCTTCAATAATCATCAAACTAGATGCTACATCATTCTTCATTTTTTTAATCCTCTCTCTCTTATCTCTTTGTCATTTTGCCTCTTACTCTCGATGTACTTCAATTTCTTCAACTGTCATAGCCTTCCTTTTCTTTTTTTGTTGATATTTATTTGATCCCATGATTACTAAAATGTGTTGGAACCCTTCTTAAAAAATTTATGAAATACAAGTAGATGTAGATCCTTTGTTCAATATGATATTTGCTTGATATTTGTTTGATCTCTCCAAGAACTTGAATCCTTCTAAAAAATAAATTTTCTACTTCATTCTATCTAAAAATATTCCTTATGATTGAATCCCTATAAAAATTGCATAAAATACGTCTCGTTGAGAGCTTGAATTGACACTTTGCATATAAAAAAGTCACAGAATTCGTCACTGTCAGCTGTATTGGTAAAAAGGAATGTCTCTCCAAGAAATTAAATCCTTGTAAAAAATAGATTTTCTATTTCATTCCATCTAAAAATGCTCCTTATGATTGAATCCTTGTAAAAATTACATAAAGTATGTCCTGTTGAGAGCTCGAATTAACACTTTGCATATAAAAAAGTCACAAAATTCATCAACATCAGTTGTACTGGTAAAAAAGAATGTTGCAAAGTATCTATCATACTACGAATTTATTTAAAAAAAATGACTAAATAAGAAATGGGTGCCCGTTTAGAAATGGGTGCTCGTTTAGAAATGGGTGCCCATTTAGAAACAAGTACCCGTTTGTAATGAGCACCCATTCAGAAATGGGTGCTTGTTTCTTATTATTTCAAACTTGAAACATGCCAATTTGTATTGGTTTTAGGCTTGGAAACCCAAGCCTGATCGTTGGACTTGCAACTAGGAGACCATGAAAATAATGAGAGAAAAAACTAGTTTCACCACTGTGGCTGATGACTTTTTTTTCAGAATATTTTAATAAAAAACCCAATGTAAATCTGAAAGTATAGTTTTCAAATATGTAATTTTTCTACTATTGAACATAATTTTCTATTTATTAATTATTTTCTAAACAAACTGACTCATAAACTTGAAATAACATACGTTAGTTTTTTTCAACAACTTTTGATTTTGAAAGTTTCTTGAAAAAAAAGTAATGTCTGACCAATCTAGACATCATTCTCTACATGATGAAAAAAAATTAGTGAATTGATTACTTTAGCTCAAATTATGTTGGTCTTACACAAGGAGTTTTTAAAAACACTAATTAGGGCCATTAAAAATTAATAAATATATATATATATATATATATATATATATATATATATATATATATATATATATATATATATATTTATCAAAAAATTACAAAAAAAATATCTTGACCAAAATTCAACATCCTATGCATCTTTTCAAAAAAGGAATTAAAAAAATACCTTAATTTAGGTCAAATTATGTTGGTCGTACACATGCATACTTTGGCTAAAAACAAGGGACTTTTAAAAAGCCACTTTTGTACATCCAATAAAAAACTAACTTAAATTATCTGGGTATTAGAAAAAATTATATATTTGAAAACTAGAAACAAAATACTACATTTCTTGTTTTTACATCATCTTAATATTTTGTGCAAGTGCTTCAAATTGTCACTCCAAGTATGACAAAATTTGAAAAATAGGAAAAACACTTCCACTTTTTGGCCAAAAAGTGTACTCATCTTCTTACACTTACCCATTTCCTCCATTGCAAGGTCTAATAGCAAGTTATTTGTCACTTCTACTTGCGAGACATCAACTCTTGAAAGACATAATGTGAACTACATTGCACAAGCCTCATCCTATATAGTAAACTAAAATGTTGGCACAAGTTTTTCACAGTCCTTGAAGTTATGTAAGAGTGCTTTTGGATTCATCTGTGTATATTTTTTTGTCAACATTTTGGATCACACTCAGTGATCTATCATCAAGAAGAAGAGAGTTATGGTTTAAATTGCACACTTAGGAGGGGATAAGGTGATAGGAGGACTAAAAAACAAAGAACAATTTAAAGTTATAGATTAATATTGCTATATAATATTATATATCTATCTTTCTACTTAATTTGTATGGATATATAAGTAAAGTTGAGAGTTGGAACACATTTTCTTTATTTGATAAGACAGTTGACATGCCATATCAATATAAAAAGATTACAACTTTGTACTAGAATCTTATTTTATTATTAACTATATATTTGTTTACATCACAATTAATATGGAACTATATTATATTTACACTTATAATCAGTATATGTCATGTCAGATTTGGATAGATACTATGTGTATAAGTGGAGTCCTATCACAATATTGATAAGTTCTCTATCTAACTTTTCTTACTTGGGGTCCTTTCTCTTGCAACAATTATTCCTACCTTTCTCTCCTCTATTTGTTCTTTTTTTCTTAGTTTCAACTCCTCAATTTCTTCCTTCCTTTGCTCTTCCTCCATTAATAGCTTCATGTAATCATCTATTGTTATAAGTTGAGAAATTGTCAACTCAATTGAATTCCATTGTCCCCCACATTCCTTAGTTTTTTCTTCATAATGCAAATAGGAAGTTTAAGGAAGTGGTCAATGTTTGGATTACTTTGGCCTCCCAATGACTAATTTGATTTTGCTTGACATTCATCTTGACCTTGGTTGGAATTTGGACCATAATCCTTAGTTGCTCCCAAGTCCATAACACTCTTTTCCATTTCCCAACCTCCACAATAAACTATGAGTAATGTGCCACTTCAGACACATTCATTGTTCTTGGTGGAGATGGCAAGGAAAGTGTTTATTCTTCTTCATGGGAATTTAAGTTAATTCTCAAATTCATAGCCCCCTCCTTTAACCATGATGGTTGGCTTGGCTGAGTGGGAAGACTAAGTCCATCTTGTTGCTGATCATGTTGAGTCTTATCCATGCCTACACTTACTTAACCCTCCAAAGAACTAATTTCTATTGCGTCATCAATTTCCTCTACCACTAGGTCAAGTGTTTTATGAGCTATTTCCTCCCTTGCAAGGTCTAATAGAAAGTTATTTATCACTTCTACTTATGATACATCAACTCTTGAAAGACTTATAATGTGAACTACATTGCACAAGGCTCATCCTATATAGTAAACTAAAATGTTGGCATGAGTTTTCCATAGTCCATGATGAAGTTATGTAAGAGTGCTTTTGGATTCATATGTGTATATTTTCTTGTTGGCATTTTGGATCACACTCAGTGATCCATCATCAGGAAGAAGAGAGTTATGGTTTAGATTGTACACTTAACTTTTAAAAGTAGGTAAGAGGGGAGAAGGTGATAGGAGGACTGAAAAACAAAGAACAATTTAAAGTTATAGATTAATATTGCTATATAATATTATATATCTATCTTTCTACTTAATCTGTATGGATATATAAGTAAAGTTGAGAGTTGGAGCATATTTTCTTTATTTGATAAGACAATTCACATGCCATATCAATATAAAAGGATTACAACTTTGTACTGGAATCTTATTTTATTAATAACAACTATATATGTGTTTGTCACAATTAATATGGAACTATATTATATTTACACTTATAATTAGTATATGTCATGTCAAATTTGAATAGATACTATGAGTATAACTGGAGTCATATCACAATATTAATAGGTGGTTATATGAAATTTAATAGTTTACCACATATTTTGAGAATGTGTATTTTATTTATTATACATTTTAAAACCAAGCATTGATTGCTTCTATTGTGAAATTCATATTTGTGCCTTGAATTTCAATTTATAGTTGAATAATTTATAAACATATATTATATTTTATACATATTTTAACTCTCAATCTCATTAGTGAAGGGTTCAACGTTGTTAATTTATATAACAACTATAAGACCCTGCACCATCATCAGGACTTCTCCCTTACTATATTTTTTTATATCCTTAAGTTTTGTTAACACTTTATATCTAAAAATACAAAATTGATGATAAACTTTTTTAATGTCATTTTCATCCTTATATTCTTCAGCAATAAGCAACTTCAACAACTACCAAGTGATTGATCCAAAGAACACAGATCATCTATATCACATGAGACTTCACAAATAGATGGTTGATTTTTCCCTTTGGCATGCTGTAAACAATTGTTTTTATCTCATCATTTTGATCTTTAAATTTTGAATTTTCTCCTTCTAGGTTCTTCAACTTTTCTTGCAATTATTCATTCCTTAAACAACTTCAACTCTTCTTTCACCAATTCTTTTTCTAAAAGGTCTTTTTCACAAAACTTTTCATACTTTTCGCTTCCCTATCTCCTTTATTCTTTCCATATATTCTATGTTACTCCTTTTAACATTTATCAATTCTTTATTTCCAACTCTTCTATCAAAATTTTCTTTTCACCCTATAAACCTTTAACTTCATACAAAATTTCAACTTACTTCAGGTGATCCATAGTGATACCAAAATCCAATTCAGAACTTCCTCAACACTTCAACAATGTTAATACATCCAACGGCAATTAATGAACTCAATCTACTAAAGCTCTTAGTAACACACTCGCTATGAGACAGTATATTCTATGCATCCTACTCCCTTACACAACCTATCAGAGGCCCACCAAGGACATGATAGAAAACATAACATGATATATGACCAACATTTTAAAAACATTCCAGCATAACCACCACTAATAAATAAATAAATAATTTTGAAGAAAAGAAAATTTCAATTCCAACAATAAGGCATAAAATGTGCACAATTTCAACAGTAAATCTAACATGACCATCAAGGTTGCAAGATAAGTAAATATCAAAATTTGATGGCTATACTTTTTCATAAATAAATAAAAATAAACTTTCAATGTTGGTCTTTACAACGTTTAGAGAAATTATCAAAGTCAAATAAACAAATATCAAAATTCAAAAGTTTCACATTATATGAACTATGTGACTAATTCTAGCCACTAGAGAGGGAGTATGGTGCTACACTACGCCTAGATCCAAATTGGGGCAAGTTAAGAGAACACACTCAATTGCACAAGCAACCTAGTCCTCTAAGACTCCAAACACATCTATAACATAAGACCATTTCCACACAACATTGCTCAAGATACCTAGCAACAAAGATTGCATTTTGATCAAGGAAATCACAATCAAACTAAAGAATGTCTGACCCTACTCGAAGGACCTCACAAATGGCAGAGTGGATTCTGGTGTGCGTCTGTTAACCTACATGCATCCCTAACTTGAATGCAGCATCTCATTAACATGATATGATAGGGAATTAAATACATAAAACCAATTAACGGTGTGTAGATTTTGAAAAGAAACCTATTTCCTTGTTTCCCCATATTCAGCACTCGTCCTAGAAGGCAACTTCCCAAAAGCATAGAAAGCAAAATAACTATTCTCCTTTTAGACACAAATTTACGATAAAATAAAACATTCATACAGTCATATACTAGCAAACAGTCAATAACCAAGGTTTAAGTTAGGACAAAATCAGGTTCACAAACCAAGATATCACAACACACCATTCTTTCCTACAAGCAATGGTTATCATTTCTTTCCTTAAACATCAATGAGGCAATGTAATACTATTTTTCTTATAACCACATAATGAATCCATATTCATGATCATGCTCCCATCAAAACAATGCAATATGCATTTCAAGCAAGCATTCACCAGAAGGAAAAATAAAATAAGTCGAACATATGATCCAACATCTTCTTTCACATACTAATGCATAGCCCTAAAAAAAGAAAAGAACCTAGTTCATTCATACTCAAGAACAATCATCAAGGTCTATCTAACCCCATAAAAAGAAGAAGGCACATGCTATTCACAGCAGGCCAACACACAAGGACCCACACATGCTCGATCAAACTAAGCAACACACACACCCAAAGCTCCCAATGTTGGAACCACGCTCTAATACTAAATGTAAAAGCCCTAAAATCTATCACAAAAGTAAAATGAAGTAAATAAAGTAAATAATCCATTTAAATTACATCACAATAAAAAAATAAAATGAGGTAATTAATCCACTTAATTACAACTTCACAATAACGAAAGTAAAATGATGTAATTAATCCACTTAATTACAAGTAAAAAGATAAGTCTCATAAATAAGATCCAATAAAGTTAATAAATCTTCACAAAAGAAAATTTTCATAAATAAGAATCCATAAGAATCATTAAATCTTGCAAAAGATAATCTCATCAATATAAATCAAATAAAGTCATTAAATCTTACAATTTGTGTTCTCTTCCCTAGTAAAGCACTATAAAATAATATACAAGTCCATTGGCATTCATGGCATAATACATCTAATTACAAGTTATAATAAACATGTTCAACAAGAATAAATGAATCAATAATTCATCAGTCGCACAAACCAAGTGGTCCTCCACCTACGATATAAGAGATGGGAACATGGCCCAAGTGCTTTTCCACCCAACCATGAAGTAATTACACTTCCCTGGATCCCTTCATGAAATGAAGGAAACCCAGTCCTGCATGAAATGTCTAGCTACCTGAAAACAACTGGCAGGAGGGAACACCCGATGCAACCCTAATGGCTGAATGTGCAATTCTAAGTAATGAAATGCATATTGTCTCACAACAAGATGTGGTAGAGATATATATAAATAAACTTTCTAGACAAAATAAACATCTTTTTCAATGTCATCTCACTTAGATCTAAACATTTAAACATAGTAACCTGGTTCAATTCCCCAAAAGAGGAAAATCCATCTCTGATAATCCACATTTGTCATCCTAGCCCAGAAAGTAACCCAAACACATTCCTAGATAAAAATATAGTTTCTTCCCCTAAATAAACAAGTAAATAAATAAATCAATGAATAGATAAAATAAATAAATCCAAAATCACCTATGACCATTTCTAATCCCTTTCCCATGCACCAATCATGAAAACACACTTTTCAAAGCAAGAATTCATCATTTGATTCATACAGTTGTGTTTATAAGGTTATCAAATTGGTTTTATTTCTGAGTTCATATTTCATTTAATTTCCATAAGATTTTAAGTCATCTAAATCATTCAAAACAAGTATGCCAATTCTTTTCAAGAAGTTTTAATAAGTTAATGATATTCACATCTCAAAATTTACTCCTTCACAACATATAAGGAAAAGATAATTTTAACTTATAATCTATTCATTCCAATGTTTGTAAAGTAATAGGTTTTCTAAAATAATTTAACAGCATTTTTATCACTGTTGTGACAAGAAGTTAAGAAACAAGAAAACAGTCTTCCTGTCGCAACTATGATAGGAACTGTAACAGAGTTAAAAACAAGAATAACAGAATTCATAACAGTCTTTATATAAGTCTTATAATAGCATTCTAACATAGGAAAAATATAGCTATAGGAATCTCTTACTTATCCACTAAGTTTAAAGAGTTATTTGCACCTTTGTTTGATCATGAAGAGGTCATTTACTAACAAAAGACTATTTTTAATAGTAAAAAGGAAGATAACAGCTAAGATATTTTGTCTAAATTCACAAGAAAGTTAATGTCTAACTCGCAATAGCAAGTAGATAGGTCTAAAATGACATTAAAAATCATTAGACAAAGCTACAACAGGAATTGAAGCATAGTAAAAAGAACAAACATAATAGAATAACTAACAGACTTATTATCACTCATGACAGTGTTTTACAATGGATCTTAGGACAGAAAATACATTGAGGAATAAGTCTACAAGAATCTAAGTCTATCCTCTAAGTTAAGATATATTTCACTTTGTTTAATAAAAAAGAAA
The DNA here is from genome assembly GCA_027924645.1 of Cunninghamia lanceolata. Lineage (NCBI taxonomy): Eukaryota > Viridiplantae > Streptophyta > Pinopsida > Cupressales > Cupressaceae > Cunninghamia > Cunninghamia lanceolata. Next base: position 1,590,344 of record BSBN01000619.1, on the reverse strand, counting down.
TAGGCTGACTTCTGCCCAAAAGACTATTTTACAACAACAAAAAGAAAATAATAATAGTTAAGGTTTTTGTGACTACCAAAGAATAAATGATCAACTACCAATAACTTGGTCAACTAAGGTTTCAGCGGTTGCATCAAAATCATAAAGAGAGTGAATCACTTGTCATAAAACTAGAAACAAAGTATATCAAATCAAGAACCAGATCTACCAACAAAAGATTAAATAAGATCCGATGGCAAGGTAAAAGCTCAGGCACCAACTTCATGGCAGCGCTGAAATAGAAATAAATGCTATGGTTTTAAGAAGTTTGGCAATTGGGAAGAAATACAAGGTGGGTCATTTAAAATAAAGAGGCCTAAATGCCTATAACAAAAGATCTATTTCATAACGGCTAGATTGATAACACACAAGTGCTCAAATGGGAAGGTTGACTCCAATCAGATCGTAGATAAAAGATAGCCTAATAGAAGAGAGTTTAAATTTAAAAACATTTAACCTAAAATGTTTGTTGACTATGGTGTATCGTAGAGTAGAAAGGACTCAAATGCAGGTCTGAAATACTATGTTTTAAACAGCCATAACCAGCATTTAATTTTTGTACTCAAAATAAGAAAAATACCTAAAAATTCATTTGAAAAAGGGTCGATTCCTACTGCTGACATTGCCCTTTCAATGCTGCCTCCTATCACTGCTCCAGAATGGATGAACTTCTCCGCTGTTGAAAAATCATGGTGCCAAATCCTCTACTATTTTTCTCACGCCATTAAAAAAATCATGTTTATCTTTTCCTAAACTACTCACGAACTACTACAGATATCTTCAAATCCCTTCTAGGTTTTCTTCTACTCTTCCCCATTTCAAATTTCATTTTGATGTGACAAAGTTATCAGCATTTTTCAATCGTTGTTTTTGATTGAGTTTTGAATACGCCTTTCTTCTTTTTATTAAAAAAAATCCCTTCTTAATTTTTGTGTCTCTTATTTTTAGTTTTCTTTCTTTTTGATAACTGAAGATTGCCTCTGATTTTGCATGAGATTGCATTAAAAAGACTTAATTTTTCCATTAAAATAAGAATAAAAAGTAAATTACTTGTTAACTTTCTGTTGCATGCATGATAGCAATGTAACTTTTTGTCATTTGAATGATAATAATTTGTTGTAATTATCTTTATTTTAAAATTCTAAATATAATAGTATTATTAATATACTTTATTTATTTTTGATAACACATAAACACTTTAAATCAATCAAAAAGCATTTAAATAATATTTAAAATAACATTATATATACCTATTAAATATAATTGTTTAAATCAAATTTAGATATTGTCATCCAAACATCTATACTCATATAAATAGAAAACATTTATTATCATTTATTTAAATATATAAAAATACATCCATATATATATATATATATATATATGTATTCACTGTTTGAAAATATAATACACCATTTAAAATATAATACAAAAGGACATTAATTTTTATAATCAAATCATGCATTCGAAAAGGATTTTCATAATAATTATAAACACAATATTTTCTAAGCATCTAATCATCAATCACATTTATTATCTAGACAATTAATGCATAATAAACCATTCAAAATGCAATATGATACTACGTGAGTGTGTGATTGCATCAGAGTTAACCATCCCAAATAGTTCTTGCCAAGTGGCTAGAACACCTCTACCTCAACCATGTTCTCATCTTCAACGACAACGAGTACCTGCATTCATCCACACTCAACTCGACGTCAATAGGTTAGTTCCCCAAAACATAGCCAAAGCAAAACATTATAATCATATTGATAATATTTAATATTAAATCAACTTTCTAATTTGCGCAAATATAACATCATGATAATTACCTTTGCACATATGGAACTTACTCAAGGCAAAACAATCATGGTAAATGTTCACTAATCTAGAATAATTAACAATCTATAAAAACAAGACGTGACACATGGACCTCTTGTACATGTCCACATGGCCTTCTTATAAAAGACATGGTTAAGGATGTAATGTCCACTTTTAGGATATCCTTGATCTCTTAACCTACACACAAGAATAACTACTATAAAGGGATATTAGCAATATTAAAGATCAATAAATTAGAATATAGTAATGAAATCAATATATTATAACATAATTAATGATATAGAATAAATAAACTTTAGTTCAACATATAGTTACCCAATCCTCAAGCCGACCCTATGATGGATCCCATAGGAATACTCACAAATTAGAGCATGATGGAAGGCACACATCCTACCTATCACATCTTGACAAGAGCATGATGGAGGGCACACTTCCTACCTATACAATCATCTCTTGATGAGGGTATGATGGAGGGCATGCTTCCTACCTATCATCCCTTTAATATAACTTGATGAGAGCATGATGGAGGGCATTCTTCCTACCTATCATCTCATTAAAATAACTGATGAAGGGGGTAAATCATAAAACACAGAATAACAGAATTTGCACGTAGATAATAGAATGATATTTTATTAATATGGGAAAAACATTACATTACAAAAGCTCATATACAATCAGAGGATGAATCCTCTACAGGCTGCAACACATTACAGCTCCCTCTCTCAAGACTCTGGAATCTTCAGCCTTCTGTAATTCCCAAATCGACTAGGGTTTCTAATTTTCCTGCCTTTTTTTTTTGACTCTACACCTTCCCCCTTAACTCTACCCCCAGCCCAAGATTCCCAAAATAGCCATAAATAACACTTTTTGGTGGCAACCAGCTAAATTTTGAAATTTACAACTCCCTCCAAAAGTAGGTCAACTTCCGAGAAGCATAACTTTTGATCCGGGTGTCCGATTGACGAACTATTTTAGGCATCAAAAAGCTCATGATGTGAACTATCACGCCAGAAATCTATAAATAGATTTTCATCAACTTTTTAGGACGTTTAGGGAAGTTTTAGTGCCTCATATCTCGTTTAAGAAAATTTTAGGGGCTTTTCAGAAAACAAAAACTTTAATATCTTTTAGCTCACAAATGATGTTTTCCTGATTCCTTTGCCAAAGGTCTTATATTTTCATTTAGTAACTTTCTACAAGTTTTTACTTCAATCCATGTCGAACTGCAAACTTTCCAAAAATAGAAGGTAGACTTTCCAAAACAAGCGGGTTGCTATTTTTAGCAGTTTTAGAAAAACTGAAAGTCCTACATCATTATTCTGGATATTATGGAAACAAAAACACTAATTATGGAAAGAAATGAAAACAACTACAATGATTTTGAATTAATTTCTTTTTGGGTGATGCAAGATTGCCCTTACACCATTGGATGCTCCTGCATTAGACACCCAAGGTAATTTGAGAAGTGACCCTGTCACGTCTCAGATGTTTGTGTGAGGGAAACCCAAACGGTCAACCTCTGCCTTAGATAACCAAGAGGAATCTTCAATAGGCCTTCTTTTCCATTTTACCAGATATTCTTCATATTGTTTGTTCCGAGTACTTCTTCCCACACGGCTATCCAAGATCTCTTCTATCTTGTCCATTAAAGTAGATGCTAGAATACTCCACTAAGCTTCTATTGGTCCATCCTTTGTTCCACCTTCATGATATTCTAATAAATCAGCAATGTTGAAAACAGGGGAAATATTGATCCCATTCAGCAGCTCTACCTCATATGCATTTCCTGAATCATGCTTGTTCAAGATTCTGCATGGTCCAAATTTCTTCATTTTTAACTTATTGTATGTTCCAATTGGGAACCTTTCTTTTCTCAAGTGAACCATGACTTCATCTCCTACCTGGAACTCCTTATACCTCCTCTTCTGATTTGCCTTAGCCTTGTACTGAATATTCATCTTATTAATGTGCTTTCTCACCTCTTCATGCAAATTCTTCAGATGTTCTGCAAAGTTTTCAGCTTTAGCACTTGTCTTTTCTCCTTTGTCCAGCTTCCTTAACTTAGAAGCATTTATCGGGCTACTACCACATACAACCTGGAATGGTGATTTACCAGTACTCCTATTGATAGAATTGTTGTAAGAAAATTCTTCCTGTGGTAAAATCAAATCCCATCCCTTGGGGCTTATCTCCTACTAAGCACTATAGCAGGTTACCCAAACTCCTATTCACCACTTCAGTCTGTCCATCAGTCTATGGATGGTGTGTAGAACTAAACTTCAAATCTGTCTTCAACTTCTTCCATAATGTCCTCCAAAAATAACCAACGAACTTGGTATCTCGATTTGAAACTATGCTCTTTGGTAGACCATGTAGTCTCACCACCTCTCTAAAAAATAATTGAGCAATATGAATAGCATCATTAGTCTTCTTGCAAGGAATAAAATGTGCCATCTTCGAGAATCTATCCACCACCACAAAAATAGAATCATGTCCTCTCTGTGTCCTTGGTAAACCAAAAACAAAATCCATATTGATATCATCCCATGGCTTCTCTGGTACAAGTAATGCCTGATATAGACCTGTGTTCTAACTTGCTCCTTTTGCCATCTGACATACTCTGCAACTCTGCACAAATTTTCATACATCCTGCTACAACTGTGGCTAATAATAATTTTCACCAACAATAGCAATGGTCTTATCTCGACCAAAGTGTCCAGCCAATCCTCCACTATGCTTCTCCTTAATCAAGTTCTCTCTCATGGAACTCCTTGGAATGCACAACTGGCTTCCTCTAAATAACATGCCATCTTGGATTATGAAATCCAACCATTTTGTCCTGTCTAAAGTAATAGGTTCCATACAAGATTTCCAGGCCTCTACGAAATCTGGATCTTCAAGCTATAAACTTTTGAGCTCATCGAACCCAAGAACCTCTATCTTCATTTCTGTCAACAAATTTTGCCTTCTGCTCAAGGCATCTGTAACTTTGTTGGACTTCCCACTCCTGTGCTTCAAAACAAAAGTATAGCTCTGCAAAATCTCAACCCATTTTAAGTGCCTTTGGTTCAACTTTCCTTGACTATTAAGATACTGTAAAGCCTGATGATCAGTATATAAAACAAACCCCTTTGGCAACAAATAATGTCTCCATTTCTTCAAAGCCTGAACTATGGCACAAAACTCCTGATCATAAACAGAATACTTTTTCTTGGCATCATTAAGCTTCTCACTAAAATAAGCAATGGGCTTACCTTCTTGGCTCAAAACAGCTCCTATACCACTACCACTAGCATCACAATCTACCTGAAATAGCTTATTAAAATTTGGAAGTGCCAAAACAGGTTGTTCGACAACTTTCTGCTTCAATGTATTAAAGCTCTTGTCTGCTCCTTTAGTCCATCTAAACTCTTTTCTATCCCCTCTCATTGTCTCAGTTAGGGGTACACAAATGCTACTAAAATTCCTGATAAACTTTCTGTAAAAACTTGCCAAACCATGAAAGGATCTTACCTCTGTTGTACTCCTTGGCATAGGCCATTCAATGATAGCCCTTACTTTTTTTGGGTCCATCTTAAGACCTTCCTCTGAGACTACAAATCCTAGGTATACCAACTCTTTCTTTGTAAAACTACATTTCTTCAGATTGATCAGCAACTTCTCCTCCCTAAGCTTCTCTAGAACTCTTCTGATATGCATCAGATGCTCATCCAAATAAACAATAACAAAACTTCCCAAAAATTCTTTCAATACCTCATTCATGAGCCGCATGAATGTGCTCGATGCATTGGTTAGCCCAAATGGCATAACTAACCACTCAAACAAACCTTCCTTTGTCTTGAAGGCTATCTTCCACTCATCTCCTTCTCTGATACGGATCTGGTGATACCCACTCTTCAGGTCAATTTTCGTGAAGTACTTGGCTCCACTCAAACAATCCATGATGTCATCCATTCTTGGCAATGGAAATCTATACTTGATCGTTATCTTATTGATGGCTCGAGAGTCTGTACACATCCTCCATTCTCCATCCTTCTTTGGTGCTAGTACTGCAGGTACCACACATGGACTTAGGCTCTCCCTTATCAGTCCCTTCCTCAACAACTCCTGAACTTATCTGTTCATCTCTTCATTCTCTGCAGGGGTCATTCTGTGGGCTGCCTTGTTTGGCAAACTGGCTCCTGGTATCAAATCCATTTGATGACTTATCTTCCTTACTGGTGGTAAACCTTCTGGTACATTATCAGAGATAATGTCCTTGAACTCTTCCAACATATCTAAAACATCTACTGGTACATCTTCATAGTTCTCTTGACTAATCTTAGGAATCAATGCAAAGCAATGACGCTCATGCTTCATACCCTCCAAAAATTTCCTACCATCTACCAAGCAAATTCTGGCAGTACTACATACCTTTTCTTCCACCTCCTTCAAGTGCTTCAACTTATGACGAACTCCATCCTTTTTTAGGGAATATGTGTTTGCATGACCATCATGGACAGCACTCCTATCATACTGCCACGGCCTCCCCAATAGCATATGACATGCATCCATCGGTATGATATCACACAACACCTCATCATGGTAGTCCCCAATCTTAAACTTCACTAAACATTGCTCATTGAACAAAGCTCGGTGGTCCTTCTGCAACCATGCAATCTGATATGGATGTGGATGCTTTCTTCTTGTCAACTTTAACTTGTCAACCATCTCCTCTGAAACAAGATTATCAGTGCTTCCACTGTCAATAATAATATCACAACACTTACCTTCACATTTGCACCTTGTGCGTAATAAACTCTTCCTCTGATTGGGTTCTTTCTCCTCATTCAACAAATTTCTTTTGACAACTAGGGTTTCTCCCCTTTCTGCATCTTTGGAGCACTCAGACTGTGCATCTTCATCCACATGTGCAACTCGTGCATTACCTTCAGGTCTTCTATTCATCCTTCCTTGATGTTGCGGACACTCGTATGCTCGATGCCCTTCTTCTCCACATTGAAAACATGTTCCTCTGAAACCTCCTCTTCTAGGTCCTTGCCCAGGTCTACCTCTTCCTCTTCCTCTTTGCTCACCATTATTCTAGTCACGAGGGTGGTAGGTATTATCTCCTCTCTGATTTCAACTGGTTCCAGCTTCTTCACTTTTCTTTGGATCTTCATTTCGGCCTCCATAGGGTCTTCCACCAGTCCTTCTACCTTGACCTCTTCCCCTTTGCTTGCTTTCAAATCTCTTATTTAGCTTCTCTTCCACCTTTAGGGAAAACTGGTACACATCTTCTATGGTGGTCATTCTAAATAGGTTCAATTCTTCTTGAATACTTGGCCTCAACCCATTAATGTAATGGGCTACCTTCTCCTTGTTGGCCTCTCCATGGCCTGTCTTGATAGTGATCTTATAAAAATCTTCTGTATACTCCTTAACAGACTTGTTACCTTGCTTCAATCCTTGCAGCTTCTTCAGTAACTCCATCTCATAGTCCATAGGAATGAACTGCTTCTTCAATTTCTCCACCATCCAATCCCATCCAGTAATCTTTGCTTTTTCTCTTCTATTTCTCTCTAACTGGACCTCCTTCCACCAAATACTAGCATGGCCCTTCAACTTTGTCTTTGCAAACTTAACCCGTTCAGGGTCTTCCACATCTTCATACTCGAAATACTCTTCCATATCATTGATCCAATCAATAAGTTGGTCCGGATTCAAATCTCCAGAATAGGTAGAAACTTTGATCCTAGGTCTTTTTCTAATCTTTGAAATGACCCTCAACAACCTAACTGCTGCAGGATCTCTCGCAGCTTCTTATTCTTCCTCAGATAGTTCTTCTTCAACTTCATCTTCGCTTTCCTCTCTCCTTCTTGGCTCAAACCCTCTTCACAAATCCTCTTGTAATGCATCAATTTGTCTTTACAGGGCTCTAAAACCCTCTTTCGTTAAAGCATTCCTCCCACCATGGTTTCTTCATGGAGGCATCTTGATCTCTATAGCAAACCCACAACCTTAGGTCCTGGTGCCAACTACCTCACAGTCAGCGATCTGTCTACACACTCAGGAACCCTTGCTCTGATACCACTTGATGAAGGGGGTAAATCATAAAACACACAATAATAGAATTTACATGTAGAAAATAGAATGATATTTTATTATTATGGGCAAAACATTACATTACAGAAGCTCAAATACAATCATAGGATGAATCCCCTACAGGCTGCAACACATTATAGCTCCCTCTCTCAAGACTATGGAATCTTCAGCCTTCTGTAATTCCCAAATCAACTAGGGTTTCTAATTTCCCTACCCTTTTTTTTGACTCTACACCTTCCCCCTTAACTGTACCTCTGGCCCAGGATTCCCAAAATAGCCATAAATAACACTTTTTGGTGGCCTACAACTAAATTTTGAAATTTACAACTCCCTCCAAAAGTAGGTCAACTTCCGGGAAGCATAACTTTTGATCCGGGTATCCGATTGATGAACTGTTTTAGGCGTCGGAAATTTCGCGATGTGAACTATCATGTCAAAAATCTGCAAATGGATTTCCATCAACTTTTTAGGATGTTTAGGGAAGTTTTAGTGCCTCATATCTCGTTTCAAAAAATTTTAGGGGCTTTTCTGGAAACAAAAACTTTAATATCTTTCAACTCACAAATGATCTTTGCCTGATTCCTTCTCCAAAGGTCTTATATTTCCATTTAGTAACTTTATGCAAGTTTTTGCTTCAATCTGTGCCCAACTGCAAACTTTCCAAAAATAGCAGGTAGACTTTCCAAAACAGGTAGGTTGCTATTTTTAGCAGTTTTGGAAAAACTTAAAGTCCTACATCATTATTCTGGATATTATAGAAACAGAAACACTAATTATGGAAAGAAATGAAAACAACTATAATGATTTTGAATTAACTTTTTTTTGGGTGATGCAAGATTGCCCTTACACCACTGGATGCTCCTGCATCAATAACTTGATGAGAGCATGATGGAGGGCATTCTTCCTACCTATCATCTCTTCAACATACCTTGATGAGAGCATGATGGAGGACATTCTTCCTACCTATCATCGCTTCAACATAACTTGATGAGAGCATAATGGAGGGCATTCTTCCCACCTATAATCTCTTTAACATAACTTGATGAGAGCATGATGGAGGGCATTCTTCCTACCTATCATCTCTCGTGCATTGGAAGGACCAACCTTCCTACTTGCCTACATAGTTTGCTTATAATTGAATAAGATGATTAGTTATAAGTACCTCTTGCTCAATATAGTTCAGTTCAGGGATGACAATATATCCTCTTGCTGTGTCACCATTGTTATATGACTTGATTGCTTGATAATTCCAAATTGCTGCTATATATGTGTGTGTAAGGGGGATGGATTTATATTTATCTATATCTTCCCTTCTTATACAAACCTGAATATAAATTCAGATATATATCTTTTATTCAGACTTATATTCTTCTTTTTAATTCCAACATTCCATGCCTTTCTTTTTAAATCAAAATTGTATATTTAAATTCAAAAGTATATATAGTTACTCCTTTATCTCTAACCATAGATCAGATATATCTATGTACTCCAAATTGGAAATTATTATTTCTTTCTCTCTTGTATGGTGTTCGTTGATTCCAACTATTGACAATCTTTTATTACATATTCTCTCTCCATATATGTTCTTACTTTTCCTTGAAGGAATGTGTCTTTTCTAAAATACATCACCCTTCATACGTATACCTTTGTCTTATGTAATCCTTGTTCTTTATCAATGATTCTCATAATGTTTGCTGCCATAAAAATTAGTATGAAAGGGTCATTATTATATATTTGCTACTCCTTATAGGAATCACAACTTATTAGAATCTTATTCCTTTTATATTTTTGTCTTATGTGATATATTAATTGACTTAAACATAATCATTGCATTTATCATTTGTCTTATTCACAAGTCAGCAACCCCAGCCTTTCATGACTTGTCTTAAGTTTATATTAATCTATTTAACTTCTTTATATCTATATGAGATTTATCTCTTATATGAGAATATATATTTATTATATTATATTTGTATTATTAATATTTATATTAATAATTATATTTATTATTTATTATTACTTTTATATAATCATAAATATAATTACTTTAATATAATAATATATTTGATAAATATATTATATTATATTTTAATTATATTAGAATAATATTTAGTATATAATATTGATTTAGAATATATAAGATTTATATATAATATTTAATTTATTATTTAATGTAAATATATTTGATTTATAATATTTAATATAGATTTTTAATGTCATTCATATCTTTAATTTGAATGAATAATACATAATCGATTCAGTTATAAATCATTAGTATAGGGACATGACAAAGGACCCATGTACAAAGATCATTTTGTCCTCCATCCCCTATTACTCCAATTTTAAATTGGGCATGTGCCCATGCTTCCAATTTAAAATTCAAATCTAAGCCAACTCATCATTTTTCCTCCAATTTTAAATTGGGCATGTACCCATGCTCCCTAATTTAAAATTCCAATCAAATCCATATCTCCCATCTACCAAGGTAATCTCATCCCTCCAATCTTCCCAAAGCCCAATCTTGACCATTCATTTCTCCTTGATCCAAGGACATCTCCTCTCATCCAATCTCATCATGACACTTGGCAAGCTCTCCTTGCTTGAGAGCTCTCAATAATCCTCCACCATTGATCTTAAAATTCAATCCTAACCATCCAATTGAGTCTCTAAAAATCTATAAATTAGAGCTCACCTCTTCACAAATCATATCACTTCTTCATACAACATAATGTTGTCATTTTCACTCCAATACTCCATGAGAAGCAAGTTTATACTGCCCATTTGAGGAGCCATCCACATCAACACCATCAAGGAGCACATCCATAATCAAGGTTTTCATGTAGTTAATTGTTTAACTTTTGTGGTTTGCATTCCTCTTGCTCAATCTAAGGTAGCTTAGATTTTGGGTGAAATAAGTTAGTCTTTTAACTTGTTTCTTATGCTCATTTACTATGTTATACACATCCTATGGCCTTTTTTCCTTTGGGAAAATGTACAAGATCCTAGGTGTCACACGAGTCCAAAGCCATCATCACCTCCTACATGGCTAATTGCCAAGACTCACTATCATCTGCATGAATAGATTCTTGTAGGATCTAGGATTATTGTCAGTACTCAATAAAGAAAATGCACAACAAAAATCTGGTGGGCTATATGTATCAACTGGGTTACGTTGTCTTGTGGATCTTCTCAAGGGTGGAGTAAGAGATTCTTCCTCATCTTCTTTTGTATTCTCAAATTCTTCTATAATAATATAGTCTTCCTCATTTGAACTCTAACTTGAATCTTCTTCTTATCTACCCCGTAATCCATCATTTTGTTCTTCTTGATGTGCATTTTCTTACTGTAAATCAAACTGCACTATCCTCTTCCTTTTTTTTTCTTTTGGTTTTACATGATAAAAAATAGCTCTAAGCTCCCTAAAAATCACATCTCTAGAAAAGATAGATTTTTTTGTTAGAGGAGACCAAAGCTTATATAACCTTTTACATTCTCACCATATCCAATGAAGATGCATTTCTATGCTTTTGGATCCAACTTAGATCACTTTTCCTTAGGCACATGAACAAAAGCCTCGTAGCCAAAAACCCTTAAATGTGAAATAAAAGGTTTCTTACCTATCCACACTTCATAAGATGTCGAATCAAGAGCCTTACAAGGAGATCTATTTAACAATTAAAAAGTATTACTCATAGCTTCTGCCCAAAAGCATTTATCCAAATGTGCATCACTTAACATACTTTTGGTTCATTCCATTATTGTTTGGTTCATCCTTTCTGCAACACCATTTTGTTGTGGTGTATGTGGATTTCTTTATTATCTTATGATACTTGCATGCTTAAAAAAATCATCAAATTCCTTAGAGCAATATTCCACTCCATTATTAGATCTTAATATTTTTATTTTAAGCCCTGATTAGTTCTCTACTAAGACTCTAAACTCTTTATTAAACTTAGTGAAAACTTAAGATTTATGATTCATAAAATAAATCCATGTGAATCTAGATGTCATCATCAATGAAGGTAATAAAATAACAATATTTTTCAATAGAATCATTATCCATAGATCCAAACACATCTATATGAATAATTTCTAACTTTTCTTTTTCTCTATTGCATCTTGAAGAAAAAGATGTTATGTTCTATTTTCCAAACATGCAATGCTCACAGAAATTAGTTATATGTGAAAATGAAGATAGGTTGAAATGTAGTTAAGATAGATTCAATGAAAGCCTCCTTTCACATTAATATTCAAGGACATATACCGAGTTAAGTCACTATTGTTGCAAGAGGATTTAGCTGCAAGTTGATGTCACTATGAAATGATAAGGAAAGATAGATAAGATTGATATATTTGTCAAACCTTAGTTTAATTAAGCCTTAAACCCTAATTATATGAAATTGTATAAATATGAATGAAATACAACAAATGATGGCACATGAAGGCACTAAATATAGATTAGAAACATACCAGGATTTGGATTTTTAGAGGCTAAAACTTTAGGGACAACAGGGCAGGTGCCTAAGTCTGATAGGGAAACTCTTCTATGGATCTGGAACAATGATCTATGTCAGATTGTAACTTGCTTCAAAGTTTTTGGAAATGTAAGTCGGGAGGACTACGGGGTAGGCACCCTAGTCTAGTAGGGTTGATTTTCTGCACTTTCTTCTTAGATACCAAATCTTTATCCTCTGTTCTGCTTCTCTACAACTCCACTTTGTTAAATCCCACACCTATTTCCTACAATCACAAAGAGAGGGGTTTGGGGGTTGTGGTGTTTAGGAGCTTTCCTCGATCATACCTTGGAATGGCATTCAAGCCTTCCAACACCATTGTTAGATAGAGTTCGTACCCTTGTAGGGTAGAGGCCAAATCTAATGATAAGATAAACTGATTGAAACACAAATAGATATCACCTTAAAGGTGAAACCCTCATGAAGATGAAGAGCCTTCAAATCATGAGGAAATGATTTGATGAAGTCAAATCTGCAACAAGCACATATAATCACAACATAATTCTACTCTGCAACACAATGAATGCCTTGAATGTTCTTTGCTTGATAATCATAAGTTCACCTTAATCAAGTAGGAGTAAATTGAATTCACAAACCTACTTAAATATGCATTCCCACTAAACTTTTGTAATTCAAATTGAAAAGGTTGACATAGGGAAACTTTTTAAAGGTCCTATGCTAACATCTTGAAATTTAGATCACAACAAATCAACCTAGACTAGGGCGCAGACATCCAAGTCAAAGGCATGATTTTGAGTCTTGATGAAGCATTAACCTATACCCTTAGGCCCTATTTGACATGGGTTTCGAGGGAGATTGCTCTGGGATAAGTTTTAAACATGCATAATGAAGTTAAGGGGACCTAGGGGCTAAAATAGAAAGTAAAATGTCATAGGGAAACCTTTTAAGACATAACATTTAGTCCTAACTTTAATGTATGTATGATCTTATAATATCATACATGCATTAAACTATAGTCAAAAACACATCAAACACGCCAGACACATGAAGCTAAGGCATACACAAAGATTAAGGAACTATTTCTAGTCCCCAATCTCAAGTAAGCACTAGAAGACACATTAAATACATGCAAGACACAATGAATATAGTGGGAAGCATGTAAAACATAGTGAATACGGTGGAAGCACACAAAACGTATGAAGACATGAGAGCAGTCACGTAATACATGATGAATACATTGACATAACATTTTATCTATGAAATAAAATCTTAGCTAAGGGGTGGGGGAGCTCATCGCTATGCCCTTGATATGGCCAAATACATGCAATACAAAACCTAAAATGTAGGGGGAGCTCATCACTACAACACCAGGGGGAAGACACACCAAACAAAACTTGAGTGTTGGGGGAGATCAACACTATGTGCCTTGATACCACACAAGGGGAAGACATAACAAACACATAAGGAAGACATAGAATACATGATCACTGTATAGCATGTCATAGACATACTATACATCTTATACACGACAAACACAACTGATAGAATGAGATTATTGCTAAGTCCCACCATCTAAAACACACCAAACACACTTGATGGTTGAGCTATGCTACAACTTAAGGGAGGATGAATCAAGATCCAACCCCACCTCATGATGAGGACTTTGTACAAAAGGATGTGCAGTAGCTCAAGAGATACACCATCCCCGCCTTCCATAGAAGGGATTTGTATAAAAGGATATGCACTAGCTCAAGAGATACACCATCCCACCTCACGGAAAGGGCTTATAAACACACTTCAATAGTGTCAAAAGATAATCAAATAGATACCATTATATATCCCCCCACCTTAAGGTGGTTGATGTCGCTTACTAATATCAAGCACATTGAGGTAGAGATAAAACATGCAAGGAAATAAGAGCTCTTGCAAAGTCCATGCCCCTGAGGTGACATGTACTTATGATCATTGAATGTTCCCACAAACACATTGATATGTGTAATGTCAGAAAATGTCCCCTTGGGGGCTTTTCCCTCATAAGGTTTAGCTCTCGGGTCTTTAGTGTGTATTTAGGACATCCTACTTCATAATTTGGCACCCTGATGGAATGAACCCTAGGTATCATGATAAATTAGACCTAGGGGGACCCTTTGAGATTAACCCTACCTAAAATAGAAGGGAGGACTTGGGCATCCACGCCTTAGTCCTACCTTATTTTGGGTCAGGCCCAAATTTGAAGTGTCAGTTTATGAGCATTATTTGGTCCCTAGGCTGACACGGTAAGTTTGAATTTACAAAATATTGGTAGGAGTGCTTGTAGTTTCATATAAAATCATGATTAGGAATTCATTTAGAAACTAGATTGTAATTAGATTTCAACTAGCTATTGACTTGTGATTCAAGGCTTTCATTATGTTGTAAGAGTAGATTTGTGTTGTCTATGTGTTTGTGTTCACTACAAGGTGACATTATATTGTGTTTTCATCATGATTTCATTTGAATTTTGCCTCTACCTCACAAGGGCACGTACTCTCTATCTGACAATGGTGTTTGGAGACTTAAGTGTCCTCCAGGGACTGAGGCAAGCCTCTAAACACCACAACCCCTCCCAAAGTTTTTATGGTTGCAGGTTATATGTTGAGGAGCTAGACAAAGTGAAGTTGTAGGAGAACATCTTGGAGTGTCAAAATTATAGAACAGAAGGAAAAACTACCCCCTGGACTTGTGCACCCGCTCATTAGTCCTCGAAGTTCTGCAACAGGAAAATCTCTGGATCAACAGACACAGGTTGCAGACTGAGTTTCCAAATCTCAGCAAAAAGTAGGGCCTTGGACTTGGGTGCCCACTCTTTAGTCCCTAACTTTTCTGCCTTGGAACCCTAAAAAAAGGTACTTTATGATTTGTCATTTTACATCCCTCTGCAAGAGTATTTTCTCTAATTCATCAATTTACTATCGCAATTACATAATTAAGGTTTTGATGGTTAATTGGACATAATAGAAAAAAATTGATAATCAAACACCCTAATCCAAGCTTCCCTACATCTCACAGTGACCAAGGGTCTGATAGTTCTTTTCCACTCGATCCTAAGGTCCTTGAATATAAAGGGTGAAAGGAGGATTCAAACACTCAACTAAACAATCCAAATTTTACCCTAAACATTTTGGTGAACCCATGTTTTTTGACTTAATTAAAACTTTTTGAGTGTTTTTCTTTAGATTTGGATTTCATTAATTCATTCATATAGTCTTTCATCTTATTGCATTGAGAAAATTACAAAAAAAATTGAAAATTTTGAAAAATTCAAAAAAATTGCATTGTTAGGCTTCCTAATTTGCATCAATTCATTCTAATTTTTCCTAATTTATGATTTTTGCATTAGATATGATATAAAATACAGAAAATTACAAAAATTCAATAATTTTCATTACATTTGCATCATTAATTTGCTAGGGTTTTGTAGAAATTTTGACAATTTTCATATAACCTAGTAATTCCAAAATCTAGGGTTACGAGGCAAAATATTCTTTTAGATTTTCCTACTAATTTTAGAGACTCATTCAAACTTTAATTTGTCTTTAGTCTTGCATTTTAGTGTAAATTTGCATTTAGATTCCAAATATTTGCATTTTTGCATAGAAATTTTCAACAAAAAACTAGTAATTTTCATGCATTTTCATTAGAGTTGCATGGGCATTTTGCATATTAAATCTTGGAATTAATTTCTATATCTGAGTAAACTTCATTTTCATCATAAATCATACCTCAAATCATTCTTATAACATTTTGTGTCAAGATCTCAAACCTAGGGCTTCAAAAACATTGATTTTCACTAAATTTGGCCTTATCGACTCTCTAAATTTGCACCATACGTGAGTTGTGAAGAGTATTTTTGCATTAATTGGTTTTTATAAGGGTAATTATTTTATTTCCCTCCTAAAAAGATTCACAACACCTTTTGATTGGCCCCTTGCATTGAAAATGTGGTAAACAACTACACATTTTTGCTATTTTTGCCCTAGGGTTTGGCCTAGTTTGCACTCCAAGTGTGTTGTGACAAATTTTATGGGTTGAGGTGATTGATATCATTTCTTTTATTTTCTTCACCTCCTGAAATTCATTACAACACCCCTTTTTCTAGGTCTTGGAGTTGAAAAACTATGAAAAATAGCCTATTTTTGCTATATTTTCACTAGGGTTTGACCTTAAGTGGCACTAAAAGTGTGTTGTGATGGATATTATGACATTAAGTCACTGTTATCACTGATATAATTTTATTTCCATCATAATTTTCATCACAACACCCTTTGCCATGCTCTTTTGCATCGAGATTTGGTGAAAAAATTGCATATTTTGACATATTTTCACTATATTTTGACTTATCATCATCTTAGATTTGCATCAAGAGTGTGTTGTGAAGAATATTATTTTTGTTTTGGACTCATATCAGATAAATAATTTTCTATCCTTAACCAAAATCCTTAGAACACCTTTGATTTCATTCATTTGCATTGAAAAAGTTCAAAATTTTAAGCATTTTTGGCTTTTAAACATATCATTCTCTTAGGGTTTGTCATCCTAGTTTGTGCATTGTGTATTGTGTGCTTTTATATAAGCTTTATGACCTGCTGTCCTAAAAATAATATCCCTTTGAGAAGAAGTAAAAGGTTAATGGGATCCAGTGCTCTTGATGAAAATGACATCCCTACCTCTGATAATCCTTTGCACACCTTCTTTACAAAGGGAGAAACTCAAATTGTGCAAGATATTACACATCCTCCAACCACTATGGAAGATCAAATATTTCATGATGTTGAGTATGCTATTGAGGTAGTAGGGCATGTACCTAAGGAACAAGTCAACAAGCTTGATAAAGACCTTGTCGAATTTCAAGAATATGTGCAAATTGAGAGGATAGCTGAAGAGGCCTTACCTGTGATTCACCATGTAAGAAAGTTGATAAAAGAAGGACAAGATGGAATTAATGTTATTCATGGTTTAACACATATTGTGCAAACTAATGTAATGCCAGTGAGTGAATGTGCAAAAGTTATTAACAACATGCCATCACTGTTGCATACTCAAGTTTTGACACCCATACCGACTATAGGAATATCCACCTTTACATTAACAATCTTAATAATTGATGTGAATGCTTATAGTAATGCTACCACTAGTATTAGAGTATCTAATGGCACCAATTACAAAGCTGTGGGATTTGATTATCAAAACTTGGTCCATAATGTGACTGTTCCTATGAATAATTGTTCTCAACCTCCCATCACACATAGTTATTCCCAACCATCTCCCACCTACCAGTATGTCCAACTACCATTGACTTATTCCCAGCCTCCACCTATCACATCTCAACTTCAATCACCTCCTCACTTTGGTTCCAATTCCTCACAACAAACCGCATGTCCAAATGATGCCATCCTAAACCAACTTTTACAGGGCATGAATGCTTTACAAAAAAAGGTAACAAATTTGACAAATTCTTCACAGCTTAGTCTACCAACATATCGTGCCCGTAATCCCTTATCCTATGCAATCTTCAGAACCCCTATGCTTGAGAGGTTTTAGACTCCTCACTTTGAAAAATATGGTGGAAAAGGTGATCCTAATATTCATGTGGCAGCATTTACAGCTATGTGTAGTGATTTCTATTTTGAAGAGGATTTGTTAGCAAAAATTTTCCCACGATCTTTCAAAGATACAACTTTAGAATGGTTTTGCTCTTTGCCTCCTATTCAATACACTCCTTTTCGTAGTTGATTAACCAATTTTTACAACATTTTCAAGCAAACATTGGACCCCAAGTCACTCTTATTGACTTGGTTCAATGCAAACAAGGTCCAAAAGAGAAGTTGACTGAATTCATTAGTTGGTATCAAGGGATTTATGCACAGATTCAATATTAGATGATAGATGATGATATGTAGAAGATATTTATTACAAATCTACAACCTAATATTCATGATAAGATCCTCTTGATGAAGTATAACTCATTTCAACATTTATGCACCGCCCTTCGTGATTATCAACTTTCGTCTAGTCAGTATGAAAACCAAAACTCATCGGCTCAAGTTGGTCAATCCACGGGTGGATCATCACAAAACAACTTTAAGAGGAATAATAATAATAGGAGCTTCATCAAGGTTAATAGACTGAATATGAATAACTTTTTGAATGTTTTAGCTATCAATAATCCAAAGAAAGCATCATATCAACCAAGAAAGTTCACTCCAATATCTAAGTCTTATCATTCCTTCATGAACCAAGCTATGAGTAATAACATTTTGAAGCTTCCCCCAATCAAGCCTATTGATCCTAGTAAACAAGGACCTTAGTTTGACGCTAATGTCTTTTGCCATTATCATCGAACGCAAGGACATGCCACTAAATGATGTATGCATCTTAAACATGAAATACAGGACCTTATTGATTCAAATGTCATCCAGGTATTGGGTGTGAATGACAATGGAAACAAGTCAGATGCTCCACTGAATCAGACCTTACAAATCTTCAATAATCCTTTCCGTAAGGATACTGGAAATAATATGTTGGAACAGGGTTTAGTGGAAGTAGACAAGGATGATTACTTAGACTATGATAACATCGTGGGAATGATTGAAGTGGATAAGAAACAAATAGACAACCCACCTCATCCATGAAGAAATGGAATATGCTGAGGTTTCTCCTCTGTTATCCTTATATGGATTAGGAGATAATCAAAATACATCAAAAAAGCAAGAACAACAACTGATACAGACAAGTAAAATGGTACAGGATGATTCCCATTACCGTGCTAGATAGATCCAACAATGAAAACTCGATAAAAATAAAAAAAGAGTTAGATGACTGTCAGCAGTTAGAGAAAACAATGGTTCCCCTCCTCATAAGCAACAAAAAGTTATATTTACACAAGGAGTTACAAAGCAAGTATCATATGATAATAAACAAAACTCTCATAAGAACCACTCAAGATTTGCACTCAACATGATCGAGTACCTCTCCAAGAGGTTTGCAAGTTCCAAAATATGATATAAAGTTCCTATAGGTAAGTATCTCTAACTCTCTATTTCTCTCATGATGTGCTTCTCCTGTGATGTGTTATGTGTTGTTTAGGCCTCCTGGGATAACCCCTGATTCTCCCATAAGGTCCGAGATACCAGGAGACCGCCTCTATTGTGACATTCTTCTATTTGTATCATCATTCTTCTATATTGCCTCTCTCTCTCTCTCTGATTTCATTATTGTGTGTCGTGTCTTATGGATATAGTGTTGCAGTTGGTGACTTGGGGGCACCCTCCTATGTGACTATCCCTAAGACACTTGTTTCTCCTCTCTTATTTATTGTTTCCCTTCCTCTAGTGTTTCTACCTAGTGGGCAGATGATGAAAAACATTTACACTGATGCGGACCTAGTGTCCCTTTCGAGAGCAATAAAAAAATGGACTTAGTTCCTAATATGACGATGGGGTTGTAATAAATTATCCAATGCTTAGCTAGTAGAAGCACTCCATGCTTTCTGCGTTGTGATTTTGATGGTATGCTATCTCATTTACAAACTTTAACAATACTGCTGCTCTGTGCACCTTTGTTTGTCTCTGAATCTAGCCTTGGCGATACTCGATTTGGAGAGATTTGTGACATAACCTCATGGTTATCCTTGAACTCCAAATTTGTTGTATAACCTTGGTGTTGTGTGTGGTTAATCATATGCATTGATGTTGTTTTTATCATGATGTTGTAGACACTAACATGTTTCTTGCAGGGATGTGTTTGTGGGAACATTTGGTGATTGTAAAGTACATGCACCTCCGAGGGGCATGGGCTTGGCAAAAGATTGTGTTCCCTTGTGTGTTTTCTTCCTACCTTAACGTGCTTGATATTGTACTTGATATCAACCACCTTAAGGTGGGGGCATATATAAGGTAAGCTGTCTATTGTAGATGTTAGCTATGTGCTTGTCCTTAGATGTAGTTTAAAGACCTGCGCGATGAGTGCATCCTACATCCTGAGTTTGTTTGCAAACAATCAATCATTTAAGCCCTCTACGAAGGTGGGATATTGTGTATATCCTTTTTATCTTAAGCCCTCTACGAAGGTAGGGATCATGTATTTCTCAGAGTAGATTGTATCATCCTATAATTTTCAAAAGTCCTCTACGGAGGTGGGGAGTGGTTCTGTGACTAACTCAACCCTTAAGTGTGTTTTCGGTGATTGTTGTCGAAAAGCCCAATTGTCGGTGTGTGGCTGTAATGTGCCTGAGATGGTGATGAGCCTAGAAATAGGGAACACACCATCACTTGTCTTCCATATTTTCTTCATGTCTTCAAGTGTGTGTGTTTGGCATGCTTGCTTTGTATGGCTTGTCTGTTGCCCCATATGCAGTCTAAAGACTAGCGCGATGAGTGCTTCCTACATTTTGGGAGGTTTTGCATGTCTTGCATGTGTGTTGCCTCATATATATAGTATAAAGACTTGAGCGATGAGTGCATCCTATATTATGGGAGGTTTGTTTACTTTCCAATACTTGCATCTGCATTTCATATATATGAGAAAAAGAAAAGAAATCATTTCTATCTTCCATGCATTAATATGTCTTCCATGCATTTACTGTTTTCTCCATGTTTTGCATGACTGTAACTGTCTTCTCCGTGCTTGGCATGGTTGTTGTGTTTGTGATCATACTTTAATGCTTATACATACATTAAAGTGGGGGCTAAATGTAATGTCAGAAAATGTCCCCTTGGGGGCTTTTCCCTCGTAAGGTTTAGCTCTTGGGTCTTTAGTGTGCATTTAGGACATCTTACTTCATAATTTGGCACCCCGATGGAATGAACCCTAGGTGTCATGACAAATTGGACCTAAGGGGACTCCTTGAGCTTAACCCTACCCAAAATAGGGGGGAGGACTTGGGTGCCCATGCCCTAGTCCTGCCCTATTTTGGGTTAGGCCCAAATTTGAAGTGTTGTTTTATGACTATTATTTGGTCCCTAGGCCGACACGGTAAGTTTGAATTTACAAAATCTTGGGGGGAGTGCTTGTAGTTGCATATAAAAGCATGATTAGGCATTCATTTAGAAACTAGATTGCAATTAGATTTCAACTAGCTATCAACTTGTGATTCAAGGCTTTCATTATGTTGCAAGAGTAGATTTGTGTTGTCTATGTGTTTGTGTTTGCAGATTTGAGCATCCATTTCCTCATGGAACGAAGAGAATCTTCCTCCCTTGAGATCTTCACTACAAGGTGGCATTATATTGTGTTTTCATCATTATTTCATTTGGATTTTATCTCTGCCTCACAAGGGCATGCACTCTCTATCTAACAACGGTGTTCAAAGACTTAAGTGTCCTCCGGGACTTGACTGAGGCAAGCCTCTAAACACCACGACCCCCTCCCAAAGTTTTCATGGTTGCAGGTTATAGGTTGAGGAGCTAGACAAAGTGAAGTTGCAGGAGGACATCTTGGAGTGTCAAAATTGTAGAACAAAAGAAAAAACTACCCCTGGACTTGGGCACCCACTCATTAGTCCTCAAAGTTTCACAATAGTAAAATCTCCAGAACAACAGACACAAGTTGCAAAATGAGTTTCCAGATCTCAAAAGAATTAGGGCCTTGGACTTGGGCATCCGCTCTTTAGTCCCTGACTTTTCTGTCTTAGAACCTTGAAAATAGGTACTCTGTGATTTGTCATTTTACATCCCTCTACAAGAGCATTTTCTGTAATTCATCAATTTTCTATCGCATTGCATAATTAGGGTTTTAATGGTTAATTGGACATAAGAGAAGAAAAATGATAATAAAACACCCTAATCCAAGCTTCCCTACATCTCACAGTGACCAAGGGTCTGATAGTGCTTTACCACTTGATCCTAAGGTCCTTGAATGTAAAGGGTGAAAGGAGGATTCAAACACTAAACTAAATAATCCAAAATTTACCCTAAACAATATGATTTTCTAAAATAATAAAAAAGATGGTTAGAAATCTTACTCTAAGATAGTAACCAAATCAATTCATTAAAGATATGCATGAAAATAGTTACATCAAGGACCAAGGCTATACTCATGGGTTTAGAGCCGAGTATAACCATTGAGCTATACTATAGGTACTACAGAACCGAGTGTAACAACAAGGTGAGATACCAATCAAAGTGTACAAGAGCAAATTGAGTGGATTGTAAAATTTTAGGTAAAAGAAATGCCATAAGATGATACATCACATGGAGTGATTCTACTAGTCAAGCATTAGATATATAAGTATATATCAACCCCATCTTCATATATGGACTAGGTCCATTTTTGCTTTCTTGCTAAAGGGATGCATGATTTGTAGCAATATATATTTGTTTTCATCATCCGCCAGCTAGGTAGAATCACTAAAGAAGGTAAACAATGAAATGAGAGAGGAGAAACAAGTTCCTTAGGAGCACCATGTAGGAGGATGTCCCCAAAGCACCCTCTGCAATGCTATGCCCCCAAGGTACGAAACACAACAATAAAATAGAGGAGAGTAATGATAGAAGAATCAGTCTCATGGCATCCTTGACCTTATAAGAGTATCAAGGGTCATTCCAGGAGACCTAAAAAACACATAACACATCATGGGGGAACACATGTAAGAGGAGGCCACATAAGGGAGAAAAGGTATGTTACAACAAAGGAGGCTAAAAAGGGTTAGAAATACTTACATGTTATCTTTCATTTTGATCTTTACATTTATTGTTAAGGCTCTGTCTCTTGTTTGCCCTTCTCATTTGCTTATGTTGTCTACATTGTCTTGAATTTGTGAGAAAGGAGCCATAGTAGTTGGCAATGGATAACCCCTTTCTTGAAAGGTTTCTCTTGCAAGTTATATAAGGATGGTACAACAGGAGCCTCATAGATTCCCATTTCAGTCGATTGAGGTGGTGCAGGAGCCAGGAAAATACCCATTTCTACTGGTTTAGGTGGTGTTGGAGTACCTTGGTCCTTAGGAGTAGCTTCCAAGATATGTAAGTGTTCAAGTAAGGGTAAATAATCTCTTTCTTTATTTAAGATGTAATCAAGAAGTGTTTTGAGATCAGTTGATGAATCTTTAGTATCAATAGGTTGAAGGAGTTTTTTAGAAAGAGAGTGTGTATCATCCAATGCTTCATCTTGGCTTAGGGAGAGCATAAAGAGATGGCAGAGTAGTGTTAGGAAATGTTTCAATGGTTTCTTCTTCTTGCACCAATATATCATCACAAGGTGAGTTTATGTTAGGAGAAGGTTCCAAATTATTAGATGAGTCACCCCGGGCTATGTCAACCTCATATGCCTTAAAAATTATGTCCATTATATCATCATGAAATGTAGGAAGAGAAGGAGGAATGTCTTCATCGTTGCCTTCTTCATGATCTTTCGTGGAGATGAAATTAGTGAGATTTTTCAAGATCGAAGGGTAGATACCCATGAGAGTGGTGAAGCTTTCAAAATAAGATATGTAACATAGAATTTCATATGTGGAACTCATGGAAATGTCAATATCATAAATATGTACTATTTGTTGTAGGACTTGAGGATGAGTTTCAGTGAATTTATAGAACTTATCAACATCTATGATGTATGCAAATAAAGCTTCCAATGATGAGCAACAAGATACATCCATGATGAATAGATTGAGGAAATCAGGTTTTTAAAGGGGTAAAACACACAAATTTCACAACAAATAGAGTAGGTAGAAGGAAAAAAAACTACACAATGGGGCAAAATATGTGATTTTACAAGTTTGATCTAAAGGATGTGAACAAGGTGTGCCAACACTTTAGTGTTGAAATACAGTCTGTGTAATTAAAAATATGCCAATTTTCACACAATACTATGAAATGATACAAAATTTTCAAATGACCAATGGATTTATGCTTTAAAATGAATGCAAGATCTGAAATGAAAGATATTTATGGTAAATGTAATGAAATCACACAAGTCTATACTTATTTATGAACCTAAAATGCTCAATTTTTTCACCTTTTTCAATGTAAATGTGCTAATAATTCCGATGTAAATGCAAAAAATTATAATGCAACAACACTATAGTCCAAAATTAGATTTGAAAGAGTGTTTAAATGAGTATTAGTAATATCTGAAATAAGATTTTAGCTACAAACCCTAAATTTTGGAATTACTAGGTTATATGAAAAGAATGCAAATTTGATGTAAAAACCTAACAAATGTGATATGCAAATGCAAGGTAAAAGATCATGAAATGATGAAATGCTATAATTTATCTCATATCTGATGTAAATATTAGAAAATTAAATGTTTTCAATGATATGCATGGAAAATAGTGCAAACTATGCCTTAATGCAAGCCTAGAATACTTATTTTTTCAAAAAAAATTAAATGTATGCAAAAAAAATTTATGTATGATGATGAATATGATATGAATGAATGTAAAACTAATTAAAAAACTCATAAAGATGTAAGTTAAATAAAAACATGGGTACACCAGAATGCTATATGTGAAAATGAAGATAGGTTGAAATGTAGTTAAGATAGATTCAATCAAACCCTCTTTCACATTAACATTCGAGAACATAAACTGAGTTAAGTCACTACTATTGTAAGAGGGCTCATCTGTAGGTTGATGTCACTATGAAATGATAAGGAAATATAGAATAGATTAATAAATTTGTCAAACCTTAGTTTAATTAAGCCTTAAACCCTAATTATATGAAATCCTATACATATGAACAGAATACGACAAATGATCACATAGGAAGGCACTAAATACATATTAGAAACATACCAAGATTCATATTTTTAGAGGTGGAAACTTTAGGGACAATGGGGCGGGTGCCCAAGTCTGATTGGACAACTCTTTTGTGGATTTGGAATAGTGATCTGTGTCAGATTGTAACTTGCTTCAGAGTTTCCAAAAATGCCAATTGGGAGGACTATGGGGTAGGCGCCCTAGTGTAGTAGGGTTGGTTTTCTATACTTTCTTCTTAGATCTTGAATCTCTATCCTCTTCTCTACTTCTCTGCAACTCCACTTCATTAAATCCTGTACTTGTAACCTACAATCACAAAGAGAGGGGTTTGGGGGTTCTGGTGTTTAGGAGCTTGCCTTGGTCAAGCCCCATAATAGAATTCAAGCCTTCTAAAATTGTTGTTAGATAGAGTGCATGCCCTTGCAGGGTAGAGGCCAAATCCAATGATAAGATAAATTGATTGAAACACTGTAGAGGGTAAAATTTGGATTGTTTTAGTTTAGTGTTTGAATCCTCCTTTCACCAATTACATTCAAGGACCTTCAGATCAAGTGGCAAAGCACTATTAGGTCCTTGGTCACTTATGAATGTAGGGAAGCTTGGATTAGGGTATTTGATTATCAAATTTTCTTCTCTCATGCCTAATTATCCATCAAAATCCTAATTATGCAAATACGACAGTAAACAGATGAATTACAGAAAATGCTTCTGCAAAAGGACGTAAAATGACAAATCATAGTGTACCTATTTTCAAGGTTTTGAGGCAAAAAAGTCAGGGACAAAGGATGCCCAAGTCCAAGGCCTTGCTTTTTGTGGAGATCTGGAAATAAAGTCTACAACCTGTATCTACTGTACCAGAGATTTTCCCATCATGGAACTTTGAGGACTAATGAGCGGGCACTGAAGTCTAGGGTGCTTTTTTTCCTTCTGGTCTACAATTCCAACACTCCAAGATACCCTCCTGCAACTTCACTTTGTCCAACTCCTCAACCTATAACCTACAACCATCAAAAACTTTGGGAGGGGGTTGTGGTGTTTAGAGACTTGCTTTAGTCAAGCCTTTGAGGACACTTAAGTCTCTGAACACCGGTGTGAGATAGAGAGTGCATGCCCTTGTGAGGTACAGGCAAAATCTAAATGAAATAATGATGAAAACATAATATGATGTCACCTTGTAGTGAAGTTCTCATGGGAGGAAGATGCTCTTCATTCCATGAGGAAATGGATGCTCAAATATACAAACACAAACACATAGACAACACAAATCTACTCTTGCAACACAATAAAAGCCTTGAATCACCTTGAGAATGTATAAACATCACAATTTCTATCTAGTTTCTAATGAATGCCTAAACATGCTTTTATATGCAACTACAAGTACTCCCACCAAGATTCGTAAATTCAAACTTACCTTGTCGGCCTAGGGACTAAATAACGGTCACAAATTAACACTTAAAATTTGGGCCTAACCCAAAATAGGGCGGGGGTGCCCAAGTCCACCCCCCTATTTTGGGTAGGGTTAAACTCAAGGGGTCCCCCTAGGCCCCATTTGCCATGATACCTAGGGTTCATTCCATTGGGATGCCAAATTATGATGTAGAATGTCCTAAATGCATGCAAAATACCCAGAAGATAAACCTAAAGAGGGAAAAGCCCCCAAGGGGAAATTTTCTGACGTTACATTTAGCCCCCGCTTTAATGTATGTATAAACACAAGGCCAATACATGCATTAAAGTATGGTCACAAACACAACAAACACGCCAAGCACGGAGAAGACACACCGATCACATAGAAGACAGTATCAAGCACTTAGAACACGAAGAAGACAATTATAGTCATGTAGAACACAAAGAATATAGTAAATACATAGAAGACACATTAATGCATAGAAGACCGGAATGATTTCTTTTCTTTTCTTTTTCTCATATATATGAAATGCAGATGCAAGTACTAGAAAGTAAACAAACCTCCCATAATACAGGATGTACTCATCGCATAGGTCTTTAAATTGCATATATAGGGCAACACACACGTAAGAAACACAAAACCTCCTAAAATACAAGATGTATAAACTGCATATGGGGCAACAAACACGCCACACAAAGCAGGCACGCCAAACACACACACTTGAAGACACAGAGAAAACATGGCAAACAAGAAATGGAGTGTTCCTATTTCTAGGTTCATCACCATCTTAGGCACATTACAGGTACACACCGACGATTGGGCTTCACCACAACAATCACCGAAAACACTCTTAAGGGTTGAGTTAGTCACAGAACTGTTCCCCACCTCTGTAGAGGACTTTTGAAAATGACAAGATGTACAATTAGCTCTAAGAAATGCACCATCCTAGCCTCTATAGAGGGCTTAAGATAAAAAAGGATATACATGATTGATTGATTGATTGATTGGTTGCAAACAAACTCAGAGTGCAGGATGTACTCATCGCACAAACTGCACCTGAGGACAAGTACATTGCTAACATCTACAATAGACAACTTACCTTATATATGCCCCCACCTTAAGGTGGTTGATATCAGGTATCGATATCAAACATGTTAAGGTAGGGAGAAAACACACAAGAGAACATGGACTCTTGAAAAGCCTATGCCCCCCAGAGGTGACATGTACTTCATGATCACCAAATGTTCCCACAAATACATCCCTGCAAGAAACATGTTAGTGTCTACAAAATCATGATAAACAACAACATCAATGCATATTATTAACCACACAAAGAGCCAAGGTTTGAGGATAACCATGGGGCTATATCATGAAGTTCTTAGAATCGAGTACCACCAAGGCTAGATTCAAAGACAAACAAAGGTGCACAGAGCAACATTATTGTTAAGGTTTGTAAATGAGATAGCATACATCAAAATCACTACGCAGAAAGCATGGAGTGCTTCTACTAGCCAAGCATCGGATAATTTATTACAACCCCATAGTCATATTAGTAACTAAGTCCATTTTTTGATTGCTCTCGAAAGGGACACTAGGTCCACATCAGTATAAATATTTTTCGTCATCTACCCACTAGATAGAAACACTAGAGGAAGGGAAATAATAAATCAGAGAGGAGAAACAAGTGTCTTAGGGATAGTCACATAGGAGGGTTCCCCCAAGTCACCAACCGCAACGCTATGTCTGTAAGACACAACACACAACAATGAAATTAGAGAGAGAGGCAATATGGAAGAATGATGATACAAATAGAAGGTCACAACAGAGTTGATCTCCTAGTATCCTAGGCCTTACAGGAGAATTAGGGGTCATCCTAGGAGGCCTAAACACATAACACATCACAGGGGAAGCACATCACGAGAGAGATAAAGGGTTAGAAATACTTACCTGTTAGGGTACCATTGTTAAGAACATACATTTCTAGGATATCTGTCATGTTTTGATCTTGTTGAATTAACATTAAGTTTAGGATGATGAGAAGCTTTCTTTTCTTTAAAATGATTATATCCAATACTGCTTGAGTAATGTGTTGAAGCAGATTCTATAGGTACTCAAATCCCTTGTTGATTTACACCACATCACTTACCTTCATATTTGCAATTGTTATAAAGGATTTTAAATCCTCGACCATAAACGGATGTCATTTCCTTAGAAGATGGTGAATCCTCATAGATCTCATAATTTGTGGTATAAGTGAGAGTATTATTTTTATTTTTGACCAAGGGGACTTTAGGTTTCTTAGGTGCTTCAAAAGAGTGCTTAGGTGAGATTGATGTTACTTTTGATTTATCAAGGCTATTAATTTTATATTCCCCTATACTGCAAGGATTAAAATCTAATGAGCCCCAATCATCGCAAAAGAGTGCATTCGATGTTCTAGAGTCTTGCATAACATTATCTATGGGAAGAGACATGGATAGATCACCTCGCAAATTATTTAAGCTCATATGGTTGTAAACTAGTTTTTGCTTTTCAATATGTAAATAGTTATCTAGTTCAGGATCAGTATGAATAGTATAAAGTTTACCTTTGAATATAAATTTTATTGAACAATGTAGGGTGGAAGGGACTACCCCCAATGCATGAATCCAAGGTCTACCAAGAATCATGTTGTAAGATAAAGAACAAGGCATGGCATGAATCAGGGTAGGCACTATCACAAGTCCTACCTGTATAGGTAGAGTTATAGTGCCCATAGTTTGTCGTCCAACATTATCAAAGCTACTAATACTAATGCTATCTGGTTTGATTTGTGATGTGTCAGCTTTAATCTTATGTAATAAGTCAATGCCACAAACATTAAGAGCTGATCCATTATCAATCATAACTCTCTTAACCAATGATTTGTTTATTGTGACGAAGATAACGAGAGAATCATGTTGGTTTTGGACTTTGATTGATGGTAATTCATGTGGTTGAAAGAGAATATCCATTTTTGTCGCATGTATACTATCCAATATAGCTGCTACATCATTTGGCTTAATAGAAGGTGGTACAATCACCTTTTGTAGAGCTTCTTGGAGCATTCCATGGTATGTAGGTGATGTTTGTATCAAATCCTAAAGAGAGATCTTAGCGGGAGTGGCACAAAGTTGTTCGACAAGATCATACTCTTGACCACTTTTATGAGAAAGATGAGGTGGTGGAGGGAGCATAGGTTGAGAACATGGAGGAGAGATAGGCACATGTGGTGCTTGCTTACTTTACTTGTTATTACGGGTGTTATATGTATGAGCGATCACATTCTGTGCACCCTGATTTCCTTGAGCAATTTGTTTTGCATAGTTGTAGATGTGATCTAGGGGTCTACCTTGAACAGTAATCACTAGATTTAAGCAAGAGGGTGCACTAGGTGCCCCTCAGCCAATCATATTAGGAATATTGCTACAGATTTTATTAATCAATATTGAATTAACACTGTTTCCCTCTTGGTTGCATCCAACATCCATCCCTAAAGGATTTAATGTGAGAGACCTTTTCTCATCCACAAATGCTACATGTTGCTAGGGAGAGCAATGGGATGAGAGGAAGGTATCATATCATTAGTCAAACTAGAGCTATCTATAGTCTTCTCATTGAAGGTTCTTGAGTTTTTAATCAAAGGTGGAAGGTCTAATGGATTATGTGTAGAGGTCTCATGCACCAATTGATTGTTAGGTGAATAGTCTTTCTCTACCCATGAAGAATCCTTCTTGAGAGGGAGCCATTTATCCACTAATGTTTCATTTTCCAAAGAGGGTAGGGTAATGTTTAGGAATGTTTCAATGATTTCATCCTCTTGTGCCAGTATATCCTCATAGGAGGAATCATTTTCTATGTCATCATCATATATTTTAGCTATTAAGTCCAAAGCATTAAGTGAACTTTCACTCTCATCATTCTTAATGTGTTTCATCAAATCTTCTACTACCCAAGGGTATGTATTCATGAGAGAGGTAAAATTGTCAAAATCAGATACATAGTCAAGGATTTCAAATGAAGAGCATTTAAATATATCCTTGTGATACATATCTTGTAAATAAGTGAGCACATGAGGATTCATGTTAAGAAATTTGTAGAAACTCTCAAAGTTTTTGATATATGCATGTAAAGTTTCCAAAGAGCATTGAGAAGATAAAGCCATGAGTGCCAAATTAGATTTTAATAGCTTTTCAAAATTGATGCAAAAGACAAGTGCAAAGTTATATGCAAAAAGTGACTTAAAATGCCTGATTTTTTGTACTTTTCAATGCAAATATATGAAAGAAAAGGTGTTGTAAGGGTTTTTATCAGGGGCAGCAAATGATAAGTCTATTTTTAGTCCAATACAGCAATAAAATCCTTCCCAACACGCTTTTGATGCAAATCTAGGATGATGTTAAGTCAAAACATAATGAAAATCAATGAAAATTGCTAATTTTTTGTTGAAATTGAATATTGTGTAAATGCAAATTTTTGAAATATGAATGCAAAAACACACTAATATGTGACACTATATGCAAAATTAGATTTGAATGAGTACCTAAGATGAGTAGTAAAATCTGAAACAAGATTTTAACTACAAACCCTAGCTTTTGGAATTACTAGGTTATAAGAATTTTTTTGAAATTTCCAACAAACCTTAGCAATTTTAATATTAAAAATGCAAATGATTAAAAAATGATGAATTTAAATCAGATCTAGTGAAAATATTAGAAATTAAATTAAATTAAATGAAAATTAATTCAAATTATTTGAAAATCAAGCCAAAAATGCCATTTTTTTTAAATTTTCCAAAATTTTCAATTTTTTTTTGTAAATTTTCAAATGTGCTATGAAAATGAATTTTTGTAAATTAGGTCAGATCTAATTTAAAAATCAGAAATTAAATGAAATGAAAATTAATTCAAATTATTTGAAAATTGAGCCAAAAGTGCCAAAAAAAATTTCAAATTTTTTAAATTTTCAAATGCAATGAGATGAAAATTAAATAAATGAATAAATTTCAAATCTAATGAAAAAATTTGAAATAAAGTGAAAATTAATTCAAATTAAATCAAAATGCAAACAAAAAATGCTAATTTTTTGTTAATTTTTAAATGCAATGAGATGAAAATTAAATAAATGAATGAATTTCAAATCTAATGCAAAAATTTGAAATAAAGTGAAAATTAATTCAAATTAAATCAAAATGCAAGCAAAAAATGCCAATTTTTTTTCAAACTTTTCAAAAATTTCAAGTTGTTTGTAAATTTTTCAAATGCAATATGAAAATTATGAATTAGATGAAAATAAATTTCAGATCTAATAAAAAAAAATTAGAAATTTAATTGGATGCAATTAAACTATGTCAAAATTCAAACCCTAGAATGTAAAGCTTTTTTTTTCAAAATTTTCAAAATTTTCAATTTTTTTTGTAATTTTTTCAATGCAATAACATGAATGATGAAATGGATGAATGTAATCAATGCAAATCTGAAGAAAAACAATCAGAAAGGTGCCAAATTAAATAAAAACACAGGTTCACCAAAATGTAGAGGGTAAAATTTGGATTGTTTTAGTTTAGTGTTTGAATCCTCCTTTCACCAATTACATTCAAGGACCTTCAGATCGAGTGGTAGAGCACTATCAGGTCCTTGGTCACTTACGAATGTTAGGAAGCTTGGATTGGGGTATTTGATTATCAATTTTCCTTCTCTTATGCCTAATTATCCATCAAAACCCTAATTATTCAAATATGACAATAAACAAATAAATTACAAAAAAATGCTTCTGCAAAAGGATGTAAAATGACAAATCACAGTGTACCTATTTTTGAGGTCTCAAGGTAGAAAAGTTGGGGACAAAGGAGCGGGCGCCCAAGTCCAAGGCCTTTCTTTTTGTCAAGATCTGGAAATAAAGTCTGCAACATGTATCTGTTGTACCAGAGATTTTCCCGTCACGGAACTTCGAGGACTAATGAGCGAGCGCCCAAGTCGAGGGTGCTCTTTTTCCTTTTGTTCTGCAATTTTGACACTCCAAGATACCCTCCTACAACTTCACTTTGTATAGCTCCTTAACCTGTAACCTACAACCATGAAAACTTTGGGAGGGGGTTGAGGTGTTTAGAGGCTTGCCTCAGTCAAGTCCCAGAGGACACTTAAGTCTCCAAACACCGTTGTCTGATAGAGAGTGTGTGCCCTTGTGAGGCAGAAGCAAAATCCAAATGAAATAATGATGAAAACACAATATGATGTCACCTTGTAGTGAAGTTCTCATGGGAGAAGATGCTCTTCATTCCATGAAGAAACGGATGCTCAAATCTACAAACATAAACACATAGACAACACAAATTTCCTCTTGCAACACAATGAAAGCCTTTAATCACTTTGAGAATGCATAAACATCACAATTGCCATCTAGTTTCTAAATGAATACCTAAACTTGCTTTTATATGCAGCTACAAGCATTCCTGCCAAGATTTCGTAAATTCAAACTTACTGTGTCGGCCTAGGGACCAAATAACGGTCACAAACTGACACTTAAAATTTGGGCTTGACCCAAAATAGGGTAGGACTAGGGCATGGGCACCCAAGTCCTCCCCCCTATTTTGGGTAGGGTTAAGCTCAAGGGGTCCCCCTATGCCCCATTTTCCATGATACCTAGGGGTCATTCCATCAGGATGCCAAATTATGATGTAAAATGTCCTAAATGCATGCAAAAGACCCAGGAGCTAAACCTAAAGAGGGAAAAGCCCCCAAGGGGACATTTCTGACATTACAAACACAAATAGATATCACCTTAGAGGTGAAACCCTCACAGAGATGAAGATCCTTCAAATCATGAGGAAATGAGTTGATGAAGCCAAATCTACAACAAATACATACAAACACAACACAATTCTATTTTACAGCACAATGAATGCCTTGAATGCTCTTTGCTTGATAATCATAAGTTTTCCTTAATCAAATAGGAGTAAAATGAAGTCATACACCTACTTAAATATGTATTCCTACTAGACATTCATAATTCAAATTGAAAAGGCCGACATAGGGAAACCTTTTTAAAGGTCCTATGCCAACATCCTAAAATTTATGCCCCCGCAAATCAACCTAGACTAGGGCATAGGTGCCCAAGTCCAAGGCATGATTTTGAGCCTTGATTAAGCATCAAAGTGGACCCCTAGGCTCCATTTGACATGGGTTTTAGGGGAGATTGCTCTGTGATAAGTTTTAAACATGCATAATGAAATTAAGGGGACCTAGGAGCTAAACTAGGAGGTAAAAAGTATGAATTTTTTAGTGACGAATATTTGCCACTTGGCGAATAGTTCATGTTAGGGTAAAATTGGATCAACAATGAATAACCAATAATATCAAATATCAAGTTACCCAAAACTCAATGAAATGGTGAACTAAGAAGATTAATCAAATAAAGCAATGAACCAACAACAAAGCAAACCTCCTTTAGATTGAAACTTCCATTGATCGCCTATCACAATCATTCTTGCATGTATGAAATAGGGCCCTCAGAGAGTGCACTTCCTTGCTATGCTTCAAGAATGTCAATTCGGAACGGCTATGATAATACCGCCATGATCAATCTTCAGAGCTCACACATTCTCTCCACAATATTGCTCTTTTCTTTAACAAGTTTCTTTATTTCATCAGTTAGGCTGACTACTTGACACTCCTGACTTACCGAAGAAACTGTTAGAGGATCAAAATTTTGAGATAGAATCAATAATTTTTGTTCCCGCTCCTTTATCTTCTTCTCAATATCCTCAATAACTTTGGGCCAAGATAGACAAAATTTGTATACATCACCTCCGTCATTAAGAGCATTTTGAATACTTTTTATACTAATATCAAGTACCCTTCTATCATTCCCTATTAGGCCCTTTAGCTCACTAAATCTCTTATCCAAAAATTCATTCTGGACTTTAATCTCTACAAAGTTTTCAAAAGACTCAAATTGTGTACTTACAAAATTTACAAGGCTCTTTAGATTTCCGGAGGGAGAATCAGATGGATTCTTCTGGAAAGTTGGCATTATCTTCTCTAATATATCAGATGCAAGACTTAATAGCTCACTGTCCTCTATGTGAGATTTCAATATCTTTTCACTTTCCTTGGCTTGTGTGAAAGATGCTATCTTCATCATTTGGACTGGAGAGAGAGTATCCAAGTTAATTGGTCCTTGAATCAGTTCTAGTTCATCAAACTCTAGCATCTCTTTACTCAGAAAACTTTTCACTGCATTTGCAGTGTCTCTTGCCACCATTTCTAGACCACCTTCCTTTTCTTAAGATTTCACAGTATTAGAGCTATCAACATTTGTACCATCTTCTTCTACTTTATCTTTCTAATCTTTGGTTTCTTCTGCTTCACCTTTTTCTATGTTATCTGTAGCTGAATTCTTTCCTTTGACCTCACTGTTTGCAATCTATTCTCGAGGATCTTGAGTAGCAGCAATATTCTCAACATTATCTTCTTTTCCAGATTGATCAAGAGAAGTTAGAGTATCTCCTGTATCATCAATTTGATCCACCATCTTTGTATCTTCTTTGTTTATTTGTTCCTCTTCCAGAACATAGGAGTCATCAACCTTGGTTTGTTGCTCATTAGTTTTTATCTCTTCAATATCTGGGATTGATGAATCAATCCCATCATCAGTCTCCTCCTCAACAAATGGAAGATTGTGTCTCTTCAATGCACTTAGAAGTATTTCCTGTGTTTCTTTAACTATTTGGTCCAATTCTCCAAGAATTAGTTTGTTCATTCTCTTCTTGCTCCTGAATTCATCCTTCACTTCTTTGAATATCATATTCACTTGAACTTGAGTGATCTGAGGGCATAGTTTTATCAATACATGTTCTCTAAGCTCTATATCCTTGCTTTTTGCATTTTCTTTCCTTAACTCCAAAATGTTTGCAAGACTTGGAGGGATCTCAGAAGTTATTTCAATCAGGGCCTTATTATAGATATTCAGATATCTAATAGTTGCTTCCTCTAACACCCTCTTATCTGTATCACTGTATTCATCAAAAAATTTAGTCATGGGTTTCAAATTTCCATCCACAATGACTGATTTTATTACATCTTCCATAGAAAGCGTGGGCTTCTCAACATATGTATCTATCTTCTACCTTTTGTTTACTTTTTGCTTTCGGAGAGCTTCTCCTTAGCCACCTTGACGACTTTTGTTCTAGAGGCTTTCAACTCCTTTACCTCAACATTTGAATTTATTTCTTCTTCATCAACTTTTGTGCTCTTATAGGCTCTTGTGGCCTTTGTTTTCACTCTTTTTTCTTTTCCAGATGATTTGCCTTCTAGTTTTTCAGGATTGGCAGGTTTTGGAGGAACAGGGGCAGCATCAGAACTCCGAGTAGTCCTTGATGTGGAAGAGGGTTCCACTGGAGCACTTCCTTGTTTCTTATCCTGTTTCTCTCTCTCTCAACCTTTTTAGTTCTTTCCCTAAATTGCCTTACAGCCTCCTTGGTGAAACCTGGATTTTCAACCAACTGCTCATCTTCTTTCCTAACTTTTCTATTGGTTTCAGGTTTTTTGAGTTCAACATGCAGTTTCATCCTTAGCTCCTCATTGAAAGGAAGCTAGGTATGCGGAAAATGCTTCCTACACTAATCTAGAGAGGAGAGGGCTATGCAAGTTCAACTTTATCCTAACTATTACAGCAATGTTAAACCATTAACATGAGATATTACAGAAAAACACAAGAACCAAAAAGTAGACAGAAGAAGAGAGACAAAGATTTATAGTGGGGAAAACCCTTATCGAGTGAAAAACCCCACACTCAGAAACCTGCACAATGTATTAACAAATCTGAAAGAATGTTTACAATACACTTGCAATGCAAGCTTCAATGGTCTTCGACACTCGTGTCTGGAGTCAATCCGGTAGCATAACAATACCTATAAACCTATGATACAAACTCCATCTCCAAGCACCTGTATATAAGAAAATACAAGGTAATATTGGACCTATCTTGGAATGGGCATCCAATATGGCATCTTGGACCAAAACCCCTACCTAGGGACACTTGGTCAACATTGTAGAATGTGTCTGACACTTGTCCATAGCTCCCATCCCAAAGAGGTTGCCAATTTCCAAAATGGGCTATGACAGATGCTCTTACGACACTTACGACTGTCATAGAATCTGTCATAGTGGTTACAACTTACAACTATAAGAGAATCTATCATACGCATGCTATAAATAGCATATTCTCTTACAACACATCATATTCCACCTTGCGGCACCCAAATATGCCTCATTCAAAGATGCTACATGACACACGTCATTACCTATCTTACAACCTTTTATTCTCGACTCTTACATGTCATAGATTCGTCATAGGAATCCATCATAACCGTTTCGGTCAAACATTCCTTACACAACATAGAAGATGCTGACACATGGCAGAATATTCCTACCACTAAGTGGGATGCCTATCTCCTCATGTGAGGACAAAAATACAAGTTGTCATAATCCATGTAGGATTGACACATCACCGTGCCACATCCCACAATATGACAATATGGATTTTCTAATTATTTACAACATAGGCAATTAAATAATAAATACAAATATTACAAATGCAGAGAATTACCAAGGTTGAGACACCTTAATTCCCAACATTCTCCCACTTGTCGAACACCTTGTAAGAGCCAATAGAAAAACATGATTTAACTTCTATAGGTCGAGAGGCCCATAGACTCCAAACACCATCTAAACTTCTCTGTGCCCACTGGTTTCATCAATGCACCTGCAACATTCTTCAAAGTATCTACCTTCTCCAAATTTACCTTTCCATCCTCAACCATGTCCCTCACAAAGTGAAACTGAACATCAATGTGCTTGGTTCTAGCATGGAAAGTTGGATTCTTTGCAAGGTAAATTGCACTCTGACTATCACAACTGATCGTGATCTGACCTGCATCAACACCAATATCTGAATACAATCTCTTAAGCCAAATGGCTTCCTTACAAGCATGAGTTGCTGCCATATACTCAGCTTCTGTCATGGACAAAGCAACAACAGGTTGTTGCTTACTCATCCAACTAATAGCACCACCAAAAAGTGTAAAAACATAAGCACTGGTGGATCTCCTATTGTCAATGTCACCTGCCCAATCTGAATCCACAAATCCACAAATATCAATAGAATGCAAAGGTCTTGAAACATTACCATGATAGAAAATGGAATACTCAGAAGTACCCCTCAAATATCTGAACACTCACTTAATTGCATCCCAATGAACCCGTCCAGGATTAGCCATAAATCAACTAAGGACTCCCACTGGTTGGGCAATGTCTGGTCTTGTGTAGACCATAGCTACATCAAACTGCCAACAACACTAGCATAAGGTACTCTGCTCATGTCCTCCACCTCACTAGGAGATTTTGGACAATCCTCAATAGACAACTTTGTCCCCAAAGAAATGGGAACACACAATGGTCTACAATCTGCGATGCTGAATTTGTCCAACACAGACTTCACATACTTACTCTGGCTTAACCAAAGTTTTTTGTTGGTTCTGTCTCTTCTGATTTCCATTGCTAGAATGTACCTGGCTACCCCTAAATCTTTCATTTCAAACTGAGCTGACAACTGAGATTTAAAATTAGAAATCATATTTTTACCCTTCCCAATGAGAAACATATCATCAACATATAGTGCAACAATGAGATTACAATCACCATCAAATTTATAATACACACAGTGATCCGATTTTGATCTCACAAATCCAATTGACAACACAAAGGCATCAAACTTCAAGTACCATCTCCTAGGGGATTGCTTCAAACCATACAAAGACTTCTTAAGTTTGCAAACCAAATTTTCTTTACCTTTCACCATGTAATGCTTTGGCTATGACATGTAGATCTCTTCCTCCAAGTCACCATGAAGGAAAGCTGTCTTCACATCCATCTGTTCTACCTCCAAGTCATAAGCTGCTGCGAGTGACAACAGGAATCAAATGGATGTCAGCTTTGCAATGGGAGAGAAGATCTCACCATAATCTATACCCTCCACTTGTGAATACCCCTTCACAACCAATCTGGCCTTATACTTCTCAACACTGCCATCTACACCAATTTTCTTCTTGAACACCCATTTGCATCCAACAGGTTTCTATCCAGGAGGCAAAGGCAGCAAGTCCCAAGTTTGATTCTTTTCCAAAGAAGCCATTTCTTCCTCCATGGCCTCCTTCCAGGAACCTGCATCCTTCATATCCAAAGCCTCTGATACAATTCTAGGTTCATCATTGTTAGTAATCAAAGCATAAGCACAACTAGAATCAAGCAATGTAAAACCAAACCTTTCAGGTTGCTTTCTTATCTGTGTAGACCTCCTCAAGAGCTGAGGTTGAGGTTCAACTTCTTCATCAGAGCTGCCAGAGCTCTCTTCATCATCAGGTCCAACATTGTCTTTCTATTCAGTCTTCTTAGGGGTGAGAGGAAACTGAACAACACCCTCTTTCTTTTCTTTTTCTTCCGGTTGCAAAATAGTGGAAGAAGTTGTAAGCTCTATGAAGATGACACTTCTGCTATACAACACTTTTTCAGCCACAGGGTCCCAAAGCTTGTATCCTTTCACACCAACACCATAGCCGATGAACATACACTTAACAACTTTGTTCTCCAACTTTGACCACTTCTCCCTAGGCACATGTGCATATGCCTCACAACCAAAAACATGAAGATGCCTTACTGAAGGCTTTCTACCAGACCACATCTCCATGGGTGTCTTTCCAACAAGAGCTGATTTAGGAGATTTGTTTACCAGATAGCAAGCAGTGGCAATAGCTTCAGTTCAAAACTTTTGTTCTAGACCAGCTCCACTAAGCATACTCCTAGCCTTCTCCATCAGTGTCATGTTCATCCTCTCTGCAACTCCATTTTGCTGCGGTGTGTATGGAGTTGTCTTATGTCTTTCAATCCCAAGTTCCTTGCAATACTTATCAAATTCTGTAGAGCAGAACTCACCACCGTTGTCAATTCTCAAACATTTAATCTTTTTATAGTCTGATTTTTAGCAAAAGCTTTAAACTCCTAAAACTTGCTATAGACTTTAGATTTGCTTCTGAGAAAATAAATCCATGTCCTTCTACTGTAATCATCTATAAAAGATACAAAGTATACAGATTTTGATAATGAAGGAACATTAACAGGACCAAACATATCAAAATGAATAAGGTCCAACACATCAGAAGACTTATGAGAACTCGAGTAAAACTAAACATGGTTTTGTTTTCCATAAATGCAATGTTCGCAAAAGTTGAACTCAAGATTACAATCATCTAACCCCTCAACGAGGTCCTTATTTTTCAGGGTAAGCAGACCCTTCTCACCAATGTGGCCAAATCTCTTATGCCATAACATTGTCTTTTCTATAGGAAGTTTAACTTCCAATGCACGATTACAACCATCAAGACTAGAAACAATAGATTTCTTCACCACTCATTCAGATGGTGGGGATGAAGTGACAGCTGCCCTCTTCCTTGAGTCAGAAGAACTATTGCATTAAGCAATGCATGCTTCTAGCTGAAACAAAGTACCTCTCTGAGTACCCTTAGCAAGCACCATAGATCCTTTAGTCATCTTGCATCCTTCTTTCGAAAAGACAACCTGCACACCTACATCATTCAGACTACTTATAGAAAGCAGGTTCCGTACTAACCCTGGGATGTGTATAGCCCCGGAGATCCCCTTCACTTGACCATCAGGGAATCAGATAGAGACTCTTCCTCGACCAACGATCTTTAGATGAGAGTCATCACCCAGATACACCTTTCCACCATCGAACTCCTCATACTTAGTGAACTAGTCTCGATGTGAGGTCATGTGGAATGATGCACCAGAGTCTATTAGCCACACATCATCAGATACATGGGTTGCCAGGGTTGCGATGAAAGCATCACCGTCATCTTGTGATTTGTCAGAATCTAAATTAGGAGCTTTCTTTTTTTTCTTCTTCTCCTCTTTGCATTCCTTTCAGAAATGCCCGGTCTTGCCACAGTTCCAACAAAGAGCCTTGGACTTTCCAAGAGATTTGGATCTCCCATGAGATTTGGATCTACCCTTCTCAGCTTTCTTGTCCTTCTTTTTCCCTTTCTCCTTGGGTCTTCCACAAACTGCAAGGGCTTCTTTGGCTGCCTTAGAAGACTTTCTTCACATCTCTTCAGACAACAGCGAAGAAACCACTTCTTCCATTTTGAATGTGGATGTGGTGCTTCTGATTGCCATGACAAGATGATTCCATGAGTCCAGTAGAGAACAAAGCAGGGTCATACACCGATCCTCCTCCTCCATCTTTACGCCAATAGATGTTAATTGTGCAACCAGCATATTAAAGGCATTCGTATGCTTAGCCACGGATCCTCCATCCTCCATTTGAAGAGAATACAACTTCTTTCTCAAAAAAAGTTTATTGACTAGGGATTTCACTTGATACACATCCCCCAACTTCTTCCAAAGGAGTTTTGCAGTAGTCTCCTCATGGACATTTAACAACACAGAATCAGCAAGACTAAGTCTTATGAGACCCTTAGCCTTCCGATCCTTGAGATCCCATGCATCTTGTGTCATTGTAGCTGGTTTAGTTCCATTCACACTTTCCCAAAGGTCTCAGTCAACTAACATGTCTTCCATTTTGAGCTTCCACAGCTCAAAATTACTGCCATTGAACTTCTCTACTTCAAACCTTCCTGATGTGCCTGCCATCTCCTTGCTGCAATAAGATACAAAATGCTCTGCACAGACTCCCACTCAACCTAAGATTAGCACAACAAAACCCTACCCTACAACTAGGACCAAAGGTGATCAAGCTCTGCTACCAACTTAAAGGAAGCTAGGTATACGGAAAACACTTCCTACACTAATCTAGAGAGGAGAGGGCTATGCAAATTCAACTTTATCCTAACTATTACAGCAATGTTAAACCATTAACATGAGATATTGCAGCAAAACACAAGAACCAGAAAGTGGATAGAAGAAGAGAGACAATGATTTACAGTGGGGAAAACCCTTATCGGGTGAAAAACCCCACACTTAGAAACCTGCACAATGTATTAACAAATCTGAAAGAATGTTTACAATACACTTGCAATGCAAGCTTCAATGATCTTTGACACTCATGTCTGGAGTCAATCTGGCAGCATAACAGTACTTGTAAACCTATGATATAAACTCCATCTCCAAGCACCTGTATATAAAGAAAATACAAGGCAATATTGGACCTATCTTGGAATGGGCATCCAATATGGCATCTTGGACCAAAACCCCCACCTAGGGACACTTGGTCAACATTGTAGAATGTGTCCAACACTTGTCCACAACTCCCATCCCAAATAGGTCGCCTATTTCCAAAATAGGCTATGACAGATGCTCTTATGACACTTACGACCATCATAGAATCTATCATAGCAGTTACAACTTACAGCTATAAGAGAATCTATCATACACGTGCTATAAATAACATATGCTCTTACAACACATCATATTCCACCTTGGGGCACCCAAATATGCCTCATTCAAAGAGGCTACATGACACATGTCATTACATATCTTACAACCTTCTATTCTCGACTCTTACATGTCATAGATTCGTCATAGGAGTCCGTGATAACTGTTTCGGTCAAACATTCCTTACACAACATAGAAGATGCTGACACATGGCAAAATATTCCTACCACTAAGTGGGATACCTATCTCCTCATGTGAGGAGAAAAATACAAGTTGTCATAATCCATGTAGGATTGACACATCACCGTGCCACATCCTACAATATGATAATATGAATTTTCCAATTATTTAAAACATAGGCAATTAAATAATAAATACAAACATTACAAATGTACAGAATTACCAAGGTTCAAACACCTTAATTCCCAGCACTCATATGTTCCAAATATTTCAACTGTTGTGTCCTTTGGCTTGCTCAATAGGTGTTGAGCATACATATTCAAAATTTTCTCATCAACCTCATAGCCCATAGGCATAATCCATACAGTTCTAGGTTCCACAACCTCCATTAGGCACTGATCAGTATCAACCATAAAACATATTTCATCTTTATACTTCTTCACAACATATTTGGGAATCCTCTCCCTTGCATGCATCATACCCTAAAAATTCTTGAAGTATCCCCAAATTGTTGTTTTCTGTGTTTTATAGTCACCAATTCTGTTTAGATGATCTCTGATCTGAATAGCAACTAGCTCATCACTAGTCTAGTGTACACCCTTTACTCTAGGTACATCATTCATAAAGTAGAAGAACAAGCATAGAACCAATGTACCATATTTAAAAGTATTTTTCTTATCTTTCTTGATTTTGTTCAAGTTCTCAATTAGTTGGTTCTGCAATAATTCACACAAATCATAATCTATATTTTCCTTTAACATTTTGTATGCAACATATATGGCTATTCCAGAAACAAAATTCTCCCTGCTAGAGTGATGCATCTTGTAGCCAATCACCATGGAAGCAAACTTAACATCTGATTCTATAACGTCTTTGATGGTCATTGCCCTCTTGTCAAAATTTGCACCGGTTGCATCAGTAACAATTTGGTTTTTCATAGATTTCAACATGGGTAATCCATAGGTTGAATTTAACCCAGTTAGAATCCTGGTAACATCCTTGGTAATCTTGAAGGGTTTTAACAACCATATGAATTCATCATGCATTCGGCTCAAAACATATCAAACCCACTTATCTTCATCAAATGTTGGAAACCTCATAATCTGAATAAAGTGTTTATCATGCAGTTCCTTATACTCAGGTTTAAGGTCATGATTTTCATCCTTGAGATGAATCTCAAACAAATCTACATACCTTGAGTCACTAAATTCATCTATGTTCGCATGAATGTAAACCCTAATATCTTTAACATGCAGCACACCATATGGAACACTTGAGAATACACCTAATGGGTCAACTTCATTAATTTGTGTGGATTCTTCTTAGGTCAAGGCTTTTCAGTAATGTCAACAACCAAAGGTGTAGCCATTGTAAAAATTACAAGTTCAAAGCTTCGTAGATAAATACCTTTTTCTTTCATGGAGTTAGGGTTAGCAGACAAATTTGTTAATTGTACTTCAAATCTTTGAAATTTTAGCTTAGACGCTCTTCTTCTTGCTTTCTTCTAATGTAAAGTGATTCAAATGAGAGTGAACACCTTTTTATGAT
Organism: Cunninghamia lanceolata; assembly: GCA_027924645.1. Lineage (NCBI taxonomy): Eukaryota > Viridiplantae > Streptophyta > Pinopsida > Cupressales > Cupressaceae > Cunninghamia > Cunninghamia lanceolata. Next base: position 1,546,544 of record BSBN01000619.1, on the reverse strand, counting down.
CCACAAAACCTAATTTTCCTTTGTAATAAATGCTCTGCCCTAACACATTCGGTTACTATGTTTCTGTATACAATCAACTTTTAATTGCTCCAAAAATTATTAAATCCACTTCTTTTCTTCCGAAAATCCTTTCAAATGATCTATAGTGACCCAAATTATCTTTTCTCTTTGTGCCAGATTCTGGCACCCACTTACTGGCTGAGAGAATTTGATTTTCAATGCAGCTCCCCCTGAGCCAGAGCTCCTAATTTAATTCCCAGAGGAATTGTTAGCATTGGATTCTGGTACGGACCCATTATTATTGTTCATAACACTTTTCTAGACCCATGTCTTGTTCATTTCATCCTAGATCTCATTCACATCAATTTTCCCTTGCCTTTGTCTTGTCTTTGCTCATCCGGTTTTCAGTTTGCCGGACCTCTTCTTTCATTATTCTTGCTTTTGCAGGTTCTTGCAAAATGACCAAATCGGTTACAATTGAAGCACACAACATTTCTTTTCTTATATACTTGATTTCCTCTTAATCTACACTAATTAGCCATGTGTCCAAATCCATTGCAAGAAAAATAGTAGCCATTAAAGAAGTTGCCATTTCCCATATTGTTAGAGTTATTCATTATCATTCTTCTGCATTCATTTGATCTATGACCAAACCTCTTACACTTGAAGCATTGACTGGAGAAGGATGGACCATTTTGATTTGCTCTGCTTCTGCACTGAGTAGCTCTATGACCAAATTTATTGCAATTGAAACAATTGCCATTGAAGGATGGATATTTTTGAGCATTAGGCTATCTTACCGGAGGTCTTATAGGTCTATTTCTCCAATTCCTTGGTTGAAAATTTCTTTGTCTGGATCTAGACTTTTCACTTTTCTCATATCCAAGACCATGCTTGTCATTAGCCTTTTTCTGTCCTTCAAGCAGTGCTTCAAGTTTAGTTGAGATTATCTTAAACTTCTCCTTGTATTCATTTGCAACTCCTGGGTCATGTCTGAGAATGACAATTTGCCTCTCAAGTTCTTTCTCATTGTCTCTACTTTCTTGTAGATTAGACTCTAGGAGGCTAGCTATTCCGTCCAATCTGTAGTATTCTTCAGTTCTTTCTTTTAGATTTTGATTCAGGTCTTCTTCATTTTTCTTCCTATCTTCAATTTCCTTGGGTAGCCTCATCACCTCGGATTCCATCTCATGTTTTAGGACAACTTCTTTAGGTAACTTCTCACAATCTTTTATCTTCTCTTTCAAGGCCTTATCCTTGTTGTTGTCTTCATAATGATTTCCCAGTTGAAGAGGTTGCTCCTTCTTCTTTTCATTGGATTTTCTCAATTTTTCTTTTAAAGTCTCAATGAAGTCTTCAGTATTTTTAAGGTTCTCTTGCAGCTCTCTAAGTTCTGCTCTGGACTGCTCAAGATCTTCTAAAGAGAGTTTAAGTTGTCCTTGAAGGTTGTATTCATCCATTTTACTGCATTCCCAGATCTTCCTTAAGCTGTTAAACTTTTCAAAGGAACCTTGCTCTGATACCAATTGTTGGAATTAAGGCTGACAACGTAGAGGGGGGGTGAATTAGTTGTCATAAAACTTTTAAAGCTTACTGCAGTTAATTCTTCTTTACCACTTCTTAACAGATTAATGACATAATCGTGAAAACAAGAATTAATAATACATGAGTAGAAACATAAACAACACACTTGACACCGAAATTTTGACATGAAAACCTGATTAAGGGAAAAACCATGGTGGGGGTTAACCCACAAAGATTATACTGTGTTGAAAGTATTACAAGGGGAAGGCACATGCCTTCGAGCTCACTGCTTAAGAGAGGCTCACTACCTATAAGAATGATTACAAAAGGATTACAGGTTGTTTGAACTGATGAATAGCATCTGCTAATGCAAGAATTCAGTTCCAGTTAAACACAAAATACTAACTTTACACAGATCTCATCTCTTTCACACTTCTATCTACCTTTTCATACTTACTCCATATTCACGTCACTTGAATCCATCGGTTATATATATCCGCCTCAAGAAATTCAATCACTTTCTGTCAGCCTTGTGAAGAACTTAACAGACAACACAAATACTCTATTCTATCAGCTGAATCCATACACCAATGTTGATGCGTACCAGAAATAACACTTGAAGGTCACCATTCATGTCAGCCACTAACACTTTATCTCATACGTAACTCACCAAAATACTTCTACCAGATCCGCATAAGGATCTAACACAAGTTGGCATGTTCTTTACTGAACTGTTCTGTCATATTAGGACCCGGTACTCAGATGCTCATAACTTTTACTCCCTTTCTCACTGGAGGCTAAAATCTTGGATTTAGATTGTCTTGACATTCCTCTACACTCCCTCAGATTTACAATACACAATGATTAACTGGAGAGATCCACTGAGCAAAATACTAAACTCTGCCATATACTCTATTCTTGTCTATCCAGACTTGAGAAATCTTGAAACTGACTTTTGGTATGATCTAATACTGCACTGCGGATGTGTGGAATGGACTTAGTTGCCATCAATGACAATAGCTGTCATGCATAGTAGTGTCTCTTGCCAACATGATTCCTTCATGGTGAGCTAAAATTTTACAAGTGAGTATGACCATTGTGTTTACTTCAAAAGTTTGGAAAATGGTTTATTTATTATCTTGGTGTTATATGTTGACGATATTCTTGAAGCAAGCAAAAACATGACAGAGATCAACAAGTTAAAGGCTTAGTTGGCTAGGACATTTGATATGAAGGATCTAGAAGTAGCAAAACAAATTTTGGGCATGGAGATACATAGAGATAAGAAACATGGTAAGCTTTGGTTATCACAGTAAAAGTATGCGGAGAATATTCTTATGAGATTCGGTATGAATAATGTAAAACTAGTAAATATCCCTTTGGCTTCCCATTTAAAGCTTTTTTCAAGTTTATGTCCTAGTACTAAAGAAGAAAATAATTATATGTCTTGTGTACCATATGCTAATGTAGCAGGAAGTTTAATGTATGCGATGGTATGTACAAGTCCAGATATTTCACATGCAGCTGGTGTTGTCAGTAGATACATGGCAAATCTAAGTAAAGAGCATTGGGCAGTAGTGAAATGGGTGCTTCATTATCTTAGAGGCACAAGTGATTATTGTATTACCTTTAATGGTTGGAGTGATTTGGTTTGTGGATATGTTGATTTAGATTTTGCAGGTGATTTAGACAAAAATAGATCTACCTTAGGTTATGTCTTTACTCTTGTAGGACTTGTTTATTGGATGTTAAAGCTTCAAGAAACAGTTTCTTTATCCACTACTGAAGCAGAATATATGGTTGTCTCACATGCATGCAAAGAGGCAATTTTGTTAAAGGGTTTTTTGGGTGAGTTTAGAAAAAATGCATGATAAGGTGAATGTATTCTGTGATAGTCAAAGTGCTCTTCATTTGGCTAAAAATCTAGCTTATCATAGTAGGACCAAGCATATTGAAATTAAATACCATTTTGTAAGACAAGTTATTGATGGAAGTGGAGTAGCTCTTGAGAAAGTCCATACGAAAGAAAATTGTGCAGACATGTTTACAAAACTAATACTGCTAGAGAAGTTGAGGTGGAGTTTGGCTTCTCTTGGCTTGTAGAAAAGGTGATGAATGGGCATGCACAAGTATCAAGTAAATTGTTGTCAAGGTAGAGAATGTTAGATTTGTGACTGATGCAATACAAGGTGGCAAAAACTTAGTTTTACAAAGTTTCACAAACTTATGCTCTTGATTGGCTTCACAAACTCTCACAATGACCCTTCAAAACTAGGTTATTTTAGACCAATTTTAGAAAAATAGGGATATCTCCCTCCAAACTCAATGAAATTGAACCCAATAAAAAACTTATTTGAGTTAAGAATGCACTATAAAATGAGTTTCAACCATTTATGTAGAAAGTATTCCAGGAGGCTGTACCATGCTCTGCAATAGGACTGTTATCCTAGATGAGGGTTTTTGGTAGTTTAAAACAATTTTTACAAAAATGGCTGTAACTTTTGCAAAACTCAATAAAAAATTGTAAAATTAGAATCAAATGAAAGGTGATTCAAATATATTTTCAACAAATCAATTTTATGTCATTTGGAGGATGTATGAGGTTGTACCATCCTCAGGAACATCAATATTGCAGGAAAAATATACAAAAAATCTAAATTTTATTCATTGTTTTATCCCCTTCTCCTTCCACGACACCTTTGATTGTTGAAAGCTTAATATACATGATTTGGTTTGTTTCCCAATGGTTGTAACTAGTCTTTGCACCAAATGACCTTTGGGAACTAAGATTTGTTAAGAGATCTCAGTATTTACAAAGTATTATAAGTATATTTTAACTTGATTTAACTAAAATTATCCTAATATAACTCTAAACTTCCAATTTTCTCCTTTTTTTGACCTTATCACATGGATCTAAGACTAAATTACTTCCTAAAAACTCTTTGGACATTCATATTTAACTAAGTATTAAGCCAAGATTGGCTTGGGTGCTCATGCACCATACTCCCGGCCAAATGAAGACTCCAAGTCCACTTGGAGTGAAAGTAGTAACAAGTCTTCATCATTAAATGCTCCTCTTTGTGGTCTTCTATGCTCTGCTTGTTGAAACAACTCCATTTGATCTTCATCTTCACCTTTGGCTTTATTTTGTCCATGCAAATCAGTTTTCTCCCTGTCTTGCCACTTGATATCAGATTCTTCATGCTTTGATGCACTTCAATTTTCATCTCAGTAACTTGTCCTTCTTCCTGCACTTGGTACCTTAGCCTATATCCCATCAAGACTGCAATCATGAAAGGATAGATTCTCTCTTTAACTCTTTGATTTTTCCATGTAGCAATGGCTTCTTCCTTCTCAATGTCCTTCAAGTCCTCTTCTCCCTCAAGGAGTTCTTCCTTAATTATCTCTGTCTGATCAGGTTTACAAACCTCTGGAATAATAGACTATAATTGTCCTTTATCCTCTCTTGAAAACAATGAACAAAGTATTGCCTCAACCACCATACTATCATGCATCTTCAACTCATCTTGAGTCTTCATAAGGAACTCTTTCTTCCACTCTACTATGATAATATCCTCTTATTTGGGAATGGATGCAATGTCCATATCTTCTTCTTCATCATCCTTTGCTTGTTCACTACCTTCTTCCATCAAAGGTTCTTATGCCTTCACATTTGGTTCTAATGACTTCATTTGTATTTTCTTTCACATCAGCCTTTGAATAGGCCACACAACCTTCATTTTTACCTTCAAGTGCCAACTTGTCATTTGGTTAATCCTTTGCTCTATCTTCATCAAGAATTCCTGGAACTCCAAATCATGTTTCTTTATGTCTTGTTTCAGGGCTGCTACCTCTTTCTCAAACTCTTCTTGCCTCAACTTCTCCTCTTTCCTCTTTTTCTCTTTTTCTTCTTGTTTCTTCTTCCTTTGTGAATCCTTTGCTTGAAAAAGTCTTCTCAACAAATCCATCATATTCTCTACTCAAGAAAACTTCTCCTTGCTTCTCAACTTCTCTCAACTTTCTCACTTTCAAAAGATCTAATCCCTGAAGCTCTGATACCACTTTGATGCAATACAAGGTGGAAAAAACTTGATTTTACAAAGTTTCACAAACTTATGCTCTTGATTGGCTTCACAAACTCTTATAATGACCCTTCAAAACTAGGTTATTTCAGACTAGTTTTAGAAAAATAGGGATATCTCCCTCCAACATCAATGACATTAAACCCAATAAAAAACCCATTTGAGTTAAGAATGCCTTCTAAAATGGGTTTCAACCATTTATGCATAAAATATTCTAGGAGGCCGTACCACACTCTGCAATAGGACTGTTACTTTAGATGAGGGTTTTTGGCAGTTTAAAACAATTTTTACAAAAATGGCTGTAACGTTTGCAAAACTCAATAAAAATTTGTAAAATTAGAATCAAATGAAATGTGATTCAAATATATTTCCAAAAAATCTAATTTTATGTCATTTGGAGGTTGTATGAGGCTGTACCATCATTAGAAACATCAATATTGCAGGAAAAATATACAAAAAATCTAAATTTTATTCATTGTTTAATCCCCTTCTCCTTCCACCACACCTTTGATTATTGAAGACTTAATATACATGATTTGGTTTGTTTCCCAATGGTTGTAACTAGTCTTTGCACCAAATGACCTTTGGGAACTAAGATTTGTTAAGAGATCTCAATATTTACAAAGTATTATAAGTATATTTTAACTTGATTTAATCAAGACTATCCTAATATAACTCTAAACTCTCAATTTTCTCATTTTTTTGGACTTTATCACATGGATCTAAGACTAAATTACTTCCTAAAACTATTTGGACATTCATATTTAACTAAGTATTAAGCCAAGATTGGCTTGGGTGCTCCTGCACCAGTGACAACAAGATAAAACAAAGAAATCAAAAAGCTTATCTTTGAAAAAAAACAAAAATCTTTTGTTTTAAATCTAGATAGCTTTTTCTAAAGAAAGAAGAAAACTACTTTCTTCTAAATTTGATGGAGGCAGTTAAGTTGAAGATATTTTTTTTTAATCTTTTTAGGCTTTCGAAAGACAAGTAATTGTAATTGCAGTTGTGTGAGGATTGTAAATTTTTCTTCTGAACAATAAGAATATTGATACTGTGCCCCCTAGATGTTTCTCTGATATATTGCAGGATTTCTACCATGTAAATCCTTGTGTTATTGATGTGTGATAATTTATTTTATTTATTCATTATTTTGTTATTGTCTCTATTTTCTTTGTAACTAACTTGTACTACAATATTATGCAATTCTAGGTTTTAAGTTTATTCTTTAAATCCGAAGGAATCTCAACACAAGTTGCATTTGATTAAAAGTTTTAAAGGGATTTTCAACCGAGCCATATTTGTTTTTTTGGAAAAACATATCCTACACTCTTGGCATTCCATGAGGCCGCTTTTTCTTTTAGGCTTGTTGTGAATTAACTATCTTGCCTTGTCATTGTTTCCACATTTTGCATGCATGGCCCATTCTGGCACTTACAACTAAAAATTATGAGGATCTTCCTCTATCCTTTGAAGTCTTGTCCAACAAATCCATTTGGTATATATCCTACAATTTCACACTTCAAGAGAGGACGTTTCCATGGGCAATTTGTCAAGCAGTTCATGAACCTTTTCTTGAACAAAATCCTTGTTGGAAAGGTAAGAGTCTCTCCATAACATTTTATATCTTTTCTAAACCAAATAGAAAGTCAAATCCCAGGATATAATTGACCAACAAGTTTGCTATGATTGTTTCCTACCATTGTTTCTTCCCTTCATGGATTTGAATAACTGTAGCTGTAAAGATTAAGAGTTTTATCAGTTTTCCATGGTTCTATTCCATATAGAAATTATATATATTTTGTAATCAGGAATTAATCTAAGTTAGGGATGCATGAATCCAAGAATCCCTTACATCTTCGGTTGAATGCATTAAACCCAAATGTTAGAATCCCTTAATTACCATTCAAGTTGTGTTATGTATGATTAGTTCAACAATCTAATGGCTATAACAAAACATAATAATAAGATTGGAAGAGATATTATGAGGTGAAAGTGATTAAAATCAACCTATTCTTTGTGTTAAACTATTATAACATTTCTTGTCATGGAATTCAATTTTCTTTGTTTTAACTTACCTTTAATCATATAGGAGATCTAAATTTATCCCTATGCATGCTCTTAAACCAAGTTGGCCTGAAATCTTTTGCCTTTGAATTCAACCATTGTTGCATAACCTCATCAAAAGAAATATGAGTAATATGATACTCTCCTATGTAAAGATTGGTCAAGAATGAGGTTTTCGACCAATGATTGAGGTTTTACGCATTCAATTTATTTGGCAAGAAAAGATTGAGTTTCTTGTATCCTTAGAAAACTTGGACCACTTAAATTGTTTGATTATTATTTTCCTTTAAGTACAGTGGGAGTTGACATATGGGATTTTTTTTCCTTGTAATATGAGTATAGACACATATTAATGGCTATAGATTATATTTAAGTGGCAAAGCATAGTAATGGTTTAATTGTTCTTCTCGAATACCTCATTACATAGTTGCATGTGTAAGGGTATGATAAAATGGAAAGATGACTTTTAAGTTACATAGTATTTAGGGTAAGAGCACTAAGTCTCTAATTGACTTGTAGCTAGTCTTTTAAGATGATTTGGGATAACCCCAAGACTTTTATTATTTACTGTGTAGGTGAGAATTCTATCATCTAATATGAATGATATCTTTTGTGTGGATGAAAATCTTGAATCCTCATAAAACGTGTTTGATATTTATATTTGTAATACTACTAATGAGGGATTAGTAGATCTATGGATGTTCCTATGAACAAGTTCTCACCCTTTATGATGTAATTGATCAATAATTGTATATCTTGTTTGATACCTTTAAACTAAAGATCTTTTAGTGGATGTGAAATTACCTTTCCAATCTTATGGAATTGTACACTATGTGGATTTATCGACTCACTTCATTTTAGTAGCTTTATTAGGGTTGGAATCCGAAACAAAATCTAACCCTCTTAGTGTTGCTCCTTGCCACACACACCCCCTTAGTGGCTTACATTTCACAAGGATGGCGAAGATGGTGTCGCATCATGCCATTGTGTTTGACTTTCCCTGCCTTCAAGCGATGCACCTAACGTAGTTGTAGAGACAACTACGTTATGTATGTGTGTCACCGAGCGCCCATGTTGCGCGCGAGGGGGTTTGTAGAGTTAGGTGGGAATTTTTTTTTGTAATTCGTGTCATGACCACATGGCAAATGTGGACATGACATGTGGTTATCATGTCATAACCACATGACTAATGTTGGCATTACATTGGTATTAGAGCCCATGTTTTAAACATTGGGATCTCTGGGTGTATAATTGTGTTAAGTTGGGCTGATAGTAGATCGTGCATACTTGTGTTGCGTGTTTGACTCTAGCTTATGTAGCAATGAGTTCATAAGACACCTTGCTTGGGAATGACTTGATTCCCTTGGTTTTGCTTCCACTAACCCCCACGTATGACATGTGTGTCGTAGGGACTTGGGGTGTGTATTCTTGATGTATAAAGTAATTGAAGGACCATGCAAGTCCTGAATTCGAGAGTTAGTCAACTCCTTGATCTAATGCTATCCAAAAAGGTGTTATTGGACGAGTTTTGCAAAGTGTTTCGTTCTAGCTAATCCTTGCTCCTTGTCCTAGATGATGATGCTTGTTGATCCTTCTTTAGGGGTTGTATCAGCCTGATGTAGGTCACACCCTTGGAAAAGTGTTATTGTGGTAAAGTCATCCTCATTTGGCTACCTTGTAGGTTTGCCCTAGCAAATGTAGAGTGGCACATTACTGGTCATGAGTGCCATTGTGTCATTTGAGACTTACCTCTTCTCGGAGAATGTTGAAGTTGTGTTATCCTACCATGTTGGAGGAAAGAAATGCATTAAAGTGGTATGCTAATCATGGACAAAGACTTATGTACCCTATTTCATTATTCTTCACCTTGTGTCACTTAGTTGACCCTTGTATCATGGGGTAGGTGGTGTCTTGTTTAGAAGACCCTTGGTCGGGATGCAAAGAAGTTATGGATCTATAGTTATCCTTCACCTTGTTATGGGATTAAGTTACTTATTGGGTAGTTATCACCCAAAGAGAGAAAGGAGGATAAGATGGTATATTCTCTTGTTAGGGTTGTTTAATACCCTCATCTTGAGGATGGAGTAGATGATGTTAAAAGAGTTGGTGTGTACAACCTTTCATGGTTATCTTCTTTTGTAAGCCTTTTGGTTAGATGAAAGGATAAGTAGTGGCTTCATGGACCACTTCAAGGTTGCGAATTTGTGATGTTGGTTGTGCCACGTCAAGTCTATCTCCTTGTAGCTGGTTGGTGTCTAGTGGATATGTAGGCTATGCACTACCTTCACATTAATTGGTGATGTGATTTGTTCACTTATAGTATGGTACCTCATTGTTTGAGGGCTTAAAGGTGGTGTAAGTGCTTAATGTTGAAGCCTTTTATGATAGTCAAGAAGTAATGTCTAATTGCAGGTGTAATTCCCTAATTGCTTATTTAATGAAACATAAGTGCAACTTGATCTTTTCCTTGCCACCTTGTTCTTTGGAGTTTGAATACCTTTATGTCTTGGTAGGCTGATGAGTTCCCCTTGGGTGAAATGTTTGTCTTTGAGATTAGGAGGCTATAGTGAAGCCTTGTGTTGGGTTGTAGTGAAGAAAGTTAAGTTTTTTTTCTTGTCCTCTTAGGTTATGGTGGAAACCCTTTGGTGGTGCCTTCTTATCTTTTAATAGGATAGAACACATAAAATGCTTAAGGTAAATGCATAGTTGATGCGATGCGGTGGTTGGAGTGTGAACTCTCCTATCTTGAAACACTTTAGCTGTTGGATCTTGAGGTGAGTCCCTTGTGCAACTATTTGTACGAACCCCATGAAGATGACCCTAAGGAGTAAAAAGATTCTATTTCAAAGAATGCAATGATTCTAGATGTTGATTTGATTATGGACTCACACACCTTGCTATAGGGAATGTATGTGGATAGTCACTTGCATGGGCATCTTGAAAACATTTGGGATTGTAAGCATGCAATGAGAAGTTGAGTTTGTTTTGGGATTGAATGGTAAGTTGGTTGTGATACCTTTTGGTCGTTAGTGGTGAAGTGTTGTAATGGACACATGTGATTGGCATAGAGGCTTTCGTTGGGTCGTTTGGGCATTTTTTTAAGGCAATGTTTTTGAACTAGTGTTTAGTTGTGAACACCTTGGTTGGGGTTCTCCAACCTTGGGGTATTGAACTTTGTGCCAGAATAGTTGGCGTGATTTTAGCCACGGCTAGGGTTGGTTGGCTTAGCCCCACTCTAGTATCTTGGTACCTTGAACAATTTTATTACTACAAGCATGAATTGCCTAGTGTGATTTTAAATCTATGGAAGATAGTTAGTGTTTTTCAGTTGGCCTTGGTGGTATCCAAGAAGTTGTTGGTTTGTGTCCCTTGTGAGGTAGCTCGAAGGGACCCCACTTCGAAGGTGACTCATGGGATACATGACTATTGGAAAACCTTTCCAAGCATGTCCTAGGTTGCCTAGTGTATGTGGGGAATCGTTAGTTGAGTTGATCATGACCTTAGTGAGAATGTGACCACTATTCCTCTTCTCCCTTTTTATTACTATGTTATATATATATATGATATTGTAATGTGCAAATTGTGGATAACTATTTAATTATTGTTTGAATTTTGTTTATTTTTGTAAACCCAATATTAATGAGTTTCTTTACTTGGGCTACTTAGCCAACTTACCTTCTTATAGTCCTCTTACCTCAAGGACTTGTTTAATCGTATTTTGATTTACATTTTGAATATTGCTCCTTGGCGCCATTTTTGGATTTGATAGTATCTTTTAAATTTTAATTATCTGTTGGATCTTAATCCTTTGAATTTTTATTTCGTTAAAATTTATTCAAGACTTATCTTTTGCAACTTTTTATTGTGAGGATTTTCTTAATTGTTGGTACTACTAGTACATGCATAGTAATGTGACTTATGTAACCTAACCTACCCATAAGGGGTACTTGGTGAGAGGAAAATGGGAATAGTCGGTCTTGGTTGAAGTCATAAGTTGCAGTTGTTTAGAGAATCATTAGTAGTGGTTCAGAAATTTCCCTATTGACCTTGAGTTCCTCCTATTGTTGTGTGGACCCACTGTCCTCATGATATAGGCTCCCTCATTTAAAGAGACTTTGTTTAGCTCCAATCTTTTGTAGTTGAACAACGAGTTTTGTGGTGGTGTAGGTGTTAGTTCCTTCCTTGATGTTAGGGACACTCGGCATGTTTGGTTCCTACCTTCTCTGCAAGTTCGATCTAGGTAGTCTAGTGGGGACCTGTTGTTTGAAAGGATAGCCTAGACTTGAGAGTCATATGCTTTTTACTTGGAATCTTATGGTTTTAGCTTAGCATCGGTGGTAAGTTGAGTAAGATGCATGGTTAAGGCTTGATTGGTGGTGTTGTGGCTATTTGCTTGGCCAAGCTTCCTTTGGGATGCGTTATGTTAGATAGGTTTTGGATGGCTAAAAGAGGCTTCGAATGCGATTCAGTTAATTTAGTGTTTGAAAGGCCTCTCATAGTGCAAACCTTCTTGGTGTGTCCCCATCCTTCTTGACCTTTGGTTTCTTGGTGGGCTACCTTAGGGCATTTAATGCCCTTGTGTCTTTTGATGCTCGCAAAGTGTTTGGAGTATGTGTTGTTGATTAGATTCTTGACCCTCCTAGTCAGAGGAGGGTATCGTTGGGGACTATTGCTATGTGATTTCTTATGATATTCCTATTGTTTCTTACTTTTAGTTTAAAATCCATCTAAGTTCACTATTGTGTTAGGATGACTTGTAGGTGGGTTGCTCTACAGTATCTCCATGTTAATTTCTAGGAGGAAGTTTAGCTTTAGGGGAGGAGGATGTGAGGCCCACCCTTGTACGACTAGAATTAGTTTCCCTCTTAGACTAGGTTGTGTTGCTTCACCCTAGCTAAGGGTTCAGTTATGGTATTGAGGCCCTATCTCGAGTCAGTGTAGTGTTGTAGTGTGAGGGTAACTCTTGTTGCACTCCATGGTTGGTCCATGGAACTTGTTGATCGAATTATGTATGATGCATACATGTTTGAGGACTAGTGATCCCTCCTATTTGGATATTTATCATTTTTTTCTTGTGTTAGATGAGTTATTGAAGGATGTAGCTATATCTTACATGTGTGATTTTATTGTGAATTCCATGATGTTGAAATGTGTTATGGATGCAATTTAAATGGGTTAGTTAAGAGATTTATGCTTTGTGGATGATTAGATCTCATGTTAGATTTCATTTAATGATATGATGTTTAGATGCTATGATTTCATTTGATGATTATTGGTATGTGTATTGATGGTGAAATTGATGATTTATCTTACATTATGTGATCCTGATTATACTTGTGAATGGGAATGACTTGAGAGACATATATATATGTTATCATGTGGTTATTATTGATGTTATATGTGATTATGCGATCATGTGTGTGATGTATGTAGTTCACTTCACTTCATCTATTTTTACCATGTGCTATTAATGGGTTTGTGGAAGTGTGCAGGTAACTTTCCATGCCCATGGAAAATCAGAGGTCAGACAATAACCATATGTTATACTCCTGTTAAGCCGACCTAGTCCTAGTTGGACTAAGGTCACTTGTGCTTGAGACTGTTGATTATATGATATTTTGTAAGGTTTACCCCTTTTTAATTTATCTCTTGATGTGTTGTAAAAATTGTAATGTTGGGTTTGCACAATTTTTAGTGCTAAATGTTTGAAGCCCTTTTCAAGTGAATTTATGTGTTTCCTTATGTTTCTAATGGTCAAACATTGACCCTAGGTCATACCCTTAGGGTATAGGACCATTCTTAACATGTTTAAACTTGTTTTAAACCTTGTATGGTCACCCAAACTTGGCCCTTAAGTCAAGTGACGAGTTTGAGGAGATGTGAGAGGTGGTTGGCATGTCACCATCTCACCTAACCTAACCTCACCCACTTGGGTAAGGTGACCATTGCCTCAAGTGCTTTAGAAGCTTCTTGAAGCTTCTCACTTGCACTTATGGGGAAGAGTGTAGCTTAGTTGAAATGAGAAGGTGACAAGTGTCACCTCCTCATTCTTGAGAAGCTTCCCTTGTGTGCTCACATCTCCCTATGCTCTCACACATGTGTGAGAGAATTTGTGGGGGAATGTGTAGATTTGTGGAATAGGGAGATGACATGTTTCACCTCCTCATTCTTGTGGGGTTGTGAGGAGGGTTATGTGGATGGAGGAGAGGGTGACAAGTGTCACCTTTTCATCCATTAGGGTTTGAGAGCCTTGCCTATTTATCTCCATCCTTGAGATGAGATGAGGGTTCTTTTCTTTTGGGAATTTTTATGTTTGTGTTGGGGAGGAGAGAAGGACTTGTAGATCTTGGAAGGAATTTGGGAGGACTTGTAGAAAGCTCTTCACCAACATCCTCCATCCTTGAAGCTTGAGAGGTATTTGTTAAGCCTTCAAGCCTATTGTTTACTTGCTTTTTCTTTTGCATTATGTATGTTCATGTTTGTTATGCTTATGTTCTTTTAGTTTTGTGTATGTGGGTTTTAAAGGGTTTTTTGGGTGAGCTCTCCATGTGAGAGATCTCACCTTTGTCTTGGGTGAGAGAGGTGTGAACCTCCTCGGTTTCCCCTTATTATTTTGGGTATAGTTTTGTGGCCAAGGGCCTTATATTTGAGTTTTGAGAAGTATGGTTTTGTGGCATGAGTGCCTTGTTTTGAGAAAGCAGAAATTTATGGCAAGAGGCCAAGTGATTATGAGCATTATGCCTATATTGAGTATTTGGAGTATTATGATTGTGGGTCTTCTTGAGTTGAGAGTAGTCCACTCTCTCACCCCTTAAACTCATTTTCAAAATGACTTAGTTTTGTGTTTTGCCATGGGAGGGTATTAATGTGTATGAAATGAGTTTTTTGTTTCCCTTGTGGTTTGAACCTTGGTTTTTAGAAGGCCTCCAAGCTTGGGGGTGGCCTACTTGTAGGCCTATGGTTGGGAGGTGAGCTCCCATGGGCATGGTGAACTATTTTCTATGTTTTGTAGGTTCATATGGAGGCTATGGAAGAGTTAGGCTTGGAAAGAAACCTTGTTTATAGTGGTCTTATGTAGTTTGTAAAAATAAAGGCATTGAGAAGCCTTATCCCTTTGTTGGGCTTCTAATGAGTTGTTGGTGTGAGAGTAGAGCTCTCATAAGGATTATAGCCTTCCTTACTACCTTTGTGAATATTGTACTTATTCTAAACATTTAATGGCAATGATTTCATCTTCAATTCTTGTTATGGAAGAAATAATTCTCTCTCCCTCTATTCTATCTCTCTTTATTTACTGTGTGTTTATGCAGAGAAATAAAATGTATGTTTAGTTGGTAGTGAAAATAAATCATACTTGTTGTTAAAGAAAAGAAAAAAAGTATTTATTTGTGCTTATAAGGGTTGAAGGTTAATAGTTCCTTTTATATTTATACATGAAGGAAATAAGCTAGATGTTTAGCCTCATTTCATACCCTCCTTGTTATGACTTATACTCATATATATATGTTTATATTAAAAAAAATAGATTTTTTATGTTGTCAAGAGCTCACTGTTTGGAGCTCACTATTTTTCTCCTTACTCAGTGACAAAGTAGTTATCAAAGAATTAAAAAATATATATTTTATATAATTTAAACCCCATACAATATTACCCCATACTCTTAGTTAAGAGTTTCATTTATTTTAATATTTAAATGAAGAATTAGGGCAGGCCGAAACTTAGGGTTCCCGGCCCCTGTTTCCATCGCAGGGTTGGGCGAAATGTAGTATGGCAACTGATTAAATCTTGTGTAGGGGGTTCCCTGCGCAGGGCAGTATTAGCCAAGGGGGGTTGGCCATAAGCCTTGCCCCATCCGCTCTTCTTTGATACATGGCGCTTAGCGCCTGACGAGTTCTGAGCCGATTTAGCCCTCGACCATCAGCCCCCTACTAAACATGGTTTTCTTTACTATTGTGAAAACCCTTCCATTCAGATCTTTGTACTATGTTTGGGTTATATATATATAACCCCTTATGTGTATCTGCCTATATTTTTTTTAATATATATATATATGCAACTCTAGAATAAATTAATCGCTGTATTATTTTGTTGTCAAAAAAGTAAACAAAGGTAAACATGAGAGTCTTAATGGGCAAATTTAGAAAACTGCAAGGTAGAATAGATATTTAGTTCATTCCAATAGGAAATGTATGTTAATTGCAAACCTATGCTTAAACAATATTAGTTATAACAAGTGAAACCTTCCTAACTGTGCATGTTAACCCTATTTGAACATTGAGCTATAGAAAGTAAACTTAGATGAACAAAATTAATGTTAGGGAGAAAATGTTTTCAACCTGTAGGAAAAAAAGCAACATTGTTAGAAAACTTTAAACATAAACACATTAGAGTTATCTCCTTTTGGGAAGATACCTTCCAGTTAGGAGGGTACCTTCCCACTTGGGCTCGAAACCTGCACACCAACCAGAGAGAAAACAAGTTGTGAGTGAGAGAAAATGAGAGTGCTTGGAGATTATATAATGCATGTCTAGGGTTTGATGCCCTAAGTTTAGAAGATGGTTTAACTTAATTAAATTGGTTTTGGTTATGTGCAACCGCACTTGGGTTTGAAAGACCTTTTATCTTTTGTGAGAGTGGAAGCAATTTATTTCCTCCTTTATTTAAATGGCTATATTTACTTGGGTATATTTTTATTAATTTAAGTATTTGATTATCCTTTATGATTGAATGTAACAAAACAAATGCTCTTGGAATTACTTTTATTTATCATGTTGAAAAGGAAACTATTTGTATGGCTATTTTATTTAATTTTAAATTTAGTTAAAAACCTTGGGAAGGGATTTAGATTTTATATGCATTTAATTAATTAATTTTGAAAGGGATAGAGTATAACTTTTATTTTTAAAATCATTTTTTTGCAACCTCCTATAGTTTATGAGATGGCGATATGCTATTGAAATCACTATAGGATTTAGTTCCTTTTTGACCCATTATGCTGCCGAAATTTATCTAGATTTAATTGAGATTATTGTCTAGTATTAGTTCGATTAATTTATCCCTTTTTGCATTAAATGTTAGATTATTGTTTAAGTCAGATTTGCTACAGTATCCTTTAAATGTTTAGATCCTTAGGTCTATAGTAGGCCTAAGGTTAGATTTCAAATTTATCAAAATTGACTCACTTCATTTTAGTAGCTCTAGGGTTGGAATCCAAGACAGAATCTAACCCTCTTAGTGTCACTCCTTGCGACACACATCCTCTTAGTGGCTTACATTTTATAGGGATGGCGAAGAGGGTGTCGCATCATTTTGTTGTGTTTGACCTTCCCTGCCTTCGAGTGATGCACCTGATGTAGTTGTAGAGATAACTACATTATGTACGCGTCACCGAGTGCGCATGTTGCACGCGAGGGGGTTTGTAGAGTCAGGTGGGAATTTTTTTTTGTAATTCGTGTCATGACCACATGACAAATATGGACATGACATGTGGTTATCATGTCATAACAAATGTGGACATGACAAATGTGGGCATGACAATATGTTGCAAGAACATATAGGTTTGCTAGATTGTCAATGATTCACATAGTGCACCAAATTCCTTCATAAATGTCAGCCACTTATTGGTAGATCCTTTGTGATGGGTTGGGCTTCTCTAGTGGGGCAACACGAGGAAGTTTAATGCTTCGTGGTAGGATGGATATCATCTCAATGATGCTCTCTCTCTATTGTAGAATTCTATAAATGGTTTCAGGAAGTGTGAACCTGTAGTAGTAAATGTAAATGTTTTGGTGATATTATATTGTGATATAATCATAGTTGAGCCTATAAGGCCATGTTGATTTTAAAGAACTAATATTAAATGTGTTTCAGAGTTAGTTTGTCTAGCCTTATTGTATTATTCTATGATTGCATATAGTTGACGTGAGATGATTTTGTTGAAATTAAATAAAAAACTACTCCCTTTATAATATTTATTTAATTACTATTATTTAATTATTTTATTTTTGGGAAGATGTTTCATCATTATAAATTGTGGAGGAATTTAGTTCGAGTTAGATACTAAGGAATGGTTTGTGTTGATTGTATGAGTGTGCCCTCTAGCTAGTAGTTATGGTCCTTACATATAATGAACATAATGCTAGTGTGCATGGGATATATTACCTAACTGGTTTCCCTCTTAGGCCCCTTTCAGACCTTGTTACTTAGGCTACTTAGGGCATTTAATTTTTGTGTCTCAAGTCATAAGATTAAAACACATGTCATAATCTTATGTTGTCTTATGTATCGCCCTTGCCTATATACACAAAGGTTTCCCATTGTAATCTCAATAATGTAATCATATATTGTATATTTGCATCCTCTGATAGAACAAAATTATTCTCTCATGTTGGGTCTTTCTTGTGCTTTCATTGAAGCTCCTTGATCTTGGGTGGCTTTCATGGTATTAGAGTATTTTATACCAACTCTTATATGGTATTAGAGCTTATGGGGTTGCTTCTTATTAGTCTTTTGAGAGATCCATGTTGCAAATTCTAGTTGCTCTTGAAAAGTTGAGTGTGCTATTCTTGTATCAAAAGATGATTTGAAGAATCATAAAAACTTGATGGAAATACCATATTTGAGGGGGGTTCTTTATGGATATGTATTGAAGGTGCATCTTGGAGCTTGATGGAGTAAATTAGAGCACACCATTGAGTCTAGAGTGTTCAAGAAAGTCAATTTCATCTTTTGTTGTGTCCAAATTGGATAGAGGAGGTGTAATGCCCGTCATGCAACCCTAGAGAGTTAAGTCCAGCTATGCAATAAAAGGTGGAATTTTTTTTTTTGACAAGTAAAAGTAATGATAGCAAGATATAACATCATCTAATTACAACAAATTAACTATTTGGAAAAACTAACATCTCTAGGGAAACATAACTACATTAATGAAATTAAACAATGATCAACAACTTACATAACTCATCTTGCATGGTTATAGAGTCAACTAACAATATTTGTTACATCATAGATAATTACATCATCCTTTACGATAACATTTACAAATACAGAGAAAATCATGTTACATAGATACAAAATCTCTCTTGTCTAAATACATCAAGAATACATAATGGTTTCACTGATACAAAAGATCAAGATACAAGTAACACAAATGTCTGTCTTCAATATAGGTGTAGAACTGGAGTCAAGAGGGATACATCTACTCAACACATGAACCAAGATGCCAGACAACCAATGGAACAAAGCACAACCACCCGACCATGTGGAACCCTAAGGTCCACCCCCCTGTGCTAGGAGATAACATAAGGTCCCACTACAACAACTAGTTAGGTAGACAGAAGACTATAAGGAACAAGGACAACACATGTCAATATCACAAGCATCTCAACAACACTTCAAGAGGAAATCACATAAAGAATGGGGAAAAACAAACAGGGAATGCTAGGCTGCATTAGGGGTGAGTGTCATCGCATGGTCCTAACATGGGTTACCCAGGTCCAGTCTCTAGCTAGACGCCAGCCCCCATCCATGGGTTACCCTAATAGTCTCTCACTAGGCGTAGGCCCCCATCTATGGTTACCCTGACAGTTTCTCACTAAACACCAGCACCATAGGGTGACACATGGGGAAACAACATTCCTTTTGTGAGGACAAGGAAGTTGATCTTGCCAACCAGGCCTTCTCATCCCATCCTTAGCCTGAATGAGCACTACAGGCATAGGTGAGGAATCCAATTATCTTAATTAGTGTGAAAATTACCCAACCCCTAGATTTATTATTAGGTTATCACTTGATTACAAAACTCCCAATGGGTTACCCTGGCTAGCCACTTTGGGCACTGGCCCCACATTAGAAGCCACTCCCCCTTCACTGCGTCTAGATTCTCACAACCCAAGACATAAACCAAGTATGAACTATTGCATTCTAATCATGATGTATTTACAACAAATTACACATCATTTCACAACACACAGAGGAAGGCATTATCCATCTTGCATAGTCATCATAACCACATGAATAAGTACATTGAGCAAGGCACAAACCATCTTGCACATGTATCATATCAACATGAATAGGAGACATTATTTCAAAAATCCATCACATGATGCACACTAAGCCAACCCCCACACAAACACACACTCCTAGGCCTTTGGAAACCACTTTCTCAAAATAACACAAACACATGACACCATTAAAACGCAATGGTCACACATCACATTCACTTTCCAAAGCACATCATAAACCAAGATCCCTCATCAATAATTCAATAACCAAACCACAAATGCAACATATGATTTGATGCACTAATAATGGTCTTAAAGAATGTAACATTATTCCAAGCATGATCAATCATCTAACAACATAAGGTAACTCTATCTTAACAATGTAGAACAATAATAACTTTGAAGGGATACCAATTATTATATAACAGTAAATTCAGTCAAACAAGATATAATGTGATACTTTTCACTACTATGGTTAATCAACAAAATGAGTCAGTTCAACAAAACAAAACTAATAATGCTAACTACTAAACTAGGATAAAATCATCTTAATGGTACACCAAGTAATACTTAACCTAGCATAGCTTATCCTAACTCCTTATCAAGTGAGGTAACATGTTACCAAGATAACATAACAATAACATATAAATTCATGAAGTTGGACTATTTAGTTATTTCTAAATAATGCACAATAGTAACTATATTACTAACAAGGTAAACTATTGATTTAAGCTATCACTCCAAGTCTAGAGGCATTAAATAATGTGAAGAAATTAAATATTATAAAGACAACATGTCTTTCCTAGACCTAACACAGAGTTATCATAAGATGAACATAAGTACATGTTTCAACATCTTCATAAGCACACTACTACAAAATCATTCCTCTACAAACATATATATATACATATATGCACTAAGCTAATATTGACCATACTTTGGTTGGCACAAAACATTGCTTCAGATATAAATGAAATATATAAATATTTAAGCTACATTTATAGACTTATTTAACCAAAACATGGCTACCACATAGTCGGCCTTAAACATTGCATAAGTATAGATATGACTATGAAAAAATAAGGAAACGCCTTAGGAAGAAAAACTAATGTTGATTTATCAATATTGAAATTAGTTGATGTTTTAGAGAAACTATAGTAGGTTTTGAGAATTACAAAGAATAACCCAATGCCTCCTAAATATTATGACTTCTAATATGATTGATACATCATGAAAATATTTTAACAATTTCATACTGTCAAACTAGATGACGCCTACCATACAAGGAGAGAAAGAATTTAAAACCTTCTATCTTGGATCGAAGTCTGCCAGAAAACAAATATTATTAAATATCTACAAATAAACCCAAGATTGGCTACAGAGACAATTACACTTAAATAGACGACTTGCATATTATCTTACTATGTATCTCATTACATATGCTTATACTTTCAATTACCATAACTTCATCTAGACATATGCATTCGACTTAGCATAAAATACTATGAACTAATAGTGTAGGAACATCAATATAAGATTCTATTAATTTAACGCAGTCAAGAAGAAACTTCTATTTGAAACTAAACTCCACTACTCAATTGCCCACTCTCTATATAACTCAAATATAAACTGACATCAAAAGGAGAATATTAAACGTCATAAGTTTCCAAGAAAAGTTGATGCCTGCATGCAAAGAGTACAACCGTTAACAACTACTAAGCATGGGTTGATATTATTATGGTGCGGAACTCACATCTATAATAGTTTGACACCACTACGAGTATGAAGACAATTTGCATTCAACATTACCAAGCGTTAGAGATATACCACTCTACGGAAAACCCTAAACAAAATTGACATATTGCAAAATTATGGAGCACAAATAGGGAACACTATGGTTTGACAAAATTCATCAAAAGGATATCATTTCATGGTATGCAATGATTGTAGTGCCACACCAATAATACAACCAATTTTAGAAACTTTCACACAATTGTAGAAATGTGGGAGCACAGACGATACACACAATCCATTGACAAAATGCCTCATTGATGTCACCTCACGGAATGCAATGGTTGCAGGATGTTTACAAGATAAACTTGTTGAAAATGCTTTAGAAAGTTTTGAGTTACAGCAATTGATAGGCATAATGCTTCTTTCGGCCTGTGTGCAAGTTTGTAGCTTTGGTAGAGGGTATGGTCATCCAACGAAGCATAATGAAAGACAAAAAATATTGTCAGATATTATAGTTAGAAATGCTCAGGCTGATATGCATGCGAAAATGTGGAAGAATAGACAAGGCGCACCACTATTTGATAAGGTATCTCAAAGAGATTTTAGTTCATGAAATGCAATGATCGCATGATTGCATAAAATGGATTTGTTAAGAAGGCTTTAAAATCTTTCAAGCAGAGCAACTGGTAGCCAACAAAGACGATAAAATGCTCTGGTAGACATATATGCATAGTGTGGAAGCACAGACAAGGCACACGTACTGTTTGACAAAATGCCTGCGATCTCTTGAAATGTAATGATCACTGGATATGCACAAATGGATTGGTAGTATGAGATAATGCAAGAAGACTTACCTAACATTGGTGAGAAAATTATTAACACAAACGAATAAATCTTAAAGCTATCAACAACAAGGGTGGGTGTTAATTATTACACTACCTTATTTCTGATGTCACTCTTCCCATGTGGGTAGCTATGCCCCGGAAAGTAGAAAACTATTTATATAGCTCAATGTAAGAATCATTCATATCTCTATCATGGAACTGTGTATCAGTTGCACACAAGATGCACAAGACCAAACACTATGAACAAAAGGGTTAAGCAATCATTTTGAGTGTAGACACATTTAACACAACCCAATTTGATTCTATAGGAAGGTGCATGCAAGGATAGCTGAGTTTTTTTAATATATGGAAAGTTACTAGTTTAATCCCTCGAATACAAGCAATTATTCAGGAAACTTCTGAAATGATAAAAGAGAAGAAACTCAAATATCTAAAGCTCAATCTAGGGTTCTCATTTCTCAATTCCATTCTATTTCATTCAAGTATATATGCAATACCAGATTGATGGATTACTAAAGGATCACCCTTAAATCAGTTATATCGTGAAATGCAATAATATCAAGGAAAACACAAATTGCAACAACCATAAGTCATACCAGATCATGCACACAAATGATTCTAGAAAAGTACAAATTTCTACAAACTCTAGAAAATGAATGATTTCAAACTGTGTAGAATTGTTATTGGGATAAGTGCAATGGTTACTGTCATTAACTAAAAATTCATGGACGACCAAGACCAACATAGCCTGATTCCAAATCAAAACTCATACCTGGAGTTTACAAGCAAATCCCATGTTCCTTATTTGAATTTCCTTTTCAATTCTGCCTACTCCTCGCAGATATCATATTTTATTTAACCTAGAGCTGATTCTTTTCTCTTTCTTTTTTGCACCGATTGAAGAACAAGACCCCCTTTTATTCCTCCATTGCTGGCTACCTATAACATTCCATAACTATTTTCTAGAATTTTCCCCAAAATGGTCACCCCCCATAAAGGCCATCATGTCCGCCTTTATTACTTTCTCTCAAAAAGGCAATTCATTACTTTGTATCAAAAGATGATCCGAAGAATCATAAAAACTTAATGGAAATACCATATTTGAGGGGGGTTCTTTATGGATATGTATTGAAGGTGTATCTTAGAGATTGATGGAGTAAATTAGAGCACACCATTGAGTCTAGAGTGTTCAAGAAAGTCAATTTCATCTTTTATTGTGTCTAAACTAGATAGAGGATGTTAGATCGTAAGGGTTTGAAGTTGGGAGGTGTACGTCAGATCTAGTGGGTAGCTAATCCTTTGGAGCATTTTGGGTCAAATATGACCATATCATTGAATTCAAAAGGCCTAAGAACCTATCGATCAACTATCATTTTGTCAAAATCAGAGCTCTTTTCTTAGACCCTTCGAAAAAATTCCTCATACCTTGTTATACGGATCACAAAGAATATTATCTATGCAAGTGAAATATTCTATAGACTCTTCTATGCTAGTGTTTTCATAGGCATCATAATCGTATGGGAGGTAAAATATTAAAATTCTATTTTTTATTATTTTTCAAGATTTACCCCCAAAAAATATTTTATGGGATTTTGTACCATGTTGATGTAGTTACTGCATAGCATGGTATCATCACTACTATTGTCGCTATTACCACATGGCCAACATAGTAACCACCATGTGGCCAAAGGGACCACAGACCAATGATGACAATCACCACTATTCTTTGCCACTTGTGGACGTACCACACAAGATCTGTAATAGTGAACACTAGCTGCTTCACCACCACTTAGGTCCCATGACTCCTTTGCTCTGCTTTCTCTCCTTCACTAGTGCTCTGCTATAGGTGGTACCTCCTCCACTCAGGCCTTGTGGTCCCTAAAATATACTCACCATTTTTTAAACCCTCAAAAGTAGTTTCCACAAAAAAGGATGGTTTTTGAAATCATAATAGTGGTTTTTGGTATTTAAATGCAGTTTTACAAGAAGCCATTGATAGTTTGGGAATCTCAGGAGAATCTGGCATATTACAGAAGAATATTTGAATATTCCTATGATGGCATCATCATGATGTCATCATATTTCTTCCCCAACTCATGTCCCTTCACCATTTACATTTTGATTTTGACAACTAAACTTCAGAAGCTCCACTTTGGATCATATTGATTTCTCTTTTTCAGTAATTTCTTTTGATTTGGGCTATTTTTTGAGACCCTCACATTGGTATAGATGGTTTTCAATTTTGATATCTATATTTTTTTAAAATTGTAGATTCTCATGGTGATGCTAGGCAATTCTCATTTTTGGAACTTTTAGGGCTTCATTTGAGCTCATACGATAATATTTTTGGGTGTAATTTTTTTGAAAGCATACAATTTTGTGTACTTCTCATTAGTATAGTTTGATTTAATTCCATTCTATATCAAAATTATACTTTCAAAATTTTAACCTAATTTGGCATTTGTAATGTATTCAAATCAAAGGCCAGTTTGCTAATATGGCAAGTGCCAACTATAATCACACTAAGTATAAAGTTCCAAGGTCATAATTTGTTGGGGGGTTTCATGATAGTGTAAATTTGGAGAAATGATCTTGTGTTTCAAATGCTTTTTCTAGTTAGGTTTCTTGATCAGTCTATTGTGTTACTAAAATTGAGGAGTTAATCATGGGTACCAAAATGTATCTTATTGTAATCAAATTAGATAGACAACACTACAATTCTTGGTGAGATGACATCTTGACACATTTTAGGTTGCTTTATCTCTTACCCCATCTTTATGGACTAGTTTATGAACCCACATCCTTTTGGCAAAAAATTATATGGAAGGACAAGAATGAACATATGTTAGGATTCATTGGTTGTTATGTCAATATTGACACCCAGATGGCCACCACTCATATTGAGTTCCCTTATGACCTTTGGTCTAGAATATGTGACATGTTTGGAGACTCGAATGAATCTCAATTCCTATAAGATACTATTGCAAATTGTCTTGTACCTCTTGATGTTTTTCGACCATATGATCATTAAAAATTTGCAGTGCTTGATGGTTGGGAAGAGCTTGAATATCAAGATGACATATAGAGACTTCTCTTGATGCTCCTTATCCTCCTACATAGAATTCCATTGAGACTTCAACTTCTTGACTCCTATCACAAATTCAGAGGGTTCATCTTCTTTAACTACAAGTCAACATCTTGAGGTTGAGGACTATTGCACACCAACATTGGTTGACTCATCCATTGTTCATAATTAGACATCTTGTGTGGACATGCATCATCTAGAGATGAGAAATGTAGTTAGATGACATGCATTGAGATCTCATCTCCATCTCCTACTTCTTCAAAGTTTGTGTTGCTTCATATTGGGCTTCAAGTGATTCAATGAAGAAACATCATATATATTGTCTTCCATATACAACTCCTTAGGATGGGTACTTGAAAAACATTTCAAGTTTATTTTGTGAGTCCCCTTGTAGATTTAGGGGACACCATTGATGACATTCATCTTCTCTTAAATGATATCTCCTATGGAGTTGCATAATTTTGTTCAGATGTCATGAGGGAACATTCAAACCCTCTTGTTCTTTCTCCATCTATTCATTTTTCACTATTTGACATTAGCTTGGAGATCCTTGAGTAGAATTCAAAGGAGTCATCTTCATCTTTGCAACAAAATTGAAATTTTATGAATGTGAGTAATTCTAACCATAGGAGTGAAGCTCTTCTAGAAATTTCGTGATGGCCACAATTATTTCCTTACTAGTGTGATGCAAAAGTGGGGATGCATTATATAACTTCATTGTTTCTAGCTTTGTAAAATATACTCCCCAATGGTGCTTTCCTAAGGTAAAGAGGGTTGAGTTGTTGTAAAGTGTGTCTTAGTGTTAGAATGCCAATTTTGTAGAGGTGTGTTTCTCTAGGTATGAAAATTTCATTACATAATGCACAAAGTGACCCACATGAGGAAGAAAGTTTTTATAATTATATGCCAAAATGGGAAACCCCTGTACTGATATGAAAGAGATTTTTCATAGAAAGCATTTTTCCTACTAATTAAAATCATCTATTTTTGATCCCATAGTTGTAGCTCCACATTTCTAGAGTGTGAACCTATCCTCAAGGTCAGGTACTTGTCATCAAGAGGAGAGTATACAGGCTCATCAATAGAATATCAACAACTTGAGGCCAATTCTTGAGGGTGGATGATCTATCCTTCACTTTGGGCTCAACTTAACCTATAAGGGTACTCTTATAGGTTTCCTTATAAGGGAAAATAGACCAATCAATAGCCACATCTACTACATGATAGAATCCAAGATTTGTCACTAAGCTTATGACATACTAGCTACTTACAAGACCTTTGAATAAGTCGATAACACACTCTCTTGCATATACACTTGAAGATAATAGAAGTGGGAAAACATACAATTATGACTCTCTTTCCATATAATAGTTTGAGCTTACCAAAGATATGACACAAGTGTGTCACCAAAACATGAAAGTATGAAAGAACCTGTAAAGTATGCTACCCATAACTATATCACAGAATTCAATAAATCATCACATTCACATTAATTAAAAATGGAAAAGATAAATCTTCTATACATATGTAAAAATATCAATTTATATCTTACAAATACACGTGCTATATCCAAGAGTTAGCACAAGAAATATAAATACAATGATACAACCTTGGCTCTCATGACAAGTAGTAACTCCTTACAAGATAATGTAAATTATATCCAAGAATTATACAAGTATGATAAATGAATAAAGTCACTATCACCAGCCACCACTAACCCACATGGTCTTCTGCAAGCTGAGAGATAAGAACATGGTTTAGGTGCTTTTCCACCCAACCATGAAGCATTACACTTCCTTGGAATCCTTCCTAATATAAAGGATACCTGACCTTGCACGAAGTGCCTAGCAACCTGAAAATAATAGGCATGAGGAAAAACCCGACGCAACCTGATGTCTACATGCATTTCTAACTAGAATGTGCATTATGCTACAATCAGGATGTGGTAGAGAAACATATCAATATATTAACTAGGCAATTTCATCTATTTCAATGAACACACAGCTTTGGTCAAAACACTTATGAATATACTAGCAAATCCCAAAAAGAGGATCAACCTTCTCTGTTAGCCCACATTTGGCACCCTATTCTAGAAGGTAATCCCAACACACATAGAAAAGTAAATTGATTTCCTTACAAAAAAAATACATGGTGGCACATACATTTGCTCAACAAATAGTTACTATTACTTTCTTGCAAAAATTAACGTGAATTAAAGATTATACTTTTCTAGAAAGTATGAAATCTATGATGATTTATGCATATTATACTTCTAACAATGAACTCCATGCGGTATTTATTTCAATTGCAAATACTATCTATACTCATGTTTTCCTAACCAATTCTTGTTGTTTTTCAACAGGGATAAAGAGATAATATAGAGATCTTCAGAACCCAATAAATATTTTCATAATAACTATCTTTAATATAATTTTATAAATACAATATAATCACATATAAACATCATGCTAAAAATAGTAGTAGAGATAGACAGTCACTAATTAATACATATCTCATAATTTACAAACTAGGTAAGGCTTATTTTTTATATGATTTAAAAAACCTAGTTTCACACCTTCCATAAAAATTTCAGAGAAACCTGTTCATAAACTAAAGTTATTGATGCCACAAAAGACTATTTTTTTCTCATGATAGATTTACCAGTTTACAAAAAAATAGTCCACTTGTTTTAATAACTAAAAACAAAATATAAAATATGAAATTATAAAAATTAGAGATAAAGTTTATCCCCTAATTTAAAATCATCTATACAAAAATTAGAAATACCCAGATCACGGTTTAAGAGATATGTCTAAACTAAGATAGGTTACTATTTTTCTTTTCAGTCTCTTACCAAGTTTTATATTATGTTTTTTTTTCCTATACAAGAAATTAATATTTCAATATTTTAAAAATCATATTCAGATCAAATAACCTATCAAATCTCCTACTAACTTTTAAGAATTCCCAACAAATCTAATTCAACTAAAATTCTTTTCTAATCTTCAAAATCAGTGAAACTATAATTTGTCTAAATCTTTCTTTTTGCACAAGAAACATATAAATCACAATTTCTTCACACAATCCTATATTCAATTATTAACCAAAGTAAATCTTTACTAAAGCCTTTCATGACAAGAATCTTACTTCAATCCTTGTAGCAATTTGGTAAAAGCAATGGAGATGAACCATTCAATTCAAAAACCACAACAATCCTTCAATTCTTCACAAAAAAAAGCACTTCCAAATCCTTAAGCTTCAATAACCTATTTTACTTTTCTTCTAATTTGCATAATAAAATTGATAACCAAAAAAAAAAAAGGAAAACAATTCTAATTCTCTTCTTTTAATAAATCTTCCTATTTTTTCAAAACATAAAAAGCAAAATATAATATTATATTCTTAATAAAAGAAAAATAATATTAAAATGATTTTATTCATATTCATGCACATCCTACTTAAAACAAATAGTAGAAAATATAATTTGGAGCTCTGGGGTGTTGTGTTTCTCAGTTTGTTCAAGCATGTGTGGGTCCTTGTGTGTTTGTGTGCTGTGAGTAGTATGTACCTTCTTTTGTTGTCTTCATTGCATGTGTGGTGAGGAATACATTGTTGTAGGGTTAGATAGACCTTGGTGGGTGTCAAGAAGTTTCTTATGTGTGTTTTCCTTCTAGATATCTTGAATGCTTGGCATGAGCCTTTGTAGTGTGTGAGAGTGCTCAACTGACCTTTGTAGGGTCATGTTCGTGCTTGTGTGACTGATGTAGGAGCATCACTCATATCATGTTTTTAAGGTCATTTTGGATGTTTTTAAGGTCATTTTGATGTTAAGATGTCTATTTGTGTGTCTAGAGGTCTTAGGGGGTCCATTGGGATCATGTCCAATGGCCTAGGTGTTGTAGATAGGCCTAGAAATTTGAATTTTGGATTTTCCCATCAAAATGCAAATTTAAATTTTCTAGGTGCTTTTTGCCTTGTAAAAGGTTGGGGTTTGTTCCTTATCTTTAGTTTTAGTTTGGATGAGTCCAACAAGGTCTTAGAAGACCATGAAAGACCATGTAGGGTCTTTTTATATGTTTTGTGTTTAATTTCTAGGTTCTAAAAGTGCATATTTTGCAAGTTTAAGGCATAAAACATTATGTTACATTTAGGTTTTTGAAGCAAAGCATGTAATTTTTATGGAAACTATTTTTTAATGTTAATTCACTTGGAATTAATGGGAATACACGCTCCAAGAAACTGGAAAGGAGTTTTTGGCTGAAAAACCTTGTTTCTTCACCATTTTGGGTTAATTTTATGTAATGACAGTATGAAAATACCCTTGTACGGCCTTGTACAGAACATTTGTAGGTCTAAGAATGGATGGAATGATAGTTTTGTGTTTGCAGGTTCAAATGCTTTTGGTTTCATTAAATTTCATGAAGCTTTGAGCAAGTTATGGCAAATTTACTACTAGCTGCCCTGTTTCAAAACTAGGGTTTCCAGCGAGCTTCAAAAATCCATATATCTTGTTTGCACCATTGAAAACTCATGAAAATTGGTGAGCATGTTCTGCAGGGTCTTTTTCAGATTTCTGCCAAGTTTTAGCCCTTGACACCCTCAAACGTGTGAGATATGAAAGATTGTGTATGTTGTTGTCTAGAAAGATTGTATAAAACCCTAGTCTTTTGAGGGTTTGATGAAAAGTTAGTTTTTTTTTAATTCACTATAGAAAATTTGGGGTTTTATGAGACCTTACAAGGTCTATAGAAGGGAAAAATAGTTTGAGAAAGCACAAGGAGTACAACTTGTTATGCCAAGCACCTAATAGGTCTATTTGAAGGTTTGAAGGTAGTGAAGTAAGCTTGAAAAGAACAAGTCTACAGGGTATAGTTTGAGATACCATTGAAGGGTTTGTAGTAACTAAGAATCTTGCATTGTCCTTATTTCTTGATATTTGTTGTCCCTCTACATCAGTGACCACTTCTAATAGGGAAGTTATGAGAACCTTTGTGTGAAAGGAAATACTATGTTCTTGAGTGAAATTGAACTTAGTTTACTCTTTTAAGAGTTATGCATTAGTATGTGAAAGAGGATGTTTGATCATATGCTTGATATGTGAAGGATATTGTTCTGGGAATGTAGTTTAAATGTATTTTGCATTGTGCACCTTGTTGTGTGTATGTTTTGTTGCAAGAGTAGCATATCCTCGTAATGCTTGTCATATTTGTTTTATTAATTGCCTATGTATGGTGAATGGTAATGCTTTCTTGAAATGCATATTGCATTGTCTTATTTAGAGCATGTCCCTGAGTGTGGATTCATTATGTGGTTATAAGAAAGATAGTGTTGCATTGCATTTCTAGAATAGATCATTTAGGTAATGAATTATGTCCCCAGATTGCATTCTTCCCTAGAACTCATGTGAGAACCTGGATGTAATTATTGCATTGCATTATTTGAAGAGTTAAAGAGAAATGGGGTTGTGAAAAGGGTCATTTACATAGTCCATGTGATGTTGAGGTGTTAGAATCTTGAGTGAATTACAAAACCCTACATCTTATGACTTTGAGTTGTCAATTCCCCATTGCTTAGTGTGCATTTAGTATGCTTGTTGTCATGTTGTGAAGAAATTTAGCCTCATGCAAATGTTGCATTAATGCATTATCCATATGCTTGGTGAATCCTTGTTTGGTAAGAAATATTAACCGCTGTTGTGTTGCAAATATGTGCCTAATCAGTGTTGTCATTGATGTCAACATATCCTTGTCATTGATGTTAACTGTGCCTATTTAAAAGACTTGTATGTTGAGGATATTGAGAAAATTAGCCTCTCTGGAAGAGACAAGTAAGTTACACATCTCTTTGTAAAAGATAATGAAGATAGTGCAGTTCAGTGAAGAAGATTACTCCGCATTTCTAGTAGGATGAAGATCAGAGTCTGCGGACCATATGGCTGTGTAGAGGACTATCTGAAGTAGCTCTAGTTAAGAGTTGAGAGGTCCAAATGAAGATTTGAAGAAGCTATGGCCATCTGAGTAGAACCAGGTTTTGTAGTTGTTCAGAAGTGACAAAGTGACAAAGATTTGGTCTGGATTGATCCGCATTGGAATATTATGATTTGCAAATCTAGAGGCATGTTTGGGAAGTTAGCGTGTATCCTCAACTCAAGTGGTTTGTGGTTTGGAGGTCCGCAAGCAATCTTTCTAGTGTGACAATCATGGCAGTCAGTGTTCTTAAGTTCCGGTATGAAGATGCAAGTGATTCTGGTGAGCTGAAGTGGTGAGGTGGTTCTTGATGATTTAATTGTGCTTGTGGAGGTCTTTGGATCATGTACCTATTGTATTGGAGGTTCGCATTGAAGATTGAGCTTGTTACTGAAGATTTCTTCCTTGGTGTTGTTGTTCTTCCTAGTCTTGGCCGACCGGATGATTCAAGCATGTTGCGAATGATCTAAAAGCAATTCTATGAAGCGTAGCATGTTGATTGAAGAAGATTCAAGTCCCAGCTATGTTTGGTTGACAGTATAGTGATCGGTGTTGTGTCAAGCTGACCTTGATGTTCATTCCAGGGTTGATGAAGCATATAAATACTTGTGGATGAGTTGTGGAAAGTTGTTCTTGTGCGAAAATGATAAAATCCTAAGAAAGGTATAGAAGCAGAGCAGAGAAGAAGAGGAGAAGAAGAACAAGAGTAGTAAAGGATGAGGATATAGCAGAGAAGTGTTTGGGGGTAGAGCAAAAGTTTTGTGAGCTATCAATGGGACTGAACTAGGCATGAAGAAGATGATATCTCTCAATTCATTCTTTCTATATTAAACAAAAATCTTGTAGGTAGTGAGCCTCTTTGAACAGTGAGCTTTGGGCAGTGCGCCCAAAGGCAAGTGCCTTTCCATTTCTTCTAAGTACTTTTAACAGGGTATGAATCTTGTGGGTTAAACCCCACTGTGGTTTTCCCTTAACCAGGTTTCCAAGTAAAAAAATTTGGTGTTATGTGTGTTCAATTTATCTCTGCTCATGTGTTGTTGATTCATGCTTTAATGTTTGCATCATTAATCTGATTGTAAGTTGTGAAAGAAGATTAAAAGTAGAAAAGGTTAATTTGTGGGACAACTGATTCACCCCCCCTCTTAGTTGTCCAGACTAATTCTAACAATTGGTATCAGAGTCAGTTCCTCTAAAAGAAGCTTGACCTCTTGAGGAGATCCAAGATGTCGACTTACAAGAAGGAAAGTTTGAGATTTGATGGAACAAATTACTCCCATTGGAAGGTGCACCTGCAGTGTCATTGCAATGTATGGGTGATGCCTTTTGGTTGATAACTAAGGATGAGTATAAGATTCTGAAGAATGGCCCTTCAACTCTAGAAAAACTCAGGGAAGCTGAATATAATATTTGAGCTAAAGAAGCATTGTTGAGTGCCCTAACTAATACAGAATTGACAAATGTCCTAGAACTAAAAACTGCTCATTAAATCTGGAAAAAGTTGGAAAATTTGTATGAAGGTGATAAATATGTCAAATGTGTCAAGCTATAGAGCTTGAAGGGTAAATGCGAAAGGTTGATGATGAGTGAAGATGAAAACATTACTTCCTACATGCAGAAAGTGAATGAACTTGTGATCGGTATCAGGAATGTTGGTGGAGTATTGGAAGAATCAGAGATTGTTGCCAAAGTGCCCAGATCCTTACCTGTGGCATACAAGCATAAAGTTGCTGCCATTGAAGAGATCATGACTGTGATAAATGTTACAAGGGACCAGTTAGTTGGTAAGCTTTTAGCATTTGAAATGAGTGATTTTGGTGATTTTCTTCCTAAGTTTGAATCTACATTTAAGGCCAGTGTATATGGAAAACAAAGATATGATCTAGGTGAAAGCTCTTTAGGAAGATCAAACAGATTTGAAAAGGCAAGGAAGGATCTTGAAGATGATGAAATTGAGACTACAGAACTTGAAGCCCTTATTACCAAAAGATTGCCAAGAGGATCTGGTAAGTATGAAGGAAAGTTGTCTTTCAAATGTTTTGCTTGTAATAAGATTGGTCATTTTGTCTCATGAAGCTGAAGAAGGAGTCACTAATGATGAATTTGATAGGGGAAGTAATTCTAGAAATGAATGGGTGTTTATTGCTATCAAAGAAGAAGATTTAGTGTCTATTGAATCTACTAACTGTATATATGTGGAAAGTGCCTTGGCTGCTTAGATTGAAGAAAAATATGAATGGGTAATTGATAGTGGATGTTCTCATCATATGACTGGTGATAAGAATAAGTTTATAAGCTTGGAAAAATATGAAGGTGGATTGTGAAGTTTGGAGATAATTCAGCTGGTAGAATATGTGGCAGAGGATCCATCTCTTTTGATGGTAAAAATAACACTAATGATGTTCTATATGTGGAAGGACTAAAGCATAATCTTCTTAGTGTTGGACAGTTGGTTGTCAAAGGGTATGATCTCTGATTCAAGGATAGAAAATGCATAATCTTAGCAAGCTTCGAAACTATGATTACATCGGGTACACAAACTAAAGGTAACATCTTTCATCTAAGTGGTACTAGCAAAAGTTGTTTGATTGCTCAGATTGATTAGAGTTGGTTATGGCATAGGAGAATGTGTCATGTGAATTTTGATAATATTGTCAAGATAAGTTCTACTCGGGATGTGAGAGATCTTCCAAAACTTGTGAAACCTGTTGATAGCATGCGTAGAGAATGTCAATTGGGTAAATAGAATAGAACTTCATTCAAGAGTAAAGAACAATCTTCAAGTGGACTATTGGAACTTGTGCATACTAATCTATGTGGTCCTGCTAGAATTAGAAGTATGCAAGGAGACATATATTTTATGTTGCTAATTCATGATTACTCTCGGATGATGTGGGTAACCTTCCTGAAAGAAAAATCAGAAGCTCTTGACAAATTCAAGGTGTTCAATGTTATGGTGGAGAATGAGATTGGTGTGAAGATAAAGTGTTTGAATTCGACAGAGGTGGAGAGTTTACCTCCGGTGAGTTTGATACATTCTGTGAAAAGCATGGAATAAAAAGATAGTTATCTGCTCCTAGAACTCCTCAACAGAATGGAGTTGTGGAAAGAAAGAATTGGACCATTCAAGAAGCTGCTAGGACCATGATGATGGAGGCAAATGTTCCACAAGTCTATTGGAGAGAAGTTGTGAGTATTGTTGTTTACACTCTTAACTAGGTGTAGATCAAAGGCAATTCTAGTAAGACACCTTATGAACTATGGTTTCGTCATCCTCCTACTGTGAAATATTTTAGAGTTTTTGGTAGTAAATGCTATATCAAAAGAGATGAGGATCTAGGCAAGTTTGATGCAAGAAGTGATGAAGGAATATTTCTGGGTTACTCTACCCAAAGCAAGGCATACTGGTGCTTCAACAAAAGATTGAAAAAGATTATTGAAAGTGCTAATGTCAAAGTTGATGAAAGCATTTAAGAAAGACCTTCCAGGCCCTATGGATATGATTCAGATGATTAAGATGAAAGTCAAAGTCAAGGAAAGCAAGTTCAAACCCAAACTTAGATCTAGATTGATCTGGAAAATCCAGTGACTCAAGAAGTCAATGCAGATGTTGAGGAACAAGCTCAAGAATCAGAAGTTCAAGATATCAAATCATAGGAGACAAGAATAAAGGTGTTCAAACTAGAAGAATTGTTGAAGATCAAGCTGAGTATTGTTTGATTTCAAAGATTGAACCAAAAACAATGAATGAAGCTTGTAATGATGAGAACTGGGTAAAAGCAATGGAAGAAGAATTAATCCAAATTGAAAAGAATCATACTTGGGATCTTGTTCCTAGACCTGAAAACAAAAATGTAATCGGAACCAAATGGGTCTTCCAAAATAAATTGAATGAAGATGGTGAAGTTGTGAGAAACAAAACAAGATTGGTTTTCATAGGATATTCTCAAGTAGAGGGAATTGATTTTGAAGAAACATTTGCTCCAGTGGCAAGAATTAAAGCAGTCAAATTATTTCTTGCATTTGCTACATTCAAATATTTCAAAATTTACCAGATGGATGTCAAGTCAGCATTTCTGAATGGAGAGTTCAAGGAAGAAGTCTACATTGAGAAACTGGAAGGATTCCAGTTGTCTGATCAAGAAGATATGGTATACGAATTGAGGAAAGCTTTGTATGGACTTAAACAAACCCCAAGAGCCTGGTATGCAAGATTAGATAAGTATCTACTAAAGCTAGGATTCAGCAAAGGCACAACTGACAGTAATCTTTATTTCAAGATTGATCATGAGCACATCTTAATTGTTGAGGTATTTGTTGATGATATCATTTATGGTGGAAATGGAAGCATGTGTAAGAAATTTGCTGATCAGATGCAAAGTGAATTTGAGATGTCCATGTTTGGTGAAATAAATTTATTCTTAGGTTTACAAATCACTTAGTCAGATAAAGGTATCTTCATATCTTAGTCTAAGTATGTGAGATAATTGTTGAAAAAGTTTGGAATGGAGGACTCAAAACCGGTAAGTACTCCTATGGTAACCGGATGCAAGTTAAGTAAAGATGATGATTCACCTAGGGCAAATCAGAAAAGGTATAGATCAATGATTGGAGGACTGCTTTATTTGACTCAGACCAGACCTGGCATTATGAATGCAGTTGGACTTGTTAGATTTCAAGCTGATCCTAGGGAATCCCATGTTGTAGCAGTCAAAAGAATTTTTAGATATCTAAAGGGAACATCTGATTATGGCTTATGGTATCCAAAGGATAATGAATTCAATCTTCATGCATATATAGATACTAATTGGGTAGGAGATGTGGATGACAGGAAAAGTACTAGTGGTGGTTCATTCTTCTTGGGAAGAAGATTGGTTTCTTGGTTGAGAAAAAAAGTAGAAGGCAATATCTCTATCTACTATAGAGGCAGAGTATATAGCAACAGCAAGCAATTGTACTCAAGTCTTGTGGATGAAGAAAATGTTGAAGGATATCAGAATTGTGTTTGGAGAGCCTTTTACAATCTTTTGTGATAATTCAAGTGCAATAAACATCTCAAAGAATCTAGTGTTACATTCAAAGACAAAGCACATATCCATCAAGTTTCACTTCTTGAGAGAGAAGGTAAGTGAGAATGAAGTCAAAATGGAGTTTATTTCTTCAAAGAATCAAATTGTGGATATATTCACCAAGCCTCTATCTAAGGATACTTTTGAGTATCTCAGAGGGAAGCTAGGGGTTATTACCCCTCTTGTTCAGAACTAAGATGCACTAGTGTGCATCAGTCTGGTGGAATTCACAGTCATATCTTGTAATCTGAATTGATGTTAAGGAGATACAACTCAGGGGGAGTAGTCAGTATGCAAATTTTGGAGATCAGTCTGAAACAGAAAGGGGGAGAAGAGACTACAAATACATGCCCTTTTCTATTGATGCTAAAGGGAGAGGAGTCATGTGAAAAAATAGTTGTTGATGAAAGGGGGAATAATGAAAAAAGTGGTTGCAGAAGTGATAAGAGAAAGGGGGAGAAGTTCTTGTCTTGATGGTGGAACCAATTTTTCACATCATATGTTGCCATCAATGACAAAGGGGGAGATTGTTGCAAATATGTGCCTAATCAGTGTTGGCATTGATGTCAACATATCCTTGTTGTCATTGATGTCAACTATACCTATTTAAAAGACCTGTATGTTGAGGATATTGAGAAAATTAGCCTCTCTGGAAGAGACAAGTCAGTTACACATCTCTTTGTAAAAGACAATGAAGACAGTGCAGTTTAGTGAAGAAGATTACTCCACATTTCCAATAGGATGAAGATCAAAGTCCGTGAACCATATGGATGTGTAGAGGACTGTCTGAAGTAGCTCTAGTTAAGATTTGAGAGGTCCGCATGAAGATTTGAAGAAGCTATGGCCATCTGAGTAGAACCAGGTTTTGCAGTTGTTCAGAAGTGATAGAATGACAAAGATTTAGTCCAAATTGATCTGCAGTGGAATATTGTGATCTGTAGATCTAGAGGCATGTTTGGGAAGTCAGTGTGTATCCTCAACTCAAGTGGTTCATGGTTTAGAGGTTCACAAGCAATCTTTCTAGTGTGATAGTCATGGCAGTCAGTGTTCTTAAGTTTCGGTATGAAGATGCAAGTGATTCTAGTGATCTGAAGTGGTGTGGTGGTTTCTGATGATTTAATTGTGCTTGTGGAGGTCTCTGGATCATGTACCTATTGTATTGGAGGTCCGCATTGAAGATTAAGCTCGTTACTGAAGATTTCTTCCTTGGTGTTGTTCTTCCTAGTCTTGGGCGACTGGATGATTCAAGCATGTTGCGGATGATCTAAAAGCAATTCTCTGAAGCATAGCATGTTGATTGAAGAAGATTCAAGTCCCAGCTATGTTTGGCTGATAGTATAGTGATCAGTGTTGTGTCAAGCTGACCTTGATGTTCATTCCAGGGTTGATGAAGCATATAAATACTTGTGGATGAGTTGTGGAAAGTTGTCCTTGTGTGAAAATGATAAAATCCTAAGAAAGGTACAGAAGCAGAGCAAAGAAGAAGAGGTATAGAAGAACAAGAGTAGTAAAGGATGAGGATATATCAGAGAAGTGTTTGGGGGAAAAGCATAATTTTTGTGAGCTATCAATGGGATTGAACCAGGCATGAAGAAGATGCTATCTCTTAGTTCATTCTTTCTATATTAAACAAAAATCTTGTAGGCAATGAGCTCTGGGCAGTGTGCCCGAAGGCAAGTGCCTTTCCATTTCTTTTTAGTACTTTTAATAGGGTACAAATCTTGTGGGTTAACCCCCACCATGGTTTTCCCTTAACCGGGTTTCCACGTAAAAAATTCTAGTGTTATGTGTGTTTAATTTGTCTCTACTCATGTGTTGTTGATTCATACTTTAGTGTTTACATCATTAATCTGATTGTAATTTGTGAAAGAAGATTAAAAGCAGAAAAGGTTAATTTGTGGGACAACTAATTCACCCCCCCTCTCAGTTGTTCAGACTAATTCCAACATGTTGTTGTGAGAGTGATGTGTTTAGATATCTTGGTGGTGAACCTGACCTTGTCCTAGCTTAATCTTGGTTATTGGATGTTTTATGATTGTGTGTTTTTGCATGGTGATTGTGATTCCCTTGAACGGGATGCAACCTCTATTACTGGACATCTTGAGTGATGTTTGTTTGGATAATTAGAAATGATCTAATGTTATAGATGTGATTGGAGTCTTAAAAGACTCATTTGTTTGGTGTGATTGAGTGTGTACTCTTACTCACCTTGGATTTTGGAATCCAGGTGTAGTGTAGCATTGTACTCCCTCTCTAGTGGCTAGAATTAGTCACATAGTTCATATAATGTGGAACTTTCAAATTTTGACACTTTATTTATTTGACTTTGGTAATTTCTCTAAACGTTGTAAAGGCCAACATCAAGCTTTTATTCTTGTTTATGGATAAGTATAGCCATCAAAGCTTGATATTTATTTATCATGTGACCTTTATGGTCATGTTTTATTTACTGTTGAAATTGAGCTCCTTTTTATGCCTTATTGTTGGAATTGACTTTTCTTCCATTTTGGTATTTTATTTATTTGTTATTGGTGGCTATGCTTGTGATGCAAGAGCATCCAGAGGGGTAAGGGCAATCTTGCATCACCCAAAAAAAAGAGATGATGATTCAAAATTGTTGATGTTTTTTTCATTTCTTTTTAAAATTGGTATTTCTGGTTCTATAATCGCTTGAATAATGATGTAGAACCTTCCGTTTTTCTAAACTGCTAAAAATAGCAAACTACTATTTTTGGAAAGTTTGCATTTGGGCACGTATGGAAGTAAAAATTTATAGAAAGCCTCGTAATTAAAAAATAAGACCTTTGGCGAAGGAATCAAGCAAAGATCATTTGTGAGCTGAAAGATATTAAAGTTTATGTTTCCTAAAAAACCCCTGAAAAATATTTAAAGTCAAGTTTGAGGCACTAAAATGCCTCGTACGGCCCCAAAAATGGGTGGAATCCACAAAGCTCATTCTTAGTACGTAGAGCACTTTGTGAGCTTTCCGGCACTTCAAATGATTCGTTAATTGGAAACTTGGATCAAAAGTTATGGCTCCCATAAGTTGACCTATTTTTGGAGGGAGATGCAAATTTTGAAATTTAGTTGGAGGCCGCCAAAAAGGGCTATTTATGACAATTTTTGGGAACCCTTGGCAATAGTAGAGATAAGGGGGAAAGTGTAGAGTCAAGAAAACATGGGAAAACAAAAACCCTGGCTAATTTGGGCAAATGGTTCCAGAGTCTGGAGATAGGAAGCTGTAATGTGTTGTAGCCTGTGGAGGATTGATCCTCTAATTGTATTTGAGCTTTTGTAATGTAATGTGTTGTCCAAATCAATAAAAGAACATTCCTATTTTCTGTATACAATTTCTGTTGTTGTGTGTTTTATGATTTACCCCCTTCATTAGCTTGAATGTTTTAAACTGTTGATCATGTACCATGTTATGTTCTCTATCATGTCCATGACGAGC
Organism: Cunninghamia lanceolata; assembly: GCA_027924645.1. Lineage (NCBI taxonomy): Eukaryota > Viridiplantae > Streptophyta > Pinopsida > Cupressales > Cupressaceae > Cunninghamia > Cunninghamia lanceolata. Next base: position 1,506,719 of record BSBN01000619.1, on the reverse strand, counting down.
CTTTGATGGATTGTATAAGGAAGTAGAATACAGAGAATATACTAGTTCTTGGTGTAAGTGTTACTAGAACTTTGGTAGATTGCATTCATTGATTGTTGTTAAATGCAATGAATATTATGCAAAATGTTGAGAAAGTTTTGAAATGGTTGTGTCACTATGGATCACTTGATGTGAATTGAATTCTTGTATGAGCTCAGATGTTGACTATGTCTATGTGAATGAGATATGTAGAGAACTCGTTTGGATTGAATCTTTATTTTAGTAATCACATTTGGTGAGCGTTGTGTTGATTTACCTTTTTGGCCTAGTTAGTTAAGAGATGAAATGGTGTTGCAAGTAGTCTTGCACCTAGTTGGTGTGTCGTTGCCACCTTAGATGTGATCCTAGTGAGTAACAAGTTCCTAAGCCTTGCTTGATGGAAGTGCTTATGCTGTTAGAGGGTGTGGTTAGATTCTTTCCTCTGAGAACCTATTTGGTTGATTCTAGTTTTGGTAGTGTAGAGCTATAGAGTTAGAGAAACCCTTTCTTTTAGGAGTGGAACATAAAGAAGTACCTCATGCAAGTAAACCATGTCTAGAGTCAAGGCATGCTTTTGATCAAGATGAATGTGTGGTAGTGGTGCCTTTAACCTTTTTGAGTTAGCTTTCCTTGATCCTTGCGTTATTTTGTTGTGGGTAGTGCTTAAGGAAGGATAGTGGAGAGAGTAATCTTTTGTTTGCAATTCTCCTTGAGAGTGGTTATGGTAGCCTTGTGAGTTTCCTTAGGCTTAGTTGAGAGCTTGAGATGTTATTCTAGCATAGTTGTGGTCCTAAGTTTTACGGACTTAACTTTCTTGTGGTCTATTGCACCTTTTAGCTAGAGCCTCTTCTCATTGTAGTGGCCATTGGAGGATGGAGTGGTGTAGTCCTAAAGGAGTTGTATGCACGATGGTTGGTTTTGACCTAGTTGGTGCACCTTTGGAGATTTGTTTTGTTGTTTTGAGATATTGACCTAGTGTTGGTTAGGAGGACTGATCTTTTGAGATATGTTGTGTTTACCATGTGATTTCATGTGCATTGTGATGCTTGATTCATGTTTGTATGTGTCTACGATGGACTATGATTATGCCTCATTTGGCGTGCTTTAGAGGTGTGATTACTTCTCTTATGCTAGAATGTTGTGATGACATTTTGTTATGCTTTGGCAAGTGTGTCATTTGTTACCTAAATGCAATTGGATGGTAGTTGCACCATGTGATGGTTATATGCATTATATTGGCAGTTGTGCCATGTGTACTATTTGTATTGATTGACTTTACTGGATCCAAGAGTGATGTTGGTGGGGCCCACTCAAATTCTTGATAGATGCAAAGTTAAGTTGTGTAATGGAGATATTACTCAGTATAAGGTCCAATGGGATCAATATTCTATGGGTAGTGCCACATGGAAGAATGTAGAGGAGATAGATAGTTCTTTTCCTCATTTCAGGACTTAGCTGAGATACTTTTATTGCATAGTTGTGATGCTTTGTTTACTTAGTGTGATACTTTGATAGTATTAGTGAGATACTTTATTTGTGTAATAAGACATCAGGATGATGTCTCTTCATAGTGGGGAAAGATGTCACATCTCAATTTTTGCTTGCAATATATTTGATAAGACTATTGGACATTTCATTATGATTATTTTACTATTAGATAATGATATGTGTGTAAAGGTAAATCATCATTATTTTTATAAATGCATAAATATGAAAGTCAATAAAATGATGGATTAATATGTTTATGATTATGAAATTACAATTTCTCATGTTTTGGCTATGATTTTTTGGACTAACCTATTGACAAGAATTTGAGTACGGCTGAGTGCAGGAACATGTCTAAGGCAAGAACATGGTTGAGGTAGAAGTGTCCTAGCCTCCAAAAAGAGTTAGCATGATGGAAACTAGTTTCACACACACACTCACGTAATTTCATACATATTATATCATTACATACTGCATTAATGAATGGCTTCATTATGCATTTATGTAACATGGATACATAATCTTGATTGTGCATTTTACTTTGAATATTTTTTGTGGTTATGGTGTTTAATGATTAGTTATCTATATGCAATTTCGCGTACTATGTACGTTCTTTTCAAATGCATGGTTTCACCATGTAATCATTTTCTCTTTTCTTCTTTTGATTAAATAGATTTAAAGTGACTAATTTCTGATAGATTTATTATTAATTATATATATGTCTATATATTGTAACATCCCTCATTTCTGGTTTCTTTGTGAGCCTATGATATTTTAATTCTATGGTTAAACTAGATAAGCTCTATTGAATTATGTTGAGTGTAAAGTGTTGATTTAATGCATTGTATGCATGATGTGTGATTTCATTACCATAGTTAATTGTATAAAGGTGATTATATGGTTATATTATTTCCTAACAATGCTACTAAGGTGTGTGTGGCAAGATTATGTTGTGTGATAGATACATGTAATGGGGAAGGTGAACTAGGTCCTGGTGCTGAAGTGTCCTGAAATGATCCGATGGTGTGGGAAATTGAATAATGATTAAATTAAGATAAGTTACTAATTAAAAATAAATTAATCAAGCTACTAATTAATGTATTAATCTTAGCCCCAAAATAATAGTCTTTTTTCATTAATCGAAGCATGTTTTTGAAGTACCCATGATTGGCTTAAAGAAGCAGATCTAGTTATATCACAAAAATAACATACTCTAGTCCTAGATTCAACTTCAATTTTGTAGAATGTTAACATGTTTGAAGTAGAAGTGATTCAAGGCTGGATCCAATTATATTCAATTTAGGAGGCAAGCAACATGTCCTCTATGTTTTCTAGACTTAACCGAGAGTGCATGCTAAAAATCATACATCTTCAACAACATGAGATAAAAAAATTGATTTTTTATGTACAAAAATGTAAGTAAGATACCATGGCTAGCTTCATCAATAAGCTAAACTTGCATTAAATGTGAAGAATACACGCTATATATGTTGGTTAATTTCAAATTCATAGGGTTTAAATTAATTTTGTATGAGATTATTTCTACTCAGTGCAAAGAATATTGGTTGTACTGTCAAACGTTGATTTTTCTTTTTGCATTTGTTTAGTTTAAATATTCCATGGAGAGATTCAATCAAAAAATTGGCCACTTAGACAAGAATAAGGTTGTCCACCTATAGACCTATATTGTTACTGCTTACAATAGTAGTGGTTTTGACTTGTCTTGAGCTTGTTTGCATTAGATTTTTCATTAATACTATCTACCAATAACACTTGATGTGTCATCTTAAGGCCAATAGGCATTATGAAGAATGAAAATATGTCCATATTGAACATGTTTACTTTAGAGTTATTTTTATTTTACTTTAGAACTATTTTATTTTATTTTTAATTTTATAGGTATATAGTTTTTAAATATATGTCAATTGTATATTAGTTTTTATCTACACATCCACATCATGATACTTTGTAGCTTGAAATTTGTTGACAATAAATGCATTTATTTGGTTTTGTTGTTTTGAACATGATCCTTACATATTATTTTTAATGGTTGTTAGTATTCATGGTGGAAATGACTATTTGTTGAGAAAATATTACTTAGAAGATGTTGTGTTCATGTTGTGAGTTGGAAGGGATTTTATTTATTTGATAGGATAGTTGACATGCCATATTAGCATACAAGGATTATAATTTTGTAGTAGAATCTTATTTTATTATTAATAAATATATATGTCTTTGTCACAATTAATATGGAACTATATTATATTTACACTTGTAATTAGTATATGTCATGTTAAATTTGGACAAATACTCTGAGTATAAATGGAGTCATATCACCATATTGATAGATGGATATGTGAAATTGAATAGTTTACCACATATTTTGAGAAAGCTTATTTTATTTATTATATATTTTAAAACTAAACATTGATTGCTCCATTGTGATTCATATTTGCACCTTAAATTCTAATTTATAATTAAATAATTTATAAATATATATTATATTTTATACATATTATTAACTCTCAAAGGGTCCAACATTGTCATTTATATAACTACTATAAGACCATGTATCACTATTGGGGCCTCTCCCCTATTATATTTTCTTATATTCTTAAATTTTATTTAACACTTTATATCTAAAAACATAAAATTGATGATAAACTTTTGTTCACTATCTACACTACAAGATGTCACGAAGGAGCATATACACTATTCCTCAAGATCGTTAAATATATCTAATAATTTAGTTAGGCACAAAGAAGGGTTATGTTAAAGATAAAAATAAGAAAACTTATCTAGGTTATATGAAGACAATCGATAGTTAAGATTTAAAATGGAAAAAGAACATTCTAGTGTTTGGAGAAGAAATACAAGGTCCAAGGAAATTATAGTGAAAGGCTATAAATAAATGAGTGAAATAATTCAAGAAAAGGGATTATCATGAGGTTCAAGCCTCCTATGATGTGTGTTATTACGTCGAGAGGCATTCCTACAGTCACAGGATGGAGTTGAAAGAGCTCAAAGATTCCTTAGATTTCGTGAAGTTTTATAAGGTTCCAATCTAAAATAATTTAAAATCACCTGCAAGCATTTCAATTGGCATTAAATATATTTCTTATTCTTGGCATTTTACTGACATATTTACTATGGCATTTCATTATGATCCTTCTCAACATCGACCCGAGGTGTCGACTATGTGTTGGATGGCATCCTCCCCTCCACCCCTGCAAAATGGAGAAAGAAAGGTACATATACACAAACCCTAAATAGAAGAAATGATATACATATGGAGTATATTCACTTTGTTAGATATGAGTTTTGGGTACGTTGTAGGAGTGTTGTGGAGCGAAGAAGAGAGAAGATTATTTTTTATGGGCCTATGCATTATGGGGAAGGGAGAATGGAGGACCATCTCAAAGAATTTTGTGACCAGGAGAACCCCTATGTAGGTGGCCAGCCATGTGCAGAAGTATTTCCTCAAGAAAAGTAATCTAAACAAACAGAAGTGCAGATCTAATATGTTTGACTTATTACCAGAAACGGTAAATGAATTTTGTATACACATTGTGTATATGTTATGCAAGGTTTTTGCTATGTTTATATCCCTTAAGTTTTGTTATTGTAGGGTTTCGATGGAATGAAGATGCATGCTATTTTTGACAGCGCTCCTTGTTTTTTGCCTCTTCCTTTCCACAGAAATATTAAGTCCAATGTGAACTCCACGATATTACTAGGTATGGACAACAAGACTGCGCTTAAGCTTCGCATTGCACTTCCATCCTCTATAGAGACTTCTCCATATTTAAAGCTTTCAATGTTCCATGTGAGCTCCAATGGTTGTCTTCACACTACCATTAGAGTTATCTAATTGCCTTTTCATGGAAGGACAAATTTTTTTAAATTTCTTACGAAATAAAAGATGGTTTTTTAGGAAATGAAAGATGGATTTTGTAAGTGCACTCTTTTTTATTCCCTTTTTTCCTATTTTTATGGGGATAAATTCATAAGAATTTTGTAATAGCTGTAAATATTGTGGTTTTTTAAGAATCCAGGTAAATAATAATAAATCTTTTTTAAATAGTGGAAACCAATGGATCGATCTTTGGTAAATTTAATTTAATTTATTGATTAATAATAGTTATATTTTTTTAATAATCTATAAAATCTAAATAGAATCTCAGTTAGGGATAAATTAGTGATTAAGTTATGGATAAAATTTATTGATTTGTTATGGGTGAAATTAACTTACCTTTATTTGTTAAAGAGCTCAAATATTCCAAGATTCTGTATAATTTAATAAGATTCTAATCTAAAAAACAAAATAAAAAATTCCACTCTAAAAACTAAAATAAAAAAGTTATAATGCTTAACCTTTAAAATTAATATTGTCAGTTACAAATTAATGGAGAGAACTCTTTCAATTTATGGCGTCCCTTACATACTCCAAAAAGATAATAAAATAAAATATGTTCTTTGTTTTATTAGCACAAAAATTAAAACACCAAAACCCTCTTACATATTGTCCAAAAGAACAATAATTAAAATATGTCACAAAAATTAAAACAAAAAAACCAAAACCCCATTAAAATTAAAATATGAAATATGTTTGCATACACCTTACAAGTATATTAATAAATATAGGGTATTTATAATATATTAAAAAAAAAATATACAAATGTAAATTTTGGACGAGTTAGTGAGATTAGTAATCCATAATTATATTTTAAGTAATTGCTTTAAAGTTGTTACTAAATTTGAATTTAATTAATTATTAATTTTATTGATAATTTTTGTAAGTTTCCTTGTAAATTAGTAATTAAATAATAATCATACTGCTTTATTTTATGGAATTGATTAATTGTTTTTCTTTTGTTTAATTCTATTAAATTGGTAACTGAATTATTTTTTTTTAACTGATCATTTAGTTATTTGAGTAAATGGTATTTATTGAAATTTGCAAAAAATGTGGAATAAATAAAGTTAGTAGTTAAACACACACACACACACACACACACACACACACACACACACACACACACGCATATAATACATATCGAAGAAAAAAATCTATATTTATTCTTATAATCTAAAAATACAAGTCTCCAAAATGGATGTTCCCTGCAATTATTAGGTTTGAACCTCTTCTAAAAAATCTAGATCTCCATACCATAATATATATATAATTAATTGGTTTATCCCTCTAAGTTGTTTATTCTCTATTTTGTTAACTTGCATGGAGACAATGCAAAATAAAAATATTCAAAAAATCAAATACCCAAAAGCATTGACTATAACTCTAATTTATAATAATTAGTGTTAGAATTAAGGTTAGGGTTAGGGTTACGGTTGGGGTTAGAATTAGGGTTAGTATTGGCCTGAATGTTAGGGTTAGGGTTAGGTTTGGGTTAGAATTATGTTTTGGTTAGAATCAAGGTTAGAATTGTTGGTGTGAGTAGGGTTATTACCTAACCGATTTTCCCTTGTGTAGATAATTCATATTATTTAACTATTTATTAGTTAAATAATATTCACACATCACACATAATTCACATGTTAAGTTGACTCAGTGAGTTTTCTAGATGTTCTAGTTGTTTCTAGTTGTTGATAGTTGTAGTGAGTTGTCTTATCCTACACATGTGCTCTAGTTGGCGTCCTATCCTCTAGTTGTCACATGTGATAGGAATGTGACACTTGTCACATGACTACAGCTCCTTTGTTGTCATCCTTGCCTTTATAAGAAAGGCTCACTTATTGTATTTCATGATAGTTTAATATACAATTACATATACATTTGTTGTATAGAATCTTTGCTCCATTGTTTTAGCATCTTCTTTGTTATCTTTGTGAGGAAGGTTGTCTTGATTGCAGGGGATCCTGACTTGCTGAGTCACATTGACTCTTACAAGAATTATACTCAGAATTATGGTTAGTATTAGAGATACAATTAAGGTTAGGGTTACAATTAAATTTAGAGATAGTGTTAGATTTATGGTTACAAATATAATTAATGAAAAATAGGGTTAGGGTCAAGGATAAAATTAAGATTATCAATGCAATTACGGTTAGAGATAGAATTAGGGTTTGGGTTAGATTAGAAATAAGGTTAGGGTTAGGGTTCAGATCAGTGTAGAATTAAATTTATGGTTAGAATCAAGTTTATGGTGAGGGTTAGAATTATGAATAGAATTAGGGTTAGAATTATGAATAGAATTAAGGTTATAATTATGAATAGAATTAAGGATAAGTAGATCTAGGGGTAGAATTAGGGTTAGGGTTAGAATTACTGTCAGGATCAGTATTATTTTTAGGGCTATAGTTACAATTTTAGTTTAAATTAGAGTTTAGGACTACAATTAGGGTTAGGGTTAGGGTTAGGGTTCAAGTTCAACTTAGAATTAGGGTTACAAATAAGGTTAGTGTTAGGCTTGGGGATAGAAATAGGCTTAGGGTTAGAACTATGGTTAGAATTAGGGTTATCATTAGGGTTAGAATTATGGTTAGAAATAGAGTTACCTAGGTTAGTATTACTATCATGATTAAGGTTAGGGTTAGGGTTTAGGTTAGAGTTAGGGTTAGGGTTAGAATTAGAGCTAAGGTTAGAATTACTGTTAGGATGAAGGTTAGGGTTATTGTTATAATTTGGATTGTATTACAAGTTAGGGCTATAATTAGGGTTAGATTTAGAGTTTAGGTTAGAATTATGGTTCAATCTATGATTAGAATTAGGGTTACAGTTTGTTTAAAATTAGGGTTAGGGTTAAAATTAAAATAGGGTTATAATTATATTTATGGTTAGAATTAGGTTTAGTGTTAGAAATAGGGTCAAAACTTGAGTTAGGATTAGAGTTATGGTTAGAATTAGGGTTAGTGTTGGGATTGGGTTTAGAATTATGAATAGAATTAGAGTTAAGTAGATCTAAGGGTAGAATTAGGGTTGGGATTAGGGTTAAAATTAAGGTTATAGTTATTATTACAATTAGGTCTAGAATTAGGGTTACAACTATGGTTAGAATTAGGGTTGGGGTCAGCGTTACTATTAAGGATCTAGATCTAGAAATTAACTAGATCTAGGGTAGAATTAGGGTTAGGGTTAGAATTAAGGTTAGGAATGTATAATTAGTGTTATTAGTAAGGTTAGAATTATGGTTAGAATTAGTGTTACAATTAGGGTTAGGGTTAGGGTTACTATTAGAATTAGTGTTAGAATTAAGGTTAGGGTTAGGGTTAAGGTTGGGGTTAGGATTACGGTTGGGGTTACAATTAGGGTTAGTATTGGCCCTGAATATTAGGGTTAGGTTTAGGGTTGGGTTAGAATCAAGGTTAGAATTATACTTAGAATTATGGTTAGTATTAGGGATACAATTAAGGTTAGGGTTACAGTTACATTTAGGGATAGCGTTAGATTTATGGTTACAAATATAATTAATGAAAAAATAGGGTTAGGGTTAAGGATAAATTAAGATTATCAATACAATTATAGTTAGAGATAGAATTAGAGTTTGGGTTAGAATTAGGGTTAAGTAGATCTAGGGGTAGATATAGGGTTAGGGTTAGAATTAGGGTTATTGTTAGGGTTATAATTATGATTAGAATTAGGGTTATAACCTTGATCTTAACTATATTCACAAACAAAATCCTAACTATAATCTAATCTTGGTTCTAACCCTAACCCAAATCCCAATTATAATCATAACCCTCAATCTAACCCTAATTCTAATTCTAACCATAATCAGATGATTATGATTAGCATTGATTTATAAGCCTAACCCTATATCTAACCCTATTTATAAGCCTTATCCTAAACCAATCCCTAAACAAATCCATAATTCTAACTCTAACCTTCTTTTGATCCTTAAAAAATAGTATAATTAGGGTTAAGACCTTTACAGTTAGGCTTAGTTTAGTATAAAATATGCTAAGAGATATATTATAATACATAATTATAATTATTATAATAATTATTATATAGTATATATAATTTGAATTATTATATAATATATTATAATAATATATCTAACCTATTTTATAACATTATATTATATAATAATAATTCTTAATAAGATATATAATATAGTTAGAATTATGCTTGCTGCTCCGGATGCTACTAGCATATCTATATTTAAAAAATATATCTAAAGTACACCAAGATATATCCTTCTCAAAGAACCTATTTTTTAATCAATTTACCACACCGCACATAGGTGGAATATGCACCTGAGAAGGATATCTCTCAACGTACTTTAGATATATTTTTTTAAATATAGATATGCTAGTAGCATCCGGAGCGACAAGCATAATTCTAACTATATTATATATCTTATTAAGAATTATTATTGTATAATATAATATAATAATAGAGGTTAGATATATTATTATAACATATTATATAATAATTCAAATTATATATAATATATAATAATTATTATAATATATAATAATTATTATAATATATAATAATTATTATAATATATATAATAATTAATATTATGTAATAATATATCTCTCAACATATTTTATACTAAACTAAGCTTAATTGTAAAGGTCTTAACCCTAATTATACTATTTTTTAAGGTTCAAATGAAGGTTGGATTTAAAATTATGGTTTTGTTTAGGGATTGATTTAGGATAAGGCTTATAAATAGGGTTAGATATAGGGTTAGGCTTATAAATCAATGCTAGTTAAATAATTTAAAACTCCATAAATATAGATATGCTAGTTAAATAATTTAAAACTCCATTCACTGTGAATAAATATTTTTTGTTCTTGGGGTTGGAGAATTGAAGCTCTAAACTGTGTTTGAATCAAATGTTAAAATGATTTAATAATAAAGTTACGGTTAGTAATCAAAGTATTGTTTTATGCACTAAAGGTTTATTTTTCATGATTTGATAAAGTTTTTTATTAGAACAAGTAAACGCACCAAAGGTGCTATCAAATGGCTGATAGGTACAAATATTTATAAGACTATTTCTAAATAGTATATATTTATTATTGAAAAGTCATTACATGTAGTAGTTGGTGGACAAGACTATAAAACTATAAGAAATTCAATTATATTTTTTACAAATAAAAATAACGGAATAGTATTAAATCATGAACAAACCATTATAGAACTAAATCATAAACAAACCATCATAGAACTATGGCCTCCCATTTAGTGAAGTGTAATGCCCCTCGCTTTTGGCTTGTGATAGATGTTATTTTCATAATTCCTATGACAGTTCTAGTATAGTTGATAGTCTTATATTGCATATTTACAGTTCGAGACATTTGGACTAGCATGTTATGGTTTATGTTCTCCTTGATCTTGATGGATATATTTGATGATTATAGACTAATGTTATTCTGAGTTTAATGTGTTATTCGATCCTGATTATGATGCATCACTGGTAATGGATGTAGTTATGTAATGATGTGTTTACATGAATGAAACAGTGTCGCATTACTTGTGTCTGAGTACCCTGCCACGCTGCGACTTTCGTTCATTGTGTCTATGACTACATGTTTATATATGTATATATGTACAACCTTGTTGTTTGTTGCAGGATGCAGGTACTGAGCATCGACTCCACCTGAACTACCAGGTCTGAGCATGCCCTAGCCAATGGAGTTGTTGGTTGGAGTTAGCATAAGGTTCCCTACTTAGTCAACATCCTCAAAAAGGATGAGTTCTCAGTATTGTATGATGTCGTCACTGTCAGTTGGACTGTTGTCATTATTTTGTCGTCATGTCCTGTGGCTTTGCATTGGGGCAGGTATCATCCAGTAAGTTGGGTTTATCCAATTTAAAGTGCTGATTTAAGCCTGGTTAGTACTTCATTAAAAATAAGGTTAAATTTAAGATAAAGTTAAATAAACATTTGCTAGGGAAATTAGGTGTTGTTTATTAATTATAAATGATTTAATTGTTTGATAATTGGTAAAATTATCATGAAATAGTAAGTAAATAAATAAATGTGGTAAATGATTAAATGAAATAATAAATTACAAGTTGTAAGCGGATAAAATTAAAAAGAAAATAAAATACATAAGTAAAAATGAATAAACAATTATAATTTTGATAAATTAATTGATAGTAATAAAGATAATATTCTAAGGTTAAAAAAAATAGGGTTGTCGCTTTATACCATGTATTCAGCATTTTGGGGATATACAAATTAATGTCGGGCGCTGTTAATTGCAAATTGGAGGATTTTGGAGTCTTTTGATATAGTTAATTTTGAATCCCACGAGAGAGTGGGTTATTGGGAAAAGAGAGGCATGTTTCTGCATTTACCCGAGGAGTTCAACCCTTGTTTTGAGAAAGTGGGTTGTTGGGAAGAGAGAATGTCTCCTACATTTATCCGAGGAGTTGAGTCCTGGTTTGGGGAGAAAAAGATTTCTGAAGGGAGAAGTGTGAGGAGGATGCTGGGCAAGGTTAGGATTTTATTCATCATCTTCTACTGCATAAATTTGTAAGTTTTCATAAGTTTATAATGAATCAGTTGTGCCTCTGTATCATATGAGATAATCTTCTTGGATGCATTAAGCCAACGACTTTGTGCTCCCAATATGTCGTTGCATACTTTTCTAAATACTGACATATGTTTTCAAATTTGGCATATCCTGCAACTCATTGCTTTTCCTGTGATAACATCTCTTTGTCGCACCCTATCAAACGGTTCATGAACCTTGTCTGTGCTCCCAAATCTTGCATGCAAGCCAACCAGTTCCTCTCCAATGCTGACTATAGTTTCAGGACTTGTCTAAGCTTCCTCATTTTTACATGTATGGCAACCGGAGCATTCCCAACCTTATTATTGGAGAAAATCCACCCTTCTTCATGCTATGTTGGATGTCCTTATCCTCCTCCAAATGCTGAGCCTGTGAATAGCTAGTGAGGAGACCTAGAAAGGTCGCGGGGCCTCGTTTACGCCTATTATTGGTTTTTCTTTTTTTTTACTTCAAAGTTTCTGAAAATCTACTCAACAATTTGTCTCTTGCTTTTAATTGGCACCTTTATGGATTCCTCTTTTCCACAGAATAGCTATCTCCTTAACAGAACTAATGCTTAGTGGCATCTACACACTTGCTTTCTATAGAGTTGGATTCACTTAAACCAGAGAGAAAAGGGGATTTTACAACGATGTGACATTCTTCATCTACCACCACCACTGAGATCATTAGAAATCAGCATTGTGCAATCGTTTAGCCAACCTGCTGTAAAAGTTGTTGAGTTTCCTCACCCGTAACTTTTTATCTGATATTTGTTGTTTGAACTTCCTTGTCATAGCAGATGCTGATGCTTATAGTTGTAGTAGAAATGCTTATAAGTAAGTATTATTATCTGTTAACAATTTTACTTGGGATCTTATCATTCGACCCTTCTTTTGAATAGCCTGGTGGATGTCATGTCAACTTTGAAGTTTTGATTATACTATGGCATTTTTTAAAAAAATTTCCAGTTTATAGTAGTTGTTCACTATGGGACACTGATCGCGTATTCATATTAGTAATTTTCTATTCTTTAGCTCTTGTCAGTAACCTTTGCATGGAAATTTATAAGCCCTTCGCTTGTGGCTTGCTCTTCTATAGCTTTTATTATTCTTCTTCAACCAACTAAATATGTTCATTAAGTAACAGTTTCCAACTCTTCTGTGGCGGCTCTTATGGCACCTCTGCTGACGTTTAGGGTTTTCTCTAGTTGTGCACACTATCTTAGTACATGTTTTCAAAGCTATATTTATATCTTGGAGATCTTGTTTATATTGTTTTGGAGCATTATGTAATGACTTTAGTTCTATGCTTGCCCTTTTACTTGTCTTATGCATGGAAATTATTTGTTCTGTGAGTTGCCTTTTTAGGGGCATTCTGTCAAGTAGTTTGTGTGCCCTATAGAACCTTTCACCATTTTCTTAGCCTTTCACTTAGAATTTGTTTCTTTTATATACATACACATATATAATATCCTCCAGTAGCCACTGCTAGTGCTGCACGTTCTTGTACTACTTTCTTGCTTAATTCTTTGGAAACCTTCCTCATCTGTCTGCAGTGCACCCTAAAGTTTTATGGAGCTTGGGGGTTCGATTCTTGTCAGAAATCCTTATTGCTCCATAGTTAGTGGAAGCCTATTCTGAACATTTTCTTTTTTTCATTTTCAAACTCCCTGCAAGGAAATATCTCTGACTTTTAATATCCTGCCAACCCGAATGTGTTTCTTTGCCACCTTTATGACGCCTATCTTTGCTCGTAACCTTGCGGTGCCAAGTGCTAAGAGAGCATTTCCACGTTCAGTGCACCATCATGTGTAATCTATCCTCCTTGCCCTATAACAAACTGATCAGTTGGCAGAATTTCCATAGATTTCCCTTTCAGTCAGAAGATTTTGCAGCACCGTCTTAAGCCCACCTTCTATTTTGAGAATTTGTTTTAATTGAGCTTTCCATTATTTTAGACACGTATAGAGATGTTAAGGAAAGATTTAGTTATGATAGGCTTTAGTGTATCGGTGTCCCAATTGTTATTTTATGGTAATGATAACTATCGGCCTCATTTAATAAATTAACATTATTCATTATTGTTTTTCTTATTAATAATATTGTTGCATGGTTATTGATGTTATTACGATCATTGTTATTATCATTACTATTAAATATATGATTTTATAGAATGGAAATGTTTTTCTATCTAATTAAATTGTTCATTAGCTAAATAACCCTGGAAGTCTAGAATTATAAAGGACCCTATGAGTTGGTTTTGATCATTATCATGAGCATAGTATCTCTTACTATTAGTTTCAAATTGTAAGATAAATGATAGTAATTTGTTAGGTGAAAATTGTGTTATTGAGTCCAAATTGCTTACTAAATGAGTTACTTCTGGTCAATAAATAAATTATTTATTGCTAGTTTCAAGTTGATTTTCAGTTTAAAGGTATTTGTAATCGATGTGTATATAGAAGTAATTAAAATCGTTTCTTTTTACTTTTAAGTTAAATATGTTATTACGAGATGTAGGGTTTTTATATGGTTAGAAAATAAATAGGAACCCTCAAGTTTATCCGCAAGAATTGAATTTAAACTACATTGTATTATTTAATTAATTTGATTTATAAAAAAATGACTAATAGTGGTTTACTTTAGTTATGTTAGTAACATATAAATATATTGTATCTTTAAAATTTAATTAAATAATTGTTTTAATAAATATTTACATGTAGTTATTTTTAATGTAATTGTAGATTTATTCTTAATGAGAATACAATCAATGGTACACTATGTTTTAATATTAATATACTAGTTTTCTTTGCAATTATATATAGAATAATGTTATTATTAATTTTAGGGTTGGGATTTAAATTACAAGTAGATATTTACCCAATTTGCAATATAGGTATTATAGTTTCATAACTGTACATTTTGATATGTAATTATATCTATATCCTCATATTTTATTTAAATCTAAGACAATATTAAGGAGGCCTCAAACTAGATAACGAAGTTTATGCCTTAGAAATTAAATATTCTTTTATAATAAGAAGAGGTATATTTATATTGTGTTTATGTCTTTTAGAATGTAACTGCATATATATATATAGCCAATAATCTTATGTAATCTGTTGATTTATTCCAAATTATAGACGAATCACAAGTTATGTTTGAATTTGATAATGTAATTTTATTTAATTGACATTATTAATTGAAACCTAATATAGTCAATTAGTGTTTAAAATAAACATAAATTATCTGTTTAAAATGACTCCTTCTTGAGTACAATTTTCTTACATAACAAGGTTATGAAACTTGATTTGTGGAAAGTGAATCAGATATGTCATCATGGTCCCTATGTTATTACATCTACCTGTGTGGATAGTTTTCCAGAGGCTTAGAATGGGAGGTCTTGAGATCATGATGTTTTAAGAAGCATGTTGTCTCTAGTTATGTATGGATTAAAAGACAAGGTGAATGATAAATGCACTTCTTTGTGGATGCATTATTGTCCATTTGGTTGAATTTGTCTTGTATCCAGTCTTGTGGTGAATTATGGAATGGGGAGACATGGGAATCATCAGGATGTAATGACTATGTGTTGTTATGGGCAATGGTTTAGAAGTTCTGCCCTTATGATTATGTTTGAGGGTCAACGCCTTGCATTGTTATATATACATGTTGATATAAAGATATTGGTTATGCAATATGGTTAATGCCTTGCATGGTTCATGTATCCTTGTTGTCATGATGATGTTTGATATGCTTGTTGAGTAGGGTCTTCTAGTTGTAGGTAGGGGAGTGGCTTCCAATGTGGGGCCGGTGCCCAAAGTGGCTAGCCAAGGTAACCCATTGGGAGTTTGTAATCAAGTGACAACCTAATAATAAATCTAGGGGTTGGGTAGTTTTCACACTAATCAAGATAATTGGATGCCTCACTCATGCCTGTAGTGCTCATTCAGGCTAAGGATGACATGAGAATGCCGTGGTTGGCAAAATTAACTTCCTTGTCCTCATGAAAGGCATGTTGATTCTGCATGTGTCACCCTATGGGGCCGGTGCCTAGAGAGGCTACCAAGGTAACCATAGATGGGGGCCGGCTTCTGGTGATAGATATCCTAGGTAACCCATGCTAGGACTATGCGATGACACTCTCCTTACTGTAGCCTAGCATTCCCTAGTTGTACTCTCCCCATTTGTTAAGTGGTTGCCTCTGGAAGTACTATTGTGTTGTTTGTGATATTGACTTGTGATGTTGGAGTCATGTGTTGTCTTATAGTCTATTGTCTACCTGACTATATGTTGTAGTGGGAACCTTATGTTAACTCCTAGCTCGGGGGGTGGACCTTAGGGTTCCACATGGTTGGGTGGAAGAGCTTTATCCATTAGTTTTCCCTTGCCGTTGTTCGTGAGCAAGGAGGATATATCTTGTGTATCAGACATCAGATCTTGTACTTGTTATGAAGATAGTTATTAGGCTCATGTACTAGCCTGTGTATCAGTTGATTCACAATGTATGTATTCAGATGTAATCAGGATAGTGATGATGTAACTACATAATGATGTACTCATATGTATAGACTTTTGAACATGTACATGTAATCTTGATCAAGTTGATTATCTAACTGATGCCATGAAATGGAGATGTATATGTATAATCATTAGTGCAAAAGATTTAGAATGATCTGCCGATGTTAGTTAATAATGTATATTAAATTATGTTGATTAATTTGTCAAGTAATGCAACCATGGAACCTTAGAAGACAAGTTGTTAGTTTAATGATGTGTATTGATTTGTTAAACATTACTTTGTTATCTTATACAAAAAAAAAATATTCTGCATTGCATAGCATAGATGTGTTGTCCTCTAAGGTGTTCATTGCGGGGCATTACACGAAGAAGAAGCGACATATTTACTAGTAACCCAAAGCTATCCACTAAATAAATTCTAAGCAATCAAGGCATTAGGTTATCTGTGTAGTACCTAAATAATGTAGGATAATAGAAAATCCATGTTACGAATTTCCCTCTTGATAGATACACACATTTATAGCCATATTGTTAAATAGTGTATTTTTAAATATCCCTATTAGTCAAGCATTACACAAAATAATATTTAAAAAACATATATGTATGAAGTGTGTGTTTGAATAAACTATGTGTGAAGTGATTGAACTAACTTTGTGTGAAGAGTGTGCTTTAAATTTGGCATTCACTTTGTGTATGTTTGTACTTTGGCATATTTGAACTTGAGTGTTTACTTCATGTTTGATGAACTAACTTTGTGCATGAAGCATGTTTAAAATTTTGTATATGTTCACTTTCTATGTGTGAAGTGTGTGTTTTAAATTTGACATTCATTTTGTGTGAATTGTGTGTGAAATTTAATTTTGGCATTCACTTTGTTTGGTGTGTTTGTTTGCACTTTACCATGTTTTATAAATTTGGCACTCACTTTATGATTGTTTGTATTTCAAAATGTTTGAACTTAAGTGTTCATGCATGCTTGTACTAAATTTGTGTGAATGATGTCATACCCACATTTTCTATGTGGTCACGACACACAACACACGTGTCATGTCCACATTTGACATGTGGTCATGACACGAAATATGAAAAACTTTTCTACCTATCCCTAGGAACCCCCTCGCATGCGTCTGCATGCTCAGTGGCAATACGCATGAGGTGTAAACATGTCAATCATAATTTGAGGAAGTACGTTATCCTACGCCGTCCCCTACATGATGAAAGCCATCTAGGGGGTATGCGATGCGAAGCGTGCCACTTTTAGGGTTAGAACAATTTTGATCTGAACCCTAATTTTCCTAGGTGAGAAGGTGATTTCATTAGATTCGAAACCAACTCCTAAATCTAATATAAAGATGAAAATTGAATAGATAAAATATGAAAATAAATGGTATGATGGATGCATGATAAGATGGAGTGATAAAATGGAAGTCAATAAAAAGACAAAAATAAAACCCTAAAAATCCAGGGAAAATTTGACAGCATAACACATTTTCAATAATCAAATTAAAATTTTTAAAATAAAAACTCCAACAAGAATTCAAAGCAAAATTTAAAAAATAAAATTAAACGTAAGGAGAAATTAAATATTTTTTCAAGGCTAAATAAATCGACCCTTCAATTAAATATTAAAACTCGAAAATAATAAAATGACACCAAAAATAAATTTCAAAATTAAGTATGTTAATAAATATAATTTTGACATTATATTTATTAACTAACTCGAACATAATAGAGAAAAGGGAAGGATTAAAATACCTCTCCCCGTAAAATAATAATAAAATCGATAAAAATAAAATTTAATAAAAGGGACCTCCCAACACAAAAAAATCTAAAACACACTAAATAATTTAAATGAAAGTATTAAAATTAAGTAGTTTAACAAGGGTCAAGGAACCCCACAAGTTTTTACCAATAAGGGCGTGGTTTAGTGGTTAAGTCGCTCAGTTGTCGTGGCAGCCACCAGAGTTCAAACCCCCGCTAGGCCAACGAGCTCACAGGCTTTACACCTTCACTGGGCCAATGAGCTCATGGGTTTGAAGTGTTCTTTCTAGGGGATGAGGTCCCCCGTGGTGTGGCCTCACGGGTTCATTGCTCCAGGCAAAAGCATTTGCGCAGAGCTGGAGGGCGTGTCACACCAGCGTCACCGGTCATGTTAAAAAAGTTTACCAGGCGCATTTTTTTTTTTAAAGGAACCCCACAAAAAAAAGAAAAAACAATCCAACTCCACAAAAATAAAATTCAATTTCCCTAAGTGAAAATTAATCCAAAGAAAAACAACTTCCATAAATCAATTAATCAAAAAGACCCAAGGGCAAAAATGGAGGGAACATAATTTCCCGTGCACAAGGGAAGGGCAAAAGAGAATTTAAATTAAATAATAAAATAAAAAAACCTTACATCCTCAACTCACCCTAATCCATTTTTATAATCATCTCCACAAGGAAAAGCCCTAATCTCTTATTTTATTCTTTTCTTTTTTGGCAAAACCCTAACATGTTATTTTGTTTTGTTCTCTCATTGTTTTTCTTTTCTCCCTTCTTGTTTTCTCTTCTCTCTTGTTTTGCAGGTTGGAGATTTCCTCAACAATGGCTTGGCAGCAATGAAATACCTCACGGAGGTATATTTTCTTTGGATATACACAGTAGGGTTATTGATTATTATTATTATTATTTATTTGATATATATATATATTTATATATATATACATTTTGTGTATATATATAAATATATATACATATAGTTAAATTTGAAAATATAAATATGAGTCTTCTTTTTTAAAAAAAAATACAGAGTGATATATATATATATATATATATATATATATATATATATATATATATATATATATATATATATATATATATTAATTTGCAGGAAAAATTATTGAAACAAAAAAGAGTGTTAAGAGATTGTATTGAAGGAGGGTCGTCGGCTGTTTCATTCACTGCCGTCGCTGTGAGGCCGCGAAGTGTTGGGGGCGGAGGTTAAGGGGATGGTGAGGGGAGCCTACACAGGGGAAGGGTGTGGGGAGGAGGTTGTGCCTCCACCCACACCCACAGTAGTTCCAACGGTCATGGTGGGAGATGGAAGGGGGGCTGGGATGGGCACCATCGCCCATCTCAGTCCCTCCATTCTTTTGTTTATCTCTGCTAAGCATAACCCCGACCCTTCTTAGGGTTCGGACCTCATTTAATCTATATTCTATTTTTTTTTATTTGATATATTTCAATTGTGTAAAGGCCATTCAGTATATATATACACAGTTTTAAGCAAAATAGTTTGCTCATCAAATCTAAATATATATGCATTTTCTTTGTATATCTGTATATATATATGTATTTATATATATATGTATTTATATATATATATCTATATATATATATATATATATTTTGATTCATAATAGAAAATCTATATTAAAAAGTATGCCAAAAAGATACATTTCCTCAGACCTAATTCCCTCCCCAGACTAAGAACTTGTATAAGAAGACCACGCAGGGTCAATATTGCTAACCTCCATATAAGACTATAAACATACTAGACTAGCTAGTTATTGGCTTCTACTATACAAAATGAAGCCATAGTGACACTGAAACTTCTTGATTATCATATTCTACTAACTTCATGCTAAAATCCTCCACCCACTGGAAGCCTTTGACTGCGACCAAGCCCAGTACCCTTTTGATGTAGTCCACCGCAACCATCACCTGCTCCTTCAACACCACAAGGTTGAACCCCTTACATCCAAGATAAACAGATAAAGTTTAATCGCTTCTCCGAGATCATTGAGAAGACTCCAATACTTTGGACGACGGATTCCAATACCAGTGCTGGCTACCTGCAAGGTCATTTCCAATTCACCTAAATGTTCTGGATTGAAAATGCCTCTCATAATGGATTCCACCTCTGCCTTTGTCGTATCCAATTCCAACAGCATTGCTAAGACCCTTGAAGAAATATCTGTATCCACCTAGTATCTTTCATCATTCTCCATATAGTCTTTGCCTAGGATCATTCTCACAGCCCCCACCATCAGATCATCCGACCTGCGAAGCATCCTCTGCAGTCTGAGGTCAGTGATACTACCAATGAAGGCCATTTGCCTCTTGCTGCTAACTAGTTTGATTGGGGTATACATCCCCCCACAGTGGATGGACTTTGTCGATATTATCGCAACGAAATGAGAAGGCATTTAACAATAGACAGGGAAAGAAACTGTGAAAAGGAGAAACTGCCTTCCCTAATATCCTTCTCCCAGTCTGCCCACCAAAGATTCTCAAAGGCATTCCTTGGAATGATTACCCGCTAGTGCCAAGGCTTGGCACTTAAGGTAATTAATGTCGACCTCCCCTCTGCCCGTGTCATCTTGAAGCAATTACAAACCATGATTTCCTGCCTCCTACCTGTGCTGATGTGGCAAGGCTCCCTCCCAACCTCCCACCATAGTTATATATATTTTAATATATATAGTGACATAAAAAAAGAACAACAAGTTTAGATTGCCAAAATAATATAAATGTATATATATATTTATATATATATTCCCCAATATATATATATATACATATTAAACTAACTTTCTCAATAACACTAAATTTAAATACTATAGAATACTAATTTTTAGTTTTGTATCATAAAATAATCTAGTAGCATCTCTCCTTTTTAAAAAAAATATAAATCTACAGAAATACTTTTTTTTGATAAAATCTATAAGGTAGGAATTATAATTTCATTTAAATTTTCAACCACTTATTTTCACAAACAACATATTAATAAACCTGAAAATTTCAGTGCAAACATAACAGAAAACAATACATTTAATTTCTCTTTTTTTTTCTAGCATACACTAAAATTTATTCAGTGACACTTATATTTTTTTTGTAAAAAAAAATGACAGCAAGTGTATTTTCTCTTGCATTTCTTTTTTACTCATAAACTCAACAACATAGAATAGTAAACAACTTTTTTTTTGAATAAACCATAAGAGTGCTCACATTACATTCTCACACAATAGCCAACATAATGGGTAGTAATAAACTTGTCAAAAATTACAATATGCCCTCAAGGCCATGTCTCAAATAGCCAACAAAATAATATTGCAAAAGAGGTGAAAAT
This sequence comes from Cunninghamia lanceolata, assembly GCA_027924645.1. Lineage (NCBI taxonomy): Eukaryota > Viridiplantae > Streptophyta > Pinopsida > Cupressales > Cupressaceae > Cunninghamia > Cunninghamia lanceolata. The sequence goes on along the minus strand of BSBN01000619.1, from coordinate 1,485,101 downwards.
GAGCTTCTCCAAGCTCCATTTCTCCCACTACAAACTTGCAAGAAGCAACACAACAAAAAGGGGAACCAAGCCACTATGAAATGCCCTCCTCCCTACCATAGACCCGTAAGTGGGTCACCCCCGAGTTAGGGAGGTAAGAATCACACGGTTGCACACACACACCACAACAATCAACACAAAAACAACTCAACAATAACCCAAGGATTAACACATAACAAAACTCATGAAAATGAGTTTGATGGGAGTAGGGAATGGACCCCTCAACTCAAGATCCACTCCAAGATCTCAAAACACCAAGTCTCAAGGCCTCAAGCCAAAACCTCGAAAACTCATATCTCCAAATAACTCAAAAACTATCATGGTACTCCTGCCATCAAAATGATCTCAACACCAAGAAAAAGCCCTCAAAGCTATAAGTAGCACAAATATGGGGGTGGCCTCGAGGAGGTTCACTCTCCCCTACCCCAAACAAGTTGAGCCTTACCTCCAAATGGAGGTGCTCTCACCAAACTCCCAACCCACATAAAAGTGAAAACAACAACAACAAAAATCCACAAACACAACATAAAGGAAAAGTGAAAGGGTAAGTGAACATAGTCATGGAGCTTACCTTCAAAACCCCTAAAAATAGAAGCATGTTTGGTGAAGAGCTCAAAGCTTCTCCAAATCTTCCAATCTCCAAAATTTTCTCTAACTCCCCAAAAGAAACTCCAAGAATAGAAAGAAAATCTAAAATGCAAGAAACCCACACTCCTCAACAAGAGGAGGTAATATAGGCCTTCTAAATTGGCCTTGAGGAATGAGAAGGTGACACTTGTCACCTTCTTCTTCCTCTTCCCATACCACTTGCAAGGGAGAGGAAGTGTGAGGGTGACAAGTGTCACCCTCCAATTCCATCCCAATCCTCACCTTATCCACTTGTGCTCTCACACATGTGTGAGAGAACAAGTGGTGAGGTGGTAATTCCCTTCAAGCCTCCATGAGGATAAGGGATGCCATATGGCATCCTCTTATTCTCTAAGAGAGCCATCTCCCTCCAAGATGCTCTCACACGTGTGTGAGAGTCTTGGAGGGATATCCCACACACTTGGGAGTCTTGGAGACCTCCCAAGTCTTCTTGGTGAAGGGATCCCCAAACTTTGGGAAGGGAGATGAGTCTTTCCCAAAGCATGACTCATCTCCCACCCTTAGCCATTTCAAAATTCGTCACTTTGACTAAACCTCAGTTTAGAGTGATGAAAATTGAGTTACCCCAAAGTTTAGTTAGTCAAAATAGACCCTAGACCCATGGGTAACCACCCAGGGTAAGTTTTGGGACACTAAGGTACACCTAGGGAGTCATAAATTCACTTTAAATGGCCCAAAAATAAAAAACAATACCAAGTGGTGTAAAACAATAAAAATATACAACACATGATATAAATTACTAAACCAACAAGGGTACTAGGCCAAAAAAAAATCAAACAAGTACTTAAACAACATTTGAATCAAATGTGATCCTCATCCCTCTTGGGAATGGATTGGTTTCATAGGGAATAACATATGTGTGAATACTACCTCTAATTTCCCGTGGCCTGGGAATATACTCCTACACATCTAGATCAAGTGTCAATCATATCATGAATAATCATAGCCAAAGCAACTAGAATTAAATTCATGCCATTGAATACAACATAAATTATCTACAACATAATTCAATATTAAACTGCATTTTCTATCTAATGTCACATAATCATCATCACATAAAGAACTAGAAATCACATCAATAAACATCCTCTAATATATCTCGCATACCTAGTCTCAACATAGCATCAAAATATGATCAAATCGAATCACCATATGTCTAACCAATGTCAAATCAAAATCAAGAGATATGATCAAATCTGCATAATGGAACAATAGTCTCTAAAAGTATGATAATGTCATTGAAACTGAAATGTAAAACAATCAAAATAAGGAAGGAAAAATAATCGGCCTCACAAATGAATTATGTTTGAACATTGGCATATTAACTTTTTGTTTATATAAATTGTGTGTGGGGGAAAGTTAATTTAGGTATTCACTAGTGTTTGTGTGTGTTTAAAAATTAATTTTGGTATTCACTATGTGGTACACGTGTTTAAACCAACTTTGGCATTTGTTGTGTGTGTGTGTGAGCTTGAAAGAACTTTGACATTTAGTTTTCCTTTGTTTATGAATGTACTTAAGCTGTCACATTTTGTGGAGTGTATGAACAAACTTTGATGTTCACTTTGTGTAGAATGCAATTGAAAGATTTGACATTCTTTTTTTGTGTGTGTACAAATGAACCTTGGATATCATTTTGTGTAGAGTGTTGTTATCCTCAAAAATTTCTATGCTCATTTTGTAGGATGACCCCTACGAAACTTGTCTGTTTCATAGCCTACAACTCTAAGCACATATTTTGAGGTGAATCTTTGCTCTCATACGTGGTCTTCTAAATCTTGAGAATCTAGTTGAGTATCTCCTCAACTTGGTTTCTTGAAGCTTGCGATAATTAAATGAGTGAGTAAATTTGTTAGACAAAGTAGTTTGACAATTTTAAAAGGAGCTAGAAAAATTTTGTTTTGCATGCAAGGGCGGTGATTTTTCCCACTGTTGCATTTTTAGATTTTAAGATTTACATGCAAGAGTGGCATTTTTTGCCGCTATTGCATGTCATGTTTTGTTTTTGCCCTAAGTGTAGGGGCGGCAATTTTTGCCGCCAGTGCATCTCAAGTTCACACTAAGTGCATTTAATGCACTGCGTGTGAATGTTTAATGAACTTTTTATATGTTTTAAATACTTTTATTTCTCATTTTATTTGTGTCTTTTCCTCTTTAAGTCTCTTCTGAGCATCTGCAAACCCTCAAAGTTAACCTACATGTGTATTGGATCAGATTTCTCAAGGATTTGAGTTAGAGTTTTGTCGGTTCTTTCTTATCATTACTATCGGGTAAGTTTCTTATTTCCTCTTTTTTTTATACACTAGGGTTTGCATGATTCAATTTGTTTATTCGTGCTGTTAGAAATCATTTTTTGATTCTTCATTCCCATTGTGTTGTATTTAGGGTTTCATTTTATTATTGTTTCAGTTTTAAAATCTTTATGATAATTTTTGATCCGTCACATGGAGTCCACCTGAGCTGTCAGAGGTTTTCACCATACCTTCCATTTTTTATGTGTTATGTTTTAAATGTTTTTTCTTTTCATTTTTTCCTTCACACTCATTTTGCCTAACATGTAAGGGTAGAAAATTTTTTCGCCCATACATGATCTTCCATTAGTCCCCATATGCATGGGTGGTGATTTTCACCACCGATGCACATGGCATTTTATCCCAATGCATGAGTGGTGAAAATCACCACCCATGATATTAAATTTTGTTGTGCCTAAGATGTAAAGGCAGAAAAATTTGCCACCCATACACATTCATTTTTGTAAAGTACATTGTTAATGTTGATCTACCCTTAAGCAGCAGACTTACTCTTCACATGCAAGGGTGGCATTTTTTCTGCCCAAGCATAGATAAAAGTTTCTACCAAATGCAAGAGCAATCTTTTCTGCTGCCTAAACATACATTTACAAATGCTTATTCCCAAATGTAGGAGGGGCAAAAATTGCCACCCTGACATAAAAGTATACCCTACCTACAAGGGCGGTGATTTTTTCCGCCCATGCACTCACTCCCTTGAAATTTTCTAACTCTGGGAAATTTTCTAGGTTGCTATCTTTAGCCCACTTTCATCTATTTCTTTGCCTTGCTCACTCTTTAGCCCCTTCAAGATCATCCTTGTAATCATGATCATCGACATGTAGTTTGCTAAATTGCCATTTTTTCCCCTAACTGCAAGATCATGACTTGTTGTTGTAGTTTCTTCTGAGAGCTACCGAGGTCATCATGTCATCTGAAGGAGTCTATCTTTTTAATGACATACCCATCACCAAACAAGGCCAAAGAAATGAAGTATAAGTATCAGGGTGTTTTTTCTATTACTTCAGTCACATCAAATATGGATGAAATACAGGACACAAAGATTGGTCATGTTGATATGGCCGAATTTGTGGAAAGGACAAAGTTAGATAAACCTAGCCATTACATGTAAAGAATTATCAAGAGCAATATCCATTTGGTTGCTTCTTTTCCAGTTGCTGCACATAATACTAAATTTGTTCTCCAAGTTGCTCATTTTTATAATAAAAATAACAGGATAGTGGTGGATGCTCATGGCAACGTGATTATGACATTAGATGTTGAGTTAATGGATAAGGTTTTCATGTGCCCTAGTGTAGAAGATTTTATAGAGCTAGATTTCTCAATTGCCTAGAGGGAATATGATAAAGATATTGAAAAAGCCAAAGGGTGATCAATACTAAATGGTTGGAAATTGCCAGGCCAAATTTATCTAGATGGCCTAAGAGTTTTTCTAGGAGTGACTTTGTAGAGGAGGTTAGTGACTTGATAACTCTTCTCAACAGAGTTAGAGGTCTACCTTCATCTTCTACCTTCAATGAATGGATGTATCCTTACATCAAGATCATACTTCAGGGCAAACATAATATTTTCTAGGGTGAACAAAGTAGTAATGCTCTTCATGAGCAACTGATTAAGGTGTCAACTACCTCCAATTTCTATATGACATCATATCTTGTATATGCAACAACTTCCATGAGAAGCTTTCCAAGTTTGACATCTAATGGAGATCAGAGGATGGTGCCAGTCTACCAATACTGTCCTCAGCTAACTCTGAAGAGATCTATACATCATTTCAGAAGAGTGAATGATGCCTTCTTTACAGTTTTTATGTGTTTATTTGATCCTCAATTAGAATAAAGAAGGGTTTCAAATGAAGTATGGATAGTTGTCAATGGTTTTGGTTGTTTATATCTTCAGTTCCCAACTATTACCTACTTAAGAGTTGGTTATTATCAAGGTTATCCTTACATGTTGCCAAAATTTCCAACTGATAGGATTATCTTGATGGAATTATGTAGATGGATGATTGTAGTGCACAATAAACAAATGGAGTTGAAGAAGCCTGGATTTAGGTTTCCTATTGAAATTGGTAGGTATTATGTAGCAACTACTTCAAAAGCTAAGGTAATGGAAACTGAGATGCAGATGGTTACCATGAAACAATTCAAGAGAAGACCCAAATTTGATTATCAGGGAGTGAAAGATAAGATCAGGAGGAAAACTCAATTTCATGAGCCGATGGTGGAGGATGTTTGGGCAGATTTGAGAATTAAAGAAGATATTAGGAAACTAGACTACAACAGGTTGACTTTGAGTCAAATTGAAGAGTTGGGTTTGACTGATATCCCTGAGGGGATGGTTGATAATGAAGATGTTGTGAGCCCCAGCTATACAAATGAGCAAATTGCAAATTTTCCTTTGCCTACTGTGCTATGGTTCAAGGAGTTGACATCATTGAGAAAGAGGTTTGAGCCTATCTTGGCCAACACTAATATATGGCTTCAAAGAAAAGGGATATAGCTGAAAGATTTCCTCATTGGCTCTGAAGAAATTCTTGAGCAAACTAGGGAAAAGGTTGAAATAAGGACTACAAACAAGAATGATGCTCCCAGTACTTCTAAGGATACTAAACCTAGAATAAAATTTCTATCAAAAGGAGATAAAGCCAAGAGCTGAGGAATCTATTACTAAAGATATGGAAATAGAAGAGTAGAATACTGAGGAACCCGATGTTGAGCGAATGGATACTGAAGAAAGGTCTGTAGAGGAAAGATAGGATGAATGGGAAGCAGTGGAAGGAGATGAGCAGGAACATTCACAGGATGTAACCATGTCTACACCAAAAGACATATCACAGGAAACTCAAGTTTCTTTTCCCCTACCCACTGTGTCTATTTCAGATTCTTTACCCATTCTTTCACAAGCTCCATTGTCTCCTATTGTTGTTCAATCTTCTGGCTCGTCACCATCATCTTCTAGGATGATTTTTGATAGTCCTAAGGTTGCTTTTGATACTGCCCTTCATTCTTCAGGGTCTATTCTAAGCTTGTCTTCACCCTCCTACGATATTGGTGATTCTACAATTTTTGAGCAATTTGTTTTAGGTGCTGAGCAGGTTGTTAATGTGGATGTACCAGGTGTTGTATTTACAAACACTCCTCCAATTGTCACTACTACAAGTATGAGTACAATTCCTTCCGTACTGGCAATGGAGTCAAATCCAAATGTTAGTACATTAGTGCTTCCTCCGTGGCTTTCAGTCTATACTCCTAAGAGGAAAAAGCAAGCCATCTCCCCAGATGACTTTGACTTTGGAAAGCTAATGCTAGTGAAGGCAAAGACGCAAAAGAAGCCCAAGACTCTTTCTCGGCTACTAGAAGACAAAGGCCACAAGTATGTGGAGATTGCTCAACCACCGTCAGATGCAACTATTGATAATTTTAGCATGAGTGACTATTCTATTTCCAAGATTAAACATGGAAAGATCACACATCAAAGTGCAAAAGATGATGTTCAGTCTACACTCAATTCCTTGATTAAGAAATTTGATCATGAGAGGGAGAAGAAGGACCAATATAAAGCAAAAGTAGAGTGGTTGGCTGCAGTGGTGAGAAAAACTACTTTGGCATCTGAGTCAATTACACCTGAGGCAATCACTGTGGAAGATCCCATTATTCAAAAGGTGGAAAAGACTCATGTCAAAGGGAAAGTGGTTGAAGAATACTTGATAAAATGCATGCACAAGGAGTGTCTCTTCTTACCAATACAGCTGAGAAGGGAAGCAGAATGGAAAAAATAAGAGCTGAGTTGGATGATTTAGTGGATGTCATTTCTCAAGACATTGAGTATTTAGATGAAAGCCTTGAGAAGTGGACTCAAATGAAAAAGTTGAAAATAAAAACTCTAATATCACTTGATATTATTTCAAATCATGACTCTTATGTGGAAACTAAAGAGTCATTGATTTATCGAAGTAATGTTCTGAAAGAGTTGATCAAAGACTTGGAGAGTGATAGGGAACTCAGTGAAGAAAGTGATGTTGATCTTCTACACAAATTGGAGGAGCTCCCATGCAAGCTGACATCTGAAGATCATCATTTGCTTCCTGCTAATCAAATGATTCAAGAGTTTAAGAATATGTTTCAAAGGGAGTTTGAAGACAAATCTTTCTTAGTTGCCTCTCTAGATAATATTTTGGATAATCAATTAACACTGGATAACCTGAAATCCAAGTTAACCAGTCATGAAAAGGTAGCCACAATAGTGAAAGATGCAGTGATCAGAGGTCAAGTAATCTTTAAAAACACTATTGGTCTTGATAGCTTAGGGATGCAAGCAACATTCACTATGTATGATGCTTATTTGAAGAAGAATGGAGATGCAATTTGATGCAAGTTTCATGCCTTAGTTTATTTTTTGTATTTTCATATGTACTTTGTTTGTAGTTTTGGACACTTTTACATGTACTTTTTCCATATGTAATTACATGTAAAAACATAGGAAGTCCCAAATCAATAAGGATTCCTATATTGAATAAGTCAAAGTAGTTAGATTTTCCTAGATTATCTCATGGCCTCTCACTATAAATAAAGAGGGCCTCTATTATAATTTAGATCTTTTGTCTATGGAAAAAAAAACTCTGCCAAATTTGAGAAGCAATTTTAAGACTTTGAGCTTTTGTTGTAAATCAAGCAAAATCAATATAAGAAAAGCAAGTTGGTGCCCAATCTTTGTGTTGGATATAATTTGTCAAGTGATAGAATTGTTCCTATGTCTTTTCTATTGCCTTATAATTGATAAGTGATTGAAAGGTGAATGTGTGTATCAAGTGATCAAGATATATTCCAAATTTGATTTTTGAAGACTTTGAGCTGCAGATATCATTTGTGGAAGTTTGGTTATATTTGTGAAGTTTAGAATAAACTTGAAGACTTTGAGCTGCAAGTGGGTTCTTGTGATTATTTCGTCATATCTTTGAATACATTGAAGACTTTGTGCTGCATCATGTTCCAGAATTCTTGCTTTCATTCAAGCATAAGAAGCAACGGAAAACTTTATGTTTTCATGGGTTTCTTCGTGGTTTAAATATATTGGTATTGCTTTTGTTATTCTTTTGTATAACTAAATTATACATTGGTTATCATTGTTCTGAGATAGTGAATTGTATTAAGTTTTGTATTGAGCATTATAAACATCATTTCTAAAAAAAGAGAAATGGATGATATGAAATCACCTTGAAGATAGTTTGTGTAAATAAGTTTGTCATAGTTGATAGTTTGTATTTGGCAATAAAAGGGAGCATCCCCTTGCTGAGAGGAGAGATATTATCTCATCATACTGTGGCTGATATAACCATTTTGTCTTTAGTTAGTTAAAGACAAAATATTCACCCAACAATTTTTTACGACTCTGCTAGGGATCAAACGCACAACTGAGAGCCTCACGCTTTGAGTTGAAGCATTCCAGCCTCATTGCTTGTAATAAGTTTTTCAAGTTTTTATCTTTGTTAAGTATATTGCATTCTGGTAGACTCAAGGTATACAAGAAGTAAGAGAGCTCAAGGAAATATTGATCTTGTGTTTGAGTTAATGTAGCAAAATAATTTTAGTCTTTTGCCTCTGAAATCTTGACTTCAACGTACAAGGAGTTTTCCTCCTACCAACGCAAGGTCACCTATACCAAGTGAAGCCTCAAGTGTGCATAGAACTCCACCAGTTGTACAAGCTTCAAGGTTTTTGACTCCACATTTTAATCGGTGCACAATGGCTCTTCAACCTCCTGCAGGTCCATGGGGAAATATTTTTGGACCATTGAATCTTACCCCACCACTGCATGATCTACCTTGTAGTTCCAGAAAGAATTTTCCAAATTTCTATGGTGATGGAAGGTTCACCCCAATGAACATATTGTAGCTTTTTACATTGCATGTGGTGTTCTGGGTGTGGAACATGAAGATGTATCTGTGAGAATTTTTGTTGAGATGCTTCAAGGTGTCATGGCCAATTGGTTCTATCATCTTCTTTCTCAAACCATCACTGGATGGAATGTTCTACGAGCCAAGTTTGAGGCTAGGTTTAAACCTACCAAAGATGCACATGCTCTTTTGGCCCAACTTACTCAAATGAAGAAGGAACCACAAGAAGCCATGCGTGAGTTCATTGCAAAGTTCAATAAGCTGACCAATAGAATTCTGGCCACTGCTCAGCCCACAGCTGAAAATTTAAAGTGTTTCTTTATAAACACTCAATTGCTGGAAGTGAGTTTTCTTCTGCGGTGGACTAATTTAGCTGACTTGGCAGTAGCTCAAGCCCTGGCTACCAAGATTGAGGATGACCTTATCCTTGCTGGTAAAATAAGAAAGGATACAAGCAGAAGTAGAGGGTAGTCCTCTACTAACATTTCTTCCACTCGCACCACTGATCCTATGGTGCAAAAATTGGCTAATGAATTGTTAGCCTTGAAAAAGAAAATGTCTCAAAGTATGTCCACTCCTTCCTATAGGGACATACCAAGGAGAACATTTCCAAATGCTCCATACCAAGGCAATGTTGCTAGAAACTAAGAACAAAAAAAGCTTCTCCTACACAAGGAAGACTTGCTTTGGAAGCTCCACCAATCAATGCAGCAGTTGGCTATTATGAAGCTGAATAGGATAATTCCTTTCAACCTGATTTAGCCCAAGATGATAGTGTTAATCTCTTCACAGAAGGAGAAGAAGAGTTAACTGGTGACTCAAATATTGGCTTCCTAAATTTTTAGGATGAAGTTGAACAAAGAGAAGACGCATATGGTGAGTCATATGTTGTTTTCATGCAATCTCAAAATTAGTTGAATCAACAAGTAGCTGATAAGGAAAATCAAAAGAAGATCCTCATCCTACAATCTCCATTTCTAAGAGAGGAACACCTCTTCCTTTTCAACCCAGAGATCTAGTTGGTGAAAAACAAGTAAGTACTTCAAATACTCCATCTTCTTCTTTTGTTCCTCAGACTAGTACCCCTATTCCAAAATCTCAACATGAAAATAATCCTTTTGTCATGTCTCCATCATATCAAGTGTTTGATATAATAGACCATGCTAAGAAGACCAAAATTTAGATGTCTAAGGTTGAATATTTGCAAGCTAACCCTAATCAGTTCGATTAGTTAGCTAAGTTTGTGAAAAATAAAATTGCCCCTGGAGGGAAAGATTTCTCCAAACATAGTCTTGTCATCTCTCACGCAAGATCTCCACAGAACAATCTAGTTGCAACCCATTCCACTACTATAGGAAAGATTAAACCTTTCTATGTTTCCTTGTTGCTGAATGGTCACAAATTAAGTGATTGTGGTATAGATTTCAGAGCTTCTGATAATGTAATGCTTGCTAAGGTAGCAGATGCTGTAGGTTTAACCTTGACCAAGACTTTTGGTAGGTGTTTTTCCATGGAAACTAAACAAGTACCCTTAATAGGGCAGATTAAGGATGCATAGTTTGCATTCACTGCCTTTCCAAAGAAGAGGATAAAAATGAGCGTTTTGGTGGCTGATGTTCCTGCTTCATATGGGATTTTGTTGGGATGCAATTTCTATAAAGATATTGGTGGAGAGATTAGCATGGACTGGTCTGGAGCAAGAATACCCATCAAGGGTGTTATGGAGAAGTTGCTTCCAAAAAGGGAAGCAAAATATACTGTCACCAAATCTGAAGATCCTAAAGCACAAATTCTCTTTGAGTCTTCTAGTATGGAGAATTACTTTTTGACTATGTGTGGTCTCTCAGATTTGCACCCTTGTTGCAGCTGTAAAACTTTAGCAATTTGGAGAAACATGGGAATGATCTCGAAGTGTGGGACCTTGCAAATTGAGATTAGACCTCCAGAGAAGGCTAGCTTCCTTAACTAGTTATCACCTAAAATCTACTGAATTTACAGAGGAAAAGGGAGAAGGAATGCTTTTAAATGAAAGATAAAATAGGAAAAACTTGAAAATAAAGGGGTGATGCACCAGACAATAAAAGAAACCTTCACAAAACTAAGAAAATGCACAAAATGACTGGATACAACCAATAAACATACACAGATCAAGCTGATTTTAACAGAGGCAAGGAGCAAGAGATGACTAGAGGGAATTAAACATTCACAAACACATCATTCTTTGATCACACAGGGTTAAAATAGCATGAAGAGGTACAATAACCAGCATGTATTCAATCAGAAGGCATAGCTACAGTAGGAGAAAGCTCTGTTTGGAAACAGAAAGTTGAATACTAAAGTTTTCCAACCCTTTTTACATTTCATCCTTATGCATATATAGCATTTCAATCTGACCTAAGTCGGTTACAAAAATTCACCCCATGAGCTGTAACAGGAAAATATCTATGTTTGAAGGGACGTCCAACTGCAAGAAGTTATGGCATGAAATATCTGGAACTAGGGTAGATGGAAGATATTTTGAGTCTTCAATGTAAGCTGTTGAATCATCAATCTGCACCCATAAATGCCACAAATATCTGCATCTGCATATCTCAAATTGGTCGCTGAAACATCCAGTCGATTGAGCATGCAAATCCAGATTCAAATTTTGAAAGTGAGGATATTCCCCTCAAAAGCCCACCATATGAAAGAGGAGGCAAAAATAAGCATTTTTACCTTTTGAAACATGTTGAAATTTGCTAGAACGAGGGAGATACAGGTGGTCAAAGTTATGGTCAAACTGCACTTCTATATCACCTTCATATGCAAACTACTTTGTATGTATCAGGCTATCGGGGTGACCTCCAGCTGAGCTGTCAATAAGCATGGTCTTGCTGAAATGTTCATTGTATGTGCGCTTGCATTCGGCATCTAAATCGGCCTTTGAAATGCCTTTGTATATACAAATTGCTTTGTATATACCAACATACAATCGCGGGCCCCTTTACTTTGTATTGCCTTTTGCATGTATGTCCTTGCCACATGTCATCACCTGATTGGTTGCTAAACTGATCCTTGGACCCATTGCTGAACAGTGCATCCCCCTTATCGGTCGTCGGAATGACTAAAAACAGAGTGGTCGATGTACTATGTCACGCTAAAAACCTTTGTATATCTCCATATACAATGCAAAAATACAAGCCAAACTGTATACAATCACTTATACATTGTAAACACTTGATTTGACATATACATGTAACCTTTGTATATCACATTGTATATGACCCTTTGTATGTCCAAACATACAATGCGAAAATACAAGCCAAACTGTATACAAACCCTGCATACAAACATGCATCTGAACATGTACCTACCCCTGATATGTGCGTTTGGTGGGCCCTAGGCTTTGTATCTCGCCTTGTATATCGGCCTTGTATGCTCGGTTGTATGTGCAAACATACAATTGTATCTATATACAATTGGTGGACCCCACCTTTTGTATCTCTTGCTTTGTATGTTTGCAACTTGTATATGAGATACAAGTTGCCTTTGCATCTGCAGGCCCCACCCTTTGTATCTCCTGCTTGTATGTTGCATCGGCCCATCAGAGAGAGCTTGAACTTGGCTGTCGATGGTCGTGGTCACATCGAAGACACTTTACCTTTGTATATGGCCCTTTGCATATTTTCCTTATATATGTGACCTGTATATTGCATATACAATCACCCTTGTATGTCTACCTTGTATATTTCCTTTGTATGTTTCCTTTGTATGTTCAAACATGCAATGCGAATATACAAGCAAAAGATACATACAAACCCAATGTATAGAAAAAACATTTTACATGACCAAGATACAAGGAAAAATGCATCTCAGATACAATTCGACCAAATGACAGAAAAACCTTAAAACAAGGATGATGTCATGAACATATACATAAAAATGGCTAAGTATAAAACTAATAAATCTTTGCGATAGAAAGCACTTGAAGACAAAAGATTTCTAGGTTTTTCTGGGTTTTCTGCAAGGATTCTTCAGGTAAGATTTTGGGATTTTTGGCAAGACAGAACATGATTATTTGAAGAATTTAAGCCTTGTAGGGTCACTTTCTAAAGGATTTTCAAGGAAAATATAAGGTGAAACTATTTAACTCTGGACAAAGGAAAATAGGTCAACACTATGGAGGATTGTGTTGATACATCTAATGATAGTTCAAATGAAAGCATGACAATGGAGGATTTTTCTTTTTCAAATGAAGAATCTCCTAGTCATGATAATGTCAAACCAGATAGTTCAAATGATGTTTGAACCTTAGAGTTTGATGGTAGCTGTACTTCATAGGATCAGGGGTTGGAATAGTCCTCGTATCTCCTCAAGGAGATATTTTTTCTTTTTCCTACAAGCTACAATTTGATAATACCAGCAATACCACTGAGTATGAATCCTTGTTACTAGGGATGGAAGTTGCTCATGCTAAAGGAATCAAGAATCTCCATGCACAAGGAGATGCAGAGTTCATCGTTTGCCAGCTAAGGAATCTATACCAAACCAAAAATTAAAGGTTGAGGCATTACCACAATTTTGTTATTGCATCGAGGACTTTGATGCTTTTGACATCTCAGCAGTACCAAGAGAGTTTAATGATCGTGCAGATTCATTAGCTGTCTTAGCTACCCTTATGGTTCCTCACAAGGATTTTAAGGGCAATAAATACACAATTGAGTTGGTCTTTTGGCCAAGCGTCCCAGATAATTCTGACCACTGGCAGGTTTTTAATTGGGATGATCAGATCATTACTTTTCTAGAAAAGGTAGATAACTTCAATGAGCTTTCTTTTGAAGGTAGTGATTCTCCTCCATGGGAATCTGTTTCTGAAATTGATTAAGAGACCGATGAAGAATTTTTTTAGCTAAAGGGGAATAAAATTCCCAAATGTTTAGTTTCTCTCGAGAAACTATTTGATAAACATGACTGGTACATGAGGCAACAATAGTAGATTGGAACAGGTTCTTCATCAAAAGTTGAACAAGTGAACCTGGGTACTGAAGCTGATCCTAAGATGGTTAACATCAGGAAATGTTGCACAGTTGTTGAAAGATTCAAGTTTGTGACACTTATGCGTCACTATATTGCTGTACTTGCATATTCTTACGACAACTTGAAGTCTTTCCGGCCTAAAGAAGTCCAACATGAGATTCCACTCAAGTTATGATCTGTGCCTCAGAAGCAGAAGTAGAGGTAGTAAAACCCCAAAATTTTAGGTATGATCTTAGTAGAAATTCAAAAGATGTGAATGCAAGAATTATTTTCCCAATTCATCATTCCACATGGATTGCTAACATAGTACTGGTAAGGACAAAGAATGGTGAAATTCGCATCTATATGGATTTCCAGAACTTGAATCAATCATCTCTAAAGGATAATTACCCTCTCCCAATAATGGATCAAGTACTACAAATGGTGACTGGGTTAGAGATGCTGTCTATGCTAGATGGTTTCTCAGGTTATAACCAAGTGGAGGTGAGCAAAGTGGATCAGCATAAAACTGCTTTCACAACTCCTTGGGGCATTTTTGCTTACTGCAGGATGCCTTTCGGTTTAATCAATGCTGGTGCGACTTTCCAAAGAGAAACAGACTTGGCCTTTAGGGATGAAATGGGTAAGTTCATTGTTGTCTATCTTGATGACTTAACTATTTTTTCTAAAAAGCATGAAGATCATGCCTACCATTTGTGGCAAGTTCTAGAAAGGTACCGTCAGCATGGAATTTCATTCAATCCCAAAAAGTCCATTTTTGGGGTAATTGAAGGTAAACTTCTTGGACATGTGGTGTCTAAGGAAGGTACCAAGATTGATCCTGAAAGGGTCAAATCCATTCAAGGTCTTACTCTACCTTCAAGTAAGACAATTGTTCACTCTTTCTTCGAAAAAGTGAATTTTTTGCGGAGATTTGTTCTTGAGTTCACAGAAAAGACTCGTCATATTGTTAATATGATGAAAGGCAAGTCCACTTTCTGTTGGAGTGCGGAAGGTAAAGAAGCATTTGAGGACATTAAAAGAGCCATTGCCCATGCTCTAGTTTTGGTGTGTCCTTATTATACCAAAGATTTCATTATGTATAGTTATGCTTCCGAGCATACACTGTTGGCAATCTTGGTTCAACAGAATGAGGAGGGTATTGAATCTCCTATTGCATTCATGAGTTGTCCTCTTAAATCTCATGAACTTAAATATTCTGCTATGGAGAAACATGCATATGCCGTAGTGAAAGCTATTAAGCATTTCCGTTTCTACATTTTGAATTCACATACTGTTGTGTTGGTTCTAGACTCAACAATCAAATCTATTCTAACTCAACAGGAGTTTGGAAGTAAAAGAGGTAACTGGATTGCCAATATCTAGGAATATGACCTTAACATTAAGGCTGCCAAGCTTGTGAGGGGAAAATGACTATGTCAGCTTATTGTTGACAATGTAACCAAAGAAACCGGTGATGAGGAAGCAGAAGTTGAAGAAGTTCCCACTGTTCTTTTTGTGAGCACCACAGATGAATGGTATTCAAATCTTGCTCATTTTCTCACATATGGTGAATGTCCTAACCATTTGTCTTATAAAGAGAAAAGGACCATTAAGCTCAAAGCTACAAATTTTGTCTTATGGGAAAATGGTTTGTACAAGAGGAGCATTGATGGGATTTTTCTCCGTTGTGTTGATAAGGCGCAACAAAGCAAACTTTTGGAATACTTCCATAGTTTGGAAATGTGGTGGGCATTTTTCAGCACCTGTCATGGCTCATAAAATTCTAAGAGCCAAATATTATTGGCTGACCTTGTTCCAAGATGCATATGATTGGGTGCATAAGTGTGAACATTGCCAACAATTTGTGGGGAAACCCAATTTGGTTGCTCTACCTCTTAAACCAGTCATCATTGAGGAACCATTTCAGAAATGGGGTATTGACTTCGTTGGTGCGATGAATCCACCATCAAGTGCAGGGCATAGTTTTGTACTTACAACCACTGACTACTTCACAAAGTGGGTGGAGGCTATTCTAGTTAAGCATTCTACTTCCAAAGTGGTTTGCAATTTCCTCAAGGAAAACATAATATCCAAGTTTGGGGTTCCAAACAAAATAGTAGCAAATAATGCTACATGTTTTTCTTCTCATGAAATTACTAGTTTCTATTTTGATTATGGGATCACCTTATCTCACTCATCCGACTATTATCCACGAGGAAATGGTCAAGCCGAGTTGAGTAATAAGAATTTGGTCACTATCATCAGAAAGCTGGTAGATGAAAATCAGAGGACCTGGCATAAGGCATTGTTTGATGCTTTGCGGGAAAACTGTAGTACCCCAAAGAGAGAAATTGGTATGTCTCCTTTCTAGCTATTGTATGGATTAAATGTTGAAATACCAATTAATTTAGAGCTGCCAGCTTTGAAGTTGGAAAAGGTAGTTGAAGATGGAACTTTTGAAAGTTCTATTGACAAGTGTATAATGTAGAGCTTGAGGAACAACAAGTCAAAGTGGTAGATCGCATCGCGGAACACCAAAGTCAAGTAAAGAAGCTATTTGACAAGAAGGCTAAATCTAGAGATTTTCAAGTTCGAGATCAAGTCTTGTTATGGGACAAGAGGAGAGAGCCAAAATGAATGCACAGGAAGTTTGATTTCCTATGGAGAGGCTCTTCTATCATTCATCAACGTTATGGTGAAAATAGTTTCATTCTGGAATATCAAGATGACACACCTTTCTTGCTACCACACAACAGGCAACATCTGAAACTTTTCACCCAATAAAGTGACAAATAAGTTTGTGTATTTTTGTACAGTTTTTGTGTCTTTTTCATTTGTCTTTTTGTGTCTTTTGTTGTCACCTAACTTTATAGCCCAATGGAAGGGATGAAGTCACTTAGAGACTGGAGTTCTTCTCCCTTTGATCATTTCAAAGAACAATTGAAGGAAGCTCCCCAGTTAGAGCTAGCTATTATCCTCAAAATTTGCTATGCTCATTTTGTAGGATGATCCCTACGAAACTTGTCCATTTCGTAGTCTACAACTCTAAGCACATATTTCGAGGCAATTCTTTGCTCTCATACGTGGTCTTCTAACTCTTGAGAATCTATTTGAGTATCTCCTCAAATTAGTTTCTTGAAGCTTGTGATAATTAAATGATTGAGTAAACTTGTCGAAAAAAGTAGTTTGATAGTTTTAAAAGGAGTTAGAAAAACTTTGTTTTGCATGCAAGGGCGGGGATTTTCGCCGCCGTTGCATTTTTAGTTTTTAAGCTTTACATGCAAGAGCAGCATTTTTTTCTGCTATTGTATGTCATGTTTTGTTTTTTCCCTAAGTGCAAGGGCAGTGATTTTCCCCGTGCATCTCAAGTTCACACTAAGTGCATTTAATGCACTGCGTGTGAATGTTTAATGAACTTTTTATATGTTTTAAATACTTTTATTTCTCATTTTATTTGTGTCTTTTCCTCTTTAAGTCTCTTCTGAGCATCTACAAACCCTTGAAGTTAACCTGCATGTGTATTGGATCGGATTTCTCAAGGATTCAAGTCAGAGTTTTGTCGGTTCCTTCTTGTCATTACTAATCGGTAAGTTTCTTATTTCCTCTTTTCTTTATACACTAGGGTTTGTGTGATTCTATTCGTTTATTCATGTTGTTAGAAATCATTGTTTGATTCTTCATTCCCATTGTATTGTATTTAGGGTTTCATTTTTATTATTGTTTCATTTTTAAAATCTTTATGTTCATTTTTGATCTGTCATATGGAGTCCACCTGAGCTGTTGGTGGTTTTCACCATACCTTCCATTTTTTCATGTGTTATGTTTTAAACATTTTTTCTTTTCATTTTTGCCTTCACACTTGGTTTTCCTAACGTGTAAGGGTGGAAAATTTAAATTTTGCCGCCCATATACAATCTTCCATTAGTCCCCATATGCATGGGTGGTGATTTTCACCGCCGATGCACATGGCGTTTTATCCCAATGCATGAGCGGTGAAAATCACCGCCCATGCTATTACCTTTTGTTGTGCCTGAGGTATAAGGGAGGCAAAATTTGCCACCCATAGACATTCATTTTTGTAAAGTACATTGTTAATGTCGATCTACCCTTAAGTAGCAAACTTACTCTTCACATGCAAGGGCGGTGATTTTTGCCACCCGAGCATAGATAAAAGTTTCTACCAAATGCAAGAGTGGTCTTTTCTACTGCCTAAACATACATTTGCAAATGCTTACTCCCACATGCAGAAGCAACAAAAAATGCCGCACTAACATAAAATGCAGTATACCCTACCTACAAGGGCGACAATTTTTTCTGCCCATGCATTCACTCCCTTGAAATTTTCTAACTCTAGGAAATTTTCCAAGTTGCTATCTTTAGCCTGCTTTCATTTGTTTCTTTGCCTCGCTCACTCTTTAGTCCCTTCAAACTCTGATCATCGACATGCAGTTTCCCAAATTGCCATTTTTTCCCCTAACTGCAAGATCATGACTTGTTGCAATTTCTTCTGCGAGCTACCGAGGTCACCACATCATCCAAACGAGTCTATCTTTCAAATGACTGACCCATCACCAAAGAAGGCCAAAGCAATGAAGTACAAGTATTAGGGTGTTTTTTCCATTACTTCAGTCACATCAAATGTGGATGAAAAACAAGACATAGAGATTGGTCATGTTGATATGGCCAAATTTGTGGAAAGGACAAAGTTAGATAAACCTAGCCATTACATGCAAAGAATTATCAAGAGCAATATCCATTTGGTTGCTTCTTTTCTTGTTGCTGCACATAATACTAAATTTGTTCTCCAATTTGCTCATTTTTATAATAAGGATAATAGGACAGTGGTGGATGCTCATGGCAACGTGATTATGAGATTAGATGCTGAGTTCATGGATAAGGTTTTCATGTGTCCTATTGTAGAAGATGTTGCAGAGCTAGATTTCTCAATTGCCCAAAGGGAATATGATAAAGATGTTGAAAAAGCCAAAAGGGTGATCAATATTAAATGGTTGAAAACTGCCATGCCAAATTTATCCAGATGGCCTGAGAGTTTATCTAGGAGTGACTTTGAAGAGGAGGTTAGTGACTTGATAACTCTTCTCAACAGAGTTAAAGGTCTACCTTCATCTTCTACCTTCCATGAATGGATGTATCCTTACATCAAGATCATACTTCAGGGCAAACAAAATATTTTATGGGGTGAACAGATTAGCAATGCTCTTCATGAGCAACTGATTAAGGTGCCAACTACCTATAAGTTCTATATGACATCATATCTTGTGTATGCAACAGCTTCCATGAGAAGCTTTCTAGGTTTGACATCTGATGGAGATCGGAGGATGGTGCTAGTCTACCAATACTATCCTTAGCTAACTCTGAAGGGATCTATACATCATTTCAGAAAAGTGAATGATTCCTTCTTTGTAGTTTTCGTGGTTTATTTGATCCTCAATTAGAACAAAGAAGGGTTTTAGATGAAGCATGGACAATTGTAAATGGTTTTGGTTGTTTATATCTTCAGTTCCCAACTTATACCTACTTAAGAGTTGGTTATTATCAAGGTTATCCTTACATGTTGCCAAAATTTCCAACTGATAGGATTATCTTGATGGAATTGTGTAGATAGATGATTGTAGTGCACAATAAACAAATGGAGTTGAAGAAGCCTAGATTTAGGTTTCCTATTGAAATTGGTAGGTATTCTGTGGCAAATGCTTCAAAAGCTAAGGTAATGGAAATTGAGATGCAGATGGTTATCATGAAACAATTCAAGAGAAGACCCAAATTTGATTATCAGGGAGTGAAAGATAAGATCAAGAGGAAAACTCAATTTCATGAGTAGATGGTGGAGGATGTTTGGGCAGATTTGAGAACTGAAGAAGATATGAGGAAATTGGACTACAACAGGTTGAATTTGAGTGAAATTGAAGAGTTGGGTTTGGATGATATCCCTAAGGGGATGGTTGATAATGAAGATGTTGTGAGCTCCAGGTATGTAAATGAGCAAATTGGAAATTCTCCTTTTCTTGCTATGCTATGGTCCAAGAAGGAGTTGACATCATTGAGAAAAAGGTTTGAGCCTATCTTGGCCAACACTAATATATGGCTTCAAAGCAAAGGGATATAGCTAAAAGATTTCCTCACTAGATTCGAAGAAGAAGTTCTTGAGTAGACTGAGAAAAAGGTTGAAATAAGAACTAAAAACAAGAGTGATGCTCTGAATACTTCTAAGGCTACTAAGCCAAGAATAAAATTTGTATCAAAAGGGGATAAAGCCAAGGTGACATTCAAGGAGTCTACTACTAAAGATATGGAATTAGACAAGCAGAATAATGAGGAACCTATTGTTGAGCAAATGGATACTGAAGAGAGGTCTACAAAGGAAAGAGAGGATAAACAAGCAATGGAAGAAGATGAGCAGGAACATTCATAGGATGTAAACATGTCTACACCAAAAGACATCACAGAAAACTCAAGTTTCTTTTCCCCTACCCACTGTGTCTGTTTCAGATTCCTTACCAATTCTTTCAAAAGCTCCATTATCTTCTATTGTTGTTCAATCTTCTGGCTCATCACCATCATCTTCTAGGACAATTTTTGATAGTCCTAAGGTTGCTTTTGATGCTACCCTTCATTCTTCAGGGTCTATTCCGATCTTGTCTTCACCCTCCTACAATATTGGTGATTCTACAATTTTTGAGCAATTTGTTTTAGGTGCTAAGCAGGTTGTTAATGTGGATGTACCAAGTGTTGTATTTACAAACACTCCTCCAATTGTCACTACTACAAGTGTGAGTACAATTCCATCCGTACCGGTAGTGGAGTCAGATCCAAATGTCAGTACATTAGTGCTTCCTCCGTGGCTTTCAACCTATACTCCTAAGAGGAAAAAGCAAGTCATCTCCCTAGATGACTTTGACTTTGGAAAGCTAATGCCAGTGAAGGCAAAGATGCAAAAGAAGCCCAAGACTCTTTCTCAGCTACTAGAAGAGAAAGGCCACAAGTATGTGGAGACTGCTTAGCCACCACCAGATGTAACTATTGATAATTTCAACATGAGTGACTATACTATTTCCAGGATTGAACTTGGCAAGATCACACATGAAGGTGTGAAATCTGATGTTTACTTTACGCTCAATTCCTTGATTCAGAAATTTGATCATGAGAGGAAGATGAAGGAGCAATATAAAGCAAAAGCAGAGCAGCTGGCTACAGTGGTGAGAAAAATTACTTTGGCATCTGAGTCAATTACACCTAAGGCAATCACTGTGGAAGATCCCATTATTCAGAAGGTGAAAAAGACTCATGTTAAAGTGAAATTGGTTGAAGAATACCTTGATAAAATGCATGCACAAGGAGTGTCTCTTCTTACCAATATAGTTGAGAAGGGAAGCAGAATGGAAAAAATAAGAGCTGAGTTGGATGATTTAGTAGATGTCATTTCTCAAGTCATTGAGTATTTAGATGAAAGCCTTGAGAAGTGGATTCAAGTGAAAAAGCTGAAGATAAAAAATCTGATATCACTTCGTATTATTTCAAATCGTGACTCTTATGTGGAAACTAAAGAGTCATTGATTTATCAAAGTAATGTTCTGAAAGAGTTGATCAAAGACTTGGAGAGTGCTAGGGAACTCAGTGAAGAAAGTGATGTTGATCTTCTGTACAAATTGGACGAGCTCCCATGCAAGCTAACATCTGAAGATCATCATTTTCTTCCTGCTGATCAAATGATTCAAGAGTTTAAGAATATGTTTTGAAGGGAGTTTGAAGACAAAGATTTCTCAATTGGCTCTCTAGACAATATTCTGGATAATTAATTAACATTGGATAACCTGAAATCCAAGTTAACCAGTCATGAAAAGGCAGCCACAACAGTGAAAGATGCAGTGATCAGAGGTCAAGTAATCTTTAAAAACACTATTGGTCTTGATAGCTTAGGGATGCAAGCAACATTCACTATGTATGATGCTTATTTGAAGAAGAATGGAGATGCAATTTGATGCAAGTTTCATGCCTTAGTTTATTTTTTGTATTTTCATATGTACTTTGTTTGTAGTTTTGGACACTTTTACATGTACTTTTTCCATATGTAATTACATGTAAAAACATAGGAAGTCCCAAATCATTAAGGAATCCTATATTGAATAAGTCAAAGTAGTTAGATTTTCCTAGATTATCTCATGGCCTCTCACTATAAATAAAGAGAGCCTCTATTGTTATTCGGATATTTTGTCTATGGAAAAAAAACTCTGTCAGATTTGAGAAGCAATTTTAAGACCTTGAGCTTTTGTTGTAAATCAATTTTCAAGTGAAATCAATATAAGAAAAGCAAGTTGGTGCCCAATATTTGTGTTGGATATATGTCTTTTATATTGCCTATAATTGATAAGTGATTGAAAGGTGAATGTGTGTATCAAGTGATCAAGAGATATTCCAAATATGATTTTTGAAGACTTTGAGCTGCACATATCATTTGTGGAAGTTTGGTTATATTTGTGAAGTTTAGAATAAACTTGAAGACTTTGAGCTGAAAGTGGGTTTTTGTGATTATTTCGTCATATCTTTGAATACGTTGAAGACTTTGTGCTGCATCATATTCTAGAATTCTTACTTTTATTAAAGCATAAGAAGCAACAGAAAACTTTGTGTTTTCATGGGTTTCTTCGTGGTTCAAATATAGTGGTATTGCTTTAGTTATTCTTTTTTATAACTAAATTATACATTGGTTATCATTGTTCTGAGATAGTGAATTGTATTAAGTTTTGTATTGAGCATTGTAAACATCATTTCTAAAAAAAGAGAAATGGATGATATGAAATCACCTCGAAGATAGTTTTAGTGTAAATAAGTTTGTCATAGTTGATAGTTTGTATTTGGCAATAAAAGGAAGCCTCCCCTTGCTGAGAGGAGAGATATTATCTCATCATACTGTGGCTGATATAACCATTTTGATTTTGGTTAGTTAAAGACAAAATATTTACCCAACAAGTGTATGAATGAACTTTGATGTTCACTTTATGCGGAATGTGCTTGAAAGAACTAACATTTTTTTTGTGTGTGCACGAATGAACTTTGGCTATCATTTTGTGTGATGTATGAATGAACTTTGATTTTCACTTTGTGTGGAATGTGTCTACAAAAAAAAATCAATGGTGTTCATTGTGAGTCTTTTTGTGTTTGAATGAATTTTAGCTTTCAATGTGTGTGTGTGTGTGAATAAACTTCAACATTCATTGTGTACATGTTTGAAAGTTAACTATGGCATTCACTTCATGTGAAGTGTGTGTGTGTGTGTGTTTGTTTGAAAGTTAATTTTATCATTCAGTTTGTGTGAAGTGTGTGCCTATGTATTTGAATGAAACTTGGGATTCACTCTATGTGTTCATGCATGCATGTGTGAATGAGCTTTGGCACTCACTCTATGTGTGTACAAAATACTGATGTTTACTTTTTGTCTATGTGTGAATGAACATTGGTTTTCATTGTGTGTGGGTGGATAGGTTTTTAAGTTATCTTTGGTATTCATTGTGTGTGCACATGTTTATGTGAATGAACCTTAGCATTCACTTTATGTGTGTAAAATGTGTATGAACTAACTTTCACATTCACTTTGTGTGTGATTAAACTAACTTTGACATTCACTTGGACTTGAGCCATTTATTGTTTGTGTATTGACATCCAATTTTCTTATGTGAAACATATGTTTGGACTTTGGCATCACCTTAATTTGCTTGAGCTAATTGTAGATTCATTTTCTTTGTGTGTGAAACGTGAGTGAACTACCTTTGTCATTCACTCACTTAGTGTGAATTGAAAATTAGCATGTTGAATTATGTTGTCATTCACTCAGTTAGTGTGAATTGAAAATTAGCATGTTGAATTATGTTTACTTTTGTGTGTGTGTGAAGTGTGTGTTTAAACTAAATATCTGTTACTTTTTTTTAAATTCATGTGTAATTGTATATCTAGATAATCTTATAATTTTTTGTGCAACATACGAAGAACATCTCATCCATATTAACCAAGTCTTGTAATTCCTACAAGAAAACCAGCTTCTATGTAATATGAAAAACCCAAAGTTTGGAACAGTCATTGGTATACTTAGGACATGTGGTTGCAGAGGAGAGATGTGAATAGATCCTTCTAAGGTGGAAGCTATTGTAAATTGGTCTACACTCAAGAGTGCTACCGAAACTAGGAGTTTTGTAGGTGCAGCCCAATATATGAGGAAATTTATTAGTCTTCTCTTCTATAGCCTCACTTCTATCACCAAGTTGCAACCATGGGAAGAGAATTTCATTGGGGTAAAGAACATGAAATATTACAATATAAGATTAGTCATACAATATTACAATATAAGATTAGTCATAGTCATGTGCTTACTCTTCCTAACTCACAACAACCTTTTGAGGTAGAAATGGATGCAAGTAAATATGTTATGGGTGTCATTTTTCTTCAAGGAGGTAAAGTTCATTTGTTATCATTCAAAAATCTTTACTCTAGTAGTTAAAGGATATCCAGTATATGATAGAGAACTATACACATTAGTTTAATCTATAAAGAAATGGAGGCATTATTTATTTGGTAAAGAAACTATTGTGCATACAACCACCAACCTCTACAATATTTGTAAGCACAAAATAAACTGTAACAAGCAAGGCATTATAAATGGATAGAATTTTTGCAGTAATTACACTTGGTGATCAAACATAAGAAAGAGGGCAATAAAGTGTTGGTGGATATGCTATTTAGGCCACCAATTTCAAAACCAAATTTAGTTATGGTTATGGTGACTCAATTATAACTTTTTACAAAAGAGACATATGCAAAAGAATATGCTCAAGATGCAAATTTTGGGGAGAATTTCAAAGATCTACAAGCTCAAAGAGTTGCTAAAAGTGAAGAGGACTTCTATCTAAAGGAGGAACTACTCTACAAATTAGGAAAATTATGTGTGTCAAGGGTACAAAGGCTACTGCTCATGAGGAAGGCACATACCTCTAAAGTGGTGGGTCATTTTGGTGTTAGAAAAACAGTGGCTCATTTGCAAAGGTATGTGTTTTGTCCCAAAATGCAACAAGAAGTAGCAAGGTTTGTCAAAGGATGCAAATTGTGTTGTACTAGCAAAATCCAAGACAACAAAATAACAAATGTATTTGCCTTTACCTATTGCCATGAGGCCATGGGAAAGCATATCTATGAATTTTGTAGGACTACCAATGATTAGGATTGAAATGATTTTGTTTGTCATAGTGAATAGATTTAGCAAGATGTGCATACTAACTCCATGAAATAAAACTATTACAAAGAAAGAAGCAACTAAAGTGTTCTTTGCTAATGTATGGGTGCATTTTGGGCTTTGTAAGTCCATTATTTTAGATAGAGACACAAAGTTTGTTGGCAGATTTTGGTCCACCTTGTGGTATTTGATAGATACTAGGGTCAAGAAGAGTACAACTTTCCATTTACGTATGGATGGGAAAATAGAAGTGGTCAAAATAACTTTGATGCAGCTCATAAGGGGCTACAACGGTAGGTATCCCAACACTTGGGATGAATCTCTTTGCTACATTGAACATTCTTTTAATAGAGAAATTTATTCTTCAACTAAGCCATCACTTCTCGAAGTATATTTGGGGTATTTGCCCAAAAATCAACTTGCTGTTGCACTGAAACGATAAGAAGAGCAAGAAGGACAAGATTTGGAGAGGGCTTAAGGCATCAAAATTTGTTGAGAGGATTATAAAAATCCCACTCAAAGTGAAAGAACAGTTAGAGAAGACACAACATATGTACAAAGATAGACATGACCAGTATAAGAGGAAATAACTCAGGGTAGAAGATAAGGTGTGGTTGTCCCTAGGCAAGAAGAGATTGCAAGGACAAGCCGAGAAAATCAACCTTTTTGATATGGGCCACTTATCATATGGGAGGCTATTTGTTAGAATGCTTTCAGACTTGATCTAGCACATTTCATGAAGATACATATAGCGATGAATTGTGAATGCTTGCATCTATATGAGCCTTCCATGTTGGATAAGAAAGAAAATGAAGAACTGGAGCTACTTTCTTTGGAGGACTTGGGTGTTGACAAGCAAGTAATACTTTTAGAAGATGTAGTGCTACAACACAAGAGAAGGGAGACCAGAAACAGAGTTCAAGAGTCTTGGAAAGTGGGGAGTCAAATGCCAAAAGGTGAAATAAGCAAGGCGGTGCTCCAAGAAGAAAGTGGAAGAAACTCTTTTCCCCATTTATTGTTTCACTAAGCTTTGTGTTACCAAAAGTCTCTCAAAGAAGGAAGATATGATCCATAAGGATCTAAAGAAGACTAAGAATGATCAGTATGAAGAATTCAGAAGATAATCACTTCAACAACACAAAACTCATGGTTTTGTCTACAAGACGAAACTCTCCCTTTATGACAGTAGGTGGTTACAAAATTGCAACGACAGAAGTGAAACTGCCACAACAATCTCAAAACTGCTGCATGGAATCCAAGCTACCACCCAATGACAACTAGTGGTTTCATCATGACTAAGGGAAAATAGAATTTGAAATGAACAAATGACAAAACCTTAAGTTTAGGTTAAACAAGATGCACTCCTTAGTTGTTGTCCTTGGTGAATTTTCTTCACACATATATAAACAATTTCAAAGTTCATTTTTTGTTGTCCCAACCTGTGAGAGGGTGAATTCAATTTGCTCTTGTTACCCCACTAACAAATTGGAAATACTGGCTTTTTTGGGTTGCAGCATCATCTGATATTGACAGTTCAATTATGCACCAAGGACTACATACCACTTGTATTTTTTGAAGAGAAATCTTGTTCTGAACTGATACATAGTGGTTTGTATTTTGGAGTATACCTTGACATTTTATTTCTTGATTCAATCATATTTTGGTATTTGTAATATGTATTACGAACATACATTCAGCATACAATTTAAGGAAATTTGAAATTGGATGTGTTTCTTTCTATTATTTATTAACAATTGATACATATACTTTAATTTCAAAAATGTATTTATTTTAAGATAAATTGAGTTAGAATGAAGTGTGAATGAAAACGAAAAGGAAACATAAGGAAATGATAAGATTGCAAATACAGTTGTAATATTGGCTTCTTTCTTGTCTTGATAATGGGTCCTGCAAAGAGACTTGAAATGGAGGAATATTTAAATAAATAACAGCGTGCTTTGCAATGGAAGCAGTCGAATCTAATTCGGGCCCTTGAAGACTCTTCTTCACCTTGGACGCATTCCATAGGACAAGGGCAGTCCTTGACCTATGCAAATTCCTCTTCCTCCCTGGATTTAAACCTGATATTTCTTCACTATACTGTAATCTATTGTTAACGTTGTTATTACCCTCCTCTGGCACATCTAATACAAAAGGGCATCCACCAAGCTCAACCCTACAATCAATATTTTCAATAACATGATGGGCGAAGATGTCCTCTTCTTCCCGATCGAAGTCACCCCCATCGTCGGGGATTCGAATCCTGGGAGTGGGAATTCTGAGGACTCTTAAAAAATCTAGCGGCCCATCCTTAATGTTTCGGAATATGAGCCTCTCTTTAAAGGATCCCATAGAGAAAGCATCAGGTAGTGAAGAACGAGCAAAAGGAATATTTACCTGTTCATCTTCTGGCAGACTGACAAGCAAATGTTCCGTGAAAGAAGCCCTACGCCTCGGGCTTGGAACATATCCTACTATAATAGAGGCTCGTTCATCTTCCCCACTCTATCAATTTATGCTCAACACCTCAATCTCAAAACAATTCAATATATTCAGGTGCCAAAGCCTAACATTTTAAGCTGCCTTCGACACAAACTGGAGAAATTTTGCCTAGAAATGAAGCTTAATTCCCACATCCCAACAAATTCCAACGCACAGAAACAAATTGTTCAGCGAATTAGAAACATAACTACCATTAATTCCTCCTACTGCTACCACTTGCAGAGATGCTCATGCAGCTAAAACCCTAATATCCCTAATATCTAGATCAGACAAGTACATGGCCTTCAAAAGCACGGCCGCAGGGCCAAAGAAGCAAAAAAATTTCTGGCCCTTAAGACAATGGCGCATGAAACCCCAAATCCTTGGTTTGCATAGGATTCTCCAAGGCTTCTCAATGTCATGGGTTCGAAACCAACAGCTTTTAAAAAGGTAACCCTCAAACCTAGACTAAACATACACACAAACAGATCACTGCTATGTACAAGTGACTAGATCCGAGTTTTCAAACCCTCGTCATACCACAAAAAATTAAAAAACCTGCATTAAATTATTGTTATTCTTCCTAGTTTGTATTTCACTAATGCAAATACCTTAAAAAATTACATTTCCTCCATAGCCTTGGATCGATTCCTTAGAAGCGATTCTTTTGTTTTCTATTCCTCAAATTTTGCAATTTGATATGCTCGCCTGAATTATTTTCTTTCAACCATTCTTCCTTTCCTTTGAAAAAAAATAAAAGAGAAATCGCAGAGTATTACATTTAAACAACATAAGAATTTGTTTAACATGATTTTTCGGCGGTGTGAGAAGAACCGATGTGTGAGAAAGGAACCCAAAAAAAAATTGGACGTTCAATTGAAGGATGATGATTTTTTTGGGGGGACTACCAATTTTTTCGCAGTTACAAGATGTGTGTGTACATATAGAATGGCCTATCGGCCAAATAAAGTGAATAAGGAAGTCAAAAAAAAGGAACTCAAAAGCATTATTATGCATCCCCAACCCCAACTGATTTGGAAGTAAAGTGTTCAAATTCAAATCAGACCAAAGATGATATCATACCAAAGTCACTCAATGAATGATTGCTTTTAAATGAACTTCTAACCTGGGACATTGATTTACTTAGGTTTCTCCGTCATTCCCCACACTGGCCTACCCATAAATCCATCAATGAATGATTGCTTTTAACAAGTCTACAATTAAAACTACCCATAAATCCAAATAGAGTCCGCGACATGAGGAATTGACTAAACTAGAAACATCCTTATTAGTTCTTGCTAAGGCAAGAATTCTATTGCATCCATGTGATGCAATTAATTCAATTCAATTGACCAATAAGAATTCAGTATTAAATTCATTTGGCAAAATCCCCAAAGTTGAAAGTTAATTTTTTTGTTTAATGATTTAATAAATGCAATTTATTTGTTGTGCTATTGGTCAATTGGGTGAATAGTAATGGTGAAAAATGGAATTTTTTATTTTTAATTATATTAAAATTCAGTTGACCAATGAGCATTGAGTATTAAACTCATTTGGTAAGATGACTATAGTTAAAGGACTGTGTGATTATTATTATTTATTTATTAGGCAGTAAAAAATGAAGTAGTATTAAGTAGATTCATGTACATGTTTTAATGGGCAGTAAATGCTTGTCTAAAGTGAAATTAATGCAAGTGCAATGTCGAGTACTGCTAGTGTCTAATCACTGTCCTCTATGGCTAACCACACATTGTAGATACCACGCAGACATTCATAAACGGTTTTTCCATTCTCGTACTTTGGTCGGGAGTTTATACCGGGTTATACATGCTAAGACAATTCGTTTTTGAGCATCATTAAAACAAGCTGCTATTCTATTTTTCTTTCTGCTGCTATAAACTGTCCCAGATAAATTTGGCAAGAAAATAGGTATTCATTTAGCAGATTCATATATTTCTTAGCATTTTTTCTATGAATTGTTGGCATTATTGGCTTATTTTTTTGGTAAATTACTTGAGACAGTGTAGGACCTTTTGATATGGCTCTGGTTTTCGATGAATTCTACTTAATATCTGCATTCGTTTTGTTTGTCTTCTAACTATAGAAATGGGCTTTGTTTTTCTTCATTAAATTTGGCCGAGATAAAAGTGTTAGTGTAATGTTATTTTGAGGTCTTAGGTATTCATTTAGCAGATTCATATATTTGGTAGCATTTTTTCTTTGCATTGTTGGCATTGTTGGTTTTTTTTTTGGTAAATTACTTGAAACAGGAGGTCTGTGGAGCAATATTTTGTTTGTGGCTATTTTTTATGACGCGTTGCGCATTTAACCGATATATTTTTGTAGGAGCTTAAAATTTTGTTTGGGGTTTTGGAAGCATTATAGTTAATGTCTTTGGCCTTTTTGTTTTATGACATTTTTAATTGTAAATGTAACTAGTCTTATACTTGCTATGCAGAGGTCTTTTTGTTTTATGACATTTTAACTGTAAATGCAACTAGTCATATAATTGCTATATAGAGAGCTCCAGATACTCACGGTGAGTCAAAAGTTTTCAAACAATTCACAATTTAGAGAAAGATAATTGCATAAAAGCATTTACCTTGTCACGAGTTGAGGTACGTCGAAGTTAAAGAAAACTCCAAAACATCATTTTAGTTTGCTCTAAATTTCGTATGGAAAAAGGGTTAAGTTTTTTTACTATTTATTCTACAAGTCCCTATCAACAAGAGTTTACAGTGAGCGGGTGTTTTCATAGTTGCAGAGTCCAGAAGCAGAGACGAGTAACTTGAGTTGAGCGGTGGAAGCAATTCAAGTAGCAAGGCTTTTGTGGATTCATTGAGGCTTAGACGTGCAACAGATGGCTAGGGAGGCAGAGGTAGGCATCATTTGCCTATTTGGTCTAATAGTTTGGGGCCAAAAAATGCTTGTTTCAAGTGGCTTCTTATTTTGAAAAGACTAGTTGTTAATTGTGTGTTGTCTAATTTTGGGCTATCCCCTAAATGTGTCCTTTCTACAATATTATTGAATCTTTGACCATTTGTTTTTTTATTGTAAATATGCTAAAACCTCTAGGGGCTTTTTTGGTATCAGTCGTAAGTGGAATAATAAAAATGAAATTACTTGGCAGGAAATTTTATTTGGTTGAGTGTTTTCATAAGAATCTTAATAAGTTTTTACAGGTTACAATGGTTATGAAGATCCCAAAAGATAGGATTTTTAGGGTAACGGATAATAAACTAACTATTGTATATAAGAATAAGATTAAGAGAACAAAATGGTGGCTTAATAGAAAAATTGCAGATAAACAATTTGAAGCTCAAAAACACCGCAAATCCACTGACAATTATAATCTCCACCAAGGCTTTAATAAGCATTTGTGCTAAAAACCTTCATTGCCAGATTAGCGCTAAATCTCCACTTCGCTGGATATATCCTATTACCTTCAAAATCTCTGGCGATCCGGTTGCCTCATAAAGTTCCAGTGACTAAGGTAATAACAGACTGATGTAGACTTTGCACTAAAATGCCCCTCCACCTGACATGTCCGGTAATCCCTGAAATCTCCGCTAATCCAGTCACAACCCAAATACCCACAACATCTGGTAAAGGTCTAAAACTCTGCTAATCCCTTCGTCAATGAAATTCCCACTGAAACCATACTTTCAAGGATTAAAGTATTTCGCGCTAGAATCACCTGTTGCTGAACATATCCAAAGGATAGCAAATTCCATACAAATCATGTTAGAACCTGAAACTCCACATATCCTGTGATAGAATAGGATAGTTTTATAGTCTATGCTTAGATGTACATATGGCATTATTTGCTATAGAATGAGTGAACTATACACAGGTTTACTATAAACCAGTTTTGAGCCCACTAAATTTAGTGCACTTGTAAGCATGAGACCCAAATAAGTATAAGAACTACAATTAGTATTACTATGAGGATAATGCAAAGTAGGCACTGTGAAATTATTGTTGTTGGCTATTTCTGGTGTGTTCAATGGGTGATCTCAATGACATTACTTGAATCTATACTCTACTCCCTCTATAGTAATGCTTTCTACATCTACAAACCACACTAAATGCATTACATATTCAATGTTTTATATTGCATTTAGTATTATCCTTCTTTCATGATTTTCATAGCATATATACATTTGATAATGATGAATAATAAGGACTAATTAAGCATTCATATCGTGCATATTGCAGGCACGATACATTGTCTATATTTGAATCTAAAAAATATGGATCTTATTCCAAAAAAATGAAAAGTTCAACAAGATCAATAAATCAAAAAAAAAACATATTGTAAATGTAGAGCAATACAAATTGATAGGTCAAATTCAAATTTGCAATATTGGTCATGCATTGAGAAATGAAGGATTGTACAGAACCAATACATTTAAATATAATGTAGGGGATTGTTTGTTTGACTCTTTCGTACTGCTGCTACATTCTTGATACACATCAATTCAATTATGCAATGGAACTATAGATTTCTTCTTAAGTTGCCTTGCACAAGTTGATGCAGAAGCCCTTCACTTGTATAAATATGAGTTGGATATTGACACATTATATCAATTGCACAACATAGAAAATGTTGAAGTATACTTGTGTAGAATGTGAATTTCTGCAATGGCAAGTACAAATCACAATGAGATTGGCCTATGGGGAGACATATTTTGTATTCGATGGCTTTCAAAGTGGCTAGATATACAAATATATGTTTGGTCGATGATGACAAGGAAAAATACTTGCATTTCAATCAATCTTCTAATAGACAATCATAATCTATCCTTTTCCATGATGTAAATCTACTTCATGGACATTTTGAATCACTGTTCACTTATCAAGTAAAAATAATTAATCCCAAATCAAATGTTGCATTTTGTAAAAGGAAACATTCCACTTTGGAAAGCCAACAAGATCATGTTGGTTACTCCATTAGAAGCCAAAAGATATTGCATACCAATTCCACTTCATTTGACAGTATCAAACAATAAATATACACCAATCAAGAATCCCCATATCGTAAAAGGAAACACTCCACTCTGGCAATCCAACAAGATGATGTTGGTTTCCCCATTAAAAGCCAAAAGATAGTGCATAGTAACACTACTTCATTTCACAAAATGAAGCAACTAATACACACTAATAAAAAATCAATAAATACAATTACCAAAAAGATAAGTTCAATATCACCAACATAATTACTTCAAAAAGAAATTCAAAATATGCCAATTCAATGTGTAGAAGGGTACAAATTGACAAATGAAACTCAAATTTGCAATATTAATTATGTATTGAAGAAAGAAGGATTGTCTGGAACTAATAGATTCAAATACAATTCAAGGGATTGCTTGTTTGACTCTTTGCAATTGCTACTTCATTCTCACTATTCATCAATTCAATTACGCAATGGAGCTATAGATTACTTCTTGAGTTGCCTTGCACAAGGTGATACAGAAGCAATTAACTTGTATAACTATGAATTAGATACACAGACATTATATCAATTGCACAAGATAGAACATGTAGAAGAATATCTGCGTAGAATGTAAATGTATGCAATGCCAATTACAAATGGCAAAGAAGTTGGCCTATGGGGGGACATTTTCTATATATGATGGCTTTCCAGGTGGCTAAACATACAGATATGTCTTTGGTCAATGACAACAAGAAAAAAAATACTTACATTTCAGTCAATCTTGCAATGGGCAGTCATACTCTATCCTTTTTTATGATGCAAATCCGCTTCGTGGACATTTTGAGCCACTTTTACCTTTTCAGCTACAAACAATTCAGGCCCATTCAAATATCACACTCCCTAAAGTAAAACAATCCATCCATGGAAAACAAGTTGATATTGGTTGTTGCATTAAAAGGAAAAAGATAGTCGATAGCAGCACTGTATCGCTTCACAAAATCTAGCAACAAATACGCACCAATAAAAAAACAATACATAGAACCACTAAAAAGGAAAGTTCAATATTAGCATACAATTATTCTAAAAAAAATCCAAGACACGCCAAAACATGTATGTGCTATTTGTCAATTATTGCACTTTAAAAAAGATATAATAACTTTCAAAGATAAAGAGAAACAAATATATTATAAACTAGCAAAAGAAAAAGATACTATATTGACAAATTCTATTTGTCGCATGTGCAATAAAACATTGAAATAGTCCATGCTTCCTAAATATGCAACACCATAATATATCCAAATGAATAAACCGCTGCAATATGTAAAAATGATTTCACAATTAGAAGAGCGACTTGTTTCACTTAGAATTGCATTTGCACAAATCTAGGAGTTAGGATACAAAGATCCCAAATAGGATTGACCAGATCAATTATCAATGTACTGGTCAACATGGACATTATACAGAAAGCATTATCACAATCTGCAAATGAAACATCAACAATTGTTCTTGCTCTTAAAAGACGACTAGAATATAAGAATGCATACCAAAAGGGAATGGTACGATTGACTATTATAATGAAAGCATTGGGCCAACTAAGCAAAACAAAACTATACAAATTAGAAAATGTTCAATTAAACAAGAACTAGAAAGAGTCTCTTGAGATCAATGATGAATCTGACACATTAAATGAACATTGTTCAAGTGAAACTGATTCAGAAAGTGATACAGGTAATCAAGATCCTTCTGAGACCTTGATACACGAGTTTACTGAATCTGGATGTATACATGAAATGCAAGACAAGATTATAGAAGTTACCCCAGCAGAGAACCATTGTCCCATTGGAATCTTCAAAGACAAGTATGCTAAAGAAATGAATTTTCCAACACTATTTTTTGGCAATCCACATGATGATGACATTGTTAAAAATTTCTCCTATCAAAAGATTACAAAATGGGAACTACTACATTCAAATAGACAATTTTCTTATCATACAAAAAATCTATTTTTTAAAGCAATCAAAATAATCATATATCAAGTTCTATCTACAATGTGAATAAGAGTTCGTAAAGGGCAGCTTAAAGGTAGAAAGCTAACATCAAAAGATGTCAAATGCAAACTTAACCTTGAAAAAATACTTGAATCGAACATTGTCTATGTTGACTTTAAAAGAATAATAATATCATCAGATTACTTGCACCAATTAAAAAAAATGTCTTCGCAATGATACGACAACTTGGACCACCTACATTTTTATTACATTTACTAGTGCTGAACAATCTTGGGAACACCTAACAAAAACACTTCAAGAATTACATGATATTTATCATTTAACATTACAAGATCAACATGACACAAAAAATGAAAACAATAAGTTCCATCTGATCAAGAAAGATCATGTGATATGTGCACGCTATTATAGACAGAATAAATGCAATCAAACAATTGATATTCATAGATGAGTCTTTCTTTGGAAATTTTTTTGATTACTTCTCTGTAACCGAATTTTAAAATTGTGGCAATGAACATGACCATTTTCTTTTATGGATTAAAGTCGCTCTAGTTTATGAGAAAGACAATATTGTGGATGTTGAACAATTTGTTGACAAGTACATTACTTGTAATACTGAAAACTTGCATCCTAAGATAGCCATGCTACACAAGCACCATCATACAAAGCAATGTATAAAATCAAGCAACGATACTGTAAATACAATTTTCCATTTCCACCAATGAAAAAAATTATGGTTCTAGAACCATTAAAAGAAAATAATGAAACAATAATTTCAATAGCAAAAAATGTATTTTCACTCTTGCAACAATCTAATTATGACATATCATTTTCTTTTCAAATGTTTATAGATGAAATCAAACTAAATGAAGATGAATATGTAATGGCTATAAGATCAACAATCAATAGACCTACAATCTTTTTAAGATGAAAACTATCACAAATATGGAACAATAGCTTTGCAAAAACAATGCCAGGAATATGGAAAGCAAATATAGATGCACAATTTGTGCTTAATGCATATGCTGCATCAATCTATTGTAGCTCGTACATGACAAAAGTGGATAAATCAATGACACATGCATTCAAAATAATTCACAAAAAGCATCAAGAAAACAATATTGATGCTACTAAAATGATAACTAGCCTTGGAAATGCATTGCTCAACTTGCAACAAATGTCTTCACAACAAGCTGCTCACATTGTTTTATCGCTTTCACTAAACCATAGCTCAAGAAAATGTGTATTCATTGAAACAAGATCTGATGATGATCAAAATTTTGTTCTAAAGCCTGTTGAGTAATTGAACAAAGAACCAGACGATTTAGAGAATGTGATATGAAATTCTGTAGTCGATTGCTACATTGCACGACCTTAAACAATTTTCCATATTTGTCTTGCAGAATTTGTTTTGGAATATACAAGACATGGGGAAGCAATAAAATCAAAATCTAAAGCAAATGTTATATGATTTGTCAACTTCAATAAACACATCGACCCAGAAAATTATTAAAGAGAACAATTACTATTGTATGTACCCTTTACAGTAAATGAAAACACATTAAAAAATGGTTTTGAATCATGGTGTCAAGCTTATTCATTTCACGAGAACACAGTTAAAATAAATCATATCAAATACAATTACAACAACAATGCTGATTGGGGTGATATTGATAAAGCTATTGACGAAGTAAACATTGACAACACCTACACACAAAACTAAATAATAATTGTAGATGAAGCATCAAACAAAGAACAATACAACATAGAACTAGATTTTGAAACACGAAAACAAAAAAAACAAAAAGTGCTTTTCCAAATTCATTTGAAATTTCAAAACACCCGCAAATTATGGATAATCTCAAATACTACAAATTGAGGTGAAGTTAAATACTGAACAACAGGCATTTGTAAAAGACATTGTGTTGAAAAAATAAAAGACAAGAAAAGTCCACTGCACTTGTTTTTAATAGGAAGAGCAGGACTTGGAAAAACATTTACTGCAAAAGCCATATTTCAATCTCTTGTTCGCATTTACAGTAATTCCATTGACAATGACCCAAAAAAACCAAAAGGTCTAATACTAGCTTACACAGGAAAATCAGCATACAATGTAGGTGGTGTCATAATACACTCAACATTCCACATACCTTTTAACAAATCAAAATTTGTTCCATTAAACACTAAAACATTGGATAAAATGTCAAAGCATTATCAAAAATTGTGTGTGCTATTAATAGATGAGATTTCATTGGTAGGTGCAACATTTTTACGCTGTATTGACAAACAAATAAGAGATATAATGCAAATGCCTATAAAGTACTTTGGAAACCTTGATACAATCTTTTGTGGAGATTTGTATCAAGCACAACCTATCCTTGATTCAATTGTTTTTGAAAATACCCCAACATTAATTGAATTAATGCCATACAACTTTTGGAAAGATAAAATAAAGTACTATGTATTGCAATTAACTATGCAACAAAAAGATGAAAAATTTATTGAAATACTTAACAGAATACGTATAGGCGCACAAACAAGTGATGATGTAGATTTTTTGAATCTGAATTACATGCGTTCACCACCCATGGACCCAACATTTCCTTTTCTATCCTACAAAAGAAACGATGTTTATGCACATAATCAAAAAATGCTATCAATAGTTCTTGGAGACCTGATTACATTAGATGCAATTGATGAACAAGATGACAATTCAAATGGAACATGACTCTATAACCATACAATGACTCTACACTTTCAAATACTTTTGAAACCAAATATGCTCGTGGAAATCTATGCTAGCAACTAATATATACAAGATGCTATAGTCAATGTATCAAATGGAACATTCAAAGAATATACCAGATTTAATGACTTTGACATTGTCTGGATCAAATTCAGTGACCCACACATTGGCCATCGACAAAGGTCACAATTAGCACAATGCTATAGAAGTGACATCGAGAAAGAATGGACACCTATACTTCACATTATTAGACCAATCCAAAAAATTTCAAACAACAAAAGAATAACCAACAGAAAGCAATTTCCTATTCAACTAGCTTGTGCTTGAACAATACACAGGTCTCAAGGTGATGCAGGGGCATCCTGATGCACCTTGGGTCATGTTGGAAAACTTTGGTTTTTGTTTTGTTTTGGCTTGGTTTATGTAAATAAGGTCATTTGAGACCATTCTAAGTCAATCTAGGACCATTTTGGGTCATTAGGTGCAATCTAGGCAAAAGTTGTAAAAATTGCTCAAATATTGTCAATGTTGTAATGACAACTCTTAAAACTTTGATTAAAACTAGTTGGGGGGTCATTTGGAGGTTGGTACATGATTGTAATAGCATAAATATGCCTTGTAAACATGACCAAAGGATTGGAGAAGAGTTTGAAGAAGGAAAACATCAATTTTGACACACTTTTTATGCATTTTCTGTGTAATCAGACTATAAACCGAAGGTGTACGGCTCTGTATGGTACAATACAGACCTACAACTAGTTGGGGGAAGATGGAGAATCTTTTCTTATTTCATTTTCTTTTTATTACAGAGATTTCATTGAGTTTTGTGCATTTTAGAGCAATTTTAGTAAAAACAGGCAAGATTCAGCCAAGGGTTTCCAGCCATGAATAAAAAATTCATTTCTTGAGTTTTAACCGTTGGAAAATTTTGAAAACTTTAGGAAAGTACTGTTT
Source organism: Cunninghamia lanceolata (assembly GCA_027924645.1). Taxonomy (NCBI): domain Eukaryota; kingdom Viridiplantae; phylum Streptophyta; class Pinopsida; order Cupressales; family Cupressaceae; genus Cunninghamia; species Cunninghamia lanceolata. The sequence goes on along the minus strand of BSBN01000619.1, from coordinate 1,446,846 downwards.
TGATGTGTGCTATAATATTTTCAAGGTTTGGAGTTGATATCTTTTGATTCTAGGGAGTTATAGAGGACTGTTCCCCTCAAAAACCTATTAAAATAGGGCAAAACCCTAGTTTGCTTAGGGTTTGATAAGATAGATCCATGAAATCACTTGTCTGTAGTAAGATTGAGTTGTGAAGCACCCATAAACATTGGTGAAGGTCTTGAAAAACCCAAACTTCATTATTTCATATGATTCCTTTGTTGTATGCATTTTGAGGCCATTGAAATTAGGTGTCTAGTGTAATCTAGGGTGTATGCAAGCATTGTTTGAGTCATATCATTGTATGTAGTGTATGAAAAGAGTCTTGTTGCATTGAATAAGTCCTTGATCTGCATCATTTTTGGTATCAGAGCCCAAAGATTTGGGCAAGGGAAGTTTTGGAAGTTTGTATATTGCATTTGACAGGTTGAAGTGAAGAACCTGGATGCCAAAAGACTAGGTAGTGAGGAAAAGGAAAGAAAACCTAGGTGAGATATCACAAGAATTCAAGAAAAGAGAAGAGATAGCAAGATGCAACAACAAACTTAGAAGGGGAAGATGAAAGACAATGGGATAAGCCTAGTTGTAGAGTTTGATAGGACAATGGGAGAGTTTGAAAAACGTATTAATATTGTATTGCAGCAGTGTCTTGAGAAAGCATCTCAATAAAATGTTTGGCATTGACCAATGAGAAAGAAAGTGAAGTGGCCCATATAAATGATTATTCAGAAAAGAAGGTAATAGATGGTTACTTTGAAAAGAGAAGATGAAACAAAGGAAGAAGAGACATTCATTGGCATGGGCATGAAGAAAGATCAAGAGTGTCTTCAAGAAAATCATGCAAAGGTCCATTGGCAAGAGATACATCCAAGAAACTAGCAGGTTGGTGATGGTCAGATAGTTGACAAGAAGATGGGTATAGTTGAGATCAGGGAAGAACCAAGACAACAAGCACTAGGAGATAGTGAAGAGGTAAATTGGCCTCTGTTGCAAGGTGTGACCCTTGGTCTTCTTGTTTAGCGCTGCGCTGCAGTGGTTTGTGACAAGGGCTTAACCGCCTCCTGTGCTTGTTAAGTCAAGTGGTTGTATCGGGCATTAACAGGTCGATCTTTTGGTGCAACGGCAACTAACAGTTGGTATCAGAGTCGAGGTCACGGTTTCAAACCCCACGCTTGCGCTGGGGGGGATTGTTGCAAGGTGTGACCCTTGGTCTTCTTGTTCAACGTTGCGCTGCGGTGGTTTGTGACAAGGGCTTAACCGCCTCCCGTGCTTGTTAAGTCAAGTGGTTGTATTGGGCATTAACATGTCGATCTTTTGGTGCAACGGCAACTAACAGCCTCATGATTTTTATCTAATGCATGTTGCTCATAGTGCTTGTATAGGTGCAGACCAAGGAGAGACTAATGAGGATGAAGACATGGATAGTAGTAATGTGGCATATGAAAGTGGCATAGACTATTGGAGTCTTGCAGTTGAGAAGAAGATCCTCAAGAGGAGGTACAAAAAGCAAGCGAGAAACAAAAGAGTGAAGACCAAGAATCATGGAGCAGATCAAACCAAGCATGGGGAGGATCAAGAGGAGGACATAGAATTGATAAGCATGCAACACAATTGGAAGAAGTGAAAGAAACACTGACCATCATTTGAGATGGAACTCAAATTTATTTTTCCTAGGGAGTATGATGCAGGGCCATCCTGATGCACCTTGGGTCATGTTGGGAAAATTTGGTTTTTGTTTTATTTTGTCTTGATTTATGTAAATAAGGTCATTTGGGACCATTCTAAGTCAATCTAGGACCATTTTGGGTCATTAGGTGCAATCTAGGCAAAAGTTGTAAACATTGCTCAAATATTGTCAATGTTGTAATGACAACTCTTAAAACTTTGATTAAAAAATAGTTGGGGGGTCATTTAGAGGTTGGCACATGATTGTAATAGTATAATATATGCCATGTAAACACAAGCAAAGGGTTGGAGAAGAGTTTGAAGAAGAAAAACATCAATTTTGACACACTTTTTATGCATTTTTCTGTGTAATCAAACTGTAAACCCAAGGTGTACGGCCCTGTACAGTATAGTATGGGCCTGCAACTAGTTGGGAAAGATGGAGAATATTTTCTTCTTTCATTTTCTTTTTGTTGTAGGAGATTTCATTGAGTTTTGTGCATTTTAGAGCAATTTTAGTAAAAATAAGCAAGATTCAGCCTAGGGTTTCCAACCATGAATAAAAAATTCATTTCCTGAGTTTTAACCATTGGAAAATTCTAAAAACTTTAGTAAAGCATTGTTTTGATGTGTGCTATAAGATTTTCAAGGTTTGGAGTTGATATCTTTTGATTCTAGGGAGTTATAGAGGACTGTTCCCCTCAAAAACCTGCTAAAACAAGGCAGAACCCTAATTTGCTTATGGTTTGATAAGATAGATCCATGAAATCACTTGTCTACAATAAGATTAAGTTGTGAAGTACCCATAAACATTGTTGAAGGTCTTGATAAACCCAAACTTCATTGTTTCATATGATTCCTTTGTTGTATGCATTTTGAGGCCATTGAAATCAGGTGTCTAGTGTAATCTAGGGTGTATGCAAGCATTGTTTGAGTCCTGTCATTGTATGTAGTGTATGAAAAGAGTCTTGTTGCATTGAATAAGTCCTTGCTCTACATCACAAGGACTCACAATGGATGACTTGGCATTTGACCCTACTAGCATAAGACAACACGGACTAACATACACAACACTTTCATGAACAAAAACAATTCAAACACCATTCTTGTTAAAACCCCTTACCAAACAAATTTTCAAAATTAAAAAAAAGATAGTCTTGGAGATGTGTTGACTTGAATCAAATGCAAATTGGCAATTTGATAATGACCATGTCAAATACAACACTGATTTAAAAATATTATTATATACATTGAACACACGCAATTTGATTCTACACATAGAAGATATGATCAATGACATTGATATAATGTCATCTAATATCTTGTGCCTTCAAGAAACATATATGCAAGTCACTGATTCAAATAATCTTTTCAAAGATTTCAATTGTTACTTGATATACCATATACATGGACTAATGTCTTTAACTAGAAAAACATATTAGTCTCTAAAATGACGCAACATACAACATCAAATACATAATCAATAACATTAACAATAAGTTTCATGAACAATCAAATTAACATATGTAACTTATATGCTAGACCAAATGCTCCATTTACATAAATCATAACAATCACCAACCTAGTATTTTCATGTATTGATGAAGACAAAACCTTGTACATTGTGGGAGCTTTCAACATTGACATGTGTACAAAAAACTACAAAAAAATAACTCCTAAATCATATGCAAAATTACAATATGCAATTTTTGTTAGACAATTCTCATGCTCTATCTATACCATTGATCGATCATAAATGGTCTAATGCACTGACACAAAATTTTTTGGTTTACAAATCAGAAGCATATTGGAGTGACCATCTTGCTACTTTTTTAAAGTTTCAACCCTTTCAAAATACTGAATATTCTTAAATATGTCAACTATTTTTGTTCAAAAACATCTAAACCAACAATTTTTTTTTTGACAAACCTCATGCTCTATGTATACCATTGATCGATCATCTATGGTATAATGCACCGACATAGAAATTTCATATTTACAAATCAAAAGCATATTCGAGTGACCATTTTTCTACTTTTTTAAAGTTTCAACACTTTCAAAATACTGAATATTCTTAAATATGTCTACTTTTTTTGTTCAAAAGTATCTAAACCAACAAAACAATTTTTTTGATTCTGGTTTTTGTTGCGAATATGCTCTTTATACAATTTTGCATTTTGAACAAGGAAAACACCTAATAATCCAGACCTGATCCTCAAATAATAGAAAGAAATTATACTCGTGTCCATTCAATCAAAATTGTGTCCATTGAAAATGAGTGTTGTTTAATGTTTCTAATCTTAGGTGTAAATATGAGTCAAATCTCAAATCAATTACTATAGCATAAAACTGAAATGATTATTGCATCCAAATAATTAAGACCAGGACACTACACTTTAGATTAGCCATTTTGTAGTTGTATATAAGTATTCATTCTCATTTTGACGCATTTGATAGGCAACACAATTTCTGCACAGAAAAATTGACAACAAAGAACATGTCTCAGAATCAAATTTAGGACATCTAGGCTTCATGCAAAGAAAATCACTGTAAAAATCTTGTCGAGAAAATAAATTAAAAAGAAAACAGTCTCTCTGATCTGTACAAACAAAAGACATGCATTTTGTGTAGCTTCATCATGTCAATATAATTTGATTTTACTGTTATCTGCAAATTTGTCCCATCCTTTTATTACATAATACCAATTATCCATATTCTTCTATAACATTAGATCATCAACATATTGTGGTTGTACTTACACAATATGTGCAAATGACAAATGGATCAAAAAATATAGGTGAAAATGGACAGTGGCAAAAGACCAAAAGAGCAAATGAAAACTAGCAACCAACAAGCATTGAAAAGGTAAACAATATTCTTTATTTGCATCTGCACCATACCTTATCAAAATTCTAGCATTAAACTAATCTTGTTTTGATTCTTGCAGATCAAAAGTAATGACTTTAAATATAGTTTCAATTAAAGACTTGAATGCTCGTAAAGCAGGAAACATGTTTGAAGGTGATGTCATTGTCAAGTATAAAATTGTATTAGATAAAACAAATAAGACAAGTGAAGTGCTTCACACAGACTTGACAGATACAAAAGGTGAAATGACAATTACCCTAAACGTAACTACTAATCTTGTTCCTCATTATGAAGAGAAAATAGTTCCAGGTTCATGATTATGCATATCCAACTTGTAATGCCCCACCATGCAACCCTAGAGATAAGTCAACTAAAGCAGAAAAAAGGTGATTTTTTTTCCTTTAAAATTGAAATATTGTTAACATACTATAACATAGTCTAATTCAGTAGGTTAACTAAAATCTCTAGGGATAACATGACTGCATTATTGAAACTAAGCAACATTCAACCATATACAAAAACTCATTACTACACACGAACACGATCAAAATAACCATGGTTTGTTCTAAGTTTAAATGCATCAATTGAGCACATACACACACACTTATTGTAATGCTTATCTTTGAAAATATTGATAGATAAGAATAATGAAATTAATTGCATGATAGATACCATTTACAAATCTTAACTTAGTAAAGCTCAGATTACCTAACAGAGTATATCACATTCATCGTAATTGAAATGTTAGCTACAATTTATCAAATTTAAATTATACATAGGTATACCCATTTACCCTGGTGCCAGATGATCATCCATATGCCAGTTGGAAAGGTACTTTCCTAGCATCTGAGTCTTGCATGGATAAGGTCTCATACTGCACATCTAAGGAAACATTAGTCCTTATTAACAACACAATACAAATATCAATTAAATCAATGAAAAGCCTAAGGCCCTAAGGGGCCGACCTAATGTCTCGGGGGCTCATCCATGATGGCCTTGCCTATGTACATGTAGCGTAGAGACTTCGTAGTTCGAGACGACTGGACTTGAAGCCATAAAGTTGTGTTAGATACAATAACTCACAAGGAATAATATTTCTAGAGAGTACATGCAACCATTAAGTTTATAAATACTCTCTTCAAGAAATAATAGAAAATTAAAACAATAATAAAACATTCTAACCATGCTTCAGAACAATGCTTAGATTACAATATTTTAAAATTGATACTACTCCTTTATGAGATTGATACATTCCCTATAATGAAGGCACTTCTCTCCAATGTCAAGTACATTCATCCTAACTACCTTAACAAGGATAAAGTGGAATAGCATGCCCCTCTAAGTGTGTGTTAGCCAAAACATCATAACATAACATAATTCTTACTATTCCATAGACAAACTCTAATAAATAGAGAATTACAACTATCTATACAATTTGGAGAAATATAAAGGTATGCTACAGCAGATCCATCAACCAAGAAAGAGTTATTGACAATCTTTCGACAAGAATATCAATATATTTTTACAACTTCGGTCTTTCTCACATCTACATAACAACATGCTTGAGACAATATCCTTCCTTAGTTTTAAATCACAAATGTAGTAAATTAAACCCTCTATAATCACACAAGGAAATAATTGATCTCCAAGAAAAGGTTCTATTTGCATCCTAAAATTACCATCATGATTACATAATATATATATATATATGTATATATATATATACATATATATATATAGACATACATATATATATGTATATATATATATTATGTCTAAACATCACTTCCTTAATTCGAAACAAGAAATACCTATGATCTAAGAATTTACTATTACCTAAACAGACTTGACTTATAGACTACTATCTGTCATTCTAGCAAGGATTACCTTGTTTAACAAATTAAATACTTCTACAACTGGAGGATGCAATAATTTTATAGAGAAGAAATAATAAATAATAAATTTATTATTAGGTAAACTGTACTATACACTATTCTAAAATTTGATAAACTTTTCTATCAACAAGTTTAATGTTTGTGTTATCTACAAGCCATTGGACACCATCCTCCATGAAGCCCACAAAGCTTGAATCAAACTCTCGTTTCCACATGAGATGCCTATCAGTGTTTAAAGTCCTAAAAAGCACATGTTGGACACCTCTTGGAAAATTAAGATTCTCCATCACCTTTGCAATGACGTTTGTGTCTCTAGGAACATCCACAACTAGTACAGGACCATTAAGAAGATAGAGATCGAGGGTATCCCCGTCCAAGCCAGCTTCATAATACTCCTGATAGAAATGAGCAGGGGAGTCAACGTGAGTGCTCGTGTGAACGATCATCTTCACCTCTAATAAATTGTAACCCAACCCATTCTTCATACTTACAATGAGTTTAAGGGGATTTTCCAGCCCCTCGACTAACTCACCCATTGGCATGTCATCCCTGTATGCATGACTTATATCAACAATTTCTCTACCAAAAGCACACAACTGAGTGTTGGTGACTACAATAAATACCAAAGTAATCAACATGCCTTATGGATTTTGGTCTACAAAATCCTGGTGTAGAGAAAGAGCTACCTAGCGTAACAATTTACTGTGGGATTTCCCATGTATAATTTTGAGACCTATACTAGTAGTTAAACTAAAAGAATCTTGCAGACTATACCTCTAAATGGTAGTTGTAGACACTAAGAAAACAAATACTAAATAAAGATTCTTGCAGAGTCTGATGCCATTAGATTCATAGAAAAGACTATAGAAACTTTTAAACAAGTGCATTTGGCAAGTGCGGCCAGCTCGCCTGTGATCTAGGTGCATGCTGCCACAAAGGTTTAATGAATGACAATTGTGCATACTTCAACCACATTTGTAACCTTTATTGCAATATTTCTACACTTGATCATTGCATGCACACAAAATCGGTTTGACAACATAGTTTTAGAAATTTCCAAGCTATAGTAGGTGTAAAGCTAAGTTCCTCGACCTTGCTAACAGTATTTCAACATTTTGGGTAAGACAAAGGATAGATGATGCCACAAGGAGATATCATTTGGTGAATTACATTGATTGAAGGATGTGCATAAACTAGAAGTAATCAAGTAGGTAAACCAACTCTATGCGCCACCCCCCTCCCACTCTTGTGCAAAAGCTATAATAGAGATGAAGATCCGGTTACTTCTATAGGACTATTCTATTACTTCTCATGATTAAAACAATGGTTTATTCAAATGGACAATTAATCACAGAGGACTAGACTTCAAGGCATTGGATAAACAGGGTTAATAAGTGCAAACAACTTCACCACATTTTGAAGACCAAGAAACTACAACAATAAATACAAGGTAAAATACAATGGTTGCAGCTATTGTATAATAAATTGTCTCGTAAATAGGCCACTATCACTTCGATAAAGCTCAATGATTTCTACTTTTTCTAGAAGTTTATGTGGAATGAATGAGTTTCCAAAATATACATGGTATCCAAACAGTAGATTTGTTATTTAATTGAGAGGTGTGTCAAATCCTACACTGCCAGAAACTTATACAAGTTTTAAGAAGCAGCATGAGGAATAGAAATGGAAAAGAAAAGCTATCCCCCATAATCAGCTAACCATCATGCTGCCTTAGGAAAGACAATCATACCATAATTGCTTGATGCAATTCCAAATGATTAAGGTCAACATTGATAAATTTTGCTTCTGGTTAATTCAAATTTTGTACCAAATACATTTCCTGTCATCCACGAATGAATCAATTGAAAAAGGCTATGTATCTTTCAGGCAGTGCATAGAGTGTGTATCTCATGTGTGTATAGACAAGGCACGTGAATTGTTTGACAAAATGCCTCAAAAATGCAGTGTATAGGAAATGATTTGGATTAATACTTGGTTTCTTCATGCAATGTAAGGAGAGATAAAGTTAATATGACTGATCTGTCTACTTTTAAGAACCACACTCAAGTAATATTTCGAATGAAATACAGAAGTCACGACACTCAGTCAAAACCAAAATATACTTATTCAATCATAAGGTATAAAAGAAAAATTAAAAAAAGAAATGTACCTGAAAGAATTTGAGTTCAAGCTACAAGAGGTCTGTAACGCCAGATTTCCTATGTTTGTGAAGGAGATCCTCTCTATTCCCTCTGCTTTCTCTGTTTCCAGGAGATTGTATCAAACCTTTCAATCTTTCCCCTTTGTACCCAAAGAGACGTGCCCTGATATCTTCTCGGGTATCCCTCCCTTTTACAAACTAATTTCCCCCATTCGAATGTGGTTGAAGTGATGGGGTATTTGCTCACCCAATGTAATGCATACACTGAGAAGATATTATATGCTGAAACTGCTCAATAATTGCCGGATATGCGTAATATGTGGCAATGATCACAGAGTATGCTAAAAATGGATTTACTGAAGAAACTACCCAGCAAATACAATTATTACAGGCAAGAGTCAGTTATAGCTGGAAATGCTCTCATAGACATCTAGTAGAATATCCAAGCATAAAGAAGGTACATGAACTTTTAAATGAAATCACAAAATAGAGTATAATCTTAAATATTAATAGTAATATCTAATAAATATACACCTATTGATTACAAAAGGTGTTAAAATAGATGCATAGATCGTGGGGTATTTAGTAGGCCACATAATTTCCTCTTCAGTGGATATTAGCATTTAAGACAAGACTAAACTTCTGTTGGTTACAATTGCAACCATCTTTCCATTAAGGTAAAACCTCTAAAATCAATATCACCTTCCAAAGCAAGGAAATTATAACATCAGTTTGGGATAAGCTTGTTTCCTGCATTGCATCATTGCACAACTGAGCTTCTAGAAAATACGAGCAACATTGCTCCCAGAAATGAATTCCTAGAATTAATATGAATGATCTAAAGGCTAAAAGGTAGTAGGCCTATGAAATGGTTTATAATTCTTTTGGAAAAATCATACCAGCATAACCAAAGTAAGTACGGAGGGGTGATAGATCCTCCCCCCTAAAACTCGACTTACTCCTACAAGTCACAAACTAGGTGGAAACAATACACATTAGTAACAACATCAAAGTTGATTCACTTCATCAAAACAATATACACTAATTTGCCTATGTAAATGATTTAACTCATTACAATATAAACTTATATACTCCATTTCAAACATCATCTACCCTTCTAATTTTCAAGGTCACAATAGTAATACAATCAAAACTTGCATTTCAAAAATGATTTCCCAATGCATAAACCACTCAAACTCCTTACAAGTTAGCATTGATACACAAAGAAAACATTATACCCCTTAAATCCTAATTAGTAGAAATTCTCATATAATATACATTTAAGGTATCCAATTTCAAATACACTACCATTGTACTTCCTCTACTAATTTGCTGTTAAGCAACCAATAGATCAGGATGCTAGATGTCAACATATTTTTTTTTTACATGCATCACACACATTTTCCATCACATATCTAGCACTAACCCTCATAACATATACAACAAAAGATCATGATTCTTCACCTTTTTGAAACATGAAAACACAATTTATCATTTCATAAGTACTATATTCATGATTTACCATACATCCTTCACAGACACACAAACTCACATCACCATAAATCACATCACAAGGCTACATAAGGGTCCATCTGGATACCAGAAAATAATGAACTAATCCATGAGCTAATAGCCAAAATCCATCTCACATAATCCATACCTCACACTTAGTGACTGGTTGGTGTTAGGCCACACTCATAGGGTGAGACCATCCAAACAAGCCATAATGACCTCTCTCTTGTTGTATAAGGTGTTTAGCCTCCAAGAGATAGTCATCACACATAGGTGGATAGTGGGTCCTAGCTATATAATAGCCTCACATACCCCCATCCTCAAGGTTCCCTGTGTCTACTTCCTCGTATACACTCACCAAGTCCACCTCATACGTCCTTGGAGAGGAATCACACTATGACACATGGCTGACATTGAAAACAATAAAGATAAACTAGTTTAGCCACCCAAGTTATTAAGAAAGATTAAATAAAAACTCAATTCAACAATAAAGCAAGAAATGCGTGCAATGTCAACACTAAATCAAATGTAACCACAAGGGTTACATACAAATAAGATCACAAGGTGTGGCTAAACCATCACAATCAAATAGAAACAAAGTGCGGGCCTTCACAATCAATAGAAAATCATCAATAACCATAGAGAAAGTCCACTACCTTCAAAATTGCACTGTACAACACTGTGTGACTAGATACTAGCCACCAAACAAGGAAGGAGGGAACAACATCAAGCTCTAGTAGTGGCCCTCATGTGTTGCAAAGTGAGCATGCCATCCACATGGCTCAGGGTGTACTCCTCAGCTACACCCTACATCACTTCGTCATGCAACATCGACTAACCAAGTGGCCTGCACACTCCTTGGCTGCCTGCATGGAACGTGCACCTCGGCCACATCCCACATCGTATCTCAGCACGGCATGGTCATACACCAGCCAGAGAAGGCACGTACTGGCCGTATGTTGCATGGCAGTGTGTCTGTGGGTCCACGAAAGTAGGCATGCGTAGAACACACCTCGCATAGCGACACCTCATAGAAAAGGCACACGTAGGTACTCGTCGTAGCCAGAGGTATACCTGGCTAGGACCTACCCAAATGCTAACTGACCCAACACTGTTGAAAGAAAACATGAGTATCCCTCTACAAGTGTGCGAGGGCCCATTATGCTCATCACACAAGTAGGCTATAACACAATCTCATAATGCACCTTCATGTGTCTAAGCACATGGCATCATTTCCTCGAGCCCAGCTCGCTACCATCAGCAACATGGCATCATCGCAAGCATTGTGTTGGAACATCAGTGGGGTGTGGCATCGTACCTATTGCATCATGTCAGAACATGTGCAGATACAGGATCTGTCTCAGCATGGGTAACAAATCTCCCTCCACATGCTGGACCTCAAAATATACATGGGGCACATGGTCTCACTTGGGTTATCCATGCAGGACCTAGACCCTGGGCCCCAAGTGATGACTCATGTCAGCACATAGTTTCCAGTTGGGTTGTCCATGCAGGTCCTAGACCCCAGCCCCCAACTGACAACTCATGTGGCATATCATACCTTTCGTGAAGACAAGGTAAATGATCCTCCAAGAATACCATCCAGATGCTCAAAAACTGTGGGGATTAGGCTAACACATATGGATCAAGTACCCTGATCCATCATAAGGGGAAGTAGTGAGTACGTTTCCTCAGGTTCGGTTGAGCGAGGGACCGCTCTGTGCCATCATAAGCGTACACTGCACACTCCACCCAAGGAACTTTGTGGCTGCTACTAGCCCTTCACAGACTGAGGGACTAGACAACCAAAAGAAGAGAATCTATGAATCTAACTTTTGGCTACTCTTTTATGTATATATTTTCAACCACACAAGGGTTGGCCCTCAATCGGGTAACAGACATACAAACACACATAATGGTATGGTTGATCCCAAACCTAAAATACACATTTTCCCTATGGATGGGTACACAGTATCACCATCTCAAGGGCACACAAAGCAAGTACGGGGTATTCACAACACTCAACCAATGCACATTTACTGGTTTCTCACTTTTACAGGGGAACATTTACATTTACATACATAATTTCATTACTACCATAAGTACATTTATTTCCATAACCAATGTGATTCCCTTTGCCAAATCGTAATATTACTTGTTATCCACTTCCCTTTTCCAGTTCCCCTTCACTCTAATTTTTTCTACGTATCACAAGATGCTGAAAATAAATATCATGATCATCTATCCAATACATCAAGCTGGGTGTTTAGATTAAAGCATGATATTCAACACAAGAGTTCCTATCACATGCATAAGAAGAATTACTATAACTAGACATGGGTGACAACATTAACCAGAGACCCCAGTGTTGCAAACTTGGTTTTGGCTTTGATACCAAATGTAATGCCCCGCCATGCAACCTTAGAGATAAGTCAACTAAAGCAGAAAAAGGGCATTTTTTTTTCTTGAAAATAGAAATATTGTTAACAAACTATAACATAGTCTGATTTAGCAGGTTAACTAACATCTCTAGGGATAACATGACTGTATTATTGAAACTAAGCAACATTCAACCATATACAAAAACTCATTACTACACACAAACACGATCAAAATAACCATGGTTTATTCTAAGTCTAAATGCATCAATTGAACACATACACACACACTTTTTGTAATTCTTATCTCTAAAAATATTAATAGATAAGAATAATGAAATTAATTGTGTGATAGATACCATTTACAAATCTTAACTTAGTAAAGCTCAGATTACCTAACAAAGTATATCACATTCATCGTAATTGAAATGTTAGATACAATTTATCAAATTTAAATTATACATAGGTATACCCATTTACCTTGGTGCCAGATGATCATCCATATGCCAGTTGGAAAGGTACTTCCTTAGCTTTTGAGTCCTGCATGGATAAGGTCTCATACTGCACATCTAAGGAAACATTAGTCCTTATTAACAACACAATACAAATATCAATTACATCAATGAAAATCCTAAGGCCCTAAGGGGCCAACCTAGTGTCTCGGGGGCTCATCCATGATGGCCTTACCTACGTACGCGTAGCACAGAGACTTCGTAGTTCGAGATGACTGGACTTGCAGCCATAAAGTTGTCTTAGATACAATAACTCACAAGGAATAATATTTTCTAGAGAGTACATGCAACCATTAAGTTTATAAATACTTTCTTCAGGAAATAATCGAAAAATAAAACAATAATAAAACATTCTAACCATTGCTTCAAACCAATACTTAGATTACAATATTTTAAAATTGATACTACTCCTTTATGAGATTGATACATTCCATATAACGAAGGCACTTCTCTCCAATGTCAAGTACATTCATCCTAACTACCTTAACAAGGATAAAGTGGAATAACATCCTCCTCTAAGTGTGTGTTAGCCAAAACATCATAACATAACATAATTCTTACTATTCCATAGACAAACTCTAATAAATAGAGAATTACAACTATCTATACAATTTGGAGAAACATAAAGGTATGCTACAACAGACCCATCAACCAAGAAAGAGTATCAACAATATTTTGACAAGAATATCAATATATTTTTACAACTTAGGTCCTCCTCACATCTACATAACAACATGCTTGAGACAATATCCTTCCTTAGTTTTAAATCACAAATGTAGTAAATTAAACCCTCTATAATCACACAAGGAAATAATTGATCTCCGAGAAAAGGTTCTATTTGCATCCTAAAATTACCATCATGATTACATAATATATATATTATGTCTAAACATCACTTCCTTAATTTGAAACAAGAAATACCTATGATCTAAGAATCTAGTGTTACCTAAACAGACTTGACTTATAGACTACTATGTGTCATTCTAGCTAGGATTACCTTGTTTAACAAATTAAATACTTCTACAACTGGAGGATGCAATGATTTTATAGAGAAGAAATAATAAATAATATATTTATTATTAGGTAAACTGTACTATACACTATTCTAAAATTTGATAAACTTTTCTATCAACAAGTTTAATGCTTGTGTTATCTACAAGCCATTGGACACCATCCTCCATGAAGCCCACAAAGCTCGAATCAAACTCTCATTTCCACATGAGATGCCTATTGGTATTTAAAGTCCTAAAAAGCACATGTTGGACACCTCTTGGAAAATTAAGATTCTCCATCACCTTTGCAATGATGTTTTGTCTCTAGGAACATCCACAACTAGTACAGGACCATTAAGAAGATAGAGATCGAGGGTATCCTCATCCAAGCCAGCTTCATAATACTCCTGATAGAAATGAGCAGGGGAGTCAACGTGAGTGCCCATGTGAACGATCATCTTCATCTCTAAGAAATTGTAATCTGACCCATTCTTCATACTTACAATGAGTTTAATGGGATTTTCCAGCCCCTCGACTGACTCGCCCACTGGCATGTCATCCCTGTATGCATGACTTATATCAACAATTTCTCTACGAAAAGCACACAACTGAGTGTTGGTGACTACAATAAATACCAAAGTAATCAACATGCCTTATGGATTTCAGTCTACAAAATTCTGGCGCAGAGAAAGAGCTACCTAGTGTAACAATTTACCGTGGGATTTCCCATGTATAATTTTGAGACCTATAAACTAAAAGAATCTTGTAGACTATACCTTTAAATGGCAGTTGTAGACACTAAGAAAACACATACTAAATAAAGATTCTTGTAGAGTCTGACGCCATTAGATTCATAGAAAAGACTATAGAAACTTTTAAACAAGTGCATTTGGCAAGTGCGGCTACCTTGCCTGTGATCTAGGTGCATGCTGCCACAAAGGTTTAATGAATGAGAATTGTGCATACTTCAACCACAGTTGTAACCTTTATTGCAATATTTCTACACTTGATCATTGCATGTGCACAAAATCAGTTTGACAACATAGTTTTAGAAACTTCCAAGCTACAGTAGGTGTAAAACCAAGTTCCTCGACCTTGCTAACAGTATTTCAACATTTTGGGTAAGACAAAGGATAGATGATGCCACAAGGAGATATCATTTGGTGAATTACATCGATTGAAGGATGTGCATAAACTAGAAGTAACCAAGTAGGTAAACCAACTCTATGCGCCCACCCCACTCTCGTGCAAAAGCTAGAATAGAGATGAAGATACGGTTACTTCTATAGGATTGTTCTATTACTTCTCATGAGTAAAACAATGGTTTATTCAGATGGAAAATTAATCACAGAGGACTATACTTGAAGGCATTGGATAAATAGGGTCAATAAGTGTGAACAACTTCACCACAGTTTGAAGACCAAGAAACTACAACTATAAATACAAGGTAAAATACAATGCTTGTAGATATTGTATAATAAACTATCTCGTAAATAGGCTAGTATCAGTTCGATAAGGCTCAACAATTTCAACTTTTTCTAGAAGTTCATGTGGAATGAATGAGTTTCCAAAATATACAAGGTATCCAAATAGTAGATTTGTTATTTAATTGAAACTCTGAAAGTAAAGAAGTAATTACTAAACTAAAGAAATAGGCAGATAGATCGCTCACAACAATGATAGAGGTGTGTCAAATCCTACACCGCCAGAAACTTATACAAGTTTGAAGAAGTAGCATGAGGAATAGAAATGGAAAAGAAAAGCTATCCCCCATAATCATCTAACCATCATGCTGCCTTAGGAAAGACAATCATACCATAATTGCTTGACCCAATTCCAAATGATTAAGGTCACCATTGATAAATTTTTCTTCTAGTTAATTCAAATTTTGTACCAAATACATTTCCTGTCATCCATGAATGAATCAATTGAAAAAGGCTATGTATCTTTTAGGCAGTGCATAGAGTGTGTATCTCATGTGTGTATAGACAAGGCACGTGAATTGTTTGACAAAATGCCTCAAAAATGTAGTGTATACGAAATGATTTGGATTAATACTAATGACTGATCTGTCTACTTTTAAGAACCACACTCAAGTAATGTTTTGAATGAAATGCAAAAGTCACGACACTCACTCAAAAGCCAAAAATACTTATCCAATCATAAGGTATAAAAGAAAAATTAAAAAAAGAAATGTACCCAGAAGAATTTGAGTTCAAGCTATAGGAGGTCTGTAACACCAGATTTCCTAAGTTTGTGAAGGAGATCCTCTCTATTCCCTCTGCTTTCTCTGTTTCCAGGAGATTGTATCAAACTTTTCAATCTTTCCCCTCTGTACTCAAAACGACGTGCCCCGATATCTTCTTGTGTATCCCCCCTTTTACAAAGGGGTATTTGTGCACCCAATGTAATGCATACACTGAGAAGATATTATCTGCTGAAACCGCTCAATAATTGTCGAATATGCGTAATATGTGGCAATGATCACAGAGTATGCTAAAAATGGATTTACTGAAGAAACTACCCAGTAAATACAATTATTGCATGTAGGAGTCAGTTATAGCTGGAAATGCTCTCGTAGACATCTAGCAGAATATCCAAGCATAAAGAAGGTACATGAAATTTTAAACGAAATAAAAAAATAGAGTATAATCTTAAATATTAATAGTAATATCTAATAAATATACACCTATTGATTACAAAAGGTGTTAAAATAGATGCAAAGATCGTGGGGTATTTAGTAGGCCGCATAATTTCCTCTTCAGTTGATATTAGCATTTAAGACAAGACTAAATTTCTGTTGGTTCCAATTGCAACCATCTTTCCATTAAGGTAAAACCTCTAAAATCAATATCACCTTCCAAAGCAAGGAAATTACAACATCAGTTCGGGATAAGCTTGTTTCATGCATTGCCTCATTGTACAGCTGAGCTTCTAGAAAACACGAGCAACATTGCTCCCAGAAATGAATTCCTAGAATTAACATGAATGACCTAAAGGCTAAAAGGTAGTAGGCCTATGAAATGGTTTAGAATTATTTTGGAAAAATCATACCAGCATAACCAGAGTAAGTATGAAGGGGTGCTACATCCTCCCCCCCTAAAACTTGACTTACTCCTGGAAGTCACAAACTAGGTGGAAACAGTACAGATTAGTAACAACATCAAAGTTGATTCACTTCATCAAAATAATATACACTAATTTGCCTATGTAAATGATTTAACTCATTACAATATAAACTTATATACTCCATTTCAAACATCATCTACCCTTCTAATTTTCAAGGTCACAATAGTAATACAATCAAAACTTGCATTTCAAAAATGATTTCCCAATGCATAAACCACTCAAAATCTTTACAAGTTAACATTGACACACAAAGAAAACATTATACCCCTTAAATCCTAATTAGTAAAAATTCTCATATCATATACATATAAGGTATCCAATTTCAAATACACTACCATTGTACTTCCTCTACTAATTTGCTGTTAAGCAACCAATAGATCAAGATGCTACATGTCAACATATTTTTTTTACATGCATCACACAAATTTTCCATCACATATCTAGCACTAACCCTCATAACATATACAACAAAAGATAATGATTCTTCACCTTTTTGAAACATGAAAACACAATTTATCATTTCATAAGTACTATATTCATGATTTACCATACATCCTTCAAAGACACACAAACTCACATCACTGGAAATCACATCACAAGGCTACATAAGGGTCCATTTGGATACCAGAAAGTGACATACTAATCCATGATACATAATCCATGAGCCAATAGCCAAAATCCATCTCACATAATCCATACCTCACACTCAGTGACTAGTTGGTGTTAGGCCACACTCATAGGGTGAGACCATCCAAACAAGCCATAATGACCTCTCTCTTGTTGTATAAGGTGGTTAGCATCCAAGAGATAGTCATCACACATAGTTGGGTAGTGGGTCCTAGCTATATAACAGCCTCACATACCCACATCCTCAAGGTTCCCTGCATCTGCTTCCTCGTATACACTCACCAAGTCCACCTCATACGTCCTTGGAGAGGAATCACACTACAACACATGGCCAACATCGAAAACAATAAAGATAAACTAGTTTAGCCACCCAAGTTATTAAGAAAGATTAAATAAAAATTCTATTCAACAATAAAGCAAGAAATGCGCCCAATGTCAACACTAAATCAAATGTAACCACAAGGGTTACTTGCAAATAAGATCACAAGGTGTGGCTAAACCATCACAATCAAATAGAAACAAAGTGCGGGCCTTCACAATCAATAGAAAATCATCAATAACCATAGAGAAAGTCCACTACCTTCAAAATTGTACTGTACAACGCTATGTGACTAGATACTAGCCACCAAATGAGGAAGGAGGGAACAATGTCAGGCTCTAGCAGTGGCCCTCATGTGGTGCAGAGTGAGCACGCCATCCACATGGCTCAGGGTGTACTTCTTGGCTACACCCTACATTGCTTCGTCATGCGGCATGGACTAACCAAGTGGCCCGCACACTCCTTGGCTGCGCGCATGGAACGTGCACCTTGGCCATATCCCGCATCTCATCTTAGCACGACATGGTCATGCGCCAGTCGAAGAAGGCACGTACTAGCCATATGCCACATTGTAGTGTATTCTTGGCTCTACGTAAGTAGGCATGCGTAGAACACACCCCGTATAGTGACACCTCATGAAAAAGTCACATGCAGGTACTCGCCGTAGCCAAAGGTATACATGGCTAGGACCTACCCATATGCTAATCAACCCAACACTGTTAAAAGAAAACGTGAGTATCCCTCTACAAGTGTGGGAGGCCCCATTACGCTCATCACACAAGTAGGCTATAAGACAATCTCATAGTGCACCTTCACGTGTCTAAGCACGTGGCATCATGTCCTCGAGCCCAGCTCACTACCATCAGCAACACAGCATCATCACCAACACTATGTCAAAACATCAGTGGGGTGTGGCATCGTACCTATTGCATCATGTCGGAACATGTGCAGATACGGGATTTATCTTAGTATGGGTAACAAATCTCCCTCCATATGCTGGACCTCAAAATATACATGGAGCACATGGTCTCACTTAGGTTTTCCATGTAGGTCCTAGACCTCGGCCCTTAACTGATAACTCATGTGGCATATCATACCTTTCATGAAGACAAGGTAAATGATCCTCCAAGAATACCATCCAGATGCTCAGAAACTGTGGGGATTAGGCTAACACATATGGATCAAGTACCCTGATCCATCATAAGGGGAAGTAATGAGTACGTTTCCTCGGGTTTGGTTGAGCAAGGGACCGCTCTGCGCCGTCATAAGCATATGCTACACAATCTGACCAAGGAACTTTGTGGCTTCTACTAGCCCTTCACAGACTAAGGGACCAGAGAACCAAAAGAAGAGAATCTATGAATCTAACTTTTGGCTACTCTTTTATATATATATATATATATATATATATATATATTTTCAACCACACAAGGGTTGGCCCTCAATCGAGTAATAGACATGCAAACACACATAATGGTATGGTTATCCCACACCTAAAATACACATTTTCCCTATGGATGGGTACACAGTATCACCATATCAAGGGTACACAAAGAAAGTACGGGGTATTCACAACACTCAACCAATGCACATTTATTAGTTTCTCACTTTTACAGGGGAAGATTTACATTTACATACATAATTTCATTACTACCATAAGTACATTTATTTCCATAACTAGTGTGATTCCCTTTTCCAAATCATAATATTACTTGTTATCCACTTCCCTTTTCCAATTCCCCTTCACTCTACTTTTTTTCTACATATCACAAGATGCTAAAAATCAATATCATGATCATCTATCCAATACATCAAGATGGGTGTTTAGATTAAAGCATGATATTCAACACAAGAGTTCCTATCACATGCATAAGAAGAATTACTATAACTAGACATGGGTGACAACATTAACCAGAGACCCCAGTGTTGGAAACTTGGCTCTGATACCAATGTAATGCCCCACCATGCAACCCTAGAGATAAGTCAACTAATGTAGAAAAAAGGCAAATTTTTTTTCTTGAAAATAGAAATATTGTTAACAAACTATAACATAGTCTGATTCAGCAGGTTAACTAACATCTCTAGGGATAACATGACTGCATTATTGAAACTAAGCAACATTTAACCATATACAAAAACTCATTACTACACACGAACACGATGAAAATAACTATGGTTTGTTGTAAGTCTAAATGCATCAATTGAACACATACACACACACTTTTTGTAATGCTTATCTCTAAAAATATTGATAGATAAGAGTAATGAAATTAATTACGTGATAGATACCATTTACAAATCTTAACTTAGTAAAGCTCAGATTACCTAACAGAGTATATCACATTCATCGTAATTGAAATGCTAGATATAATTTATCAAATTTAAATTATACATAGGTATACCCATTTACCCCGGTGCCAGATGATCATCCATATGCCAGTTGGAAAGGTACTTCCTTAGCTTCTGAGTCTTGCATGGATAAGGTCTCATACTGCACATCTAAGGAAACATTAGTCTTTATTAACAACACAATACAAATATCAATTACATCAATGAAAAGCCTAAGGCCCTAAGGGGCCAACCTAATGTCTTGGGGGCTCATCCATGATGGCCTTGCCTACGTACGCGTAGCGCAGAGACTTCATAGTTTGAGACGACTGGACTTGAAGCCATAAAGTTGTCTTAGATACAATAACTCACAAGGAATAATATTTTCTAGAGAGTACATGCAACCATTAAGTTTATAAATACTTTCTTTAGGAAATAATAGAAAATTAAAACAATAATAAAACATTCTAACCATTGCTTCAAACCAATACTTAGATTACAATATTTTAAAATTGATACTACTCCTTTATGAGATTGATACATTCCATATAACGAAGGCACTTCTCTCCAATGTCAAGTACATTCATCCTAACTACCTTAACAAGGATAAAGTGGAATAACATCCTCCTCTAAGTGTGTGTTAGCCAAAACATCATAACATAACATAATTCTTACTATTCCATAGACAAACTCTAATAAATACAGAATTACAACTATCTATACAATTTGGAGAAATATAAAGGTATGCTACAGCAGACCCATCAACCAAGAAAGAGTTATTGACAATCTTTCGATAAGAATATCAATATATTTTTACAACTTCGGTCTTTCTCGCATCTACATAACAACATGCTTGAGATAATATTCTTCCTTAGTTTTAAATCACAAATGTAGTAAATTAAACCCTCTATAATCACACAAGGAAATAATTGATCTCCAAGAAAAGGTTCTATTTGCATCCTAAAATTACCATCATGATTACATAATATATATATTATGTCTAAACATCACTTGCTTAATTTGAAACAAGAAATACCTATGATCTAATAATTTAGTGTTACCTAAACAGACTTGACTTATAGACTACTATCTGTCATTCTAGCAAGGATTACCTTATTTAACAAATTAAATACTTCTACAACTAGAGGCTACAATGATTTTATAGAGAAGAAATAATAAATAATAAATTTATTATTAGGTAAACTGTACTATACACTATTCTAAAATTTGATAAACGTTTATATCAACAAGTTTAATGCTTGTGTTATCTACAAGCCATTGGACACTATCCTCCATGAAGCCCACAAACCTCAAATCAAACTCTCGTTTCCACATGAGATGCCTATCAGTGTTTAAAGTCCTAAAAAGCACATGTTGGACACCTCTTGGAAAATTAAGATTCTCCATCACCTTTGCTATGATGTTTGTGTCTCTAGGAACATCCACAACTAGTACAGGATCATTAAGAAGATAGAGATCGAGGGTATCCCCGTCCAAGCCAGTCCTAATAGAAATGAGCAGGGAAGTCAACGTGAGTGCTTGTGTGAATGGTCATCTTCATCTCTAAGAAATTGTAATCTGACCCATTCTTCATACTTACAATGAGTTTAAGGGGATTTTCCAGCCCATCGACTGACTCACCCACTAGCATGTCATCCCTGTATGCATGACTTATATCAACAATTTCTCTACCAAAAGCACACAACTGAGTGTTGGCGACTACAATAAATACCAAAGTAATCAACATGCCTTATGGATTTTGGGCTACAAAATTCTGGCACAAAGAAAGAGCTACCTAGCGTATCAATTTACTGTGGGATTTCCCATGTATAATTTTGAGACCTATACTAGTAGTTAAACTAAAAGAATCTTGCAGACTATACCTCTAAATGGCAGTTGTAGACACTAAGAAAAAACATACCAAATAAAGATTCTTGCAGAGTCTGACGCCATTAGATTCACATAAAAGACTATAGAAACTTTTAAACAAGTGCATTTGGCAAGTGCGGCCAGCTCACTTGTGATCTAGGGGCATGTTGCCACAAAGGTTTAATGAATGAGAATTGTGCATACTTCAACCACAGTTGTAACCTTTATTGCAATACTTCTACAGTTGATGTCATTGCATGCGCACAAAATCGGTTTGACAACATAGTTTTAGAAACTTCCAAGCTATAGTAGGTGTAAAGCCAAGTTCCTCGACCTTGCTAACAATATTTCAACATTTTGGGTAAGACAAAGGATAGATGATGCCACAAGGAGTATCATTTGGTGAATTACATTGATTGAAGGATGTGCATAAACTAGAAGTAATCAAGTAGGTAAACCAACTCTATGCGCCCCCCCCCACTCTTGTGCAAAAGCTAGAATAGAGATGAAGATACAGTTACTTCTATAGGACTGTTCTATTACTTCTCATGAGTAAAACAATGGTTTATTCAAATGGACAATTAATCATAGAGGACTAGACTTGAAGGCATTGGATAAATAGGGTCGATAAGTGTGAACAACTCCACCACATTTTGAAGACCAAGAAACTACAACTATAAATACAAGGTAAAATACAATGCTTGCAGATATTATATAATAAGCTGTCTCATAAATAGGCCAATATCAGTTCGATAAGGCTCAGCAATTTCAACTTTTTTAGGAAGTTCATGTGGAATGAATGAGTTTCCAAAATATACAAGGTATCCAAATAGTAGATTTGTTATTTAATTGAAACTCTAAAAGTAAATAAGTAATTACTAAACTAAAGAAACAGGCAGATAGATCGCTCACAACAATGATAGAGGTGTGTCAAATCCTACACCGCCAGAAACTTATACAAGTTTGAAGAAGCAACATGAGGAATAGAAATGGAAAAGAAAAGCTATCCCCCATAATCAGCTAACCATCATGCCACCTTAGGAAAGACAATCATACCATAATTGCTTGACGCAATTCCAAATGATTAAGGTCAGCATTGATTAATTTTGCTTCTAGTTAATTCAAATTTTGTACCAAATACATTTCCTGTCATCCATGAATGAATCAATTGAAATAGGCTATGTATCTTTTAGGCAGTGCATAGAGTGTGTATCTCATGTGTGTATAGACAAGGCATGTGAATTGTTTGACAAAATGCCTCAAAAATGTAGTGTATACAAAATGATTTGGATTAATACTTGGTTTCTTCATGCAATTGAAGGAGAGATAAAGTTAATATGACTGATCTATCTACTTTTAAGAACCACACTTAAGCAATGTTTTGAATGAAATGCAGAAGTCACGACACTCACTCAAAAACCAAAAATACTTATCCAATCATAAGGTTTAAAAGAAAAATTAAAAAAAGAAATGTACGCAGAAGAATTTGAGTTCAAGCTACAGGAGGTCTGTAACGCCAGATTTACTAAGTTTGTGAAGGAGATCCTCTCTATTCCCTCTGCTTTCTCTATTTCCAGGAGATTGTATCAAACATTTCAATCTTTACCCTCTATACCCAAAAAGATGAGCCCCGATATCTTCTTGTGTATCCCCCCCTTTTACAAACTAATGACCCCCGTTCGAATGTGGTTGAAGTGATGGGGTATTTGCGCACCCAATGTAACACATACACTGAGAAGATATTATCTGCTAAAACCGCTCAATAATTACCGGATACGCGTAATATGTGGTAATGATCACATAGTATGCTAAAAATGGATTTCCTGAAGAAACTACCCAGCAAATACAATTATTGCAGGTAGGAGTCAGTTATAGCTGGAAATGCTCTCGTAGGCATCTAGCAGAATATCCAAGCATAAAGAAGGTACATGAAATTTTAAATGAAATCACAAAAAAGAGTATAATCTTAAATATTAATAGTAATATCTAATAAATATACACCTATTGATTACAAAAGGTGTTAAAATAGATGCAAAAATCATGGGGTATTTAGTAGGCCGCATAATTTCCTCTTCAGTGGATATTAGCATTTAAGACAAGACTAAACTTCTGTTGGTTACAATTGCAACCATCATTCCATTAAGGTAAAACCTCTAAAATCAATTTCACCTTCCAAAGCATGGAAATTACAACATCAGTTTGGGATAAGCTTGTTTTCGGCATTGCCTCATTGCACAACTGAGTTTCTAGAAAACACGAGCAACATTGCTCCCAAAAATGAATTCCTAGAATTAACATGAATGACCTAAAGGCTAAAAGGTAGTAGGCTTATGAAATGGTTTTGAAATATTTTGGAAAAATTGTACCAGCATAACCAAAGTAAGTACAGAGGGGTGCTACACAACTTCCAAATTACACCTAAAACATATTATGATTGCGGTGGTTGCGATTGCATACTCATTCTAAGCAAGTCATCAATAGTGGAAATCATTCTATGCATTTGTCTAGATTATAAATGCAGCCCCAGTACAACCATAAAACAATTGTTGGAAGTACAAAACAATATGGTACAAGCATTATAGGTATATTGGTTACAAGAGCCAAAAGAACAACTTTCCAATACATTGTGGATGTACAAGATGAAGATTCTAAATTTGACAAAGCACAAGTACAGAAAAACTCTCAAAGTAACAAAGTCCTTCAAGTGTTTGTATTATTTTTAAAAACATTTCAATATCAAAAATGTTCTTTGTAGTTTACAATTTTTACAGTTCCAGAATTTGCATTCTAACCAAGACTATAACTAATCAAAATCTCAACTGTTTTGAATTATACAATGATTGCTTTATACACAGTGACAAAAATCATATACCTTCCAATCAATCTTGTCACTAGAGTGACTTGCCATTTGAGAAACCAAACATATGGCATAGCATTGTCATTCTTTACCAACAGCAGCAACCACGAACCAAACAATGAAGCAGGCCTAAAAACATGTACCCCGCTATTTGCCATGTATAATCAAAATAATTTTAAGACCACTAAACTCACAATAATATGAGGACTACTAAATAAATCTCCTCCTATGTTACAAGTTTTCAACTGTGTGTGGTCTTGTCTTTCCCATCACTTGTTTAGCATTAAGTTGCACTAAAACTTTGTATGTTGCTATGTCCTTTTACACTCTATTTGTTTGATTGCTTTATAGTTTTTTCACTTGGTATTTTTACATTGCATACTAGTTTACAGTATTTATGCTTCTACTGTCTCCTTTCAAATTTAAATTGTTTCTCTTTCTAGAACCTGCTTTGCAATTAACAATGATTACTCTTCTACAGTTTCATTTTTTACTTACAATAATTACACTTATAGGTACAAATGCACCAGAGTTTACATGACCATTTCTCAACAATGGAGCAACAAATCTGAAGGAATGAATTTCTAGCAATGCTTTTCAAAAATATTGCCAGACAGATGGATGCTAAAGACAAGATGCTTCACACATGCCAATCAACATACATTGATACATTGAATGACAAAAGGACATTGGATCGACTAAATGATTTCCTGGACTCAATGTTTGAAGTAACTACTCTTGAAATCTCCAATTTTTATACTCGCAATTTTTTTTTTAAAATTGTCTTGTAAACAAAATAATACTTCAACATGTTTTATAGGTCTAAGGAACATTGAAAATAGCGAATGCATTTTCTAGCCCTTTCCATGCATTCTACTCAAAATGCAATTATAAATTTGATTCTTATCGAGCACTTGATAATGAAACTGTCCAATGTAATAAATGCAACAAAGAGGTTGCTTATATCTACTCACATTATCTGAAAACTATTCTAACCACTGACAATAAACAAACAATACATTATTCTTGTGCCAGCAATATCATTCAAGTATTTCTACCAGACCTGCAAAAGATCAGCTATGAGGAGTACCTTGAAGATAAACCAGCAGTTATCTTCATGTTGTGGGACTTTTACAAAGGACACTTCACATTGAATTAGAGCAATGTCATCATTAATACATCTTGTTTTGAACATTGATCATAGCATGCCAATATACTAAGGTACATCCATAGTCTTTTTGCAAATTCTTTGTTACAAACAAAAATTATATCAAAGAGATTTAATTTGTTCACCAGTAGTATAGTGTTTCTATTTTCTACAATAAACTATGCTCATAGTCATCTTCATACTTATCTTGTAGGAAGCAAATACAACACAACATCACAAGCCATCTGAATTATATAGGCGTCATCTCTCATTTGCTAAAGCATTAGAAACCACATTTTTGTTGCATATATCTTATACACGAAAGCTACGTGATACTCTATACTATTTAAATTACTAAACCTGTTTTAATTTATAGTGTTATAGAGGTGTGCAAATAACATTTTTTTTTACATATATCTTATACATGATAACAAACATTTTGATTATATAAATAATTGTTAAAACTCTTTTATACTCTATGTACAATTCAATAGTATCTGTTGCAGGTTTATCCATAGACTAGCAATACCAATTTCAATGCAATTGTAGAATGTGGGTGTTTTCCATGTTTTTATTCATGTGTTCTCATCATGTCAATTGAGGATGGGTGTCATTGATTAGGCAATTCTATACCGCTCTTTTAGTTTTTTAATTACATTTTTGTTTCATGTTTTCAGTTATATGCGCTATGGTATTACCAATAGAGTGCTAGTTTCAGTGGTTTCATTGTAATTATGTTTGATTTTCGTAGCAATAAAAACACTATTTGGTAACAATTTTGAAATGTGTGTTTTAGGCATGTTAAAGGATTATTAGTTTCTAATTTTAATACAATTAAAAAACTCTCTGAATGGAAATTTCAATCTTGTTTATCTTTTCTATTTCATGAGGTACCAGTTTCGGTTGTTTATTTATGATTTTATTGATGAAAAAAAACTTAGACATGTTGCATAGCATATTAGTGTACAACATTCAAAATACATGCTCGTGTGTAAACAAGCTAAACCACATACTTTGTCAAATCCATGAATACACATATTTAAATGTTTCAATATAGTTATTATACCCCCACATGTCTAAACAACTGAGATTTGGTGCTATGTGCAACCACTAAGGTAATCAAGCATAGAGGGAGCTCTAAAATAGAATAAGGTTTATACAATATGGCTCTGTGCATAATCTACAACCGAGTCTTCATGTGCATATCATCTATTGAAATGACCTTTTGAAACTTATGAAAGTGGATTCGATTAAACTAAATTATTGAAGTACAAGTTTTGCTATTACTGAAATTTACACAACAAAGAAATGAATGGAAAGAAGAATGGTGACAATAGCACCTTGTTATTGGTGAAGAATTACAAAGAAATTACAAAGTTAAAAATGTTATAGATTACATAAATGGCTTTAAGCAAATTCTTATAAATTGACTTTTAATGTGGATACAATTTTGCATCTACTAATAATTTCTAGGGTGAAATACCAAATTTTATATATAACAATGCATTACTTAAAATCTCATATAATATTCAAATTATAATTTATTTAAAATACAAAATATCATAAATTAAATATTTCAAATCTTTTATTCCTAAATTTTATTTGTTTTTCAAGGCAAAGACACGGCCATATGCTATCAAATTGGGTCCCACCATCGGAAATGGTAGGCCTAAAGTAAATGGTCAAAGTGGTCAAGAACCCATTAGTATATGCTTTTCTAAACAAGGCAATCACACACTACACTTTGCATTATGAAGCTAAGTGCATGCCAAGGGTGCCCATGTTTTATTGTTTTATATGTAGCAAAGTTCTATTAATTTAAAAGCAATTAAAAAATATTCATTTCTCTCTCTGGTTTTTGCGAAATCCAATTCTATATATGCAAGTGTGTAAACACTATAAAGCATTGATTCTATTTAAGTGACAGCTATTCAGTGGTGGACAAGAATCCATTGAGGTGTCAAGTAAGGTTGTTCTAAATTGTGGAAGAGAATGAAAGAGTAGAAATACTTAATGAAAAAATCAACTACAGACATTATGGCCACGAAACAAGAAGAAACCATCTTTTCTATCCACAAGTCTGCACACTAAATTGACAATGGTATATAATTTTTTCCATTTCATTTCTTCTAACATTTCCCTAAGTTGCCTTGCCTTCTATAGACTGTTAAATGCATGGATAGCTATAATCATAGTTATGGGTTATGTCGTATGTTTTGTGGACAGAAATTTTCAATTCTTTTTGTTGTTTTGATGGTTTTCAGATTCATGGAAAAAAGTGGAACTAATGTTAGTTACAAGTTTCAACTGTATGTACATTTTGGGATATTCAAACCTCATTCTAGTGCCTCTAGGATTGGTCTAGGGAATTATTGGCATGGTTGTTTTAGGTGGTTTCTCACTCTATGCCAATTTGCTGCTTGCAAATCTATATATTATAGATGGTCAATGCTTTATTAGATACAGAGATTTAGTTGGTCATGTATTTGGTGAGTACTTAAACACTCACCCTTGTAATATAGGTTATATATAGAACTATGTGACTTGTTTCCTCTGCAACTGATTGAAAAAATTGAGATAAATTTTATAAATCATTTGTTTAAGCTCAACTCCTAATATTTCAGAATAGGATTGTCCCAAGGTTTAGCAGGAATAACTTTAGTGGAATGTTTCAGTTGTACCAAGTAAGGGGGACTTACATGCAATGGCTAGAGTTTAATAAAACTATGACAACAAAGTGTGCAAAATGCTAGGAAGGTTTCAACAGATTTGGAATATGAGTGTTGCTTGCAGACCTAAATCTAACAATTTGTTTTAAAGAAAATGCAAAGGATAAGGGTTTAGAGAGAAATGTTCAAATCCTAAGTGACAAACACAATGTAGAGAATGTTGTTGGTAGACAAACACTTTTCATTAACCACTTTCTGTTTTACCAGGTTATAGGAAAACCACAATGCTACATAAAATGATACAATCTTTAATGTAGGCTTAGGATTTCCAAGCTACATTCATTCATTATATACCAAGATTATGGAGTAATTTAATTCATGAAATGTAATCGAACTAAACTCAATTTAAAGGCTCGAGCTAACTATAAACAACAACTTACAATCAGCAAGATGCTAATAGTATGGACCAAAGTGTTCATCAAATACCTTCAATACTCATTCAACATTGCAAAAGCATAACTAATTGATTCTAGATCATGAAGTGAACCACGAAAACCAAAATAGATTTAACACAAGATATAAATTTCCAAAAAGCTACAAAACTTACTTTGTATTAATCAGAAATTTGGCATACTCTTAGTAATTTGGCATCAAGAGTCTGTTACAATGAGAGGAAATGGTAGCCCTTTATATAGAGAGGGCACCATACCAAGTTTTGGATGGATGGTGGAGATTAACTCAACACCAATGGCCCATATTTACATTGCATTAAATGTGGTATAGCAGTTTGTTATAATCTTAGATTTACATTTGTCCTTTAGGGAAAGGATGAAATACAACTTTTAAATATATTGAACCTGAACAAAATGACTACCTATTTTGATGTACATGACAAAAGGCCATTTTCAACATAGAATAAAGCCAAAATAGAGTCACATGACCCCCAAAATCTAGAGCTAAAGTGGAGTGATGGGATTTTTAAAATTCAAGTGGAATATTCTATTGGTCCTTGTCATCCATGTCAACTTTATTCTTCTCTACCTCCCTGTTGCTATAGGTTGTAAGTGCTAACAATGCCAAATTTATATCTGCAGGATCAGGTTCTGAACTTCAATTGATCCACCTCTTGTGAAAATATGTAGTAGACGACATCCCTTGACCTTTAATTCCTTTTGAACTCTATAAATGCAATTCTCAACCATGCTCAATGGGGACTCTCCATGAATAATACAATGTAGATTATTTTTACAGTCTTGCATATCAACTGGAGCCAAGTCATCAAGATCAGAATTAGTGCAAGCTCTCAATACATCATTTCTTTTATACATCACCTCCATAATTTTAGTTTTGACTACACCAAAGGATTATCTAACTCTGTAAAAAACCTCCTTAGTGCAATTTTCTCTAACCATTGTTCGAGTTTTTCCAATCTTTCTTGAGCCAGAATTCCTTCTGCCAATAAAACTTTATCCAGGAGTTTGGCCATGGTCAACACTCTGGGATGCATATGGGAGTAATATTCTTCATAATTTGTATAATCATCATTTATTTCCTCCCATTCGGCCTTCAAAATGCAAAAGTCCTTATGTAATTCTGTACCAAAAAGGATAACTTCGTAGCCTTCATCATAGACCTTATGGAACCATTCTTCTATAGCTGCCATGGTGGTCTTGATCTTGTAAAAAATTGTTAACTTCTCCTTGGACAAAAGAGCTGGAGCTACCTCAGGTTCTCCATCTGCATTCATCAGATTCATCAAGAATTTGATACATGTCTTAAGCTCTTCATTATGTTGTTTCAACTATTGTTTAGTCATTTCATTTTTATTCAGCCGATCCAGAATGGTGGACACAGACCCTCTGAATTCATCAATTTCTTCCTCCCTTGATGTAGGCCCCAGATTTATTGTGGTGACTGTATAGTCCTCTGCTCATACATCCTCCTTATTATCTTGTTCTAGAGGTACAACCACTTCTGCAATTCGAGCCCCAGTTGTATCCTTATAAATTCTTGATTGTACCTTGGTCTTTTTCTATCTTTTAGGCTTTTCCACTCGGGCCAAGAATGCATCCAAGTCCAATGTCATCACCTCAAATTCTAGAGGTTTATTGCCAAGCCTCTATTGTAGCCAATTTGGCGCAAGGGAAGTGTCATTGGAAGAGTCAATGTGACTATCTGCTTTATTCAAAGAATCATTTGTGTTAATGTCTACTTCTCCTTGACCCTCATCTATCCCCGTGTCATTTAATTCATTCTAACTTGATGCATGTTCTTTCCACTCATCAGTTCCAACATCTTCTACTGGTGATTGAGGTTGCTCTAATTGTTGTAAATTTTCCATCACAGCGTGTTGTGTAGTTTCCAAAACTGAATGATTAACTTCCTTGTTAGGACTGTCCTCTATATTTATGATATCTGTAACAACAGAGTCTGTAAGGAGGGATTGTGTTGTATCATCTTTATTTATATCTCCTTTTGAATCTAATTCTGTACAAATTTTCTCAATGCCTTGTAGTGAAGGAACCAGAAGAGGTGCATGCATTGACACTTTTGCGGGGTCATTAAATGGTTGAGTTAAGGAATCATTGAAGGCCATCAAAGATTCAGCTGTAGTAGGTGGTAAATATAGCTTGGAAAGATTAGCAAATGATGCAAAATTAGTAAAGGGAGAGGGAGGAGGAGATGATAGCACAGAAGAGATGGAAAGTGGAGTGGAAAGACTGAGAGATGATAAGGTGAATGGTGGTGGAGACAAGATGGTAGAAATGGGAGGTAGAGATGACGATGAAAGAGAAAGGGAGAATGGAGAGGAAGCAAGGGCATGAAGACTTAAGGATGTAATAGTAGGGAAGGTGGATGGAGCAATGGTTGAAATGGGAATAGCGGAAATGGATGGGAAGGAAGATATCAAGGGAGTAAAGGAAGATGAGATGGTAGCAGATGCAATGGTAGATGTAGGAATGGAAGAAACTGGCATTGGAACATTGGGTGAAGTAGGAGCAGGTGTATCCATAGTAGAATCAATAGATGCAGTAGCAGTTTGCACTTTTGGCTTCTTTGGTTTTGAAGTTTCTCCTTTTCCACTTGGCATGTCTTTTCTTTTTGTTGCTCTTGTTCTTGTGGCAAGAGGAGTATCTTTCTTCACTATTTTTGGGGCATCCTTTTTAGCTTTTCCTTTCTCTACCAAGGGAATATTTTCTTCACTTTCCACTTTAGCGTCTTGGGCTGCTCCCTATCATGTGGCATCTTCTTCTTCTATAGGTTGATCTTCTTCATCGCTGCTAACCTTTTCCTATTCTTGTTCTAGATAGGTTACAGCCACTCCATTTTGATTCAAGATCACAACTTGAGATTGCACCCACATCCTACTGAACTTGATTGATTCTTTCATGGCCATATCCAAGGAGATTTCTTCAGAGTCTACCCAGTTGGGGATAGGAATAGGTTGATTCAATAGAGCCTCCCAAGGGCCTCTTTGAATCACATTATTATCATCTATCAGTTGATATGGGACTCTTATAATGTTGAATCTTTTAATGAAGTCAAGGGATAATCTAGAATATTTTCTTCTCAACACATCATAATCATTTTGACAATTAGCCCAGAAATCCTCCAAGTGCTCTTTGTGAAAAAGCCTTTTGCTCACATATCTTTCCATGACACCATAGGGATCAAAGTGCCTTCTTCTATGATAGTGGTGCAAATTCAACAATTGTAACTCTATATCTGAATGCTCTGCTGCTCCTAGGGTAGTGCAGGAAAAATTTCCCCTTCCTAAAACTATGGGAAACTTGATATTTACTCAGTGTAAGTGTTTCAAACTTGATATCTTGGGAGCTTGTATGGCATCCCAGTGAAACCTTGTATCCTCAAGTAAGTGAATTTTTGAAATTGGATGTACCACCTTCCATATGTTTGCACAACAGCTGTAGCCTCAGGAGACATCCTTCTTGCCATATCATTTTGTAAGATTCGAGTAATATTCATTGTGAATGCATCATTAACTTACTTATAGTGTACTAAAGATTGGGAAACTTCCAACTGAGTGTAGCATTCATAAACCTTGAGTTGGCCATCTCCATTGCTAATTTCTCCTAGCTTGGACATACTAGGATACAATACGATTCTTGCCAAGACATACACAATATATGAGGTCCATCTAAATGTTTCATCTGTTTGGAAGTTGACAAAGACCTCATGAATATTGTTACTTAAAATTTGAGCCCAATGGATCTTCTTTCTTCCATGTAAAATATCTTCGATATACGCAAACATCCAACCTTCAAAGGTTGAGGTAGTGGGCAATCCCATAATCCCACTCAAAAGTTTCACCAAATCTCCTACCTCTTCTTTGAAATCACTTCTATACAATGTATGAGGTAGTTTAGACAAGGATGATCTCTTATGTTTCATCCACCCCTCATTTATCTTTTTCCTACAACCTTTTGGGTCCTTTTTATACATGTTTTTAGCTTCTTCCTTGTCGATGATCGAGAACTTTGGAAATGGAGGGATGTCAACGACTTCTGCTATAGACAGGGAAATAAGATCTGCCAAAATCTATCCTCCTTGAGTTCTTTTGGTTCTAGTAGCTTGGTCATAACTGTTGGCACATGCTACAATTAGCTCACGACATTGTGCTGATGTTGGGGAAGTAGCAGCCTCTGCTATACCATTATCTTTATTCTTACTAGCCAGTGGAGTTGGGTTTGGGCCTAGGACTCTGATCGTGAAGTCTTCTATGTCTACATGGCCCAGGTTGGTGTCTTTGATGTTCTGCCATGTCAAGGTAATCTTTATCACTGGTCGGATCCTTTTGAACTCATACTTCATGCTGGTGGCTCAGGTGGTCATTTATCCTACAGGACTAGATGTAATAAGTAAACCTTGTAATCTAATTGTTGTAGGGGTTCTTGACTTAGATTTTTAGATAATCAGTTGATTTTATTTTACTTCCTAAGTCAAGAGTTGACATAAAAACCTCTACAAAAAATTTTGAAATCTACTCGCCAGGTTGAAGACATGCTTGCTACGTTGTTTTATAACATTCATTACATAAGTTTGCAAAATAACCAGTGAAAACAGTCAGCGAAGTTTTGTGGCCCAACTAGATCTATGCAATAAATGATAGCTTTAAGTGCAAAAAATTATTCAAATTTAACCAATAACATGCAACTTACCTTTATTTCACTCTTAAATCAATTTACCTGACAAAATGAACTTTGCTTCCCTAGAATAACATTGTTATTGATATAACAATTATATTGTAGATAGAATAACATTTTAGATAGAATTACATTATAGATAGTGTTAGGACCATCAAAAATTCCCATAATCCCATTTGGTTTCATGCATTTTCCTTTCAAAAGTTTAGTTTAGATGTCCATACCCTTTCCAAAAAAATTGCTCCATTGGTCTCTCGCGACCATTCCATACTAGGTCCATGTAAAAGATATATGTATTTTTGATCATTCGTGTGTTTTTGTTTCTTACCATAGCCACACAGATCACTTAAATAGTCTTGGCGAGTGTGCAGGAATCAAAGGTACCAAAGAAAGCAGTTACCGCTACCCCACAGTAGGCAAAATTTCCATTGGCAATATTGCGGTGTAGGAGAATGTAACATATGCTTGTTACCGCAAGCCCGCAGTAGTCTCACAAATGGTTGGTAGGCTGGTAGTATGAATTAAGCATCTTGTGATTTGACCTAGTGCTCCCGTAGTAGATATGAAGATGGCTAGCAGTTGTGCGGTAAAAGCAAGCAGGAGGAAAGTGGTTCGCTGCAGCCTCGCGATGGTCAAGGAAACGACTTGCGGCATGGTGGTGTCAATGGTCTTCAGTAATACTTGTTACCACGGTCTTGCAATGGTTTCCAATGGGTCTTGCGGGCCTGTGATAAAGGTCTTAAGTGAAATTTTGTTAAGCGTGGCCCCACGATGGTCAAAGACATGGTGTGCGGTATTGCGGCTGGAGACAATTCAGTAAAAGTATTGTTAGCACAGGCACGCGATGGTCATTCTTTTGGTATGCGGTAACGTGGGGAAAGTCATTAGTGCACAACACTCAAAATACATGCTCATGTGTAAACAAGCTAAACCACATACTTCATCAAATCCATCAATACACATATTTAAATGTTTCAATATAGTTATTATACCCCCACATGTCTAAATGACTGAGATCTGGTGCTATGTGCAACCACTAAGGTAATAGCTGGGAAATCATGGTGTGTAAGAGAAGTAGATTCTAGTGCAGATCATTATGAATAGTTTCAGTAGAGGTTTCAAGTGCAATAGGATCAACATGATTTTATGGTCCTTCCAGATATATGCAATTGAGGGCAATTTTGGCGCAAGTAGGTAGGTAGGATTTTTAGCACAGAATGTGCAATGGTAAGTTGGTGGTGATTTCATCTTCTATCGGACAACACACAATTCAGTATCTAGTGAATATGTGTAGTAGGGCCAATTTTTAGCGCACACTGCTCAGCGAAGAAATCCGATGTGTCTGGCTAGCGCAGCTTTTGGAGGGTATTACATAAATGCAATTGAAGTTGTTTTTAGCGCATATCTGGTACACATTGATTTTAGCATTGAATGTTTGGAATGCCTCAGTGGAAGAATTCAAAGCTACTGGACAAATACAATTGGGGCCATTTTTTTCACAAAGGCAGTACAACTTATTTTTAGTGTTAAGTGTTCCAGCGGGGGATTTGAGGGTCACAGAATATGTTCAGTAACAACTGATTTTAGTACAAATCCTATGATGAGGATTTCTAATGCAAAGTGAACAAAATGCCTAGCAGAAGGATTCTAATGCACCAGAGTCAACTATTTGGAGTGCGATTTGCGATGACATCATACTTTAGTGTAAAATCATAGTTGTACTAGGGAAAGGTCTGGGGAAAGGTCTTATGGAGATTTTAGTGTTTGCCCAACCTATTCTATGAAGTTTACAAATCTATTATTCTTTTCCTGTGATGAATTTCCTAAACTTAAAACTCCTCTTCCCCTAAGTTATAAAATGATAATACATTAGCAATTCTCACTGCAAACAAACGTTCAGTCTTAAAGAAGAACCCCCTATAAACCAAACTGATGAGGTATAAATGACTTCATTCCTTTGATAAAACAAATAACCCTTTTTGTATTTCCCAATCACCCTAGCCTTGCCAATTTATTTATTTTTATAAGCAATATTTATCTATTTTTAATAAAATGTTGTACAAATCTTTATTTCCTAAATTGATTGGAATTAGCTATTAAATGTTGATATAATGGTATGTAGAGTTGAGTAATTGTGCAGGATTAATGCATGGCCTACGAGAGGAGTGGACTTCAAGCAGTTGAGGTCAAGTGCATTGGAAGTTGAGGGCACTAGAAATTTTAGGCATGCATTGATTGAAGACTCTTTTAATTCTATTATTTCTATTGGTTATCTTAGACATTATGGGTCCACTTAGAGCCTTTTCTATGTTTTAAAGACATCAGTAGTTGAAATTCTATTTTTCTGTTATAAGACTTTTTTAAATGGCATTTTACCACCATTTGGAATATAGGAGTTTGTAAGAGTTTAGTTTAGTTTAGTTAGTTGCTCAAAACATGGATATATATCATAATGTGTAATGGATGAATATCAATCTTTTTTGGCAAATAATCAGAGAGTTATGTTCTGCAATATTTTCATGTATACAAATAGTGTTATTCTAAGTATTTCCTTTTGAGTTATGAAGATATGAATGGATTTACCATGTTGCTATGGAAACAATTGAATGTGATATGAGTTAAAAGATGAATTTCTCCCAAGAGCTAGCCACTCGCGAGATTATAGAGTAGATAAGTATTTCTGTTTTTGTGGATGTTATGTTTTAGATAGTGTTATTTTATGTTAAGTTTTATGTTGTGAGCCTACAGGGTGTGATGTTTAAATAAGACATTAATTCTTAGAGCTCTGTTTGTTTAAATATTTTTAGAGAATCTGCTATAGTTTAAACCGTTGTTTATTGTTAGTTGAAAGTTAGAATGTGTGTGCAGTTATAGGATTTGTCACTGTTCAAGATCATAGTAAAGATTGCATGTATGAATTTCTAGTATAAAGTTTAATGTTTTCTTAGATTAAAAAGTTTAAATGCTTTTTAGTATAGAGTTTGAATGTATTTTAGTATAGAGTTTGAATGCTTTCTAGGATAGAATGAAAATGCTTTCTAGTTTGATATGCTATTTAAGTCTTTTTAAAGGAACTAGGAAATTGTTTCTAGATGAGATATCCAAACAATACTCCCTATTGCATATAGCCTCGGACACTACCCCATACGATAAACTAATATTTTTCAACCAAAGTGTTAAGACCTCATGACAACCTGTCACTTTTTGGTGTCGTTGCTAGGGACACGTGATTCTTTTCTAAGTGTTATTAGGGAAATGCTTGGAAACCTTTTGTAGTAAACACCCAAAAATAGTTACCAAACCTCTCTTTCTGCATGGTCAGGAAATAAGGCCCACATGGAAGATTTATACCAAAAACCCCCCCAATAGTAGTTCCAACCATAAATAGGGAGGTAGAAGTCTCAGCTAAATAACTAAGTTACGAATTGATCGAGCACAATCAACATGAGACCTCCCAAAATACCCCAAAAGTTCTACCAGCACACCAAACCTTTGAGGAGGTGATCATTCAGCTAGCAAACCTAGTCTTCGAGGAGGAGAACATTCCTTTTGACATCATGGATAACTATCACCATAATGATCATCTCAATGGGAGAGCAAACCATGGAGATGGTGATATCCCGAGAAGAGTGGCAACACGAACCTTTACCTACCCTATTGCTCTCAATGAAGATGACGATGCACCAATGAAAAACATTTCACCATCCATTTTATCAACTTTCAGGGGACTCTCCTCTGAAGATCCTGACCAGTTCCTCTTCGAGTTCAAAGTCTTGTGTTAAACATATGACTACAAGAATGATAACCAGAAACTCAAACTCTTTCCCTCCACTCTGAGAGATGCTGCAATGCGTTAGTTCATGGGATTAGTTTCTGGATCAATAGCTATGTGGGATGAAATGGAAACTGTCTTTTTAGACAAATATTAGAGTTATTGTAGAGTTAGTGATAGGAAAGAGGAATTGTTCAAACTAAGACAAAAAGAAGATGAGAGACTAGAAGTGTTGAATATAAGGAATACTGAGAGGGGAGTGAATTAATATTCCACAAAACCACTTCTTAACAAGTTCATTAATCCAATTTCCAAAATCAATAGCATGAAAGAAGAATAAGCATAAGAACAACAACCATAAAGACATAACACATGGACACCAGGATTTTTATGTGAAAAACCCAAAAAGGAAAAACCCACGGTGAGTGTTAGCTCATAATATATTATGATAGCTCAATATCAAATCATAAGGCTCACTGCCTAGCGCTCACTGCCCTATGAAGAAGTGCTCACTACACAAAGGCTCACTGCCAAGAGAAAAGAAGATAGACGAAGGATTGGCTCACTGCTAGAAGATGAACTGCTATAAATGCATCTACCATATGTTGGATCACAGTTCCATTGAAGGCTCAATATATAGATTCAAAGGTCTTCATCTATTCTACCCTGTTTCTCAACTCAACTACATGTACTCTATTTTCATTCTTTGCTCTATACTCTGCTCATAATCCTTCATACTTCAAATTCACACATTTCACACCACATTGTACTTTACATCGCAATCCATCAAGTATTTATATCCGCAACAAGATTCAGATAATAATTAGGTCGGCAAGCCAGACATGAAGCGTGTATATAATGTATTTTACCTTGTCAGCTTGATCATGTGTACAAACAGTAATGTGGACCCAACCAAACATATAATGATCTTCATATAGGTCGGTACCAGTCATACAACCACTTAGATTTATTATTCAAACAATATATCTTCTCCGCATATGGATTATACATGTCTGTCGGCGTATCTCTTAAGAGCATGCTTGGCCAATTCATCTATCACATCAAATCTCTCAGTGCAAACTAAATGAGACTCAAAGAATCACATCAACCATTCCTCATACCTCATAGATCATATCCTACCAACTGCAGGTCATGATGTCCTTATGTGGTGAAATATGAAACTCAGAACTGACTGTTCTACCTTGGTGAAGTACTGGAAAACCAACTGCCGAAACTTGGAGTTTTGTAGACAATCTTCCAGGTCACTTCAAACTATGTAACTCATCAATTGTATGCTTATGACACCTATCCATACTGCCTCAAAACTGCATACTAATACAATCACTTGCAGAGAAATGCAGACCAAAATAGTCATGCACTCTGCACTGTTCCTAACTTAACTGAGTTCACCTAGACTTAGACCAATCACTACTTAACTTCAGGAAGTCATTAGGACTTGTAATCTTGAACATAGTATCTCCAAACAATCCTGAATAACATATCTAAAATGCATACATTGACCATCAATTGTGGAGGAATACCACTTGAGTCTTTGGGACTAACTCTGTGTTGTCAGTACTTAGCCATTCTGCCTTAGTCTTTTGTGTCTAGACCAGAACCTTGTATGTAGGCTATTCCAAGTTGAGTTCCCAATCATCCTTAGCTCCATTATGCTCTATTTGCCTTGTTGCCATCGATGACAATATTACCCAATCAACAGTGTCTCTTGACAATGTTGCCAATAGGAAGATTACCTTGATAGGTTTATCTTTCTAACCAAATGATGTGGTGAAGAAGCCATAAGTCCAGAAATTCTAAAGACTATATTTCTCAAAGGATTTAATGAGGATGCTAGGAGAAGCCTAGATTTAATGGGAAAGGGAGATGTGTCCCAACTTGAACTTGGTGATATCTCTGAGTTATGCCAAAATTTCTCACATACTCAAGGAGGTATCCAGAAATCTAGCCTTTTAAGATGTTCAAATGAAATAGGTAAATTGCGAGAGGAAATAGCAAATCTAAAGACTAAAATTCTTGTTTAGCTAAACACCACTTTGGATGGAATACGGTCCAAAACATATAATCCTAAGACTTTATTCATCTATTGTCCTAGGTGTTGGAACAAACATCTGTTAAGAGAATGCCCTTTGGACAAAGTTGACAATTGCCAAATTTATGAAAAGAGTCATGCCATTGATCAATGTGAGATCCTGAATGCAATCAAGAATTCTAAAAAGAGGTCATCTCACACTGAGGAGGATATCAATTTTGTGGGTCAAAGACCTGGAGGGAATTTATCCTATGGTCAAAACTCCAACTCTATATGGCGACCTCTAAATAATTGGAACAATACATAGTGAACATCTCCTTGGCCTTTAGCACCACCTGGTTGGGGATCTTACCCACCTTGGGGACCACCTGAATGGATGAACCAAGTTTGGGGAAATCCCCCATGGTCAAATCAGCCTCAACAACAATGGAACCCTCACAATCAACCTCCACAATGGACCCAACCACCAAATCAATTTTATAATGGTCCAAGATGAATGCCAAATCCGCAACAGAACCTTCTTCCGGCTCCCCAGAATCCTCAACAGAATGAACAAGCTAATCAACCACCACTACTGACATAACCTATCTCTAATCTAAAGAACACACATCAAAATGCCCTAGTATATGTTGTTGATCAGGATAACATGGTAGGAATTAATGCTATCTATTGTGGAAACCTTCAACCGAGGCCAAGAAAAACATTTAATCAACCCACCATTGTTGAAATCACAGAAGACCCAAATGAGGAACTTAACGTAGAACCAGAGACTCCTTTTGTACCTTCAAAGTACAACCCCGAGAACAATCAGGAGAAGTTTCCCCAACACAATTTCAAGTAACTTCACCACCTACCATAGAATCACCTCAAGAAGAAGTTGCCAAACGACCATCAAATACTCCAGAAAAAAATTCTATGCTAAGGAAGAAAACTCAGGTGCCCTTTCCAGAACACCTCAGAGAAACTATTCCTAGAAACTCTCCATAAATATCACTGTCCAATGAAACTACTTTAATACAAGAAATTAAACAACTTCATATCGAGATTCCCTTATTACAGGTAATTAAAGAAATTTCTGAACTTAACTAGCTAGTTAAATAGTTGTGCATAAAAACACCAGGAAGGAAACTGAAATAGATTAATACAGTGCACATCAATGGATATCTAGCTGACCTTCTGGCTAGAAAAACTTTAACCCCAAAATATGGTGACCTAGGAAGTCCACTCATAACAATAACGATCAATGAGGTAGCAATACCTAATGCACTGGTGGACTTAGGAGCAGCCATTAACGTCATGATGGTGGATGTTATGGAAAAACTAGGACTTACTTATTTGTGTCCCACAACTACCATATTACAAATGGCAAATCAATCCATAGCCATTCCCAAAGGTGTCCTAGAAAATGTCCCTGTCAAAGTTGATGATTGGGAATATCCAGTAGATTTCCAAATTCTCCAGTCCCTCACACCCAAGGACAGTTACCTGATAATATTGGGTAGGTTGTGGTTAGCTACAGTTGTAGCTAAGATTGACTGCAGAGTAGGAGGAATGATCATTTCACATGGCCCCAACAGCAAACACTTAAGCCTATATCCCCCCGCTCAACCTGCTGAGCATAACCAAGTTTGGGTTGACGAATCAGATGAATCTGAAGGACAAGAGAATCTAGCCTCACTTGCTATAGTAGTCATTCAACAATATGGCGAAGAGTTAGAAGATGAATTAGAGAACATCCAAGACCTTTCTTCAGGCTCAGAGGATGAAGAGGTTTTCAAAGTGGAAGAAATTTTGGGACATCCAATCCACATTGACGACAAGGAACATGATTACACCAACCTCACGACATTACCTTGTCCCCTGGCTAATATCATTCTGAAAACATGTCACTTTTTGAAGATATTGCTAGACTCCATAGAACTATACCACATAGTTGTCCTCTCAACACTTTAACAAAAGAATTTCATATTGTCACCTCCAACTACCCTGGAACCAAGACTATCATGTTACTACCAAGAAAAACTTTAAATATCAATAGCTGGTTGACAGAATCAGATGAGCTCAAATTGTTTGACGTTTTGATGAATAGGTCCAAATATTTTTCTTGGGACTATACAAACATGAGAGGAATTCACCCAAGTGTTTGTACCTACCACATCTATGCTGAGGATGTTAGACCGGTCTGTCAACCACAACGAAGACTCAATACTACTCAAAGATATTGTCAAAACAGAAATTGAGAAAATTTTACAAGTAGGATTCATTTATCCTATCTCTGACAGCAAATGGGTTTCACCCTTGGTAGTAGTTCCAAAGAAAAACATAAAATGGAGAGTGTGCATTGAATACCGAGAACTCAACAAAGCAACCTACAAAGATTATTTCCCACTACCCTTCATAGATCAAGTTTTGGATAATCTAGCAGGAAGGAAGTATTTTTCATTCGTAGATGAATTCAGTGGATATAACCAAATACAAGTGGCAACAAAAGACTAGGATAAAACTACTTTCACCTGCCCATGGGGAACATTCACATATTGGGTTCTTCCCTTTAGGCTCTGTAATGCTCCTGCCACATTCCAGAGAGTCATTCTGGCTATCTTTGCTAAACTTGTAAATGATTGTATAGAAGTCTATATGGATGACTTCACAGTCTGGTTCCACTTTTGATGAAGGCCTCAAAAACTTGGATAGAGTATTGCAACGATGTGAAGATCATCAACTACCTCTAAGCCATGATAAATGTCTAATAATGGTAGAACAAGGTATAGTGTTGGGACATCATATCTCGGCTGAAGGGATAAAGGTTGACCCTAAGAAGATTGAAGTTATACAACAACTGGAAACCCCAAAGAATCTAATAGACATCAGAAGTTTCTTAGGACATGCTGGTTATTACCGTAGGTTCATAAA
The DNA here is from genome assembly GCA_027924645.1 of Cunninghamia lanceolata. NCBI lineage: Eukaryota > Viridiplantae > Streptophyta > Pinopsida > Cupressales > Cupressaceae > Cunninghamia > Cunninghamia lanceolata. The sequence goes on along the minus strand of BSBN01000619.1, from coordinate 1,404,000 downwards.
AAACTTTAGTAAGATTGCAACTCCAATGTTCTCTCTTCTTCAGAAAGATGTGGATTTTGTCTGGATAGAAGAATGTCAAATATCCTTTGACATTATTAAAGAAAAGCTTGTCTCGGCCCCAGTCCTACGGGGGCCTAACTGGAAACTCCCCTTCCATATTTATGCTGATGCTTCCAATGATGCTATTGGAGCAGTGTTAGGTCAAGAAGATGAGAATGGAAGAAAGTATGCTATATATTTTATCATCAAAAGCTTGAGCCCTATTGAACAAAACTACACCACCACAGAGAAATAATTTCTAGCAATAGTTCATGCAATAAACAAATTCTGACATTACATTACAGGGTACAAAGTGATCATATTCATGGATCATTCAACTATCAAATACTTGATGAACAAACCCTCAGTAAATGGGAGAATAATCAGATGGTTGTTACTTCTCCAAGAATTCAATGTGACCATAATGGATAAGCCTAGGAAATTCAACATAGTTGCAGACTTTCTATCCCGGATAAAACAAGATAATGGAGATTGGACTCTTGTACAGGATGAATTTCTAGATAAAAACTTATTCATTGTCTCCATTAAAACACCTTGGTTTGCAAACATTGTCAATTACTTAGCCACCTCTGAGCTTCCATCGAACTTTACATCAAAACAAAAGAAACACCTCATTCAGGAAAGTGCTCACTTCAAATGGATTAATGGCATGTTTTTCTGATGTCATCCTGACTTGGTTCTGTGATGTTGTGTCAGACTAGATGAAACATACAGCATCCTCAGATCTTGTCATGACGATCCATCTGGTGGACACTACTCTACCAAAAGGATTTCCCATAAAATCTTAGGTGCAGGATATTATTGGCCCTCTATGCACAAGGATGTGAAGAACTATATTCGCCGATGTGATGAATGCCAATGAGTGGGAAGACCCACGGCATCCAAAGAAATGCCTCTGCAGCTGCAAGTAGTTTTGAACGATTTGAAAAGTGGGGTTTGGATTTCATCGGTCCTATAGATCCTCCTTCACAACAAAAATAATATATTTTGGTCTGTATGGACTATCTGACCAAATGTGCAGAAGTTCAAGCATTAAAAGTTTCTAGAGAAGAACAAGTTGCAAAATTCCTATATAACAAGATTTTTCTTAGATTTGGAGCCCCTAGGTCAATTGTCACAGATCAAGGACCCCAATTTATGTCTAAGGTTTTGTTAGCTTTTACTGATCATTTCTAGGTAAGCCATAAAAGTCATCACCTTATCACCCACAAGCAAATGGTCAGGTAGAAGTCACTAATAGGGAGCTTGAAAATATCCTAACAAAAATAGTTTCATTAGGAAGAAGAGACTGGGCCAGGAAGTTTCCTGAAGCTATTTGGGCCTACAATACAACTTGGAAATCAACCACTAGTCTTACTCCTTATGAACTAGTCTTTGGGAATAAACCCCTTCCACCCATTGAATTTGAACTTCAAACTCTGAGAACAACAATGGAGTTAGATTTAGACCTCGATTGGGCTCAGGTAGAGAGAGTCTTGCAGCTTAGTGAACTAGATGAACTCCGCTTAGAAGCTATCCATCAAACTAAGCTAGTTCAACAACAACAAAAGGCCTAGCATAATAAACACATCAAGGAAATAGAATTCCATGAGGGAGATTGGGCGTTGCTATTTGATTCTCTATACAAAGACCAGAAAGGCAAACTGAGAACTCATTAGCTAGGTCCAAACGAGATTTCTAAAGTATTCCCAAATGGAGCAATGCAGGTCAAACCCATTGATGGTGATTCTTGAACTCTCTTAGTCAATGGACATTGACTCTGGATCTACCATAAACCTATCAACAAAGAGGAGTTTACTCGACTGGTAGAAATGCAAGGAGAAACTCAATATGTTGACACTGCTTCGACAGAGACAATATAAATGTTAAAGAAAATTCTTGAGTGTATATGCATTTAGGAAACATTTACTCATATGTTCATTCTTGTACCTTTCTAAATTTCATCATTGTTTTTCCCTGGGCTTCATCTCTGAAGAGTACAAAATTCTGGTGCATCTTCTAGTGATGCTCTAGAACCTATTTGTTTAAATGGATCCATGCCCTCACTATATCCCAGTATTCCGGCTGCATCTTTCAGTGATGCTTCGAAACTTTGTTTCTGCATTCTGGCTGCATCTTTTAGTGATGCTCTAGAACTTTGTTCCTGCATTCTGGTTGCATCTTTCAGTGATGCTTCAAAACTTTGTTCCCGCATTCTGGCTGCATCTTTCAGCGATGCTTCGAAACTTTGTTCCCACATTCCAGCTACATTTTTCAGTGATGCTTCAGAACTTTGTTCCCACATTCCGACTACATCTTTCAGTGATGCTTTGAAACTTTGTTCCCACATTCCAGCTACATTTTTCAGTGATGCTTTAGAACTTTGTTCCCGCATTCTGACTGCATCTTTCAGCGATGCATTCCGGCTGCATCTTTCAGTAATGCTCCGAAACTTTGTTCCTACATTCAAGCTACATCTTTCAGCGATGCTCCAAAACTTTGTTCCTGCATTCTGGCTGCATGTTTCAATGATTCTCTAGAACTTTGTTCTTGCATTCTGACTGCATCTTTCAGCGATACTCCATAACTTTGTTCCTAAATTCTGGCTGCATCTTTCAATGATGCTTTGGAACTTTGTTCCTACATTTTGGTTGCATCTTTCAGCGATGCTCCAGAACTTTGTTCCTTCATTCTAGCTGCATCTTGCAGCGATGCTCTAGAATTCTATTCATATCTTGTATATCTATTCCTTAGACATCTTCCTCCACCACTATGAGTTTATGATTCCCTTATGTGTAAATGTTCCTATATTCCTAAAACACACCCATTATCACCTCCATAATACACCACGTTAAGTGATCGTGAGTTTGCCATTCCCTACCATAATAAATGATATTATGGCAACCTATCATCATAATAAGTAAACACTTTCAACCACCCCATTATCAAGTCATATTAAATTCATTCCATCTAAATTAAATAGTACTGCCACCTAGGATGCTATTACATCAGCAGAAATAAGCAACTTTCAAATCAATGATGAAACGGAAGGTATGTACATCTTTTATTTTAAATAGGTAATTTATTTTGAATAAAAATGGACAAATTCACATGAACCCCCTTTCTTTTCCAAATTTGGCAAATATGCAAACTATTTCTTCACTGGAGAAGGTGGTGGCTCGCACACTCTATCCCATGCAATGTCATAATGAATTGCTAAGAAGCTAAGTACCCTGAACTAATCCTTGTCCTATCAACCTTACCGAAGTATAGGTGGCCTTAAGAGCTATATTTTCTTTAATTTTCCTATCAATTACTTGAGCAGTTTTATCATTTTGGAGTGCCACAATATTTCAGTAGTCAATTAACAATATTACCAATTGTGGGTGGGTAAAAAACCCTATAATAGTCCTAAAATGACAGATTATCACCCTACCTATGCAATGGAAGCCTTAAGCAACCTAAAATACAAACATGGGTGCCTAGAAACCCTAGATTACCTAATACATTTCCTCCATTACTCTATTCTATGCTAGCTATGGCTGTGTACTCAGACTTTACAAGTGGGAAAATGGAAGCTATTTGACAAAGGCACAAGTCAAAATGCTCATGAGATGGTTGAAAATGGGGACGTAAAAGGGTTTTTATAGAAAGTGAAAAGTGAATTAAGGGCTAGGATTAGAAGTTGACTTGGAGGGAAGATCAATGGCTCACAATGATTAGGGTTTTCTCACACAAGAAGACAAATTTGATTTTTAAAATGGTGGAAAATGGGGTGAAAGTCAATGTTTTAAAATTAAATAAATTGTGGAATTTATTTAATTTTTTGTGAGAGGAGTGGGATTATGATGGGATAATATTAAATAAGTGAGAACCTATTTAACCTTGAGCCATGGTGATAATTTAAATAAATGAGTATTTATTTAAATTAAAGTGGATATTGGCGTGTGATGAGTGAATAATTAAATAATAATTAAATTATTTAATTATAGAAGAATTTAGAAGAAAGAGGCCTTAATAATTAAATAAGTGAAGCTTATTTAATTAAGAAGTACCAAAGACGATGAATTAATTAAATAATAAAAAAATTATTTAGTTAATAGCAGAATGTGGGATTTTAAGTAAAATGTGTGTGAAAATGTTGTTCGTAGGCTCGGGACATTTTTAAGTGTCTACATTTTGCCCCTCTTTGATATAATGTCAAATCTGGCGTTATATCAAAGAAAGTTCAAGAAATGTGCTCTGATCATGCCCTAATGTTTTTTAAGTGAAGCAGGATGGTCCTATGCCCCGTCGGGAAATTTTTCAAATTTTCCAGGGAAGTTTCAAAAAATTTAGAAATTTTTTTGAAAGGAGTGTGTGGGATGGTTAGGTTGAGCCGGGCATGTGAAAGTAGCTATAAGAGGCACTCAAGTTGTCAAAAGGGTCACTCGTTGGTCAAAATGTTGAAAAGTGGGGTCTCTTAGGTCAAAAGAGCTCTATAAATACCTCCGACAGGGCCCATATTCCTCATTTGTGCATTTGAGTCTTTGAAATTTTAGAAAGGATAGAGTGAGCTTGTGGAGGGTGTGTACAAAGCTGCCATCAAGATGTCGCCTATACGTATCCACCAACACTGTGGATCATTAGTTCAGATGCATGGTCATCTCCCTGGGTCAGGGGCCCCAGTATGTATCAAACCCTTCCTGGTCAATTTTTGCATTTTTTGATAGATTTAGGGGCCCGAAAATAGGGTTCGTATGCGGTGTATTTTTGTGCACTGCATGTGTTGTCATGTGCACTGCATGCATTTGGCGGCACACCACTTGCGTAAAGGTGCGACACATGCAGTTTTTGAAGCTGCATGCACCAGTGACTACGATGCCTCTACTTAGGGTGTGCACATCCGTTGGCCAGAATGCATGGATGAGACAGTGTGCTGCATGAGCTAATGTGTGACGCATGCGTGGAACAGCGTTACGCATGCCCCTGGGTGGATTGTGTGCATTAAGTAGTGAGACACCTATGTTTAACTGCTACGCATGGGTTTAGCAGTGTGATGCATGAGTGGATTTGGGCCAAAATTGATGGTTACGACCCTAATTTGTGTTTAAGTTTGTCCACTGATGTCATACTTAGGCTTTAGTGTAATAACATGTCGTCTTGGCTGCATGAACATAGGTGAGGCTGCCACCTATCTATACACGAGAGAGTCAACCCACTGGTTACTAGTTGCGGGACTCATTGTCGATGGCGGAGTGAGACACGCAAGCTACGCTGGGATTGTATGGTGTTGCTTTTATACCAAATATCTGAGCTAACCAAGGGCTGTTGATGGCAGTTGTAGAGAGATATCACTCTGAGACCAGTTTGTTTCACTTTCCGACGGGAGAGGTGACCGTGACCTTACTGGATGTGTGACAGATTCTGTGGCTTCACATTCATGGTGAGCGAGTGGTTTATAGTTTGGAGACTAGATTATCAGCTCTACATCGACTATTCGAGACAACAGATGATGCTGCACTTGGGGTTGAGGATCATGAGATCCCATGGGACACTTTGACTGACCGTTATGATCGACTGATTATGGTCATTTGTGCTTGCATTACTGGTGTGGTATGTCCTGATCGACATGGCCATGGTTTTTCGGTGGGCTAGGGGGAGATGCTAGAGGGGATGGTGGTGGATGCAACCTCCTATGCATGGGGACCCTACCTCCTAGCTCAGTTGTATCATCAGCGACATGGTGTGGTATATCAAGGGGAGCAGTCTATCAGTTGTGGAGTGACCTTGCTCATGATATGGGCATGGGAGCACATAGCAGTATGTAGGCCGCTAGTGAAGTGAAATATTTTAGAGGAGCTGCCATATGTGTTTTGCTATATTGGAGCATTGCCACAAGTTCAGATGGGTGATATGGGGTACTGGCAACATGTTATTGATCACATGGATTCATTTACTTGGATGCCATATATAGGTTGCTTCAGATGGTCAAAGGATGATGTGCAGCTTCCTTACTACAGGCATACATGATATCTTATTGGTAGGACTGTACAGGCACAACATGTTATAGAGTGACATTTGCCATCTCGAGTGCTTTAATAGTTTAGAGAGCAGTAAGATAAGCCCGCTAGGATTGTAGAGTTTGCCTAGGTTAAATGGGAGATTCTAGTGTGGGGACCTATGATTCCAATACAAACAGCTTTGGATGAGATCACAGGGTTACAACCAGTGGAGTGGGAGTATGGAGATACTACAGATCTAGGGACGACTCTGACCTGTGATGCATGGTGGGCCACACACAGGCTTGTGTCGTATTTAGATCCTGATGCACAGCACCGGTGGAGCAGTTGGGATGGGGGTCAAGAGGCCGATTCAGAGGTCGAGGAGGTGGAGATGACAGAGGTAGAGATGATGGTGGAGCAAGTAGGGGTGGTAGAGGCAGGGATGGAGGAGGTCGAGGCCGAGATGGATAGGGTAGGGGTGAGGCACTTACCCCTATTCAAGAGGAGGGAGAGGGAGCAATGGGTAGCATGGCTACAGTCATGGGGGAGATGTAGGTGGGAGGTCCCGTAGAGGATGTGCCTATGGAGGATATTAGTGGAGGAGGATGGTGAGGAGGAGGAGAGGATCTGGGATGAGGCGTTGCATGAGGTACCTCTTGTGGAGATAGATGATGATATGGAGGAGGGAGATGCCTGAGCCCACAGTGGAGATGTGGATAGGCAGATAACTGAGTTACAGGCACAACTGGATGCCATGCAGCAGCATGTGTAGGAGGTGGAGAGGCAACTACTTCTGAGGACTGCTAAGAGAGACATGGCTATGATTAGGGCACAGAGAGAAAAGCAACGGAGCATTGATCTTGTTGCGACATTGAGAGGAACCTCCTGCAACAATATAATGAAAAATGCACAAAATGACAAAAATAGCAGAAACACAGAAGGAATTTATTGATCATAGGCCACTTCGAGGGGGCAACCTCCTTTGAGCAAGTTCAATACAATAAATTCGTGGATGCCTTCATTGGCCTCAACACGTACTTATATACTAAGTATAATCTAAACAACTATTACTTCCCATGAATGTGGGATAATACAATATACTCACGGGAAGACTTACAAAGCATATGTGTCCAAATGTAATATATTAAAAAAGTAAAGAGAAGGGTTAAACACGGGTTCCTAACATCCCCTCCCTCTTAGAAATGCTTTGTCCTCAAAGCGTAAGATGTAGAAATTGTTGCTGAATTTGAAGGAGTGGTTCCCATGTAGTAATCTCTAGGTGCCAAGAAATTTCTTTAGACAAGAGACATGAAATACTAGATGAATGTGGGAAGAAGGAGCTAGCTTATGATGCCCAATCTGATCCAGGGTGTGGAGAACCATGTCAACTGCTTGAACTTGTGAACTGCTAGGGGAGTATGGAAGGAGCATTGGCAGTACCTGACCATAGACTGCTTCATATGGATTCATGTTAGATGCAGTGTGGTAGGAGGTATTGTACCACCATTCAGTGAAAGGGAGCCACTTTGCCCACTAATGCTATTGTTCTGAGGTGAAGCAATGAAGATAAGTGTCCAAACATTTGTTAATAATTTTAGTCAGACCATTTGTTTGTGGGTGATACCCAAAACTCATCTTCAGTTTGGTGCCAGTGTGGTGAAATAGTTCTATCCAAAAATGACTGATGAAAGTTGCATCACGATCTGAGACAATGGAAGAAGGGATGCCATGAAGATGAAAGATCTGGTCCACGAAAATTTTTGCGACTGAGGAGGCAGTATAGGGATGCCTGAGGGCACAAAAATGACTATATTTTGAGAGGCGATCACCCACAACTAAGATCACTGTCTTCCCTCCAAATTTAGGAAGCCCCACAATGAAATCCATAGAAATATCTATCCAAATCTGTGTAGGGATGGGCAAGGGTTTGAGCAATCCAATGAGTGTCGTTTCACCCTTGTTATGTTTGTAGGTATCACATGCAGCCACAATCTGTTGAATTGCCCTGTTCATTCCCTTCCAAAAGAAGTGACGTCGTGCCTGCTCATAAGTTTTGAGGAACCCAGAGTGCCCTGCCGATGGAGAAACATAGAGTTCATAGAAGACAGCCTACTGGATAGATTCTAACCAATTTGGAACAGGCATAGAAATAGTTGAAAGAGAAGCTTGGTCATCACATGTGCGAGAAAGAGAATCCACCACAATATTGTCCTTACCCTTCTTGTAAGCAATCTCATAGTCATAACCCATGAGTTTACTGATCCATTTCTGTTGTGCTGGGGAGGAGACCCATTGTTCCAGGAAATATTTTAGGCTCTGAGAGCAGTCCTGATGCAAAAATGATTCCCTAGTAGGTATGGCCGCCACTTCTGTACTGCATGCAAAATATTGATCATTCGTTGTAGAGTCGAAGGAGTAGTGGAGACCACGGATGGTTGCATCTGAATGGAGTGAAGCTAAGTGATGATACCATGTGAATTCTTCTTAAGAATCTTTTCCATGTGATGTGAACTTATGATGCTGAGAGACCCCAGTTGTAAGCCCTTCAATGTGTGTTTGTGCCCATTGTCTGAAAACTACATCCAAAGTTTAGCAAAATCCCATAAGATGGGTCCAAGTGTGTGTAACCATTGGGCCCCCAAAACCACATCACATCTGCCTAAGGGTAAGGAAAACATGTCGAAGCATAGGTTATAATCTCCAATAGAGATATGCACATTACGACACTTCCCTTTGCAAGGTAATGTGCCCCCATTGGCAATCATGACTTCAAAGTTCGAGCAAGGATGAACAAAACAATCAGCCTGTTTGGCTATTCAAGGGTCAATGAAGTTATGAGTGCTACCAGAATCAATGAGTATTGTTAGACGGAGCTTCCTAAAGTAACCCTTGACCTACATGGTTTGTGGGGTGGTGACTCCTGCTACAGCATGGAGAGAGATCTCTAGGTGGTCTTCCTGAGAAGTAGGGTCAACAGGCGACTGCTAAGTTTCAACCTGATTAGCTACTGTATTCTGAGCATCTGCATAAACTTCAATTTTAGGCGGAGAATCCACATCCAAGAGATAGAGCTTTTGCTTAACACATCTATGTCCCCGAGTGAATTTGTCATCACAATTATAACAAAGCCCTTTTTCTCTACATGCCTGCATCTCTGCTTCAGTCAAATGCTTGATAGGAGTTGTTCTAGGAGCTGGCATTATTTGAGGACTTTGGAAATCCATATTTCTGAATGGAACAAAATTGGATTTGGAGCATTGTTGAGCTGTGATCTTGTCCTCCACCAACTTAGCCAACCCTAAGGCTTCCATCATTGTGCTTGGACAAAACATTTTAACCTCAGAGCGAATTGCATCCTTCAAACTACTGACAAAACAACTCTTGAAGAATTCATCAGACAATCCCTCTGTGTGATTGGTCAGTTTTTCAAATTTTGTCTGATATTCTCTCACAGTGTCTATTTGGCACAGTTTTGTGAGTGCTCCTATGAAGTCATCAAAAGCACTAGGGCCAAATTGTTGCAAAATGAGTTTGCAAAAATTTGTCCATTTTGGCTCTTCATGAGCCTTGATGTACCAACGGAACCATTGAAGGACTTCATGTTCCAAATGAAAGGAGGCAAGTGGGACTTTGTTGACATCAAAAGTATTATGCAGACTAAAATATTGTTTTGCTCGGTATATCCATCTAGTCGGATCATCACCATTGAAGCAAGGAAAATCAAGCTTCGGTCCATGAAAATTGCCAGAAGAAGAAAACCCTATATCTGTAGAAGACTCTGGCTACCATCTATTGTTCATGGTTGAATGCTGAAGATTGAGCCCAAGAATTTTTTCATCCAAATCTTGGAGTTTGGTCTTGAGGGCTACAAGTTCCTCCTCCATGTTTTTTGCTCCTGCGCAAGTGACAACCATAACAGGGGATTTTTTTTTGGGGAATGGGTAGAAAAACAAAAAAAAAACTTTTTTAGTAAAGGAAAATTTGGATTTGGGAAAAACTTTGATGGGTAATTGGGGTTTGGCTAGGTTTTGGACACTTTCTGAGGGATAGGGAAGCAGAAAATGGGGATTTTAGAAGCGCGGTGAGAGAATGGGAAAATTTGTCCAAGAGAGACAAGGGGGCAGAAATAGGAAATGAACACTGTGGCAAAATTTGAGGGCTATTGGGTGAAGATTGAAGAAGTTATGGCAAACCCTAAAAATAGACAAATGTGGGATTTCTGGCTTCAATAAGTGGAATTTGGGGTCGGGTCCTCAAGGAAGGAAATATGCAGAATGAAATTCCAGGGGTTCCAGTGAATTTTGAGAGGAAACAAAGCTAAAGCAAGGAAGATATGGCGAAAAAATGGATTTTTTTCCTAGAAAATCTACAAACTGCTTTGGATGGATTCAATCTGTGATTTGTCGGTTGTCAATAGATATGGGCCCTAGGTATGTTCAGCTTCCTAAAGGTTCAAGGGATTCACTCGGCTACCAATGTTGTCTAACGACTTGCGTATTGGGTAGTACCCCTCACTCCACGGCTCAGGTAAAATTGATAACTACTTTGCCAAAAACGACAGCTCTTGGTTTACCTCATAGATGGGAACTAGTCAATCAGGTAGGGGTCATTGTCCTTTTCGCTGGCAGGTCCTCTCAATGGGCTAGCTACTTCGAGGTTCCTGTGGTACTCCTCACAATGAGTTTTAGAGCTATGCCCAGGCACTTCCCATAGTTAAGCGGATAGGGATTATTCCTTGATCTGAACCTATAATTGAAATGAACAATACAAATGCAAAAAAAGAACTACTACAATAATCACAATGCTTGGAGGCCACTGCAGAAAAAAATTTGGTAGAAATTCCAGCCAGCAAGCCCAAGAAAGCGCTCTGATACTAGATGAGAGGAACCTCCTGCAACAATATAATGAAAAATGCACAAAATAATAGAAATAGTAGAAACACAAAAGAAATTTATTGATCGCAGGCCACTTCGAGGGGTCAACCTCCTTTGAGCAAGCTTAATACAATAAATTCATGGATGCCTTCATTGGCCTCAACACGTACATATATACTAAGTCTAATCTAAACAACTATTACTTCCCATGAATGTGGGATAATACAATATAATCACGGGACGACTTAGAAAGCATATGTGTCCAAATATAATATACTAACAAAGTAAAGAGAAGGGTTAAACACGGGTTCATAATAGACATTGAGTGGGCCTTCAGCAAGTTTTGCACAGGCTCTAGTCAGGTCAGCACAAGAGACTCAGTACTATAGGGACCTCTATGAGGGTTCAGTGCCGGCAGAGCAGAGGGCTCTGAGTTTTCAGAGTCAGAGTGCTAGCCAATCACGCTCCCATAGGTCTCATAGCAGCATGAGATGACCATCCCCTTATGATAGGCCTTCCGGTTCAGAGGCAGCTTGAGAGCACAGGGGTCCTCTGGTGGGGCTATTTTGTTATTTTGTTGATGTAGTTATTTTTGATCGAGCTTACGTGCTCTTGCTTATGATTGAGCCTGCGAGCTCCATTTTTGACACACATTCATGGATGATATTATACTGTGACACACCTTTGTTTTTTATGATATATATATATATATACGATGGACCGATTATACTTGATGTTATTATTTATGATGGATGACATGTTATTATGTATTATGATTCATGGTTTATGATGATCTAGTATTAGATGATGTGATGTTTATGATGTACCTAATGTGATGTTTATGTGATGTGTACATGATTGTTTTTGATGATGCGATGTATGATATTATGTCAGATGTATATATTTTTGATATTATAAGGTAGCAAACTAGGGGCTGATCCCTTACAAAATATAACCCAAAAAGGGCAAAAAAGGCTCAGAAAACAAAACGAGTCAGAACCACCACTGACAGCTTACATACAACCGATATATAACAAAAAGATACTAACAGTAAATAACTAGCTAATAGAAAGCATATAAAGACTAGGAAGGGATGTCCTCCTCTCCCTTAGAAAGAAACTCTAGCATTTTGTCAAATTCTTTAACCCTGTCATTATCAACACCATGAATAAGAACCTCATGTTCCCACAACAGAGAGAGATTGGCCATAGCCATCTTGCATAACATGCTAGTAATGAAATTGCCAAGAGAGAAGACCCTTTTTTTCTAGGCACTCCACCCACTCCTTCAGCTGAGACAAATCATCAACATCCTTTACTTCCTCAATGTTGTCTTCCTCCCTACCTTCTTGAGCATTATTACCATCCTCTTGAAACAGATTAGGATCAACATAAACAACAAAGTGAACAAAGTGGGCATCTTTCCCAGTGTTATCAATAGTATCAGTCACCTCCACTTGAGTAGTAATATCTCCCACATCCACACAATCACCAATGGGGACAAAAATTATGAACCCCTATATTGTCTTCAGTATTAAAGGCCTCCACAGGAATGTCCTGCCCATTAATTTCTTCTTCACCACTAGAATCTTCAATAGCAATCTTCTAAACATCACTTTTGGGATCTTCCTCCTCATGGGTAGAGGTTTCAAAATTACTTTCAGAATAGTCAATCAACTTCAGCTTGGGAGCCTGTTTGCCATCAATATGACCAGACCACCTAACAACAGCAAATTTACCCTCAAGTTTAACTTTTTTGAAATTTCATGAGGGTCCCTCCCTACCCTGATTCCGCTCATTCTGGGTCCCCAAAACCCCAATATCTTCTTTCAAAAGGTTAGACTCTGTGTCAACATCTGAGAGACATCTCTTAGATTTCAGTTTGAATTTGGAAAGAGGGTTTTGAACATTCCTAGTTATAGACTTAGAAGTCCCAAAACAAGGATCACCTTTAGGAAGTTGTTTAGGAGTAACAAGACCAATTTTCACAGAGTCAGTAGGGGTATCCTGACTAGAGGGATGAAGAGAAGGAGGAGATAGAGCTAAGTGAAACTGGTATAATCTATGAATGAGCCCTTGATGTAAGGGAATAGGATTCTCATCAGGCTTCTTTAGCAGAGTCTTCTTAACATGTTGAACAGAGTGCTCAAGAGAAGAAAGCAAGTAAAAAGGAAAACTAATAGTGGCATTCCTTCTAAAATGATTTAACAAGGGAAGATGATAGTGATAAAATCTAGTAAAACGGCCCTCAAGGGTGAAATACTTCATCACCATATAGCACATGTCAGCCCACGGTTCAGGAAGACAGGCTCTCTCAAAACCACCTTGGTAAGGCACCAACTCCTCACCTTCACCAAGAAATAGTTTCTGATTTTGAGCATCCAAAACTCCTAGACATTTTCTGTATCTTCGTACCCTTTGGAGAAAGACCCGTAGCCATAGAAATTTCATTCTATGAAACCATGAAACTGACATTTCCAATTTGCGCCTTGCGATTATCCCAAGACTGAGCAAATTGATTTGACAGGTTTTCATCATGTCCATTCAAACATTCAAGGAATGGGGTGATTCCTCCTTCTTTACAGTAATGCCAGACCAAGGCATTCTCTTTAAATTCTCCATAGTTGTTGGGTTCAGTTCTAATCCTGTCGCCACCCATGATGAAAAACAAGTGAAACTGAATGAGCCCAGAGAAGGAATAGGCAGAGTTGTTTTCTAGAAAACTTCTATCAATACTGTGAGAAAATCGAGAGACTTTGATCACAGTGTAATGAGTATAAAAGGCAAAGAGGACATGATCAAAATTAGGGCAATCATTATGACGATAACCCAAGGTCCTTACATAATCTTTCCATATTAATCAGCTATCTTCTACACGCATGCAAAGCTATCTAATCTCACTCTCATCATTAATAAAGTGTCTAATCAGCATGCCCTGAATTAAAGAACTAGCCACGTAGATGGTCCAAGTGAAATGATGAGTAATTGTCATATAGTAACTTGTTCTTTTTGAATGATATCCCCAATCTGATGTAGGATATTATGGAGTTGGCGCCAACAACACCAATTTTGAAATTGCTGACCAAAATTTGCCAGGTCATCAGCAACAGTGTTGCCCTCTCAATAAATATGAGAGAAGGAAATGACAGGAATATCCTGTGAAAGAGTTTGAATATCAAGTACTATATCCTTAATTTGCCATCCACACTCCGAAGTTTTAGACATAGCCTCAATAATAATTTTGGAATCACCTTGAACATGAAGCTGGTGGATACCAAGAGATATAGCCAACTTGAGACCCCATAAAAGAGTAGAGGCTTCAACAAAGTTATTAGTCTGGTTACCAATTCCTCCAGCATAAGTAGCAATTAGAGCTCCTCTGTCATTCCTTATAATTCCTCCACCACTAGCCTTGCCATTTGACTTAGCAGCTCCATCAAAATTCAATTTGAACCAACTTGGGTCAGGGGGATTCCAAATAGTGTTTAATCTTTTAATGCATTTAGAATCATCAAAAGCTGGAATTTGATTCACAATCCCCTAGTTGGAAGCCACAAGGACTTCATGTTGAGTAAGAGGTTTGTCAGTAATTTTGATGCTGGAATTAGAAACATTCTCCAGGAGAGCTTTAGAAAAAGAATAGAAAACCTGTGAAGAATTTCTAATAGTTTCTCTAAAAATTCTATTATTTCTTTCTTTCCAAAGGAACCAAGCAACAAAAGGAAGAGTTTGAGTCCATAATTCTACTAACCAAGGATGGGATAGAGGAGGGATCCAATTAAGAATGAGATCTTTTATTTCCTTATTGCAGACCCATTGTAAGCCAAAATTCAAAAAGACTTTACTCCATATCTAAGTTGCAAATTCACAATGCAGGATAAGATGAGAGATAGGTTCTTCTTCTTTCAAGCACATAAACCAGTGGCATACCCCTTCATTGAAGATTGTCCTGAGTCAAAATCTTATTATGAACAACAGTCCACCAGAAAAAGTTTACCTTTGGAAGAAGTTTACAATTCCAGACCTTCCTCTAGACATCATCCTTAAGTTCCTCCTCAATTAGCAAGTGGTAAGCAGATTTGGCTAAAAAAAACCCTTTTTTGTCAGCAGACCAAAAAAGTTGATCATTTCTAGAGAAAAGAGGAATCCTAGTATTAAGAAGAATTTGTTGTATTTTTTTAGCCCTATGAAGGAGATTCAAATTATTGATACAACACTCCAACAGATTTTTCCAACTTCTAACCCCTTGATCTTGATGAATATAATGACTAACTTTGTTGCCAAAAAAATGTTTAGCAAGAACACTAATAGCTTCATTTCCCATCTGTTTAAAAAGAGGACCATCACCTAACCAAGGATCTTCCTAGAAATTTATAAGAGATCCATCACCAAGTTTCCATGTGATACCTTTGTCGATAAGACTTCTGGATTTTATAATTTTATTCCAAATAACAGATCCTTGAGGAAGGCCCTCCTAATTAAGGAAAGAATATCTGTCAGTGTCCCTTAAGTATTTAGCCTTTATAATAAGACCCCAGTCAATATCACTGTTTAAGAAGTTCCAAATAATCTTAGACAACAGAGCCTTATTCATATCTTGAATGGTTCTAATGTTAAGCCCACCATGAGACTTAGGAAGGCAGACTTTATCCCATTTAACCAAGGAAATTCTCTTTTTTTCTTCAGTTCCAGTCCACAAGAAAGTTCTCTGAATTTGCTCCAGTTTATCAGCCAAATATCTCGGTATTTTAAATAAGGATAAAAAGTAGGTAAGTATACCCTGAAGAGAGGCCCTTAGAAGTTGTAATTTTCCCACACTGCTTAAAAGTTTTCCTTTCCATCCCAACAATTTCTTTTGAGTTCTTTCAAGAATATTATGCCAAAAACCTAGAGAAACTTCCTTAGTAGTCAAAGGGAGACCAAGATAGACTGAAGGAAGGTCAGCAGCTACACAACCAAGGATATTAATAATTTTTGTTTGGAGATCCCCTGGGGTATTGAAAAAGAACACATTACTTTTTTGAAAATTAATATGCTGACTAGAAGACATAGCATAATCATTTAGTAAAGATTTCCATCTGGAGGCTTCTAAAACAAAGGAGATGCCAAAAAGAATGGTATCATCAACAAACTGCTGGATAGGCATAGGAGATAGAGAAGAAGCAGGTTTAATCCCAGTTAAATCTTTAGAGTTGATCTTGCTGTGAACATATTTACTAAGAGCTTCAGCTATCATAATAAAAAGATAGGGGGACAAGGGATCTCCTTGTCTTATTCCCCTAGAAGGAGAAAAGAAACCCCTTGGAACTCCATTAACAAGGACTGAGTATTTAGCAGTAGTAACAGCTTCCTTAATGAGAAGAGAAACCTTATCATTGAACCCAAGCTTTTGAATGATTTTAAATAAAAATTGCCATGACAGCCTATCATAAGCTTTAGAAATATCAAGTTTGAAAACCATACCTAGGATGCGACTCTTATCCATTGAGTGAATAGTTTCATGAGTAGTTATCACAGCATCTAAAATCTGTCTCCCTGGAACAAAACCCTTTTGTGAGGGAGATATAATTTTATCAAGAAGAGGTTGGATTCTGACCACCAGAAGCTTGGTACAAATTTTGTAAATAGTATTACAAAGGCTAATAGGCTTGAAGTCAGTGAGCATCTCCAAGTTGGGCTTCTTAGGAATAAGGGCAATAAAGGTATTGTTGATTTGTTTCAAAAGTTTACCAGTTCTAAAAAAATCTTTGACAATAGCAGTGACATCATATCCTATAATGTCTCAAAATTGTTGGAAGAAAATAGGGGGAAAACCATCTAGCCCCAGAGCTTTGAAAGGGCCCATAGAAAAGATCACTATATGAACCTCTTCCTCAGAAATATGCTTTAAATATTAGCATTATCTTCCTCAGAAATCAGAGAAGGGATATTATTCAGAAGCTGATTCACAACCTATGAGTCATCAGCACTCGATCCCTGTTCAGACAACAAATTATGAAAGAAGCTGACAGCATGATCTCAAATCTCCTCATCATTAGTAATCATACTACCATCCTCCAATCTTATTCTAGAAATAGAGTTAGATTTTCTATTCTTTAAAGCTGAAACATGAAAGAAAGCAGTGTTACAGTCACCTTCTTTAAGCCATTGAACTCTAGATTTTTGCTTCCAGAATAGCTCTTCTCTATTCATTAAATTCTTCCAATCTCTAATTAAGTTATTTTCTAATTGGAAATAAATATCAGAAGTATCTCCTTGAGTAATCTTATATTGAATATCTGCTAGATTA
Organism: Cunninghamia lanceolata; assembly: GCA_027924645.1. NCBI lineage: Eukaryota > Viridiplantae > Streptophyta > Pinopsida > Cupressales > Cupressaceae > Cunninghamia > Cunninghamia lanceolata. Next base: position 1,386,815 of record BSBN01000619.1, on the reverse strand, counting down.
TTGGATAAGATCTTTTTCTAAGAAAAAATGTTTCCAAAACTGTATTTTTTCCAACCATAAGCTTCTCTCTTGACATGCATCAAATTTTTAAAAAGTCTGAACATAGGAGTGCCCACAACCTAGAGTTGCCACCATCTAGAAAGAAGATTCCTGAAATCATGATGTTTAATCCAGATAGTCTCAAATATAAAAGGAAAAGGACCTCTTCTCTTCTGATTAGCCCATTCCAGAATAAGAGGATTGTGATCAGAAACAGTCCTAGGCAGAGCAGCGAATTTAAGGGAGGCAATGTTTGGCCAATTATTGGAAATAAGAAATTAGTCAAGATTTACTTGAATCATTTTCTCCCCTTTCCTCCTATTTGTCCAAGTAAAATTTTGGTTCATCAAATCAATATCAATAAGCCCAAAAGTATTAATCAAATCAGCAAAGTCCAACATACTATTAGAGTAGTCCAAAATTCCCCCAGACTTTTCAAAAGGATAAAGAGAGGTATTAAAATCACCCACCAGCATCTAATACAAATTAGGATAAGAAGAGAGTTGATTAGCCAAATCCTCCCAAAGGTTTTTCCTTAAGACCCTAGTGTTAGGGGCATAAACATTAACCAGACTCCATCTAAAGGAAGGCAAAGAGAATTCAATCACCAAGCAATTTTTGTTGAAGAAAGAAAGTTTACCATGAAATTTTGAAGCATTCCACATAGTCACAATTCCCCTAGAGGCACCAACAACATGGCTTATGCAGAAGGAAGCATTAGGCCAAATCCTATCAATAATTAGTTTGAAACCTTCTTCAGACATTTTAACTTCCTGGAGTAAAGGATATCCATTTTGTGATAAAAAATACAGTTTTTGACCTCAAATTGTTTTGAGGGGTTATTAAGTCCCCTCATATTCCATGAAAGGATTTTCATTTAAATAACTTTCTAGAGTGATTCTCCAATGTCTTCTGCTTTCCACCGGCAATCTCCCTAGCTGCTTCTCTTTGACTAGTTTCTCTCAATGAAGGTCTGCCCTTCAAAGGATCTAAACCAACATCAGCAGTCTTTTTTGGTTTGCAAAACTTTTTCTTTTGAGATGTCAACTCTTCATGGTCACTCAATGAAGTAGTATCTACACTCAGAGAAGCTATAGAATGATTAGAATGCATCTTTGGAGGAGGAAATATCCCTCCTTTGAGAAAACCTGAAGTGAGTTTCCCTGGAGAAGGGTGAGACTTTATTTGGACTGAAGACTCTAAAGTCACAAACTTTACCTCATCATCCTGAGTCTCCACCACTCTGTCAAATCCCATTTGGGTCTCCTTAGTTTTGTCAAATCCCATCTGTGACTCTCCCTCTTTTTCAAATCTCATCTGGGTTTCCTTAACTTTGTCATCTCCTATTTGGGTCTCCTCAAATCTATCAAAACCCATCTGGGTCTCCTCAACTCTATCATATCCCATCTGGGTCCCCTCAACTCTGTCATTTCCCAACTAGGTCTCCTCAACTTGATCATGTTCCATCTGTGTCTTCTCAACTCCATCAAAACCCATTTGGGTCTCCTTAACTTTATCAGTTTCAATCTGGGCCTCTTCAAGGTTACCAACCTCTAACTGAATATTCTTAACTTGATTCAAAATCTCACCTTCTTCTAGGGTTGGTTGTGGAATCTCTTAAGAGTGAAGGTTCAAATCCTTCTCCTGATTGGTATTAAGATCAAAATCTTCTTTTGAGTGCTCAGCATTAACCAAGGTCGCCTCCTTATTCTCTACAGCGATTTCCTTATTAATATTTTCCTCAGCTTTCTTGAACTTACAATGTGAGATGAGATGTCCCTTCCTCTTACATTTCTAACAGTAAGTTGTGGAATTCTCATATGAAATGGGCTGCCTTGAGATGCCAAATTTTGAGCTAATGTCAATGAATATGGGCATAGTCTTATTGATTTCCTCATTAACATAGAATCTTGCATAAACAAAGCGAGATTTGGTGCATGTGGAGTTATCAAGGGTAACAAAATTACCAAAGGTATTAGCAATAGAACTAAAAATAGATTCATCCCAATATTCTAAGGGAAAGCCAGGTAGACGTACCCAAACCAGGGTAGTTTTATTAAGATCAGTACTAGGGTCAAACCCTAGTTTCCAATAGTCTAAAGAAAGCAAATGTGTACCATAAATCCATGGTCCTCCAGATAAGATAGCCAACATGTCTTCTTTGCTGGTAAAGTGAAAAAGGAATAGCCCTCGTGCCATACCCATGACAGTCACATTGCCTTTAACATGCCAACGATTGGAGACCCATTTACGGACCATCTCAATGCTGGGACAAAGAGAGAAAAAATTGCCAACCAAGGAAAGATCCATAGAAGTGACAATCGTAGCCACCAGATTGTTAGGAACCATAAGGGAAGACCCTCCAGCTGTCTCTTTATGGTGACAAACCATTGTCTATCCATTCTTAGGAGATTCCACCTGTCCCGTCAGAATTGTTTTCTAGTTTGCAGGCCTAGTAGTGTCTAAAACGAGTAGGGGAATAGAGGTACTGCCACCTGTAGCACCCTCCATCCCCAAGTAGCACATGGAAAGCAGAAGAGCAGAACCTTGGAAAATCTAAAAACCCTAGCAAAGCGCATCTCACTGAGACCTTATAAAAATGTTATGTGATCACAGATGTATATGTTAATGTGATAGATGGGATTTGATTTCTATATGATATGCACATATGGATGTATATGAGAATGTGATGAATGCATGAGTGGCAAATATATGATCCTATGATGTTTATGTGGTTTATTGTGAGATTTATGCTTATGATGATGGTAATCGATTATGGTAATAGTAATGTATTCTGATGTTAATGGTTATGAGAGATGATGATTATTTGGTAATTTATTGTGATGTTGAGGATGATAATGATGGATTGACATGTGTATGCAGGTGGCGTGCCCTAATGATGTTGTTGTTTTGTTTTTGGTGTGTGTCATAGTAGGATGAAAGAAAACGTAGAAGAAATGGCAATGAAGAAAGAGAGAGTTGGATGAGGGATGAAGAATTAGAATGGAATTAGACTTGTGCCATAAAAGGTGTTGAGCTTCCTTAGTACAATTACTATATATCATCATAGTACTTATTATGCCAAAGGACAACAAATATCATGGTATATTGCGACCAAGGCATGAAGTGTGATCTTTTGGGAAACACACACATGCACCCACAGAAAACAAACAAGGATTTCCAAGCTCATCCTGGATCACTAAGGCACCTTGTTGGGTCCCGTGGTGAGAACAACTCTAGGTGTAGAGGTCCTGATACATGGAAGTGTCTAGCATTTCCCATGTATAGGATGCATTTGATTCACCAAGTAGTGTCCCAATCACATACAAGGCACTTAATTGCCCCAGTCATTTGGCTTGGACAAACCATAGATAGCAATCAAAGAAAATTGATCTTGCCTCGTCCTTGCTTCTCTTCATCTCTTAGGAACTGCCTTGAGAAGCTTAGGAACAAGATCGCAGAAAAACCAACCAAATGTGAAATGTGAGACAAAGCCAACAGCCATCAGGTCATGTGCTGAGTGTAGATGTGCTTGCTTGAATGATCGTGATAGGTTGAGCATTGCCTAGTTTCAGGGTAGGAACATGCCATCCAAGACGTCGAGTCTGGTTTCGACCATGCATCCTCCTGTATAAGGCAAATGAAATTTTGCAAGGCATCTTATGTGAGACCTATGGTTTGGTCGCAGGGGTGTCATGAGTTTGTAGGGTAGTTGACTTGTGATGAGTGATAATGTCCAACAGTCATCTAAGGTGTGGAGCCTGGTTTCGATTGTTTTCCATGCTTGTTGTCGGATACATGGTTTTGAATGTTGGTTGGTTATAGTGATGTTTTGTTATCATGATGGATATGATAAGTGGTAATGACCTAATCGTACTATTGATCTATCTTGTTTAACTGTTTTGGATGTTTTGTTGTTTATTTTCTGTTTGTGGTGTCTTTGCCATGAAAGGATGACTCATTGTGATGACACGATAGGATAGGCCCTAAGGGGCTGACCTAGTGCCTTGGGGGTGCATCAATGATGGCCTTGCCTACGTGAAAGCTCAGAGGCAACGTAGTTCAACCAAGGTGGACTTGGGTTGACCTAGGACCTAAGAGGAATGCCTCGAGGGCGCATCAATGATGGCCTTGCCTACGTGAAAGCTCAGAGGCAACGTAGTTTGATTTATTGGTTTGATGCTATGTGACTATGTATGGTATTTTGGTTGACTATTTGATGTTTTTGGGCTTTTTTTTGTTGATTTTTAAATTTTTTTGTGGATTTTGCTAGTTTTTTTTTTTTTTTTGGATTTTGTTGGTGATTTGATTTTTTTGGATTTTGTTGGTTATTTGTGTCCAACATTGACCTTAGGATCAGTAAATGCCCCCAGTCAAGTGAAATGGCATGTCATGGTGAAGACGAGGTGAAAGAAATGTGGAGACCATAGGATGCTAACTTGTTTCTAGGCCATGGGAGGGACATTATGAAACGTGACAGAGTGGAAAGGGATTATTGCAGAATGGGGATCGTGGGTTTGAGTGATGGTAGACAATGAAGTAGAGATCAATTACGCATGGCACATGTTTGCCAGGTTTTTATCATGGTACTTGTCCAAAGCATTACCGAAGGGATTTTCACTTTTGGGTGATTTTTTTTTAGGTATAATATCGTCGAAGGTGCATGTTGTTGATGGGTTCTGGTAAGGGTTATCCTTCAGGGGTGGCTAATTGATATGCACCAGACCCATATGTTGTTGTGATGACATAGGGCCCTAACCAATTTGGCTCAAATTTTCCCAGCTTCTCTCGTTCCATCTGATTTTTAGGATTTTCTTTTAACACTAGGTCTCTAATGTTGAAATGTCGAACTCGGACCCTTTTGTTGTAGCTACGGTGGAGACGATTCTGATATGCCTATAAATGAGTTAAGGCATTTTGTCTCTTTTCATCTAGCAATTCCAATTCCTGTAGCTGAAATGTTCTATATTCTTCATCATCGACCAATTGCTGCAATGACACTCTCAAGGAGGGGAACTTGACCTCTATGGGCAGGATAGCTTCAGAGCTATAGACTAGGGAATAAGGAGTGGCTTTGATGGGCGTGCAAATGCTGGTGTGGTAGGCCTAGAGGGCGAGGTTTAGCTAGAGATGCCAGTCACGATCTATGTCATTGATAGTCTTTTTGAGGATCTTTATGATGGTTTTATTAGATGCCTCGGCTTGGCCATTCCCTTGTGGATAGTATGGGGTGGCGAAGTGTTGTTGGATGTGGAATTTTTCACAAAGTTCATGGACATTCTAATTCTTGAATGGGCATCCATTGTCCATTACAATAGATTGTGGGACACAATAACAGCATATGATATAGTTGAGGATAAACTTGGCGATTTGTTTACCATTAATGTATGTCATGGGAATGGCTTCAATCCATTTTTTGAAATATTCAGTTGCGGTAATGATGAACTTATGGTCATTGGCGGAGGTAGGGTGGATTTTGCCCACGAGGTCAAGTCCCCATTAAGAGAAGGGCCATGGAGATGTAAGTGGTTGTAGGTCCTGAGCTCGTGCATGCATAAGATCTCTATGTATCTGACACGACTGACACTTCTTTGCAAAATGGTATGCATCTTTTTCCATTGTGGACCAGTAATATCCTACTCTGATGATTTTCTTAGCAAGGGTAGGACCACTCGAGTGGGCTCCACATATACCTTGGTGTACCTCTCATAGGGTTGTTTGTGCTTCTTTAGAGTTGATACATCTCAGGAGGGTATTATCAAATCCACGATGGTATAGGGTGTCACTGATGATGACATATTTGGTAGCTTGACGTATGAAGGCTTTGCGTTGGTTGGATGACAGGTAGGGTTTGGTCATGTAAATAGGTGTATATGTCATTGTACCAGGGTGACGTGGGACCAACAATTTCACAAACTAACTTAGATTCAGGGACATCGAAGGCTGGGACCAATAGTTGTTCCACCAAGAACTCGAACTGAGTGAGGTTACTTGGGATATCAAGGAGAGATTCAATGGTTTCCATTGCGTCTACTTCCTAATTATGAACTCTTAGAATTTGGTCAAAGAGCACTGTGTCAAAGTATAGCTTGAAACTATCCACCATCCTTTTATATGGTATGAGCTTCTCATCTTTCGTGCCGTACTCACTGTTGACCTGTTTGATAACTAACTGGGAATCACCAAATACTTGTAATGTTTTGATTTTCCAGCTGATTGCCATTCAAAGTCTTGTGAGTAATGCCTCATACTCTGCCATGTTATTTGTGCAAGGAAAAGCAATTCTAAATGCCTTGGGAATGGCATCACCTTGAGGCATAATGAACAAAATACCAGCACCTGAACTGTGATTAGTACATGATCCATCAAAGAATAGTGTCCAGATTTTGGGTATATCCATTGTAAATATTGACTCATCATGGAAATCGACAACCATTGGATGGTCTGCCAGTGTAGGTGCTTCTGCAAGTTGGTTTGTGATTACTTGTCCTTTGATTGCTTTTTAGTCAACATATTCTATATCAAATTCACTCAATACCATAACCCATTTGGCCAATTGTCTTGTTAAGGATGCTTTATTCAGTAGGTACTTTAGTGGGTCAATCTTAGCAACTAGCTTTGTCTTCTGATTCAGCATGTAATGTCGTAGCTTTTGGGTAGGAAAGACTATGACAAGGCAGGCGCATTCAATAGGACTGTAGTTTAGTTCATATCCCACCAAGGTTTGGCTGATGTAATAGATTGCCCTTTATTTTCTTTCTTCGTCATTCTGTGCCAATAATGCCCCCAGTGCTGAATTAGTTGTTGATATGTACAATAAAAGGGGCTTTCCTGGGATCGGTGGCCTGAGGACTGGTGGTGACAACAAATAGTCTTTAATCTTTTGAAAGGCTTCTTAACATTGTCATATCCACACAAATGGTACCCCCTTGTGGAGTAAGTGTTGGAAAGGCTAAGATTTGTCAGCAAGTTGTGCAATAAATCTCCAGATAGATTGTAATTTTCCATGTAAGCTGTGCAACTATTTTAGAGTAGTGGGTGGAGGCATTTCTATTATTGCTTTCACCTTGGCAGGGTCAACTTCTATCCCTCGGTGTGAAACAATGTATCCCAGCAATTTTCCTGATGTAACACCAAACACACATTTCTTGGCGTTTAATCTAACTTTGTATTCTTCCAGGTGTTTGAATATTTTATCCAACACATCCAGATGGGAGTTTATGGTGGCTGATTTGGCTAGCAAGTTGTCGACATAGTCTTCCATACTTTTATGCATATAGTCATGAAATATAGTTGTCATTGCCCTCTGGTATTTAGCATCTGCATTTTTGAGATCGAAGGGCATGACAATCCAACAATATGTGCCCCAAGGATATGTGAAAACTATTTTATGTTGATCTTCCAGCGCTATTCATATCTGGTTATATCCAAAAAAGCCATCCATTAAGGAGAGCATTTCAAATCCAGCTATCAAGTTGACTATGATGTCTATGTTTGGTAATGGAAAATCATCTTTTAGACATGCCTTGTTCAAATCATGAAAGTCCTCACATATTCTAATCTGGCCTTTGGGTTTCATGACTGGTACAAGGTTGGATACCCACTCTAGATAATCAATTGGCCTGATGAAGCCGACATCAAGGAGCTTTTTCAATTCTACTTTTACTAGTAATGCAATTTGAGGATGCATCTTTCGTAGCTTTTGCTTGACGATTTTGGAATTAGGCAGTAGTGGTAGATGGTCTAGGACAAATTATGGGTCAAGCCCAAGCATATCAGCATCTAACCAAGCGAAGTTGACTTGTCGTGCCTGGAAGAAATCTTTGAATTTAGGTTGTTCCTATTTTGTGAGTGACTCGGCAAAGTGAATAACCTTGGGCACTTCCTCAATGCCTAGGTTGGTTTCCACAGTTGCTTCTACTAACAGGGGCAATTTTTCCTGTGTGATAGGCAACACTTCCAACCCTCCATCCTTAGGTGCCTCAGGGAGTTTTTCACCCTTGGATACATCCTTTATTTTTATTTTTGTATGGTCTAAGGGCGCCTTTCAGTTTTCACCCAGAGACCTATTTTTTCTTTTTTATTTTCACTTTTGCGACTAGAGGGTGGAGTGGATTCTTTGAAGTAAGCAGAACTATCCAAGTGCATGATATACCCAACTTTATGATCCCCAAGAGGTAGAGCTTTACGAAGTCCCATGAACTTGGCTATTGCTTCGTTATTCTCAAATAAATCTAATCTAGGTGGATCTTGTTGGTCCCAATCGATTAGTTTAGGATGGACTAAGGGTAAGCCATCATCAATGTTTAGGTAACTCATGGTTACAGGAGTCAAGGTGCAAATAGAGGTGTTATCAAGGTCCCAGAAGATATTTATCAATGTGCCCCCCCCCCGAGGAGGTTGGGTGTGGACGATTCGGGTGAGTTGGATGTGGATGATTCAGGTGAGTTGGATGTGGATGATTCAGGTTCAAGTTTGGGTGGATCCATTGATGTCCCAGCTTCTCTGGAAGTACTCGTCTCCCCTTGGATAAGTAACTTAGGATGTGGAACTCTGTCTCTTTGTGTGGTATATCCTAACCCTTCATTGTGTGGCCACCTTGTTGGTTGAAGGGGTTTGGTTTGTCCATTTCCATTTGGTCCTAGTCCACTATGCCCATCATATCCTTGTTTCTTGATAAACTCATATCCTTTACCATATTATTCTATAGGCAATTTGATGTGTTCAACCTCTTGTTCCTCTTCTTCTTCTTTATAGAGCCAAGTGGATATGTCTTCACTAACGTCTTCTTTATTAAGCTCACCCCGCTTTGTGAATATGGTGGGGCCAGCTGAGAGAGTTTGCTTTGACGGAATAGGACTGGGCTTTCCTTGAGACTTAGGTGATACCGACAACTTTCTGATGCAGTAGGACCTCTCTATCTTGTATTCACCACATTCTCTATCTTGGATTTGAATCTGGGGGGTGAGTGGCAGAATGAAAGCAGTAGTGGGTTTGGATAATGCGGATGGGTCGATATATTTGGAAGAATCGAAAGGTGAGATTCCCCTATTTACAGGCACCTGATGTTGGGGTACTTCTCTTAGGTGGCTACAGTATTGAAAGGCATCGGGATCACTCGGGATCGTGACTTCCAAGTTGTTATAGGGGAACTTGATGCATTGATGGTAGGTGGAAGGGATGGCCTTCATGGAATGGATCCATGGTTGGCCCAAGATGAGGTTATATGGTAATTCAGTGTCCAAGACATGGAATATGGTATCTTGAATGGCCGACCTGACTCTCACAGGTAAAATGATAACCCCTTTGGAGGAACGTTCAACATCATCATAGGCCTTGATAACAATCATGTTGGTAGGATCAACACAAGCCTCAAAATATCCCAATATTAACACCAATTTCAAAGGACATGTTTAATCCTGCTCCACTATCTACTAGGACTCATTAGATTTTATGTTTATTGATGTAGACTTCGAGGTGTAAAGGATCATTATGATTGGGCCAGTGGAGAGGTACATCTTGTTCCGTGAAAGTGACACTATTGACAGTGGTTAAGTGTCACACCATGGCCTGGAATTGGCTAACATTTAGATTAGTGGGAACGGCAGATTCTAGGAGTGCCTTGTCCAGAATGGCTTTGTGTTTGGGCGAAAGATGAAGTAGCTCAAAGATGGATATCTGTGTCAGGGTCTTTTTCAGGTGATCTAAAAGGTTATATTGGCCTTTGACTTATGAAGTGGGTGTGTTGGAGGTGTTGGTGGGGGCACCCTGCAATGTGACTTTGTCTTTTTAGGTGGTGACGACACATACGGGATGGGCTTTTATGGTGATCATGGAGATATTATTGTCAAACACCCAGATGCTATTAATGGTGTAATCATAGGCGACGCTATTATAGCTAACATTGTTGTGCGGCTTGGTTCCTGAGGAAGAGGGTTGTCTTGATCCATGATTTTGTAATGGGTTGGTGAAGATGGTATGGTCAGTGTTGGAGGAACCAGCTATTTCTTCTACTCCTACAATACCCCTATCAATGAAGTCTTGAATGATATTTTCCAGTTTAAAGAAATTTGACGTCTGGTGTCCTTTAATTCGATGATACTCATAGAAGTCATTGTCATTCCATGAAGGGGGTTTGAAGGCTGGATCATATTGTCGTATCTCTAAAAGTTGGATGAGGTTGTTTTGTAATAACTTATGCAGGATTACTTCAGTTGGTTCTGTCAAAGGCGTATAATTGCGTCAAGGGGCATTATTCCTAGGAGGTGGCCTCCTTTGGTTATTTTGAATTGCCTTTCCTAATTGCTGTTGAGGTTGCATCTGTTGTTGTAGTTGTTGTTGTGGTTATTGTTGTTGGACATGTGGATGGTTGCTTATTGCGGGGGGTGTTTTAAGTGTGAGGGTAGGACCAGCCCTAAATGCTTTAGCATCTACCACTCTGTCATTGGTAACATTCTTGTTTCATGCCCAAGTCTTATTCTTGTCATAGGGCGTGTTTTGGGTGTTTTAATTCTTGTTGAAGATTTTTATCGTGCCTTTAGTGATGAGAGCCTTTTTGATGACTACCCCCTTTTCAACTACTTCACTAAAGGAGGTGCAGTAATGGATTTACAATTGATGCAAAAGCTCTTTGTTTAAGTTTTCAATGAAGATGGGCACTAGCTAATTCTTGGGAATATAACAAGGGCATTTTCTTGCTAGGCCTCGCCACCTTTGAAAGAAAGAGATAAACATCTCTCCGTCTTCTTGTCTCATTTGGCACAAGGTGGCTATGTTCACATCCATCTCTATGTTATAGGAGAAGTGCGAAATGAACTCGTCTGCAAGTTCAGTCCATGTACGTATCCTTGTGGGGAGGTGTGCAAACCATTCAAGAGCTTGGCCTGTAAGACTCCTAGGGAAGAGTCTCATCAAGTAGGTGTGATCATAGGGAAGAGTCTCATCAAGTAGGTGTGATCATAGGCAATCTCTAGGCAAGCAATATGGAACTCACATACATGTTCAATGGGACTCCCCTTTCCCCTATATTTGTTGAAGTTTGGTGGGGTGAAATTCAAGGGAAAAGGAGGCATGTAAATGCTTTTATCAAAAGGATACGGGCATATGTCCTCCATGGAATACGATTTCTTGGTCCCCAAGATTTGCAAGTTTGCAAATTGTTGTTTTAGCTTGTCCAACTCTTGGGTGAGGGTCTTGACAGGTGTGTTGGCAATATTTGTGACTATGTCTTATAGTTAGGGTAAAATTGCAAATCAGGGCAAATGAATAAATAGCAATGATAAAAACCCTAGCAATGCACAATGAAGCACAAGACAACATGAAAATCAAAATAACAAATGTAAATGCAAACTGATCTCCATGCTATGCTTGATTTATCTCCATTGCTCTTCTCCACCTCGCATGAGCATGCAAGATTTTGAAGGATTATTGTTGGAAGAATGTTGGGTGCTCACTTCTGCAGCATAACATTAAGATGAAGATGATATGAGGATGATAGTTGAAGGATGCAAAGGCTCTAATGATATTTTGACAGCATGTGGATACTTGAGGATCAATGCATGCTAATGATAATTTGATAGAATAATGGTACTTGAAGCTCAATGCAATTTTGAAAATTTGACAGAATAATGGTACTTGAAGCTCAATGCATGCTAATGGCTTGTGAAGGGTTTGATTTATAGGAAAGGCTTGGTTCAAATGGATGGTTGAGATTAAAAAGCTAAATGATTGATGTGGACGGCTAGGATTGATTCGGTTATCCCACTCTTCAAGGGAGTTGTAGTCATTTGACAAGTGTCAAGGAGAATAGGGCTCATGTGTGCTTGTGTACATAAAAAGTACTACATATGAAAGATATTAAATAAAAGGCTATAGTACCACTTATCTTTTTTAAATGAAAGAGGCACACATGTCGGCTTAATGATAAGATATATTAATTAAATAAATAAATTTATTTAATTAATTAGAAAGTCGGCTTATGATGAGAACTTAATTCAAATAAAATATTTGAATTAGTTGGGATATGAGTTGGATATTAATTAAATAAATAAAATTTATTTAATTAATTGGATAGTGGGATTAGGATATGATTGGGAAATTAATTAAATAAATAAATTTTATTTAATTAATTGGAAAGTGGGATTATGAATGTGAAATTAATTAAATAAATAAAATTTATTTAATTAATTGGCTAAGTGGGATTAGGATGGGATTAAGATGGGGTTTTAGGACAAAATGCTACATGATATCTAAGTGATGTTTTTGACAAGGTGTTGCTAGACATGAACAAAGTTGGGACAAATTTGGGTGTCTACATGTCTAAATAAGGATTCATCGTGTTATAGGTTCCCATGTTACCAATAAGCAGGATGGTGTTGACGTCGTAGTAAGTGTTTAACTATGCCGTGTTTTGGTTTTGATTGTTGGTCATGAAGGATACGTTAGGGTTGATGTATCAATAATGGTATGGCATGCTTGTGGTGTTTTGAGATGAGACATGAGAATTCGTTTGTTGGTTGGGATCAATGTATGAGGCATTAGTCGCATTGGCTCCGAATGGATTTATGGGGTTCGAGTTGACATAGGATATACTGAAGCCTTGGCTAGTTGCATTGGTATGTTGGTTGATGGGGTTGGTGTTGGGGTTACTCATGTTGGCATTGGAGTTAGACCTTGAGTTCGTGTTCATGTTTGTTGTGGTATTAACGCCTTGGATTTGGTATTGCGAGGTCACAATATGTATCCTTCATGTCCTTTTAGCGTGACCTTGAGGATTTGCTGAAAAAACAAAAGGATTTGATGTGTGAGTCATGACATTTGTGTTGTTTTCCCCAAAAGGAGGAGGTATGTTTACTATGACAGACTCATGTGAGGTTTGCCCTTGGGGTATGTTGACATGTTCTTGCATTTGATTTGCATGGTAATTGGAGGATGATGCGTAGCTTTGGCTTGTTGTGGCAGTATTAGCAAACTTTGGTATGAGGGTGGTTATGTATATGCCTTCAGGAAGTTTAGTTCCATTTTGTATAAGGTGCAAAAGCTAACTTTGTCAAAGGGGTTCACCATGTTTTGGTCAGGTTGTTCATTGGGGTTGGTGTCAAACCTCATGGTTTTGATGTGAGAGTCTTGGGGATCCTCTAAGTTCTCTTCTCCCTTTCTTTTCTTTTGCAACCGTGTTTCAACCATAAAACACCTAGATGGAAGGTGGGAGGATGACAATGTAAAGTTTCTAAATAAATGAATGGGGGTGGTTTTCTAAAGGTACTAAAAAGGTTCCTAAAGATGGAGATGGAAATGACCTAAATGTCTTATGCAAATGGGGATGTATGTCTTTGGATTTTTTCTTTTCTAAAGTTATGTTTATGGGATGCAACTAATGGAATGCACCTAAGACCAAAGTGTGGGGATAATGATTTTAATCTTCAAAGAGTCTAGCTCCAATAGGATACTATTGTCTACTAATGACCTTCAAAGTGCAAATCGGGTTTGTCGAGACCTTGGATTTTTTGATGCGGGAAGGGTGATATTAAGGAATTTTTGGAAAGCGGACTTTATACTTAGCCAAATGAGTATGAGGCTCATGTTAGAATGGATTAAGTGAGAATAATGCCAAGGTCTCTTAGTCTAATTTTACACTTGTGACGCAATCACACTTCGATGGTTTCTCCTTATGTCTCAACTTAGGAAGATTAATGTTTTGAATTCCTATTGAAGTCTAAGGCTCAAATCCTAAGGTTCTAAAATTTTCTATGGTAAATGTGAGACCTAAAACCTAAGACAATGAAGGTGGTATGCAAGTGGATCCTAGGGGATGAGACCTGCAGGTTTCTTAACACGATTGTAATTGAATCAGATTGGAAGAAAAAGATTTTAGAAGTTTCTCTATGGCTCAAAAGTTTTCCTCAGGCATATGCATTTGATTGTTCAACTTATGCATTTCAGGATCATGCAGATGTGTTTCACTAGTTCTTATGCATTTCACTGTCAAGCTTATGCAGTTTACTGTTGAGCATATGCGGTTTACCATTTTGTAGATGCGTTGCAGTTTTTCTCATGCATTGCAGAATGTCACTCATGCGATTTATTGTTCAGCGTATGCATTGCGATTCAGTAGGCTCCTAAAAGTAGTTATCTCCTAGGTCTGTTTGATGGTTTTGTGAAAAATTAGAAAGCACATCAGTGGCAAAACCACTCAGAAAATAGTTTTGTGGTTGTGTCTCTTGTTTGTTTGATGTTTTTTGTGACAAAGTTTTTTGAAAAGCACTTAGAAGACAAGCACGATCCTAGGGCTAGGCAAGGATTGTATTTGTTGAATCCCCTAGTTGCGCCTATTCAAAAAGGGTAGCTCTAGGATCTTGGTAGCATTGGCTCCCCTCCACGGTACTCACTTCTTAGGCATACCAAGTTCCAGGTTTCCCAAGGCTCGTCCCCCCACCAAACCTTAGGATTGTCCCTGCTACCTTAGCTAAGAATCACATGAATCAGGGTGGCTTCAAAGGTTACCCTTCTGCGTCAACAAATAGAGGGTTTTTTGCCACTATAAAAAAGGGTTCTAGTGATATTCTTGGGGACCGACACCGCACGAGCATCCAGTAAACCACTTAAGGCTCTAACTAACCCTACTAGGAGTTTAATATACACTAAGGTATGCCTCCTTTTGAGCCAGCACTGTATGGTGAGTGCTCATACTGGTTAGACTTAGCTTTCACCTTATCCTCAACTTATATAGTGGGTCGAACGAAAGTCCCACTTGGGGTCGCAAGCGAGTTCTCCTTTCAGATGTGTCTCAAGAGCAAGCCCACTCTAAGGCTTAACAAAAGTGAAACAAACTAACATGCTTTTGATCCCCAGGCTCGCACTAAGTTGCAAGGGGAGAGCATACACATGTGAGTTTGCTTCACACTCACATGGGGGTTCTTTTAGATTTATCTCTTCTTAGGTGTGGTGTGATTTTATGTAAGTGAAGTGGAGGGTATGTACCTTTCCACTACTCTAACACAAACCACCAAACATAGCAAACAAAATGCAATCCTTTTTATCTTTTTAAATGAGTGAGGATGTAGGTTAATTTTAAGTCCCAATGAGTGTGGAAATGCAAAGATTGTGGTTCATTTTTAACCCAATGCGTTATAATGCAATTTGTGTTCTTTTTACCTTATGAGTGAAAAATGCAAGGGCTGTTTTGTTCTTTTTAACCAATATGAGTGATGTTCATTTTAATCCAAAATGAGTGTGTTGGTTGTAAACAAAGATTGTATTGTTCTTTTTAACCCAAATAGCAAAATGTGTTTCTAGATTAAACCACACACACAAAATGTATTTTACAAAATGGGAAGGTTTCTTCAGCCACTAACTACAAACCTAGAAGTCAGTAACAGAAAACCCTATTTCTACTGTCAAAAATAGAAATAAACCCAAATGTCGAGAAATTTTGAATTTTATGTTTTATACTAGCCATATGCGTTGCAGAGGAAGCAAAAGTGGTGCACTATCAGGCATATGTGATTCAGTAACTAGCATGTGCAGTGTACTTTCAGGTGTATGTGAGTCAGCTAAGTGCAGGCGGTGCTTTGAGTAGTGTATGCGTAATGGAAACCTGCACAGGCGTCAGACAAATCCTGCAACCAAATTTCAAAAGAAACCCTTAACCAACGAAACAAAAAGATGTTTTTAGGTTCAAATCATTGTTAAACCCTAGGGTTGTAAGGTGAGTTCCTGAATACCAGAGAGATGGAAGACTCTCAAGCATAAGCAAAACATACCCAGATTGCAAAAACCACTAAATCTAAACCCTAGACAAGAAATCTTATGGTATTCAAGAAAACCATAATGCTTTCAAAAGAAACCCTAGTTACTAATAAAACTAGAGAATATCTCCAGCAAATAGAACCTGCAAAAATGAGTTAGAATCCTGCAAAACAATAAAAGAGCCTTGCAAAATAAGATGGGTTAGGGTTGTCTTGAAATGACACAAAAGAATTTCACCCTAAATAGAAGTGCATGCGATGCAGCAACCCGCTCAAGCGTTGCACAAAGGAGCTCATGCGGTGTACTGATCAATAGATGTGTCGCACAAAACCTACAAATTCAAAAACCCTAAATTCACGGCATGTATAGATGTTTCACATCGGGTTCACCAATGTGGGTAGGTAAAAAATCCTGTAACAATCCTAAAATGACAGATTATCACCCTACCTATGAAATGGAAGTCTTAAGAAACCTAAAATGCAAACATGGGTGCCTAGAAACCCTAGATTACCTAATGCATTTTCTCCATTACTCTATTCTAAGATAGCTATGGTTGTGTACTCAGACTTGCAGAGCTGCAAATGGGAAAATGGAAGCTATTTGACAAAGGCAAAAGTCAAAATGCTCATGAGATGGTTGAAAATGGGGAGGTAAAAGGGTTTTTATAGAAAGTGAAAAGTGAATGGAGGACTAGGATTAGAAGTTGACATGGAGGGAAGATCAATGGCTCACAATGATTAGGGTTTCCTCCCACAAGAGGACAAATTTGATTTTTAAAATGGTGGAAAATGGGCTGAAAGTCAATGTTTTAAAATTAAATAAATTGTGGAATTTATTTAATTTTTTGTGAGAGGAGTGGGATTATGATGGGATAAGATTAAATAAGTGAGAACCTATTTAACCTTGGGCCATGGTAATAATTTAAATAAATGAGTATTTATTTAAATTAATGGGGATATTAGCGTGTGATGAGTGAATAATTAAATTATTTAATTATAGAAGAATTTAGAAGAAAGAGGCCTTAATAATTAAATAAGTGAAGCTTATTTAATTAAGAAGTACCAAAGACGATGAATTAATTAAATAATGAAAAATTATTTAGTTAATAGCAGAATGCAGGATTTTAAGTAAAATGTGTGTGAAAATGTTGTTCATAGGCTCGGGACATTTTTAAGTGTCTACACCAGTAAGAAATAAGAATGGTAGGAGCCAAACGCAAGTCTAAGCTAGCTTCACCAAAAAAATTGTTGGCATTAGGGAATATTTCGAAGCTATTTCAGAGGGTAGGATGGCTGGAATTTATAAAGAAATTTGAGGTACATCATGCGCAACAATTGTGTGCTAGAAGAAATTCAAGGTGAGTCCCTGAATTATCTCTAATTTATTTGGTATTGGGAATGAAGGTGTTAATTTGTTAGAAACCACAAATATTTCCTATCAAAAAATGATAGAACTTTTGCATGGGAAAGGGAACCTCACCCATTGCTAGTTATAAACAACCGGGGGCAAAACAAGGGGTTCCACAAAATGTCTATGGCACAACCATGGTGAACTGCAGTTGCATGGATTATTAAATACTTCACATGTGAAGGGCAATGTGCCACTGTAGTTGGCCCCCCTTTTGGCTACTCATTCACCTGTGCCATGGCTTGGAAAACCCTGAATTAAGGGTTAACCTTCCTGCCTTCCTCCATGAATCCCTTGTGAGTATGATAGAGTAGTTCAAGATAGGGTCTAGGCCTTTGAAACATCATGGTCTTGTTCATTTAATTTGCAAATATCATTTCCATAAGAAAAGAAAACCAAATACAAAATGGTAGAAGTTTCTGCAAAAATTTGAGAACCCTAAGCCCTCAAGGCAATTTGAGGAAGGTGAGTCGTCTGGTGTGGCAACCCAAAGTTTAAGAGAACTCTCCCCTATACCTCAAAATGATAGGCATGTTCCTAGTAGTGAGGCACTAGAAAATCCAGTAAGTCTCTCAGACCCTGAAGAGAGACCAAAATCACATAATGTGCCTAAAACCCCAGAGAAATAAGAAAATGTGGATTTAATGGATTTAGAGGATGAATATATTTGGCCCCATAAAAAGGAGAAGAGGCCTAAGATAAAACTGCAAAAACCTCCTCCCCCAAGAAGGAGCAAATGGTTGGTCATTGAATCCAGCTACACAACAACATGTGAATTACCCCCTATTCCTAAGAAAAAGAGACGAGAGAGGCAGCCTTGAGGAGAAACAACCCAACCTTGTGAAAAAGTAGCCCAACCAGATGAAAATATATTTCAGCCCTATGTAAATGTAGCTCAAACCCTAGAAAGCAGTAAACCCCCTAAATCTAAACAAGGAATTGACCCCTCTAAGAAAGAACAAACAGAAATAGGAGAGAAAGAACAAGAGGGAACAAGTGAACAAATGCCCAATTATGTTCTACTTGAAGAAGAAGAGGGTCGTGAATATGAGTCTATAAAAATAATTCCCCCCTCACAGAAACCAATGGACATTTAGGAAATTGATATAGTGCCTAAGGTGAGACAATTGTCACCTTTACATAATGTCAGTGACATAGAATAGGGTCCATTAGAAGCAACTAATGAAGGACATGTGTCCAGTAGTGAAGTAGAAATTTTTATTTCCCCACTTTTTACAAATGCAGAGGATAACAAAAATGAGTATATGACATCATAAATAGAGGAATTAAGAGAAGAAATCATTCAATTGAAAAATAAAATGCAATAGAATGAGGAATAGATAAACAGACAACAACAGGAGATAGATTAACAAATAGAACTTCTGGAACAAAGAGATCAAACCATTAAAGAATTAAAGTCCCAATTGCAACAAATTGAAGAAAAAAATAAGAAGTGTTTTGCCAGTTTATCTGAAAAGGATAAACAAATTAAGAATTTAACCTTCAATTTGGAGTAGTGTTTGAAAAAATTTGCAGAGGTACAAGAAAAACAAAAATTAGAACTGAATAGAGATTTAAGCAGAACTGTTGAATTGGAACAAGATTTATAGGAAGTCAGTGTTAGGCCAACTATGGAGTCAAAAGAGGTTCAAACAGAACCAACTAAGATGGAGTGGTTTCAAGTCCACATCCCTCCCATGTTGGCCCAATGGATGGAAAAATCCTATTTCTTAAGACAATCTGGAGCTAAAAATGCTAGACTTAAAAAGGAAATGTGGTGCAGGAGCACCAAAGCCATCATTTGAAAATTTGAACATTTGAAGGTCATTAGGTTGAGTCTAGGGAGTTTTGGAGTAATTTGAGTCTTTTGCATTTAATAAGGTCTATTGAGACCATTGCTATGTAATAGGGATCAATTTTGAGTCATTTGTGTCAAAGTGTTAAAAGGTGCAAAAATGTAAAAAGTTGTCAAGGGCAAGAATATGAAGGGTCATAGGGATTTGAAAGGTAGTTATAGATGTTTGGTTGGTTTGATTTGAATGAAATATGTATATAAAGCCTCCAAAAGGCTCAAGAAAGTGTTGATGAAGAAGGTATTGAAGTTTTCTTATAAAGAACAACATTTTTTCTACATTTTCACTGTTATTCTATTCTTTCCAGGAACTATACGGTCCCGTACAATCTGCACTTGCTTTGAACTTTATTAATTCCTATGGGGACGTGGATTAACTTTCATTTGAATCAAGTTTGAAAGTCTTTCATTGAGTTTAGAGGGAGATTTCTTCAAATTTCTAAGACAGCCTATAAAAGGGCAGAGTAAGGGTTGGATTGTTGTTAAATGGTGATCTAAGTCATTCCACCCACTGTCATGATCTGTAACTCGGTGGAATGACTCTTCCAATGGTAGTCTAAGTGTTCCCATGGTTTGAAGGGCAGAGAAAGCAAGTTGTTAGTTTTGGATGACGCCCTAGGGCAAAATTGCATTATTTTTCAAGTGAAAATGGGGTATTGAAATAGGGTTTGGCCAAAGTGATTATGGAACAGTTCATGTGATGATTGTTTGAGTCTGTGTAGGTTATTTGTGAAGTGCTGGAGGCATTGGTTGGGTTAGAAAAGCCTGGGAGATGGCATTTTCAATAAACCCTTGGGTATTTAGCCTAAAAGTGAGGGTTTCTTAGTTGACTATCTAAATGGTCATGGCACTTGAGTATGAACGTGGATTTGGAAGTTTTTAAACATATATAAGGACTTTTTATTGAGTTTTAGGGTTAATTAGGGGTTTTTAGGATACTTCCTTTAGAAAAGTGGGCTAATTAGGCCTACTTGGACAATGAGATAGGCTAGTTTGGACCTGATCTTGTAAAGGACCCCATAGTGAGTTCAGGATATGTTTTAGTACTCCATAAAGGGTACTCAAAAGTGTTAGGGTTATTAAGTTTTGGTGCAGGGGTTGTGAGGAAAAGAGTGACAGACCTAGTTGAAGGGCTAGTAGCATTGGGTAACCAAATATAGGAAATGGTTGAGAAATGGATGGGTAGCTTGAGTTGAGTGGTTGTTTTTGGTTAAAAGAGAGACATGCTAGGTTATTTGAGTCTCATAATGCTATTTTAGGAAGACTTGCTGCCCTAGAGTCAAATCAGAGAAGATGTGTTGCATTGTATGAGGAAAGTGATGAAGATGAAGGGGAAGAGTTTCAAGAAGCAGAGAATGAGGAAGAATAGTTAGACCCTGAGGAGTAGAAGTTCACAAGGCTATTGAAATCAGTCAAAGGTGATAAACATAAGGTAAAAGTTGATTTGCCCATGTATGGTGGAAATTTAAATGATGAAGAGTTACTAGATTGGATTGCAGCCATGGATAATAACTTTGAGTGTGAAGATGTACCTGATGAGCAGAAGGTAAAGATAGAAAAGACAAAACTCACAGGACATGTATTATTATGGGTAAAGCAAAGATAGTTTCTTGGGAAAGGATGGTTGCAAAACTCAAAGGTAAGTTTCTTCCTAAGGATTTTGAAGTTTAATTGTATAAGAAAATCCAAGATCTGAAACAAAAAGAATTAGATGTTAAAACTTATACTGATGAATTTTATAAGTTGGGTAGAAGATCAGGTAGACAAGAGGATGAGGTTGAGAAGGTTTCTAGGTATCTAGGTGGTCTTAGATTCAATATTCAAGATGAATTGGTTGTGGCAAACCCAAAGACGGTTGAAGAATGTTTTCAGCTAGCCATTAGAGTGGAAGAAAAGTTAAAAAGAAGACAAGATAAGTCCATTAGAGGAAGATGCAACAATACAAGAGGAAGAGGATCATATCCTACATCAAAATAGTCCTATGAAGAACAAGAAGAAGCAAGCAAGAGCAAGGAACAAGTGGCTAATTCTAGAGGTGGTTTTAGAGGTTCAAAAGACAGATTAGGTGGAGGTAGAAGTTCAAATACCTTTTCAGGAATGTGCTATAATTGCAATGAGTTTGGACATCCAACATTCAAGTGTCCTGAGAAACAAGGATCTACACCAAGTAGTGGAAAGAGGAGAAGTGAAAGGAGGACTCAAATAGTCCAAGAAGAAGAATGTGAAAGTTCAAATTTTAATAGCTATGTTGTTGCTCCAGAGGTAGGAGAGTCATTAATGCTGAGAAGAACATTGTTGTAGGCATCCAAGGAGAGGGAGATGAGTCAAAGAAGGAGTTTATTCAAGACTACATGTAGATGTAAAGGTAAAATATGCAAAGTTGTCATAGACTCAGGTTCAATAGATAATATGGTGTCTAGGGAGATGGTAGAGAAATTGAAACTAGATAAAATACCTCATGAAGCACCATATAGGGAATCATGGGTAAATGATAATCAGTCACTTTTGGTAAATGAACAAGCATATGTTGAGTTTTAGATTGGAGGGTATAAAGATAGGATACTTTGTGACATTTTTCCAAGGGATTGTTGCCATCTACTCCTTGGAAGACCCTGGCAATTTGATAGGCACTCAATCTATGATGGAAAAGAAAATACATACACTATAGAGAAGGATGGGCATACATTTAATTTGACTCCACTACTGGAAGAGAACAAAGGTAAGGGTAAAGAGGCTAAGGTGATCATGTTTGGGAAGAAGGAATTTGCAAAGGTTGAGAAAGAAGATGTGACAGCAGGTGTGAAGGAAGAATCAGATTTGAAGGATGAGTTGGCAGTGAATTGGCATACTAATGTCATGGTAGGAACAATGGTGTGTCCATTGATTAGAAGCAAGGTTATAAGACAAGTAGGATCTTCATGTACAGTGGGTCATAGACACGACAGTATGATGGTATTTGGGGCTGATAAGATAGAGGGTCTGATGACAATGATGAGAGGACAAAGTGGAAAAGGAACTAAGGGCAAATACAAGCATGAAGACAAGACAAAGGAGAAGTCAGTTCAAGGAACCTTTGGACAATGTTTGATTGAAGGCATGAAGCTAGGGACCCTATCAAGTTTTGATCAAGCAACAGGGAGAAGACAACCATCAGGTCTGATTACAAAAAAGGAGTCATGTTCATGTGCAAACAAGGTCAAGGATGCAAGGCAGGACACAAGATCTCAGTATTTGAACAAATGGGGGAGATTTGCAAACCAAAGCATGTGTGGAAAGCAAGGAGGAATTGAGATAAGGCAATACTCATGTGACATGAGTCACTTTTCAAGGGGGTTGTATGGTGCAGAAGCACCAAAGCCATCATTTGCAAATTTGAACATTTGAAGGTCATTAGGTTGAGTCTAGGGAGTTTTGGAGTAATTTGAGTCTTTTGCATTTAATAAGGTCTATTGAAACCATTTCTATGTAATAGGGATCAATTTTGAGTCATTTGTGTCAAAGTGTTAAAAGGTGCAAACATGTAAAAAGTTGTCAAGGGTAAGAAATTACAAAAATGCAACTTTTCAAGAATATGAAGGATCATAGGGATTTGAAAGGAAGTTATAGATGTTTGGTTGGTTAGATTTGAATGCAATATGTATATAAAGCCTCCAAAACACTCGATAAAGTGTTGATGAAGAAGGTATTGAAGTTTTCTTATAAAGAACAACATTTTTTTTCTGCATTTTCACTGTTATTATGTTCTTTCCAGGAACTGTATGGTCCCATACAGTCTGCACTCACTTTGAACTTCATTAATTCCTATGGGGGCATGGATTAAATTTCATTTGAATCAAGTTTGAAAGTCTTTCATTGAGTTTAGAGGGAGATTTCTTCAAATTTCTGAGATAGCCTATAAAAAGGCAGAGTAAGGGTTTGATTTGTGTTAAATGGCATTCTAAGTCATTCCACCCACTGTCATGATCTATAACTCAATGGAATGACGCTTCCAATGGTAGTCTAAGTGTTCACATGATTTGAAGGGCAGAGAAAGCAAGTTGTTAGTTTTGGGTGATACCCTAGGGTAGAATTGCATTATTTTTCAAGTGAAAATGGGGTATTGAAGTAGGGTTTGGCCAAAATGATGATGTAACTATTCATGTGATAGTTGTTTGAGTCTGTGCAGGTTATTTGTGAAGTGTTGGAGGCATTGGTTGGGTTAGAAAAGCCTAGGAGATAGGATTTTCAATAAACCCTTGGGTATTTAGCCTAAAAGTGAGGGTTTCTTAGTTTACTATTTGAATGGTCATGGTACTTGAGTATGAATGTGGATTTGGAAGTTTTGTAACCTATCTAAGGACTACTTATTGAGTTTTAGGGTTAATTAGGGTTTTTGAGGATACTTCCTTTGGAAAAGTGGGCTAATTAGGCCTATTTAGATAGCGAGATAGGCTAGTTTGGCCCTGATGTTGTAAAGGACCCCATAGTGAGTTTGGGATATGTTTTAGTACTCCATAAAGGGTACTCAAAAGTGTTAGGGTTATTGAGTTTTGGTGTAGGGGTTGTGAGGAAAAGAGTGACAGACCTAGTTGAAGGGCTACTAGCATTAGGTAACCAAATATAGGAAATGGTTGAGAAATGGATGGGCAATTTGAAAGAGTCTCCATGGAGTAATAAGGTCCTAGATACCCTTGGTTAAGTTGGGAGAGTGGAAACTCTTGTTGGCACCTTGTGAAGATTACTTGTGAACTAGAGGAAGTTGTTTGTGTGAAGCCCATTGTGAAATATGGTATCAATAGAATAGAACCATCCCTTGCACTGCATCAAAATGGTACTATTAAAAGAATCACATGACAGGTCATATCAGGCTAAAATGGATGGATGTAAAATTGGAGAACTATTATTGGCCTGTAGGAAACCATCCAGACTATATTCTATGTTTCTTAATGAGCATCTATTGAGATGGAAGCTCTTAAGAATCTCTTGCAACTTTCCACGTGACCTAGATGATCAATAGTTCCTTGAGGCATTTAAAGAAGCACCTCCTATTCAGAAAAATTTGTTATGTGAATATTTCATTCATAATGTATTTCTTGATAAACATAATGATTTCTTTATCAATTTGTTTGTGGGAGAAGTTCAACTAAGTGAATTTATGTCCAACATGCAAAATTAGATTTAGTGGCAGGACAGAACTAGGGAGCATCTCCATGCAGAGAGGACTGTGGGATTACAAATGAGATACCCTAATCGGAAGCCTTTTTCTTTTAAAGCTCAGTTTTGAGGAGTTAAGAGCTATGAACATATGAAAGAGAAATACAAGGAAAGTATTAGGATCTATTTTGAAGACTTCAAAGTTAATGGACCACCATTGATTGACAGAGCTTGGAGTGCTTGCGAAGAAAGATATACCCCTCTGTCTATGTATTTAAAAAGGAGAGAAATGATTTCCCCTACTAGCCTTAGATGGTCTTATAAAAGTGATGAGGCATTGATAGAGATACAACAACAACTCAAAACTAAGTGGATAGGGATGTGTTACAGACCTCCACTACTTTACAGCCACCCCCTGCAGTCTTAGTGGTTATAGAACAGGATCCTAGAGACTTACATACATGGCAGATGAGAATCAAACTGAACAAAGGCTTTCTAAAATTCCCTAACCATATTGATGAGGAGGCAGAGGAAATGTATGACCTCAGTTCAAAATTTGATGAGTTAAATAGGAAAAGAGATACAGAATGGCAGAGGATTCATCAAGGAGTAGGAGGACCTGCTCAAAGCTAAGAAGGAGAGGATGATGAGGTATAAACAACCTTATTCCTTTGATAAAACAAATAACCCTATTTGCATTTCCCAATCACCCTAGCCTTGCCAATTTCTTTGTTTCATAAGTAATATTTATCTATTTTTAATAAAATGTTGTACAAATCTTTATTTCCTAAATTGATTGGAATTAGCTATTAAATGTTGATATAATGGAATGTAGAGCTGAGTAATTGTGCAGGATTAATGCATGGCCTATGAGAGGAGTGGACTTCAAGCAGCTGAGGTCACGTGCGCCAGAAGTTGAGGGTGCCAAAAATTTTAAGCGTGCATTGATTGAAGGCTCTTTTAATTCTATTATTTCTGATGGTTATCTCAGACATTATGGCTCCACTCAGAGCCTTTTCTATGTTTTAAAGACATCAGTAGTTGAAATTCTATTTTTCTGTTATAAGATTTTTTTCAAATGGCATTTTACTGCCATCTGGAATATAGGAGTTCATAATAGTTCAGTTTAGTTAGTTGCTCAAAACATGGATATATATCATACCGTGTGATGGATGAATATCAATCTTTTTTGGAAAATAATCAGAGAGTTATGTTTTGTAATATTTTCATGAATGCAAATAGTGTTATTCTGAGTATTTCCTTTTGAGTTATGAAGATATGAATGGAGTTACCATGTTGCTGTGGAAAAAACTAAATGTGATTTGAGTTAAAAGATGAATTTCTCCCAAGAGTTGGCCACTTGCAGGATTGTAGAGTAGATAAGTATTTCTGTTTCTGTGGATGTTCGATTTCAGATAGTGTTATTTTATGTTTAGTTTTATGTTGTGAGCCTGTAGGGTGTGATGTTTAAGATGTTAATTCTTAGAGCTCTATTTGTTTAAATATTTCCAGAGCATCTTCTTTAGTTTAAACTATTGTTTACTGTTAGTTGAAAGTTAGAATGTGTGTGCAGTTATAGGATTTGTCACTGTTCAAGATCATAGTAAAGATTGCATTATGAATTTCTAGTATAAAGTTTAATGTTTTCTTAGATTAAAAAGTTTCAATGCTTTTTAGTATAGAGTATGAATTCTTTTTAGTATAGAGTTTGAATGCTTTCTAGGATAGAATGCAAATGCTTTCTAGTTTGATATGTTTAAGTCTTTTTAAAGGAACTAGGAAATTATTTCTAGATGAGATATCCAAACAATACTCCCTATTGCATACAACCTTGGACACTACCCCAGTTAATAAACTAATATTTTTCAACTAAAGTGTTAGGACCTCACGATAGCCTATCACAAACAAGGCTCATAAAAACTAGTTCAATTTATACTACAATTTCGATGAATCATAGATAATTCTTTTTGAAATAAACAAAGCATTGCAAGACTATGAATTACCAAAACAAACTGATTTAAAACCCTAGACTAAGAGAAGAACATTTTATTGCAAAACTAGGGTTATGGTTCTGCCCTAGTTTTTGAAGAGCAATGGAAATGAACAAGGGTTTCCTTGTGAAATCATTCTCACTTGATCATGCGGCGTGTATAAATCGCTTGTAACTATTATGCAAAGCTCCAAGTAGTTGTCGAAATGTAGAATGAGCTCAAAATTAGTCTAAAAAATCTTTTATACCTCCCAATTTATTCACCATTAATGCAGAGTACAGTCGATAGCTTGGTGCACATTTGACAGATTGAAACTTGGCAGAGATTTTTAGATATACTGACCTAGCAAGATTTTTGATCCCTGCCAGATATGTGCAATACAACGTCTTTTCCCTATAGGTCTAGTACAAGCTATTTTTAGTGCAAAAGATATTGGCGCTAATATTCACTGCATTTGGATTTTAACGTGAAGTGTCATGCCTTAGTTTTTTACCGCAAACTTACTTCTAGGGCAACAATACCTATATGTAGTACCACTGGATTTTAGTGATTAGTACAGTAACTTAGGTATTCAATGCAAAATGGCTCTAAGACCTTAAAACTTGATGGTGAAGGGACTTTTCTTGCATTTGCACTAAAAAACTTCATTACCAAATTTGTGCTAAATCTCAGCTTCACTGGATATATCCTATGACCTTCAAAATCTTTGCCGCTCTGGTTGCTTCGTAAAGTTCCACTGACTAAAGTAATAATGAACCCATGTAGACTTTGTACTAAAATGCCCTTCCACTAGGCATGTCCAATACTCCTTGAAATCTCTACTAATCCCATGTTTAGTGCACCAGTGTAGTCATTCTGTTTTGCTCCACGAGACGACGAGAGAACACCTACCAATCATCTTTCACCGTTAGATGTTTACCGCTACCCTGCAGACCTAGTGAGCTCATTGCTGTAGGGTAGCAAGCTAACTAGCATCATCCTTGACTTTCTCCATGTTACTGCATACCAAAAGAATGACCATCGTTGGCTTGTGCTAACAATACTTTTACTCAATTGTCTCCAGCAGCAATACTACACACCATGTCTTTGACCATCGCACAATCACGCTTCACAAAATGTCACTTAAGACCTTTACCGCGGGCTTGTAAGACCCATTGGAAACCGTTACAGGACCACGGTAACAAGTATTACTCAAGACCGTTCACACCGCCATGCTGCAAGCCATTTCCTTGACCATTGTGGGGTTGTGGTGAACCACTTTCCTCTCGCTTGCTTTTACCACACAACTGCCAGTCGCCTTCATATCTACTACATGAGTGTCGGCTCAAATCACAAGCCACTTAATTCATATTGCCAGCCCACCATCCATTTTTTAGACTGTTGCGGGGTTGCAGTAACAAGCATATGTTACATTCTCTTACACTGCAATGCCACTAATGGAAATTTTGCCTATTGCGGAGTAGCGGTAACTGCTTCCTTTGGTACCTTTGGTTCCCGCACACCCACCAAGACTATTCAAGTGACCTCTAGGGCTGCAGTAATAAACAAAAAAACATGAATAATAAAAAATACATATATCTTTTACATGGACCTAGTATGGAATGGTTGTGAAAGACCAATGGAGCAATTTTTTGGAAAGGATATGGACATCTAAACTAAACTTTTAGGAGGAAAATGCATGAAACCAAATGGGACTATGGGAATTTTTTATGGTCCTAACACTATCTACAATGTAATTTTATCTAAAATGTTATTCTATCTACAATATAATTGTTATATCAATAACAATGTTGAGGGAAGTTGGTTATATATGAAGTTCATCTTATGAAATTAAAATAGCATCTATTATGTGTTCAAATACTATTATTGGAAAAAATGTTTACATAGTTAAGATAGATAATTCACATGATACTCAACTACATTGGAATCATAAATTTACCACGTCCCATCAGGTTGAGCTTAAACAAACTATTTATAAAATTTATGGCAATTTTTTCAATCAGTTGCAGAGGAAACAAGTCACATAGTTTTGTATATAATGTAATTGTATCTAATCTAATGTGCCATGATATATACAACTACCACCAACACTAATATGATGCAATTTAACCTGTGTTGCAAAATCATTTAACCAACATGTTGTAAAAGTTGTCAAAGTTGCTCTCACCCCTAGCTTTTTATCTGATATTTATTTCTAGCTACCATTACATATTAGTCCTTAATGTTTATAGTTGTAGAAGAAATGCTTATAATTGAACTATTATATTATAAGTTGTTTTAACAATCTTATTTGAGATTTTATCCAACTGCCTTCCTTATAATTTGCTTGTTTGATGGACAATGACATATACAGCTTAAAAAGATTGAATATACTATGGCGTGCATGGCTAAAGTTGACATTAAAGATGGATTGCTTGCTTTTAAATTTATAGAACTTTTCTACATATCAAAGAATAAAACATGGGCACCCTTGGCATGCACTTAGCTT
Organism: Cunninghamia lanceolata; assembly: GCA_027924645.1. Lineage (NCBI taxonomy): Eukaryota > Viridiplantae > Streptophyta > Pinopsida > Cupressales > Cupressaceae > Cunninghamia > Cunninghamia lanceolata. The sequence continues at coordinate 1,358,158 of BSBN01000619.1, read as the reverse complement.
CATAATGCAAAGTGTAGTGTGTGAGTGCCTTGTTTAGAAAAGCATATACTAATGGGTTCAAATTATTCTATTATATCTACAAAAAGTAAATGGTCGAAGTGGTCAAGAACCACCGATGGCACTTAAAGAGACTGCTGGCACAATTAATAAATATGTTGTGTGAGTGTACAAGTGTTTTTTTCTACAAACTAATTTGATCTCAAGAGATTCATTTTAGTTTTAAATTTGCAATGCTTTTTAACAATAGTAGAGGATACCCAATGTACAAGCAAAAAGGGACACCTCCTCTCCATATAATTCAATTTTTGCATATTGTCAAAATTAGTGCAAACACTCCGCTAAGACTCCTAAGGCAACGGAGCAGGCAAAAGGGGGCCTACTAGACATGTCTTCTAGAAGCCCATTTGAGGGCATGTCTAGTATAAGGTAATTAGAATGAATTCGAATAATGTAATTAGAATAATTGAATTGCTCATAAAATTTATTCTCAATTTCAATTATTCATTTTACTATCAATTTCAATTATTTATTTATTCAATTATTCTAATTCCTTTTATTCAATTACATTGTATGTTTGTAACATCTGAGTTCTAAAACAAGTCTAAACATATATATTTACCAAGAGATAAATCATGCAATGTAAAAATGATGGTAAATTTTTTTCTTTTATTCAGCTTTAAAAATCAAGTTACAGCAAATTGCATAATTTCTTTTCATAAATAAACATGATATCAATATGATATATTGTCTTTTACAAGTACAAATATCTACAATAGATAATCATTTACATAGCCTTTTAATACACAAGTCACAAGAGTTACTGCATCCGAAAATCTAACATCTTTATCACAAGCCTCGACACATTTTCTGCTAGAGAGAGAGAGCATCTTCCCAGTGCTTTTCCTCCATCCACAGACCGGTAGTCTCCCACACATCTTCCACATAGGAAGTGGCCCTATCCTTCATGAAGAGTATAGACCAAAGGTGACCAGTGGTAATTCGCCTTCTGAGTACATAGTGTTGTATCCTACATAACTCTATCAATCATACAACCCTAGATACCCTCTAGCTAAGTAGGATTTTTCCAATCGGTTATGCAATCCAGATATGGTGAACCGACAATGCATGCAGAAAAGGAATGCATTACTTTGGCCAAAGTTTCAATGTAAATAGACATTTGCAATGAACGCAATTGTATTGTTCACCCACCCCAACTTGACTTGGATACTATCATATTCCTACAGTTTGACTTGGTCAACTATGTTTTACCATATAGTCTTTGACAACTTCAATATTCTAGTCTTCCCAACTTAGACAGGTTTTTAAAACACTGTCATTGTTCCATAGATCTTATGGATCTACTTTTATACAAGGATATCCCTTTGCATCCTTGCATTACCTAGATTCCATGACTTATCGACACTTATTTAAACTTAAGTCAATTTGTAAACAATCTAATAGGTTATCAAACCAAGGATAAACATTATTGATAAGGACACGTCATCCTTTCAACAAGTACATAAAATGAACATTATTATTTAGGGTACTCAACCTTCTTTGTCGACCCATATATAAACAACTAAAACAAGTTGTAACCCAAAACTACTGGATCAATCTAGGGTTTTCTCTTTCCTTTTCCATGATAATGGAATATCAAACAATCATTTCTAGAAAGAATAGTGTTTGAGTAAACAATTTTCCTTTAGTCTTCTTTTGACTTAAAGATCGTTTTGAACTTCAAAATAAGTCATTGTCGATCTATTTAGTGTTCACGAAGATTTAGTGTATAAAATTTCCCTATTGAATCAAGTTTAAGATTTTTTGATCCCATCCCAATATAATGAAATAACAAAGTAGTAATTTGATAAGCAAAAAGTGTCAACCCTCCTAGGTCTTAATTTCGACTAATAGATCATTAGATCACAATTCTTAGCTAAAAAGAATATTGTTTAACGACGATCTATCCACTAAGAGATTGTTCAAGTTTCATCAACTAGTAAAAACTCCCTCAAGGAATACTTAATTATAACAACCCTAGGGTTGGACTTGATACAAAATAGTTTAAGTTATTAACAACCTAAGTTGGTTGACTAAGTTCAAAAAGACTTCAAATGCATAATACCATAAGTTTAAACATCTAATAATACCATGTCTTATCTCTTCTTATGCCGTAATAATGGAATAATGTCAAATATACTAATGTTTAGAAAGAAACCATGTCTAAAATAAAAGTTGAACCTCTAATCTTCTCTCATTAATGAGATCATTGAAATCTTCCAAAAAAACAAAACCTTGCTACAAGACATCCTCAGATTAAAGCTAGTCAATGATCTCTAACTAGGTATAATCATCATCTTTGATTAACTTGATATCAAAGGATATCACCAAATAGACCACAAAATAATTGCTTATAACTTAGCAGTTTAATTCAGAAAAAGTTGTTCGATATAACGTGAAACTTTAACGGGTAAGGAGAATAAAGACCTGTGGCTCTAAAAATACAAAGATTATATTGTTGATAAACCTACAACTTTCTAAAACTATGAAGCCATACTGCTACAGATCCTCACTATAACCTCGAGACATGCATGCACTCTAATACAAACAATGGCGTGAGCATAGATAACTTATTTGGAAGAATAGTTCCTTTCAGAACACATGTCTTAATGGAAGCACAAAAAGAAACATTTAAATCTCCACTAGACATACTAGGTTTTTGAGCAGTATAAATATCATTTGATAAGCATATGGTGAACGTTGTAGCATTCCCAATGCTATCGCATAAACTTTACAACAAGAAAAGTATTACTACTAATCTTTTCCTTTAGATATCGGCATAAAACAATGTTACAGTACCATATAAATGTAAGGAATGAAAACTGATATAAATCAAAAAGAACCTATTTTGTCAATGTATCAGCGAATGTAATGAAGGTTTTCCTTTCCCTCTAGTACTCACGTTGCCACTACACTCCACTCTCTATCTTTGACTTCACCTTCCTTAAGCAAAGAATCATACACTGATATCAATAGAGATGAGCTCGCTGATCTAATATTATGGTCTCCTGAGTATGTTGAATATCTCTGATAGTACATCCCTCCTATTTTCTTTGTGTTCTCCTCCTGCTAAGGTAGTTGTTTTAAAGATATCATGCCACTCAGCTTTTTGATTCGTTATCCCATTTGCCATGACTAATAGATTAATCAAGAGCCACTACTAAAAGTTGAAACAACCTCCAATAAATCTGAGGGAAACTCTACATAAGGGCACAAAAGAAGTTGATTATGTTGTCGCGGGAATATATGTGGTATAACATACCACTTACCCATCTTAAGATCGGCACCCCTTATGCACACACCACTGAGCTTCTTAATTCAAAACAAAAAGTTGTTAAGTCAAAACTAAATAAGCTATGAGGATTCCACTAGGCCGTTCCAAGTTTTAAGCTTAAAAGAGTCGTGGTATAATAATTACCACCATACTCACCACTCTGGCTCCTTAGAGGATGATAACACAACTAAATAATTAAAATGGGTTGACAACATCATTAAAGATAAGGTGGTTACTCTCATAAACCACGAGCAATCCTTTTTATAATAAACTAATAACCACGATAATATTAATAGTCCTAATCCAAATATAACTTCGATCATTATTAAAATAATAATAATAAGTCAAAAGACTTACGTAAAACGTGATAGGGTCAAGTTCATCTTCCCACACAAACTCACACTATTTTACATCAACTTGACTTACAAATAAAGTACATACAACATTAAATGTCAACAATTTAACGATATACATTTTGACGACGCAAACGCAACTATTTGCGACATAATCGACAAAAGGTCACATTAGTTGTAAACAACTAACGTTCTATCCCGACAATGTTGTTTTCCACAAAAAGACAAGGGCGACACATAACTAACCCAAAAAGAAATCTTAAAGACATTAACAACCTGTCGAGTCGATCCTACAATTTACCAATAAAACATGACTTACCTCAAATGACTTAGAGTTCACAACTTGTTAAACACTATACTCAATAGGCAAATGAACATTTGTAACCCAAGGTCTATTCTCCTCTCCTCAGAAGATACTCTCTCTCTTTCTCTAAGAGTCATTAAAACTTGTTATCCTACATATTACTTGCAATTCACTAGATCTTGATTAGTGCATCATTAGTCCTTATAAATAATAACTCCAAATAACATAAATTACTATATCAATATATCACATACATTGAATTTAATCACTTAACTGATATTCCATAAAATCAATATTTTCCAAAGACATTTTAATCCAACGTCAAAATATTTATCCAATTGATTCACTTTTATCCATGTAAAAGTAAAAAGTAAAACAAGCCAAAATTACGGATGTAACAATGTTCTTTAATTATTCTATCTACAATGTCATTTTAATTATATATTAATAAAGTGAAAATGCTTTATGAATTAAAATGTTATTCTATCTGTTGGTGTTCAAATTTAGTGCCTTCAACAATTGGGTAACGGAGTCTTTTCACAAAAAGATTTGTGCCTTCTATCTAGCCACAACTTAAATTACTTGGCATGAAATTGTTTATGCCTGGCATAAACATGCAACATTGTTTTTACCTGGCTCTTCTTAATTATCCAAATTGAATCCACCTAATTACAGTGATATATTCAATGTAATTTAATCCCTCCTTGAGGAAACCCAATTAAACAGACCACCCAAAAATAGCAAATGTGTTTTGAAGAACTAAAGCATACCCTTGATATGTTAATTCAAATAACTAGGAGAAACAATTATGGAGACAACCAGATAAAGTAAAACATGAATACCCAACAAGCAATCGACAACTAGGTATATGGCACCAGAGAAATGTAGTTTGCTTTTATTGATTTAGCTTTGAAGAGTAGGCCTTACAATGTCCTTTCCAAAATCAAAATTCCCACAGAGCTTTCCCAAGGTCTTGGTTTCCTTCTTATAGGCGTGAAAGAAGATACAAGATTTAGACCTTTCACATTCCAAAAAATGACTTTTGAGATACCCACCCCTTAGTAGACCTATTATAATATATATGTTTTGACAAGTCTTAGAAAAGACTGCCAAATATATTTGAATACATATTTGGAAAGCATAAAAAACAAGAAAAGACAAAATAGGAGGACGCCCAAGATTTGGTGGTGCCATGTTGACGCTAACTTCAAGCTCATTGCTCCCCTCCATTCTTAGCCTGCTTACTCTTTAGTTGTCAAATACTTCTCCTCCCATTGGTATACAACAAAATCACTAGGCCACTTATATTCTTGAATCTAGAGCACATTAGCCTGGTGATCTTTCCATCTCTTGTCCAGCAATACCTTGTCATCAACAATGAATTTTGTGTATCCTGCATCCAAAGAAATTACTCTATCCAAAATGACATTGAAACTGAGAATATTGATGTTTTCATCCTTCAAAAAATCAATGACCTGCGAAATAGTTTGGCTATATTCACTCTTCCATGCATCAAAATCTTTGATCTTCTTTTCCTCAGACAAAATGGAAGGAATAAATTAGTGCTTGAAGGTGGCAAATGAATCAATCTTTGCCTGCATCTTTTGGCTTTCACCATTCATATATTGAAATTCATCTAAAATCAATTTCACCATCTTTTCAGTTGGCTTCAGTGAAGCCAGAGCACCTAGATCCCTCTGTAGAACTTTGCATAAAGTAATAAGAGTATGGTGTGCTGATTGCCACTTCGTATACATAGGATCCAAAATAGAAAGATCGACCTGCAGCTGCTCAATGGCTTGAGATAAGGAGGAATAGCACTCATGCACATCCTTCAACTTATCAACAACCAATTTCACTATGTACCCCAAAATATTTTCAAACACTTCAAGGATCTTCAATCTAGCCTCCTCCTTTTCCTTAACATTTTGCTCTTTCAATCCTTCAATTTCCTTTTCAAGTTTCAAGTTCAATGCATTGAATTGCTCAATTGACACAGTATCATCACTAGTTTGTTGTGGCATAGGGGCTTGAAATGGCACAATTGCCTAGCTCTAAGAAGAACTAGCACCCTTTAGTTGTTTCTTGAGTTTGACATTTTCCAGATACAACTTGTTCACTTCATCATTCAACTCAATTTGAGTTTTCTCATAATCAAACAATCTTTGTTCCAACTTTTGAACAACAGATTTAGTGAACAGTGTAGAGTGCAAGGTAAGAGTAGCTACTTCAACCACTGATGTGTCCTAGAATGTTTTTATTATGGCTTCTCCCCTCTTCTCTTGGACTACATCAAGCAATCTTGGTTTGTTGGTACTTCTCTATGTAGCCCATATTGCTAGGGTTTCTTTTTTTGGATTGAATCCACAGCCACTGACACCATCCTCATAGTCAAATTCAAAAACCATCATAGGATCCTCTTGGATTCTTACTTGATCAAGTAAAATCATCTTCTTCAGCTCAAATCTAGGGATGATCAACATATTACTTTTTAGCACCAATTGCCTAGCCTCATCAGGGTTGACATTTATTTCATTAATCTTCATCTCTTTGAAGGTTTGTGCCACAATCTGATCATGTTTTGATTCATCAACACCCATCTCAAACTCCTTCATCTTCATTTTCAGCCAAAAATCTTTGAATTCTAGAGTATTAATGAAATCATCATCTTCAATGAACCTCATTGAAGCCACAACTCTCTCATGTTCCTGCAACTCAGGTTCACCTTGCGCCTCTTCCTCGATCCTTGCTTTTGGCTTATGTGCATATGTTTCTTCACCAACAAAGGGTTGATCAACCTCCTCCTCCCCTCCCATGTTCTTCATAATGTTAGCTACTTCTTTAGTCTCACCCATTCCTTCAGACATTTCATATGGTATAAGTGGGGAAACATCATCAAGCTTCTGCCTTTTTGGAGACGGTTCATTAGGAACTGCAGGATCTAGCACAAACATCTCATCAAGAACTAGTTTAGCAATCACTACTCCAACTGACCTTTAGATAGGGATCTTTGTAGCCTTAGGAGGTTGTTCCTTTGCCTTGCCACATATCATCTCAAAATTGTCAATTATCAAATCAATTCTTTTCAATGGGTCTTTCTCTTTAGCAAAAAATCCTGAAAATGGGGGTTTTCTTTCTTTTTGTCATCCTCAATCTTCTTCAAAATTTCCCACTTCCTTTTTCTATTATACACATCATCAAAGGTGACAAGATTTCTAATCACATCCTCATAAAAATTTATTTGATGGGATATCCCCATTCTAGTGAGTATGACTTGCCTTACAAAATTCATGTGACCCTCTGGATCACAAACCCTCTCAATTGTAGATTTCAAAGAATAGCCTGCTTTCAAGTAAGATTGCAAATCTTTCAAAGTATCAAATCCAACTGACCAATCCCCAAACATAGTAGATTTAGGAAGGAATGTGCCCTTCTTTTCCTTTTTCATCACATCCTTCTCCATCCAAAGAATCTGCCACATGAACTCAAGGAATGTAATTTTGTCTGGTACAAACTTTGGCAGTACATGAGGTGCTTGAGTACACCCATAGACTCTGATTATTTTATGATCTGGGAGAAAATACCAATCAGCAAAATTATGCTTATTTCCTTGTTCTGGCCTATAAGCAAGAGGCCTTGACATTTCTCTAACCTCTTTGGTCAGTCTAGGAGAAGGGAAACCAAGTGAATTCATCACTCTGATAGAAAATTCATCATGAAACACAATATAGCTTCCAGTCTTGCAATGTACATCCCACTTGTAACACCAACATTGTGTGGGCAATCTTTGTTTCTTGTGGTCAATCATGCTCAAATCTATTTTGATAGGCCATTTTCCCCTATTTTGATACAATATCAAGTGACACAAAAAGAATAGTGTTTGAAAGCAATTGGTTTCTTGTTTTATCTGACTTGTAAAAAACCATCATGCAACTTCTTTTCAATGTATGATGCAAAATCATACTCAATGTTCACCTCAAGATTCTGAATTCTCATGGCCATCATCATTAGGCCAATTGGCATTTTACCTTGGGCATCAATACCCAGCACCTGACATAGAGAATAATATTTCCTCTTGAAGTAGACAACAAAGTCATCAACAACAAAAGGTTCAGAAGAAGTGGAAGGAATTTCAATTCTTCTGTCGTTAGCTGTTTTCCTCATGTACATGGGCAATTCATTAGAACTATGTGTTCTCCTTAGGGAAGTGTACTCCTGTTCACTCCTATTCAAATCCACCTGTGTGAGGGCTTGTCTATTTAGCATGAAACAATCAATGATAGTAGTTCTGTCCACAACCACTAATGTTGATCCATTAGGCAACCTGATTGCCCTATGGGCTAGGTGATATTGTTGTACTAGCACTCTAATTAGCTCAACATCAACAAATACATTTGGAACAACAAGCTTGGCCAAGTTCAAATTCCATGGGTTGCCCACTAGACCCTCACCATCTTTCTTCTCACAGAAATACCAGAAAAGATTCTAGCCTAAAATGGGAACCCTAGAATCTCGGCAACCCTCTGAAACATCTTTGAAAACCTTCTTGTATCCCTTATCAATAGATTTTGGCAACATATCCAACATAGATTGTTACAGAGGTTGTTTCTTTTCTTTAGGAATAGAGGTTTCATCCTTTTTACTCACAGATTTTGCCTTCTTCAGTGTCATTGTTTATAACCTCTACAAGCTAGGGTTTTAACAATTACTTGCTCTACTGAACTTGGTTCAATGAAAAATGCAATTAGAAACCAATTAAACACAGAAGTGGATGAACTTTCACTTACCAGTTGGATGAAGTCTGCAAAGTGCACTAGAGCTTGAGTTCGTAATTGCCTATTTCTCCTGATCTTGCTTGAATGATGAAAAACAAATGAATTTCCAAATTTATTTTGCAATGAAGCTGGCCGTGTCACTAGTTACTTTGGTTTGTGCCAAGATTGAGCAAATCTGTGTGTTTAAAACACCTCAAACATAGTTTGTTGATCTCCATAGATTCGATCGACCAGATGTTTCACCAGTATTTTACAGTCATTTCATCGATTACCACACACCCACCATCATAAATGATGGCCTCTACGGGGCAGCGATGTTATTATTCCAGCTTCCCATGTTTAGCACACCACCGTAAAGTCATTTTGTTTTGCTCCGCGGGATGGCAGGAGAACACCTAGCAATCATATTTCACCGTTAGTTGTTTACTGCTACCTTGCAGACCTGGTGAGGTCACCGTTGCGGGATAGTGAGTTAACTAGCATCGTCCTTGACTTTCACTACATTACTGCATACCAAAAGAATGACCATCGCGGGCCTGCGCTAACAATACTTTTACTGAATTATCTCCAATTGCAATACAACGCACCATGTCTTTGACCATTGTGGGACCGCGCTTCACAAAATGTCACTTAAGACCTTTACCGCGGGCTCGCAAGACCCATTGGAAACCATTGTGGGACCACGGTAACAAGTATTACTCAAGACCATTCACATCGCCATCTTGCAAGCCATTTCCCTGATCATCGCAGGGCTGCGGTGAACCACTTTCATCCCACTTGCTTTTACCGCACAACTGCCATTCATCTTGATACCTACTGTAGGAGCACCAAGTCAAATCACAAGCCATTTAATTCATACCATTGGCCTGCCAACCATTTTTGGGACCATCGTGGGGCTGCGGTAACAAGCATGTGTTACATTCTTTTACACCGCAATGTCGCCAATGGAAATTTTGCCTATTACGGAGTAGTGGTAACTGCTTCCTTTGGTACCTTTGGTTCCTGTACACCCACCAAGACTATTCAAGTGACTTGTGGAGCTGTGGTAAGAAACAAAAACACATGAATGATCAAAAATACATATATCTTTTACATGGACCTGGTATGGAATGGTCGTGAAAGACCAATGGAGCAATTTTTTGGAAAGGATATGGACATCTAAACTAAACTTTTGGGAGGAAAATGCATGAAACCAAATGGGACTATGGGAATTTTTTATGGTCCTAACACTATCTACAATGTAATTCTTAGATCTAAAATGTTATTCTATCTACAATGTCATTTTAATTATGTTAATGATGGTATGTTCTTTAATTATTCTATATACAATGTCATTCATTGTAAACCAATTGCAATGTCATTCATTTTATTCAACATTACAATGGCAGGAACCTAATGCAATGCGTCTCTTGTTAAATATGGTACGCTACCTACCTTTCACATATCAATCATTTATTTCATTGTCCCTGAGTTTTTACCCCCATGACCTTGTTGTTATAATTAAATAACCTAGCCAATTAACTTGTTAATTCACATATCAAATATTTCAACTTTTAATCAGTCTTATAAACATATCGACTATTGAAACTTATTCCCTTACTTTTAACATTCTATGAAATCTCATGGAATTGTCTCGTTCAATTTATGATAGATTGATAATTATGATATTGTAGTGCGTTACTAGTACATTTATATTTGAAAAAATATATCTAAAGTACGTCAGAGATATCTTCCAATTTGTTTATTGTTTTTTTTTTTAAATAAATTAGAACGCAAGTGTTTCATTTTCCATTAAATATATTTCTTATTCTTGGCATTTATAAATTATTAGCAGCTAGAATATTTGCATGTTGGTTTAAAATAGCAAAAGCATCTTTGAGAGTGAGGTTTTAATGGTGTATTTATTGTGTCGTTTCATTATGATCCTCTATCTTAATAATCTCATGCATATAAATCTTTTTATTTTATTTTTTAGATTGGAATCTTATAAATTACACAGAATCTTGGAATCTTTCAGCTCTTCAACTCCACCCTTGCTGTGATTGTAGAACACCTCTTGGCGTAATAATTGAAGTATCATTTTGTTAGAGTTCAAATAAGTTAGGCCTTAAGCATCCAAGGATGGTAATGTGGGATTTCCTCTTATGTTTCATGTTCTCTTTTTGGTAGTTAGTCTTCTTGTTCCCACACTCTATAATTTTGTCTTAATGTGCTTGAAAGATTGCATTAGATAGGGTCATTAATTCAAAGGAAGTAGTGTTAACGAGATTCCCAGGTAAGAATTTACAAAATAACAACTTAATAAAACACGATTTCTTATATGTCATGCTCAGAAATTACCCATGCGAAAAACATAAAAGAAATAAGATTATTTATTTATTTATTTGTTTGACTTATTTTGCTCACTTGCATGTGCAAGTGATGACACTATTGTGCAATATACGCACATGCATCAACAAGCCTTGTGATGACAGATTATATCTATGCATACAAGATGACGATAAGTCAACAATGAGCAGAGAGAAGGAAGGGACAAGGGTAACACAAAAGGGGATTGTGGGGCACATACTTTGTGTGATGCATCCTAATCACAAAGCTTCCTAAGCAAGGGATGAAACCAACATAAATGAAGTTTGAGGGAGATGGTGTTTCCAAAATATTACAATTTTCTAAGATGGATATAAGCCACCAAAAGGAGTATGTTGCCCAAGTAATTAGCCTACCCAATTTATATAATAATTATATGTCAACCAACTTGCATGCTACACATGTTAGTGGGTAGATACCTAGGAAAAATCTCATCCTTCTACCCAACTTCATTAAATTAAATACAAGCGATGTAGATTGTTTGCCCCTATGCAAATTTATTATATGCACCAAGGGTAACCTTCCTAATAACTATGTTTACAAAATATGAATAACGTATTCTACCACCTTGAATTAAGGAGAGGTAGAGGATGACAAGTACAAAAAAATATTTAAATATCTAACCATCCTTCAAGTAGGTTCCTGAAGAGTGTTAGCCTAATAGTTTACTTTGGAGGACACCAAGCCACTTTATTTTCTTTCTTACACAAAATTCATACCATGTTGTGGAGAGAGAGAGAGAGAGAGAGAGAGAGCTCTAGCCCACTACTAAATAATCCTAAAAAAAAGTTAAATTCATTTATTTAGGTTTCCTCCTTTATTTTATTTTATTATATAATTATATGTTTATGGACATAATTATGTAATGGTTTATATCAAGGGATTAATGCCAAAAGCTTGGTGGATTAGGATGCCAAACCTTTGATCTAAAGTATACAAGGTGATAATGTTCACTTAAAAATTGGTTATAACTCTCACGAATAAAGTGATACTCTCATCTACATTGAAAATAATATACAATTATTTTGGCTCATTGATGGTTGCAATTACAAAAGTGGTATTGCTACCAATAGGCACATACCACATTGAAAAATTTGCACTGCTATCAATCTATTGCACATTTCACTAAATCTGTTATTAACTTTGCATTTACTTACTTACACCTATCTAGGATTTCATATGATAATAAGGATGTGCTTATAGGAGCCCTACCTAGGGTATGACTTACATTGTCATAATACCACTACCTCCATTTAGTTATGATAATAGACATGAAACCCTACATCGATCTACAAATTATCACATAAGAAGGGGGGGTCTAAAACCATATCCAAAAACGATTACGTGATGCCCAACACATTATTGTTATAAAGGCCATGCAGAAAGAAGTTACACTATAATTACACTGACCACTTATTAAAATGTGTGTGTTAACAAGATTCCTATCAACAATAGGCATCATGAATGTTTTAAAAATTAAATAATGCTTCAATGAAGAATTGTCCAACTCAACTAGTCATCGTGACATCACATTATATCATAACCCAAGACAACATTTAATTCCTCTTTATAATTGTTACTAATCTCTAACACTTAGTTCACAAAATAGTTCACAACAACTTACATGTATCAATTACGTATATCATAATGAATTCACATGACTCACATTACGAGGCTCAGAAAATGGGCTTTACGAGGAGGACAAGTGCCAATGTACCACTTAGTAATCCATAGGGCCATAGAGCTATATATCTAATAACTGAATAACCATGTAATGCAGAACCATTGTGCCAATATCCAAGTAGCCATAGAACCATATAATCTCATATATGAAGAAACCAATATGAATAGTACCATAGTGCCAAGTAATCAAATAGGAAAGATGGTCTCAGGGCCCTCCTAGAGGACCCCTCCATACATTTCCTAGTACCTTGTTCTTGTTTGTTTAAGGGGGTTAGCCTCCAAGAGGAAGGTACACAAGAATCACACACATAGATCTAGGGGGACTGGATTACAACCATCCCATAACGGTCTCATTTGTAGCCCCCCATCCTCATAAATAAAATTCCCCAAGCCATCTACTCCCTCATACGACTTTCCAAGGACCCCTCTTGGATATGGAAGTTTACACAAGTCACATTACTCCACACACACCAGCAGTTGCAACAATAGAAGGCCTCAATAAAAATTTAATAAAGTAAGTTCACAAATTAATCCTTCAATTAAAATACAATAAAATAAAATAAATCATAAAGAAGTGAAGATCAAAAGTAATAACCATTGCAACATAACAAATTTAACCAAGAAGAAGTTCTTGAGGCAAAAGGACCATCTCAAATTTAAATGGCTAAGTAGCCTAAAGAGATAAAATTCAACATTGTTGGCTTAACACTTAAGAAAAATCATCAACAAATAAATATATAACACAATACTCTCATAAAAAAATGTATAGTATAATCACCATGTGACCTTGCAACAAGGCCACCTAAGGGATGGAGGGGAATGGTGGTCTCAAACCACATAAAGATACTAGCATGCAATATCATGGTGGTCTCAAACCACATAGAAATATATAAAAATATCACGGTGGTCTCAAACCACATGAAGATCAAGGATGTAATACCATACTAAACCATCACATGTCCCACACAAACTAGGACATGCTTTGCAATGAATGCCATGTACCAAGTGTCTGAAGTATCACATGTCTCACACAACCTAGAACATGCCTTGCAATAAATGCCATGTACCAAGTGTCTGAAATATCACCTCTAAAAAGGTTATCTGCAACTATCCCAAGTCAAGAATAATACACCCCCATGCATACACCAATAGCCATTCCAAATGTCAATTCATCCATATAATAAGGTGTCGACATAACTATTGTTTCATTCTACACATGCTATCACTATATCCTTGATATCAAGTTGTTAACAAAATCCACATGCCACACTAACTCTAGCCATGACTATCATCTCTCTAGAATTATGCTAAAACATCTTGTAACAATTCCAAAAGTTATCCATCCAAATTGTATACAATCTAATTTTTTATCTCCATAATTAAGGCTGTAACAAAGTTTTTTATCCAAAAGTAGTGCTAGTATCCCATAACTAATAATATCTTCCAAACACTAGGAATCCATGATTCCACCAAATACCCAAAAGTTAATAGCCATCTATAATGTTCATGCCAACTGAACTGCCAAGTATCTATAACTAAAATGAGTGTAGAATCAAGGCACATTAGGGCCCATCCTCTACCCATAGAACAAATAACAAGGAATAGATTTTCACTACGAACCAAGTAGTGTGGGGGAGTCAAACGGAGACTAACGTCCATGGAAAATTACATTCTCCAATGGAGGACCCATATCTCTCAACCCCTAGCTACACTAGCGTGCTCTCATCCAAGTGGAAGGGTCGACACTAGGGGTGACACAAGCACATTACAACACATAAGAACATAGAGAGTAACTTACACATCTCTCTTCGAATGGCACACACCAATACACAATTATTAGCATTTCCATGCTCACTAGACCAAAACACATTTGTTCAAACATACATAATTATCACAAAGGGTGCACATAAGTGGATCACCCATGGCGTCCACAAAACCATTCTCCCCAAGTTGGATACCCTATATCACATACTTGAGGTACGATCACAATATTTACTGGTATTCGCACATCACAAAATTTTATTTGTATCTTGCTATTCTATATAGTTTTTTCTTACTAAACTAGTGAATACAAATAACGCCATTGCTATTACATCATTTACAATAAAATGATTTACAATTTAGATTTTCATTCCTTTCAGTGACATCTTTTAGTGTATGCAACTACAACTTTTAGGTCTATGAGAAACCATCTTTGCCAAGGAAGAGCTCACCTCCCTTCCATAGGATTGCCCAAACAATCCACCCCCAAGCCAGGAAAATCAACTAGGTTCCCCAACAACAAACATTCACACACATCCTCACTTCAAGGCTAACACAATACAAGGATGGGAAAATAACTGCAACAGGGAGGTATTCTACTCAAGTCTATAAATGAGCCTTTTTTTAAATAAAAAAACTAGAAACAAAAGAAACACATACAACCCTCCACAAGTTCAACTCAACACAATATGTAACACATAGGAAATATGAAAGAAGGGAGAGATTACCTCTCAAGATAAGCAAGGTAAAAGAATTGAAGACTCTTCTACTCAAATCTCCTCCATCACTCTCCCAATAGTAGTTGCACTATCTCCCCTCTTCATGGTAACCCCCAAAAAGAACAAGAATTTATCCCTTCTCTCTACTACTCCATGAAAAAATAAAACTCTCTCCAAGCTAATTTTCATAGAAGGGAAATTATGGGAAGAATAAGAAAAGAAAAATGAGAAGCCTCCATCCCAAACTCTCTTCTCCCTTTTTTTTTGTTGGCTCACAATGAGGGCTTATATGGGAATGCTCTGTCTCTTCAATCAATAGTATTGAGACACTTGGCATATATCTAAACCTTATATCAACTTTCCTTGCATCACATCAAATGGACATGACTTCCCATGAGCCTCTTTCCAAGAGCAATCTATTTCCCCATTCGACATTTATGGAAGTTCATAGGTTGTCTTAGTGCTCCTTGAGCCAAGAACTATGCTTTTATAGATATTTGCTCTTTTCAAGAGCTTCTAAATTACATCACAATCCCCCAAAACATCTTACACCCTCTTCAAGTACCCCTACCCACATGTGCTTGGGTTGGGTCCCAAAAATGACTTGAGAATGCAAAAATGTACATTTAACACCCATGAAAAGTTGGATAAAAGTTTCCATTCGAGTTTACACTTAGCATTCACTCAAGACACATAGGAGACAGATAAATACTAAACATATTGAAATAAATAAATATCTAAATAAAGACACTTAATACCAATGATGTGGCTCACACTTAGGGATCTCAATCCACACTAGTCTAAGACATTTCGCTCAACAAAATACACAAAACTCACCTATCATGTTGAATGGTGACAAGATGAGAAAAAT
Source organism: Cunninghamia lanceolata (assembly GCA_027924645.1). Lineage (NCBI taxonomy): Eukaryota > Viridiplantae > Streptophyta > Pinopsida > Cupressales > Cupressaceae > Cunninghamia > Cunninghamia lanceolata. The sequence continues at coordinate 1,341,994 of BSBN01000619.1, read as the reverse complement.
AAAAGGTATTCCCTTCCACTTTAAAAATGTGGATCAGACATTGACAATTGGAGGAGTTAATTTTGAAATGGTGGGACATTCAGGTTCATGGAACAACCATGTTTAGGGTAGCAAGGAAACTCAACAATGTCAAGCTAAACATAAGAAAATGGAACTCCAAATACTTCAGGGATATCTTTAAGAGAGAGGATGAAATAAAGACAAATTTGGAGGTGCAAAAAGAAATCCAGGAGGATGGGTTGAATTGGTAGAGAATGAGTCTTGAAAAATCTCTTTTATATGGAGCACACTAGATGCTATGTTATATGAAAAGTCAACATTTGGGGGGAGCATAATAGATGCTATATTATATTTTTCTGACAAAAATAGGATCATTTTATGTGCGCCCCCTATTTGGACCTCTTAATCTCCACCATTTTTAGAAAAAAAATTAGTAGTTTAGAAACTAGATTCCGAGCACTATGAATCATGTTCTTGTCACATCTTCTAATTTTGAGCATGACTATCTTCAATTTTTCATCTAAGATCAATTTTTACTGATTTAAAAAAAAAAAGTGGCCACTTTTGACTCCCTTTTGGTCCCCCATTTCCATGCATATACCTTGAAGTAGAGTATATTGCTACTACACATGCCTCTAAGGAGGTAACATGGTTACAAATACTTTGTGCAAGTATTGGTTTTGATTGCAGGGTAGTTAGAATTGGTTGTGATAGTCAGGGTGCTATCTATTTGGCCCTATGAATCCCATGTACCATGCTTGTACTAAGCATGTTGATGTCTAGTGTATTCCCTTCTGCTTTGAAAAGATATGAATCAAACATCCATAATTGGTGGAGTTAATTTTGAAATGGTGGGACATTCAAGTTCATGGAACAACCATGTTAGGGTAGCAAAGAAACTCAACAATGTCAAGCTAAACATAAGAAAATGGAACTCCAAATCCTTTGGGAATCTCTTTAAGAGAAAGGATGAAATAAAGACAAATTTGGAGGTGCAAAAAGAAATCTAGGAGGATGGGTTGAATCAGTAGAGAATGAATCTTGAAAAATCTCTTTTATATGGAGCACACTAGATGTTATGTTATATGAAAAGTCAACATTTTGGGGGGAGCATAGTAGATGCTATGTTATATTTTTTTGAAAAAATAGGAGCATTTTATGTGCTCCCCTTATTTGGGCCTCTTAATCTCCACCCTTTTTAGAAAAAAAATAGTTTAGAAACTAGATTCCGAGCACTATGAATCTTGTTCTTGTCACATCTTCTAATTTTGAGTGTGACTATCTTCAATTTTTCATCTAAGATCAATTTTTATTGATTTTTTTTTTTAAAAAGTGGCCACTTTTGACTCCCTTTTGGTCCCCTGTTTCCATGCATATACCTTGAAGTAGAGTATATGGCTACTACACATGCCTCTAAGGAAGTAACATGGTTACAAATACTTTGTGCAAGTATTGGTGTGATTGCAAGGTAGTTAGAATTGGTTGTGATAGTCAGGGTGCTATCTGTTTGGCCCTAAGAATCCCATGTACCATGCTTGTACTAAGCATGTTGATGTTCAGTGTATTCCCTTCCGCTTTGAAAAGATATGAGTCAAACATCCACAACTGGTGGAGTTAATTTTGAAATGGTGGGACATTCAAGTTCATGGAACAACCATGTTCAGGGTAGCAAAGAAACTCAACAGTGTCAAGCTAAACATAAGAAAATGGAACTCCAAATCCTTTGGGAATGTCTTTAAGAGAAAGGATGAAATAAAGACAAATTTAGAGGTGTAAAAAAGAAATCCAAGAGGATGTGTTGAATCAATAGAGAATGAATCTTGAAAAATTTATTTTATATGGAGCACCCTAGATGCTATGTTATATGAAAAGTCAACATTTTGGCGGGAGCATAGTAGATGCTATGTTATATTTTTTTGACAAAAGCAGGAGCATTTTATGTGCTCCCCCTATTTGAACCTTTTAATCTCCACCATTTTTAGAAAAAAAAATTAGTAGTTTAGAAACTAAATTATGAGCACTATGAATCTTGTTCTTGTCACATCTTCTAATGTTGAGCATGACTATCTTCAATTTTTCATCTAAGATCAGTTTTTACTGATGTTTTAAAAAAAAAGTGGCCACTTTTGACTCCCTTTTGGTTCCCCATTTCCATGCATATAGCTTGAAGTAGAGTATATGGCTACTACACATACCTCTAAGGAGGTAACATGGTTACAAATACTTTGTGCAAGTATTGGTTTTGATTGCAGAGTATTTAGAATTGGTTGTGACAATCAAGGTGCTATCTTTTTGGCTAAGAATCCCATGTACCATGCCCGTATTAAACAAGTTTTTGTTTAGTATCACTTTGTGCATTAGATGGTAGAAAATGGTAAGGTCTTGTTACATAAGCTTGACACTTAAGATAATGTTGCAGATTTACTCACAAAGCTAGTAATCACAAATAAGCTCTCTTGGTGCAAGAAGGCCATGGGCCTCAGAACCTATACTTAATATATTTTATAGTCCCTTTCAATGCCATTGCAATGTATAATATCAAGTGGGAGAATGTTGGGATGATGTGATATTTAGAGAAGGATCATAAATCCTACCCTAGCCCCTTTAACAACCCAAAATCTTAAACCCAAAATAATATTCTTTTTTCATTAATCGAAACATGTATTATGGACATGGTCATCATTTGAAAAGTATCTTTTACTATTCTGTAAAAAATATCCCTGATCCTTTAAACTGCTTGACCTTATGGACATTATTAAAATCTTTCATTCATTCTCTGGCCCTAACCAAAAAACAGAATGCTTAGTAAATGTGATGATTGGCACACATTTTGCAGTTCTACAAATTTCATTTAATTTGCTGGCGTGTGCTGAACAATGCACAAATTTCACCATTCCAACTCTGCACCATAAACGCTAAACCCTAAATCCTATTGATATTAACAGTTTTAGAAAAAAAAAAAACTATAAACCTACAGGCTACAACAATCATATCCCTTGAGCCTTCCTTCGGATTTCTTCTCTCAACTCAGGCAGCGGTAAATTGCTCCACTTGACCACAGATTGATCAAAACCAGCAATTGCTTTTTCACTAGTTCCCCCGGCCTCTTCTTCCGTGGAAAAATAACCAAGATGAAATTTCTTCGATCTTGCCCATTTCTTCGAACTCACGCTGAAAAAACACAATGTTGTACATGTTATTTAAATGGGAAAAAAAGAAAAATTAAAAAATGTACCCTATATAGTTTTCTGATCTTGTACCAAATATAGGCTTCCCATTTCTTCCTCTTTTCATGATAGTAAGCGCCCTTCCGTTTTGAGACGGTAAATTGATCCATCAACTCTGTAACCTCGCACAACATATGCAAATTTTGAGTACCTTCTTGCTGGCCTAGATCCATTAACGCCAATATATCTGCAGCTTTGCACAGAGTATCCATTGCCGCCAATGTAGCTGCAACATTACATAGAATATCCATTAGTTACAAGAGCTTCAATATTGCGGAGAAAAGAGGTATACTTAATATTGCAGAGAAAGAGTACAGAGTTACACTCTTATCTAATTAAAACAATTGAATTCTATAATGAATAAGCATAAAAATTAAAATAATAACAGAAAGGAAATCTCTTGCACAAGCTAGAGCTTTGGAGTTTACCCATAGAGGCCGGGCATAGACAGGGGCAGACAATGGGTATAACTAGATGGTACCAATACCAGTTAATAAATCTGAGCTTGCTTTTCTATGGAATGAAATTATTCTATAATTCTGAGCCCAGAATTGTAAGGAATACAAGTATGAGAAGGAAGAGATCTATTTAATATTGCAGGGAAAGATAACAGAGCTTATAGCCACTATTCCAGAGTAGAAAAACAGAGTTACACTCTCAGCTAATTAAAACAATTCAATTCTACTAATTGCAATATGATGAGTAAAGAGTAAACATACAAATTAAAATAATAGCAGAAAGGAAATCTCTTGCACAAACTAGAGCTTTGGAGTTTACCCATAGAGGCGGGGCATAGACAGGGGCAGACAATGGGTATAACTAGATGGTACCAATACCAGTTAATAAATCTGAGCTTGCCATTCTATGGAATGAAATTATTCTATAATTCTGAGCCCAGAATTGTAAGGAATACAAGTATGAGAAGGAAGAGATCTATTTAATATTGCAGGGAAAGATAACAGAGCTTATAGCCACTATTCCAGAGTAGAAAAACAGAGTTACACTCTCAGCTAATTAAAACAATTCAATTCTACTAATTGCAATATGATGAGTAAAGAGTAAACATACAAATTAAAATAATAGCAAAAAGGAAATCTCTTGCACAAACTAGAGCTTTGGAGTTTACCCATAGAGGCGGGGCATAGACAAGGGCAGACAATGGGTATAACTAGATGGTACCAATACCAGTTAATAAATCTGAGCTTGCCATTCTATGGAATGAAATTATTCTATAATTCTGAGCCCAGAATTGTAAGGAATACAAGTATGAGAAAGAAGAGATCTATTTAATATTACAGGGAAAGATAACAGAGCTTATAGCCACTATTCCAGAGTAGAAAAACAGAGTTACACTGTCAGCTAATTAAAACAATTCAATTCTACTAATTGCAATGTGATGAGTAAAGAGTAAACATACAAATTAAAATAATAGCAGAAAGGAAATCTCTTGCACAAACTACAGCTTCCAACGTTTGGAGTTTATCCAGCAAGGGCGTCAACGGGCAGACAATTGGTATAAGTAGAGGACACCAAGCCCAGTTCATAAAATCAACAGTTGTCCATTCGTTCTCATCACAAACAAGCTCTGCTTCATGATCCCGCTCGATGACTCCATTCTGCCCCTTTTCCCCTTCACTCCACAGAGCAAGGCGTTATCAGGCATTAGCCGCTGAATAATATTTGTGTTTGGTAAGAGTGCCTCGACCCTCCTAGTTTGAATATTTTTCGACCCTGATGCGTTTATATATTTCTCCAGTTTTTTGTGGGCTTAAATTTGACAGTCGACCTTGCCTGTTAAGCAATTTTTTTATGACAGTTATCTATTCAATGTTGGTTATAAAATACTATGGCATACCTTATATTAAGCAGATTATATAAAAACCAAATATATATATCAGCATAATTTTATATAAATTTTGACAGTTTGTTCAAAATTTCAACTTTCATTTGATACAGTTTTTTAAAAATTTTGATTGTATTTTACAGCAAAAATACTTAAATACAGCTATACAACTGTCAAATTTAAGCCCTAACTTTGTTGGAATGTCGTGCCCCTTCCATTCCTACATTTTATTATTTTCATTTTACATTCCTCCGGCTCCAGTATGTTGCTTTTGCAAGCGGGCACCTTGATTATTTTTTTTACTTTGCTCCTCCAGTATGTTGCGTTTGTAAGCGGGCCCCTTCCCTTCCTACGTTTTATTATTTTTCATTTTAGAAAAATTTCTGGCAGTTTTTTTTTCCGCATGAGACAACTCCGAGCACTATAATGCTCACATGTAAAAGCCTATCGGCTTATTATTTATTTATCATTTTATATCGCTCCAGAATGTGTTTGTAAGCGAGCCTCTCCCCTTCTCCCTCGTATAGAGATTTTTAACGGTGGAACTACGTATGACTTGTCTTTAAAGATTTTTGGATTTTTTAACGCTGATTTTAATTGATAAAAGATATTAATAGAAAATATTTATAATTAGTATCCAATATAATTTTTTATTGTAGTTATTCAACATCCAATATTTTTTATTTATTTGTTTTGATCTTTTAAATTAATTTTAAAAGTCTGATTATTTATTATATGATTTTTATAATAGAAGTCAAATATTCTTCCTCATGTATATAACAAGTCTTAATAGTGTTTTTTAGTACCATATTTTTTGAACATAGGTACATTCAGTGGTATTGTTACATCCCCCAACTTACAATTAGACTTAATCATTAACTTGGCATGATAATCAGAAGGATTAGTCATAGTTAATTGATTTGATATTGTGAAAATATTTGATTAAACTCTTGATTATGAAGTAGATACAGATGTTTAATAGTTTTGTAAATTAAATGATTTATTTTACAAGATATGATAATGATGCACTAATCATAATCTTGTGGTTCTGAGTGTGACAGGAAAACAAACATCCTTCGAAGAAGGAAGGAGAATATCATCCTCGAGGAACCTGTTAGACGTTGTGAAAACATAAGTTGACTAGCCATTTGAGTAATCGACTCCTATGTCCTTCTCTTTCCATTCGTAAGTTGACACGTGTCATGTCTCTTTTCTTTTGTCTCTATGTTCTTGGTTTAATCATTTTGTCGTGGTAGTTATCACGAGAAATCGTGATGACCAGATGATGTTTTTGGAACATCATCCCTAGCCGAGAGACAATAGTGTAAAGAGACGAGGAGGTCTCTCTGACCTTTTGTTCTCGGGATCATTTTTTTTTCCCTATTCATTCGACTAATGGGAATAGTCAATTTCAGGGGAGTAACACTCGACCCTGATAATCGACGTTATTAATGTGAATCTTTTTACGCTTATAATATCTTTGTGATAATCCTTAGACAAGGATGAAACCTCTTAATAGGTTGTTACCTATAGTAATGTTATTATTAGTATTTACTTATCTTAATAATTGTATTCTATGGAATATTTCTAAGTTGTTATAGTTGATCATGAGGATCGATGGGAGCTTCGAGCTCAACCATCCCATGCTTTTGCAAGGTTCGGGCCACCTTTTGTGAAGGCACTACCAAGTGGGAAAGGTAGTTATCAGCCATGATTAGCATGCCTTGGGATCGAATATCTTGTGTTGAGTTCTCTTTTTGGGTAGTCACTTGGAGAGTTCACGTTGTTGTTGAGCTTTGAAGGAAAAAAAAGGTGGCGGAACTGTTCAGGGAAGAACAGTGGTTGGAAGGAGCTATGAGTAGCTGGACGAGTCGCAGACTAGAACTGCATTTTGTCTTTTGCCTGGTATAGGTAAATGGGAAATAAGTGCCCCAAATTGCTTTTCGTTTGAAGTGTTTAAATCTCAGTAGGACTCATGCTTGAGTCTGTGTAAGATGATGAATCTTGTTAATGTTAAAACCGAGGCATGAGGCCTGGAAGGTCGTGCCATGCATAATGGTTATATCTTTCTATGTCGTGGCTCAATGCCAAATTGGACTCTTATATGAGTATTAAATCACTATTTTAGGTTTGGAAATCATGAATTGTATGGTTAATTTTTTACATATATGAGTTGTATGTCCAGGTGATCTTGAAGGATGATAAAATGAATGCCATCAAAGGGGACTGTAATCAACATAAATTGACTATCCAAATAGTCTTAAACCAGTCCAAAAACTTTGTGATAGTCAACAGAACATTAACCATTAAAGATAACCTTCTGGTTACTCGTGACAAAAGATCAAAGACATCTTAAGTAATGCATAAATTAAAAACAACTTCATGATGGTCATGACTATGATAGTGGACTATTATATAGACTTGTGACTGTCCTACAATCTTGAAAACCTCCTTTTTAGTGTTTTATCTCCTTGTAACTCCCTTTGTATCATCTTGTGTCATGATGCTTGTATGTCCGTACATATTTGTATATAACTCTCTTCTCTAAAATTTCGTTATGTTGATGAAGTAAATACATAATCTCCATCATATTTTTTATGGATTGAGTGGTATCAAAGTGAGTTGTAACAATTTGTCAAATAAGTTTTGGTGCTCATTTCCTCCATTTTTGTAAGAAAACTATCATTTCATGCATGGTTCTATTAAATGAATTGAATTATGCATGTATTAAGGAATAAATCCTTCTATATCATCCTAGGGAAAAAATTAAGAGTCTTAGACAAAATCAATTTTGGCTCCATGTATACACTTGAATATGTGTATGACAAACAATTGTTCGCTAAGATTATTTTATGAAGTATTTGATAATGTTTTTCTCTTGTATAGCTGAAAATAGGTGAAATGAAGGCATGAAGGGCCGATACAAGGTGGAAACATGAGGAATTTGGAGTCTCTTTGACTGAACTAACTGATATACCTAGACACATATATATCTTAGAGCATAAAGAACATAAAAAAACATAAAGACATAAAGACATTTAAAGACATCAAGAACATAAGAACATATATGTGTGAATTAAAATGGACATTTAAATTGAACATACCTTAGAATTTGATATTGTAGTTGACCAATTCTCCAAAAGATGGCTTCAAAATCCTCAAATCCTTGTTTTTCACAAGTTTGATTATGAATTCTATATAATTCTAGAATAGGATTAGTAAAATTTATGGAAAAAATAGACATATATAATCAAATTCAATCTATATATCAATGGTAATTAGCTTTGAAACAAAATCACACATGAAACATGAAACTTTCAGTTTAAATAATTAAAATTTCTCCAAAAACATGAAAAATCACTTCTTCTACGTTAAAAAAAAAGGTGGTGGATTCATATAAAAATGATTCTTAATTAGTCAAACAACATGAAAAGCATTCTTTTGTCTGATATACTTGTGAAAAGTAGGAATAACAGTCATGTGGGGTCTGAAACACGGATCCCACATATTTTTTCACCGTTTTCCATGCTTCCCAGAATGCGATTGCGTTATAACGCGAGCACGTTCTGGGAAGCATGATAGGTAACCTTGTATCTACATGGGAGAGTCTCTCTCTCTCTCTCTTCATTTCTCTATCCTATATATAGAGAGGGATTGGGAGACATGAAGAGATAGAGAGGGACATGGAGATAGAGAGGATAGGTGAGATAGAGATGGAGAGAGGGAGAGATGGGGATTGAGATAGAGAAAGGGGTCTATAGAGGGAGAAAGATAGAGATACATATATATAAAGAGGGGAAATACACGGAGATAGATCTAGCAAGGGAGAGATAGATAGGGAAATACAGAGAGAGAGGTAGAGAGAGGTATATTAAGAGATGGGGTTATGAGGATAGATAGCTCGATAGGGAAAGAGATCAAGAGATGTCTAGAGATATAGGGAGAGATTTCAAGAGGTAGAGGGATGGGGAGAGAGATAAAGAGGAGAAGAGAGAGGTAGCGAGGGATAGATTAAGAGATAGGGATCCATATGTCCAGAGAGAGATAGGGATCCCTATTCTCCCCTCTACCTAAACCATAAACCTAAACCTTTAAACCATAAACCCTAAACCCTAAATAATTCCCCTAAACCCTAACCCCTAACCCCTAAACCCTAAACTCAAAAAACCTTAAACCCCAAACTTGTAAACCCTAAACCATAACCCCTAGACCCTAAACCCTAAATGCAAGCATCCCTAAACCCCTAAAGCCTAAATAATTCCCCAAAACCCTTACCCAAAACCCTAAACCCTATTTACTTAAGCAACCCTAAACTCATGTAAACCTGAAATAGTGAGGGAGGGAGAGATACAAAGGTAGAGTTAGAGAGAGGTGATCGAAAGTGATCTAGCAAGATAGAGAGATAGGGAGAGAGATAGAGAGGTAGGTATAGTTAGAGAGAGGGATAGAGGAGACATAGATATCTCTCCCAAGCTCAGTCTCCTCTATATCTCCCTATTCGCCTCTCTACCTAAACCATAAACCTAAACCTCTAAACCTAAACCATAAACCCTAAAACCATAAATAATGCCCATAAACCCTAACCCCTAAACCCTAAAAATGAGCAACAGGCTAAACCCCTAAACCCCTAACCCCTAAACCATAAAACCTGGAAGCAACCCTAAACCTCTATCTCCCTATCTCTCCCAATCTCTATAATGTGAAAGTTCATGAAAACATTAATCTTTCATTCCAACCAAGTTCATTCCTAATCAATCCCAAATCATTGCTAATCCATTCAATTTCATCTCTAATCATCCCTAAACCACTTCTAATTAGGCCTAAACCACTTCACACCATCCCAAATCACATCCAAATCAATTTAACTTTGAATCCCTAATCATTTTCAAATCTACCTAGATTTCATCTCAAATACCATCCCTAAACTATTCCTAAATCATTCTAATCATTCCCTAATCAGCACTAAACCACTTCAAACAATCCCTAAAACCATTCTAATCATTCCCAAATATTCCTGATCTAGTCCTTTTCACCTCTCATCCCTAAACAAATCCATTTCATCCCAACTCCATCCCAAATCAATCTAAGCTCCATCTCAAACAATCCCAAAAATAATCAAAATCAAACAAATACCTCACCAGGAGCCATTAGAGATCATAGTGCCAATCTGTTAGTCATTTGCACCATTTTGTATAAAGTATGTGCCAATATGCTCCTTAGTAGCACCTACCTATCAATCACAAACATCATTATACACCTATCTAGTCACAGGTGTCATTCTACCCTTTGCCAGCCACAAGAGCCATAAGAACATCATAAGCGTCAATATGCTAATCGTTTAAACCATTCTATACATCATATATACCAACCTTAAACCCTAAACCTGATAAACCCTAAACCCTTATCTCCTTGTCTCTATCATCTCTCTACCTCTCAATCTCTCTGCCTATGTCTTTGGCCATGTCCATCACCCTCTATCTCCCTATATCTCCCCTTCTAAACTCCTAACCCCTAAAATCTAAACCCGATCAACCCTAAACCCCCATCTCCTTGTCTTTATCATCTGTCTACCTCTCAATCTTTATGGCTGTCTCTGACCATGTCCCTCACCCTCTATCTCCATATCTCTCCCTCTCTAAACTCCTAACTGGGATAAACCCTTAACTCGATCAACCCTAAATCTGATCAACCCTAAACCCTATCTCCTTGTCTCTATCATCCCTCTACCTCTCAATCTCTCAGCCTATGTCTCTGGCCATGTCCCTCACCCTCTATCTCCCTATGTTTCCCCTCGGTCTACATCTCCCTATCAGTTTTCTCTCTCTAAACCCTAACCTAAACCTCTAAACCTTAACCCCTAACCCCTAAAACATAAACCTTAAGTTACCCTAAATAATGCCCCTAAACCCTAACCCCTAACCCCTAAACCCTAAAATTAAGCAGTTCCCTAAACCCCAAACCTCTAAACCATAAGCCTTAGAAGCAACTCTAAACCTCTATCTCCCTATCTCTCGCAATATCTATCGATCTCCTCACTCTCTCTAAACCCTAACCCCTAAACCCTAAACCCTAAACCAGAGCAACCTTAAATCCCTAACCCCTAAACCCTAAACCCTAAACTTAAGTAATCGTAAACCCCTAAACCCTAAATAATTCCTCTAAACCCTAACCCAGAACCCTAAACCCTAAACTTGAGCAACCCTAAACTCATAAACCATAAATAATGCCCCTAAAGGTCTAAGCAACCCGAAGCTCATAAACCCTAAATAATGACCCTAATCATGAGCAACTCTAAACCTCTCTCTCTCTCTCTCTCTCCCAAAACCTCTAAACCCTAAATAATGCCCCTAAATCCTAACCCTTAAACCATAAACCATAAACCTAAGTATCCCTAAACCCCTAAACCCTAAATAATTCCCCTAAACCCTAAACTTAAGGAACCCTAAACTCATAAACCTGACCCACCCTCTCTCTCTCTCCAAAACAAGAAAACTAGGACTCTCTCTCTCTCTCCCTATCACTAGGTATCTCTCCCCTTTCTCTCCCCTCCATCTCCATCCTCTCTCCCTTTTCATTCCTCTCGCTCTCCCTTGTCGACAAAGAAGATGGAAATAAGAAAAATAGGACATGTAAAGATGGATGAGGATATAAATTGGGATGATGAAATGGAAACAAGATAATTTATGAAATTTCATTGGATGGGAAGAATGAGGAGGAGAGGTAGAGAGGGGATGGAAGTAGAGAGTGAGAGGGAGGATAGGAGGTAGAGACATGAGGGAAGTAGAGAGTGAGAGAGGACTGTAGGAGGTAGACAAGGGAAAGAAGAAGAGAGAGGGTAGGAGGTTGACACCTGGGAGGGAAGCAGAGACTGAGAGAGAGGGTAGGAGGTAGACAGGGGAGGGAAGTAGAAAGTGAGACAAAGGGTAAGAGGTAGAGAGGGAGGGGGAGAAGAGAGTGAGAGAGAAGGTAGGAGGTAGAGAGGTGAGGGAAGCAAAGACTCAGAAAGAGGGTAGGAGGTAGATAGGGGAGGGAAGTAGAGAGTGAGAGAGAGGGTATAAGGTAGATAGGGGAGGGAAGAAGAGAGTGAGAGAGAAGGTGGGAGGTAGAGAGGGGAGGGAAGTAGAGACTCAGAGAAAGGGTAGGACGTAGAGAGGGGAGAGAAATTGAGTGAGAGACAATAGGAAGTGCAGCTGCCCTTGTAGACATGTATGTAAAGTGTGGAAGCATAGACAAGGCATGTCAATTGTATGATGTAACAACTCAAAGAGATGTTCTATAATGGAATGCAATTGGCATGTGTATTGTCAGCCATGCTCATCATAATGCTAGCGCGTTATAACACACTCGCATTATTGTCAGCTTTGTTTGACGTGTTTTTATCAGTTTTTAACAAAATCTAGAGATAATTTAGAGCATGCTTCCCATCAGGATGGCACTTTTTTCAATGAAAACTCAAAAAAATACCACCATAATCTTAAGCTCTCTGTTAGCTATCTAACCATATAATTTTTTCACATTTTGAGTACGTTTAGTGTTTCATCTTGAATTTCTTTTGTAAGTGTGTCCAGTTTTTGTCAAAAACCAATGTCTAGTATTTTTGACTTTTTTTTAACCGTTCATCAAAAATTGAAATAAGATATATTTTTAGAAACTAGATTCCATTCTACATGAATTCAATAAAAAAATTTTGATTTTCGATTAGTTTTCAAACATTTCAGGGGGACATGCTCAAATTTCTATTTTTTAGGATGTGTCCACTTTAAAAATTACTAAAAAATCAATTATTCATTAGAAAATTATCAGAAAAATTAGGGATAAACTACATGGTGTTACCTAATTTCTCAATGGAGCGATTATTGAAATACTAAAAAAAAGTTAACATTTTAGGGGGAGCACACCAGATGCTATGTTATGTTTTTTTGAGAAAAAAGGACCAATTTGTGTGCTCCCCCTTTTTAAACCCCTTAATCTCAACCATTTTTGGAAAAAAAATAGTAGTTTAGAAACTAGATTCGGATCACTACAACTCTTGTTTTCATTCCATCTTCAAATTTTGAGTGTAGCTATCTTCAATTTCTCATCCAACATCAATGTTTCCTGATTTCAGAAAAAAAAAGTGGCAACTTAAGACCCCATTTTGGTCCCTCATCTTTGTACACTTACCCTACTGACTATTGAAATTTATTCTTGAATTGTTAAATTAAACATTCTATGAAATCTCATGGAATTGTCTCATTTAATTTAGGATAGATTGACAATTATGAGATTGCAGTACCTTATAATTGAAGCTTTGGTTCGTTAGAGTTCAAATAGGTAAGGCCTTGAGCATCAAAGGACGGTAACGTGGGATTTCCTCTTATGTTTCATGTTCTCTTTTTGGTAGTTCATCTTCTTATTCCCACCCTCTACAATTTTGTCTTTGAGTGCTTGAAATATTGCATTAGATAGGGTCATTAATTCGAAGGAAGTAGGGTTAATGAGATTCCTAGGTAAGAATTCACAAAATAACAACTTAATAAAACATGATTTCTTATAAAACAATCATTAATTAAATCAGTCTCAACTCTCTACATCTACATAGTCGTAATACAATACCCTCATAAAGGGGTTGCTTTTTAGGGTAAGAAAAGACAATATAACCTCTATCGTCAGATCTGTGACCTAATGATGAACGGTCCAGATTTACAATGAATATATATATATATAATGTGGCTTTTGGAGGCACTGCCCCTAAACCCCCGTCAAGGTGCGCGGCCCCCAGATGCCCCACCGAGAGGATGGTCCCCCCTGCACCCCCTGAATAACCATCATCTGTCAAGTATCGGGATCAAACATGCGACTGAAACAAGATCACTCCTTGATGAATACTTCTTCCCTTATGGAAATTTACAAAGAACATTAAGAGTAATTAATTACATATCATTTATAAGGTTGATGGCACCTTAATCCTAACACTTGTTGTGAAAGGTTGACACTCGAGATAATGTTGCAGATTCCCTCACAAAGCTAGTGAGCACAAATAAGTTATCTTGGTGCAAGAAGGCCATGGGCCTTAGATCCTATACTTGATAAATTTTATTGTCCCTTTAGATGTAATTGCAATGTATAATATCAAGTGGGAGAATGTTGGGATATTATGATATTTAGAGAAGGATAAACCTTACATAAGGATTTTGTGGTTGATAACATAAATCCTACCCTAGCCCCTTTAACAACCCAAAATCTTAGCCCCAAAATAATAATCTTTTTTTATTAATCGAAACACGTGTTTGAAGTATCCATGATTGGCTTGAAGAAGCAGACCTAGTTATATCACAAAAAATAACATACTCTAGTCCTAAATTCAACTTGAATTTTGAAGCATGTTACTACATTTGAAGTAGAAGTGATTGAAGGCTAGATCCAATTGACGTTCAGTTTAGGAGGCAAGCAACATGTCCTCTATTTTTTCTAGATTTAATAGAGAGTGCATGCTAAAAATCATACACCTTCAACAACAAGAAATAAAAAAATTGAACTTTTATATAAAAAATGGAAGCAAGCTACCATGGCTAGCTTCATCAACAAGTTAAGTTTGCACTAAATGTAAAGAACATGGTCTATACATGGTTAATTTCAAATTCATATGGTTTAAATTAATTTTGTATGAGCTTATTTCTACTCAATGCAATTATTATTTTTGCATTTGTTTAGTTTAAATGTTCTATGGAAAGATTTAATCAAGAAACTGGCCAGACAAGAATAAGGCTATCCACCTATCACCCTATATTGTCACTACTTACAATTGTAGTGGTTTTGACTTGTTTTGAGCTTGTTGACATTAGATTTTTTATTAATATTATTTAGTAGTAACACTTGATGATAGTCTAAAAGCCAATAGACATTATAAAAAATGAAAAAATATCCATATTGAACATGTTTACTTTAGAATTATTTTTATTTTACTTTAGAACTATTTTATTTTATTTGATACTTTGTACTTGCTGCCATTATGAAATAGCTCTCCATATAATTAATAAATAATTAAAAACCAATGTTTCCTATAATTGCTATAACATATGATTAATTAAAAAAAGGGCAAATAATAAAAGTTCTTAATGTTCCTTTCATCTAAACCTTTGTATACCTAGCTGCTCCCAAATCAACAAACATCCCAATCCATGAACACTCAAAGGCATATAAAGTGTTGAATTCCAATAAAAACTAGCTTTATTAAAACTGATTCATTTGTCATTAAATTAAAAAAAAAAAACAAAGAAAAGATTTTCTTTGCAAATGGCATCTAAAGCCCACTGCCGCTCTAATCCCAACATGGGACCATCAACTTCTCATTCGTCATCCCATCCCTACTAGTAGAAATTGATTCCTTGTTTGTGGGCACTGGGGATGGTCATCATTTGAAAAGTATCTTTTGCTATATTCTCTCGCCCTAACCCCAAAAAAAGCATAATGCTTAATAAATGTGATGATTGGGACCAGGGATTAAATTTGATGGCATATGTATTTGGCTATTTTTGCTGTAAAATACAATCAGCTATTTTTGCCATAAAATACAATCAAAATTTTAAAAAGATTATCACATGAAAGGGTAGATTTTAGATAGAACGTCAAAATTTCTATAAAGTTATTCTGATATATGTATTTAGTTCATATATAATTTTTTTATAATAAAAATATGTCTTAATATTCAAAGGGCAAGTTTGAGTAGATAACCGTCATGAAAAATTTGCTTTACAGGCAGGGTTGACCATCAAATTTAGGCCCTGATTGGGACACATTTTACCATTCTGACAAATTTCATTCAATACGCTACTGGCCAGTGCCAAATAATGCACAAATTTCACCATTCTAACCCTGCATCATAAACCCTAAACCCTAAATCCTATTGATATTAACAGCATAGTTTATGTACTTGAGCATTTTTGGAAGGTTTCCATATTTCATATACCAGGTTTCCGCACATTGTATTCTGAATTTCAATTAATTAATAAAACATGAGATTGAACTACACATGACATAAACACAATATAGTAATATTAGGGCATAGACAGGGGTAGACAATCGGTATAAGTAGATGGCACCAAGCCCACTTGATAAATCTAAGCTTTATTGATAAACATTTTATTGTTGATTTATCCATGTTGCTGTATTTATCCATTAGCACCTTTAGTTTATTGATTGTCCACCTCCAATTTATCGATTGTCCACCTGTAGTTTGTGACATGTGGTACATGCCACATAATCTCATAAAGCAAAATCTTGTCCTAAAGGAGAGGCTGAAGGTTTTTGATGAAATCCCTCTACACATTAGAAAACACTGCTGCAGTAATGCTAGGGTAAACAATAACATGTTAAGAACACGTATGCTATTCTACATGTAGCACAATACTACTCATCAAATTTGAAGATGTTTTTTTGAAGTTAGTAATTCATTTGACCATGTGAGACAGGTTTTCAAGCCATTTTTGGATTTGTTCTCACCAAGGCCTAAATTTGATGGCCATAGGGCCGTATTTAGGCATTTTTGCTGTAAAATACAATTAAAATTATAACTAGCTTATTTATATTAAATATAATATATTTAAAGTATGCCGAGAGATATCCTTCTCGAGGCGCCTATTTTTTAATCACTAATCCTAACATTAGGCACCTCTAGAAGGATATCTATTTGCGTACTTTAGATATATTATATTTAATATAAATATGCTAGTAGCAACCAGATCCGCAAGCCTATTTCTAACACTAATTATAATATATTAAAAAATATTATATTAGATATATCTTTTACAATATATCTAATATATTATTATAATATACTATATAATAATTATATAATTATATAATATAATTATGTTTATAATTATTATTATTATAATATATAATAATTAAAAATTCATATTATATTATATATTATATTTAGGATTAGAGTTAGAAATTAAAATTAGGGTTAGGGTTAGTATTGTGGTGAGGGTTAGGTTTAGGATTAGAATTATGGTTAGAATTGGAGTTAGGGTTAGCATTAGTGTTAGGATTAAGATTAGGGTTAGGGTCAGAACCAAGGTTATATTAGAATTACCTAGGTTAGATTTAGAAAAAGGGTACCTATTTTTAAAGAATATTTTAATATCAATGTTGAACCCTAACCCTAATTCTAAGAGAAACCTTAACCCTAATACTAACCCTAACTCTAATTCTAAAAATAACCCTAACCTTAATTATAACAATAACCCTAACCCTAATTATAACCATAATTGCATCTCTAATTCTAAACCTAACATTGACCCTAACACTAATCCTAATTCTAACCCTAACCATAAAATTGATTGTAACTATAATTTTAATTCTAACATTGATTCAAACCCTAAGCCTAACCCTAATTTTCATTGTAACCCTAAATCTCACCCTAACCCTAACCCTTATTATAACCCTAAACCTAGTTTTGACTGTAATTCTCATTGTAATTGTCACCCTTTTTCAAACTATAAACCTAATTCTAAATGTAATTCTTACCCTAATTCTAACTGTAATTTCAACCCTAACCATAATTTTAACCCTAACCCTAACCCTAATAGTAACCTTAATTCTAATCATAGCCCTAATCCTATCTCTAATTATAGACCTAACCCTAATCCTAATTTTATACCTAACCCTAACCCTAACCCTTATTCTAATCCTAAACATAACTCTAATTTTAACCCTAAGCATAACCCTAACTATAATTCAAACCCTAACCTTAATACTAAACTTAACCCTAATTGAACTATAACCTTTACTTTAATTTGGACCCTAACCCTAACTATAACTCTTATTCTTACCCTAATTCTAATAACAACCCACCTTAATTCTAACCCTAATTCAAATAGGAACCATAATCCTAACTCTAACCCTAACCCTAACCCTAACCTTGATTCTACCCTAACTATAACCCTACTTTTAAATCTAACAATAACCCTAATTCTAACCCTAACCCTAACCCTAACTCAAATTCTAACCCTAATTCTAGCCCTAACCCTTACTGTAACTCTAATGCTTACCCTAAACCCTAAACCTAATCATAATTTTAAAGCTAACCCTAACCATAACCTTTAATCTAACCCTAAACATAGTTCTAATTTTAACCCTAACTCTAACCCTAAGCTTGACTATAATTCAAAACCTAACCCTAACCTTAATACTAATATTAACCCTAATTGAACTCTAACCCTAACTCTAATAGTAACCAACCTTAATTCTAACCCTAATTCTAATAAGAACCCTAACCCTATCCCTAATTCTAACCCTAATCCTAACCCTAATTATAACCCTAATCATAACCCTAACCCTAACTCTAATTGTAACTCTAATTGTAAGCCTAACATTTAGGCCTATAATAACCCTAATTTTAACCTTGACCCTAACCCTCATTCTAATCATAGTTCTAACCTTGCTCCTAACCTGAACCCTATTTCTAGACCCTAATTGTAACAATAACCCTAATTCTAACAATAACCCTAATTCTAACAATAACCCTAATTCTAACCTTAACCTTGGGCTATGATGAGGTTAACCAAAATTTGTATTTTATTAAGTCGTAACCCTAATTAAGTAACCTAATTTAGGGTTATTATTAGAGATTTCCCTAACTTAGTAACCCTAATTCTATTTCTAAGC
This sequence comes from Cunninghamia lanceolata, assembly GCA_027924645.1. Classification (NCBI taxonomy): domain Eukaryota; kingdom Viridiplantae; phylum Streptophyta; class Pinopsida; order Cupressales; family Cupressaceae; genus Cunninghamia; species Cunninghamia lanceolata. The sequence continues at coordinate 1,323,274 of BSBN01000619.1, read as the reverse complement.
CTAACCCTAATTATAACCCTAATCAAAACTAACCCTAACCCTAACCTTAATTCTAATTGTAACCCTAAATCACACCCTAACCCTAACCCTTATTATAATCCTAACGCTAGTTTTGACCGTAATTTTCATTCTAATTGTCACCCTTCTTTAAACTATAACGTGAATTCTAATTATAATTCTAACCCTAATTCTATTTGCAATTCCAACCCTAACCCTAACTATAACCCTAATTGTAACCCTAACTCTAATTGTAACCTAATCGTAAGCCTAATTTTAACAATAACCCAAACCCTAATACTAAACCTAATTCTAATTCTAACCCTAATTATAATTCTAATCTTAATATGAAGCTTGAATCTAATTCTAACCCTGATCATAAGCCTATATAAACCCTAGTTCTAACCCTATCTATAATTCTAACCATAACTGTATCCCTAATTCTAACCCTAACCATAAAATTGATTGTAACTATAATTTTAATTCTAACATTGATTCGAACCCTAAGCCTAACCCTAATGCTAATCGTAAGAATTATAATGAATACTAATTATAATTCTAACCCTAATCCTAAACCTAATTCTATCTACAATTCCAACCCTAACCCTAATTATAACCCTAACCCTAACCTTAATTCTAATCGTAACCCTAAATCTCACACTAACCCTAACCCTTATTATAACCCTAACCCTAGTTTTGACCCTAATTCTCATTCTAATTGTCACGGGCATCTTTAAACTATAACCCAAATTCTAATTATAATTCTAACCCTAATTCTAATTCTAACCCTAACCCTAACTCTAACATTAATGGGTAAGCGCAAGAAGATGGGGGGCCAAAAAGGGGTCTTAAGTGGCCACTTTTTTTTCTGAAATCAGGAAATGCTGGCCTTGGATGAGAAATTGAGCATAGTTACACTCAAAATTTGGAGATGCAACCAAAACAATGTTCGTAGTGCTCTGAGTCTACTTTCTAAACTACTAATTTTTTTTGAAAATGGTATAGATTAAGGGGTTCAAAAGAGGGAGCCACAAAAATTGGTGTTGTTTTTGTCAAAAAAACATAACATAGCATGTTTTGTGGCTCCCTCAAAAGGTTAACTTATTTTTGGTATTTTTAAAATCACTTTGATGAGAAATGAGCTAACAACATGTAATTTATGCCCGATTTTTCTGATAATTTTTTTATGAATATTTGATTTTTTTACTAATTTTCAAAGTGGACACATCCTAAAAAACAAAATTTTGGTCATGCTACCCCTATAAATTTTTAAAACTAATTGAAAATCTTTTTTTTTAGTATGTGTAGAATGGAGTCTAGTTTCTAAATATGTAATTTTTTTGAAATTTCAATGAAAGGTTAATTTACAATGAAAAAAAGACCAAACAGTATATTGTGCTTTTTTTCCTTTTTTGCATGTTTGCTGGTGTTTTCCCAGTTCGACATAACGTGAGTGCATTATAACGCGCTTGCCTTATAACGTGCTTGTGTTATTTCTTCCTTTGAATGAGTTATGTTCAAGTTTCATAAGTATGTTTCATGGATGTTTATATGTATGCTTGTAGGTATGTATGCATGTACATGTATGCATGCTTGTATGTATGTATGTATGTATGTATGTATGTATGTTTCTATGTATGCATGTATGTATGTATGTATGTAAGTGTTTTGGGTTTAGGGTATATAAGGACCTGAGCCTGTATAGTTTTGAGGGTTGAGGGATTAGGGCTGAAGTAATAGGTAGAGGGTAGAGATTAGAGGGTTGAGGGTTACAGTTGAGGGTTAATATTCATGTTGTTGAGTGTATAAGATTAAGTGTGTAAGGTGCAGGGATTAGGGTTTAGGATATTGGGTTTATGGTTTACGATATGGATTGAGGGTATATAAGGTATAGGGTGACTTGGGTTGAGAGCATGTATGGTTTAGGTTTAATTTAAGTATAGGGTTGAGGCACAATATTCAAGGTTTAGGATATAAGGGTGAGGTTATATGGTCTAGGGATGAGAGTTTGTGGGTGTAGGCTTCAGGGTTTAAGGTATAGGGTTGATGATTGAGGGATTAGGGCTTAAGTATATGGTTGAGGGTATAGGGTTGAGGGTTTAGGGATAGGTTTTAGGGTTAAGGGTTGAGGGATAGGGTTTAAGGTTTAGGGGTAAGGGATTAGGGTTTAAGGTATAGTGTCTTGGGTTGAGGGTTTATGAATAGGGATAGCATTAAGGGTTTAGGGATGAGGGATTAGGGTTGAGGGTTGAGGGATTAAGGTTTAAGGTATAGTGCTGAGGGTTGAGTGTTTAGGGATAGGGTTTAGGGTTTAGGGTTTAGAGTTGAGGGATTAGGGTTTAGAGTTGAGGGATTAGGGTTTAAGGAATAGTGTTGAGGGTTGAGGGTTTAGGGATAGGGTTTAGGGTTGAGGGATTAGGGTTTATGGTTGATGGATTAGGGTTTAAGGAATAGTGTTGAGGGTTTAGGAATAGGGTTTAGGGTTGACGAATTAGGGTTTAGGGTTGACGGATCAGGGTTTAATGTTGAGAGTTGAGGGTTGAGGGATAGGGTTAATGGTCAAGGGATTAGGGTTAAAGTAGAGTGTGAAGGGTAGAGGGATTAGGGATAGGGTTTAGGGTTGAAGGTTTAACGATTGAGGGTTGAGGCTTTAGGGCTGAGGGTTAAGGGATTGAGGTTTAAGATATAGTGTTGAGCATCGAGGGTTTAGGGATAGGTTTTAGGGTTTAAGTTTTTAGTGTTAAGGGTTTAGGGATAGGGTTTAGGGATAAGGGATTAGGGTTACCAACCCCTAACTAAATATTATTAACTTGATTCAAAATCTCACCTTCTTCCAGGGTTGGTTGTGGAATCTCTTGAGAGTGAAGGTTTAGATCCTTCTCCTAATTGGTATTAAGATCAAAATCTTCTTTTGAGTGCTCAACATTAACCAAGGATGCCTCCTTATTCTCCATAGTGATTTCCTTATTAATATTTTCCTCAGCTTTCTTGAACATACAATGTGAGATGAGATGCCCCTTCCTCTTACATTTCTGATAGTAAGTTGTGAAATTCTCATATGAAATGGGCTATCTCTAGACACCAAATTTTGAGCTAATGTCAATGAACATGGGCAGAGTCTTATTGATTTCCACATTAACACATAATCTTGCATAAACAAAGTGAGATTTGGTGCGTGTGGAGTTATCAAGGGTAAAAAAATTACCAAAGGTATTAGCAATAGAACTAAAAATACATTCATCCTAGTATTCTAAGGGAAAGCCAGGCAGACGTACCCAAACCAGGGCAGTTTTATTGAGATTAGTACTAGGGTCAAACCCTAGTTTCCAATAGTCTAAAGAAAGAGAATGTGTACCATAAAGCCATGGTCCTCTAGATAAGATAGCCAGCATGTCTTCTTTGCTGGTAAAGCAAAAAAGGAATAGCCCTCATGCCATACCCATGACAGTCACACTGCCTTTAACATGCCAACAATTGGAGATCCATTTCCAGACCATCTCAATGCTGGGACAAAGAGAGAAAAACTTGCCAACCAGGGCAAGATCCATATAAGCGATAATCGTATCCACCAGATTGTTAGGAACCACAAGAGAAGACCCTATAGCCATCTCTTTATGGTGACAAACCATGGTCTATCCATTCTTAGGAGATTCCACCTGTCCCGTTAGAATTATTTTCCAGTTTGCAGGCCTGGTAGTGTCTGAAATGGGTAGGGGAATAGAGGTACTGCCACATGCAGCACCCTCCATCCCCAAGTAGCACACGGAAAGAAGAAGAGCAAAACCCTAGAAAATCCAAAAACCCTAGCAAACTGCATCTCACCGAGACCTTATAAAAATGTTATGTGATCACAGATGTATATGTTAATGTGATGGATGAGATTTGATTTCTATATGATATGCACGTATAGATGTATATGAGAATGTGATGAATGCATGAGTGGCAAATATATGATCCTATGATGTTTATGCTTATGATAATGGTAATCGATTATGGTAATGGTAATGTATTATGATTTTAATGGTTATGAGAGATGATGAATATTTGGATGAGGGATGAAGAATTAGAATGGAATTAGACTTGTGCCATAAAAGGTATTAAGCTTCCTTAGTACAGTTATTGTATATCATCATAGTACTTATTATGCCAAAGGACAACTAATGTCATGGTACATTGCGACCAAGGCACAAAGTGCGATCTTTTGGGAAACACACACATGCACCCACAAAAAACAAACAAGGATTGCCAAGCTCATCCTGGGTCACTAAGGCACCTTGTTGGGTCCTCTGGTGAGAACAACTCTAGGTGTAGAGGTCCTGATACATGGAAGTGTCTAGCCTTTCCCACGTATAGGATGCATTTGATTCACGTAGTAGTGTCCCAATCACATACAAGGCACTTAATTGGCCCAGTCATTTGGCTTGGATAAACCATAGACAACTATCAAAGAAAATAGATCTTGCCCTGTCCTTGCTTCTCTTCATCTCTTAGGAACTACCTCGAGAAACTTAGGAACAAGATCACAGAAAAGCCAACCAAATGTGAAATGTGAGACAAAGCCAACAACCATCAAGTCATGTGCTGAGTGTAGATGTGCTTTCTTGAATGATCGTGATAGGTTGAGCATTGCCTAGTTTCAGGGTAGGAACATGTTGTCCAAGACGTTGATTCTAGTTTCGACCATGTGTTCTCTTGTATAAGGTAGATGAAATCTTGTAGGGCATCTTGTGTGAGACCTATGGTTTGGTTGCAGGGGTGTCATGAGTTTGTAGAGTAGTTGACTTGTGATTAGTGATAATGTCCAAGAGTTGTCTAAGGCGTGGAGCTTGGTTTTGATTGTTTTCCATGCTTGTTGTCGAACACATGGTTTTGAATGTTGGTTGGTTATAGTGATGTTTTCTTATCATGATGGATATGATAAGTGGTAATGACCTGATCGTACTATTGATCTATCTTGTTTAATTGTTTTGGATGTTTTATTATTTGTTGTCTGTTTGTGGTGTCTTTCCCATGAAAGGATGACTTATTGTGATGACACGACAGGACGGGCCCTAAGGGGCTGACCTAGTGCCTTAGGGGTGCATCAATGATGGCCTTGCCTATGTGAAAGCTCAAAGGCAACGTAGTTCGACCAGGGTGGACTTGGGTTGACCTAGGACCTAAGGGGAATGCCTCAGGGGTGCATCAATGATGGCCTTGCCTACGTGAAAGCTTAGAGGCAACGTAGTTCAGTTTATTGGTTTGATGCTGTGTGACTATGTATGGTATTTTGGTTGACAATTTGATGTTTTTGGGGTTTTTTTGTTGATTTTTAAATTTTTTTGTGGATTTTGCTGGTTTTTTTATTTTTTTGGATTTTGTTGGTCATTTGATTTTTTTGGATTTTGTTGGTCATTTGATTTTTTTGGATTTTGTTGGTCATTTGATTTTTTTGGATTTTGTTGGTTATTTGTGTCCTCCAACATTGACCTTAGGATCAAGAAATGCCCCCAATCAAGTGAAATGACATTTCATGGCGAAGACGAGGTGAACGAAATGTGGAGACCATAAGATGCTAACTTGTTTCCAGGCCATGGGAGGGACATTATGAAATGTGATAGAGTGGAAAGGGATTATTGCGCAATGGGGATCATTGGTTTGAGTGATGGTAGACAATGAAGCAGATATAATTACGCATGGTGCATGTTTTCCAGGTTTTTACCATGGTACTTTTCCAAAGCACTACCAAAGTAGTTTTCACTTTTGGGTGATTTTTTTTTAGGAATAATATCGCTGGAGGTGTATGCTGTTGATGGATTCTGGTAAGGGTTCTCCTTCAGGGGTGGCTAATTGATATGTACCAAACCCATATGCTGTTGTGATGACATAAGGCCCTAACCAATTTGGCTCAAATTTTCTGGGCTTCTCTCGTTCCATCTGATTTTTAGGATTTTCTTTTAACACCAGGTTTCCAAAGTTGAAATGTCAGACTTGGACCCTTTTGTTGTAGCTGTAGTGGAGACAATTTTGATATGCCTGTAAATGAGTTAAGGAATTTTGTCTCTTTTCATCTAGCAATTCCAATTCCTGTAGTTGAGATGTTTTGTATTCTTCATCATCAACCAACTGTTGCAATAACACTCTCAGGGAGGGCAACTTGACCTCTATGGGCAGGATAGCTTCAGAACCATAGACCAAGGAATAAGGAGTGGCTCTGGTGGGCATGCGGATGCTGGTGTGGTAGGCCCAGAGGGCAGGGTTTAGCTAGAGATGCCAGTCATGACCCGCATCATTAACAATCTTTTTGAGGATCTTTATGATGGTTTTATTAGATGCCTTGGCTTGGTCGTTCCCTTGTGGATAGTATGGGGTAGCGAAGTGTTGTTGGATGTGGATTTTTTCACAAAGTTCACAGACATCCTAATTCTTGAATGGGCAGCCATTGTCTATTACAATAGATTATGGGACACAATGCCAGCGTATGATATAGTTGAGGATAAAATTGGCAATTTTTTTAGCAGTAATGTATGTCATGGGAATGGCTTCAATCCATTTTGTGAAATATTCAATGGTGGAAGGGATGAACTTATGGCTGTTGGTGGAGGTAGGGTGGATTTTTCCCACGAGGTCAAGTCCCCATTGAGAGAAGGGCCATGGAGATGTAAGTGGTTGTAGGTCCTGAGCTAGTGCAAGCATAAGATCACTGTGTATCTTACACGACCAACACTTCTTTGCAAAATGGTATGCATCTTTTTCCATTGTGGGCCAGTAATAGCCTGCTCTGATGATTTTTTTAGCAAGGGTAGGACCACTCAAGTGGGCTCCGCATATACCTTCATGTACCTCTTGTAGGGTTGTTTGTGCTTGTTTAGAGTTGATACATCTCAAGAGAGTATTATCAAATCCATGGTGGTATAGGGTGCTACTGATGATTACATATTTGGTAGCTTGATGTATCAATGCTTTGCATTGGTTGGATGATAAGTCAGCTGGTAGGGTTTGGTCATGTAAATAGGTGTATATGTCATGGTACCAGGATGACGTGGGACCAACAATTTCATAGACTAACTTAGATTCAGGGACATCGAAGGCTAGGACCAATAGCTGTTCCACCAAGAACTCAAACTGAGTGAGGTTACTTGGGATATCAAGGAGAGATCCAATGGTTTCCATTGCATCTGCTGCTTGATTCTAAACTCTTGGAATTTGGTCAAAGAGCACTATGTCTAAGTATAGCTCGAAACTATCCACCATCCTTTTATATGGTATGAGCTTTTCATCTTTGGTGTCGTACTTATTGTTGACATGTTTGATAACTAACTAGGAATCACCAAATACTTGTAATGTTTTGATTTTCTAGCTGACTACCATTTGAAGTCGTGTGAGTAATGCCTTGTACTCTGCTATGTTATTTGTGCAAGGAAAAGCAATTCTAAATGCCTTGGGAATGGCATCACCTTGAGGCGTAATGAATAGAATACCAACACTTGAACCGTGATTAGTACATGATCCATCAAAGAATAGTGTCCAGATTTTGGGTATATCCATTGTAAATATTGACTCATCATGGAAATTGACAACCATTGGATGGTCTGCCAGTGTAGGTGCTTCTGCAAGTTGGTCTGTGATTACTTGTCCTTTGATTGCTTTTCTGTCAACATATTCTATATCAATTTCGCTCAATACCATAACCCATTTGGCCAATCGTCTAGTTAAGGCTGCTTTATTCAGTAAGTACTTTAGTGGGTCAATCTTAGCAACCAACTTTGTCTTTTGATTCAGCATGTAATGTCACATCTTTTGGGTAGCAAAGACTATGGCAAGGCAGGCACGTTCAATAGGACTGTAGTTTAGTTCATATCCCACCAAGGTTTAGCTGATGTAATAGATTGCCCTTTCTTTTCCTTCATCATTTTGTGCCAATAATGCCCCAAGTGCTAAACTAGTTGTTGATATGTACAATAAAAGGGGCTTTCCTGGGATCAGTGGCCTGAGGACTAGTGGTGATAGCAAATAGTCTTTGAACTTTTTAATGGCTTCTTGACATTGTCCTATCTACACAAATGGTACCCCCTTGTGGAGTAACTGTTGGAAAGGCTGACATTTGTCGGCAAGTTGTGCAATAAATCTCTGGATAGATTGTAATTTTCCCTGTAAGCTGCGCAACTATTTCAGAGTAGTGGGTGGAGGCATTTCTATTATTGCTTTCACCTTGGTGTGTGTGGTTACACAACACGCCCCATTTTGGCTTGGCAAAATAGGGACCCAACTTTTTTTGGCTTGGCTCGTGTTGTCTGCTTTCTGGCGGTTTGGTAAAAGTAAGTCATGTGCATCATCATGCAGAGACAGGATGAGGTGAGTCACCATTATGAGGTCGGTTTGTCAAAATTTGTATTTCTTTCCTGTAACCTCATAGTTTGAAAGGGCATTAAATTCCATGCAGATTTGCCTTTTACATCGCCTTGATATTCCTCAGGATGTGAAAGTTATGAATAGTCAAAGTTTTGGTCAAACCTGATATTCGCAAGAGGAGGATCATATTTTTATAACCTCAGTAAATTTGTCTCGTCATCATCATATATTGAAACATCCCCTGATAAGTCATGCGGTCCAAATATCCGGACGTCAACTTTAAGTGGTAACAAATCTTCCCCATCAAATATGCTTGTGTCGCGAACTCCATGTTTTCGAAATGTAACCTGAGATTTCTTAATATCCTCCTGATGCGAAATATCACCACTAAACTAATATCCTGATGACATCATCTAAATCTGATAAACGAAGAAACAAACATGATGATGACATCATCATCACATTTACATTCGACAGGATATTTTCTAAACATGATCATGTTCGCCTAATATGACGATGACATCATGAGGCCTTTCTGATACAAAGAACGAATATCAGGATGACGTCATCCCGATATTCCGAAAGAGAGACAAGTAGATTTGTCTCGTCATCATCATATACGTCATCCCGATATTCTGAAAGAGAGACAAGTAGATTTGTCTCGTCATCATCATATTTGAAACATCACCCGATACATCGAAATATCCTCCTGATGTACTAAACATAACCAAAAGAGTGCTTTTGTCACTCGAATCTCGCTGCGATAACAATTCCAATATGAGGGAGGAGGATGATATTGAAACTCAACACGATATTTGCGAATATCATCCTATCTTCATGATATCCTGTCATATGGATATCCCCCCACTCCCGTTGCCGCCATTATCATTTAATGCGTGCAGGCATGGTAGGTGGTTCCCGCCGACCCCAGAACCCAATGAAACACCTGGCGAGATCTTGCGTTTTCACACGAATAATCAAGGAATACAATCTAATTTGTCAGAGTTGCCCTAAATTTACCCTAACTGCGAGGTTAAAAGGTAATTCAACTATCATTTTCACATTTACCTTGCAATAAAATTGTTTTACAGAGCACCAGCTCCCATATCTGCATACCAGCTATTGTTGCACGATTTGAGCTCACAGACAGAAGGAAAGAGGTGGTCATCAGATGAATTAAGAACGTCGTTGGCAATCTACTGGTATAAAAGAGAAATTTGCATAACCAGGTAAGTAAATGAAACCCTCATCATGTTCTTATTGTTCAGGTATGGCGATGTAAGTTTTGGTTTATGCATCCATATGATTAAGTAGTATTGAAAAGATACAGTAGGCATAGTGATTTTAATTGCAACATGCACGCATGTGTATATCCGTTGTGAGATAGGATTTTGTTAACTGCAGGTACTCATGGCTGACAAGCGGTTTGTCAAGTGTCAAGAGGAATTCAGTAGGCCTATGTTCTCTTCTCAGAGGGGGGTCCTGTTCAAGTATGGAGCAATTACAGACACACATCAGGGAAGCACCAATCTAGAAGCCTGGTCAGCTAAGCTGAATGATGGGCATGACAAGAGTCTTGTGCTGGACGCAGTGTTCATATCAGGGATGTGGAACGCTGCTGGTTTCCCGTATTCTATGGAATCTCCGGAGCTGGTTATAGAATGTGCCCGGAATTATAATCCTTAGACAAGGCAAGTGGTGAAGCATGGGAGGATATATGCAGACCTCTCCATCAAGGGTCTCTCCCAGACATTTAGATTACCGCTGGGTAGTAAAGTTAAGAGTGTGGACCTAAAGAAGGCAGAAAAAGAGTATGAGGCCAACAAGAAATCTGCCAGAAAGAACATGTATCAGTGGCGAGCCAAAAATAGCACATATCGTGCGGCAGCCAAACTCCCTGTGCATCTATTCAAGTATGATTTCAGTGAGGAGTACCAATACATGATTGCACTCCTAAACAAAGTAACAGGTCAGCCTGATGCTGGTAGTTTCAGGGATTAGATGTATGGAATAATAATGATGTGTCTGTATTCAGACATCAAGCCACTATGGGGCCAGATAATAAGTGATGCTCTGCATGAGCAGCTGATGAACCTGGGAGGTTCAAATTGTGCATTTTATATGACATCTTACATTGTTTATTCTTGTGCTTACAAAGGCACTTTTGATGCCTTAGTTATAGATGGAAATCTCACAGGCACAAATGCTATGTATATCTAGGATCATCATCCCCAGCTGCAGAGAACCAACTACCACATAGATTACAAACTGGTCAATGATGCATTCTCCATGCATCTGGTGAGGACCATGGAAGAGGACAGAACAAAAAGATTGAGCATGGAGGCTCAAGAGGTAGTTTACAGGCATGGAACCTGGTATATACAGTTTGCAACCTTTTCTTACATAAGGGTTGAGGGTTTTGAGGGACATCCCTTGATGCTGCCAAGGTATCTTACTGATGCAGTAATACTAATGGAATTTATCAGGCAGGGCTCCATAATGATAAAACTGTACAAGGATGCCAAGAAGCTGCCACCAATTTTGTTCCCAGTCAGCATTGGCAGCTATATGTGCCCTGACTCAGATAATATAAAGAAGGTGATGGTCACCCTAAATAAAATAAATTTACAGCCTTTTCTGATAACAAGACCATATGATCCTTACGGCAGGATACAGAAGATACTAGGAAAGCCTATTCATCAGAGGCACCTAGAGGATTTTTGGGCTGACTGTGAAGATGAGGTAGAAGCCAGGAGAAGAAGGTATCAGAGGCTAACTCTGAACCAAATTAGAACTTTTGATTGCATCTCCCTTCCCCAACAATTGAAGAAGGATGATGGCAGGATAATCACAGATGAATATGAACAAAAGAAGATATATAATGACACCATCTCTACAACTGACCTCACCATGCAGGAAGACATATCCTTGGACCCATTCATTGCCAGGACCATACAACTAACTCAAGCCTGGGTTGATAAGTAGGTGGAGGCATTGAAAAAGAAAGGTGTTGCCATTACAGTGGACAACAAGAAGAAGGGATAGGATATTCCTGGGGATGAATATGATGACTTCCTGCTTGAAAAGAGGAAGACTAAAGGAGATAAGTTACCTCCACCACAACAACAAAGCAAAAGAACCACAAGGGGCAAGAAAGTGGATAAACAACCCAAAGGGGTTATAATTGATAGGGCAGTATTCGTAGCTGAGGAGGCAGCAGCATCAGGATCAGGATCAGGATTAGAATCAGAATCCCCTCTGAAGAAAGAAAAGCCCAAGAAGAGTAAGACAGCAGAGGCTGGAATCACTGAGACCCTAGAAGTGGGTGAATCCTCAGGGAAACATGATACAGAGGATATCCTCATGGAGGAAGAGCCTGAAGAAGAAGAAGCTCTGTTGATAATAAAGAGAAAGAGGAGAGCTCCACAGGTGCTGGTGTCTACCACACCTAAAAAACAAAGAACCTCCATGAGAGGTGAAATAAAACAAACCCCTACAATGTTACAAGGAGAAGGTAGTGAAGTACCAAAGGAACTTCAGCATAATGTTCCACTTCCTACCATAGTCAAGTTCAAAACTGAGCTTGCGGAAGAACAAATGAAAGAAACTGATCAGACACAAGCAGGACATGTCTCGCTTGATGAGACAATAAATCTGTCTGATGATGAAGTCGTGCAGGATGTGGCTGCACAGAAAATGGAAACACTTGCTGCTGATATAAATATGACTCCTCATAAGCCTCCACCAGTTCAAACTGTACTTGAGGAGAGGAGACAAGCAGAAGAAGAGCAAGAAAAGAGCCCAGAGTAGGTAGCTCAAGAAATAGGGCTAGAAGCATTAATCACAGAGGTGATAAGCCCTGTAGTGGTAGACCTGACAGAGAAACAAGATGCAAGTCCTGAATATCCAGCAGGATCACCTGACAAAGGGGACCGAACATAAGAGATAGAGATGGCAGAGTCAGAAGGCCATACTCTTGAATTGGGCCAACAAGATCCTCAGGATACATCAGCGGAACCTGCTATAGTAGAGGTTCAAGAAATAAAGGCTGATGAAAAGAAGGAAGCACTAGAGGATCCAGCTGCTAAGACAAAGGAGGTTGACACTGCAGGCCCAGAACAAATAATGGCCACATAAAAAATACCATCACCTCAGGCAGAATCCCCAGTATCTAGTGCATTACATAAACAACAAGGGGAAGAATTGGGAATGGATGAAGTAATGACAGATAAAGATCATGATCATCATGATCTACATACAGATACACTGCAAGGTTCCCCACACCAAGAAGATGCTCCTCCGGAGAAAGAGATTCCTCAACAGGAGGAGGTGCCGCAAGATCAACAGCAAAGCGAGCATCAGGAAGAAGAAAAGGAAAAATCACCATCTCCACAACATCTGCTGATAGAAAAGGGAGATACGGGTGAACATCATGATGATGCTGAAAAACATGATCAGGTGCCTCCATGGTTAGCAAAAGAAGTAAATATTGAGGAAGAACTTGAAATTCAAGAATTTGATGTCTCCACCTTGTTCTCCACGGATATAATGAAACCTAGGAGGAAGGCCAGAATGACATCGGCCATCAAGAGAGATCCGGCCACCGGGAGAAGGACTGCACAAATTGCCATACCTGCGGTGGAGAAAGAAAAAGGTAAAATTACTGTTGATGAATTTCAAATCAGCACAGTAGATTTGGGTTTTGCTAATGAGGACCAAGAAGGTCAAGAGGGCAAAGACATTATTGACTCTCTAATTCAAAAGGTGAAAAGAGAGAAGGAGAAGAATAAGCAACATAAAGAGCACATTGCTCAGTTGCATGCCTATATCAAAGGACTGACCAATCCTGATGATACCACAACTGAACATGCAGTCCCATTGACTGCCATTTCTCAGGAGGAGGTAAATAAATTGGAGCTCATGAAATATGAGGCGTCTGTAATAAGGAAATGGATGTCATCCACATTGGATGATGCTGTAGAAATAATGAAGGCCTCTTTGAGGAGGTGGAGCATTCTAAGTGACTCCAAGACCAAGGTAGATAAATTGCAAATGCAGACTGGGAAAAGGTCTTATAAACTGGAAAGGGTCTTGAGCCTTTTGAGAGAAATAAAAGGGATAAATCCTCAACTGCTTATCAGTAAGCAGGTATTGAACAGTAATACCGCATTGTTGGTAGATATCTGGTACAAGGACACTCAGTTTGAATGCGGAGTCCTCAAAAGATGCAATAATAAGCTGAGAGATATCAGCATGAGGCTACGTGATTTAATTGCTGAAGAGGCAGTGATATTAGAAACATTGGAAGGCAAGGTAGAAGGTAAAATAGAAAATCAAGATGAAGAGTCTGCCATCAAAGCTGTACAGAGTAATTTCCAATTAGAGATGGTTGGTCCACCTATCCACTTGACAGAAGAACTGATAGATAAAATAATGAGGATCAAGGTCTAGATGGAGAAATATAATGAAACATTGCAGGACAAGAAAAACAAGCTGGATAACAGCAGAGACAAGTATGAAGCACATAAGCATGCCATCATCAAAGTAAAAACTCAAGATGGCGGAGGGATAGATCAGGTTGTGCATTCATATGAGCAGGTCCGCAGTAGTATGCAACCCCATATGCAGCATCATCATCATCAGGATAGCAAAAGTTCAGGTAGCGACACACATGATGATGATCCACATGAATCAGTTGAGGAGCATGATGAAGATACATCATGAAGGGGATATAAGCATAAGTAGTCTAGATAGTTGCCAGCTGGCAACTTGTGCCATTTTGTAGAAGTTGACAAAGTCAGAGGATGATGACCGTAGATTTGTATTGATAAATCAGGACCGTAGATCTCTTGTAACGGATTCCTCACCTTATTCTATAAAAGGTGGTGGAATGCCTTGTTGTAAACATTCGAAACTTAATTGAAATCCATCTGCTGAAACATTCAGAGCTTATTTCAAAGTTTTTGTATACATTTATATTTTTGCATGCTTAATGAATGAGAAGACTGTGTCAATTACAATTCATAGTAAATCTTGAGTAATCAGTGTATGATGTCTGGATATATGTGGTGATTTGCTGCGTCCCTTGGAGTGCATGTCTACTTACATGTGTTGTCTTCATACAAATTCCTTTGAAGTTAGCATCAACTATATCTAGTTGTGGAATGTCCTAGTGAAAATATGGTTTGGTTTTCTTCTCTTCATGACAGTATCTAATATACATGTGGCTCAAAAGCTGAAGGTTCAACCTTAATTAGAAGTTTTTCTTCAATTTCTTTTAAATTTCAGAACATTTCATCTCCATAATTGCAAATAATTGATGATCTTAGGCAAATAATACAGATATGTAGACATCTCATAAATAACCATAAATATTTAGCATATTTGAGTACAAAGCATGCATAAGTAAAAATATCATGCAAAGATTGAGGTATTTCTACATCTTTTCACCAAACAACTGCATAATACGACTCCTCTATAAAGAATTTCTGCAGGAATGACATGATGATGATAAATTTCCACGTAAGGCCCCAAAATGGAAACAGCAACTCACATTAACCTCTGAGTAACTTCAGATGATTAAGACCTAATCACCGGAGACTTAGGATCATGAATTCTTTGAATTCATAGTATCTTTCAAGATGAATAAAGGTTAATGTGTACTTTTATTCTATGTTTGTTTGTGACTAACATCATGACCAACATAAGTTGGCGCTAGAAGGAGGGCCTGTTCCAGAAGACCATGCTCATCATCATTATTTTTAGGTTTGATGATGCAGAGAGTAAGGTAACCTTGGATCATCTGCGAATTTCAAATATTACACAAATATTTACTGTAAAAGCCTCGTATATGCTCATTCTATGTAAAGATTTCCAGATCTCACATAAATATTGCAAGCTTTATAGTAGATCATTCTAAATTCACAAATATTGGCCGAAGATACGTAAATTTGTTCAAGCTTTGAAGAATTTAGACCTTAAAAACTTAAGATCCCGTGCTAGACGTCATTATACTTCAAACATCCTATCATATTTGTGGTATCTTTGCAAATATCTCGTATATATCCAGTCTGATCAGCCATCTGACTGCAAATATCACCTCATCCGGTGAAATCCAGCCAATATCTGCAAAGTTTCAGCCAATTTACCTCAAAATTGAGAAATCCTGGCTCACAGGATAAATACCAGGTCTAGACCTAGTGGAATTTTTGAAGAATTACCTGTTAGAGGTTTCAGACCTAGGACTGTAGACGTTCATCATACTCCAGAGTCTAGTGTGTCAGGGGCTTCACCAGAACCTCTTCCTGTAACCCCTGTTGGTTTGCAAATACCTTCTGGGATATCTGTGACATCTCCTATTCAGCCTCAGGGTGTACCTTTAGTCCAACCTCAGCCAGCTGCACCACCAGCTCAACCTCCACCGGTTGTAACGTCTTTCTTTGCAGCGGAGTCACCTTTGACCTTTACTACATATCATGAGTTACCAAAGAATCTGGACAAACTTTGTCCAAAATATCATCCTTATCAAGATGCTGAAGATCATATCAGGACTTTTAAGGAAGCTTACTGCAGAGCTAGGATAGAACATCAAGATGTGGTGTGCAGATTATTTCCCTTTTCCTTGGGGGAAGAAGCTTATAATTGGTTCATCAGTCTTGGTCAGGGTTCTGTTGATTCCTGGGCCTTATTAGAGAAAGCTTTTCTTGATAGATTCAAGGTTCCTGTCGACCCCTCAATAAACTATCATTTATTTGCTACTATCAAGAGATTTGAGAATGAGCCTATTGCCAATTTCAATGCTAGGTTTCAGAAAATGCTGTCCAGAGTGGTCACCCCTTATACTGTGTCTGATGAAGCTGCAAGGAGCATTTACTATTCTGCCTTGGATTCTTTGACTTCCATGTTCATAAGGAGGACACAACCCTGGATCACAACTTTAGCCTTAGCTTTTCAAGAAGCTATACAGGTAAATCAACAATTAATACCTGCCCCTACTCCAAATATGGTATTTCCTACCTTGCCTGGCATGCACTCACAATATCCGGTATCATATACTACACAGTATCCTATGCAATATCCTAATGGAACAGTGGTACCCCCAGCAGTCATGCCTGCACCTCTACAAGTACCTCCACTGAGCATTATGCCTCCTCCCAATGGAAATGGCCAGCTACCACAATATCCTGCACAGGCTCAGACACCTCAAGGTGCTGATCTGAAAATGTGGTGGCCAAAGCTCAAGAAGAAAAGGAGGAGATTAAAGAAATCTCTGCTCAATTGAGAAAACTCACCACAGAAGTGACACATTTGAGAAATCAAGGTTTCTATTCCCAGTCAAACCAGAATAGAAATTATTCCAATGATAGA
This sequence comes from Cunninghamia lanceolata, assembly GCA_027924645.1. Classification (NCBI taxonomy): domain Eukaryota; kingdom Viridiplantae; phylum Streptophyta; class Pinopsida; order Cupressales; family Cupressaceae; genus Cunninghamia; species Cunninghamia lanceolata. The sequence continues at coordinate 1,306,579 of BSBN01000619.1, read as the reverse complement.
CCAAATTATCCTGACAGAGGATATAACACCAATAATTTCAATAATGGTGGTGGAAATAACAATAATTCTCAGAGGCAGCCCAGAGTATGGAACTCTAGGCCAAATAATGGTTCATTACCATCACCCCTGGACAATCAGCCTCCTGGTGAAACCAAACAGACTACTAGAGTCAATCTTGCTAAGGCAGCCCTTACTAATTGGTGTAGGATCCACAATACTAATGCACACACAGAGTTAGACTGTCCACAATTTAGAATTGCTGCTAGCATCTTTCAGACTGAAGTGTCTAACACTTCTAGAAATCCACCTCATGCAGAAGGAAATGAGATTGTTCCTTGTGGATATGACTCAGCTTTTGTGCTAGAAGCCTATACCAATCAACCTCATCAGAGTTATAACCAGGTATGTGAAGAGTCTACCTTAACTTTTGAAACAAATTATGTTTTCCCCTTTGAGGATGAAAATGAACCTGCAAGAGAACATGAGGAAGTACATGCATACTAGCAGCAATATCCTGGTAAGCATAATTATAATTTGAGGAGTAATGCCAACATACCTGCTGGTCCATTGACATCATCTCTGCCTCCAAATAACTTCAACACACCTCCTGATCCTAAATGCTCAATACTTGTCTCCACAAAACACAGGATCAAAGGTTGTAAATGCACCTCATGAATTTGACAAGTTAGTCAGCTATCTGGCTGATGAAATGAAGAAAATTAAGATCAGCCTGTCCTTGTCTGAATTACTGAAAACTCCTGCTATCAAAAGGGCATTCATGAAGTCACTAGATGATCCTGCTCCTAAAGAGGATAGCCATCTTTCAAGTCAATCCAGTGGCAAAGATCATGCTGCCAGGGATAATATTATCAAGCCTAAAGTGTCAGCTACAGTCCAAGCTGCAGAAACCTCCCACATGACTTTGTATAGGGATAAAACTGAATCACCTCCGTTTCTCCTCACCATAAGAATGTTCAGCAAGAACCTGCACAATTGTTTGGTTGATTCAGGGGTCTCCACGAATGTCATGCCCTTGTCAATATGCAATGCCTTAGGATTACATCCTGCTAAATCTCTAAAAAAGGTGACACAGCTAGACAAAACAGAAGTAAGTGTAGTAGGAGAGTTAACTCATATCCACATGCAACTAGCATCTGATCCTAGGATCCAGTATTACATTGATATTCAGGTAGTTGACATACCTGATACTTATGGGATGTTGCTTAGCTGAGATTGGTCCAAAACGCTTAATGGATATATGTCTACAGATTTCAGTCACATGTGGTTACCATGGAAGGGTATACCTAACTAGATTAGGATTGATGCTGAGCCAAGAATGAAACATATGATCACTGAGTACAACAAAACAAATGAGATCATGTACGTAGACGTAGAGCCTGGAGTTTATTGCATCAGGCCATAGACTGTCAAAATAGAAGAGATCCTGATGCTTGATCTGCATCATCATCATGATGATGATCATCAGAAGGATATACCAGTTGAACAACATGATAATAATCCTGATAATGAGAATGAAATAGATCGCTTCAGAGATTTTGAGATGCATCTGTCTAATCAGGTAAAGCGTTGTCAATTGTTAAATATACCTGCTAATGATATTTTGATTGATGGATGGTGCAGATTACACGATGAAGCACATTCAGAAAAGACTTGTGAAACATGCTTAGATATGATGATGCTAGAGCAGACATGTAGTGAGGCATCATCATCATATTCTGAGGTAAATGCTACATCTGATGATGATGGCGATACTAATTCTTACCTGTCTTCTATAGGAACTGAAGAATTGACAGATCATGATGAGAATCATATCCTGGAAATAGAAGAAGTCCTGGTTTCTGATCAGATGAACAATGAAATGAAGGAAAAAATCACCCCTGGTAGTGATTGCTTTATGGAACTAGATTATAAGTTGTCTGATGAAGACAGAGGTAGTGACCTGACTAAGTTCGAAGAATTTCTAGTAAAAGAAATAGAGAAGATGACACGATAGCATAAATCTTCCCAGGAGGTTTTAATTAAGGATTGGTGTAGATTGCACGAAGCACCTCACTCAGAAACAACTTGTGCATTATGTTTACATATTCTAAAAAAGCATGCAGCTGCAGATTCAGAAGATCATCCTCCTGCTGAAATAAAAGAGAAAATAGAAAAGCCATCAGGCTCATGAGAAAAGGTAAAGAAGAAACTCGAGGATGATGACACTCCTAAGTTAAAATGGATATCAGGCAGAGTAGTAGCCAGGGTTGCAAAGAGAAAAGAAAGTTCAGCTAAATGTCCTACTGAAGATAAACCTTGGATCCTGAGGTTTGATGGGTCCAAATCCAAGCAGGGTGCTAGGGTAGGAATTGATCTGATTGATCCAATTGGAAAATCCTACTTAGCAACCTATAGATTACAGTTCCCCTACACTAACAATGTAGCAGAGTATGAGGCTCTAATTCATGGGATACTGTTCGCTCATAAGAAGAAAATAAAGATCTTGCATGTCTTCGGAGATTCAGAACTAGTTGTGAGGCAAGTAAGAGGAATTTACTCATGTAACTACAGAAAGCTATCCAACTATAGACATCGAGTGTGGGACCTGATTGAAGACTTTGACACCTTTAATATCACTCATGTACCGAGAGAACAAAACCATAGGGCAGATGCACTTGCCCAAGCTGCCAGTACATTAGAGCCACTGTCTATATCTGGTCTGAAGAGATTTTCAATAGAACTGGTGTCAGTACCTTCAGTACCTGATAATGTGACTAACCTCCAGGTGTTTGATGATGATCAGCACATTCTGGACTTCATCTCAAACAAGGACATATTTGAAGCTCAGATTATAGATGAGAATGGTATGGAAGATCATGTCTGGGAAGAAGATGAGATATTAGAGTTGCCTAGCAACAGGATCCCCAAAGGTATGATTGAATTAGAAAGAGCTTTTGATTTGGATAATATGCTTAAACAGAAGGATCTGCCTAAGGCAGATGGAGGTCAGTATTCACAAGTGAATATTGGACAAGATGATGACAAGAAAAATGTCTTGATGGGTAAGGTGTACACACCAGAAGAGTTAGAAGAAATAACTCAGGCCCTCAAGGATTACATACATGTAATTGCATGGACTTATGATGAGCTAAAGACATATGACACCTCTGTCATAACTCATACTATACCTCTCAAGCCAGATGCTAAACCTTTCAGACAGAAGCAAAGGCCAGTCAATGCCTTGCTCGAACCAATAATCCTTGAAGAAGTCAAGAAATTGTTAAACGCCAGGATAATATTTCCTGTGAGACACTCCACTTGGGTGGCAAATCTTGTGCTAGTCAGAAAGAAGAATGGAGACATCAGGTTATGTGTAGATTTCAGGAATCTGAACAGAGCATCAAAAAAGGACAATTATCCTTTACCCTCATTGGATGAAGTTCTGCAGATTGTAAATGGAGCTAAAATGATGTCCTTCCTGGATGGCTTCTCAGGATACAACCAAGTAATGGTTGACAAAATTGACAGATTGAAAACTGCCTTCACCACGAAGTGGGGGATATTTGCATATAGACGTATGCCATTCAGACTCATAAATGCTGGAGCTACATTCTAGCAAGCAATGGACATAGCCTTCAGAGGCTTAATAGGAAAATGTATAGTCATCTACATGGATGACTTGACCGTATTCTCCAAGGAGAGGCGAAATCATGTCGCTGATCTCAGAAGTGTGCTAAAGAAGTGCGAGGAATACGGAATATCTTTGAATCCTAAGAAGTGCATATTTGGGGTGACAACAGGAAAGTTACTAGGCCACCTGATCACAGAAGATGGAATTATCATTGATCCTGACAGGGTGGAGTCTATCATGAAGTTACAACTTCCAGGAAGCAAAAAAGAACTCAAGTCTTACTTTGGTAAGATAAACTTTGTGAGGAAGTTCATCACCGGCTTTGCTGAGATTGTCAGACCACTAAATGCCATGTTGAAAAAAGATGCACAGATTGAGTGGACACCAGAGGCCAAGGCTGCATTTGAAGATATAAAGAAAGCCATCTCAGATGCTCCTATCCTTATCAGTCCAGACTACACAAAAGATTTCTACATCTATTCATTTGCTTCAGAACATACCTCTGCAGCAGTGTTAACTCAAAGAAATGAAGAGAAAGAAGAGAAACCAATTGCTTTCATGAGCTGTCCTTTTAGGGATGCTGAATTGAGATATGTAGATGTTGAGAGACAGGCACTTGCATTAGTCAGAGCAGTAAAGAAATTCAGACATTATATACTAAGAAGCAAAGTGATTGCTGTAGTACCAGATGCAGCAGTGAAAATGCTACTGATGCAGAGTCAGCCTAGCAAGAAAAGAGCCAAATAGATTACTGTATTACAAGAGTATGACATGGAAATTACACCAATGAAGCTGGTAAGAGGACAAGCTTTGAGTCAAATGATATCCGAAATTGATCCAAACATCACTAGTCAGCAATATGTGATCAATGAGAAAGACAACAAAGAGTGGTACTCAGATATCAGGCACATCCTAATTACTAGAAGATGTCCACCAAGAATGTAAGCTTCACAGAGAAGGGCCTTAAAGATAAGATCCCAAAAGTATATGATGAAGGGAGGAACCCTATTGAAGAAGAATTATGAAGGAATATACCTGAGATGCTTAGAAAAGCCAGAAGCAAATAAGGTCCTGTCAGAATTACATGACAAGTTTGGAACGACACATGGATCAGCATTAGCCACAACACATGCAATCCTCAGAGCAGGATATTACTGGCCTACAATTTTTAAAGACACAGCTAATCATGTTAAATGTTGTCATGTTTGCCAGGTTGCTGCCAACAGAGAGAAATATGCTGCACAACCCTTGCAGCCAGTAATGGAAAATCGCCCATTTGCACAATGGGGCATGGACTTCATAGGACCAATCAACCCTCTGTCCTCTTCAGGTCATAGGTATGTCTTAACAATTACTGACTATTGTACTAGATGGACTGAGGCTATTAGCAGCAAAACTTGCACTGCAGATGATGTCATTAAATTTCTGGAGAGCAACATTGTCACCAGGTATGGAACTCCTTATGCATTGGTAAGTGATAATGGTTCTGCCTTCATTTCCACCAAGTTATCAAGTTGGGCTTTTGATCATGGGATTATACTTAAGTTTTCATCCAACTATTATCCCCAGGGGAATGGATTAGCGGAATCCACCAATAAAAATTTACTGAGTATCATAAGAAAGTTAATAGAGAAAAACCCCAGGGAATGGAACTCATTTTTAAAGTATGCCTTATGGGTTGACAGAACTAGAATAAAAACTGCATTAGGCAACTCGCCCTTCCAACTAGTATATGGGGTGGATCCCATCCTCCCTGTGAACTTAAAAATTCCTACCCTACAGTTTGCCCAAGAATACCTAGGCATAGACAATAAGCAAGAAGTCAGGTTGCTTCAGTTGATGCACCTGGAAGAAAAAAAGAGTCAAGCAATTGACCAATTTACAAAACATCAGGCTGTTGTCAAACACTGGTTTGACAAGAGAGCCAGAGTTAAAGCTTTCAGGATATCCGATTTGGTCCTGATGTGGGATAAAGCCCATGAGAAGAAAGGTGACCATGGTAAGTTTGCTAGATTATGGATAGGTCCCTTTCAAATTTCTGAGATACTAGGAGATAGTACTTATAGGCTTAAGAACCTAACAGGTGAGGATGTCCCATTGCCAATCAATGGACAATTTCTCAAGCATTATTTCCAGGCCTGAGTAGCTCCCTGACAGTCATATGTATCATATTGTATATTTGTATAGTTGTTTGTATAGTTTGTTTTGTTTTGTTGGTTGGGACCTTGTTCTAGTAAGTCAAGATGATGCACTTCATCACCCCAGAAAATAACTAAATTGTTAAGATTCAAATGATGAGATCACATTTAGACATAGGTTATGATTCATCCTAAGAAGTATTCATGATCAGGTTTGTGATGTCTTTTCATCAGGGTGCCTTTTTTTGGTCAAAGTGAATCAATCACAATGAGACACCTAACAGCCTTGGGTTTGTTGAACACACAAGTATAGGTGTTAAGTGAAAAATCTAAAGGGACTCCCTTGCTACCAGTACAATCTCCAACCTAAAGCTGCAAGTGACTGTACCTTGTACAAATGAGCTGACATGATGATATCAGATACAAATTGTTAAGAGAAAAATTTAGAAAAGAAATAAAGTTAGGCCATCTAAGTAACTCTACCGGGGCTATCAACGCCTGCTGGCAGTGGGGCTCTACTTAGGGAGATTGTATAGATAACCTTGCCGAGGCTATAGACGCCTGCTGGCAGCAAGGCTCTATCCAGGTTGGCTATGAGGGATGATCTCCAACTATGTAGTTTGACACCAGTTACTTATGTTTTCAACTTACTTTCAAGATGAGGATAATTAATCATATGCACACACCTGATCCTTTGTTAGCATTGTTACCATGATGAAATTTTATTATTCAAAAGATTATGATGCCTATGCTTAGACGGAATTAGAATACTATGGATAAATGTGATCACATCACTTGAATCATTGGAATTTGTTTGTTTTCTTTGGTGGCAAGTTGTTGTGTGGTTACACAACACGCCCCATTTTGGCTTGGCAAAACAGGGACCCAACTTTTTTTGGCTTGGCTCGTGTTGTCTGCTTTCTGGCGGTTTGGTAAAAGTAAGTCATGTGCATCATCATGCAGAGACAGGATGAGGTGAGTCACCATTATGAGGTTGGTTTGTCAAAATTCGTATTTCTTTCCTGTAACCTCATAGTTGAAAGGGCATTAAATTCCATGCAGATTTGCCTTTTACATCGCCTTGATATTCCTCAGGATGTGAAAGTTATGAACAGTCAAAGTTTTGGTCAAACCTGATATTCGCAAGAGGAGGATCATATTTTTATAACCTCAGTAAATTTGTCTTGTCATCATCATATATTGAAACATCCCCTGATAAGTCATGCAGTCCAAATATCCGGACGTCAACTTTAAGTGGTAACAAATCTTCCCCGTCAAATATGCTTGTGTGTCGCAAACGTCATGTTTTCAAAATGTAACCCGATATTTCTTAATATCCTCCTGACGCAAAATATCACCACTAAACTAATATCCTGATGATGTCATCTAAATCTGATAAACAAAGAAACAAACATGACGATGACATCATCATCACATTTACATTCGACATGATATTTTCTAAACATGATCATGTTCGCCTAATATGACGATGACATCATGAGGCCTTTCTGATACAAAGAATGAATATCAAGATGATGTCATCCTGATATTCCGAAAGAGAGACAAGTAAATTTGTCTCGTCATCATCATATTTGAAACATCACTTGATACATCGAAATATCCTCCTGATGTACTAAACATAACCAAAAGAGTGCTTTTGTCACTCGAATCTCGTCGCGATAACAATTCCAATATGAAGGAGGAGGATGATATTGAAACTCGACACGATATTTGTGAATATCATCCTGTCTTCATGATATCCTATCATATGGATATCCCCCCGCTCCTGTTGCCGCCATTATCATTTAATGTGCGCCGGCATGGTAGGTGGTTCCCGCCGACCCCGGAACCCAATGAAACACCTGGTGAGATCCTGCGTTTTCGCATGAATAATCAAGGAATATAATCTAATTAGTCAGAGTTGCCCTAAATTTACCCTAACTGCTAGGTTAAAAGGTAATTCAACTGTCATTTTCACATTTACCTTGCAATGAAATTGTTTTACAGAGCACCAGCTCCCATATCCGCATACCAGCTATTGTTGCATGATTTGAGCTCACAGACAGAAGGAAAGAGGTGGTCATCAGCTGAATTAAGAATGTCGTTGGCAATCTACTGGTATAAAAGAGAAATTTGCATAACCAGGTAAGTAAATGAAACCCTCATCATGTTCTTATTGTTCAGGTATGGCGATGTAAGTTTTGGTTTATGCATCCATATGATTAAGTAGTATTGAAAAGATACAGTAGGCATAGTGATCTTAATTGCAACATGCACGCATGTGTATATCCATTGTGAGATAGGATTTTGTTAACTGCAGGTACTCATGGCTGACAAGCGGTTTGTCAAGTGTCAAGAGGATTTCAGTAGGCCTATGTTCTCTTCTCAGAGGGGGGTCCTATTCAAGTATGGAGCAATTACAGACACACATCAGGGAAGCACCAATCTGGAAGCTTGGTCAGCTAAGCTGAATAATGGGCATGAGAAGAGTCCTGTGCTGGACGCAGTGTTCATATCACGGATGTGGAACGCTGCTGGTTTCCCGTATTCTATGGAATCTCCAGAGTTGGTTATAGAATGTGCCCGAAATTATAATCCTCAGACAAGGCAAGTGGTGAAGCATGGGAGGATATATGCAGACCTCTCCATCAAGGGTCTCTCCCAGACATTTGGATTACCGCTGGGCAGTAAAGTTAAGAGTGTGGACCTGAAGAAGGTAGAAAAAGAGTATGAGGCCAACAAGAAATCCGCCAGAAAGAACATGTATTAGTGGTGAGCCGAGAACAGCACATATCCTACGGCAACCAAACTCCCTGTGCACCTGTTCAAGTATGATTTCAGTGAGGAGTACCAATACATGATTGCACTCCTAAACAGGGTAACAGGCTAGCCTGATGCTGGTAGTTTCAGGGATTGGATCTACGGAATAATAATGATGTGTCTGTATTTAGACATCAAGCCACTATGGGGCTAGATAATAAGTGATGCTCTGCATGAGTAGCTGATGAACCTGGGAGGTTCAAATTGTGCATTTTATATGACATCTTACATTGTTTATTCTTGTTCTTACAAAGGCACTTTTGATGCCTTAGTTACAGATGGAAAGCTCACAAGCACAAATGCTGTGTATATCTGGGATCATCATCCCCAGCTGCAGAGAACCAACTACCTAAGAGATTACAAATTGGTCAATGATGCATTCTCCATGCATCTGATGAGGACCATGGAAGAGGACAGAACAAAAAGATTGAGCATGGAGGCTCAAGAGGTAGTTTACAGGCATGGAGGCTGGTATATATAGTTTGCAACCTTTTCTTACATAAGGGTTGAGGGTTTTGAGGGACATCCCTTGATGCTGCCAAGGTATCCTACTAATGCAATAATACTAATGGAATTTATCAGGCAGGGCTCCACAATGATAAAACTGTACAAGGATGCCAAGAAGCTGCCACAATTTTGTTCCTAGTTAGCATTGGCAGCTATATGTGCCCTGACTCAGATAATTTAAAGAAGGTGATGGTCACCCTAAATAAAATGAATTTGCAGCCTTTTCCGATAACAAGACCATATGATCGTTATGGCAGGATACAGAAGATACTAGGAAAGCCTATTCATCATAGGCACCTAGAGGATTTTTGGGCTGATTGTGAAGATGAGGCAGAAGCCAGGAGAAGAAGGTATCAGAGGCTAACTCTGAACCAAATTAGAACTTTTGATTGCATCTCCCTTCCCGAACAATTGAAGAAGGATGATGGCAGGATAATCACAGATGAATATGAACAAAAGAAGATATATAATGACACCATCTCTGCACCTGACCTCACCATGTAGGAAGACATATCCTTGGACCCATTCATTGCCAGGACCATACAACTAACTCAAGCCTGGGTTGATGAGCAGGTGGAGGCATTGAAAAAGAAAGGTGTTGCCATTACGGTGGACAACAAGAAGAAGGGACAGGATATTCCTGGGGATGAATATGATGACTTCCTGCTTGAAAAGAGGAAGACTAAAGGAGATAAGTTACCTCCACCACAACAACAAAGCAAAAGAACCACAAGGGGCAAGAAAGTGGATAAACAACCCAAAGGGGTTATAATTGACAGGGCAGTATTCGTAGCTGAGGAGGTAGCAACATCAGGATCAGGATCAGGATCAGAATTAGAATCCCCTCCGAAGAAAAAAAGCCCAAGAAGAGTAAGACAGCAGAGGCTGGAATCACTGAGACCCTAGAAGTGGGTGAATCCTCAGGAAAACATGATACAGAGGATATCCTCATGGAGGAAGAGCCTGAAGAAGAAGAAGCTTTGTTGATAATAAAGAGAAAGAGGAGAGCTCCACCTATATGAAATTTCACCAAACGTTGTTCACTCACCAATACCTTATGTTCATCCTAAATCCATGCTATCTTGTAGGGCTTAGGGTGATTCAATCTCTCTAAGTTCACCTTAGTCACCATCTCCTCTAAATCCAAATTATCAATATTACCACTATCTATGACCACTTTACAACATTTACCTCTTGATTTGCATCTAGTCCAGAACAAACTTTTCCTCTGCAGTGGTTCCTTAGTTGTATCTACTTGAAATAATTCTCTCCTCATGACTAATGATTCTTCTATCCCTATCTTTCTAACTGAATTAGGTGATCCAACAGATTCTTCTTCTATATAAGTTGTTCTTGCATTGTTCTCTATCTTCTTGCTTGTACTTCCCTGATGACATTCAAATGCTCTGTGTCCTTCACCTCCACACTTAAAACAAGTTCCTCTTAATGTTCTCTTATCCAATCCTCTTTCTTCTCTCTTATACCCTTCATTGTAGTAAGAATTATGATGTCCTCTACGGTAGAAATTTCTGTCATCTCTCTGATATGAACTGTTATCTCTATCTTCCTTCTTGAATAGACTATTTCATTGTTTTTGCTCCACATAAGATCTTTCTCCTCTGGAATATGCTCTACCTCTTTGAAATTTACCTCCTCTTCCTCTCAATTTCTGCTCATGCTTCTTATTTAACTTGTCTTCAACTTTTAGGGCAAACTAATATGCTTCTTCTATTTTTGTCATCTTTACCAAACTTAGTTCTTCTTGAATGTTCAACCTCAATCCATTTATGTATCTTGCCACTTTCTCCTTGATTACTTCACTATATCTAGTCCTTATAATCATCTTATGAAATTTCTCAGTATACTCCACAAATTTCTCCTTTTGCCTCAAGTTCTACAATATCTTCAACAATTCAAACTCATAGTCAATAGGTATAAACTGATTCTTTAACTATGTCACCATCCTATCCGATTTTATAATCTTTTCTTTTCATCTCCTATTTCTATCCAACTGAACTTCTTTCCACCAAATAGTAGCATGTCCTTTCAACTTAGTCTTTGCAAATCCTACTTTCTCTGGATCTTTAATTTCCTTATATTCAAAGTATTCTTCTAAATCATTTATCCAATCAATCAATTCCTTTGAATTTAAATTTCTAGTATAATTTGGTACATCCACTCTAGGTCTCTTACCAATCTTTGAAATAGCTTTCAACATCTTTTCTTGATTTGATTCTTCTTCTTCTAGGGTTTCTTCATTTTGATCAACAGATTGAAATTCTTCATCATCACTTTCAACATCATATCTAGGGTTTAGTCCTCTTCTTCTATCTTATTCTATAGCATCCAATATAACTTTCATTATTTTCATCATCTCCATCACCTCTTCCATTCTTCCAACAATAATGCCCATAACAGGCATCCTCCTCAACGACATCTCTTCCTAGGATCTAGTGCAACTACCTCAATTTAGCGATCTGACTACAAGGTGACAATTACCTCACAATCGACGCTCTATTGACAAACACAAGTAGACTTCCTTAGGTTGGAAATCAGTTCACCACAAGATCTTCTAGAATACCTTCACTTCCCAAAGGATTCAAAACTTTACTCTGATACCACTTGGTGCAATAACGGTCGGAGGGTTCACAAAATGAACTTTCCAAACCTTATAGCTAGAGTAAACACAACAGAAACAACACAAATATAGAATAAAATGGAAGATTCAAATGCTTAATATATCATATCTTCATAATGCTTATATGTCGGCAACATGTGGGCTACAATCAAAGGGATCACAAGCCTACTTTTTGGGGTTACAACAGATATACAAGATATGGCATTAAAATGCCTTCTCTAGAAAGAACTAAGCTATCAATCATATGAAATCCACTAACTACTTTCCTAATACATCTAAGAGATGTATATATATCACTTTCAAGCTCTAAAATCCTCTACATCGGCCAAAGAAGGTTACAAACTCCAATGAAGGAATGTAACATGTAGAAACAAGTAGGTCAGCCTTCAATCCTCTAGTAATGTTCTACAAATGCATGAATCAAGGTATAAACCTTAAGGGAGGTCTATCAGATCCATATGTACCATGTATGATGTGTCATTAGGCTCTGCAAGTCACAGAAGTGCTCTGCAAGTCTCCCCCTTCAACTGACTGTCTGAATGCTCTGCTCTGTGAAATCTGATGATCTTCTAAGAGAGATAACTCTTAGCAAGACCTAAAATTTGGATATGATGTAGATGATGATATGTAGATGCTAAGTCCTACTTTGTGAGCCCTAATATGAAGATGTGGCAAAATGCAGTACAAAATGTTGAAACTGCAACTGACTAAACTAAACTAGAAATGAAAGAAAAAGAAAGAATGCAAATGTTTTTGGTTGATGCAAGATTACTTTGCAACTTGAGATGCTCCTACATCACATTTTGATCTAAATGTGTATATTTTGTAGTAGGATGATACTCTCACATTTCGTGTTCTCTATGTTGATAACTTGTTGATCACAGGGAGTTCCTCATCCACCATCAAGGCAATGAAAACTACCCTTCATGATCAATTTCTGATGTTAGACATGAGCCTTCTGCACTACTTCTTGGGGATTGAGATAAATCAGTCTTTCTCTGGTACCCTTCTTACACAACCCAAGTATGTACTTGATATGCTCTCTAGATTTTACATGGCTAACTGTAAGCCTGCATTGACTCCATTTCTACCAGGGGTCAAATTGGAGGCTAAGTGTTCTTCACCCTTGGTTGATGGCACTTTATACTGACATCTTGTTGGGATTCTAATTTATCTAACTCACACAAGGCCTAATATTTCATATTCCACGTGCATGGTCTCTCAATTCGTGCAGGATCCACATGAGCTACATTGTGTCACATCCCATTTTTAAACTAACATACTTATCATTTTATTTCAAAAGGATAGATAGTTAGTTGGTGAAAGTAATAAGAAGAAATTAATGATGTGTTAGAATAGAGAATGCATTGATTTATATTATCTTATATGCAAAGAATAATTATCTATGATGTTCTTAATATGCACGTGATTTAATAATGTGATGGACTAACTACCATTATGTGACTAAGGTGGATGTAGGAACAATGTTTTTCCTTTTGACATGAGGAGAGAGAGTATCACTGTGGAGAGGGTACTAGATCACATGAATACAATGGTCCTTGTGCTATCTGGAAACACACACACACATTGGAGGTTAAGTCAATATTAAATTAAGTCTTTATCTATATATAGATTAGTCGCCTCAGTAATATTGTTGAATATTGTGGTCTTTTCGTACTAGATTAATAATATTGTCTTCTTGTCAATGGCTTAGTCTTTTGCATCAGCAATTAGAAAGGTTGTATATGTCTATAAATGTCAAGTCAACATGAGTTATCAACCAAATAAGTTGAACCTTATTGTCAAGATCAAAGTCAGTTTCGCTAAGCTTCAATGTCAATAATTATGCTCGTAAATAGCATAATTGAAGCATTCAAAAGAATTCAATAGTGGCACTTAAATAATAGGTATATTATTGTTTATATTCTTATTTATTTAATAAATTTGATGTGGTTAAATTTAAAAACTTGGTATAAAGTTAAGATGGTTAAGTATTAAAAGACTCCAATCGTATTCTCCCCTATATGCTATGAGGAGTGGGAAGGAGCAATAGCTCCATAACTCCTACTTTTGAGCTCTAAAGACTACGAATGGCTGAGAGAAGGTAGGGAATAGTTAATTCGACTATTTTTTTTGTAACCAATAGGGAGTATGTTTTAATAGTAGAGATTAGAGAGAAAATGATATCTCTTTTGGATCGAAAGATTAGAGAGGATAGAAGGAACTCCAAGAAAGTATATTGACTACATAATAAGTGATAGGTATATCAATAATAGTATTGTTTAGATGATAATAAGTTTATTCTATGCATTTGTAAACTATATTTGTGTATGTCAAGAGGTTGTAGACATTAAAGGAAACAATAATATTTTTATGGCAAAATGAAGCCTTTGTATATATTAACAAGTAACTTTATTGGTAAGCGGATACCATTGGTGTGGCATTCCATTGAGGATATACATCTATAGTATGTTGTTCTATCAGAGTATAATGAATTTAAATAATAGTCTTTTTCTTAGAATCATCTTGTAGATTGATAAGAATATCTGAGTTAAAAAGTTGATTGGCAGTTATGTTAAACCTATTCTTTATTATCTTTTGATACTTGGTCGATAAGCGGCCATATCCATATAAACATTATGGACATAGATGTAAAGCTGATAGGCATGAATCTTTCTAAAAGAAAGTTAGAATGTAAATGAAACCTATATATAGGTTGAGCGATAAAATCATGGCTAGTCATTTGAACTTGAAGATGTCCTTGTTCTTTTATGAATGATACTATAAGTGGGATATTATCTATGTATATATGTTATATGAATATTGGATATAAACTAATATAAGACTGAATGGCTTGGTGTGGTTGACTACACAAGGTTGACTAGTAATAAACATTCTAAACCTATCTAGTTAACGAATGAAACTTTTTGGCCAGTCTAGAATAGACTGAGAGCTCAGATTAGTCTAGAAAAGACCAAGAGATCATATTAGTCTAGAATAGACTGAGAGCTCATCTTAGTCTAGAAAAGACTAAGAGCTCATATTAGTCTAGAATAGATTGAGAGCTCAGATTAATCTAGAAAAGATCGAGAGCTTAGCTAGCCTAAAATAGACTGAGAAGTCTAGTTAGTCTTGAATTGACCGATACTCATATGTGTTAGAGATCTTAATATCTTTAAAAAGGAGTTAAATAGTTCAAAGTTTTGAAGGAATCATTACTCTATGATTATTATTAAACATTCTAGTTAATGAAAGATTAATGATTTGATTATTAGACTTTAACTTGAAAAGATTCCATAACGAGGTGGTATACACAAGAATCTATTATACTTATGCCATAAAACATATATATTATCACTTTGACTATTTTGAGTAACTGAGAGTTCTCATACACTACTTTTAATCTAGTTAAGAGGAAACCATTCTTTTATCTTAATATGGTGATATTATATGTTTACTTTGATAGTAAATAGTCAAATATATTTTCATAGACTAAGACAGATATATCTTAATGGTAAGAGTCTTAGAAGTCTATAGACATCAAATGTATCAACTATTTGACAGAATTGAGTATATCTTGAGAATGTATGTTTAGAGCACGGAATGGGTCGACAAGCCTTTGACTATAATGGCAGGTCATCATAAACCCGAGATTGCAAGGATACAAAGAGGGGCTCAATGTACACTTATAAGTCACCTAAATCTCTCACCCTATACTTGTCTTATAATAAGTGAATATTCTAAGTCAAATAGACTGGTATTGAGTTAACAAGTCAAAATATGTTGATATATTATTTACTAAATTATAAGAATGTAGTCTCCAAGTCAAGAAAAGAGTGTGTGAACATATGACTTATTATATGAAACTTTGGCCAAAGTACTGCAAAAGTCACTGCTTGCATTGTCAGTTCACTATGTACTAGATAGCTAAACCATCAGAGTGGTTATACATAGCTAGAGCTAGACTATAGTTGTAAACCTGATTGTTATTAGCTCGGACACTTCACTATTTCTCAGATGGAACAAAGAATTAGTTGATTCTCATTATCTATACCCTCATGAATGGAAGGGACACTTCTAGAAGGAAGGTGTGTGGGGGACTGCCAGTCTATGGTTGGAGGAAAAGCACCAAGGTGATGCTCTCTCTCCTACAGTTGACTGCCAAAGACTTTTGAATAGGAAACATTACTTATGTAAATGGAAATTGAAACATATTGTAAGTCACAAGGAATGTGACCATCAATTATATGTTCATGGTAAAAATGTGAAATTGGCTAGTCACATGTGAAGCAACCATATTTTGTAATTATTTATTGAACTTTGGATTAGCAATTTTATTAATAATAGACTCAAGTTCATTTTATATAAAAAATGCATTTATTGTGCATTAATTGTATTGTTCATTTAATATTCTAGTTGGGATGTTACACACTAGAAGACAACTAAGAAGATTCCTCACTATGTATAGGGCACTCACAATTATGGGATTCACATGCAGCAGGCATGGATATTGACTTGGTGGGATACACAGATTCAGATTGAGCAGGCAATTCTAAGGATCACAAGTCTACTTTAGGGTATTTCTTCTCTCTTGGTTTTGGTCCAGTTTCTTGGTTGAGAAAGAAGTAGTCTGCTATTGCTCTTTCATCTATAGAGGCTGAGTATTGAGGAGCATTTAATGCTACCACTGAGGCTATTTGGCTTTAGAATATTCTCAATGAATTTGGTATTCCCTTCTGAAAACCTACAGTCATCTTTTGTGACAACTAGAGTGCAATTCATATCTCGTAATCAGGTCCATCATCAGTGGACCAAACACATTGAGATCCACATGCACTTCATTTGGGAGCTAATTCATGAGTAGATCATTGACCTTGGGTATTTTCTGACATCAGAGCAAATTGCAAACATCTTCACCAAACCCTTCACTAAGAGCAAGTTCCTTCATTTGTGAGCTTTACTGGGGGTGTGATAGGTGTCCACTTTACTCTCTATTCTGGGAAGGTGTTTTTTCTCTTTTTTGGGGAGGAGTTTTGTCCCATTGGGTTTTCTCCTTTCCTCCATTTGTGAGATATTTTTTGTTCATGGGTACCTAACATGGCCTTGTTGTCGGGACCCATTCTTAAACTTTTGTATCCTTGCATTAGTCATCTTCTCCCTAAGTTGCACTTAAGGGGGGCTGTTAGTGTGAAAAGGGGTATTTCCTATCTAGTTTCCCCTTGTAGTGTGAATAAGGCACATTATCTAATTATTTATTAGTTGGAACCTCTTCACACATATTCACATGTTTAGTTGACCTAGTGAGCCTTCTAGATGTTTCTAGTTGTTTATAGTTGTCTTATCCTACACATTTGATCTTATCAACTAGTTGGCATCTTATCCTCTAGTTGTCTCATGTCATAGGAATAAGACACTTGTCACATGACTACACCATCTTATCTCTCAACCTTGCCTTATAAGCAAGGTATGTCATATTATATTAGAATGTTGGAGCTATAGTTCTCTCTTAATGCCATTATGTCATTTGAGCATTTACATTATTCTCTCACTGTTATGATATTCATTTCTTTTTGTATTTATAGTTTATTGATTCTAACTCTTTCATTTGAAATTCTAGGTTATAATGCTTTTTCAAGATTCTAACATGTTTGATAAAAGTTAAGAAAAAATTTGGAGTTTCTAAATGGTAATTGTTACATTGGTATTAGAGCATGGTTTAAAAACTAGGGACTCAAGCCTACTAGTGAACTATAAAGGAAAACTAATGCAACATACTTATGAGTTTGACACAAGTTATCCTTGTTGTTATAATTGGAAGAGTCATTATTATGAAATTTGAGAGGGTACAACCTTTTGGATTAGAAGGTAAATGATTTGGGGTATGCTTAGCTAAATTTATTGTGATACATATCATGGTGCAAAAGTATACAAATATTTTGAAATAGGAAGTTGTGACGAATTCTCCTTTGGTATTGGTTTCCTAAATTCTATGGTGAAAATAGGAATTGAAATCAACTTAATATCCTAATCATTTTGGTGATATTTCTTGGAAGAATAAATAGAATAATTGTATAAAGTAAATTAATTTTTGGAAAGAACTTGTGATGAATGGTTGAGAAGGGTCAAGGAGAGAACCTAACTATTGATATTTTAGTTGATGAAAGAGACTATAATATTCATTTATATGAGATCAAGAGATTGATCAAAATTGTGTGGTTTAATATGTGTGACTTTGGTGGAAGACAAGTTGGTAATGTTGGAAGTTATGACAATATAGAAATCCTTAAGGGGGGGAGCTTGAGTGATAAATTGTGTTCTTGTATCCTTGGAAAAAGAAGGAAATTGAATGTTCAAGGTCAAGACATCTCTTTTATATCATGGAGGAACATTAGAAATCATATTTGAATTGGTGATACTTTGATAACTTGTAAGATGGCCTAGTTGGCACCTATGTGTAGGATTTGAAGAACACCTAACATTAATGAAAATAAACAAAATCTAAGTAAGAAGGAATTTTCTATCCCTTGCTTGATGTATGAATTAATGAATTTACATGTTATCCTTTGTATGGGAGTTCATGTGTTTGTTATTGAGAACTAAAACATGTGGTGAAGGGTTTGTTATAATAAAAATTACATACCTTGTATTTTATCTTATCATGTTCTGCACTCATTTTAGGTGTTGCTATTTGCATGTGTTTTACCTCTTATTTAGCCCTTATTCACACCATGTCTAGTATTATGTTTCCTTGTCCATCCCTATATGTTTGTGTTTCCCTTTTCTAATATGTTTTGGAGCCTTCTGTAATCCTTCCTTATCCTTCCCATATGATCCTTATCCTCTCCCACGTAAAATTTAGTTTGTGTGTCTCCTTTCATGTGTTGTAAGCCCTTGTCCCTATTTCCCTCATATTTTTCTCCTTGATGATCACAAAGACTTGAAACTACTTTCACCCACTTTTGTTTGATCTAATTAACCTTCCCTAGAGATTTGAGCTTTCTAGAATTAGGAACATTCTCACCATTTGGTCTGCCACCTTTTCTAGTGGGAAAAGTGTTAGGTCTATCCTTTGCTTATTTTGCCACAAAAATTAATGCAAGGTTCATTAATTGCTTACCTATGCATTTACCATGTTCACTAGCCTAAAATCTATATATAGGGATAAATCAAGATTGAATGATAATCAAAACATCAAGATAACGATCTAAGCAAACAACCAAAATAATAAATGAATAATACTAAAAATAATGAAAGCTTTCACCTAGATTGTATTGTTACCTTGGTCGATTGTGAATTGCTCTTCAAATTGCAAAACCATGTTTGCAACAAGCGGATGTAGATTGTGTTTGTACTCAAAGTGCTCAATAATGCGATGTGTGCTCAATGCACTATAGGGAGGCAAAAACTTAAATGATTGAAGAGGATTTGTGATGAGATAAAGCGTGTTTATATAGGATTCAATGAAGATTGATCAACGGTCCAAAAAATTCAATGGAATCAATGGATGAGATAAATCTAGAATTCATGATGAATGTGCACCTGACATGTGTCACACAAAAAGCTATTTTTGTTTGAGTTAATTGCTCGATTTGGCTAAAAGACATGGAATAGACATGAGATAAATTCAGATTTCATAAATTTAAAAATGCTTTTTCTAATTTATGAGTTGGTGATAAAAACAATATTGATTAAGTCAATTAACTCAACTTGTAATTTGCTTTCTGCATGATTTGAGATAAATTAAATAATAAATTATTTAATTTTGTGTGCATGATGAACAAGATTTATTTTTAGAGGATTTAGAAGATATTTAAGACAAATTAAATAAATAAATTTATTTAATTGTTTGTGCAAGATTAGAGGAATAAATAAAATATTTGATTATATTTTATTTTTAGAGATTGAGATAATTTAAATAAATTTGATTGATTTATTTAAATTTGGAAGAATAATTTGATTTAATTAAATAATTAAAATTATTTAATTGTAGATAAGAGGATTTTGATGATAAATTAATTAAATAATTAATTTATTCAATTGACATGGATTTAAATTTTAGAAAAAGGATAATGATTTTAATTAAATAATAAAAATTATATAATTTTGGAAGAATATAGAGGAATTTAACAAAATTAATTAAATAAAGAGGATTTATTTAATTAATGTTGAAAATATGTGATTTAGAGGAAATTGATGATTTTGATGAAATTAATTAAATAATTAGATTATTTAATTAATGTTGAAATGCAAGTGAGGTGATGCGAAGGGTCATTTTTAGGTGTCTACATTTTGCCCCTCTTTGATAGGGTGTTTGCAAAGTAACATCATTTCAAAGAAATTTAAAACATAGTGCTAGATTTGATAGAAGAAAATTGATTCAGAAGAATATTGATTGGATTAGAAGTGGTGATGCCCCAGTCACTCAAAGTGAGGGTGACAAGGAAAGATAAGAGGAATGGTGATGATGATGATTATGATTATTCAAAAACAAACAAGGTATTGCCCCTGTCAAGTTGTCAACCAATGATTAATTACTGATGATTGATATGAATAGTGTCTGGTTTCATAAATGAAACACCTCGTATAAGACGCCTAGTCTGGTTTTGAGAGTTTGACAATGTGTATAAGACAATTGATATGATTGATTGATTGATGATAATGTCTGGTTTTAGGAAATGAAACATGTCGTATAAGATGCCTGGTCTAGTTTCGACAATGCAACATCTTGTATAAGACAATTGATTGATGATGATTTATTGATTTGGTTTATGATATGATTAGGATCAAGACCAGAGGATGTGATTTGGATAATTTGGCTAGATTTGATTAGCTAGATTGGATAAGATGAAAGATTGATGATGGTGAGGATGCCCCATCGAGAGGAAATTTTGATTTGAAGAACATAAGTGTGCTCTCGATACTTATCAGAATAAAGATAAAGATAAAGATGGAAGATATGATAGAAAAAGAATAGAATAAGTGATATCAGACTAATCGATCTTTATGAAATCTATAGATTTATTAGGATGTATGGATGAGATGGATGGGATGAAGTGTTTTGAGGATGTTTAGGTGAAATAATGATATCTTATGTACATGAGTACTGGATACTTCCTTCATATTCTAGACTGCCTACATACCCATATCCACGGGATCAAGGTACCTTAAGATTGAGATAAGATGATATGTAGTTCTAGATGTGTGATGAGATGGAGTGATGTTGCAATAGTTACGTGAATGTTTATAAAGAGCAATCCTTATTTTAATATAACATGTGGATATTATGCACCAGGGTATAGAAGACTAAGGTGATGATGTATCCAATGCATAGGACGTTGATTATGCAAGCAAGCAGTTTAAACTTAGATCCCTTAGACATCATATAACCTTGTTGGATATGTGAATGATCCATAGTCTTGAACATAAAATAAACTTCAATACATAAATGCAAGAAGAATATTAATAGGTAAGATGCTAGGTCATAACACACACATAAGATAAATATGCTGCTAAGAAAGATACTAAAGATCATTCCTCAAACACAGCACACAAAAGCAATGACTATGCCCCCAATTTGCACTGCATTGCAACATACCAAGATTATAGATAAATCAAGGTAGTCTTGAATAAGTAATGGAAAAGGAACAAAAAGATAAACCAAAAAGAAAATTGACTGACTTACAAAGTAAGTATACAGTCAACATATTCTCTTGCCAAAGAGGTTGCTCAGGATAGATTGTATTGGTTGGGTAGATTTGATAGATAAAATCTTTATTGTAGGAATGATATATCTGTTAAAAGGTGTTGATCTATTGAAAGGATAATGTATGGTTTCAAGAAATGCAACATGTTGTATAAGATGCCTGGTCTAGTTTCGATCATGGAACATCTTGTATAAGACAAGTTTGTTGATCTTTTGCTTGGTTTAGATTGATGTAACAGATGTTGGCAATTGAAATGTAGGACAACATATGGCCTTGCAAGTAGGTTTCTTTGTGTTAGGTTGGTTAAGGACTTTTTCTTTGAAAGGATGTGTTTGTTTGTTGTTTTGTTGCTTGAGTTAGTCAAGTCGAGGTGGATGGATTTTGATAAATGGAAGATTAGAAAGATGGAATGCCAATGGATTAAGATGGGTGAAGAATGAGGAATCGCATGTGCCTAAGTGCTGGATATGTCCTTCATATTCCAGACTACCTACATACCTTATATCCATGAGATTAAGTCACATTATGATGAAATATTAGATGATAATATGTAGTTCTAGGATAGAGTGATGAGTGGGTCAAGGTGTTTGAGCTTGGGTAGGTGAAATAATGATATCTTATGTACCTGAGTACTAGACACGTCCTTCGTATTCCAGACTGCCTACATACCCATATCCATGGGATCAAGGTACTTTAAGATTGAGATGAGATGATATGTAGTTCTGGGTGTGTGATGCGATGGAGGATAGTGTTGTCATTGTGGGGAATGATATATCCCTAGATCAACACAAGGATGAAGGTGTCTGTTTTCAGAAATGAAACACCTCATATAAGATGCCTGGTCTAGTTTCGAAAGTGTGACAATCTGTATAAGACAATTGATATGGTTGATTTGGTTAATTTGATGTGTTTGTGTTGTTATTTTTGTTGTTTTTGTTTGAAGGTTGAAGTGTTTTGTGAACCATGAACAAGGATCCATTCCTAGACCTAGGCTAAGGAAAGAGTTGCCCCCATTCGGGTAGAGGAAGACATAGATAATTTGACATAGGATAGTTGATGTTTTGACATTGATAACTTGGCAAGACATGGGTAACTTGACATAGAGAACTTGAGATGGGATGCGTGATAATTGACATAGGATAAGTGATGATGGACACTGATAAATTTCCAAGCTATTCTAGATAGGGAGATGGAAATGCAAACAAGGTTAATGGTTTTATTATGGATGGATGGATGAAGTTTATTTTGCAATGGACATGGAATGAACAAGATTTGATAGATGATGGATGTTGACTCTACACATAGCACTTGTTTGCCAGGTTTTCACTATGGTACTTATCCAAGGTGTCTGTTTACCAGGTTTTCACCAGAGGATGGATTATTTTTTGTTTTTGTTTTTGCTTTTTTTAAAAAATTTTTTGACATGGATACTCTGAGGATCAGGCAAAGAACTTCTTGAGATGAACACTATTAAGTAGATCATCTAGAGAAATACCTTCAGGTGTTGCTAAAGTATAAACTCCTGATCCATATGTTGCTATGATAACAAAGGGTCCTAACCAATTAGGCTCAAACTTGCCCTTATTTTCTCAATCTACTTCATTTCTCTAATTTTCTTTTAAGACAAGGTCACCAACTTGAAACTATCTTTCTTTGATCTTCTTGTTATAGTTGCGTCAGATGAAGTTTTGATAGACATGGAGATGATTAAGCGCAGCAAGGTGCCTCTCATCTAGTAGTTCTAGCTCAGCTAATCTAGAAGTGTGATACTCCTCTCCATCAATCAAGTGCTACATGGATACTCTAAGGGATGGGATCTCGACATCTATAGGTAGAATGGCTTCAGAGCCATAGACCAAGGCATAGGGTGTTGCATCAGTTGGTGTTATGATACTAGTACGATAGACCCATAGGGCAGGATTAAGTTGCAAGTGCCAATCGCAACCAGCTTCATTGACTAATTTCTTGAGGATTTTTAGAATGGTTTTGTTGGAAGCCTCAGCTTGGCCGTTACTCTGAGGATAGTAGGGAGTGGAAAAATGATGTTGGATATTGTATTAGGTGCACAAGACATGGACATATTGATTCTTGAATGGTCTCCCATTTTCAATGACAATGGCTCAAGGGATACCATACTAGCAAATGAGGTAGTTAAGGATAAACTTGGCTATTTTCTTGCCGGTGATATAAGTCATGGGAATGGCTTCAACCCACTTCATGAAGTACTTAGTGGCGGTAATGATAAATTTATGGCCATTAGATGAGGAAGGGTGGATTTGTCCTATGAGATCGAGACCCCATTGTGAAAAAGGCCCTGAGTTGTCACAGGTTGTAGTTCATGAGCTAGTGCATGAATCAAATCTCCATGCTATTGGCATTGTAGATACTTCTTAGAAAACTGTAAAGCATCTTGTTCTATTGTAGGCCAATAATACCTTGTGCGGAGTATCTTCTTAGTGAGATTAGGACTAGTAGAATGTGTGCCACATACACCTTCATGTATGTCTCATAAGGTGGCATCGGCTTCTTCCATCTTGAGGATTTTTAGAATGGTTTTGTTGGAAGCCTCAGCTTGGCCGTTACTCTGAGGATAGTAGGGAGTGGAAAAATGATGTTGGATATTGTATTAGGTGCACAAGACATGGACATATTGATTCTTGAATGGTCTCCCATTTTCAGTGACAATGGCTCAAGGGATACCATACTAGCAAATGAGGTAGTTAAGGATAAACTTGGCTATTTTCTTGCCGGTGATATAAGTCATGGGAATGGCTTCAACCCACTTCATGAAGTACTTAGTGGCGGTAATGATAAATTTATGGCCATTAGATGAGGAAGGGTGGATTTGTCCTATGAGATCGAGACCCCATTGTGAAAAAGGCCCTGAGTTGTCACAGGTTGTAGTTCATGAGCTAGTGCATGAATCAAATCTCCATGCTATTGGCATTGTAGATACTTCTTAGAAAACTGTAAAGCATCTTGTTCTATTGTAGGCCAATAATACCTTGTGCGGAGTATCTTCTTAGTGAGATTAGGACTAGTAGAATGTGTGCCACATACACCTTCATGTATGTCTCATAAGGTGGCATCGGCTTCTTCCACGTTAAGACATCGTAAGAGGATACCATCGAGACTCCAACGATATAGTGTATCACCTAGAATGGTGTAACAGGAGGATCGATGGATAAGGGTTTTGCGTTGGGTTGTGGATAGCTCAGAGGGAAAGGTATTGTGTTTAAGGTAGTCATAGATATCTTCGTACCAAGGGGAATTGGGACCAACAAGTTCGTAGATGATTTCAGTAGTTGGAACATCGATGGCTGGTATCAACAATTACTCAATCAAGAATTCACATTTTTATGTGTTTGCAAGCATGTCTGTAAGTGACCCCACAAAAGCCATAGAATCTGTAGCTTTGTTATACTCTCTTGGAATCTTCTCAAAAGTGATGCTAGAAAAGTGTGGTTTGTAGGCAGCCACTAGTTGCTTGTAAGGGACCAAATTTTCATCTTTTGTTTGAATGCCTCACTGACAAGGGGGCAACTCACTGCCAACAATCCCCCCTCAACGCAACCTGAGGGATTCGAACCCGTGACCCATGGCTCGGATACCAATTGTTGGAATTGTTTGCCGTTGCACCAAAAGCTCAAGCTGTCAACGCTCACTACAAATGCCAAACTTAACCCAGATCCACGGAAGGCTCACTACCATGTCACGAATCTCGAGGTTAGCATTGAATGCCTCACTGACAAGGGGGCAGGTCACTGCCAACATAACCTTGGGGAATGAAATCTTGAGGCATGCCAGTTGTATATTGAGGTGCATTTACCAAAGGGAAATTATTCACTTGAGGATTGGTTGGTTGTTCATGTTGCAGTTTGTTTTGAAAGTTAGCTGGTCTTTCCATTGGTGTTTTTGGAGTACCCTTTGGAGTCATGTTGGATTGGCTTGGTTGAGGTGTATGAGGAGGCGATTTGCGCTTCCTTGGGGCAACTTGTTTAGCCTTCATAGTTTGATGGAGTCTAGTGGTTACCATGGGATACACTAGGACAATGTTTTTGAGATTTTGCTAGGATTTTGCTATGATTTTTGCTAAGACAGTTTGAAAAAATAATTTTCTAGATAGAGGCTTTGTATTGTGCTACAAAGGCATTGTACTGTTATAGCAAAGGCACAGTGGTGCAGTACCAAATGTGCTAAGATGTTTTACCAAAGGCGTTGAGCTATTATACCAAAAGCGTTGGACTGCATTGCAAAAGTACTGGACTACTATACCAAAGGCGCTGAGATGGTATCAGTGATGTTTAAAAGGCAAATTTTGATAGTTTTGGATTGGATTTGGTTTGGATTTGCTTTGACAAGAGAAAACACATCAAACAAAGTACCAAAAGAGGACTGACACAACAGATAGTGTATGTTCAAGGCTCACGAAAAAGCCCCAAGGTTTCCACGGGTATAAGACAAATTCAAACAATATCAAGTACTTTTATCCCTAGAGACAAGCTTTCATTGCAATAGTTCAACCCACAACTTGAAATCTCCATCGACTTAAATGTCATTCCATATAGGTGCCATACATTTAAATCTTTGTGAGAGATGATAGGTAGGGATATCTCACCCTCCCCTCAGAAAGCCACAAGTAGGTCACAAGTGTTTGTCCTAGCCAAGGGAATACTATCTCTTCTCAAGGGAGGCAACGGTGAGTATCTTGGGGGTAAAACCAGCTATGCCCTTACACTGAAATTTATCATAACGTTTAGAGGTGAATTGGGTAGTCACTATCTAGATGGTTATTAATTGCTTTGAGAGACCAACACCTTATGGACAATGTGACAAGCTACTAAAAGCTTTGACCAATCCTACTTAGAGTATCAAACACTTCGCACAATGTGAAAATTGCTTTTCACAAAGTGCTAGTACACCTCTTTTCGATTTGACACCACAAGGTAGGGATGGCATTGGTTAGGACTTGGCTTTCACCTTATCCCTTTTATAGAGTGGTTCAAAGGAAAACTCCACTTAGAGTCATCCCTTTTGGATGAAGTGCAATCCAAAAGTAGGCCCTTCTAAAGGAATAACTGAATATGTAAGATCAAGCACGTCAATCAAAGGTTCAATTGTCTCATTATAAGAAAAATAAGGTGCAACTAGATTAGGCACACATGATTGTAGTTGTCAATTGTCCCTTAAGAAATTGAAGTGTTTTGCATGCATGTCCTTTGTCCCTTAAGAAAGCCATATGTTCCTAAGACTTAGATTTGCAAAAAGATGATTTGTTCAATTGTCCCTTAAGAAAGCAATATGTTTTCTAAGACCTAGATTTGATAGATTTGGCAATTCTTCAAAGCTTGTCCTACATGAACATGTTAGAGAAACCTATTTGCTCTATTTGAGTGATAAGAAGCTACAAAAAGTTGATTAGTTCCACACAAACTCAATAGTTAGCCAAAAAAAAATCAAATGACCAAAAGCGCGTTACTATTATATCGAAGGCGTTGCACTACTTACGAGAGGCGCTCGACTATTCTACTAGAGGCGTGCTACTGCTGATCAAAAGCACTGCACTGTACTACCAAAAGTGCTGGACTGCATTGCAAAAGCATAGCACTGTGATACCAAAGGCATTGTACTGTTCTAGATCAAATCAACTCAAGATTTCATCAAGAAAGCAAGATTGAAAAGATGATTTCTTGATTCTAGAATGATAAATAAATCTTAGATCTGTAAGGAATGATGAAAATATAAGTTTAGACCCTGCAAATCAGAAAATCCCTTAGAAAACCCTAAGTATCCAGAGGCGCCGTACTGTAGTGCCAAAAGCGCAGTACTATTATACCAAAGGTGCTACACTATACTACCAAAGGCACTGTGCTATAGCTTGAAGGCACTAAGCTGTAGACCAAAGGCGTTGGACTATGCTGCAAAGGCACAACTCTCTGTTCATCTGCACATTTCCATATTGTACTTCAAAAAAGCAATTTTTCTAAAGAAAAATAGCGATTAGTAGGTTCCACCATGCGTGCCAAAATGTGTATAGGGATAAAGCAAGATTGAATGATAATCAAAATAATAAAATAATCACAACTCAATCCTATAACATCAAGATAACGATCTAAGCAAACAACCAAATAATAAATGAATAATACTAAAAACAATGAAAGCTTTGACCTAGATTGTATTGTTATCTTGGTCAAATTTGTATTGCTCTTTAAATTGTGAAACCATGTTTGCAACAAGCGAGTGTAGATTGTGTTTGTGCTCAAAGTGCTCAATGTGCTCAATGATGCAATGTGTGCTCAATGTGCTGTAGGGAGGCAAAAGCTTAAATGATCAAAGAGGATTTGTGATGAGATAAAGGGTGTTTATATAGGATTCAATGAAGATCTATCAACGGTCCAGAAAATTCAATAAAATCAATGGATGAGATAAATCTAGAATTCATGATGAATGTGCACTTGACATGTGTCACACAAAAAGCTATCTTTGTTTGAGTTAATTGCTTGATTTGGTTAAAAGACATGGAATAGACATGAGATAAATTTTGATTTCATAAATTTAGAAATGCTTTTTCTAATTTATGAGTTGGTGATAAAAATAATATTGATTAAGTCAATTAACTCAACTTGTAATTTGATTTTTGCATG
The DNA here is from genome assembly GCA_027924645.1 of Cunninghamia lanceolata. NCBI lineage: Eukaryota > Viridiplantae > Streptophyta > Pinopsida > Cupressales > Cupressaceae > Cunninghamia > Cunninghamia lanceolata. The sequence goes on along the minus strand of BSBN01000619.1, from coordinate 1,278,497 downwards.
ATTTGAGATAAATTAAATAATAAATTATTTAATTTTGTGTGCATGATGAACAAGATTTATTTTTAAAGGATTTGGAAGATATTTGAGGCAAATTAAATAAATAAATTTATTTAATTATTTGTGCAAGATTAGAGAAATAAATAAAATATTTGATTATATTTTATTTTTAGAGATTGAGAGAATTTAAATAAATTTGATTTATTTATTTAAATTTGGAAGAATAATTTGATTTAATTAAATAGTTAAAAGTATTTAATTGTAGATAAGAGGATTTTGATGATAAATTAATTAAATAATTAATTTATTCAATTGACATGGATTTGAATTTTAGAAAAAGGATAATGATTTTAATTAAATAATAAAAATTATATAATTTTAGAAGAATATAGAGGAATTTAACAAAATTAATTAAATAAAGAGGATTTATTTAATTAATGTTGAAAATATGTGATTTAGAGGAAATTGATGATTTTGGTGAAATTAATTAAATAATTAGATTATTTAATTAATGTTGAAATGCAGGTGAGGCGATGAGAAGGGTCATTTTTAGGTGTCTACAAAATCCATATAATAAACTATATGTAGACCCTTTATCCCTCTCCTTTAGACATATATAAACCTTGCATTTTCCATAAATGCTTTCACTATGGAGCAATGACTTTCTTAATGCAAGTACTCTCTTTTGTGAGTGCTATTGAGAAGATTTTGTTAGAACTTGGAGCTTTTGGAATTTACATTTGCTTTGTAGCTTTGGTCTAGCCCTCTTGTGGTTGTCTTCTCCCTCTTTGCCCCTACATGATGCCCATATATTCCCTCTCCATTAGAAATCACCAAGCGTTCATTCCATCACCCTAAACCTACATAGTTCTTTCCCTCAAGTTCACTCCCCCATCCAAACCCTTAGAATACCATTTAGTGCCTTTGTGGTCATTGTTTTTCTTCTCTTTGTGTCTTCTATCCCTTTATTAAACCTATCCTTGTCTTATATCCAACAATGATTTATTTTTCCTATCACCATGGCTACTACCATAGCCCAAATTTGAAGCATTTTTGTTGCCATAGTATGTGTACATCTATCTATCTTGTAAGAAAACCCATAAGGTGTTGAGTAAGGTAGGCTCCCATCTAACATTTAAATTTTGCGCTCGGTTCTTTGTCAAGATTGCTTGCAATTCATTTATAGAGTAATTTAAGCATATTCAATAGTTTGTCTAAACTATAAAAGTGTGTAGCAAAATTAGATAGAGCTCACCTACAAACTTGGAGGCATTTGGAGCATTGGAGAGGCATGTCATTTCATATATATAGCACCCTTATTTGGATTTTTATGTCATTTCAACTATCAAGCACCCTTGTGTGGACACCTACATCATTTATAGCATTCATATGCCAAAATCAAACAGTTACAAATCCTAGTTTTTTGTGAACAACTTCCTCTAGTTTTCCAATCTCTATACAAGTCATCACTTCTAATTTTTATTAGGTGAATGTTTTCTTTTTGTCTATTTCTTTCTCATTCCACAAGACTATTATATTAGGTGAATTAGGACTCTTCCATGACAAACAATCTTTAGATGAGAATCATCTCCAAGATACACCTTCCCACCATCATATTCTTCATATTTTGTAAACCAACCCCAATGTAAGGTCATGTTGAAAGAGGCACTAAAGTCTATCAACCATGCACCTTTCAATGCATGAGTATCCAAGGCAACAACAAAAGCATCGCCATCATCCTAGGAGGATCTCTCAGACTCATTATTAGAGACAACCTTTTTTCTCCTCCTTGTAATCTCTTCTAAGGTGTTTAATTTTTCCATAATTCTAAAATTTTTCCTTGAACTTACCAAGAGATTTGGATCTCCCATGGTATTTGGATCTAGACTTATATTGCCTCAAGTCTCCTTCTTGTCTTTTTCTTTAGATCTTTAATGAATTGCTAGGGTCACCTTGGATGACTCAGAAAGCTTCCTTCTCATTTCTTCAAAAAGTAAATATGCAACCACTTCGTCCATCTTGAACTTGGTGGTAGTGTTCTCAATGTCCATAACCAAGTGGTCCCATGAATCTAACAAAGAACATAGAAAATTCATACAATGATCTTGCTCTTCCATATTCACTCCCATGGAGTTCAACTGGGTAACTAACATATTAAAGACATTTAGATGTTCAACCATAGACCCACCATCCTCCATCCTGAGGGTATACAACTTCTTTCTTAGGGGAATCTTATTCATGAGGGATTTATCCAAATAAATTTCTCAAAATTTCTTCCAAAGATTCATTATGGTAGTCTCTTTGTGCACATTCAGCAACATTTAATCAACCAAATTGAGTCTAATGAGACCCTTTTATTTTCTATCCATCTTGTCCCAATAGTCTTGTGATGTGGTTGTAGGTTTAGATCTAGATAGTAAAGCCCATAGATCCCAGCCTATGAGCACATCCTCCATCTTGATATTGCACAACTCAAAGTTTGTGCCTGAGAACTTCTCCATCTCTATACTTGATCTGCTTACCATCTCTTCTTGTAATAAGATCAAAACCCTCTCTACACAAGTTTCCACTCAAATAAAGATTAGTACAAAAAACCTTCTACCCAAAACCTAGAATCCAAGGTGCTCAGGCTCCGATACAAAATGAAAGGAAGAAAGGTTTGTGGAAATGTTTCCTACACTAAACTTTTGAGGAGACTGTTGTGCAAATTTCAATCTTTTAACAATTACAAAAAGTAGAAATAGACATAAACATGAAATAAATAATATACCATAACACAAGTGTACATGGGGAAAACCCTTTCAGGAGAAAAATTCCACACTCCAAAGAAACTCAATATATTATTCAATAAACAACAAAGTTACAATACACTTGTAAAGCAAGCTTTCACAGGAGTATCACCAACCAGAGATCTAGAGGAATTTCAATAGCATAATAATACTTACCAAACTCACTATCAAACCACCATCTCAAACACCCAATAAATAGGAGATACAATACATAAAAATATCAAATGGTAATTAGAAAACCATGAGCTAAAACCACCTAAAATAGTGGCACCTAAATCCTTAGTTAGAAATCCAAAACCCAAAATAATGGCACCTAAATCCTTATTAGTCGATAGGCTATCTGTAGAAGAAACAAGTCGTCAAAAAAAATTTCTAGGTGTTCGATCACCAGATTTTTTTGATAATCCAGCAGTCAGATCACTGACTTTTGTTCCTTTTGTTGATTTTCTATCATTATTTTATTGCATACTAGGCATTTAGTTAAATAATCATTGTATAAACAATTAGTCTTGAATTATAAACCGCTCCGCTTTTTCTTCATTATTTTATTGTTTTATTGCATGCGAGGCAAATGGTGGTTAATAAAATGATGGGTTTTAAAAAAATTCACTGTTATTGATGTCCACCACTCCCTCTTCCACGTTATACTTCCTTGCCACCTTTTGTACACTTGCCTCATTTTGGGTGTGGAAATTCATAGGCTTTAATAGAAATAAATGGACTCATTACAGTTTGAAAACTCTTTCCCTGTGTTCTCTCCTATTTCTCTACTTAGCGCTTCTTGGTATAGGCGGTCACTGAATAAAGTCCATATTTTATTGTGGTTGTTTTCCCTGTGTGTGAACTAGTATATTTATATTTAAAAATACATATCTAAAGTACGCTGAGGGATATCTCTTTTCCATAGTTTATTTGATTTTCTCACTTTTATTTCTTCCATCATTTTTATGTTTTAATTTTTCATTTTTTTTATTTGATATTTTTGGTGATTTAAAAAGAAATTGATAATAAGAAAATCACAAAAACTATGGAACCCAAAAAGAAATTGGAAAAAATAAAAAATAAAAACCAAAAAAAAAAATGAAAACAAGAAAATCACAACAAAAAAATAAATTGAAAAAAATAAAAAAATAAAAACCCCAAAAGAAATTGGAAAAGATAAAAAATAAAAACTAAAAAAGAAATTGGAAAAAATAAAAAATAAAAAATAAAATAAAAAATTGGAAAAAATAAAAAATAAAAACCAAAAAAGAAATTGAAAATAAGAAAATCACAAAAACTATGGGAAATTAGACAAAATAAAAAATAAAAAACCAAATTTTAATTTTTTGGTTATATTTTTAGATTGGAATCTTATAAAATTATACAGAATGGGAATATTTGAGCTCTTCAACTCCACCCTTGCTATGAATATAGGGAGGCCTATCAGCGTAAAAACTGTTCTTTGGTCCAAGTAAATCCATGTTTTACTATGTTTAGATTGCTTTGTTTCTTAACTTCAGTTTTGTGCTTGTTCACTATGATTGTTTCAAATTCCAGACTGTCATGGTTTAGTGCAACTTAATTAATGGTTGTAGTTTGTTACCATATTTATGCACACAAAAAGCTTCTTATTGGTCTTATCATTCCAACAAGTCCTATTTTCTAGGAAAGCTTTAAAACTGAGATATGTGTTTTTTAATCCATTTTCATATCCCTCTTGTTGTTGGGGATGCTACAAAGGCAATTACCTACGAGAATTGTCATTTCCCCAAGACAAGTGCTTAGCAATCTTCTACCCTCCAAGGTATTCCCTTCATTGTAATCTCATAAAGTGCATATGATTCCTGTTTTGGGCCAACCCATCTCCTTCCATTGCTACTATGTAGTGTTGGTGCAAGACAAAGAGGCAGAGTAAAAGCATTTAAAATTATATGAGTTTAGAAACCATGGCAGATTTTTCCTAATGTTCATTTTAAATTATAATTTATACAGAATAAAAATGAGCATTGCAAATTTGTATCTATTCTCATAGATTGCTACATTTTTTGAAATCTCCTATTTTCAATAAACCATTAAACTATCATTATGCTTCTTGGTTCATTTCCCCATCCTTCGGTCCGTTGCTTTCATAGCACATGTAAGTTTCTGGATTTTACGTGTTGATAGGGGAGAGTAGGGGAGGCAGACTGTTGTCCAAGAACCAATGCTATAGCAAGGTATGGGCAGCAGAAAAAAATACACACACAGAGAAGACAAAACACAAATGACAGCAATATATATATTATATATTCTCTCTTTCAAAATTACATTCAAAACCTCTTACAAAACTTATGCAGAGTTGCTACTCTATTTTTCTTTTTTGCCCCAATCTCTGGAGCTGCACACTAAAGTTGTTCTGGAGCTACCTGTAGGAACTCCGTAGCTATCTGTGCGTACACTATGCTGCTGCACACAAAACCTTCTATCCTCTGCTGATGCTCTGGTAAACTTCTTGTTCTCTGCTAGAACATTCCTCTTTCCCTTCTGCTGCTGCAGGCTCTCTCTTGTATTCTCTATAGTCAACTGTTCTTTTCCCTCCTATTTGTCTCATTTACTTATACCTAGAAAAATGGGCGCTCAAACTCATTTCAAATTCAAACATACCTACCAAATTAATGCTGGTAGGTGCAAACGATGCTGGGGCTAACTTTGGAGATCCCCAAGTCTGACACGGGGGCAGGCTGAAGTTAATGCACTGACAGAAGATTAAATTCTTCCAACACACCCCCTTAATCTGAAGTCAGATATCATTCAACAATTTTTTTTCCAGAACTGATCTCCGGAGTTATATTTATCCATTTGCCTTTTTGGAGTAGATCTCCGAAGCTATTTTTACCACTTTGCATCATCTCTAGAGTTGTTCTATGCATTTCCAGAGCACCCTGTCTGCATCTTCGAAGCTGACTTTCTGTATCTTCGAAGTTCTGTTTCTACATCTCCGGAGCTACACATACCTTCCAAGGTTGAACCTCTGGAGCTCTGTTGTTGTCTTTCTGAATCTGAACCTCCAGAGCTATCCTCTTTCTGGGGTTGCACACCTTCAGAGTTGTCAACAATGCCTAGCCTATCTCTTAGGCGTTCAAAAAAATCTTTTGGCAATGCTTTTGTAAAAATGTCAGCGAGCTACTGCTTTGATCTACAATACTATAACACAATCTCTCCTCGTTCTACCAACTCCCTTATATAATGATAACAGATCTCAATGTGCTTGTTTCGTCCGTGGAAGACTAGATTCTTTGTCAGGGCTATTGATGAAACATTGTCACAATGAATGGTTGTACCATCTTCTTGCTGCTCATTCAAGTCTGCAAGGATTCTTCTCAACCAAATAGCCTGACATGCTGCAGCATTTGCTGTAATATACTCAGCTTCTGTTGTAGAGAGAGAGATAATGGGTTGCTTCTTGGATGCCCATGATATCACGCCGGAACCCATGTGAAATACATAGCCGGATGTGCTCTTCCAGTCATCTACATTTCTTGTCCAATCACTATCCATGAAACTAGACAACTTAAACTCATTAGAAACACCAAACAAAATGCCATAACCTATTGTGCCATTCACATACCTCAGGATCCTCTTTCCTGCTTGCCAATGTGTGTCCTTAGGCTTCTCCATGAACCTAGAAATCAGGCTTATAGCATACATCAAATCAAGCCTAGTGGCTGTCAAGTACATGAGGCTTCCAACCATGCTCTTGTAGAGGGTTGGGTTTACTTCCTTGCTGCTGTCCTCTTTACTTAATTTCAGACCTATAGCTATTGGTGTAGGGGCAAGTTTACTATTCTCCATTTTAAATCTCTTCACAATCTGTTTGGCATAGTTAGTTTGTGAAATAAATATGCCATGCTTTGTTTGTTTGACCTTAATGCCAAGAAAATACTTTAGCAGACCTAAGTCTGTCATCTCAAACTCATTCTTCATTGCCTCTTTGAAATTAGCAATGAAAAGATTACTATTGCTAGTAAAAATCAGATCATCTACATACAAAACAACAATCAAAATGTTACCTTTAGCTGCTTTGATGTAAAGAGTGGGCTCACTGTTGCTTTTGCTAAAGCCATTACTCACTAAATATGAGTCTATTCTGTTGTACCATGCCCTAGGTGCTTGTTTTAGCCCATAGAGGGCTTTCCAAAGCCTATATACCTTGTCCTCTTACCTTGGGACTTCATAGCCAGGTGGCTGCTCCACATACACTTCCTCTTTCAGCACTCCGTTCAAGAAGGCTGACTTTACATCCATTTGAAACACCTTCCACTTGTGTTGGGCTACTATTGCTATGACTGCCTGAACTATTTCCATCCTTGCAACTGGTGCATATGTCTCATCATAATCTCTTCTAGGCTCTTGTTTGTACCCTTTGACAACTAGCCTTGCCTTATGTCTTTCAATCTTTCCTTCAGCAGTAGACTTGGTCTTATAAACCCACTTAACTCCAATCACTTGTTTACCCTTGGGTAAATCAGTTAACTACCATGTGTCATTCCTCTCTATGGCATCCAACTCTTCATCCATGGCCTTACACCATTTCTCTTCTTTCACAGCTTCTTCAAAGTGGATTGGATCACTACAAGAAAATAATGCAAAATTCAAATTCTCATTATCATCAGCATACCTTGTGTTGTCGTAAATCTCCTTCACACTCCTTGTCCTCTGTGGCATCAATGATGCGAGTGTGGGGTCTGAGTTACCTCTGGAGCTGCTACTGTTCAGACCTCCAGAGCTATTGTACTACTGACCTCCAGAGCTGCTGCTTTGCTGAACTCTAGAGCTGCAAATCTCCAGAGTTGCAGACCTCCAGAGCTGTTGATCTCCAGAGCTGCTGTGTTATTGTCCACCTCCAGAGCTGCTTTGCTGAACACGTCTGGAGCTACTGTTGTTCTCTAATGCTCTATGATAGTTTCTCCCCGAGCTGCTGCTCTCCGTAGTTCCTCCAGAGTTGCTGTCCTCTGAAGCTTCTTCATCTTCAAGGGGTATTGTGACTAAAATACCTGTGGTACTGTCCACCATTCCATCCCATGCTTCATTCTCAATGAACTCAACATCCCTGTTGATCACAACCTTTTTGGTGATGGGATTATATAGTCTGTAGGCTTTTGACTCTTCACTATAGCCTGTGAAGATACATTCCTCACCTCTATCATCAAATTTTTGCCTCTTCTCTTTAGGCACGAATGCAATGCCACACACCCAAAGATTCTTGGGTGTTCAACACTCCACTTGTTGTTTGTCCATGCCTCTTGTGGAATCTTATCACGAACGGCCTTTGTAGGACACCTATTCAATAGGTAAACCGATGTTGCTACAGCTTCACCCCAATAATCATGTGATAGTCCTTTTGCTTTCAGCATGCTTGCTGCCATCTCTTGAATGGTTATGTTTTTTCTTTCAACCACTATATTTTGTTGTGGAGTATACCTTGTTGTGAACTATTTTTGTATGCCTTCATTCCTGCAGAAATTTAGAAATTCCTTAGAGATATACTCTCCCCCTCTATCTGTTCTTAGGGCTTTGATATAGCGGCCACTTTGCTTTTCAGTTGATGCCTTAAACCACTTGAATTTCTCAAAGGCTTCTAATTTGTTCTTCAAGAAATAAACCTAGATTTTTCTGTTGTAGTCATCAATGAAGGTCATGAAATATACATTCCCACCTAGTGTGGGGGTCTTCATAGGACCACATAAATCTGAATGCACCAACTCCAATGGTGCTCTTGCCCTCCTAGAATACCTTGATTGAAAGGGTTGTCTATGCTACTTTCCTAAAATGCAGGCTTCATATTTTCCATCGGGCTCTACAATGTTTGGTAGCCCTCTAACCATGCCTTTCTTGGACAATAAGCTCAAACCAGAAAAACTTAAGTGCCCATACCTCAAATGCCACAATTTGGATGGATCTTTGATGACTATCCTAAAGGCTATTTGTTGTCCCACTGCTATGAGCATCGGAGATAGTGCTGGTAATTGCGCAAGAGATAGCGCCGGAGATAGCGCCGAAGACTCTGTGTATCCTAAGAGGAAACATTCTATTTCTTGTTATCTGCACTGCTGTAATCACTTTCTTACTGCCTCCTTTATCAAATATTGTGCATTCTCCATTTTCCATCAGGATTCTATAACCAATTTGGACCATCTGTCCAATGCTCAATAGGTTATGTTTTATGCCAAGGGCATAATATACATTCTAGATCTTCCTCCTTTCACCATTCTTGGACTGAATGTTGACTGTACCTTTTCCCATGACAGGAACTTGCTCATTGTTTCCCATCTTTATTTCAGTCTTGATGCTGCTATCTATGGAGGCAAAGAAGTTTTTATTTCCACTCATGTGGTTGCTACAACCGCTGTCTAGATACCACACTTCATCACTACTCCTTTCAGCAAGATTGCAAACAATAAAAACATTTGACTGTTTTTCATTTTCAGTCTTGTTCTCATTTGCTACATTAGCATTTTGGCCTCCATAATCACGTTGTTTTTTTCTACACTCACTAGCATAATGACCAAACTTATGACAGTAATAGCATTAAACATTACTTTTGTCATACCTCTGATTAGAACTGATGTTCTTCTTCTTTTCTTGATAGCTTGGCTATGAGTTGCTTGCCTCTTCTTGGTTGTTTGAAACTCCTCTTCCAGAGTTGCTTCTTCCTCTACCTCTTTGACCTCTACCTCTACTATTTCTTCCTCTTCCCCTACCTCTTGCATTGGTTTGAGCCTTGAAGGCTTGCTCAAGGGAAGAAGCGGTTCTATTCAACCGTTGCTCATGGCTTTGTAAAGAGCCCATTAACTCATCCATTGTCATCTTGGATAGATCTTTAGTCTCTTCAATGGTTATCACAAGAGGGTCAAATCTAGAAGGTAGACTCCTTAGGATTTTTTCAACAATCCTTTGTTCATTCATGGTTTCTCCATTTATCCTTAGCTGATTTAGCATGGTAGAAACTCTAGTGTGAAAGTCTAAAATAGACTCACTCTCCTTCATTTGAAGGGTCTCAAAATCTCTTCTAAACCGCTGGAGTTTGACTGATCTCACCTTGTCAGTTCCCTTATAGTTGTTCTGCAATATATCCCATGCCTGTTTTGAGTAGTTTGTTGCTGCAATGCGGGGGAAACTAGCCTCTATCAAGGCTGCCTCAATTAGACTGAGGGCTTTTGCATCCTTCATTCTTGTTTCCTTCAACTGATTTCTTTGAGCATTAGTTAGGGTTGTATAAGCTGATGGGTCTGTGGTGTCTGTGAACCTATTTGTGACCAAATCCCATAGGTCATTAGCAACTAAAATAGTCTTCATCTTCTTAGCCCATATATCATAATTCTACCCATCAAAGTTCGGTGGCTGCTGCCATCCTTTGTTGTCCCCACCTGCCATGCTTCTCAAATCTGAGAAGGCAGATAATGCCTAGACAAACTAGGGCTTTATAAAATACCCACACAAAAAACTAACTGCCTAGAAAAATAGGGCTCTGATACCACTTGTTGATAGGGGAGAGCAGGGGAGGCAGACTGCTATCCAAGAACCAATGCTATAGCAAGGTATGGGCAGCAGAAAATAAATACACACACAGAGAAGACAAAACACAAATGACAGCAATATATATATTATATATTCTCTCTTTCAAAATTACATTCAAAACCTCTTACAAAACTTATGCAAAGCTGCTGATCTATTTTTCTGTTTTGCCCCAATCTCTGGAGCTGCACACTAAAGCTGTTCTGGAGCTGCCTGTAGGAACTCCGTAGTTGTCTGTGCATACACTATGCTGCTGCACACAGAACCTTCTATCCTCTGCTGATGCTCTACTAAACTTCTTGTTCTCTGCTAGAACATTCCTCTTTCCCTTCTACTGCTGCAGGCTCTTTCTTGCATTCTCTACGGTCAACTGTTCTTTTCCCTCCTATTTGTCTCATTTACTCATACCCAAAAAAATAGGTGCTCAAACTCATTTCAAATTCAAACTTACCTACCAAATTAATGCTGGCAGGTGCAAACGGTGCTGGGGCTGACTTTGGAGATCCCCAAGTTTGACGCGGGGGCAGGCTGAAGTTAATGCACTGACAGAAGATTAAATTCTTCCAACATTACGGTGTTGTTTACTAGATTGACAATTAAATCTAAATAATTTGGTATGATTTTCGATCAGATATTATTCAAAGTTCTTCAATACAATCTATAGAAAATTACACCTATTATTCTGAGGTATTTGAGGCTTTACCAACAAAAAAGTTGGATAGACAATACACAATCTAACAATTTTTCTTGCCATTAACAAACTACCAACTAACTTTTGCTTCTATTCAAAAGAATCTTGATAACTTAGCATATAACGAATCAAAAATACATTAATATTATATCTCCCCATCGTACTTCATTTTGTTGCAATTGCAATGGTTTTAGGGGACCACCTGCACAACCATTATAAGAGTGGCAGTGGCCTAGGGACCCACTATACATTTTCTCCTCTTGTTTAAACTTTATTAGTAGTTTTTATTTTGATTTGAAAATGCATATCGACACAGTGCGAATTGCTTTTAATTTCTTTTTATATTGCACCAGACATTCTATGCTTCTAGATGGCGTTCATATGCAGGACACCTGTCTTCAAACCCCACAGCCGAGTAATAAAAATCTTCTTAAACCTGCGCCACCTCTAATACTTGGTGCCTTAATTTAATAATTACCTTTCTCCACATAACTCACTATACATGGAATAATCAATTATTGTTTTTTATTCTTCACCACCAGCACACTACATTCGGCACCTAAAATGGACGGTTGACCCTAACTATCAAGCAATTTTTTTAATGACTATTTCAAACTCGTTTTCAAAAAAATTAAATATTTTAATTTTAGATATATATTATAATTTCTCATTTTGGGACCAAAAAAAACAAATGTAATCCCACTCCTAAACATTTGGTGACTGGTCCAAAATAGTGGTGGAAAGACACAATGATTGGATTGTATTGGCTTCTGTTTGTAACAGGGTGATAATAGAAGTTACATATTGCAATGATTCATTATATAGATAAATGGAAATAATTATATGAAAATAACATGGAGATGGAAGAATTTTTACTTATTTTATATCTAATTAAGAAAGGATTTTATATGCATATGCTGATGAGTTTTTCTCTACTAACAAACTTACATCTCATTGTACACTCAAAAATATGAGAAGTTTTCTTGTCAGTTAGAAGTGTAGGACTACCTTCTTGTTTAAGATTATCTTGGGTCTTAGGTTTTATTTTAAGTTGGGAGTTGTTCTGCAACTTCATATGTATATCTTGAAAGTGTCTTATTATTTGTATTTTTATGGTATAGGAATGAAGACCAACTCATCTTACTCTTCATTTAGAGTGATTTGAAAAAAAAAATTATTTTCCTTTATAAATATATTTTACTTCTTAAACAATAAAAAATAATGTTTACTTTATAAATATATTTTACTCCTTAAGCAATAAAATTGATCTTTAGTGAGTTCCATGTGAACTAAGGAGTTAAAAATGGCCTTGCCAACATCAAATTATGAGGTTTTAGCCGTGGTGGGAAAAGATTGGTAGTTATTATGTGCCTCCTATTGAGACATTTTCTAAGCTCGTGTCTATGTCAATCCGGTCATATTTGAAAGCATAAAATAATAATGATAATGCCCCCGTGCACATTAAATTTGTATAGAGTCGTAGTACGTACGACGAATCTAATCTCCTCGACTTGTTTTATTTGTTTATTCTCCTGGATTTAGGTACAGCTCCGAACGCCGACTTGGAGACAGTGACGTTTTGCCGTTGAGGCTGTACGTGTCCGGCTTTCACCGAAAACGCGTTTAAAACGCGTTGGCCCACCAAACCTTTGTCAGTGCTCCGACTGAGAAGGGTTAGACTCTTGAATTGAAATGAAAGTTTAGTTTTCAATGACGTCTTGAATTGTATGGGAAGTTGACTTTGAACTTTTGTTGGTTTCAAAAGTACTATATGATATGTTATATTACTTGTGACCACTCTGGGGACAGGATTTGGTGAGGATTCTATCATATTCTTGAAAACTTGATTAAACTTTATATCCCTATTTGCAAAAACATTCTCCACATTAGGATTATACAACTTATAGCATTTCTTGTGATCATCATAGACAACAAAGATACACTTAACACTCTAGCTATCAATTTTATTTTGTCTAATCTTATTAGGTATCTAAGAAAATTATTGACATCTAAATACCTTAAAATACTTAACATTTGGTTTCTTGTTGCTCCATGCTTCCTTGGTATTTTGTAAACAAGTTGTAGTAGATCTATTCAAGGCATGACTTTCCATATTGACAACCTCAAACCAAAGAAACAAAGAAAGATCCTTAGATTGTAACATGCATCATGCCATTTCCACTAAGGTCCTATTCTTTCTTTCAACACCACCATTTTGTCGAGGAGTATATCTATTAGACATTTCTATCTTGATCTAATGATGTTAACAAAAAACATTCCTCTATTTTATATGAATTCCCATGGATTGCAATGCATTTTAGTGTAACTTGATAGAATAATGAAACCTTCACTTTGTACTAATTTGGGCTTCAATAAATTATAAATTCCTTATTTTCAAAACCAAGTTCCTGCCCAAATTGAAGAGGCTACCAAAAGGAAGTATTGAAAATTATGGACATTATTTTTATTTTTATTCTATATATAGAATAATTTAAAATAGGCAGAGATCACAAGTATTGAATATTATGGACACTATTATTATTTTGATTATATGAAAGAGATATAGATAGGGAGAGAATGATATAGATAAACACCGTCCATGAAAAAAGACAAAAAAATAGTATTGATTTCAAGGAAGTTTGTATGGATTTAAACTCCATACTTGGTGAAAGTGTGGGTTATATGAATGAGAGAGAGAGAGAGAGAGAGAGAGAGAGAGAGAGAGAGAGAGAGAGAGATGCTAACAATCCAGATAGAGCACGTGTCTACAGGGAGCTACACTCAAGGACACATGTCATTTGCATGGGAGAGGGAGACAAAGAGATATATAGAGATGGAGAGGTAGAGAGGAAAAGAGATATTAGAACGTTTTGATTGACTATACTACTAAATAAACTATATACTTCCAATAGTTTTCCATTTACTAAATTATTTTATATAGTAAACTTAACCAAGTCAATAAATTTAAACATGATCAAAATAACATTTACATTTAAAAAAATTATCATCAAGGCTTCCTTAATATGGATACGTGCAATACATCCTAGCTTAGTTACATCTTAAAATACAATTAATACAAAAAATGTAAAATAATTAAAGAAATCATAAAGGTGAAAATGAATGGGGAAAAATAAAAAGAAATAATGTGCTTGCCTCAAAATGATGCATGTCAAACTAACAACATATCCCTTTATGATCTGATATATATCATTACCTACTAAAAACCTATCCCCTTGATGATTGGAATTAAATAAAAAACTGAGCATAACTTAAAAAACAAATTTAGCTTACATAGTATTTTTGCATATGTTTGGCCCATTGAAAGTCCAGTTGGAATCAATTGTAGCTGAATCCACAAATCTAGACCTAGCATCAATGGAAACTTTTATGGGTTTGTTCAATACAGATCTAAGATCTATGCAATCATTTGGCATCAAGTTCACTTCCCTAATTAAAAACTAGAAAATATAAAACGTGGTGATGTGATTTATGAGGAGTTTTAAAATTTTACCTTTTCCAATTGCTCTTGAAGTGGATTATATTTAAAACTAATTTCTAGAATAGAGTGGGGTCACTTCCTATGAAATATCAATCGTTTAATATTTTAGCCTTCGTATATAATTTGTAATGATTATACAAATTTTGTTTCTCATATTTAGCAGGGAAATATTTTCTATGTATAAAATAATATTTCAACGAAATATTCATTGTCCCACACTGGAACCACATTAAAATCATTGATTGATGAGATAATATTATATTCATTATTATATATTATATTCTATATAATGTTTAGTTTTAATTTCAATATTTATATATTTGATGTTTTTAATATTTATATAATTTAATATACAATAGTATATATTTTATATTATAGTTAGTTAAATGTTTTATATATAATATTTTTTTTATATTTGTTTTTTATTTAATATAATATTTAATTTTACATCCAAGCAATATTATTCATAAAATAATATGATCTATGTAAAATTTGCATCAAATAATTCTCTAAAACAAATAAAATTTATAATCATATTGTGCACAAATCTACTTAATCCCATTTGAAAAAGGTCTCATTTAAAATAATAATTAAGAGTATAAATAACTTATTAAAATTTAATTTGATGAAGAAAAGGTTCCTTTCCACCACACTACTACATATAAAAAAATCTTTAACATTTAAAAAATGGTGCAAGAAACTAATTTGATAAACAAAACAAGTTCATTTCCACCACATAATTATCAATATTAGCCTATCTGCTAATTAATTAAATTATATTACTCATTATATTAATCAACATACTTTTCCTACACTTCAATAAAACCCTTATGATAGAAATGCTTAGAAAGTTACGAGAATTTTGTTCACATTAAAATCATTTATGGGTTACGACATAACTATTTATATAACTAATTATTAAAATAGCTTAAATGTCAACTTACAATTTAAAGCTCAAAAATGTACAGGTACTTTGGAGACTAAAACCAAGATAAGATCGATCGACAAAGTAAAACTAATATTAAACTAATAATTATAATTCTTATTAAATGGCCTTTACTTACTTCCCTAGAAATACGGCAACGGAATTGAATGCTTACGATGTGCTAATTTATTCCCATTATTCATTGGAATTGCTGATAGGGAAAAATATAGCTAACGGAAAAAAAATGATCTGGCGTCTGACACTTTCATGAGAGAAATCTCCCACATATCAGCCTATCGGCTAAAAATTGCTTGACAAATAAATTGGGACTCTCAAATTTAAGTTCTGATTGGGATGCTTCTTGATTTGAGAGATTTGGGAGCAGCTAGGTATGCAAAGATTTGGATGAAAGGTACATTAAGAACTTTTATAATTTAATTTTTTTTAATTAATCAAATATTATAACAATTATAGGAAACATTTGTTTTTATTATTTACTAATTATATCCAGAGGCATTTTACAATGGCAACAAGGCTCATGAGTGATTGTGTAGATAAATACTAAAATACAACTAACTTTAAAAATTCAAAAAAAAACTATAGCACTATAAAATTAAAAATAAAATAAAATAACACTAAAGTAAACATGTTCAATGTGGAGATATTTTCATTCTTTATAATGTCTATCGGGATTAAGACGACAATCAAGTGCTATTGCTAGATAGTATTAATTAAAAATCTAATGCAAACAAGCTTAAAATGAGCCAAAGCCACTACAGTTGTAAGCAGTGACAATATAGCGCTATAGGTGGACAACAGTATTCTTGTCTGCGTTGTCAATTTTTTGATTAAATATTTCTATGGAATATTTAAACTAAACAAATGCAAAAAAAATAATTTGAATGCTTGACAGTACAACCTGTAGTCTTTGCATGTAGTAGAAATAAGCTCATACAAAATTAATTTAAACCATATGAATTTGAAATTAACCAAGATGTATAGCTCACATTCTTCGCATTTAGTGTGAGCTTAGCTTGTTGACAAAGCTAGCCATAGTAGCTTGCTTGCATTTTCGTAGATAAAAGTTCAATTTTTTTT
Organism: Cunninghamia lanceolata; assembly: GCA_027924645.1. Lineage (NCBI taxonomy): Eukaryota > Viridiplantae > Streptophyta > Pinopsida > Cupressales > Cupressaceae > Cunninghamia > Cunninghamia lanceolata. Next base: position 1,261,962 of record BSBN01000619.1, on the reverse strand, counting down.
TGTTCCTATTGTTGAAGATCTATAATTTTTAGCTTGCAAATGTCACACTATCCCAACATTCTCCCATTTGATATTTTACATTGTAATGTCATCCAAAGAAACAATAAAATATATCAAGTATAGGATCCAAGGCCCATGGCCTTCTTGCACCAAGAGAACTTGTCTTTGCTCACTAGCTTCGTGAGGGAATCTATAACATTATCTTGAGTGTCAACCTTCCACAACAAGACCTTACTATTTTCTACTATCTCATGCGCAAAGTGATATTGAACATCAACATGCTTAGTAAGAGCATGGTACATGGGACTCTTGACCAAATAGATAGCACTCTAATTGTCACAACCAATTCTAACTACCCTACAAGCAAAACCAATACATGCACAAAGCTCTGTAACCATACCACCTCCTTAGAGGCATGTGTAGCACCATACACTCTACTTCAGTGGTGGATAAAGCAAGTGTTGGCCACCTCTTACTCATCCAACTCACTACATCACCAAACAAAGAGAACACATAGCCACTAATGGACCTCCAACTATCCAAGTCACCTACCAGTCTATATCCACAAAGCCCTATATGTCCAATGTATTATCCACATCATTAGTAGGTCATGATAACACAAATAATAATTAGAAGTCCCTCACAAATATTTGAAAACCCTCTTAACATAAGTCTAATGCTCCTCACCAAGGTCATACATAAACCTGCTTAAAACTCCCACTACTTGGGAAATATTTGGTCTAGTGTAAACTATTACATGTGCATCAAGCTACCAACAATACTAGCATAAGGCATGCTAGACATAACCTCGAGATCATCATCTAATTTAGGACACATATCTAAAGAAACCTTAGTGCTAATAGGAAATGAAATAATCACTGGTTTGCAATCATGCACACTAAACCACTACAAAATAGTATCAACATATACTTACTCCAACTTAACCAAATCTTTTTGTGTACCCAATCTTAGTCTTAAAATGCACTATTTTCTTTCCTTCTTTTTTGTTGGTTGTTTAGGACCTGAAAATGCTCTAAACTCCTTGTTAATCACATCTCTAGAGTAAATCATTTTCTAGGTTAGTGGAAGCCAAAGCTTATAAATATTTGCAATCTCACCACATCCTACAAAGATGTATTTATGTTCTTTTTGGATCTAGTTTAGATTGTTTTTCCTTAGGCACACGAACATAAGCCTCACAAGCAAATACCCTTAAATATGAAATAGAAAGCATCTTACCTATCCACACTTTATAAGTTGTTTTGTCAACAAGAGCTAAATAAAGGGATCTATTAATCGAGTAACAAGTAGTACTTACAACCTCTACCCAAAAGCACCAATCTAGTTGCATGCCACTTAGCATACTTATGGACCTTTCTATTAGAGTTTAGTTAATTCTCTCTGCAACCCCATTTTGTTGACGTATGTATGGTGTAGTCTTCTATGAAAGAATACATGCATGTTTACATAACTCATCAAATTCCTTGGACCAATATTCACCACCATTGTTATATTTCAACACCCTTATTTTATAATATATTTGTTTTTCAAGCAAGGCTTTAAATTCCTTAAACTTAGTGAAAACTTCATATTAAGAATGCATAAAATAGATCTAAGTGTATCTAGAAGCATCATCAATGAATGAAACATAATCAAGATTTTCCAATAGAACCCACATCCATTAGACCAAACACATCTGAATGAATGATTTCTAACAATCTCTTTTCTCTATAGCTTCCAACAGGAGATGGAGATCTATTTTGTTTACCAAACACATAGTGCTCACAAAAATTAATTTTATGATAAGAATAATAAAAAACTATATACCATGTTTTTATTAATAATGTTCATATAAGACCTTTTTCACTTATATGACCCAAAAATTGGTGCCACAACATACATGCATTTTGAGCATTACCAATTACATTGGCAGAGTCACAAAAAGTGGAGGCATTTAGCCTAAACAATCCCTATCCAAGATCCTTTTGCTACCACCAAGTTTCCTCTCACCCAACCTGCAATCAAACATGCTAAATGTCACATTCACTTCAAAATCATTCAACTTGGATATACAAAGTAAGTTTCTTGCAAGTCTTGGAATATGTAAAACATTATTAAGTGTTTTAATTATCCTTCCACTTAAACACAACTATACCTTTCCTTTACCAACAATTCACTTCTAAGTACTATTTTCACCAAGGAAAACATCTACTCCATCATAAGCCTTGTATGACAAAAACCACTCCTTGTGGGGGATCATATGGTAAGAGCAGTCTGAGTCAATGAGCCAAGGATCGTTAGTAATAATGTTACCAGAAATAAACAATGCATCACTATCACTATCATCATAATTTTTTGGGGGAAGGCATCAAAGGATTTCTTTTTGTTTTTGTTGCAAGTATGTGCCTAACTGATGTTGTCATTGATGTCAACATATGTATGTTGCCATTGGTGTCAATTGTGCTCTTATTTTGTTGCTTGCTTGTGATGAATATTGCTTTGCATAAGTCTTGAAGATCATGAGAATATGTTTCTGATATTGAGTTTCCAAGTGCCTTTGAGAAAATTTGCCCTTCTAGTGGAAACAGTATGTTACAAAGTACGTGGTTTGATGATTAACAGTCTAGTAGTTTGCTCCACATTTCTTGAAGAATGAATATCTTTGTGTACGGATTGGAAGTCATTTAGAGACATGTTTAAATATGCTATGTTCCAAGTTTGAACCTCTGATATGAAGATTTGAGTAAGTTATGTTCACCAGAGTAAAAATTGCTTTTTGTGTGCATTCAGTTGTGATAGGCAGAAAGTATTTTACTCCGCATTCCTCCACATTGAAGTATTTTGGTTTGTGGTTCTAGATTTAAGGATGGGATGATGTTATGTGCCTTAAAATCAAATGGTTCATGATTTGGTGATCTGCAAGCGATCTTTTCTTTGTGTCAGTGGCTGACAGTGTCATTTAAGTGCTCTAGTTTGAAGAATCCTCTTGACAAAATGGTTAGAGGTTGTGTAGATGTTCCTGGTGATTACAATGTTCTTGTGGATGTCTCATGATCATGTTCCTACCTTCTAATTGGTCCGTGAAGAGTAATTTGGATTGTGGATGAAGACTGTTCCTAAAAGACTTAGTGTTAACTCCAAGTCTTAGTCGACCTAGTTGTTTTCACTACTTGTAGAGATGCATTGAAGATTGTGAAAGCATGTTGTGGCATGGAAGATTTCACTTGAGTCCTAGCTAAGGCATAACCTATTCTGCATACATCTTTTCCTTAGCTAATTTTGTTTAGGTCTAGACCTATTTCTATGTATGTTTGTAATGCCAAACTTGGATATTGCTCCAATGGTTGATGAATGTAATGCCGACCTTGATGTACATTCCAAGCTTGATGAATTGTATAAACACATGTAATGAAGTTGTGAAAAAGATGTATTTGCAAAAAAATGTGAAGACAAGTGTGAAGGAAAAGGCAGAGCATAGCAGAGGAAATGTATTGCACTTCAATGGAACTGAACTCAGGCATGGAGTAGATGCTATCAAATCAGTTCACAAATCCTTGGTAGTGAGCCACCCCTTGGCAATGAGCCAATCTTGGCAGTGAGCCCTAACTTTTGCAGTGAGCCCTAAGGCAGTGAGCCTCTATTTTTGGTATTGCTATATCATATTTATTTTGTGAGCTAAACACTCACCATGGTTTTTCCCCTCTGGGGTTTTCCACGTAAAAATCTGGTGTCTCTTGTGTTGAATGTGCAAATATGTTTAAGTTCCTATTTCAAGATTTCATGACTAAATTACAAATGCAGTATTGATTGGTTGATGTTTTAATGGTTTTGAAATATTGGATACAATTGATTCACCCCCCCTCAGTTGTATTAAACTCTTTTCAACAATTGGTAGCACAACAGAGGTTCCTCGGTAAAGAGTCTAACAGATTGAGGTAGATCAGAGATGTCGTACATGAGGGAGTCACTATAATTCGATGGAATGAATCATGCCCTTTGGAAGCTACGGATGAAAAGTTATCTTATCTCTCTTGGTTATAATGTCTGGAAGATAATAGAGAAAAAGTATACTATCCCTAAAAATGGTCCATTAGATGATGATGAAGTCAAACAATATGAAATTAATGGAAAGGCTAGAGATGCTTTATTAAATACCTTATCTAACAATGAGTTGGTGAAAGTTATGGATTTGAAGACTGCTCATGAGATTTGGGATAAGTTAAAAAGTTTGTATGGAGGAGATGATTCTATAAAAAGTGCCAAACTACAAAACCTAAAGGCAAAGTATGAAGCCCTGAAGATGAGTGAAGATGAAAACATAACTATGTACATGCAGAGAGTTGATGAAATTGTCAATGGAATCAAAGGTCTTGGAGGTACCACTAAAAAGGAAGAGGTTGTGATGAAGATTCTTAGGTCATTGCCTAGATCCTACAGTCACAAAGTGGCAGCAATTGAAGAGCTTATGAGTGTACAAAATGTTTCAAAGGATCAGTTGCTTGGGAAACTTACAGCTTTTGAAATGAGAAAATTTGGTGATGCTCTACCAAAGATTGAGACTTATTTCAAAGCCACTACTTTAGAAAAAACTTCAAGAGCTCAGAAATATGCTATGGAATCTAATGATGACCTAGATGAGGTTGAAGCAAACTTTGCAGATAGAATGCAAAGAGGTTCTGGTAAGTACAAAGAAAAATTACCATTCAAATATTTTTCTTGTGGTAAGATTGGTCACTATGCATCCAAATGTTCGGAGAGAATTGAAAGAGGTAAGAAGAAATTTGAAAGTAAACCTAGGGTTATAAAGAAATGTTATATTGTCAGAGATCTTGATGATGATGGTGTAACTGATGATGAGTCTGATGATGCTAGTACTAGTGAAAATGAATGTTTGTTTATTTCTATTAAGGAAGAACCTATATCTACTAATCCTACTAACTGTCTGAAGAAAGAAATACTAGTGGAAGAAAGTGCTTTGTCTGTTCAGGTGGAGAAAGATAAGGATGAATGGATTATTGACAGTGGATGCTCACATCACATGACCAGTGACAAAAGTAAGTTTGTAAGTCTAAAAAAGTATGATGGAGGGCTCGTTAGGTTTGGAGATAATGCAACAGGTAAGATTTGTGGAAAAGGATCTATTTCTTTTGATGGAAAGCATAATACTAATAATTTCCTATATGTGAAGGGTTTAAAGCATAATCTTTTAAGTGTTGGTCAGATGTGTGACAAAGGCTATGATCTAAGATTCAAGGATAATGGATGCAAGATTATGGAAAGATCCAGAACAATTATTGCTATTAGTAAGAAGACCAGAGGTAATATTTATCAATTAAGAGGAACTAATGATTACTGTTTGTTGGTTCAGACAAATGAGAGCTGGTTGTGGCATAGAAGGATGTGTCATATCAATTTTGACCACTTGGTGAAGATAAGTTCAATACAAGCTATGAGAGATTTGCCTAAGCTTGTAAAGCCTGCTAATACAATTTACACGGAATGTTAGTTGGGAAAGCAGACAAGAACAAGCTTCAAGAGCAAAGACCAATTTTATGCCAAATTGTTAGATCTGGTGCATACAGATTTGTGTGGTCCTATAAGGATAAGAAGATTGCAAGGAGATAGGTACTTTATGTTGCTTATTGATGATTATTCTAGGATGACTTGGGTCACTTTTCTAAAAAATAAATCAAAAGCCCTAGAAAAGTTCAAGTACTTCAAGGCAATGGTTGAGAATGAGCTAGAATTGAGAATCAAATGCTTAAGATCTGACAAAGGAGGTGAGTTTACATCAAATGAATTCAACACTTTCTATGAAGAACAAGGAATAAAAAGACAGTTATCTGCTCCTAGAACTCCTCAACAAAATGGAGTTTTTGAAAGAAAGAACATAATAGTTCAAGAAGCTGCTAGGACTATGATGGAGGCTAACCTACCAAAAGTGTATTGGAGAGAAGCCATATATACTACTGTCTATATTCATTTAACAGAGTTCATGTCAAAGGTAATGACACTAAAACTCCTTATGAATTGTGGTATGGAAAAGTTCCTACAATAAAATATTTCAAGGATTTTGGAAGAAAATGCTATATCAAAAGAGAAGAAGATCTAGGCAAGTTTGCTGCTAGATGTGATGAAATTTTTTTTCTCAGTTACTCTACCAAGAGAAAGGCCTACCGGTGCTACAATAAGAGACTAAAAAATATCATTGAGAGTGCTAATGTGAAGGTGGATGAAGATAAGGAAAAAATATTAGATCTGAGTGGCTATGAATCAGAAGAACCTGTGGCTGCAATGATTGAAAAAAAAGTTGAACAAGATGACAGTCAAGATCAAGAAAAGGCTCTAGAAAGTATTGTTAAAACTCCCAGGTATGCAAGGATCAATCATTATGAAGATTAGATTATAGTTGACAAAAGAAAAGGGGTACTAACAAGGAAAAAAGTTGTAGAAGAATAGGTGAACTACTGTTTACTTTCTAATATTGAGCCTAAAAATGTTAGTGAAGCATGCAATGATGAAAATTGGGTAAAAGCTATGGAAGAAGAGCTGATGTAGATAGAGAAGAATCAAACTTGAGAATTGGTTCCTAGACCTGTTGATAAGAATGTGATTGGAACTAAATGGGTTTGTAGGAACAAGCTGAATGAGAATGGAGAAGTAGTTAGAAACAAAGCAAGGTTGGTATGCAAAGGATACTCTCAGATTGAAGGGATAGATTTTGAGGAGACCTATGCTCCTGTGGGAAGAATTGAAGCAATTAGAATGTTTCTGGCATTTGTAGCACTTAAAGATTTCAAAGTGTATCAAATGGATGTGAAATCTACATTCTTGAATGGTGAGTTGGAAGAGGAAGTTTACATTGAACAATCAAAAGGATTTTAGCTATCAAATTAAGGTGACATGGTGTGCAAATTGAAGAAAGCTTTGTATGGACTCAATCAAGCCCCTAGGGACTGGTATGTCATTTATTACATCAGCAAAAACCTTACCTCCGCAGAAAGAAATTACACAACAACTGAAAAAGAATTCTTGGCAGTCATCTATGCTATAAACAAATTTAGGCACTACATCACTGGATATAAAATATTTGTACACACTGATCATGCAGCCATCAAGTACCTAATGAATAAACTAGCAATGGGTGCAAGGATCATCAAGTGGTTATTGCTATTGCAGGAATTTGATATTACCATAGTTGATAATCCAGGAAAGTTTAATTTGGTTGCTAATTTTTTGTCAAGATTGCATACAGGAGGAGAAAACTAGCTAGTGGAGGACAAGTTCCTGGATGAACATCTTTTTTCTATCTCTTCTACTGCACCTTGGTTTGCTGACATAACTAATATTTTAGCTACAGGATTATATCCATCCCATTTTACCTCAAAATAGAAAAAATGTTTAGTTAAAGAAAGTTTATCTTACAAATGGTTGAATGGTTTATTATTTAAATGTGGTCCTGATTTCATTCTACGTAGGTGTTTAAAAGCTGATGAGATTTTATGTGTTGAAAGCATGCCATGATGAACCATCTAGTGGCCATTACTCCTTCCATAGGACAGTCCACAAGATCTTCAAAGCTAGTTACTACTGGCCCTCTCTTCATAAAGATACAAAGAAGTATGTGCAGCACTGTGACCAATGCCAAAGGATGGGACAGCCAACCTTTACCCAGGAGATGTTACTACATCCTCAAGTCATGATGGAACCATTTGAGTAGTGGGGTTTAGACTTTGTGGGACCAATTTCTGCACTATCATCAAGCAAGGAGTACATTCTAGTATGCACAGACTATGTTACTAAGTGGGCTGAGGTTCAAGCATTATAATTTGCAAGAGAAGAAAAAGTTGTTGATTTCCTTTATAATAAGATTTTCTTAAGGTTTGGAGCCCCAAGATCAATAGTTTCAGACAGAGGACCTCAGTTTACTTCACAGGTAATCCAAGCATTCACAGATTTATATCAAGTCAAACACAGAAAATCTTCACCTTACCATCTTCAAGCAGATGGGCAGGTAGAAGTAACTAATAGGGAACTTAAAAATATTTTGACAAAGACAGTAGTAATGAACAGAAAAGATTGGGCTAGCAGATTACCTGAAGCAGTTTGGGCTTACAATACCACTTGGAAGTCCACAACAAAGTTCTCACCATATGAATTAGTTTATGGGAAAAAGCCTATTTTGTCTATAGAATTTGAACTCCAGACACTTAAAACTACATTGGATATTGGTCTACCATTGTCTATAGCTCAACAACACATAATTCTTCAACTCAATGAGTTGGATGAAATTCAGACAGAGGCCATTCAGCAAACAGAACTAGTTTAGTATCAGCGGAAGCAATGGCATGACCAACACATCAAAAGGAGGACATTTCAACAAGGTGATTGGGTTCTTCTCTATGATTCTAAATTCAAGGAGTTGAAAGGGAAGTTACAAACTCATTGGATGGGTCCTTCTCAAGTAAAGGAAGTTTTTGAAAATGGAACAAAAGCATAGAAACATTCCTAGTAAATGGTCACGAATTAGACTCTATAAAAGACCTTCTATTAAAGACGAGTTTCTCAGTTATTTGAGTTTTGATACAGAGGATACCTCCTCTATCCCAGTGTTGGATTAAAAAAAAAAGAAAAAGGGAAGGTTGAAAACCAGCAAATGGCGGCCTTCTAAAAAACAAAAAAAAGAGAAAAAAAAATAGAGAAAGATGGAAAACTAGCAGATGGCTGTCTTTCTCGACCAAGGGAGTTGAAAACCAGTAAATGGTGGTTCCCCAAACTAGGAGCACCTCCAGTGCTTCCCAAACTAGGAGCACCTCTGGCGTTTTCCAAACTAGGAGCACCTCCGGCGCTCAATCAATAGAGAAGTCAATTTCAATAATACGGGAGGAGACCCACCTCTCCAGGCGGTAAAGTGGACACATCACATGATGAGGTCATCATGACTCATCCTCTACTTTATCACAAAAATAAATTCAATTAGCATGCATATCAATTGCAGGGGTATTAAAAAGACGGCGCTGACATCATCCAAGGAATGTGGATTCTTGAACCACTCAGCGAAATGATTGCAGCTCACGTGCCAACGGAGTAGTGGATGTCATCTCTAGCCACCAAAAGCTACTCATGTGCCACGACACGTGCAGTCTCCAACAATGACACAACATCTCTGTCGTGTACATCACCCTCATCATTAAAACTAATCCAGGTATTTCTATCTTTAATTAAGTATTAATAGCAACTATCTTGTCTTTCTATTTTTGGGTGCCGTCATGATGACACGTCCTCCAACCATCATTTTCTTTCCTAAATTCACACATGCCGCCATCTGTGCTGTACTGCCACCTTCCCTCTAGAGTGCCCTGTCATTCTGCCGCATTTATGACTGCACAGGAACTCTAACTAATCTGCATAAGCCTCAATCGAGAAACATGACATTCCTCATTTGAACCTCTGAAGTACCCTGAAGAACAGTGCAAATTGAATAGTCCTCCGGAGCCTACAGAGCAAATTGAACAGTCCTCTGGAGCCTACAGAGATAAGAGGAAAGGATAAACTACAGATTGAAGAGGTGAGAAATTAAACACAGAAAGGTGGGAATAATTTAGCAATGGGAGTAAAGAAGAAGTCTAAGCTAGAAAGTGTTGCAGGTCTTCTGCAAGATGAAGCTACAACAAACATTCTAAGAGCTGCAGGGTGGCTGGACTTCCTAGAAAAATTTGAAGGGTTTCAAGAAGATGTTGTGGATGAATTCCTCATAAATTTAAGGGACAATCAAACAGCTGTTAGAGGAGTCCAAATCAATTTCTCCTCAGCCACTATTAGCCACATTTCTGGACTTCCTGAACAAGGTGAGAGGTTTTATCACTTGAAAACCTTATACACTGATTTGATTAAAAATTTCTCTATTCATGGTGAACCTACTATATAGCTGCATTCAAATAAAAATGAAGTAAAAGGAATTATTAGGTCCACACTCCCAAACCCTTGGCAATCTGTTGCCACCTGGTTGATGAAATATTTTACTTGTGATGGCCAATTCTCCCTAGTTCTAGGGCCAATCATGAAAATGCTAATTTTCTAAGGCATGGGAATGCACACCTTGAGTATAGCATAAACCTTCCCAATTTCTTGTATTCAGCCATCAGGGCAACTGCAAAAAAATATCAGCAGAATAGGGGCCCCATGAAACATCATGGTCTCATCTTCCTAGTAATTAAACACCACTTCCTATCTCAGGCCAATGGGGAAGAATTATGGCAAAACTTTCTTGAACAGACTTCCCAGAACAGAGGTCTAGAAATGGCACAACCAGGAGGTGAGAGTTCTCCTACTCACCAAACAGAAGAAATTGAGCCTTCAGCCTCCTCCATAGCTAATCAAAGAGGAAAGAAACCCTCACAGGAGGCATCTTCATCTATAGCCCCTGTTCTTGATAAAAGGAGGAAAGGCAAAGAAATTATAGATTCTGCTCCTAGACAAACCCCATACATGACTCGATCAGTTAGGAGAAAGATGACTCAAACTAAGGAATCTTATCCTAAGGAATTAACAGAAGGAAGGTCAGGACAGAGAGCGGAGGGAACCTGGTGGGCTGAAGAACCATCTCATGACTCAGATGAGATCCCTCTAGTCAAGAAGAAAAAACAAAGAGAAGTTTCCCCAGCACCATCTGTTCACCTGGGGTCAAGTCCAACTTCAGAACCATCATGTGCTCTGGAGACAAAACACATACAAACCTTTACTATTTCCTTCAATTTTGAGGAAGAGAGACCTGCTCCGGAGACACCGGCCCCACCTCTGCTATAGAGAAGCAAAAGACAGAGACAACTCTCATAGGCTGAGGAAGATACTACCCTCCTGGCTGAGGTACTCCTAGGTTTTAGAACACATGAGGATAAGGCTGGGCCTTCATCAGTACCAATAGAAGTAGAGGAACCCCAAAAGGACCCTCAGGACATGCAGCCTGAAGAAAAAGATGAAACAGGACAAGTAGGTACAATTGACAATATAGAGCAGATGGCCATGGACAACCCTGATGACCAGCAAACAGCAACAGAAACAGCAGAAGCAGAAACCTCATCTCATCCCTCTAATCAAGAAGATGTGGAAATTTCAAAAGAACAGCAAATGATGGAGGAAATTGAAAACTTAAAGAGACTACTTTGAGGGAAGAATCTGATTATTACTGACCTCAAGAAGGTCAAAATAGAGGTAGAAATGGAGCAAAAACACATCATTGAAAATCTACAAACAGAACTCCAAAGCAAAAACAAGATCATACAGGAGAAAGAGCCAGAATTAGAGGCCCAGAAATTGAGAAAGAAGTAGAGTTAGAGGCACAGAAAATTGAGACAGCCAAACTATTGGAAGAAAAAGAGAAAGAGGCAACACAGAGTGTTTCTGAGCTCACCATGGCTAGAGACAATAGCCTCACAATAATGGCAGCATTGATTGAGAAAATACAAAGCTAGGATAGACAGCTAACTTGGGCCAACAACAGACTAGATGACCAGGAGGAATATATTCAAGAGTTGACTGGCCCAAGGGTAACCAATGAGTAGGAAATACAAACAGATGCCTATGTGGGTCCAATCCCCATTGACATTCCTAAGGCCCTGTTCCATTAGGAGAAGAAATGTAGAGAATATGAGGCTTCAAAGCCTATGCTACAGTTACAAAGGGTAATCACTGCCAAAACAAAAAGAATAGAAGCTCTGGAAGGAAAAATCCTTGAAATGGCCTCCCTTTCTTCAGAAATTCTATCCTGCCGACCTCCAAGTGCCAGCTATTCCATGTTCTTACAAGAAAGAGTACTACAGAGGAAATTCTCTTTAGTTCTATCTGACCTGGTTGAGGATACTGAAACAGCAGAAGGATTCATGACAGCATATACCAGGAGTAATGATGAGGATAAGAATTTCCTATGTGAATTATACTTACATGGGTTCTGTGTTAATGATATAACCTTCATTCTTAATCATTTTGTGGGGGAATTCTAGCTTAAAGCATTTATGTCCCTAATGAGGAATCATTAGATCTGGGATGAAAGGATGGAAGATCATCTCAAGAAAGATTTAAAAATAGACCTTTTCATTAGGAAGGAATGTCCCAATCCCCAGGCTTTTAAGGTCCAATTCAGGTCCCTTATCTATCATCCTGATAATAAGAACAAAATTTTGCCATTATACCTAAAAAGTTTGCAAGAATGCTCCATCGACTTTGGTCTTTTCATGATCAATTCAGCAAACCCAGTGCTTGCCATAGCAAAGAAGAGATGGAATATTTGTAGGAATACACACAACACTGAGAGGGGGGGTGAATCAGTGTTGTTAACAATTTTAACACTTTTTAAAACTTTTGATTAATCTAATTTCACAATTTAGAATTCTTCAGAAGGAATAAAGTAAATATGCAGAGTATCAACACATAGATTTGACAAAAGAAATTTCTCGAGTGGAAAACCCTCCTGGGGTATAAAAACCACTCAACTGCCTCACTGGCTTAACACAAAATTCAGATTACAAATGTCTCACTGACATTATAATTCTGCCTCACTGGCAAATTTTATCTCTCTCTGCATGTCTCACTGACATCATCAACATTCAATGAAAAATTATAACTCAGGGGATTTCCCTGTTTCAATAAAAACCAAAACCTTATTTCTCTCTTTTAAGATAAACAAAATAAATTTCTCAATCAACCTTTAACTGTCTTCAACTCCTACAGTCAATCAATTTTGATCTTCAATATATTTCATACCTCTGCAACACCATTTCAAACTAATTCACCATTTTGAGCTTTCTCTCTCTGCAAACTAAACAATTTATCTTCTCTGAAAAATTATAGTCTTTAATCACCTTCACTTTCTCTGACACCTTTACTTTCTCTGAACAAACATTACTCCATTTGGATCATTGAAGAATCTCAACATAAATCCCTGAAGAATGATTCTCCATTCCTGCAAAAATCACACAACAATTCCATTCTCCAAAAGAACTTCTTCAAAAATTCTCATTCATTATCTTTCATCTGCAACTCATCTATCATTTCTGCCATTCAAAAACAAAATCTATATATCCAAAAAGAATTTCAATCAAAAAACAAAAATCTTCAATAACCGGTTCAACTTCATTCTTCTCAAACTTCTCATCTTCTCACTTACCAAAAACAAAAAAACATAAAACAAAAAATGAAATCCCTTCGTAGAATTCTGCCTTTTCATCTTCTTATTATTTAGAAACCTTCTAAAAACTTACTCCTTCCTTTTCATAAATTTCTATGTTCAAAAATCTCTTAATCTTCGGTGAGAGAAGATAGAAATAGAGGCTTTATTGCCTTTTAGAGCAAGGAGGACGTCAAGTTTAATCGGGCTGACTAACCGTTTGTCAAAACTTTCCATTTAAAAACTCACCTTTCGATCTTCGGTGCCCGCCAACTGTGGATTCAAATATAACCGTTGATTTTGTGTTTCCCGCGGACCACACAATGCATTGACTTGTTACCGGGCACCCTAGGCAATGGGGCCGGTAAAACCGACGAGCTTCATACCCTTACATTGCAACTTAAGGCCCGATGACCTTCTCGACCGGTCAGTTTAAGATTATAACATAAAGTGCATGACGGGCAATAAGGTAATGTTGAACATAAGTTTATGACTTGTTAAGTGTTAACCTCAACACACCTCAACACATATTTAAGCCTCAACACACCTCAACACATATTTAAACCTCAACACACCTCAACACATATTTAAACCTCAACCTTGTAAACCAGGCTTCAACTGATCTGCCACTGTCATCAACTTAATATGATGCAAGTTAACTTTTATTAAATGACATAAGCCCTCCTCCTGATTCAATATTGATGCAATGAATGTCATCTTCTGAAATGACTAAGTCAGAACAAACTCACATAGAATCAACACTGATGTGTCACTGATGTCATTATCATGAAGGACCACTGAAAGATCAAAACTGAGAGATCTAACAACCATTGTCACTGATGCAGACCATATCACTGAACTGAAAAACCATTGCCATTGATGAAGACCATATCATATCTCTGATTGCAACTTTACAACACTGATTGCATACTTCTCAACACTGATTTCATAACCTGTCAACTGCATCTTGTGAAAACTGTGAAATGCAACATCCTGATATCCTGATATTTTGACATCAATGAAAAGACAACATCCTGAACTGTGAAATGTGCTACAAAACTCCCCCTTTGTCTTTGACATTGATGGCAAAACCATAACTGATTTCTCCCCCTTTTTGACATAAAAATGTCAAAGGCAAAAAAAATAACACCACAATCAATAGATTCCTGTTCTTGTAAATACAATCCTCTGAAAAAAATTGTCAACACCAACACTTTACTTCAAACTGATCAAATGTACAATACTATAACACTACCAACCACAAAAATATGTACAAAAACTATATACAGGCTATGTACAAATGAGATTCAGGACATTAAAATAATCTAGAAAACAACTCCCCCTGAATCTGATATCTCTATAACTTACTGAAGAGAGGCAAGAGACAGAACTCCCAGTCTCTGTCTCAGAGTTTCAAATGTCTCCTTTGGCAAAGGCTTTGTGAAGATGTCAGCCAACTGATCACTAGTATGCACATATTCCAAAGCAACTTCATTTTCAATCACCTTTTCCCTTAGAAAATGATATCTGATAGCAATGTGCTTAGTTCTTGAATGCATTATAGGATTCTTTGACATATTGATTGAACTTGTGTTATCACAAAGAATAGACACAGGCTTTTTAACCTCAACCTTAATATCAAGAAGTGATTGTACCATCCAAAGTACCTGTGTACAACATGATGAAGCAGCAATGTACTCAGCTTCAGCTGTAGATAGAGAAACACAATCTTGTTTCTTACTCTGCCATGCAACCAATCTGCCACCTAGAAAGAAAGCTGCCCCACTTGTGCTTTTTCTGTCATCAGGACACCCTGCTCAATCTGCATCTGTATAGGCAAGAAGTGTAAAATCATTGTGTCTAGGATACCATAAACCAAAATCAATTGTACCCTTAATATATCTAAAGATTCTCTTAACAGCATTCAAATGTGATTGTTTAGGACAAGCTTGAAATCTAGCAACCAAACAAACAGCCTACATAATATCAGGCCTAGAAGCAGTGAGATATAAAAGACTCCCAATCATAGATCTATACAGAGATTGTTCTACTTCAGGTGATTCATCATTTTTACTTAGCTTATGCCCTGTCTCCATAGGAGTACCCAAAGGTTTGCAATCATCCATTTGAAACCTTTTTAACATCTCTTTGGCATATTTATTTTGTGAGATGAATATTCCCTTTTCAAGCTGAGATACCTGAAGACCAAGAAAGAAGGACAATTCTCCCAACATAGACATTTCAAATTCTGATTTCATGATGTTAGGAAATGAATGACTCATATCATCATTGTTACTACCAAAAATGATATCATCTACATAAATTTCAACAACCAGAATATCCTCACCTTTGATTAAATAGTATAAATTACTATCCACACCTCCTTTTGTGAACCCCTATTCCTGCAAAAACTTATCCAGTCTATAATACCAAGCCCTTGGAGCTTGCTTTAAACCATATAAAGCCTTTTTCAACCTGTAAACATGATTTGAATTATCTTTATTCACAAAACCTTCTGGTTGTTCCATGTAGACTTCTTCTTCAAGATCTCCATTTAGAAATGCTGATTTTACATCCATTTGGAAAACTTTGAAATTTTTATAAACTGAAAAAGCTAAAAACATCCTTATAGCTTCTAATCTAGCAACAGGAGCAAATGTTTCTTCAAAGTCAATACCTTCAATTTGTGAATACCCTTTGCAAACCAGTCTGGCTTTGTTTCTAACAACTTTACCTTTATCATCAAGCTTATTCCTAAACACCCATTTTGATCCAATGACATTCTTACCTTCTGGTCTTGGAACAAGTTCCCATGTTTTGTTCTTTTCTATTTGGCTTAACTCCTCTTCCATGGCATTAACCCATGCTTCATCTTTGCTGGCCTCAACATAATTCTTTGGTTCCATTTCAGATATCAAACACACATGTGCTTGATTATGTGCAGCAGCTTGCTTTCCTCTTCTTGTTAAAACACCACTGTCCTTATCCCCAATGATCAACTCATGAGGATGATCTCTTTGAAATGCCTTTGAAAGAGTCTTTGTCTTGACATCAACAGATTTTTCAGGATCTTCTTCCTCTTCTTGAATTTCTTCTTCCTTTTGTGAATGATGATCAACTTCAATGTCATGAATTAACTGCATACAGGGCTGCAAATCCTCATCCACCTTAACATTAGTACTTTCAATTATTCTTTTGAGCCTATTGTTAAAACATTTATATGCCTTGCTATGTGTAGAATAACCAAGAAAAATGCCTTCATCACATCTAGACTCAAAACCACATAAGCTATCATTATCTTTCTTGATGTAACACTTACTTCCAAAAATTTTGAAATACCCAACATTAGCTGACTTACCATACCATAGTTCATAAGGAGTATAATTTGACTTTACCCTTAATTGAACTCTGTTCAGAGTATATACAGCTGTATGAACAGCTTCTCTCCAATAGACATTAGGCAGATTTGCATCATGTAGTAAAGTTCTTGCCATTTCTTTTACAGTCCTGTTTTTCCTTTCAGCTACTCCATTTTGCTGTGGAGTTCTAGGAGTGGAGAATTGCCTTCTTATCCCATGTTTTTCACAATACTCCTCAAATTCCTTTGAAGTGTACTCTCCTCCATTGTCTGACCTTAGACATTTTAGCTTGAAATCAGATTCCTTTTCAACCATCTTCTTGAAGATTTTGAATCTATCAAATGCCTCTGATTTATGCCTTAAGAATGTTACCCATGTCATTCTTGAAAAATCATCAATGAAAAGCATAAAATACTTTTCTCCTCCCAGAGCTTTAGTCCTTGTAGGACCACACAAATCTGAATGTACCAGCTGCAGAGGTTTTGAAGAAAAATACTCCTTAGGCTTGAAACTAACTTTAGTTTGCTTACCCAGCTGACACTCTTTGCATATAGTATTACCTGGTTTTGAAATATGAGGCATATTTCTGACATTGTGATTCTTGCTAATTCTCACAAGATTGTCAAAATTCACATGACCAAGTCTTCTGTGCCATAACCAGCTTTCCTCAATTTGACCCATGAAACAGATATGACTATCAACACTTTTAGTTTCTGAGTTATGAAGATTGTAGATGTTACCACTAGTCCTTAGACCTGCTGCAATAACTTTACCTGATTTCTTTTTAATCTCACATCCATGTGCATCAAAAATCACATTAAAACCATTGTCACATATTTGACTGACACTTAACAAGTTGTGCTTCAGTCCTTCTACAAAATACACATCATGTAGTGGTGTTTCTTCATCAAGAAGAATTGTACCTTTACCTTTGATCATAATGCAATCATTATTTCCAAACATAACAGAACCTTCATTAATGTCTTCAAACTTAACACATTTTTCTTTGTCTCCTGTCATGTGATTGGAACAGCCACTGTCAATCACCCACTGTTCCTTCTTTCTGGCATGAAAAGCAGCTTGTGCAATCATAACATTAATGCCCTTATTGATTACCTTAGGTCTCCAAACTAACAACTTCTTTTCAGAACTTGAAGAAGACAAACCTGTAACAGTATTCCTTATAGTTTGCTGAATTTGTAAAGAAGGTCTACAAAATTTGGCAATATGCCCAAAATTTTTACAATTGTGACACTTCAAACTTCTTAAAAACATGAATGGATTCCTTGGAAATAAATGCATTTCTCTTCTGACTCCAAATCTGCATTCACTGGCTTTATGTCCAAACCTGTTGCAACAAAAACAATATCCGGTAAAGTGAGCATTATACCTGAAAGTATCACTTCTGTTGTAGTTTGTTGTCCTTATGATTGATTTGCCATTTGTACCAGCCTTTTGTGAACATTGTCCCTCTTCAAATCCAAGACCTGATTTATCCTTGAATCCTTTTTGTTTATCAAGAAGATCATCTAGTTTATCACTGCTTCTGCACATATCAAGTCTTCTTCTTAGATCAATAATTTCAGCTTCAAGTGTATGACATTCCTTTTCCTTGTTATTCAACTCTTTATCTTTATCAACAATAATTTTCTTACTTTCTTCAAGAGAAAGAATTAGATCAGTAATTTGTTTCTCATAACAAGTTAACTTGTTATTCATGATCTCATTTTCTTTTTGAAACTGACTTCTTTGTGCAATGATTTCCTTCTTAAGTTTCTTGACTTGACTTAATGCACACATCAATTCTCCTTCAAAATCAACAACAGCTTCACAACTGTTTGATTGTTCCTCACACTTTTCATTTTGAACTTCATTTAGAATAGCCATAAATAAAGTCTGTGCATTTTCATCAAGAAAATCATCTGAATCACTTTCAGACATATCAACATTTTTTGTGAACAAGCTTCTCTTCTTTCTGAAATTATTTTTTCTTCTAGAAACAAACTGTTTCTTTTTAAATTGCTTCTTATTTTCATCTTCATCACTGTCTATGTCTTTGTAAGGACACTGAGCTGCATAGTGTCCAATCTTTCCACATTCAAAACATTTGAATGGAAGCTTACCTTTGTACTTACCAACAGATCCCTTCTTTAACTTGCTTGCAAGAGATATTTCTTGTTCATCATCCAATTCATCTGAATCAGAAATCTCCTTTTCTTTTCTGACTGATTTGAAAGCAGCTTCTTTGCTCGAAGGTATGTCATTGCTAATCCTCATCTCATAAGCTTTGAAAGTGCCATGAAGTTCATCAAAGGTAACTTTGCTTAAATCTCTTTCTTCAACAGCAGACACTTTGGATTCATATTTTGGATTTAAGGTCCTTAAGATTTTTGTAACAACTGTCTTCTCTTCTAGTGTATCACCAAGTCCTCTGATAGCATTTACAATTTCTTGGACCCTTAAAAGATATTCTGCCACTTTCTCATCATCACTCATTCTGAGACTTTCAAATTTTGCTCTGTAGGATTACAGTTTTACTTCTTTGATTTTATCATCTCCTTGATAGATATTTGACAATTTGTCCCATATTTCCTTGGCTGTTTTACACTCCATGATTTTTACAAGTATGTCGTTGGTAAGACCACAACATAATGCATTTTTAGCCTTAGCATTATTTTCATATGCCCTTTTCTCATCAGCTGTGCTAGGAGGATTTGTAGCAGTATATCCAGTAACAATAGCATCATACACATCATACCCCAGAGATGACAAATATGACTCCATCCTGAATTTCCAAAAAGCATAGTTAGAGCCATCAAACATAGGTGCCTTATAATTTGAGTAACCTTCTTGACTTGCCATGACAAGTATTCCAGAAATATGATCTACCCAAGCTGATTAAGCTTTGACAGGGTACCAGGCTCTGATACCAATTGTAGGAATACACACAACACTGAGAGGGGGGGTGAATCAGTGTTGTTAACAATTTTAACACTTTTTAAAACTTTTGATTAATCTAATTTCACAATTTAGAATTCTTCAGAAGGAATAAAGTAAATATGCAGAGTATCAACACACAGATTTGTCACAAGAAATTTCCCGAGTGGAAAACCCTCCTGGGGTATAAAAACCACTCAACTGCCTCACTGGCTTAACACAAAATTCAGATTACAAATGTCTCACTGACATTATAATTCTGCCTCACTGGCAAATTTTATCTCTCTCTGCATGTCTCACTGACATCATCAACATTCAATGAAAAATTATAACTCAGGGGATTTCCCTGTTTCAATAAAAACCAAAACCTTATTTCTCTCTTTTAAGATAAACAAAATAAATTTCTCAATCAACCTTTAACTGTCTTCAACTCCTACAGTCAATCAATTTTGATCTTCAATATATTTCATACCTCTGCAACACCATTTCAAACTAATTCACCATTTTGAGCTTTCTCTCTCTGCAAACTAAACAATTTATCTTCTCTGAAAAATTATAGTCTTTAATCACCTTCACTTTCTCTGACACCTTCACTTTCTCTGAACAAACATTACTCCATTATGATCATTGAAGAATCTCAACATAAATCCCTGAAGAATGATTCTCCATTCCTGCAAAAATCACACAACAATTCCATTCTCCAAAAGAACTTCTTCAAAAATTCTCATTCATTATCTTTCATCTGCAACTCATCTATCATTTCTGCCATTCAAAAACAAAATCTATATATCCAAAAAGAATTTCAATCAAAAAACAAAAATCTTCAATAACCGGTTCAACTTCATTCTTCTCAAACTTCTCATCTTCTCACTTACCAAAAACAAAAAAACATAAAACAAAAAATGAAATCCCTTCGTAGAATTCTGCCTTTTCATCTTCTTATTATTTAGAAACCTTCTAAAAACTTACTCCTTCCTTTTCATAAATTTCTATGTTCAAAAATCTCTTAATCTTCGGTGAGAGAAGATAGAAATAGAGGCTTTATTGCCTTTTAGAGCAAGGAGGACGTCAAGTTTAATCGGGCTGACTAACCGTTTGTCAAAACTTTCCATTTAAAAACTCACCTTTCGATCTTCGGTGCCCGCCAACTGTGGATTCAAATATAACCGTTGATTTTGTGTTTCCCGCGGACCACACAATGCATTGACTTGTTATCGGGCACCCTAGGCAATGGGGCCGGTAAAACCGACGAGCTTCATACCCTTACATTGCAACTTAAGGCCCGATGACCTTCTCGACCGGTCAGTTTAAGATTATAACATAAAGTGCATGACGGGCAATAAGGTAATGTTGAACATAAGTTTATGACTTGTTAAGTGTTAACCTCAACACACCTCAACACATATTTAAGCCTCAACACACCTCAACACATATTTAAACCTCAACACACCTCAACACATATTTAAACCTCAACCTTGTAAACCAGGCTTCAACTGATCTGCCACTGTCATCAACTTAATATGATGCAAGTTAACTTTTATTAAATGACATAAGCCCTCCTCCTGATTCAATATTGATGCAATGAATGTCATCTTCTGAAATGACTAAGTCAGAACAAACTCACATAGAATCAACACTGATGTGTCACTGATGTCATTATCATGAAGGACCACTGAAAGATCAAAACTGAGAGATCTAACAACCATTGTCACTGATGCAGACCATATCACTAAACTGAAAAACCATTGCCATTGATGAAGACCATATCATATCTCTGATTGCAACTTTACAACACTGATTGCATACTTCTCAACACTGATTTCATAACCTGTCAACTGCATCTTGTGAAAACTGTGAAATGCAACATCCTGATATCCTGATATTTTGACATCAATGAAAAGACAACATCCTGAACTGTGAAATGTGCTACAATATTTTGACCCTGGAGTAGAAAATGAGAGAAGTGGTCACCCCTGCAAACCTAAGACTATTCATGAGAAAAGCAAAGTTGATATCCAAACTGATGGATAACCATAAGCAGGAATGGATAGGTGGACGATTAAGGCCCCCTCTAATAATTGAACCACTCCCTATCTGGGCAGAACAAATGGAAGATGAGAAATTGCAGGACTGGATGAAGCAGGTTGATCAATACAGAGGCAATGGTAATACCAACCGCACAACCTGGACCACCTATGCACAAGATTATAACTTGACTGACAAGCTGCTTCACCAGAATAAATCTAGAATGTGAGAAGCAGGAGGACCTGCCAAACCTTAGGTATGGGGGGATGATGAGTGCTAATTTGCACCCATGGAATACATCTTTTACCTCACTTTTTCTCCTTCCTAAGTACATCTTTCCTAATGTCTGTACCCAAATAAGTTAGCAAGATCGTTCTAGTTAATGATTAATTGAGATAGATTACTTAAGATTATAATTTCTGATTGAGTGACTAATGTGCATGGAATGGATGGAAAAATGTAGAAACTTCTCTCTTTTTGAATCAACAGGTGTAGATGCCAGGAACAACAATTTTGTACATCTTCAGAGATAGTCTTCAACGATCTCCGGAGACAATACTAGAGTACCATGACACCTGAAGTTTTGAAGTAATGAGGGCAAACATCTTTGGAGCTCTGAGAAAGCTACAGACATCTCCGGAGCTACAGAGATATCTTTGGAGCTACAGAGATATCTCCAGAGCTACAGACATATCTCCAGAGCTGCAGATAGGGACAAATATCTCCGGCACCTCCTGAGAGCAAAGAATATTTCTAGCATAAGCTGTCAATCAGGCACTCTTAGCAGTGATCTTAACACCCCTCATTTCACTCAAATCATCACCTAAGTAGTGAAGGGTCATCTTTAGTTAGACTGCTAGAGTTTTTTATCTTTATAAAGTTTTTGCATAAGTTACGGATGGAACTGATTCAATATCTACATTTTTCAGGGCCTCGCTACCCAAATGTATTAAGACTCAAACTTAGATTTTGAGTGGACTTTTGTTCCACTCAAGTCAACTTTTATTGCATGATTTTCTTTCATAGTTAAACAACTAGTGTAATAAAGAGATGGATGTCATCTCATAGAAGAACTAATAGATAAGATCAGTGATAGGTCATCACTCTTTTTTATATATACTTATAGAAATAGCAGAAGAAATATACAATGATTGAATTATTTTGATTCTTAATAATCTTAGTTCTGCAACAACAATATTTTTATGAATGCAAAGTGAATGAATTGGACTAGATCTAGTTGTGATCTTCTTTTGTGCTGATTTTCTACTATAGCCTTCAGCCCTAAGGGTGTGGAGCAAGGGCCCACTCTCACCACACAGGGGGAAGGCTAGTACCATTGCTTTAGTACTTTAGATTTTGCTGTGAAAAGTATTTACTAATTTGATTAGATAGATGCATGTTACTATTTTTAAAAGAATTGCTTTGAGTAAATTTCCTGTTTAATCCTGTTTTAGCATTTCTAAAATTTATTTAGTAAGTAGATAGATTAATTCTTTCAAATTAGTAGAAGTAGTTCAGACTAGTTAGGAAAGCTGATGACTATAGAATCCCTAGTTGCAACAGCCGAGGACACAGCCCCTGGATTATTGACATCTTAAATCAAATTAAATGATGAGGTACAATGACATCTCACCAGGTTGCTGCTGCGGCAGATACACCTACCCCTCATGTTGAGCATCAGACATCTCATCCCTCCCTAGATTCACTTGAGGAGTTGCAGTTGCAAAGGGGATCGTCAGTTTTTGTGGATATGCTTCTACATTCAGGCTCTTTGATGCCAACTCGCTTGCATAGTCCACTTCACTCTTCATTACTTAATCTAGCCAAGGAGGCATCAGATACAATCATTGCAGTGGATCATCAAACAACACCTGATACACAGGTATGTACATGCGTATGTGCACGCATGCATGATTTAAACTTGAACTTAAATTAAATTAAGTTAAATTACTTTGCTAGATAGAGTCATAATGTTGTACATTTATGATTTAATATATATATATGTATATATTGTAGGGGTTAGCTCATATTACACCTAGTTTGGGAACCAACCATGTACGTAGGCATGAGTCAACTGATGGTAGTAATGTTAGTGGACATGTGAGATTTAAATTTTTAAACCATTACAACTTACATGTGTAAATGCATATAATTTGTACGTGTACATGTACACACACACACATACATATTTAACATTATTCTAAAATTTTAACATAACTTGTACACTTTTATACATACATGTGTTGTACTATCTCCAGTGCTCAATGCATCCATTAGAGAAGGATGCTCACTTAGACTCGGGTCGCTCAACTCGTAGCCGACATGATGACCAGGCTATTGGTAGCACTTCCTAGACATGTTTCTCCATATATTTCTCTAGATATATTTGTTTTCAAACATTTCTATCTGTACATGTTTACATGGACATTTCTATAGATGTATTTGCATGTGTGTTTGTGGACATTTCTACACATGTTTGTGGACATTTATATGTATGTTTGAGGACATTTCTAGATCAACATGTGTTTTCAGACATTTCTCCTAGGATCTACATGTTTTCATCTACATTTCTAGATCTACACCAGTTTGTTGACTAGCCCTTAGTACCATTCGTTTGTGCTTTTTATTTTATGTTATCACTATCTAACAATGGTGTATACAAATATAATTATCACATTGAATAGAACCCAATTTATTGTGTGGATTTGTTAAAAAGAAATTATCATGTCATGGTTTGTATATTTTATTTATTTCCTTAGTATTCCTTACTTATTTCCTTCAAAATTGTTATGATTATAATCCAAGGGAGTTGATCTCTATTACTCATACTTCTATAGGTTGTTTTTGTCATGTGTGAGAAGTTATTATATGTGAAATTAAAACTATAATGATGATCTAGAAATAAGTTGAATAAAATTTCAAATGCATAACTATGTTTCTAAGGGTATACTTTTGTTTATAAAATTGCTAGTTGTCAATTTACTTTTGATCCCATTATGTTATATCTTGGTCCATAGTTCATTTAAGTGGAAATTATGTTATTCCAAGGATAGTTCATATATGGCATGTAGTCACTAAGAGGAATGCAATGTTATTACCTTTAATGAGAAGTGAAAATATGATATTGCCCTAATATCATCTCCTAACTTAGTGATTATGTGGTGATATTTGATTGATATCATAGAAATATTATGATATGTCTAAAGATTATAAATCTTGACATGCTAACTAATATTCTAACTTATTGATTAATACAAACTCTTTTGGTTAAGTTAGTTGTCATGAGTAGTTGGTTGAGCTAAAAGCATGTTAAATACAATGACATTGGTAATTAATTCCTTGATGTAAGGTTGAATTTGTTGGATAAATTATAGACGTCCTTGTGTTAGACATATTGACATTGGTGATTCATGCTTACTAATCAATTATAGGTTCCACTTAATAATTGGCTACCAAATAACTATTATGTTGTGGCCGTGACCAAAATCAAGTACCTAATATTATAGGTAATGGCATACCTATTAGAATTAACTAAGGTCTAAGGTTGGCTATGGATTCAATAATTGATGTGTAATATATTATCCTTCCACAAGTTCCTTCTAAATGAAGGAGAGAAGGAAAGACTTAAAATACATACTTGGTTGGTGCAATCAATAGATGCAAAATAGGTTGTAAGTTTAGCTTGATACAATTTCAAATCACAACAAACATTCACAACAATTGGAAGAATCATTTTTGGAATGAAAATTTTCCTCTACATTTATGAAGGGACCTCCTTTGTGCACTTTTAACCTAAAAGTACGAGGAATTAATTCCATATTGAACATAAAACATTATGCAATAACAGATGAATAAACAAAAAACATTTCAAAATTATTCTTCTCATTACTTATAACAATCTAAGCATAAAGTCTTAATTCCATTTATGTATAGCCAAATGGGCAACAAAAACATGAAGAAAAGATTACAAGTTAACATACAAAAAACATGTGTAACTAGTGAAAGTATAAATAACCTTAAGTTCAGAAATATCATGCACTCATGAAGACCATCATGATTTTTTTGTGATTTCATTTGGCCTCAAAAATGATACATCCACTTTCCAAAGTCTAATGAACTTGTAAGCTCAATAATTGCCTACTTTATATAACTTAAATCACATTACATTTTCTACACCCAATTTAGTGCTCATTCATGTAAGTGTTTTATAGGATCATTTATCATGTTTCTAATCATTTTCCCACATATTGGTTTGATTTCTAGCCACTTCTAAATGTATTTTCACACCCAAATATTGGATTGATTTCTAGCTACAAATTTGTTTGAATAAAGCATCCAAGTTGGACATTGGTGTCCACCACAACTCATAGAGACACCAAATTTGGTAAGTAAGGATCTCTAGTCTTCCTCAATAGTCACATCAATACATCATTAGTCTTCAGATTACCCATGGACAAGTAATCTTATTCTTTCTTGTCTTTTACTAATTTGCAAGTTTATTTTTTTAGCTCTCAACACTAGTTGATTTAAGCTATAGACTTGAAGTCTCATTTACTATTATATCAAGAAAATTAGTAGTATATCATATTAGCTTTTATTTACTAGTGTATGAAAATTGGACCTAGGTTAGTGTTAAACACATTAAGCTTAAACAAACAACCTAGGATTCACAAAATGATCTTTTTTAATCTTTCATAACCATATTTTTATCACTCCTTTGGAAATTCATATTGGTCTTTTTGAATCACATTTTAATATTATATACAATAGGACATGGAAAGAACATCTCACACACTTGGACTAGATCCTAAAACTTCTATTCACAAATTAGTTATTTGCAGAGTGCTCCAAATCTTCTTTTGATACAATGAAGGTGGAGTATCTTGGCCATATTGTCTCCATTGAAGATATTAAGGTTAATCCCAAGAAAATTAAGGACATACAAAATTGGCCCAAACCACTTAGGTTTTTTAGGTCCCACAGGATATTACCATAAATTTGTTCAAAAATATGGTAAAATTATAAATGTAGGCATGTTAATAAAAATGTTTTCACGTGGTTTGAAGTAGTAGTGCATGTCTCTATCCTTCTTGACAAACACATACAATCCACAATTACCAAACAATGTTTAAAGAATTATTAATATAGACAAGTGGCCTTGATGTTAAATTATTCAAAATTTATTTTACCAAAGGCCTAAAGGAAGACATCAATGCCAAAGTCATAATGTTTAATCCTACCATATTTATGGAAACTCTTGGGTTGGCTAAATTAGTTGAGGATAAATTTTTAACCTAACATAATGTAACAATAAAGGGGAATTTTATGACACTTGTATAGAGGTAAAAGAAGATTTATCTCCTTTTCTTTTGTAATAGCAGGTTTTCATGCATTCTCAATTTCAAGAATCTCTTCATAGATCTAGTTACTTTGATGGTAATTGAAGGAATTACTTCCATTGCCATGTGCTTCATTAAGACAACTTTTGATCCTCCTCATGGTTTGAGGCAACTCTACCCCTGATGCAGGGACTTCCGGAGGTCATAACTTTTGACTCGGATGTGGGTTTTCTACGAAATTTTATAGGTTGGACCTCGTCTTGGCACTTTTTTAGGGCTTGAAACTTTCATCTTGGCCCTCAAAATGGAAATTTAGTGTTTTTTTCTAGTTTTTTAAAAGTTTCTTTTTTTAATAACTCGAAACTCATGTTTCGAATTTAGGATGTTAGTTGGCTTTTCGTCCTTTCTTAGCTTTAGGAAGTTTTTGGGAAAAAACTAGATTCTCAAGATATGATTGTAAAATTACCTAAAATGGCAAAATCTAACAATTGTCAAAATCTGCCAAAAAAGGTAATTTTTTAATTTTTTTGTTTTCTTGGATATAAGAGAGTTTTCTCTCATTGTAGTAGTGGAGTTGATGAATAAATTTTTTTTTATGTTCCAGTCTTCAAATCTTTGGCTCTCACATGATTAATGGCAAAATTGTATTGAGTGTATGTTGTGTGTTGCATCAACCCTCTTGTATGGCCATCATGGTGAGGTCATCACATGACAGGTTGATACTTTCACTTGTGTAGTAATGATTTGTGCATTGATGTTAAAAACTTTGATTTTAATTTAATTTACATTGTGACATCTCTAGTGCATATGTACATGTATTATAGCATAGTTCAAAGAGCATAAATAGCATTAAATAAAAACATTCAAAAATTATCATATCATGCATGCTTGAATAAGAATCTAGGGCATTTTCTACATGACTTCTAATAGGGAGATCATTTGTACATTAAGAACGGCATGTTGAAATTTAAAATTTGTTCAACAAAAGAACTATTAATTTAACTTGCATAAATTGTAAAACAATTAATACATTCAAACATAGATTTAGATAGTGAATTTAGGTCTTCAAAACGTTAAAAATTGTAAGTTCTTCATCCATATTTTTCATACCACATCAAGTCGTTCAGCTCGCTCTTCAATGACATCTAATATTCTCTGATGATCATCACTATCTAGTCTCTACTTACGACATCCACGTGTGTTTGAAACTATATGAAAAGATAGGCTGGTAGCCATTACTAGGTGGCTATACTGATATACCTTGTTCTTAGGTTGATAATCAATAAAGTGAATCCCATGTTGAACAATCTTGACTTGTTTGAGATATTCCCTTGCACTACAACTGAACCTGTGGGAAACAACATTCCACGGTAAGACATAACATTTTCAAGGTAAATGTAACCTATGTATCTATGAACATGTATAGCTCATTATCATTGCTCGGTAGGACATAGTTCATAAATTATAATATATAAAAGTTGAATACATTTAAATCACTCTTGAGGTACTTGACATGTACATATGTAACAAATTTAAAATTATTTAAAAATATATTAAATAAAGTTAAACCTGTGAGAAACATCATTCCATCACTTGTTTCTAGATTTATTAGCTTTTCCCTTTCTTCTGTGCAACACAATAAATAATAACTAACGTCTTCTATATTTCCAGCCTCTACTATGACTGCAAAAACATCTCCTCCACCAAATTTACATGTCCAAAATTTGTAAATTCAAAAATTTAGAGATACCTTATATATTTTATATATATACATGTACACACATACCTTTTTTAATCAATCCTGAAATATGGTTATAATCAGTTGAAATCAAAGGAATGTCTTCAAATCTTTCATCCTCATCTTTGTTGTATGTGTTGGTAACAACTAGTGGCACGTTTTCCCATTTGTGCTGACATATCCACGTTGTTGGTTCTTACAATTCTCAAAATCTCCCAACATGCACTCATAACAAAAATAAGAGTAATCCCTAGTGCACAATGCCCATGTCTGGCTATCTATACTCATGACACAATGCAAAGATCTTGTTTTCTCCACCCTCTTGCATCCATGCATTGATCTTCTATCCACACCTACAAATTTATTATATTGTATATTATGAATATAATAGAAATAATTAAATTCAAACCAAATAAACAAATTCATGTACACATATCATATATGAATATATATTTAAAGTACAATAAATAAATTTAAACAATACATACCTGATATCTCCCAAAACACTCTATGTGGAATGTATCAGTTTGTTCTTGAAGATGTGCCAACCTCATTTGGTGCAAAGTGTGACTTACACCATTCAACAACATCATGTGCGTCATTTATACGATCTCCCTCATAATTTATTTTATGTTTTCTTAGAGCACGTTTGATGCAAGTTCATGCGCCATCATGTTCACCTTTTCCATGCCCACTCTCAAAGAAACTCCAAACATGTGGTATATTGTCATTTCGATGATATCTACATAGTCCATAAAATGGCCTTGATGATTTGAATTGTGACGCACATCCATCTAACCATACAAAATTCTTTTCAAAATTTACACCCTTGCTTGCCAAATATCCAAAAAAGTTCTTAAAGCAATGTTGTACAAAATGTGTGTCATGCTCTTTATCATCACTAATATAAAAGTGATATTATTTCTTAATGACTCGTGCTTCAATTGTACTTTCAACACCATCCAAATCCAATTGTACATGTCGATAACACACATGAACCATAATAGTGATATGCTCTGAAAAGTAATATTGTGATTGAATCTCTTTTTGATGTACAAAAGAGTAATTTTCTACAAAGTCAAACTACTGATAAAATTGTTCCAGGTGGGAAAGTATCTCTTAATGTTTTAAACTGTTGTACTTGCCACTTAAAAAAAACATGATGTATGTATGGTTGTATCAATTTATGAAAATTTTATATAAATGTTCCAATAGGTATCTCCTCTTCTACATAATCTAACCTTGTGGATTTTTTCCCATTTTTTATTTGAAACTTTATGTACTTGTAACTCTTGCAATTTACCAACTTCGTTGGGTCAATATCTTCATTTCTTAAAGGCATTTAAGCCAAATTTCCACATGTTTCACAAAGACCTTTTATGTAGTTTATTTGACTAGTTCCATTATCATCATCTGATTTATCACATAAGATGGTTGCTATGAACTGACTTACCCGTTTAGGAGGTGCATTTACAAAACCATCATTGTCTTCACAAATCTTTTGAAACACCTGATAGTAGTGATCAAATTCAATGTGATAAAGACAACAAGTTTCAAAAACCTTGTTTGTCTTCACATAATATGGCCTTAACCTTTCAAATATTGTTTGCCCAATCTTTATATTTTGATTTACATTACAAAAGTACATATACATATCATATTATGTTATGTCTAGCCAATGTTTTGTATGTAGTTCATAACTATTGGGCCCAATTTTGTGTTTGATAACATCTCTACTATTTGATGAAGCACGAATATTTTCATTCCAAAAGGTTGAGATCAAGTTCCTAACAACATCTTGAATCCTGTTAGATCGAGGAGCTCTACACATAATTACCCAATTGCTTTCTGAGGTACTGTCATCCAATAATTTTCTCCTTTTCACATATTTTGTTACTATCCTTCAACTGAAACCAATCCCATTTGAAATTGAAGACAATTGTATTTTTTTAGAATTTCTTTCACTTAAAATACCTGTCAACATCGGTCTTCTTGAAATGGACTTATCCACAGATCGAGATTGTTTCCCAATGGAAGCCAAACCTTTTTTAACATTTTCAACAATATCTTTTTCTAGGTGTGAACCTTTCCCCTTTTTCAATAACAAATCTACACCCAACAATTGTAATGGCTCATTTAGCTCCTTACTAAGAAGTACAATTGATAACAATTGGGTTCAGTCAAGTGTATCAAGATTATCAAAATGAGCAATTATTTCCTTTGCAATTTTATTCATTGACCTCCTATCAGTACGTTTAGGTTGTCTAGCATAATGTTTCAATTTATCAATATCCATTTTAAGTAAATGATCTAAATTTCTATAAGAAATTTTTCCCTTCACCTCTTTAGTGAGACTAATATACTCATCCATACCAGTCAAAGGAAGCGATCCCGACCCCTCTCCAACATCCATTGTTTGCACTTGGGCCTCCTTTGGGCTAACATCAACTATGTGTTCTTCAACAACGTTTGCTCCAGTTTATGTATCACACATTAAGGAAATACATATTAAAGAAAACTTATAAAAATTTAGTTAACCAAGTCTTGATATATTTTAAAGAGCCTCCATATGATCAAATTACCATAAAAATTAATATAGATACATGTACATGTAATAACTAATATTTATGACCACAAGCACGATATATATGGACTCATGCACACAAGTAACAAATATTCAAGTATGTAAGATACATCTAGGTAGTTATACCATTTAGGATAAGTGTGTAAGTGTGCACAAATACTATCATCTCCATTAAAGATGAGCACGAGAAGAAAATTTTCCTATACAATTTTTTCTAGAGATCTAACTAATGAAAAGAAGGATGATCTGACTAGAATTTTAAGGACTAACCTTTGGATTTAAATGGAGTTCTAGATTACAAGATAATTAATCTAGTATCTACTTGTTAAAGAGGTTCAACTATAATTTATATGGTGACAAAATCTAAGCTACCACAAGCAAAAGGTTCCTTTTGGTAATGTTTGGAAATTAGAAGCATGACACACTTCCTCTAGGTTTACTAACACATAACCCACTTGTTAAAGATAGAGTTGAGAAAAATAGTATAAAAGGAAGAAGAGAGAGAAGGTTGGAGAGAGGGAGAGGGATATGGAGAGTTAGAGAGGGAGAGAGATAGCTAGGGAGGCCCCAGTGAGGGAGAGGTAGAGGTAAAGAGAGTGGGCAACTTGAGAGAGAGAGAGAGAGGTAGTTATCTCTAGGTAGAGGGGTGGGGATTATAGCCAAGAATGAGGAATGACTTAAACTAAATAACATCCGAGCTACATGAAATCAATACGTATATATTTAAGCATAAATCACTTAGTGACCTAGATTAAATGACATTCTACTACATGATTCATTAATACATGTATATATTTAAGCATAAATAAAATGACCTAGATTTAAAATAGAAAAGAAAATATATGCATACCTTGTTTTTGTTTATGATATTTTTGCAATCTTTCTTCATTCAATCTTTCTATAGTTTCTGTGGAATACTTTCATGTAGTCTTATTTTGTCTTGTCTTTTTGTTTCCCATCTCCTTTGTAAAATATGACTTGAAAATTCTTCTCTCAAAGATTTCCTCCTCCCTTGTAGAACAAAAATGTGAATTTATCTTGTTACATTGATTTGTAAAAATGAAAAAAAAAATCCTATTTATATGCAATAAGAAAAATTAAAACATTAAAAAAAAACATGTCGGCATGCCTTTGAACAAAGGTCAGCCGTTAAAAAAGAAAATATTTTTTAATGTAAGTGACCTTCGAGCGAAGGAGGTCGTTACGCGGATTTACACGCAATGTTTGGGCCTTCGTTCAAAGGACACTTTACTTTGAACAAAGGACATCAGCAAACTTTGTTTGTAGGGGTCATCGCACGAAGAACCCCACTAGACACCTTCCCTCCTTCCCTTCCCCTTTCTTCTGCAAAATTTTGGCTTCTGAAGCCCAGTTGAAGGTTCAAATGGATTCACCTTTGCCAAACCAAATTGGAGGATCGCGGTCCTTGAAACGAGCTTTCCAATGAGTATAGTTTTGATATATTTTGATTTTATTATGATTGTTTTTTTTAGTTTTACTTAACATAGGTTTTTCACCGAACATCAAGTTCTCTATTATACACACATAGAAAAATAGTAAATTAGTGAAATTTTTTTTTGAAAAATATGTATGCCCTAGGTATTGATGTCCTTGTTTCAAAAAATAAAAATAAATTAAATTTTGATACATACATAAAAAGTTATGTTTTATGGAATACACCTATGTCAAAATTATAATTGGTTTGACTTCAAAACTTAATTAAAAAATATATTCAACAAAACATTATGAGACCAAATGCATGCCTAGATATCAATGATACCAATCTAAATTCAAAAGAATCAGAATTTTATCCTTTGTAGAAAAAAAGTTATGTGTTATGGAGTACACATCACTTTAAAAAAATGTTGTTTGTTATTAAAAACTAGTTATCAAAGGAGATGCAAAAAATTTACAATTTAACTCCAAATTTAAAAAAAAAAACATTTTTAGAATCTACAGACAAAATCTCACAAATCACTAGTTTGCATCATCTTCAAATTCCTAACGGTTTAGCGGCTATAGGTGTCAGAAAGTGAAGATTTAGTTCAAAATGTTGATTTCAATGTCAAGTTTGGCCAAAAAGTGTAACCTATTACTGTGGGATGACCCATAATTGAATTTTATATCAATCTAAAACAATGGTCAAAAGAACAAAAAAAATATCTGATAATTTATCAAGTTATAATACAAAACATGCACAATTACAATGTTTTTTTATCAATGTAAGACAAAAAGCTAGTTAATTTATTCGATCAAGTGTTACAATCCCTCAAAACATGAAAAAAATAATTTCCAATATTAAATTTGAATTTAAAACATGTAATTAGAATCTTGTATATTGAAATAAGAACAAAAAGTACACCAATTTTGTCAACCAATGATGGGAGAACCTCAAAAGCATCAAAAGTCTCTTTCAATATCGAAAAAAGTGCAGAACAAGGAATAAAATAGAGTATGTGCACCAAAAATCACGCAATATGTCTTTTTGTAGGCTGTTAGTCATCATAGAATGCAAGCGCATTTTAAACTAGCTAAAATGTTGACTAGCATCCTCTCTTATACTCTTTCACAAACTCTCTTTCTCTTTCCCCTTCAGAAAACTATGAAGGTTTTGTAGAGGAACTACTTCAGGACTATTCTTCATGGGTTATAGTGGTTCTTGGTAAGCATTAAAATATAGCATAGAACTACTTGTGTGATCCCAAGAGGCACATTACCCTTTATGGACCAACTCATTTGCGCATGCCAAGAAGTCATGGATGGGGAAACTTAGATAAGGGAGTGTCGTTCTAATTTAGGGGTACTTACTAATTGGGGTACTCATAGATCAATTATTGTTTCTACAAAAGCAACCCTTGTAAGGCAAGTTTTAGGCCATATGGCAATTGCTTCTCCTTACAACTCTAGAGATGATTGGTTTTGTTGTTGTTGGTGTTGCCTCTGGGTTTAGAGTCAGAGGATGGTTCCTTGCATTTTTAAGGACCCAACCAAGAAGTCATTACACTTGAGCCTCAACCTCATGGATTGTGACTAGAATGAGTTGTTCCAAATTTTCTAAATAGAATAGAAGATGTGACCAAAGGGGTATAGATTCAATTATTGGTTGCATAATATAAGGGATGAGACATCCCTTCAAAATGAACTAGGTCATAGGAAACTTTTAGGTGCACTAGTTCTATTATACCTAGTTGTGTTTTCCAAGACTAGAACTTGGTGTGAAGCCTACACCATGATGTGTGCATTAGAGGCATATTTTTCTTGAATTTCCTTAGAGAATTCTTCATCAATTAGTTTATGTTTATGCCCCTACCTTGATTGTGCCTCATGCATAGTTAGTAAATGTGATGTCGCATGCCCAGATCTCATAGGTTTCTCTAGTGCATTGATGTGTAGAGTTGAGATCCCTTATGCTTCTTTTTATTTGGCCTACTAATCAAAGAGGTGATTGATCTCTTCATCCATCACATGTTCATAGATAAGAGTCATTACTATTTGATTTTGCACTAGTAACACCACCTTTCTTGAATATTTGGATTAGAACATGTCACCGTTTCTTTAGCTCAACCTTCTTGGTGTGAAGCTTATGATCAAATTTATGGCCCAAGTTGTAGTCTTCTTTCATCTTGTAGAATTGTAAGTGGTAATCCTTTAAAAGAGGATTCTCTTTTATTGATTGGGTCACAAGAATGACCGCTATCTTGTTTTCACATCTAGTGTTAGTTGCTAAGGTTAGTCTTGAAAATTGGAGCATCTTCCAGAAGGTTATGAAGAGCTTTGATTTCTAGTTGGCTTTAGTTCAAGGAAAACTCTTTCCCACCTTGATATTGGAATTGTCCTATGAATCATTTCTCTACAAATCACCATTCAATTCTGAGGAGAGATTGGAGAGCATGTCCTAGAAGAAATAACTATATAATTACATTTCAACACAAGTGAAAGGACGAAATTGATATTAGACTCCTATAAATCATAACCTTCTTAATGTTGGTGCCAAACTCATGGTCTAGGATGTCATGCTAACACATAAGATCTATTGTAACTATGCATGTAGTGCATCAAATAGGTAATCAAGTGATGGTCCAAGAGAATCCCTAGACTCAAATATCCATGTGGTTGGTGAAATAGAACTTGTTTGTAATAGGAGGGAAAAATGAAACCTTGTATCTACATGGGAGAGTCTCTTTCTCCTATCTTCTATCTCTCTATCTCTATCCTCCCTCTATATCTCTATTGTTCCTCTATCTAGCTCTCTTTATCTCTCTATCTCTCCCTCTCTTTCTTTCTATCCCTCTATGTCCCAATCTCTCTCCCTGTGTCTTTGGACATCTCTTTATCTCTTTCCTTATTTCTATCTCTCCCCATATCCCTATCTCTTAATCTATTCTTCTCTACCTCTCTCTATCCCTCTATCTTTTCCTCACTTTCTATCTCCTTATCTCTCCCCTTTGTCTATCTCTATCTCTATCTCCCTCATTATCTATCTTTCTCCCTCTATATATCCCTTTGTCTATCTCAACTCCCCTCTCTATCTATCTATTTGCCTCTCTCTCTCTTTCTCTATTGCATAAGAAAGGAATGGATCTAGTGACACCCATCATTTCTATTGTCTTGCATCATTATAAGGCAATTTCAAAACAATAAATATTTCTCTTAAACAGTTTATATATATATATATATATATATATATATATATATATATATATATATATATATATATATATATAAACACATTGTTGGGAAATGAGGTGTCTCAACCTTGCATATTTCCCATAGCATTATTTTGTATTTAATATTTTCCCATAGTTAGTTATTGTTTTTATTTAGCTCCAAAATAATGTAGGGGTGTTTGAATTCTTAATTGGCACTTTTGCCACATGTTGGTGCCTTGAAAATTAAAATATTAGTTGACAAAAGATGCCCACATGGTAGTATATCATAGAAAGACTATTTTTAGAGGTATTATGATAGATTCTATGACAACTATAAGGGTGAAAAATAGGGGATATCATTTTGGACGTGAGCTTGTTTTTAGACTGGAATCTTGGCTGAGAAGTTAAACACATGGTTTTCTAAAACCATGGATGGTTTTTTGTATAGCCAGAAGTCTATAAATTGGAGGCTTGAGGAGTAGTTTGTATGTGTGAGTTTGTAGGTACTGTTATGCTACTGGAATTCTTCCAGATTTGTTTACTAGTGATACTCCTATAATAAACTTGCTCTGCAAGTTTATGTAATCTTGGTGCAGGGGCACTTAGACCCCAAGGCAATTTTTGAATTTTTGGTGGATTTTCCTTATTAAATGTTGTAATAAATCCCACTAGAGGCATCTTGATATAGTGGAGGTTGTGTAGGAATAGAACCTTTAATATTTTGCCTAAAATTAGAACTTTCCTTTTGAGTTGCTTTTATAACAGTCAGTCTTTTTGCCTTATTTTTGGGCTTTTCCACGATAGTGGAAGTGATGGTGAACATGGGTTCTATTGTAAACATTTATATTATGCCTCTCATTCCTTGAAGAAGGTAGAGAATGTGTTTTGGATTGAAGAACTACAAATTTTTACCCTATTTTTCTAAAATTTATGAGTTTTTGTTGTTACAAGCG
The DNA here is from genome assembly GCA_027924645.1 of Cunninghamia lanceolata. Taxonomy (NCBI): domain Eukaryota; kingdom Viridiplantae; phylum Streptophyta; class Pinopsida; order Cupressales; family Cupressaceae; genus Cunninghamia; species Cunninghamia lanceolata. The sequence continues at coordinate 1,225,216 of BSBN01000619.1, read as the reverse complement.
TCCAGGATAGAGCCGTACTGTACTATTAAGAGCCAAAATGCATGAAATCATGTGAGGGATGGAATTAAATTTCATTTGAATCAAGTTGGACAATTTTTCATCAATCTAGAAGCTTTTTATCTCTATTTTTTTGAAAGTGGTTTCTAAACTCTAGTTTTGAGGGTTTTAAGAGAGCCGATGGGTTTTTGACCCATTCCATCTATGTTGGGTCCCCAAAATGGATGGAATGGAATGGATTAGCATATATTTTGTCTTTCTAATGTTTGCAGATGCAAGGGAAAAGTTTGGCACGTGTGAGGAATGATGGAAAGTCTGATATCCTCATGTATCAAACTGTGACAGCAAAGTTGAAGAGGAATTTGAGCATTTGGGGTTGGTTTTTGGTCTTGCATGTTTTGGAGCAGGTGGATATGATGTCAAAGAGTGTAAGGATGATATGTAAATCTAGAGAAAGAACCTTCATGGGAATTTCCATACCTTTTTCTTGATTGTCCTGTCATGACAGAGTTGTTAATGTTGATTTAGAGTGGTGCAGTCCTAATTGTATCAATTCCACATTAAATCATTGCAAAGAAACCTTCAAACCTCATTAGTTGGAGTCTATTAAGAGTCTTCAAGTCAGTTTTGAAAGGTCCCAATATCATTTGGTGTTTTAGAGGTATAGGAACCAAGCTGAAGCACTCTAGAAGCCTAATTAGGCCTATTATCTAGGTGGGATAGTCATTATTTGACCTAGTTACTCCAAAACAACCCCATCCCATTTCAAGATATGTCATGAAAGAGCCAAATGGGTATCTGAAAATCTATTTATTTTGTGGGTTTGAGTCATTTTTAGAAATTTATGTCAAAATTACTACTTCAACTGTCTTAATTTAGGCCTAGAACAGTATGTACAGTCAATTTTAGGGGCATTTGGTCCAAAACAACCACCCCTTCATTTTAGATATGTTGTGTAGGATCTTAATGAGTATTCAAAAAGTTAATTTGTTCATGGTTTTGTCTTAGATTATGCAAGTTATGCCCCAAAAACCCTATTCCAAGGGCTACAAGAGAATAGGCCCTAGTTGTGAAGAAACGATAGGTTAGACAAGTGACCAGGTTGTTCGGTGAGTTTGGTGAGTGTTAACCAGTCATATTTATGTGGTCTAAGTTTATTTGGAGTGTTTCCAAATGGTCCTTGCATTCCAACCATGAAATGGCACTTTTGCCTAGTTTTTAAGCCATGCATTGCCAGCAAGCTGCCCCTGCCATGCATGATCAGTCTAACCATCATTGAAGCTTGTTTGAATCTATCCCCTACTCTACATCAAATCTTGTTTTTGGATTTTGAATACATTGAGCAAGGCTTTGGAGTGTGGGGTTTTTCACCCAAAAGGGTTTTCCCCCACGTATATTTGGTGTTTTGTGTTTCATTGTTTATTTCATGCTTTGAATGTGCTTTTGGAATTTCTGTGATTGTTAGATTAGTTTTTAAAAGTTTTGCATAATATCTCTCCTCAAGATTGGCATAGGAAGTTGTTTCGGCTACTTTAACTTCCTTTAGTTTTAGTTGTGGGTTGTCAGGTTTTTTGTGCTAATCAAGGTTTGAGTGGGAGCTTGTGTAGAGAATACTTTGTGATCTTATTGCAGATGTTTTTTAGATGGAAAACACATCTGGAAGAATGGAGATTGAAAATTTTTCTAGCATGAACTTTGAAATGTGGAAGCTGAAGATGGAAGATCTATTGATTGATTGGGATCTATGGGATGCGGTGGATGAAAATGTTCAGAGGCCTACAGATCCATCTTTGGTTGCAAAATATGATATAATTGATATAAAAGATAAAGGTCTCATTAGACTATGTCTTGCAGATTCAATCCTCATAAATGTCCATAAAGAATACACTTCGAAGAAGCTTTGGAAGAAGTTGGGTGAGATATACCAAGCTAAATCTCTACTAAATAAAATTTTCTTGAGGAAGAAGTTGTATTCCTTGAGAATGGAAGAAGGTGGATGAATTTTTGAGCCTCTGGAAACATTCAATATGTTGGTGGCTTAGTTGACCTTGGTTGGGGTTAAGATGGACGAAGAGGAAAGGTGCCAAACTTTGTTGTGTTCGTTGCCAGACTCATGGGATAGCCTAGTCATGGCCATTGGGAGCTCTTCAGTCACTTTGAAGATGAAGGGTGTTGTTGGTTATCTACTCTCTAAAGAGATGAGAAGGAAGGTCTCTCTAAATGCCAAAGAGGCTTTGAGTATTCAAGGAAGACAAAAAGAACAAGGCAAAGACGAGAAGCAGTGTAGCCTTTCCAAGTCCAAGAATAAGGGGAGATCAAAATCTCCTGGTAAGTCCAAGACAATATGCTGGAACTATGGCAAATCCAGACACTTCCGAAAGGAATGTAAAGAAGAGAAGAAGAAGAAGAAGAAGCAAGATTCTGATTCTAAGTCTGAAAAGGAAGATGGAGATGCCTTTATTGCAACCTTGGCCACTCATGCAAGTGATAATGCATGGTTGATAGTCTCAGGTGCATCTTTCCACATGACTCCTAATAGAAACTGGTTTAGTAAGTATGAAAAGTATGATGGTGGTGTATTTGGGTGATAATTCTTTTCTTGATATTGTTGGCCATGGTAGTATTCATGTGAAATTTTCTAATGATAAGAGTTAGATGATTTGATGGTACATCTTGCATATCCCAAGACTAGCAAGAAATTTATTATCTATCAGCAAACTAATAGATGTCGGTGTGCATGTATAATTTTCTGAAGCATGTGTCAAAATGGTGAGAGGTGCTATGGTGATAGCAAGAGGAAGCAGATTGGGTACATTGTACTAGCTTGATGCATGCACGGTTGAGTGCAATAACACTTCTGATAAAATTAAGCCAAAAACTACTTGGCTGAAAAAAGATATGGTTTCCTCTTTTGCGGATGGTCATGGCTTCTAGGTACCCAAGGGTGCTCTATCTATAGAATCAAAGTTGCCTATAGAGAAGACCATGTTATGGCACCAAAGGCTTGGCCACATTGGAGAGAAGGGTTTAAAATCCCTGAAAAATAAGAACCTTGTTGAGGGTTGAATGATTGCAATCTAGAGTTTGACTTCTGTGAACATTATATTTATGGCAAACAGAACCACGTTTAGTTTTACTCATCTTCTCATAAGTCTTCATGTATCTTGGATCTAATCCATTTGGATGTATTTGGTCCTGTTATTGTTACTTTTATTAGTAAATCAGTTTATTATGTTACTTTCATTGATGATTTCAGTAGCAGAACATGGGTATATTTTTTAAAGAGTAAATATGAAGTTTTTAGTTGTTTTAAAGAGTTTAAGGTTATGGTAGAAACTCAGAATGGAAAGAAAATTAAGTGTTTGAGGACTGACAATGGCAGTGAGTATTTTTCTGCAAATTTTGATAGATTCTATATAGATTGTGGGATTAAAAGACAAAAGACAACTCTGTATTCTCTACAGCAGAATGTAGTTGTAGAAAGAATGAACAGAACGTTGATGGAGAAGGCTAGGAGCATGTTGAGTGGAATTGGTCTAGAACAAAATTTTTGGGCTGAAGTTGTTGCCATTGCTTGTTATTTGATCAATAGATCTCCTACATCAGCGCTTATTGATAAAATGCCAATGGAGGCGTGGTCAGGGAAAAAGCTTTCACTTAGACATCTAAGAGTTTTTGGTTGTAAGGAATATGCACATGTGCCTAAGGAGAAGAGAACAAATTTGGATTTTAAGGCTGTCAAATGTATCTTCATCAGCTACAACTATGATGTGAAAGGATACAAGCTTTGGGACCCTGTTGCACATAAGGTAATTTATTCCATAAGTGTTATTTTTAGAGAGACTAAATCTTCTCCTGTTACTTTTCAGCTAGAACAACATAAAGAAATTGAACACAAAAAAGATGTGATTCAACTTCCTTCTATGCCTGAGAAAGTTGAATCAAGACTCCAAGATAGACCAGAAGTTGAGGAGAGCTCATCAAGCTCTGAATCTTCAGAAGAGGAAGAAGAGGAGGAAGAAGTGGAAGAACCTCTGCCTCATCTTGTTTGAAGGTCTACAAGGCATAGGCAACCACCTAAAAGGTATGGGTATTCACCTAATGACTGGAAGTGTATATTTGCTTTGAGTACTAACATTGATGAACTGAGATTTGTGCAAGAGGCTTTGGGTATGAATGATGCAGAGTCCTAGAAAATAGTCGTGGATGAAGAGATGGCAAGCCTTGAAATAAATGATACATGGGACTAGTACCATTGCCTAAAGGACGGAAACCTGTTGGATGTAAATGGGTTTTTAAGAAAAAGATTGGTTCATATGGAAATGCTGAAAAGTATAAGGCACGGCTAGTTGTGAAGGGATAATCTCATGTTAAGGGTATTGATTATGGTGAGATCTTTTCTCCTATTGCTAAAATGACATCCATTCAAATTTTATTATCTATTGCAGCAACTTATGACCTAGAGGTCGAACAAATAGATGTGAAAACTGCTTTCCTCCATGGTGATTTGGAGGGAGAAATCTATATGACACAACCAGAGCACTACGTGGTGGAAGGTAAAAGCAAGTTAGTTTGTAAGTTAAAGAAATCTCTATATGGCCTTAAACAAAGTCCTAGGATGTGGTACCAAAAGTTTGATACTTATGTGTTGAGTTTGGGATTTGTGCAGTCTAAATTTGATCACTATGTATATTTTACATCTCATGGTGATTGTTTCCTTGTAATTGCTTTATATGTTGATGACATGTTGTTTATTGGGAAAGGCAAAGGTTTGATTGTGGAATTGAAATCTCAACTCTCTGCGAAATTTGAAAAGAAAGATCTTGGTGCAGAAAAACATATACTTAGGATGGAGATCAGAATAGATCATGAGAACAAAAAGCTATGGTTTGGCCAGAGTAAGTATGTTTGTTCAATTTTGAAAAGGTTTAACATGCAGGATTGTAAACCACTTTGTGTTCCTATTACATTGGGAATGAAGATCTCTATTTCACAATGTCCTACATCCCCATCGGAGATGGAAGACATGAGCAGAGTGCCTTACCAGAGTGCAATTGGAAGCTTAATGTATGCTATGGTCTGTACAAGACCAGACATTACCCAAGCAGTGGGAGTTATTTCTCATTTTATGTCTAATCCTAGAAGAGTGCATTGGGATGCAGTTAAGAGGGTCTTCAGATATTTGTGGGATACAACATAGTACTCTATATGTTTTCATGGTAGAAGAGATCGGCATTCCTTGAGTATTCGAGGTTTTGTGGATTCAGACTGGGCTGGTGATGTCGATAGTAGAAGGTCCACCAGTGCATATGTATTTACTCTTAATGGTGGTGTAATTAGTTGGATGAGCAAGTGACAGGCTGTGGTCGCTTTGTCCACTATAGAGGCAGAGTATATGGTAGCTACTCATGCTTGTAAAGAAGCCATTTGGCTGAAGCATTTGTGTTTAGATATTGGATTGAAATAGGGTGCAATTACAGTTTATTGTGACAATCAGAGTGCAATCTGCCTTGTGAGGAACCTGACTTTTCATGCCAAGACCAAACACATTGATGTTCAATATCACTTCATGAGAGATATGGTCAAGGATGGTAGGGTGAAGCTAGAAAAGGTAGAGACAATGGCGAATGTTTTTGATGCATTAACTAAGCCCATGAGCATAATGAAGTTTAGGTTGTGTTATGAGTCTATGGACCTTTTGGCCCCTAGCAGTTGATCCATGATGGTGTTATTCCCCTGGATCTTGCAAGGTATTCGACAAAGTGGGAGAATGTTGGGAAATGAGGTGTCTCAACCCTGCATATTTCCCATAGCATTATTTTGTATTTAATGTTTCCCACAGTCAGTTATTGTTTTTATTTAGCTCTCAAATAATGTAGTGGCATTTGAATTCTTAATTGACACTTTTGCCACATGTCGGTGCCTTTAAAATTGAAATATTAGTTGTCAAAATATGCCCACATGGTAGTATATCATGGAAGGACTATTTTTAGAGGTATTATAATAGATTCTATGACAATTGTAAGGGTAAAAAATAGGGGATATCATTTTGGACGCGAGAGCTTATTTTTAGACTAGAATCTTGGCTAAGAAGTTAAGCACATGGTTTTGTAAAACCACAGATGGTTTCTTGTATAGCCAGAAGTTTATAAATTGGAGGCTTGAGAAGTAGATTGTAAGTGTGAGTTTGCAGGTACGGTTATGCTGTCAGAATTCTTCCAGATTTGTTTACTGGTGATACTCCTATAATAAACTTGCTCTGCAAGTGTATGTAATCTTGTTGTTGGATTTGGAATACATTGAGTAGGCTTTTAGAGTGGGGTTTTTCACCCAAAAGGGTTTTCCCCACGTATGTTTGGTGTTTTGTGTTTCATTGTTTATTTCATGCTTTGAATGTGCTTCTAGAATTTCTATGATTGTTAGATCAGTTTTTAAAAGTTTTGCATAATATCTCTCCTCAAGATTGATGTAGGAAGTTGTTTCTGCTACTTTAACTTCCTTACACACATAAATAATCTAAAACTATATTTTAATAGTGAAAATAAATTAACTAAACTATTTATATTAAATAGTTTAGTTAATTTATTTTCACTATTAAAATATAGTTTTAGATTATTTATGTGTGTAAGGAAGTTAAAGCAGCAGAACCAACTTCCTACGTCAATCTTATATATTAATATTGAAAAAAAATTAATATCTCTCTCTAGATTTTTGGTTGATAAACACAAGAAAGGAATGGATCTAGTAGCACCCATCATTTCTATTGTTATAAGATGATGTAAAAATAATAAATCTCTTATGCAATACAACATCTTTTGTACTGGGATCGGCACCCTTTTATGCCACTTATCTTATCAAAAACATCTTTTGTACTGATTATGAAAATGGATCCCAATCCCTTTTATGCCACTTATCTTATCAAAAACATGCGCATTGCTTAATTTTTTATTGTTATTATTTTGGTCCATTCTACATCCATGTGTTGGATATGGAAGTGTTGAAGGAGGCAATTAGTACCCTACCACCTGCACGATTCAAACTTTGGACAAGTTTTTCACCAACAAGCCACTATAAATATATTAGATATTATATATTATATATAAAATAAATATAATTAAGATATGAATAAATATAAATATTAAATGTATAATATATGAACAATCTAAGTATACAATTTTATAATATTATATTAAACTTATAAATATATAAATATAATATGTTTTATATGGTATATAATATTATTTTTTAATATTGTATTTTAAGTTGTTACTTTTTTTTATGATATTTAGGCTCCGTTCTTAGTCGAGCTTCTTCTTTGTTTTGGACTATGCCTCTCATAAACTCTTAGGGTCTGTATTTCTACCACCTGTCTTTTTTATAATATTGTACTATTATATTTATAGTTTATAAAAAGTAATATAATTTATAGATATATATAAAATACATTATTTGTAAATATAAGCATAAACACAAACATACCAACACAAAATCCTAGCTTAGTTACCCTTAGTACAATAGTAAGCCAAAAATATTAGTAAAATACAATATAAACTTGCCAATTCATAAGATAAAAATAAAAAGTAACAAAATGGTCAGGATTTTGTCTCCACCCTGTTGTATCTTGCAAACAGGAATTTACTTCTCTTTTGCTGCTCAATTTTATTTATGTTGAAGGTAAAATTGATCACCAGGCTGGCCTTGCGTGGGCGGGCTTTGGGCGGTGGGCCTTCACGTATTCAGTGGAGTGAGACTCGTCAATACTTTGGGTTACGAAGGGCTTTCAAATTTGTGGATGTTTAGTCGATAGGCTTATAGTGGGAGCTTTTTGCTCCTGGAAATATTCAGCCGCCGAAAATGTCAGACGCCAGAAACTTATGACGCTGGAAAAGTTTGTCATTATGTCGTTTTTCGTTTTCGGGTGACTGTCAGAAAATCATCCATTTTTATTTTCGCGGTGCGGTGCCTGCTATCTGCTATACTCTATTTTAAATTGTTTATATCCATTTTATTATTGGTGTATGATCCTGTCTAATATCAAGTCCAAGCAAATCAAGGTCTGGTTCCAGAATAGAAGGCAGGAAAATCTTTCAACATTTTTGTTGCTTATTTTAGGCATGATTATGGCTTTTGGAATTGCAACCAACCAGATTGGATACTATTCCAGTTTAAGTCTTTGTCATTTTGTTTGGTGTAAATTACGCGGGATGGGTTCACAGATGCCGTGAGAAGTAGCGCACAGAAGCTACTCACCTATTGGCATTGAATAAGAAGCTTAGGGTGATGAATAAGGTTTTGGTGAAGCAAAATGATAATCTGTTCAAATAGGCAATTCAATTTGTCCATCATAATAAAGGCTTGAGGCAACAGCTAAAGAAGTTGAAAGAATGAAGTGTTAACTGGTTGGTCAAAGCTTCCCTCAAGAATTTGTTATCCCTTTTGCTCCTTTATATTTGCTTCATGACGTTTAAGTTGATTAAACTAATAATTATGAGATCATGCAATGTGTCAGCATTGTGAAGCTGATAACCTGTTTATCTCATGGTCTGATGTCTATATGCACCTTAAATGCCTTACTTCCGGTGGCATAGTCCAAAGTCCTTAAAAACAACTTACTGGAGGCCCCAATTTGGTTTTTTCTGGAGTGCACTCAAATTCACAAGCATTGATTCTGAGTTCTACCATAATCATATAATAGCTCAGGAAGATTTCTTAACATAAATTGATAAGCATATGAAAAAACGGACACAACATATGCTGAGAGAAAACACTAAATTCTATAACGAAGTCCTCATCTTCAGGCATTTTCTTAAGGGGTTATTCCAAGTCTCTAACCAGTGAAAATTATAGTTAATGCCAGAGCCAACATTCATAACTAGATGTAGTTTTTCCCCCTTTACACCCATATTGATTTTGTACTTCCACAGTTCCATCAATGTTGTGAGAGAAAATGTCAGATGTATAAGCATGCTAAACATCATCTTGGATTAAATAAATAGTTAAAAAAAATTACTAACCAAGAATCAGGGTCACCTTTCCAAATTCCCAGTCTCAGATGAGTGCTTACTTTCACAAGTTATCCTGCACCAAACATGCACTGTACAAACAATTTAAGAATTTATTGTTAAGTTAATTTTAAGTCTAGACAACAATACCGTGACATGCAATATCTGTGGAGAGATCTTTGATTTACTTTTATGGCTAAGAAGTTGATGGTCAGAACTATATTTATGAGTAAGCATAAGATTATTGGAAGGAGCATATTGTTTAAGATTTTAAGGCCTACGCCTTGCTGCTCATGCAATGGAACAGATTAGTCTTACATGTGAGAGGGCGAACTTGAGTATGCTGTTTAAACTGCGCGGCTTGAACCTACTAAAGTTGCATAGACATTTAATTCTCCTAAGGAGTATTGAGGACCGTGTATAAATTTGAAACAACACCCCCATATCATCTTTGCTATTTCCCTGCCCTTTTCCTAGCTCCCTTTTCTTTCATTGCCATTGACAGCTACTAGAATAATATAGATTCCTATATTTTTGCTAACTGAATTTCGGTATTATTCGAGAGCATTTGTTTTCTCTTATAAATCATTGAATTTTTAAAGATAAATAATGACCATTATATCAGACACTCTGGCCATGTTAGATATTTGTGTTATGCAGTCTACTTGTTTGAACCACAATGCTATTTTAGCCAATGGTATTGAATGACATCAACTTCCTTCTACAAGATCCTATTACTATTGTAGGGTACATGACTCATTCATTTCATTTCCAACTCTTTATGTGAAATGAGTGATCTTGTATAGAAAGCAAGGATGATGTGTTTTTATGCTAATTAGAAATGTGGTACTCTGTACTATGCACATGTAATGGCAATCCTGGGTTCAATTTTGAATGATTTCATATTTGATCTTCATGTAAATAATTTCAATTAAGATGAGTGTGGTAAGTGTAAGTATTAGAATTTGATGTGATCTTAATCATGAACCTCCCTGGGACCGACAACCTTATGCATGAGATTAGGAATCGGCACAAGATTCAAATATTTGGCACACAACTGAATTAGGTCTTCCTTGAGTGAAATTGACAAGCCACATGATATCAGCCAATGACAAAACAACTTGTAATGATGTGGCCTTGTAGAATACACCTCCATGAATCTCTAGTAGGAATTTGAAAGTTCTATGATACAAAGGCAATACCACATAGTACAAATATTGTTTGAACACTAATAAGCTGATGTGCTGAAAAGTTAACTATAGAAAGAATTAAATTATATGGCAAGAACAACATGACTATAATACTTCTAAGTACCTACAAAGAAAAACAAACATGAAACCAAGTATTTTTGGTTGATTTAAAATTATGCTTACACCTTGGTTGCTTTTGCATCAAACACCCTTGGCAACTAAAAAGTGGGCCTCTCACTTTTAGATAGCTAAAAGAAAACCCAAACAATTCACCTTGGTTGTAGATATCCATGTTGAGTTTCCAATTGATCCTCCCTTCCATTTCATGAAATATTCTTTATACTTCTTATACTTTGTGCTCTTTCCAACTTTGTTGTCCTATATCTCTTCAATTCCTTTAGATTCTTGTTTTGGCATCTGGTTTCTCTAATTCATCTCTACACTTTCTTTCTCCAACTCACCTTCATGACACCCATACAAGTTTGCAATGTTAAATACTGGTGATATACCAAAACCTTCAGGCAATTCAACTTCATATGCATTACCAAAATCAAATTGCTTTATGATTTTGCAAGGACCAAATTTCTTCATCTTTAGCTTGTTGTATGTACCTTGTGGAAATATTTTCTTTCTCAAATATACTATCACCTCATCTCCAATTTCATACTCCTTATGTCCCCCTCTCATGTCAACCTTCTCCTTATACATGATATTCGTCTTCTCCAATTGCTTATTTACTTCCTCATGTAATACTTTCATATGATCTACAAATTCCTCTACCTTTGCACTTCTTTTATCTTTATTTTTCATATCTCTTAGATCTAGTGCATTCCTTGGATTATAACCATACACTATCCCAATGATTTAATCCATATACTTTATTTACTAAATTATTGTATGCAAACTTTGCTTGCGCTAACACCATAACATAATTACCTATATTTTCTCTTGCTAGACACCTCAATAAGTTACCTAAACTCTTGCTTACCACTTCTATCTATCCATCAATCTACAAGTGGTATATTGAACTAAACTTCAACTTTGTCTTCATCTTTTTCGACAATATCTTGTATAAATAACCAACAAATTTGGTATCATTGTGAAATTATTCTTCTTAGAAATCCATGTAATCTAACAATCTGGTTGAAAAACAAATCAACTACATGTATGTTGGTCATGATGTTAGTCACAAACAAACATAGAATAAAAGTACACATTAACCTTTATTCATCTTGAAAGATACAGTGAATTTAAAGAATTCATGATCCCAAGTCTCCGGTGATTAGGTCTTAATCGACTGACGTTACTCAGTGGTTAATGTGAGTTGCTGTTTCCATTTTGGGGCCTTACGTGAAAATGTACTATCATCATGACGTTCCTGCAGAAATTCCTTACAGAGAAATCAAATTATGCGGTTGTTTGATGAAAAGAAGTAAAATACCTAGATCTTTGCATGATATTTTTAGTTGTGCATGCTTAGTGTTCAAATATGCTAAATATTTACGATTATCTACGAGATGTCTGCATATTTCAGGTTGTTTGCTTAAGATTATCCGTTATTCGCAATTATGACAGTGAGATTTTCTGAAATTGAAAGAAATTAAAGGAAATACTTCTAATTAAGTTGAACCTTTAGCTTTTGATCCACATACATGCTTGATACTGTCATGAGGAGAAGAAATCAAACCATATGTTCACCAGGACATTCCACAGCTAGATACAGTTGATGCAAACTTCAGAGGATAATGAATGAAAACAATACATGCAACATGATGAGCACTCCAAGGGACGCAGCAAATCAAAGCACATATCTAGAATTCAGACACAGATTACTCAAGATTTACGAAGATTTGTAATCAAATTACTCTTCCCTTTCATTAAGTATGCAAAAGACATGTACATATACAACAGCTTTGAAATAAGTCCTGAATACTTCAGCAATCAAATTTCAATTAAATTTCAAATGAATATAACAAGGCATTCCACCACCTTTTATAGAATAAGGTGAGGAATCCGTTACAAAAGATCTACGGATCTGATATGTCAATACAAATCAACGGTCATCACTTCATGACTTGTCAATTTTACAAAAAGGCACAAGTTGCCAGCTGGCAACCCTCTATATTGCATATGCAAAATGTTCCCCCCTCATGATGTCTCTTCATCATGCTCTTCATCTGATGCATGCGGGTCATCATCATGTGCATCACTTCCTGACTCTTCGCTATCCTGATGATGACGCTGCTGCATATGGGGCTGCATGCTGCTCTGGATCTGTTCGTATGACTGCACAACCCGATATATTCCTCTGCCATCTTGAGTCTTTGCCTTGATGATGGCGTGTTTGTGCGCTTCATACTTATCCCTGCTGTTATCCAACTTATTCTTTCTGTCTTGCAGTGTCTCGTTGTAGGTCTCCATCTTGACCTTGATCCTCATCATTTTATTTATTACCTCTTCTGTCAAGTGGACGAGCGGACCATCATTTTCCACTTGGAAGTTATTGTGCAGAGCCTTAAGGGCAGAATCTTCATCTTGATTCTCTATCTTCCCTTCAACTTTGCCCTCTAATGTTTCGAGCATGTCTGCTTCAATGCCCATTAAATCGCGTAGCCTCATGCTGATCTCCCTCAGCTTATTATTGCATCTCTTAAGGACTCCGCATTCAAACTGCACATCCTTATACCAGATATCCATTAACAATGCAGTATTATTATTCAATACCTGCTTACTGATAAGCAGTTGTGGATTTCTCTTCCTTATTTCGTCCAACAGGCTGAGGACTTTCTCCAGTTTATAAGACCTTTTTCCGGTCTGCATCTGCAACTTGTCCACCTTGGTTTTGGAGTCACTCAATATGCTCGATGTCTTCAAAGAACCCTTCATTATTTCAATAGCATCATCCAATGTGGATGACACCCATTTCCTTATTACGGAAACCTCATGTTTCATGAGGTCCAGTTTATTTACCTCCTCCTGAGAAATGGCAGTCAATGGGACTGCGGCTTCACTTGTAGTATCTTTAGGGTTGGTTAAACCCTTAATGTATGCATGTAACTGAGCAATGTGCTCTTTATGTTGCTTATTCTTTTCCTTCTCTCTTTTCACCTTCTGAATTAGAGAGTCTATAATGTCTTTTCCCTCCTGACCTTCCTGCTCTTCGTTGGCAAAACCCAAATCAACTGTGCTTATCTGGAATTCATCCACAATGATTTTGCCTTTCTCTTTCTCTACGGCAGGTACAACAATCTGTGCGGTCCTTCTCCCTGTCGCCAGATCTCTTTTGATGGCCGAAGTCATTCTGGCCTTTCTCCTGGGCTTCATTAAATCTGCGGCGAACAGGGTGGAGACGTCGAATTCCTGAATCTCCAGTTCCTCTTCAACATTCACCTCCTTTTCTAACCATGGAGGCACCTGATCATGCTTCTCAGCATCATGATGCTGTTCACCCCTATCTCCTGTTTCCATCAATATGTGTTGTGGAGATGGTGATTTTTCTTTTTCTTTCTCCTGATGCTCGCCTTGCTGCTGTTGATCCTGAGGTGCCTCCTCCTGTTGAGGAACTTCCTTTTTCGGGGGAGCATCTTCTCTGTGTGGGGAACCTGGCGGTGTACCTGTATGTAGATCATGATGATCATGATCTTTCTCCATCCTTTCTTCACCTATCCCCAGTTCTTCCCCTTGTGGAGGTTGATCATCCTCCTTTTGCTTCTCTATTTCTGGTGGCATGTCCACCACCTTTAATATTGTAGGATCTGCCTGAGGTGATGGCATCTGTTCTACAGCTGTTACTTGTTCTATGCCTACACCATCCACCTCTTGTGCCTTATCAGTAGGATCCTCTATTGCTTCTTTCTTCTCATCATCAGCCTTTTCTTCTTGGACCTCTACTATAGCAGGTCCTGCTGATGTATCCTGTGGGCTTTGTTGGCCCGATTCAAGAACATGGCCCTCTGCTTCCGCCATCTCTATGTCCCCTATTTGGTGGCCCTTATCAGGTGATCCTGCTGGCTGTTCAGGACTTGCATCCTGCTTCTCTGTTAAGTCTACCACTGCAGGACTTGTCACCTCGGCGATCAACGTATCCAGCCCTATGTCCTGAGTTACCTGCTCCGGGCTCTTCTCTGGTTCTGGGCTCTTTTCTTGCTCCGCTTCTGTTTGTTTCATCTCCTCAAGCACCGATTGGACAGATGGAGGCTTGTGAGGAGTCACACTGATGCCAGCAGCCGCAAGTGTTTCCATTTCTTGTGCAGCTACATCCTGCACCACCTCATCATCAGACAAGTTTATTGTCTCGTCTAGCGAGACATGCCTTTCTGCTTGTGCCTGAGAGGTTTCCTTTTGTTGCTCCTCTGCCAGTTCAGTTTTGAACTTGACAATGGTAGGAAGTGGAACATTGTGCTGAAGTTCCTTCTGTACTTCACTACCTGCCCCTTGTAATTGCACTGGGGGTTGACTCATCTCACCTCTCATGGAGGTTCTTGTTTTCTTAGGTGTGGTAGGAACCAGCACCTGCGGAGCTCTCCTCTTTCTTCTGATTATCAATGGAGCTTCCTCCTCTTCTTCAGGCTCTTCCTCCATGAGGATATCCTTGCCTGATTGTCTGGATGACTGACCCACTTCTTGGGTCTCTGTGGTTCCAGCCTCTGCTGTCTTGGCTTTCTTGGGCTTGGGAGGAGAATCTGATTCTGATCCTGATCTGGCTGCCTCCTCAGCCGTGAATACTGCCCTTTCAATTATGACCCCTTTGGGTCCTTTTTCCACCTTCTTGCCCTTTGTGGCCCTTTTGCTAGGTTGCTGTGGTGGAGGGGTCCTCTCTCCCTTAGTCTTCCTCTTCTCCAGCAGGAAGTCATCATATTCATCTATGGGGATGTCCTGCCCCTTCTTCTTGCTATCTATCGTGATGGCCACACCCTTCTTCTTCAATGCCTCTACCTGTGCATCTACCCAAGCTTGGGTCAAGTGTATGGTTCTGGCAAAGAATGGGTCCAATGACATATCCTCCTGCATGGTGAGGTCAGGTGCAGAGATGGTATCATTGTAGATCTTCTTCTGCTCGTATTCATCTGCCATGATCCTACTGTCATCACTCTTCAGCTGCGGAGGGAGGGATATGCAGTCAAATGTCCTAATCTGGTTCAGAGTGAACCTCTGATACCTCCTCCTCCTGGCCTCTGCCTCATCTTCGCAGTCAGCCCAAAAATCTTCTAGGTGCCTTTGATGAATAGGCTTCCCTAGGATCTTCTGCATTCGGCCGTAAGGATCATATGGTCTTGTTACTGGGAAGGGTAGTAAATTCATCTTATTCAGAGTGACCATCACCTTCTTTATATTATCCGAGTCAGGGCACATATAGTTGCCAATGCTGACTGGGAACAAAATTGGTGGCAGCTTCTTGGCATCCTTATATATCTGTATCATGGTGGACCCCTGCCTGATAAATTCCATTAATACTACCGCATCTGTAGGATATCTTGGCAGCATCAGGGGATGTCCTTCAAAACCCTCTATCCTGATGTAGGAAAAGGTGGCAAATTGGATGTACCATGCCCCATGCCTGTATACTGCCTCCTGAGCTTTCATGCTCAGTCTTTTAGTTCTGTCATCCTCCATGGTCCTTACCAGATGCATAGAGAATGCATCATTGACCAGTTTGTAATCCTTGATATACTTGGTTCTTTGCAGCTGGGGATGATGATCCCATATATATGCTGCATTTGTGCCTGTTAGCTTCCCATCTGTAGTTAAGGCATCAAACGTACCTCTATATGCACAAGAATAAACAATGTAAGAAGTCATATAGAAGGCACAATCTGAACCTACCAGGTTCAGCAGCTACTCATGTAGAGCGTCACTTATTATTTGGCCCCACAGTGGCTTGATGTCTGCATATAGACACATCATTATTATGTCGTACATCCAGTCTCTGAATTCTCCAGTATCAGGCTGGCCAGTCACCCTGTTTAGTAGGGCAATCACATACTGATATTCTTCATTAAAATCAAATTTGAACATGCACACAGGGAGCTTGGCCGCTACATTATATGTGCTGTTCTCGGCCCGCCAAGCATACATATTCTTTCTGGCCGTCTTCTTGTTGGCCTCATATTCTCTTTCAGACTTCTTCAAGTCTACACTCTTTACCTTGCTGCCCATTGGCAGTCCAAATATCCAGGAGAGACCCTTGATGGACAGGTCTGCATACATCCTCCCATGCTTTACCACCTGCCTCGTCTGAGGGTTGTAATTCCGGGCGCACTCAATAACCAGCTCCGGAGACTCCATGGAGTAGGGGAAGCCAGCCGCATTCCACATGCCGGATACAAATACCGCGTCCAGTATAGGACTCTTATCTTGTCCATCATTCAGCTTGGCTGACCAAGCTTCCAGGTTTGTACTCCCCTGATGGGTGTCTGTAATTGCCCCAAATTTAAACAGGACCCCTCTCTGTGAAGAGAACATAGGCCTGCTGAATTCCTCTTGACACTTGACTAAGCGCTTTTCAGCCATGGGTACCTGCAATTAACAACATCTCCTCTCACAATAGGGATATGTATGCATACATATTGCAAATATCCTGCCTATTGCACCAATTTCACGTTACTTATTCATACGGATACATAACCAGAACTTATAGCATCATATAGAAACAACATGATGAGGGTTTCAGTTTACTTACCTGGTTATGCCGATTTCTTTTTATACCAGTATATCTCTAAGACACTCTTGATTCATCTGCTGATCACCTTCCTCCCTCAGTTTATGAGCTCCAGTCGCGCAACGGTAGCTGTTATGCAGATATGGAGGCTAGTGCTCTGTAAAACAATTTTAACGCAGGTAAATGTAACAATGGCGGTTGAATTACCTTTTAACGTCGCAGTTAGGGTAAACTTAGGGTAACTCTGACAAGTTAGATCACAATCTTTGATCATTCGTGCGAAAACTCAGGATCTCGCCAGACGTTTCATTGGGTTCCGGGGTCGGCGGGAATCACCTACCATATCTACGCGCATTTAATGGCAATGGCGGCAAAGGGAGTGGGGTAATATTCATACGACAAGATATCATGAGGGCAGGATGATATTCATAAATATCAGGTTGAGTTTCAATATCATCCTCCCTAGTCTTGAAATTGTTATCGCGACAAGATTCGGGTGACAACGCACCTTTGTTTACATTTTAGCACATCAGGAGGATATTTCGGTCTATCGGGTGATATTTCAAAATATGATGATGACCTTCAAACTTACTCATTCTCCTCTTGAATATCGGGATGTCGTCATCATGATATTTGTTCTTTGTATTGGAAATGCCTCATGATGTCATCGTCACATTGGGTGAACATGATCATGTTTACAAAATATCCTGTCGAAATGTAAATATGATGATGATGTCATTAGGATGTTTATTTTTTTGTTTATCGGATTTAGATGATGTCATCAGGATGTTTATTTAGGGTGATATTTTGCGTCAGGATGATATTAACGAATATCGGGTTACATTTGAAAACATGATGCTCGCGATACAAAAGACCGTTCGATGGGGAAGACTTACTATCACTTAAAGTTGACGTCCAGATATTTGAACCACAGGATATTATCGGGGGGGACATTTCAAATATGATGATGATGTTCTTCAAACAGCATAACTGAGGTTATAAAATATGACCCTCTTCTTGCGAATATCAGGTTTGACCAAGACTTTGACTGTTCATAACTTTCACATCCTGATGAATATCAGGGTGATGTAAAAAGCAAACCTGCATGAATTTTAATGCTCTTTCAGAATATGTGGTCATATATATGAAATACGAATTTTGACAAACTGACCTCATATTGGGGCTTACCTCATCTTGACTCCACATGATGATGAACATGACTGATTTTACCAAACCGCCAGAAAGCAGACAACGCAAGCCAAAAGAAAAGTTGGGTCCCTATTTTGCCAAGTCAAAATGGGGCGTGTTGTGTAACCACACAACAACTTGCCACCAAAGAAAATGAACAAATTCCAATGATTCAAGTGATGTGATCACATTTACCTATAGTGTTCTAATTCTGTCTAAGTGTAAGCATCATAATCTTCTGAATGATAAAATTTCATCATGGTGATAAAGCTAACAAAGGATCAGGTGTGTGCATATGATTAATTATCCTCATCTTGAAAGTAAGTTGAAAACATAAGTAACTGGTGTTAAACTACATAGTTGGGGATCATCCCTCATAGCCAACCTGGATAGAGCCTTGCTGCCAGCAGGCGTCTATAGCCCCGGCAAGGTTATCTATACAATCTCCCTAAGTAGAGCCCCACTGCCAGTAGGCGTCCATAGCCCCGGTAGAGTTACTTAGGTGGCCTAATTTTATTTCTTTTCTGATTTTCTCTTTCATATTTATATTTGTATCGGATATCATCATGTCAGCTCATTTGTACAAGGTACAGTCACTTGCAGCTTTAGGTTGGAGATTGTATTGGTAGCAAGGGAGTCCCTTTAGATTTTTCACTTAACACATATACTAGGGTATTCAACAAACCCAAGGCTGTTAGGTGTTTCATTGTGTTGGATTCGCTTTGACTAAGAAAAAGCACCCTGATGAAAAGACATCATAAACCTGATCATGAACACTTCCTAGAATGAATCATAACCTATATTTAAACGTGTTCACATCACTTGAATCCTAACGATTTAATTATTTTCTTAGGGTGATGAAGTGCATCATCCTGACTTACCAGAACAAGGTCCCAACCAACAAAAAAAACAAGCACGACAAACAAACTGTACAAACAACTATACAAATATACATTATGATACATATGACTGTGACGAAGTCATTCAGGCTTGGAAATAATGTTTGAAGAATTGTCCATTGACTGGCAACGGGACATCCTCATCTGTCAGGTTCTTAAGCCTATAAGTGCTATCTCCTAAAATTTCAGAAATTTGAAAGGGACCTATCCATAATCTATCAAACTTACCATGGTCACCTTTCTTTTCATGGGCCTTATCCCACATCAGGACTAAATCGGATATCCTGAAAGCTTTAATTCTAGCTCTCTTGTCAAACCAGCATTTGACAACAGCCTGATGTTTTGCAAATTGGTCAATCACTTGACTTCGTTTTTCTTCCAGGTGCATCAGCTGAAGCAACCTGACTTCCTGTTTGTTATCTATGCCTAGATACTCTTGGGCAAACTGCAGAGTAGGAATTTTCAAATTTATAGGGAGGATAGG
Organism: Cunninghamia lanceolata; assembly: GCA_027924645.1. Classification (NCBI taxonomy): domain Eukaryota; kingdom Viridiplantae; phylum Streptophyta; class Pinopsida; order Cupressales; family Cupressaceae; genus Cunninghamia; species Cunninghamia lanceolata. Next base: position 1,205,798 of record BSBN01000619.1, on the reverse strand, counting down.
ATCTACCCCATATACTAGTTGGAAGGGTGAGTTTCCTAATGCAGTTTTCATTCTAGTTCTGTCTACCCATAAGGCATATTTCATAAATGAGTTCCATTCCCTGGGATTTTTCTCTATCAGTTTTCTTATGATACTTAGTAAATTCTTGTTGGTGGATTCTGCTAATCCATTTCCCTGGGGATAGTAGTTGGATGAAAACTGAAGTATGATCCCATGATCAAAAGCCCAACTTGACAATTTGGTGGAAATGAAGGCAGAACCATTATCACTTACCAATGCATAGGGAGTTCCATACCTGGTGACAATGTTGCTTTCCAGAAACTTAATGACATCATCTGCAGTGCAAGTTTTGCTGCTGGTAGCCTTAGTCCATCTAGTACAATAGTCAGTAATCGTTAAGACATACCTATGGCCTGAGGAAGACGAAGGATTGATCGGTCCTATGAAATCCATGCCCCACTGTGCAAATGGGCGCTCTTCCATCACTGGCTGCAACGGTTGTGCAGCATATTTTTCTCTGTTGGCAGCAACCTGGCAAACATGACAACATTTAACATGATCAGCCGTGTCTTTAAAAATTGTAGGCCAGTAATATCCTGCTCTGAGGATTGCATGTGTTGTGGCCAACGCTGATCTGTGTGCCGTTCCAAACTTGTCATGTAACTCTATCAAAACTTTATTTGCTTCTGGTTTCTCTAAGCATCTCAAGTATATCCCTTCATAATTCTTTTTAAACAGGGTTCCTCCCTTCATCATATACTTCTGGGATCTTATCTTTAAGGCTCTTCTCTATGAGGCTTGCATTCTTGAAGGACATCTTCCAGTGATCAGGATGTGCCTGATGTCTGAATACCATTCTCTATTGTCTTTCTCATTGATCACATACTGCTGACTGATGATGTTTGGATCAGTTTCAGATATCATCTAGCTCAGAGCTTGTCCTCTTACCAGCTTCATGGGTGTGATCTCCATGTCATATTCTTGTAATACAATAATCCATTTGGCTCTTTTTTCACTAGGTTCACTCTGCATCAGCAGCATCTTCACTGCTGCATCTGGTACCACAGTAATCACTTTGCTTCTCAGTATATAATGTCTAAACTTCTTTACTACTCTGACTAATGCAAGTGCCTGTCTTTCAACATCTACATATCTCAACTCAGCATCCCTGAAAGGACAGCTCATGAAAGCAATTGGTTTCTCTTCTTTCTCTTCATTTCTTTGAGTTAACACTGCTGCAGAGGTATGTTCTGAAGCAAATGAGTAGATGTAGAAATCTCTTGTGTAATCTGGACTGATGAGGACAGGAGCATCTGAAATAGCCTTCTTTATATCTTCAAAAGCAGCCTTGGCTTCTGGTGTCCACTCAATTTGTGCATCTTTTTTCAACATGGCATTTAGTGGTCTGACAATCTCAGCAAAGCCGGTGATGAACTTCCTCACAAAATTTATCTTACCAAAATAAGATTTAAGTTCCTTTTTGCTTCCTAGAAGTTGCAACTTCATAATGGATTCCACCCTGTCAGGATCAATGATAATTCCATCTTCTGTGATCAGGTGGCCTAGTAATTTTCTTGTTGTGACCCCAAATATACACTTCTTAGGATTCAAAGATATTCCATACTCTTCACATTTCTTCAGTACACTTCTGAGATCAGCAACATGATTTCCCCTTTCCTTGGAGAATACTGTCAAGTCATCCATGTAGATGACTATACACTTTCCTATTAAGCCTCTGAAGGCTATGTCCATTGCTCGCTGGAATGTATCTCCAGCATTTATAAGTCCAAATGGCATACGTCTATATGCAAATATACCCCACTTTGTGGTGAAGGCAGTTTTCAATCTGTCAATTTTATCTACCATCACTTGGTTGTATCCGGAGAAACCATCTAGGAAGGACATCATTTTGGCTCCATTTACAATCTGTAGGACTTCATCCAAGGAGGGCACAGGATAATTATCCTTTTCTGATGCTCTGTTCAGGTTCCTGAAATCTACACATAACCTGATGTCTCCATTCTTCTTTCTGACTGGCACAAGATTTGCCACCCAAGTGGAGTGCCTTACAGGAAATATTATCCGGGCATTTAACAATTTCTTAACTTCTTCAAGGATGATTAGCTCAAGCAGAGCATTGACTGGCCTCTGCTTCTGTCTGAAAGGTTTTGCATCTGGCTTGAGAGGTATAGTATGAGTTATGACAGAAGTGTCATATGTCTTTAGCTCATCATAAGTCCATGCAATTACATGTATGTAATCTTTGAGGGCCTGAGTTATTCCTTCTAACTCTTCTAGTGTACAAACCTTACCCAATAAGATGTTTCTCTTGTCATCAGCTTGTCCAATATTCACTTGTGAATATTGACCTCCATTTGCCTTAGGCAGATCTTTATGTTTAAGCATATGATCTAGATCAAAGGCTCTTTCTAATTCAATCATACCTTTGGGAATTCTGTTACTTGGTAATTCTAATATCTCATCCTCTTCCCAGACATGATCTTCCATACCATTATCATCTATAATCTGAGCTTCAAATATGTCTCTATTTGATATAAAGTCTAGGATGTGCTGATCATCATCAAACACCTGGAGATTAGTCACATTGTCAGGGACTGAAGGTACTGACACCAATTCTATTGAAAATATGTTTAGACCGGATATGGGCAGTGGTTCCAACGTACTGGCGGCCTGGGCGAGTGCATCTGCCCTCTGGTTCTGTTCTCTTGGTACGTGAGTGATATTAAAGGCATCAAAGTCTTCAATCAGGTCCCACACACGATGTCTGTAATTTGATAGCTTTCTGTAATTACAAGAATAAATTCCTCTTACTTGTCTCACAACCAGTTCTGAATCTCCAAAGACATGCAGGATCTTCACTTTTTTCTTATGAGCAAATAACATTCCATGAATCAGAGCCTCATACTCTGTTACATTGTTGGTGCAGGGGAACTGTAGTCTGTAAGCTGCTAAATAGGATTTTCCTGATGGATCAATGAGGTCAATTCCTACCCCAGCACCTTGCTTAGATTTAGATCCATCAAACCTTAAGATCCAAGGTTTATCTTCAGTAGGACATTTGTCTCCAGCAGGATATTTACTTGAACTTTCTTTCTTCTTTGCAGCTCTGGCTGCTGCTCCGCCTGATATCCACTTTAACTTAGAGGTATTATCATCCTCGAGTTTCTCCTTTCCTTTATTTTGTGAGCCTGATGGCTTTTCTATTTTCTCTTCCATCTCAGCAAGAGGATGATGTTCAGGATATACAGCTGCATGTTTCTTCAAGATGTGTAAACACAGTGAGCAAGTTGTTTCTGAGTGAGGCGCCTCATGCAGCCTACACCAACCTTTAATTAAAACCTCCTGGGGAGATTTACGCTGTTGTGGCATCTTTTCTATTTCTTTTACCAAAAATTCTTCGAACTTCGTCAGGTCACTGCCTTTGTCTTCATCAGACAACTCATAATCTGATTCCATGAAGCAATCACTACCAAGAGTGATCTTTTCTTTTCTTGCATCATTCATCGGGTCCGACACCAGGACTTCTTCTATTCTCAGGATATGATCTTCATCAGGATCCGTCGGCTCTCCTGTTCCTGCAGAAGACAAATAAGAATTAGTATCATCATCATCATCAGATGTAGCACTCACCTCAGAATATGATGATGATGCTTCACTATACGTTTGCTCCAGTATCATCATGTCTAAGCATGGTTCACAAGTCTTTTCTGAGTGTGCCTCGCCGTGTAATCTGCACCATCCATCAATCAAAATATCATTAGCAGATATATTTAATAATCGACAACGTTTTACCTGAGTAGATAGATGTATCTCAAAATCTCTGAAGCGATTCACATTATTTTCATTATCAGGATCATTATTAAGTTCTATAACTGGCATATCCTCATGATAATCATCATCATGATGATGATGAACATCAAGCATCAGGATCTCCTCTATTTTAACAGTTTGCGGCCTGATGCTATAAACTCCAGGTTCTATGTTTACATACATGATCTCATTTGTTTTGTTATATTCCGTGATCATATGTTTCATCCTAGGCTCAGCATCAATCCTGATTTGATTAGGTATACCTTTCCATGGCAACCACATGTGACTGAAGTCTGTAGACATATATCCGTTAAGCGTTTTAGATCAGTCTCGGCTAAGCAACATCCCATATGTATCAGGTATGTCAACTACCTAAATGTCAATGTAATACTGGATCCTAGGATCAGACGCTAGCTGCATGTGGATGTGAGTCAGTTCCCCTACTACACTTACTTCTGTCTTGTCCAGTTGAGTGACCTTCTTTAAGGATTTAGCAGGATGCAGTCCCAATGCGTTACATATTGACAAAGGCATAACATTCGTTGAAGCTCTTGAATCAACTAAACAGTTGTGCAAGTTTTTGCTGAACATTCTTATAGTGAGGAGAAACGGAGGTGATTCAATTTTATCTCTGTACAAGGTCATGTGGGAGGTTTCAACAGCTTGGACTGTAGTGGACACTTTGGGCTTGCTAATATTATCCTTGGCAGTATGATCCTTGCCGTTAGACTGACCTGAAAAATGGCTATCTTCTCTAGGAGCAGGATCATCTAATGACTTCATGAATGCCCTTTTGATGGCAGGAGTTTTCAATAACTCAGATAGGGACAGGCTGATCTTGATTTTCTTCATTTCATCAGCCAAATAGCTGACTAACTTGTCAGACTCATGAGGTGCATTTGCGACTTTTGTTACTGTGTTTTGAGGAGACAAGTATTGAGCATTCACCTTAGGGAACCCAGGGTTATTGCTAGCCTTAGGGTCAGGAGGTGTATTGAAGTTGTTTGGAGGTAGAGATGATGTCAATGGTCCAGCAGATCTGTTGGCACCACTTCTCAGGTTATAATTGTGCTTACCAAGATATTGCTGCTGGTATGCATGTACTTCCTCATGCTCTCTTGCAGGTTCATTTTCATCCTCAAAGGGGAAAACATAGTTTGTTTCAAAGGTTAAGGCAGACTCTTCACAAGTCTGATCATAACTCGGATGAGGCTGATTTTTGTACATGTCTAGCACAAAAGCTGAGTCATATCCACAAGGAACTATCTCATTTCCTTCTACCTGAGGTGGATTTCCAGAAGTGTTAGACACTTCAGTCTGAAAGATGCTGCCAGCAATCCTAAATTGTGGACAATCTAATTCTGCATGTGCATTGGTATTGTGGATCCTGCACCAATTGGTAAGGGTTGCCTCAGCAAGATTGACTCTAGTAGTTTGTTTGGCTTCACCAGGAGGCTGATTGTCTAGGGGTGATGGTAATGAGCCATTATTTGGCCTAGAGTTCCACACTCTGGGCTGTCTAGGAGGATTATTATTACTTCCAGCATTATTGTTGAAGTTATTGTTGTTATATCCTCTGTCAGGGTAGTTTGGTCTGTCATTGGAATAATTTCTATTCTGATCTGACTGCGAATAAAACCCTTGATTTCTCAAATGTGTTACTTCTGTGGTGAGTTTTCTGAGTTGAGCAGAAATTTCTTTGATTTCTTCCTTCTCCTCTTGAGCTTTGGCCACTACATTTTCGGTCTGAGGCTTGAAAAAGGAAGATCCATGGTTATTGTTGGATAGATCGGTACTCTGAGGTGTCTGAGCATGTGCCGGATATTGTGGCAATTGTCTATTTCCATTAGGAGGAGGCATAATACTCAATGGAGGTACTTGCAAAGGTGCAGGCATGACTGCTGGGGGTATCACTGATCCATTAGGATATTGTGCAGGATATTGTGATGAATAAGCTACAGGATATTGTGCTAGATATTGTGCTTGCACGCCAGGCAAAGTAGGGAATACTATATTTGGAGTAGGAGCAGGTATCAACTGCTGATTTACCTTGATAGCTTCTTGAAAAGCTCCTGTCAATGTAGTGATCTCAGGATGTGTTCTCCTGATGAACATGGAAGTTAATGGATCCAGGGCTGAATAATAGATACTCCTAGCAGCAGCATCAGCCACCACATATGGGGCAACTAGCTTGGACAACATTTTCTGGAACCTAGCATTGAAATTGGCAATAGGCTCGTTCTCAAATCTTTTGATTGTAGCAAACATGTGGTAATTCATGGATGGATCAATAGGGACCTTGAACCTGTCAAGAAAGGCTTTCTCTAAGACGGCCCACGAACCGACATAAGCTTGGCCAAGACTGATGAACCAATTATAAGCCTCTTCCCCTAGGGAAAAAGGAAATAATCTACACACCACGTCTTGATGCTCTATTCTGGCTCTGCAGCAAGCTTCTTTAAACATCCTGATATGATCATCAACATCTTGATAAGGATGATATTTTGGACAAAGTTTGTCTGGATTCTTTGGTAACTCGTGATATGCATTAAAAGTCAAGGGTGACTCTGCTGCAAAGAAAGACATTGCAACCTGAGGGGGCTGAACTGGTGGTGCAGTTGGCTGAGGTTGAACTAAAGGTACACCCTGGGGTTGGACCAGAGGTGTCGCAGATATGCCGGAAGGTATTTGCAGACCAACAGGAGTTACAGGAGGAGATCCCGGTGAAGCTTTAGACGCACTAGACCCTGGTGTATGGTGAATGTCTACAGTCCTAGGTCTGAAACCTCTAACAGGCAATTCTTCGAAAATTTCACTAGGTCTAGACCTGGTATTTATCCTGTGAGCCAGGATTTCTCGATTTGGAGGTAAATTGGCTGAAACTTTGCAAATATTGGTTAAATTTCACTGGATGAGGTGAGATTTGCGGTCAGATGGCAAATCAGACTGGATATTTACGAAATATTTGTGAAGATACTGCAAATATGACAGGATATTGGGATATCCTGACCCGTAGCACAAGATCTCAAGTGTTTAAGGCTCAAATTCTCAAAGCTTGAACAAATTTACGCATCTTTAGCCGATATTAGTGAATTCAGAGAGATCTACTGTAAAGCTTGCAGTATTTATGTGAGATCTGGAAATCTTTGCATAGAATGAACACATACAAACTTCTCACAGCAAATATTTACGTAATTTACTGAAATTCACAGGCAATCTGAGGTTACCTTACTCTAAGCATCATCAAACCTGAAAATACCGATGATGAGCGTGATCTTCTGGACTCGGCCCTCCTTCTAGCACCAATTTATGTTGGTCATGATGTTAGTCACAAACAAACATAGAATAAAAGTACACATTAACCTTTATTCATCTTGAAAGATACAGTGAATTTAAAGAATTCATGATCCCAAGTCTCCGGTGATTAGGTCTTAATCGACTGACGTTACTCAGTGGTTAATGTGAGTTGCTGTTTCCATTTCGGGGCCTTACGTGAAAATGTACTATCATCATGACGTTCCTGCAGAATTTCCTTACAGAGAAATCAAATTATGCGGTTGTTTGATGAAAAGAAGTAAAATACCTAGATCTTTGCATGATATTTTCAGTTGTGCATGCTTAGTGTTCAAATATGCTAAATATTTACGATTATCTACGAGATGTCTGCATATTTCAGGTTGTTTGCTTAAGATTATCCGTTATTCGCAATTATGATAGTGAGATTTTCTGAAATTGAAAGAAATTAAAGGAAATACTTCTAATTAAGTTGAACCTTTAGCTTTTGATCCACATACATGCTTGATACTGTCATGAGGAGAAGAAATCAAACCATATGTTCACCAGGACATTCCACAGCTAGATACAGTTGATGCAAACTTCAGAGGATAATGAATGAAAACAATACATGCAACATGATGAGCACTCCAAGGGACGCAGCAAATCAAAGCACATATCCAGAATTCAGACACAGATTACTCAAGATTTACGAAGATTTGTAATCAAATTACTCTTCCCTTTCATTAAGTATGCAAAAGACATGTACATATACAGCAGCTTTGAAATAAGTCCTGAATACTTCAGCAATCAAATTTCAATTAAATTTCGAATGAATATAACAAGGCATTCCACCACCTTTTATAGAATAAGGTGAGGAATCCGTTACAAAAGATCTACGGATCTGATATGTCAATACAAATCAACGGTCATCACTTCATGACTTGTCAATTTTACAAAAAGGCACAAGTTGCCAGCTGGCAACCCTCTATATTGCATATGCAAAATGTTCCCCCCTCATGATGTCTCTTCATCATGCTCTTCATCTGATGCATGCGGGTCATCATCATGTGCATCACTTCCTGACTCTTCGCTATCCTGATGATGACGCTGCTGCATATGGGGCTGCACGCTGCTCTGGATCTGTTCGTATGACTGCACAACCTGATCTATTCCTCCGCCATCTTAAGTCTTTGCCTTGATGATGGCATGTTTGTGCGCTTCATACTTATCCCTGCTGTTATCCAGCTTATTCTTTCTGTCCTGCAGTGTCTCGTTGTAGGTCTCCATCTTGACCTTGATCCTCATCATTTTATTTATTACCTCTTCTGTCAAGTGGACGAGCGGACCATCATTTTCCACTTGGAAGTTATTGTGCAGAGCCTTAAGGGCAGAATCTTCATCTTGATTCTCTATCTTCCCTTCAACTTTGCCCTCTAATGTTTCGAGCATGTCTGCTTCAATGCCCATTAAATCGCGTAGCCTCATGCTGATCTCCCTCAGCTTATTATTGCATCTCTTGAGGACTCCGCATTCAAACTGCACATCCTTATACCAGATATCCACTAACAATGCAGTATTATTATTCAATACCTGCTTACTGATAAGCAGTTGTGGATTTATCTTCCTTATTTCGTCCAACAGGTTGAGGACTTTCTCCAGTTTATAAGACCTTTTTCCGGTCTGCATCTACAACTTGTCCACCTTGGTTTTGGAGTCACTCAATATGCTTGATCTCTTCAAAGAACCCTTCATTATTTCAATAGCATCATCCAATGTGGATGACACCCATTTCCTTATTACGGAAACCTCATGTTTCATGAGGTCCAGTTTATTTACCTCCTCCTGAGAAATGGCAGTCAATGGGACTGCGGCTTCACTTGTAGTATCTTTAGGGTTGGTTAAACCCTTAATGTATGCATGTAACTGAGCAATGTGCTCTTTATGTTGCTTATTCTTTTCCTTCTCTCTTTTCACCTTCTGAATTAGAGAGCCTATAATGTCTTTTCCCTCCTGACCTTCCTGCTCTTCGTTGGCAAAACCCAAATCAACTGTGCTTATCTGGAATTCATCCACAGTGATTTTGCCTTTCTCTTTCTCTACAGCAGGTACAACAATCTGTGCGGTCCTTCTCCCTGTCGCCGGATCTCTTTTGATGGCCGAAGTCATTCTGGCCTTTCTCCTGGGCTTCATTATATCTGCGGTGAACAGGGTGGAGACGTCGAATTCCTGAATCTCCAGTTCCTCTTCAACATTCACCTCCTTTTCTAACCATGGAGGCACCTGATCATGCTTCTCAGCATCATGATGCTGTTCACCCCTATCTCCTGTTTCCATCAATATGTGTTGTGGAGATGGTGATTTTTCTTTTTCTTTCTCCTGATGCTCGCCTTGCTGCTGTTGATCCTGAGGTGCCTCCTCCTGTTGAGGAACTTCCTTTTCCGGGGGAGCATCTTCTCTGTGTGGGGAACCTGGTGGTGTACCTATATGTAGATCATGATGATCATGATCTTTCTCCATCCTTTCTTCACCTATCCCCAGTTCTTCCCCTTGTGGAGGTTGATCATCCTCCTTTTGCTTCTCTATTTCTGGTGGCATGTCCACCACCTTTAATATTGTAGGATCTGCCTGAGGTGATGGCATCTGTTCTGCAGCTGTTACTTGTTCTATGCCTGCACCATCCACCTCTTGTGCCTTATCAGTAGGATCCTCTATCGCTTCTTTCTTCTCATCATCAGCCTTTTCTTCTTGGACCTCTACTATAGCAGGTCCTGCTGATGTATCCTGTGGGCTTTGTTGGCCCGATTCAAGAACATGGCCCTCTGCTTCCGCCATCTCTATGTCCCCTATTTGGTGGCCCTTATCAGGTGATCCTGCTGGCTGTTCAGGACTTGCATCCTGCTTCTCTGTTAAGTCTACCACTACAGGACTTGTCACCTCGGTGATCAATGTATCCAGCCCTATGTCCTGAGCTACCTGCTCCAGGCTCTTCTCTAGTTCCGGGCTCTTTTCTCGCTCCGCTTCTGTTTGTTTCATCTCCTCAAGCACCGATTGGACAGATGGAGGCTTGTGAGGAGTCACACTGATGCCAGCAGCCGCAAGTGTTTCCATTTCTTGTGCAGCTACATCCTGCACCACCTCATCATCAGACAAGTTTATTGTCTCGTCTAGCGAGACATGCCTTTCTGCTTGTGCCTGAGAGGTTTCCTTTTGTTGCTCCTCTGCCAGTTCAGTTTTGAACTTGACAATGGTAGGAAGTGGAACATTGTGCTAAAGTTCCTTCTGTACTTCACTACCTGCCCCTTGTAATTGCACTGGGGGTTGACTCATCTCACCTCTCATGGAGGTTCTTGTTTTCTTAGGTGTGGTAGGAACCAGCACCTACGGAGCTCTCCTCTTTCTTCTGATTATCAATGGAGCTTCCTCCTCTTCTTCAGGCTCTTCCTCCATGAGGATATCCTTGCCTGATTGTCTGGATGACTGACCCACTTCTTGGGTCTCTGTGGTTCTAGCCTCTATTGTCTTGGCTTTCTTGGGCTTGGGAGGAGAATTTGATTCTGATCCTGATCTGGCTGCCTCCTCAGCCGTGCATACTGCCCTTTCAATTATGACCCCTTTGGGTCCTTTTTCCACCTTCTTGCCCTTTGTGGCCCTTTTGCTAGGTTGCTGTGGTGGAGGGGTCCTCTCTCCCTTAGTCTTCCTCTTCTCCAGCAGGAAGTCATCATATTCATCTATGGGGATGTCCTGCCCCTTCTTCTTGCTATCTATCGTGATGGCCACACCCTTCTTCTTCAATGCCTCTACCTGTGCATCTACCCAAGCTTGGGTCAAGTGTATGGTTCTGGCAAAGAATGGGTCCAAGGACATATCCTCCTGCATGGTGAGGTCAGGTGCAGAGATGGTATCATTGTAGATCTTCTTCTGCTCGTATTCATCTGCCATGATCCTGCCGTCATCACTCTTCAGATGCTGAGGGAGGGATATGCAGTCAAATGTCCTAATCTGGTTCAGAGTCAACCTTTGATACCTCCTCCTCCTAGCCTCTGCCTCATCTTCGCAGTCAGCCCAAAAATCTTCTAGGTGCCTTTGATGAATAGGCTTCCCTAGGATCTTCTGCATTCGGCCGTAAGGATCATATGGTCTTGTTACTGGGAAGGGTAGTAAATTCATCTTATTCAGAGTGACCATCACCTTCTTTATATTATCCGAGTCAGGGCACATATAGTTGCTAATGCTGACTGGGAACAAAATTGGTGGCAGCTTCTTGGCATCCTTATACATCTGTATCATGGTGGAGCCTTGCCTAATAAATTCCATTAATACTACCGCATCTGTAGGATATCTTGGCAGCATCAGGGGATGTCCTTCAAAACCCTCTATCCTGATGTAGGAAAAGGTGGCAAATTGGATGTACCATGCCCCATGCCTGTATACTGCCTCCTGAGCTTTCATGCTCAGTCTTTTAGTTCTGTCATCCTCCATGGTCCTTACCAGATGCATAGAGAATGCATCATTGACCAGTTTGTAATCCTTGATATACTTGGTTCTTTGCAGCTGGGGATGATGATCCCATATATATGCTGCATTTGTGCCTGTTAGCTTCCCATCTGTAGTTAAGGCATCAAACGTACCTCTATATGCACAAGAATAAACAATGTAAGAAGTCATATAGAAGGCACAATCTGAACCTCCCAGGTTCAGCAGCTGCTCATGCAGAGCGTCACTTATTATTTGGCCCCACAGTGGCTTGATGTCTGCATATAGACACATCATTATTATGCCATACATCCAGTCTCTGAATTCTCCAGTATCAGGCTGGTCAGTCACCCTGTTCAGTAGGGCAATCACATACTGATATTCTTCATTAAAATCAAATTTGAACATGCGCATAGGGAGCTTGGCCGCTGCATTATATGTGCTGTTCTCGGCCCGCCAAGCATACATATTCTTTCTGGCCGTCTTCTTGTTGGCCTCATATTCTCTTTCAGACTTCTTCAAGTCTACACTCTTTACCTTGCTGCCCATTGGCAGTCCAAATGTCCGGGAAAGACCCTTGATGGACAGGTCTGCATACATCCTCCCATGCTTTACCACCTGCCTCGTCTGAGGGTTGTAATTCCGGGCGCACTCAATAACCAGCTCCGGAGACTCCATGGAGTAGGGGAAGCCAGCCGCGTTCCACATGCCGGATACAAATACCGCGTCCAGTATAGGACTCTTATCTTGTCCATCATTCAGCTTGGCTGACCAAGCTTCCAGGTTTGTACTCCCCTGATGGGTGTCTGTAATTGCCCCAAATTTAAATAGGACCCCTCTCTGTGAAGAGAAGATAGGCCTGCTGAATTCCTCTTGACACTTGACTAAGCGCTTTTCAGCCATGGGTACCTGCAACTAACAACATCTCCTCTCACAACAAGGATATGTATGCATACATATTGCAAATATCGTGCCTATTGCACCAATTTCACGTTACTTATTCATACGGATACATAACCAGAACTTACAGCATCATATAGAAACAACATGATGAGGGTTTCAGTTTACTTACCTGGTTATGCCGATTTCTTTTTATACCAGTATATCTCTAAGACACTCTTGATTCATCTGCTGATCACCTTCCTCCCTCAATTTATGAGCTCTAGTCGTGCAACGGTAGCTGTTATGTAGATATGGAGGCTAGTGCTCTGTAAAACAATTTTAACGCAGGTAAATGTAACAATGGCGGTTGAATTACCTTTTAACCTCGCAGTTAGGGTAAACTTAGGGTAACTCTGACAAGTTAGATCGCAATCTTTGATCATTCGTGCGAAAACTCAGGATCTCGCCAGACGTTTCATTGGGTTCCGGGGTCGGCGGGAATCACCTACCATATCTGCGCGCATTTAATGGCAATGGCGGCAAAGGGAGCGGGGTAATATTCATACGACAAGATATCATGAGGGCAGGATGATATTCATAAATATCAGGTTGAGTTTCAATATCATCCTCCCTAGTCTTGAAATTGTTATCGCAACAAGATTCGGGTGACAACGCACCTTTGTTTACATTTTAGCACATCAGGAGGATATTTCGGTCTATCGGGTGATATTTCAAAATATGATGATGACCTTCAAACTTACTCATTCTCCTCTTGAATATCAGGATGTCGTCATCATGATATTTGTTCTTTGTATTGGAAATGCCTCATGACGTCATCGTCACATTAGGTGAACATGATCATGTTTACAAAATATCCTGTCGAAATGTAAATATGATGATGATGTCATCAGGATGTTTATTTTTTTGTTTATCGGATTCAGATGATGTCATCAGGATGTTTATTTAGGGTGATATTTTGCGTCAGGATGATATTAACGAATATCGGGTTACATTTGAAAACATGATGCTCACGATACAAAAGACCGTTCGACGGTGAAGACTTACTATCACTTAAAGTTGACGTCCAGATATTTGAACCGCAGGATATTATCGGGGGGGACATTTCAAATATGATGATGATGTTCTTCAAACAGCATAACTGAGGTTATAAAATATGACCCTCTTCTTGCGAATATCAGGTTTGACCAAGACTTTGACTGTTCATAACTTTCACATCCTATTGAATATCAGGGTGATGTAAAAAGCAAACCTGCATGAATTTTAATGCTCTTTCAGAATATGTGGTCATATATATGAAATACAAATTTTGACAGACTGACCTCATATTGGGGCTTACCTCATCTTGACTCCACATGATGATGAACATGATTGATTTTACCAAACCGCCAGAAAGCAGACAACGCAAGCCAAAAGAAAAGTTGGGTCCCTGTTTTGCCAAGTCAAAATGGGGCGTGTTGTGTAACCACACAACAATGTATTGCATCATTAGTTTTTTTACATACTATGAAACATGTCATCTTAGAAAATCTGTCAAAAATACAAAACTAAATCATGACCTCTTTGTGTTCTTGGAAGACCTGATACCAAATCTATACTAATATTCTCCCAAGGCATCTTTGGAATTGGTAATGAATTGTACAATCCAATATTCTGACTACTACCTATTGCAACTTGATAAATTTTGCAATTTTAAAGATACCTTTTCACATCCATATACATGTGTGGCCAATGATAGTTCTCACTTACTAATTTTGTTGTCTATTCAACACTAAAAGATCCATCTAGTCCATTGCTATCCTTCTCTTTTATCAAATTATCCCTCATTGAACTTCTAGGAATACACAATTGATTTCATTTAATTAACATAAACATTCTAAATCAAGTAATACAACTACTTAGTTCTATCCATGTACTTACTAGTTCCCTACATGCCTTTCATGCTTCAACAAAATCAATAACTAACAATAATCGAAGGTCTAATGTTCTTTGCATGCTCCCCACCTGTAACACTAAGACTCTGATTCAGAATAGACCTGGTAGACCCATTTTGTGCTCTGACTCCACCTGTACAAAGAGAATTAGAAAAATCTAGCAAAAACTCAGAAAATCAAATATGGGGAAGCTCAAATCAAAAGGTCATAAATTGGCCCAAGAGAACCAAAAAATCAATTCTGAGTTTTCTCGTCGCTGTCATAGAAAATAAGTAATAGATGTCAAAAAATTTGAATTCAAATGATATTGTAATCATTGGTTTCAATTTACTAATCTCAAATTCAATTTTGACATTAAATTATTGTTTGGTTTATTATAGATGAATTTAAATGGTAGTGTAGTCATTGATATATTTTGATCTCAATTTACTATTCTAAATTTTATTTTTCATAATGAATTTTCCTGGTTTATTATAGATGAATTCAAACAATGGTGTTATCTTTGATATTGGATTTAGGTTACTATTACATTATTTATAGATGAAACCTTTTTAAAACTCTCTATATATTTGTAATATAATAAAATATTTTTATTAAAAAGAGTTGAAAAATAGGAAAGAAAAGATATTTTGAAGTTGGATTTATGTGTTTTAATGGTTTCATGGTATACTTAAAAACAAATTACATCATATGAAAAAGAGTAGAAATATTTTTTCAATGCCCTTCCAATATTAGATTATGCAATCAATCTAATACTCCTCCTATAATTCATTGCAGTAGAGAATTGAGTACCCCAAGTACTGAGGTCAATCTGAAAGGACATTATGAGGTGACGACAATGAATACAAAGGTGCTGACATAGATAATGACCTATGGACTTTTGCAAAATGGCATCTAGATCTATAACACTCCTCGCAGTAAAATCTTATGTAACTGTTATTGTATAGTTAATGCAAATGGCCTGACATCTTGGAGCTATGTTGTTTGTCTACCACAGATAATGTATACTGGATCATGACTATTACCATCAACCATATATCAGAAGGCATTAGTAGGAAGGCGATTTTGTGATAAATATTTATATTGTTAGATTTGTAGCATCCTCAGTAAAAGGCAATAATTATACAAGATATTTTATGAGTGTCTGGATGCTAGACAAGTAATAATAGCCTTCCTCTCAAGACCTATTTTCTTGACTATAGTGTTATTGTATAAAAAAAGGTATGCAAGTTGGACATTTTTCCCCCTTTTCACTATGTTTGTCTGCTTTTATGATTTAGCTACTATTAGTTGTCTATTTCATTTCTAATACATAGTTGTTCCTCTCCATAGCTCCTGCCTCTTGTCAAGATCTATTTTCCTCTCCAGATCTATTTTCTCCACTATAGTTTTGTTGTACAAAAAAAGGTATGCAAGTTTTCTTCAATTTTTTCATATATGCCTGAACATATTTGAACTACTTTTTTAGATTTGATTATGATTAGTTGTAACTATTATTTTTAATGTAGATTTTTTGTTGTCCACATCTATTCATTCGTCTCTAAAGTTGTTTTACACTACAATTTTTCTCTATCTAAAAAGGTATGTAAATTACCTTTTCCTCTTTCGATATGTTTGCAGAGGTCTTCTATATATATTGTTAACTAAATTTCGCTCATCCTTGCTATGACTCTTTTTCTCCACAGACAACACATCTTGAACATTACAATGGACCCTCTTCCTTCAGATATCATGTAGTTGTTGCTTTCAAGCTGGTATGCAAATAGATGGATCAAATCTATAAAAAATGTTAGATATAATACTTGGCACTTCTACATTGAAGGGTACAAACATTCAATATTGCAAGCACTACAATTGGAAGATGGTCCCTTCACTGTTCACATTGTAAATGAACATTTTATTGACATTATTCTCCTACATGTATCTGCACAAAACTGGACAACAAGAAATAGGGACAATATTTTAAAGCTTTGTTCCATTGGCGTGGTGAATAGTATATATTTTGCAAGATATCCTCTTGTAGCTCATGTACAACATTATGGGCATGTCTTAGAGGCTAATATGTGTGTCTTCTTAACCAAATTAAAACAGGTTTCTCACAACGTCTTGTTCAAAGTTTAACAGACCACTTCATGGACCTTAATTACTATAATTTGCCAAGGGTTGAGTTCTACCCCCTCTGTCAAGACTATACATCTAGAGTTGAAATACACCATTCTCGAATCACCATAACCCATGCAAAAATGTCTCATATTTTCTAGCATGATCAAATTATAAACGGTGTATTGCATCACCGACCTTCACCAAAGGCAACCACATAGTTATGCTATACTATTAAAATACATCACAAGTGAGGTTCTATTTATATCCTTCAATCTAATATTCTTCCTTCTAGACTATAATTGTATTTGGATCCTCTTTGTGCACCGATCTCTATATGTCAAAATAATAAGTGTTAAATTGTTTTTCCTTCTTTTCATGTCTATAGTAGAAGGTTTCAACTTGCCCATGTTAATGCTATTACATACCTATATCATAAATTCCTATCGGCTATTCTGTTGTGCGCAAATTTAGTGCAACTGCTAGTTATAACTTTGTCTTGCACCATTAACTATTTAGCAAACTTCTCAGTCCTGGAAAACTCATCCTGCATGCCTGCTTACGCTGGAAAGGGCTGCCATTTTTTTACCAGTTCCGTTATGCCTGCCGTTTATCTAGTTCTTACGACCTTCTACACGTATTACACTCTTATTTAGAAAAATGAAGAGTTCGATCACGAATACGTACTGTGTAAATGTATCGCTCATGTTTTTTTTCTTACGGCATTTGAATCGTGTTTATTCGTTTTTATTTTTGAACGCATGGTTTTTTAAACGACATTTTAATTTAGAGGGAATAGGAATAATCCTTTTTAATTGTTTTGGCAAGGAACGTTCATTTCCAGGCCTAAATTTGATGGTCGTATGGGTGTATTTAGACTTTTTTTTGGTAAAATATAATTAAAATTTTACAAATATTGTATCACATGAAAGAAGAGATTTTGGATAGACTCTCAAAATTTATATAGAATTATGATAATATATATAATTTTACTTATACTAAGGTATATCATAATATTTTAAGGGTACCTTTAAATAGATAACCGTCATTAAAAAATTGCTTGACAAACAAGGTCTATATATATATATATATATATATATATATATATATATATATATATATATATATATATATATATATATATATATATATATAGTTTTTGAATTTAAATACATGTGGTTTAAAAAATAATTAAGGTAGTTAAAAAAAAAAGATTTTAAAAGAGTAGATAATTTTAATGGATTGTAAATTGAAATTGAATTTTTTAAATTATTTTTAATAAAATATTTTTATTGGAAAATTGATGTTAATTTTTTTTATACAATTATATTTAAAAGTATATTTATGTATTATCATGAACTCTTGAAAAATGAATTTGTTGTGTTTCTCTATGTTGTTACATGTGCATGATACAATGTGTTCTAGTTGTCTCAATATAATATCATTGTATTGGAAAAACAAACGTTGAGATGTCCAAGGTTCCAGAAAATGTTAACTTGGTGTCTCTCTTCCCCATGGCACATTAATTCTGGGAGAGAACATAAGAGTATATAACATCATGATTATTTTATTTATGTTCATACTTTTTTTTTTCACTTTTATAGTCTTTATCTTCCCTTGTTATAACATATTAATATATTTGTTTGTATCATTCAAAATCAATCGAGTAAAATTGTTTGGTTTTTTTAAATCAATTATACTTGGTTACTCTTATTCAATTAAGAGATCTATTTTTTAAATAATAATTGTTTTCAAATTCTATGTATTAAATTATATATATTTATATTACTACATGTATTTGAAAATATATAATAATTTACTTATAATATATATAATTGGATTGAATAAATAAATAATATTTTTGTTTTTATTAATTATTTTGGAGAAAAAAGATATATTTTTTATGTTCATAGAATGCTATTTCATAATCTATATGGTCTAAATTTACTTAATTTTAAATTTCTTTCTTTAAACATTTTATATTTTAACATAAATTTAAAGGATTTGATAATACCCTTACCCAATTGGTAATACATCATAATGAATTGAAAACTTCATTTCAACCAAGGGTCAATCATATTTAAACAATAATACCAACTATTTCATGAAAACCCTAATCAAGATGATAAAAAACTTACATGTCATGAGCTCCCTTATCTAGCATTCCATATTCTAAGATGTGGCCACAAACCAAAACACGAGTTGTTTAGCCAATTGATTATCAGGGGCATTGAAATGAAATGAAAGATTTTAATGATGTCCACAAGACCAAGTAGTATAAGATTTTAATTGTGCAAGTTTTGGCAAAGGTCTTGCATAGTAGTTGGTATGTTGTCTTCCATATTTCTCTTAACAAAACTATAGCAAGTTGTTGGCTACAATGACACATTATGAGATTATAAAGAAACCATAATCTACATAAAAAGCATGCCAAGGAACAACTAGACAAAAACAGGGAGAAGCTACATAAACAGTGAGGAGTTTCAGGAAAAGGAACCACATCAGCTGCAAAACCAGCCACATACCTCCCAAGGAGGCTTCAACAGTGATAAGATCATAGAGAACAACATCACAGGCACCATCATCCTCTACCATGTCATTCGAAGGAAGAGCAGCATCAGAAGTTCTACTAATTTAATATACATTCTATTATTAATATATAATTAATTATATTATTTCATTAATATTTAAAATGTCAAATTTATAAATAATATATATACAATGTATTTCCATTTCCATAGTACTTATATATGTTTTTTGAAATTGATAATATTGGGTGTGATGCCAAGTTAAATACCTAACCACCTTTAATACCAAGAAACACGAGGATATGAAAGGGAGGTGCCTGGAAAACTAATGGAAATTAAAAACACAAAGGACAGATAAATAAACGTAAGTACCTATGTGGAAAGATAAGTTTGTTCACATGTCTAAAAGGTAGATAAAGGCAAGTATAGGTGCCTAATGGAGGAGGTACATTCATTTAAGAGAGGTAAGGATGCATGACTAGGCATCCCCATGTTGAATGAAAACAAAAACTAAATGAATAATGATAATATAATTTCCTTGCTATCCAAGAAAACTAGGATGAAGATAGACGCCCATATGAGATATCTATCTGTAGTTAGGGTAAAATTGCAAATCAGGGCAAATGATTAAACAACAATGATAAAACCCTAGCAATGCACAATGAAGCACAAGACAACATGAAAATCAAAATAATAAATGTAAATGCAAACCGATCTCCACGCTATGCTTGATTTATCTCCATTGCTCTTCTCCACCTCGCATGAGCATGAAAGATTTTAAAGGATTATTGTTGGAGGAATGTTGGGTGCTCATTTCTGCAGCATAACATTAAGATGAAGATGATATGAGGATGATAGATGAAGGATGCAAAGGCTCTAATGATATTTCGACAGCATGTGGATACTTGAGGATCAATGCATTATAGAAAATTTGACAGAATAAGGGTGCTTAAGGCTCAATGCATGCTAATGGCTTATGAGGGGGTTGATTTATAGGAAAGGCTTGGTTCCAATGGACGGCTGAGATTAAAAAGCTAATTGATTGATGTGGACGGCTAGGATTGATTCGGTTATCCCACTCTTCAAGGGAGTTGTAGTCATTTGACAAGTGGAGGGAGGATAGGGCTCATGTGTGCTTGTGTACATAAAAAGTACTACATATAAAATATATTAAATAAAAGGCTGTAGTACCACTTATCTTTTTAAATGAAAGAGGCACACATGTTGGCTAAATGATAAGATAAATTAATTAAATAAATAAGATTTATTTAATTAATTGGAAAGTCGGCTTATGATGAGAAATTAATTCAAATAAAATATTTGAATTAGTTTGGATATGAGTTGGATATTAATTAAATAAATAAAATTTATTTAATTAATTGGATAGTGGGATTAAGATATGATGTGGAAATTAATTAAATAAATAAAATTTATTTAATTAATTGGCTAAGTAAGATAAGGATGGGATTAAGATGGGGAAATTAATTAAATAAATAAAATTTATTTAATTAATTAGCTAATGGATAAATGGGATTGAGAGTGGGATTTAGGACAAAATGCTACATGATGTCTAAGATAATGTTTTAACAAGGTGTTGCAAGACATGGACAAATTTGGGACAATTTTGGGTGTCTACATTTTGCCCCTCTTTGAGATGATGATTGAGATGATAAGATTTATGTCAAGTAACATCATTTCAAAGAAGTTAATGTATGGATAGAGGAAAAGGATAATGATGATGATGATGATGATGATGATGATGATGCCCCCTCGAGAGGTTAGGCGGGTTGGACAAACACAGGTAGGCTCTCGAAAGAAATGGATTGGCTAAGAAAGATAGCTAAGGGAATGGATAGAAGAAATGAATGATGCGTTATGCTGCAATGAAAGGTGAGCAACCATGATGTTTGATATAGCACTAGACGTTATGCACCAAGGTAGAAGGACCAGGGTGACGATGTGTCTCATGCCCCAGCATAATACAACCTTGTCTAACGTATGAGGAAGTAAACTTAGAGCATTGAAGTCCTAATGCACAAAAGGTATGATATGACCTCAGATGCAAAGGATAGTGCAAAAAGCTATTCCAACATACACAAGATATGAATATTAGTTGGAAATGATAAGGATTTGATACAAATGCAAGATAAAGTGATAATGGTGCAGGAGCACCTACCTGACAGCTGGCCTCCATGAGGCAGTTAGTTTGTTATAGGTCTGGTTAATGTTTCCAAGAAGGTCTTATAAGACCAATGCATGTAATAAGGTCATGTTGACCATACTTTACTATTTTTAGGTAGTTTGTTATGACAGCTGATGACAGCTGTATAGTTTGTTAGTTCAGTTGGATCCTCCCAGCCGCTTGGAAGCTCCCAGCCACTGGGAATCGAGTGGTAGTACTCGCAAGCAGATCCTATTTATGCATTAGGATCGGTTGGTTTTAGATATTGCAGAAGAGAGTGACAGAGAGTGAGACAGAGAGAGAGACAGAATATTGTATTTGCATCTTTTGAAATCAATAAAGAGATCCTGTTTGTGTCTATTCTCTGTTTTGAATTCCACTGTGTAATCGAGTTGCTGTTCTGGTGGTTGCATGGATTCGCTGATCCATTCCACCGGTTGATTCGTCGAATCGGTGGAATGGCTATGTACCATAGTTTAGGGTTTAGCTTGCATTTTCTGTTTGTTTGCATGCATGTTTGCAGGTTCGCAGTCGAGAGGTGTTGAGAACCCTAGCATGGGTATGTGCTAGGTCGTGCTGGTTGTTAGAGTCTAGAAGGTCATCCAGGAGACGGATCGGGTCATCCCAGGAGGTTCAGCGGATCAAAATTTGCTAAGGTTGGAAATTCGTCACAACGGCATCATCAGGATATTTCTGTGTATATCCTGCAGTTACTTCGGGCGTCATCCGAGTAGATGGAGGTGAGCATGATGCAATCGTTTGCATAAGGTGAATGCGTTTCGGGGTGATCATCATCAGGTGTTGCCGAGGAAGAGTATATCGGCATGAGTTAGTCGATCGGGTTGATAAAATCATCGCGGGCCGATAATGTTAAGTTTGGCCGACAGCAGGATATTGAAGGAACTGCATATGACATCATCAGGATAATCGTCATCAGGATATTGTGAATATCACCCAATGCAGATTTATCCTGCTGTCGTTAAGTGCTTTGGCATCGGCAGGAGTAATAGCGTCGGGGAGACCTTTTTCGGCCTGGCCGATAGAAGTAGTGTTGCCGATAGGCAACCTGACCGATGAAAAGAGATATCGGGGTGATATCGGACATCGGGACAGAGTGTTGGAGTCCGGTCGATAAGCCAAGTCTGGCCGATCGGTATAGGACCGATATATTCATTGGGGTGACATTAGTCATCGGGGGTAAGTCATTTTCCCTTGGCCGATGAACCATCTCTCGCCGATAGGTGATAAGGAAGTGAACAGTGGTCAGAAGGAGGATATTTCATGCTCGTCTGAAATATGATGATGCTGACAAGCTTATAGGTATACATGCTGCATGTCCAGATCTTAGCATGCTAGTGGATTAATGGCTTTTCCATCCTATTTGTAAGCTTCTGTTGCGTTTCCTCTGCATGAGGATGATTGCGCTTGCCGAATATGATGATGTTGCCGATAGTCGAGTATGATGATGCTGCTGACGGACGAAGGGTCGAAGGTTTGTCTGCAGGAGGATATCGGTCGGCAGAGAAAATATGATGATGCTGACAGTGTTAACAGAAAATATGATGATGATGATGGGTTGTAGACATACATGCTGTATGTCAAGGTTTTAGTGTGGATGCCTCTGCATCATAGTGGTATCAGAGCAAAGGAAGGATCTTCTGGAAAAGATCAGGATATAGCAGGATGTCAGATGAAGAAGGAACATCTGAGATTCCGGCAAGGATGACCAACGTTGAGTTGGCAGTTCTGGTAAAGAAACAGATTGCAGAGAGCAAGGCCGTGAAGGCTCAGAATCAGGAATTGAAGGATGAGTTAGAGAAGTTGAGGAACAGAGTAGGTTCTGGTAGAGAAGAAGATAGGGAAGAAGAAGAGATCCCTAGTTGGAACGAGGAGGTCGTTCCTGCAGACCAGAGACCACTGTTGAACGCCCTCAAGGCCATGGAGAGGAGAACCATGGATGTGAAATTGGATTTGCCAGTGTTTACAGGAAAGATGGAACCTGATTCAGTGATGGAGTGGATAGACTCCTTGAACAATTTCTTTGAAACAGAGGAGATACCAGAACAACAGAGGGTGAAAATAGCCCAGTCAAAAATGAAAGAAGCTGCCTTGACATGGTGGAATTTCGTCCAAGATGATAGAGTACAGGAAGGAAAGCGTAGAGTCACTACATGGAAGAAAATGATGGCATTAGTAAAGGAAGCTTATGTCCCATTAGATTACAGTATCCAATTACACAAGAGGAAGCAAAACCTGAAGCAGAAGGAGCTAGATGTCAGCTCATATACAGAAGAATTCATGAAACTTTGTATGAAAACAAAGGTAAAGGAAAGTGAAGAAGAGAAGGTAGCCAGATACCTTAATGGATTAAGGTTCAACATTCAGGAAGATTTAAGTCTGCATAATCCAGATACAGTTCAGAAATGCTTTCAGTTGGCATTGAAAGTGGAAGAGAAGTTAAAGAGAAAACAAGAACAACACAATAGAGGAAGAGGATTAGCCCCTACAACAAGGCAAACCAATGAGGGTCAAGAAGACACTGGTAAAGGACAGGGACAGTCTAATTTCAGAGGTGGATGGAAAGGTAATAGAGGCAGATTTGGAAGTGGTAGAGGTTCTACTACATTTGCAGGAAAGTGTTACACCTGTGGTGAGTTTGGTCATCCATTTTTTAAATGTCCAGAAAGCAAAGGTTCATCATCCAGAGATGATAGAACGAATGACAAGAGAGTACAACTTGTGCAAGAGGAGAAAGTAGAGCAAAGTGTGCAAAGTTCAAACACTTATCAAGGAGATAGAGTTCCTGACAGTTATGGATACCCTGAGGAGGGAGAAGCATTGATGCTAAGGAGAACTAGTTTGTAGACATCAAAGGATATGATGCAAAGAAGAGCTCTTTTCAAGACCACATGCAAGAGCAAAGGTAAAGTATGTAAGGTTGTCATTGATACTGGTTCAACAGACAACATGGTCTCTCAGGAAATGGTGGATAAACTGAATTTGGAAAGGATTCCACACCAACACCCTTACAAGGCATCTTGGGTGAGTGATAGTCAATCACTTTTTGTATATGAACAGGCATATGTTGATTTTCAGATTGGAGCATATCATGATAGAGTTTTGTGTGACATTTTGCCCATGGAATGTTGTCACCTACTGTTGGGTAGACCATGGCAATTTGATAGGAGGGTACTATATGATGGGTATGCTAATACCTACACCATCAAGAAAGATGGGAAGACTGTTATGTTGATGCCATTACAGGAAGCAGCTGTAGTACAGAAGGCAGCAAAAATCATTTTAGTGGGAAAGAAGGAATTTGTGTAGAAGCCTGTAGGAGCAGGCATAAAGGCAGTTGAGGACATTGCAGGGAAAGGAGTTGTTAAGGACAACAGTTTGAAGACAGTTTCAGTTTTGACTGACAGAGGTCAGCAGCAGGTTCAGAAACAGGTTTGCAAACAGCAACCAGTTGAGAGGGATGACAAGGATGTTGTCATAGTTGGGACTATTGTTTGTCCTATAAGAGATGAAAGGAAGATAGAATTGAACATTGCAGAAGTTCAAGAGGCAGGTATTCAGACAGAGGTTCTGGTAAGACAACCTGACAAACACAGGGTATGTGTGATGAGGGCCTACATTAACAGGCATAAGGGTTTACTTGCGAGATAGCAAGTTACAGTTCAGAAGTCTTGGAGCAGCCAAGAGATAGCCGAGGATAAAGCTGGAACAGGTCAAGACACTGCAAAGGCAAAGTGTAAAGGTGGAGGACTTCCACAACCTAACTCATGGGACATGAGTTCTTTTCTGTTGGGGAGTATGGTGCAGGAGCACCTACCTGACAGCTGGCCTCCATGAGGCAGTTAGTTTGTTATAGGTCTGGTTAATGTTTCCAAGAAGGTCTTATAAGACCAATGCATGTAATAAGGTCATGTTGACCATACTTTACTATTTTTAGGTAGTTTGTTATGACAGCTGATGACAACTGTATAGTTTGTTAGTTCAGTTGGATCCTCCCAGCCGCTTGGAAGCTCCCAGCCGCTGGGAATTGAGTGGTAGTACTCGCAAGCAGATCCTATTTATGCATTAGGATCGGTTGGTTTTAGATATTGCAGAAGAGAGTGACAGAGAGTGAGACAGAGAGAGACAGAATATTGTATTTGCATCTTTTGAAATCAATAAAGAGATCCTGTTTGTGTCTATTCTCTGTTTTGAATTCCACTGTGTAA
This sequence comes from Cunninghamia lanceolata, assembly GCA_027924645.1. Lineage (NCBI taxonomy): Eukaryota > Viridiplantae > Streptophyta > Pinopsida > Cupressales > Cupressaceae > Cunninghamia > Cunninghamia lanceolata. Next base: position 1,180,348 of record BSBN01000619.1, on the reverse strand, counting down.
TCGAGTTGCTGTTCTGGTGGTTGCATGGATTCGCTGATCCATTCCACCGGTTGATTCGTCGAATTGGTGGAATGGCTATGTACCATAGTTTAGGGTTTAGCTTGCATTTTCTGTTTGTTTGCATGCATGTTTGCAGGTTCGCAGTCGAGGTGTTGAGAACCCTAGCATGGGTATGTGCTAGGTTGTGCTGGTTGTTAGAGTCTGGAAGGTTGTCCAGGAGACGGATCGGGTCATCCCAGGAGGTTCGGCGGATCAAAATTTGCTAAGGTTGGAAATTCGTCACAACGGCATCATCAGGATATTTCTGTGTATATCCTGCAATTACTTCGGGCGTCATCCGAGTAGATGGAGGTGAGCATGATGCAATCGTTTGCATAAGGTGAATGCGTTTCGGGGTGATCATCATTAGGTGTTGCCGAGGAAGAGTATATCGGCATGAGTTAGTCGATCGGGTTGATAAAATCATCACGGGCCGATAATGTTAAGTTTGGCCGACAGCAGGATATTGAAGGAACTGCATATGACGTCATCAGGATAATCGTCATCAGGATATTGCGAATATCACCCGATGCAGATTTATCCTGCTGTCGTTAAGTGCTTTGGCATCGGTAGGAGTAATAGCGTCAGGGAGACCTTTTTCGGCCTGGCCGATAGAAGTAGTGTTGCCAATAGGCAACCTGACCGATGAAAAGAGATATCGGGGTGATATCAGACATCGGGACAGAGTGTTGGAGTCCGGCCGATAAGCCAAGTCTGGCCGATCGGTATAGGACCGATATATTCATCGGGGTGACATTAGTCATCGGGGGTAAGTCATTTCCCCTTGGCCGATGAACCATCTCTCGCCGATAGGCGATAAGGAAGTGAACAGTGGTCAGAAGGAGGATATTTCATGCTCGTTTGAAATATGATGATGCTGACAAGCTTATAGGTATACATGCTGCATGTCCATATCTTAGCATGCTAGTGGATTAATGGCTTTTCCATCCTATTTGTAAGCTTCTGTTGCGTTTCCTCTGCATGAGGATGATTGCGCTTGCCGAATATGATGATGTTGCCGATAGTCGAGTATGATGATGCTGCTGACGGACGAAGGGTTGAAGGTTTGTCTGCAGGAGGATATCGGTCGGTAGAGAAAATATGATGATGCTGACAGTGTTAACAGAAAATATGATGATGATGATGGGTTGTAGACATACATGCTGTATGTCAAGGTTTTAGTGTGGATGCCTCTGCATCAGATAACACACACAAGCAAGCAAGCAAGCATGCACAAATGATTCAAAAACAAACAAGGTATTGCCCCTGTCAAGCTGTAAACCAATGATTAATTGTTTGATTGTTTTGATAATTGAGAGTGTTGTCATTGCGGGGAAAGCTATATCCCTAGATCAACACAATGGTTGTTTGCTAAGTTGGTTGGCTAGTTGGCTGATTGATTTGGCTTACAACAAGGCTAGGATCAAGACCATTGATTGCGTTTTGGATAACTTGGCTTGATTGATTAACTTGCTTGGTATAGATTAAGGATTGACTTGCACTTGGATCATTGCTTTGAATGATGTGAAGATGATGAAATGATGGATGAAGATTGATGATTTAAAATGTTGATGATGAGATGATATGTGGTGGATTGAGCTACTTTTGATTTGTTGAAGTGTTTGGATTTTGTTTTGATGGTTGGCTTGATTTGCTCTGGTGTTAATGTTGATGATTGATAGGATTTGTTTTGATGGTTGGATTGATGTGCTTTGAGTTGATTTTCTTTGGTGTTGATGCTGATGATTCATAGGATTTATTTTGATGGTTGGCTTGATGTGCTTTGGTTGTGATGTTTGCTATTGCTAGGTTGATTGTTTTGATGATTGGATTGTTTTGAATAATGATAGTCATGGTGTGATGATTAGAGTGTCCACTCAATCTAAGCATAAGCAAGTGTTCTTAGTGTGCTCAAAGGATACAAAACAAACAAGGTATTGCCCTTGTCAAGTCATAAACCAATGATTGATTGTTTGATTGATGATGATAGATAGTGTTGTCATTGCGGGGAAAGCTATATCCCTAGATCAACACAAGGATGTGGGAACGCTATATCCCATTGATGATGATTGATGCTGATTGATTGGGATCATGACAAGATTAGGATCAAAACCTGTTGGTTTGATTGGATAATGTGCCTTGATTGATTGGCTTGCTTGATATGGATTAGTGTGAATTGGATTTTGAGATCATTGCTTAGATTGATTTGAGTGATATGATTGGAAGAAGTGATTGATTGAAATGGATGAATGTTATTGATAGGAAGAATTGATGATGATGATTATTTGATTTTGAGTGAATGTTGATGGAGTGGATTGTTTTGGATTGATATGATTGGTTTTATTGCTTGGATTTTTCATTGGATATTTAATTTTTTGGATTTTTGGAATATTTTTTTTTTTTTAGTTTTGAATGTCAATGGATTTACAATTTGGGTAGCCTTTGTGCTTGATACCAATGACAAGGGAAGACCAAGTCTAGGTGGAAGGATGTACGTAAGATGGATGGATAAAAGGATGGGTGATGGAAGGTTCATGAGAGTTGGATGAGATGGAAAGTTCATGATTGTTGGATGGATAGATAAGAGGATATACCATATAAGGGATTGGATGCATGCCTCATGATAAATGGATAGGTAGGCTATAGTGGAAAGCTTCGTGATAAATGGATGGGGATAAGTTGTAAAGCTCATGATAAGGATACATCATAGTGGATGGATCATAAGGAAGCTAGGATGTGATTTCCAAAGGCTATGTTGCATAGGAAGAACTTGCCCCATTCTAGGTGGTAATGCTTAGGATTTTTACATGACAATGTTCATGACCAAGGGATGACATGATTGATTGGTTTGAATGAGATGGATAAATGGTCAATGGATAGGACTTGGTTTGGAAAGAAGGTATGTCAAGAAATATCCAAACATGTTTCAACATTTTGCCCCTATGTCTTCATCAAAATCAAAAGGTGGAAGGATGGTTAAATAGGATAGGCATGTTTATGTAATGGCTAAGGATGGTAGGATGGTATGGTAATGGTAGGACATGATAGGATGGAAAATGATATAATGGGATGGATAGTTTAGAAATGGATAGGTTGGATGAGACAATGTGCCCCCAAGTGTAAGTGACATAGAAGATCAACCTACACATGACACCTGTTTGCCAGGTTTTCATCATGGTACTTATCCAAGGTGCCTGTTTACTAGGTTTTCACCGTTGGACGAAGGGATTTTTCTTTACTATTTTGATTTCTTTTTTTTTTTCTTTTTTCTTTTTTTGCTTTTAGATGGGTTGACAATTACACATGGTGCATGTTTGCTAGGTTTTCACCATGGTAATGGATAGGAGGGACTCAATTGGCTAGTGCTATGAGAGGTGATAGTGTCCCCTTAGAGATGGATGATGTCTTCGCATGGACCATGTCATTATGCTCATAGATGTTGATAAGGGATTGTGTGGATGGGAGATGGATTAGGTAGATAGTGGATTATGAAAGATTCATGCAAGGATAGATGGATGGGGATAGTGGATTATGGTGTGGATTTATGTAGGACTTAGGCAAAAGCATGGACCATAGGGATAGCATGGGGGAGATATGTAGGATAATGAATGGAAGATGGGGAGATGTAGTTATATGGAGGTGTTGCGGAGTGGAAGGGAACCATGACCAATGGTTGCACACACCGTGATAAACATTGAAGCTTTTGATTGGATGGTGGTGTAGGAAGCAATGGGGTTGTTTTCTTAGGAAATGGTTGATGAAGTGATTTAGGAACCCACATAGATTTAGTATTTTGAGTTCTTTTGTTTTGCTTGTGGGATTGTTGAAGGGAATGGAAGTTTTGAATGAAAGTAGGCTTTTGGATGGAGATAGGTGATTGGGATTCTTGAGATGTGGATGAGAATGCCTCATTCACTTTGCTAGCTTTTTGCTTAGGAACCCAAACCATTTTGCTTTTAGGCTTTGCTTTTGGAGGTATGGGCTTGGATAGCTTTGTGAATGTACTTTGCTTTGATTTTGATTCTTTATGTCCTAAGGTATGAAGACCTTTAGGATTTTTGGTAAGATTTTTAGTTTTATAGGTAGAGGCATCAAAAGTTTTGCTTTTGAATCCCATGGGGTGGGTGGAGTGGATGGAATGATTGGAAGCTTTATGCTTAAACGATGTGTGCTGTTGTTGGCCATGATTAGGGATGTAAGGATATTTATGAATGATATGTATGCTAGGTGTTGGAAGCAATGGTGGCAAGGTGGATGGAGCCTGGATATTTGGAGTTGGTAAAAGTGGAGGTAAAGTGGATGGTGGAAGGTGTACGGTCACATGCTTTTGAAAATTGTAGGGTGATGGAGACGGAATGGAAACATATGTTTTGGGTAGATGATGGGGGGTGCAATGGAAAGTGGTAGATTTAGGATGCATGAAGGGATTACCAACATCTTGGCCTTGTTTACCTTGTGGTGTGTATCCAAGGCCATATGAGCATGGAGGAATGTTGACATGGTTTGGCTCCAAAATACCTTGTTCATAAAGGCCTAGGCTTTTACCTTGGTAGTTCATGTTTTGGAGGATGTGATTGACTATAGGACTTGGTGTGCTTTGAACATTAGACTTGAGCTCATTATTGGATGAAGAAGGTGAAGTGGATAAAGGTCGTTGTTGTCCGAAAGAAGAAAACTCATGTATAAGGGTGGTAAGACCAATAGGACATGATGGTGGACTTGAAGTGGAATCGATGGTGGATGTGGAAGGAGGATCATTAGGATCTTGATTAGCATTGTGTTCACTAGGATCCAAGTTATTTGTTTGATCTTTTATGCTTACTTGGGGGACAAGTGTCTCATCATGACAAGTGGATGTTTGCTCCTTATGGATAGGGCTAGATGGCATATGACTAGGAGCAATTTGGATATCTTGCTCATGGATAGATATAGGATTATGGATAGGATCAAGGTGCTCATGGATAGCTTCTTCATAGGTATCATCTTGATCATAAAGAAGGTAAATGTTATGGATGGGTTGCATGAAAGAATTTTGATCTTGAGTTGGACTAGGGCTTAATGTTTCCACATGCTTAGGATTAAACCTTTGACATACCTCTTGGGTTTCTTGAATGGAAGTAGATGACTCTTGACTTGGATTCATAATAGGAGACTCTTGAATATACTTGATGGCTTGTAGGTCACATGATGGGCTTGAAGGGCTAAGAATGTTAATTGAGGGCTCTTGGATAGGCTCAAGGATAGGTGGATCACATGATGGGATTATAGGCTTGGACATGACCTTTGGAAGTTCTTTGGTAGGCTCATGAATGGGTGTTTGACATGGAGGTAGTTTATTCCTAGCTAGTAGCCAATGGATCACATCCTTCGCAAGGGTATGTGTAGATGGGCAATATAATGGATGAGCAATAATAGAGGATGATGTTGTAAGCGTAGGACTAGGATTTTGATTGGATGGGAGGATAATGGAGTTTGATGGATTAGGATGTGGACTAGATGGGTGTGACACATGGGATTGGGATGATATGGCATGATTTCTTATTGTAGGTAGGTACACCTTGTAAACAATTGGGACAAATATTGGGCATTGATTTGTATTATGGCCATTGGTCCTATGGTATGCATAATAATCATGTTCATCATATGGACTTTCTTCACATGGTTTGACTTTAGGAAGTTCAATGAGTTTTGCTTCAAGCATTCTTTGTAAAACAATCTCAGCCGCATCCTTTGGTGAAGGATTAGAATGACATTGTGATGAAGGTAATGAAGGGCTTGGTGGTTTGGAAGGTAGAGGGATTAATGGACTAGGAATGGGATCACATGGTGGTGTTGGGATAGGACTTGTTGGCTCATGTGTTGGCTTATGATTGGATGATGAAGGGTATTCATAGGATGAATTAGCTAGGTTGGTATCTCCCTTGTCAAAGGTTATTAGATCTTGCATAGGATAACTTGGGCTTGTTTGATTTATGTACAAGGGGCCATTTGGACTTGGATGTGCTTCTTGTTGAAAAGGTGGACTTAGGTCTATCAATGGTGCTTGGTGGTCTTGTTGAAAAGGTGTACTTGGACTTACTTGATTTATGTACAAAGAGCCATTGGGACTTGGATGTTGTTCTTGTAATATCACTTGATTGCTTTGTGGATGGGCTTGGTAGTGCATTGGAACGGTGGCATGAGGGATTGGACAAACTTGAGGTGGATGTTCATAGGATGATGTAGCATTGACTTGGTGGATATGTGGATTAAGTTGATAGGAAGTGGATGGATATGACATGTGGCTATGAAGTGGATTAGGTTGATAGTGAATGGCTAAGGATTGCTGTACTTGTTGAGCTTGACTAGTGGCTAAAAGGTGTTGGACTTGGGCTATGAAGTGTTGCAGTTGAGTTGATTGGCTTGCGTGGGGTTGAGCTTTTTGGATGAAGAATTGTAATATTTCAATGGCGTCTTGGTTTAGGGGTTGTGATCCTTGATAAAGATTTTGGAGGAATCTTTGGAATTTGATTTCTAGGTCCTGTAGTGTAGACATGTTGTCACCAAGTGTTTGTCTTAAGTCCTTTTAGCAAGTGCTTGTTTAGGGATTTGGATGATGATGTGGCTTGTTTGGATGACTTGGCTATGTTTGGGATGAAAGTGATTGGGTTTGAATGTTATTGGAAGAATCTGTAAGATGACTTGTCTTTATGTGTTTGGGTGTTTAGAGCTTGATGTGGCAATATTGAAATAAATGATTATGCATATACACACATGAATCACTCACACAAGACACATAAGCAAGTTGTTAGTTTGCAATAATGTGATGATGGTTAAGCAAGCACGTGAAGACACTTCAACAAGTCCTAGTAAAGGCAAGGCTACTATCACAAGGAGGTTTTAGTGAAAATCTGGGGGACTGGCACCCCACGAGCATCCAGTAAGCCACTTAAGACTTTAACTAACCCTACTAGGAGTTTTAATATACACAAAGGTACACCTCCTTTCGAGTTAGCACTGTATGGTGAGCGCTAATACCGGTTAGACTTGGCTTTCGCCTTATCCTCTAATTTTTATAGTGGACCGGATGAAAGTACCGCTTGAGGTCGTTCCCTTGGGGTGGATACCAAGGCAGGCCTCTCTAAGGCTAAACAAAAGCAACACAAGTAAATGTTTTTGATCTCTAAGTTTGTGTTGGGACGCAAGGAGAGAGCATACACATTTACTTGGTCACACTCGCATGGGGTTCATTAACCTTAGAAGTTCAATGTGTGGAAGACAATGCAAGCACTTGTTTGTTTTAAAACCCAAATCCAAATGTGATGAAAGACAATGGTTCATTTTAGCCCAATTTTTTGATGTGAATTTCTAAACAATTGTTCATTTTATGCCCAAAATCCAAATGTGTTTGCAAACAATGATTAGAAGATGAGAAATGAAATGATTGCACCTAGTTAATTCGCTATCCAAATTGCTGTAGATGTTGATGTCAATGTTGCTCCAGCTCCTTATGATCACCTACAACATAAAAAAAAATGATATTATAATGTAGGCATAAAAAATAGGCTCATCAGGCAAGGAAAATTGTAATTTTAGATGCATAACTGAATTAGATTTGATTATTTAGATACATTTTTTATTCAAAAACTAAAAAATCAAAGAAGAGACCCCTATTAATTTTTAGAGAGCTTTCCGAAAATGTAAAGAAATCAGAAAAATTCCCTGATTTGCGCCTAGAAATGCATATTTATGAAAATAGTACAGTCAGCAAAGATATAATTTTTTCGCACTGTAAATGACCTCCAAATTAAATCTGTAAAACATAGACCTCCATTAGAATTTCAAGAGATTTCCAAAAATGTAAAATTTTTTGAAAAATTCATTGATTTGCACCCAGAATTGCGATTTTATGAAAAAACATAAAAACATGATAAATCCCGCAAAAATCGTGATAAACCCAAAAATTTTCTACTGTAGCTTCCTTATATCATGGAAAAACTTCTACTAAAATCTTGTAGAAAAATTCATAGCCGTTTGGAAGATATGATGAAATATTTAAAACCCAGGGTTTTGTCAAAAAAACAGCGGATCTGCAACAAAAAGTTAATTAAACCTGCAAAACTCAACAATGGGGGTTATATGAATACAAATTTTTACTACAAAAACCTGCAAAAAAAGATCAAGCGAAGTGAGTCCCACCGGGCGTGCCAAATGTAGTTAGGGTAAAATTGCAAATCAGGGCAAATGATTAAACAACAATGATAAAACCCTAGCAATGCACAATGAAGCACAAGACAACATGAAAATCAGAATAATAAATGTAAATGCAAACCGATCTCCACACTATGCTTGATTTATCTCCATTGCTCTTCTCCACCTCGCATGAGCATGCAAGATTTTGAAGGATTATTGTTGGAGGAATGTTGGGTGCTCATTTCTGTAGCATAACATTAAGATGAAGATGATATGAGGATGATAGATGAAGGATGCAAAGGCTCTAATGATATTTCGACAGCATGTGGATACTTGAGGATCAATGCATTATAGAAAATTTGACAGAATAAGGGTGCTTAAGGCTCAATGCATGCTAATGGCTTATGAGGGGGTTGATTTATAGGAAAGGCTTGGTTCCAATGGACGACTGAGATTAAAAAGCTAATTGATTGATGTGGATGGCTAGGATTGATTCAGTTATCCCACTCTTCAAGGGAGTTGTCATTTGACAAGTGGAGGGAGGATAGGGCTCATGTGTGCTTGTGTACATAAAAAGTACTACATATAAAATATATTAAATAAAAGGCTGTAGTACCACTTATCTTTTTAAATGAAAGAGGCACACATGTTGGCTAAATGATAAGATAAATTAATTAAATAAATAAGATTTATTTAATTAATTAGAAAGTCGGCTTATGATGAGAACTTAATTCAAATAAAATATTTGAATTAGTTGGGATATGAGTTGGATATTAATTAAATAAATAAAATTTATTTAATTAATTGGCTAAGTAAGATAAAGATGGGATTAAGATGGGGAAATTAATTAATTAAATAAAATTTATTTAATTAATTAGCTAATGGATAAATGGGATTGAGAGTGGGATTTAGGACAAAATGCTACATGATGTCTAAGATAATGTTTTAACAAGGTGTTGCAAGACATGGACAAATTTGGGACAATTTTAGGTGTCTACACTATCTACCATGTCAAATTTGGGAAGTGAAAAATATTTGAAAAAGGAAAAGAATATAGATAGGTGGCCATATATGACATGTTTGGGTTAAATCTCTCAGGACTTAAAAAAAGAGATCAAAGCGGAAAGCACGAGTGTGGTAGTGGGCGGATGATCCGCAATGGGGGCCGCGACAGTGATACCCAGCGGGCCAGTACGGGTTTCGTGAAACAGGGCACGACGTTCAAGCGCCACGTGGCTTCGACGGTGAGGTGGAAGAGATGGAAAAAAGAGTCCAATATTTTTGTATTACTGGAGCACAGAAAACTTTTTATTTTGGAGTAGGGATATCATGTTAACATCTTGACAGACGTTCACAGAGGACAATTGAAAAAGTGGTATCACTTTTAAATACTAGCACTTGCACCCAAAGGAGGTTCAAGGAATATGCCGATAGGAACAACCACATTAGCTAATTAATTATACTATTCTTTAAAGAAGATACTTTGTTGAAAAGAAAAATAAAAAATTAAAGAAATTATATAGGGAGTAGTTTGGAGTCAATTTCCATCCATATTTTATATATATAGGTAATGGTTTATAAGATTTTATTTTTGTTATGTTTACCAACTAAAATATATGAAAAAATATCAATGAAAACATCAAAAACTTTAAGCATGATTAATTTTAACCAATGCATGGACTGGCTGGCATAGGATGTGCTGGCAAACAGTGGTCTTCACAAAGGCCGTGCTAAGTGTCTGGGCTTCTATACTTCCACATCTAACATACATTTTTGCTAGAACATTTACACTTTTCTCTTAGTGTTCTCTCAGTTCATATCCTCTTCTTGAGAAAAATGGTAGGCTGCTTGCACTTCATTTTCCTATGTGTATTTATATGTTGTTGCAACGACCATGTCATGGGAGTAGATCCAAATTCGTTGCAAGATTTTTGTGTTGCAGCTAGGCAAGGCCAAGGTAAATTCTGATGCATGGAATTTGTGTTTCCTATATAGCTCTCTAAAACAGAGTGCAATTCCTTATACATATGACTGAGTTGGATCATTATTTCACATTCAATTCACTAAGCAACATCATTGTGCAGACTTAGGCGCTAGGTTTTACCTTTTTTTGCAGGTTACCAGCAGATTTTAGATTTTATGCAGGAAAAATTAGGACTTACTATAATATCTGAAGGAATGTCTCTGATTCAAGTGGCGAGTTGTTTGAAATGGGTTCATCAGAATTGACTGAATTTTTAACATGCGTGTTAAAGCCCGTGGCTTCTTTGGCAATACTAGCAGTGCAGTCATCCTCTCAGTTCTCCAAAAGCTTGGCTTGGAATTGGAAATGACAATTGTAATAGCAAAGGCCTTCTTGCAGCTTTCCATCATTAGCTTCATTTTGCAGTCCATCTTTACTCAGAAAAATGTAGTTTGGATGTTATTGGCTTATGTTTTATGGTAAGTCCTAATTTTCTGGTTTACAAAACAATTTAAAATAAATGAAAATTTATCTCACATGAAAATTTACAAGCTCAATTCCAATACAGAATGATAGTATAGAAGTGGATCAGAGCTGATATTGTATTGGGTAGTTTATAAATCAGTAAATACTAAAGAGTCCAAAAATCCAGTTTCCAATATTGGTTTTTCATGTTTAAGTCTCAAAAATAATTCTCAATATTGGGTGGGTCTTTATATTCATCAGCAGTAAAGGGCAGAAAGAAGGTCCTAAGGTAATGTGCACAGGTGAAGAATTACTTAAGTTTAAAACAATAGTACAACAGGTAAGTGACAAGTAGTAAGTTAAGAATGAAATAAATAGGGCTAGCTTGCTAATTTACTAGGAGTGACCCTCCTATTGTCTATCTTGGTGTCATGTTTCACTAAGAGTGGCCAAAGTTTGGAGGTCAAATGCTTGCTCCCAGATTGTGAAAGGCTACCGCTATGGATTACCATAGCTATTACAGCTAGCTCATCTAATGGACTCAATAATGAATTCATTATACATGTTTTAATTGTTTTTAGGCTTCTACATTTATAAAGAGTTTTGTTAACAATGCTTTCCATGGTTTGCAGCTGCTCAAAAATGAATTCTCTTCTTTGCCATTGCAAACCTAGGTTAATTTCCACCATCACTGCTCACAAATACTAAGCATTGTAGGCAACGAACCAGTCCACTTATTGTCATTCTTTACATAATCAATTATACATGGAATCGTGCCTTTCATTCGTAACTTTTATGATTTCATACTGACAGATCACAGAAATTCACAACCCGGGCCCTGGAGTAGCAGTTGTGTTGGTACTCATCTCCTGTATAATATTTACTTTAGTTAATTTTGCAATTTTCAAATCGCTGCCCTAATTCTAAAAATTAATTTGCTCACACACTTTTTTTTCAAGCAATCTTCTAGCAGTTTTAGGATAGAAAGTAATTTCAAGTATAATACATAATTTTATAATTGCATATTCTTGTGCATATGTATAAATAGATGTTTACATAGCTATATAAAAACAATTTCTAAGTCATAAAATACAAAAATTGTGGCACAAAAAACCCTTTAGAAATCTGGCAAGAATGGAAACCATTGTTAACAAAACTGTGTAGAAATTTGCAAGCCAAAAAATGATTAAAACAACAATAGCAATGGAATACATACTCTTAATAACCAGAAGGTATGTTTGTAGCTGCTTGTGTCTTCTGTGTCTAAAAGTTCTTCTGCACACAAGATATTGGGTTCAACTATATTTATAAATTGTTGAGGCGGTGATAAAAGGAGACGAATTAATGCATAAAACCTATCCATCCACCAGTAAGGAGTGAATGGAAACTCTGCATTTACTCCTGACACAATGCGATACATTAACATTTAAAGCTAAAATCTGTGTAAGATCCCATGACCGCTGGCAAGCATAGAGTTTCAAAAACATTCTGGAGAAGTAGTTTTAAATGTTTTTTATTTAGCTCTAGGGTGATGTGTCATATAAGTCACATGAACTTGAGATGAAAGGGAAATTACACAAGCCAAACCCCACATTTTATTTAATTTAAAAGGTTTTATTTTCTCAGACAATGTTTCCGGCAGAAAACAGGTGTGAGACAATTCTGAGCTTATATTAACTATATATGCTCACCTGAGTTATTTGCTTTCAACAGTTTTCCCTTTCCTTTTCCTTTGAAAAAAAAACAATAGAAATCCTACGGTATCCCGTGAGGCGCATTTAAACATGAGACTGTTTCTGACACTATTTTTTCCCGGTGTGAGAACAACTGACGAGTTTAGAAAAGTTTCCGGCGTGAATATTTTTACGGCGTGAGACAATTCCAAGCACTATAATGCTCACTTATAAAAGCATATCCGCTACCAGCGTGAAGAATTTTACGGCGTGAGACAATTCCGAGCACTATAATGCTCACAACTAAAAGCCTATCAGCTAAAAATGACAGATTAACAAGACTCACTGTCACATAGACTATTTTTATCAACCTGGTTAAAAGTTGATCTATATTTCATTCTTACTTTTTAGAAATAAAGGGATGTGATCATGTGAGATCCCCATTTCTTGTGGGGATGGAAAGCCAGCGGTCACACTGATCATCGAGATCAGGGTGTAAGTTTGATGGCCGTTTAGCTGTATTTAAGCATTTTTTCCGTAAAATACAATCAAAATTTTAAAAGGATTGTATCATTTGAAAGGAGATATTTTGGATAGACTGTCAAAATTTATATAGAATTGTGATGATATATATATTTGGTTTATATATAATTTTACTTATACTAAGGTATGTCGTAGTATTTTAAAGGTACATTTGAATGGATAACCATCATTAAAAAATTGCTTGACGGGCAGGGTCAACCATCAAATTTAAACCCTGGTCGAGATAATCAACTCTTCAAATTGGGTAAACTGTGGGACAATTTCATGATTTGTCACTTATATTAAACTGTAATAAATACTAGTATATCTATATTTAAAATATATATCTAAAGTATCTCGTAGATATCCTCCACTGGCTTGGCTTTGAGGGCCATGGTGAGGTGGAAGAGATCAAAAGAAGTACAAGAAAAAAGAGTGAAATTTTTTAATGATTGAAATGTTAAAATTAGAAAAAACACTTTATTTTAGTTGATCTTGGGGGAGGTTAAGCGCGCTTGAGTCGGAGTAGTATTGGGATGGGTGACCTCTCGGGAAGTCCTGATGCTTCACCCCTGTGTGCATCACCTAGATGCAATGACTGCTAAGTGGACCATTCATTAACATGAGAGATGGGTTCATGTGAACCACTACTCATGAAATATGGGTCATGTGTTTGACTCAAAAACTACATAGTTCAACCCTGAAATAAAATATCATAACTTTATTTTAGGTTGTGAATGAATGAATGAATAGTTCGAGGCTAAAAATAGCCTATGGGACCAGGGCTTAAATTTCATAGTCCACCTTGCCTGTCATGGAATTTTTTTCCTATAGTTTAGTCTTTGCCTATCACATGACAATTAATTTTTTTAAATGCAAGTCAAATTTTATATATCACGCGGGACATATTAATAATTTAATATCACTATTTCCAATTTTTTCTATTTCACTATTTTTGATGTAAAGCAAAAGCCTAGTTGTGTTGAAAAAGCTTAGAATAAATAAAATATTGTATAAAAAAACAAATCTAATGATTTTTTTTTTAAATAATAGAAGTTCCTATTAAAAAATATAAACTAAAAAGAATATATATATATAAAGATAAAGCTTAGAGAGTTGTGCTAAAAAAGCCTAGAATGAATATATTCTATTAAAATGAAATCTAAAAATTTTGAATTTTTTTTCCTATTAAAAAATTTAAAAATAGAAGGAAAAAATATACATATATACATGCATATAGTCATTTTTTCTTATTAATTGTTTTTTTTACAGTTTTTAAAATAAATTACATGTATATCAATACAGTCAAATATTTATTTTCATTGTATTTTACAGTTAAAATCTTCAAATACAGCTATACAACTGTCAAATTTAAGCCATGTATGGGACCACCAGTTTTGCAGTTTTAGTCTTCTGCACTTCAATCCTTTTCCTATTCAAAATGAAGACTAGAAATATTATTTTAATATCTTGACAGAGCTAAAATTCAAATAGACAATTGAAAAAGTGGAGAGCTCATATCACTTTTAAATAAAAGGACAGAAAAACAAGAATAACTCACATATACTATTTTTATTAACATGGTTAAAAGTTATTCTCTATTTCATTTATTACTTTTAGAAATAAAGGGATGTTAGATCCCCATTTTTTGAGAATGGCAGCTTATAGTTGACAGGTTGTTGATGAAACAAGGCACCACGCTGGTTTCGAGGGCCTCCATCCGCTTTCTTCACCGCAAAGTCACGGCACTTTTCTTCTAACTGCTTGACCAAGGTTAATTCACATTTCTTCTTTCCCACATAAAGGGACTTGTCGTGGGACGTGGGATCCACATTTCCTTACAAGTGGTCGCCCCCTTGATTCTTAGTCAACCAGAACATTTTTTTTTTTTAATTATGGAAGGCCGTTTTTCACAATCTATTAGTTTAGTATAGTGTTTTTAGATTTAATTGTGTGCATCTTTGTATCAAATAAATCATTAAGAAAAGGAGAATAAAGATTTAGATTGCACCAAAAACCCTTAAAAAGGAAGTGGGGTAGGGAGGTGACAAGAGGGGAGGGATAAGAAAGGAGGAGAAAAGAAATTAAAATTAATAATGCAAGAATGTACAAATGCAAACAAATACAATATATATCTATATATGTTTGTATGGATGGACACATTTTAATGACTATTATACAGAAATAAGAATATTATAAAGAAATTTTAATGAATATTAAATATTGTTATAGAAAGAAAATGAGAATATATATATATATATATAGAGAGAGAGAGAGAGAGTATATATATATATATATAGAGAGAGAGAGAGAGTATATATATATATATATATATATATATATATATATATATATATATATATATATATATATATATATATATATTTTAGAGCATAATGCTAAAAATAAATGATATAATTTGAAAAAAACCATATAGTTGAGATATAAAATTGATCAATTGAGATAAATATAACTAGACCTAATATGAATATATGTAAAAGAAAAAAAGACTAAAATAATTAAAGGGTTAAAAATAGGTGTATAATATTAATATGTATAATAGAAGACAAAAACTACAACAAAAAATGATATTAGTAGTTATATCAGTAATGCAAGATATTTGAAGAAATATTAATGAATAATGATATGCAATATAGATCTATATTTGTAATATATAAGATATAAATGTAGCAAGGCAATATCTAAGAATAACAAGTGCCTCCTTTGAAGTATTGTAATAATAGTATTTATTTTGTAATCAATAAAGAGCTATGAAAAAGCAATTTTGAAGTCAACCCAATAATACAATACCTAAACCCTAGAAATATAAAACAAAATGGAAGAAAAGAAAATAAAAACCAAACCAAAACCAAAACAAAACAAAACGAAAGAGAAGAAAAGAAAACCAAAAGCAAACAAAATTTTTTGGTCAATCAATTCATATAAAATTTAATATGATTCAATAGAAACCCTAGATAAATTATATATCAACTAATATCAATATATCAATTTTATATTGATATCGATTTATATCAAATTGGTATATTGATCGATATCAATTGACATACACTAACAACAATACATATAACATTTAATAATATGATCTAAATTTTGAAGAAATAGGGCTGGAGGGATCATTTTCTTAAGGATTGGAGGTGGCCAAATGGTACTAAACTTACACGTTTCTTCTTGGCAATGTTTATAGATCTTCGCTACCTCCCTTCTAGTATGACCCTTGACTTAATGATAAATGAAAATGTTCCTTCTATATAACCATAAGTGGACTAGACTAAGTAGCATAACCACATACACTATTCCCACACATCAATGATGAGGTCATCCCCTTGCTACTCAAGAAGTAGGTTTAGGCATTTATTAGGAATGCTTTAGAGAACCTTTAGACCATATGAGTAGGAGATCTTTAACATTTATAAAACACTACTAGATCTTCCTAAATATAAAAGTGAAGAGGATTAGCAGTGCTCACATTAAAGTATACATGATGGTTGTCCATGTTTTCCTTCACTATGATTCCTTGGCAACCAAAATCTTTCAAAAAGACCCTTGAAGGAGTCACCTTGGATGAGTATTAGAGATTCCATTTACACATTTCCAAGAAATTGATGAGTGAGTTTATCAAATCCTTTTCATAATAAAAATACAAGCACTAGCATTAGAGAGTTTCTCGACACTAGACAAGAGCTCGATGAATCAATTACCCACTTCATCACTTGATGGAGGTAGGCACTTTATACTTCATTCACTTCTCCCCACATAGATGTAAGATAAGCTTGTGAATTTTCCTCAATTCATTAAATGCAAACATTTGTGAAGGGGTTCAAAAAATTCTTTTCCCAACTTACCATGAGGCCATGGATAACACTTTATGCAATGACTAGGTAGCTATTAAAAGTGGTAGGCAAGCATATGGTTTCAATTTAAATTAATATGGAGGGAAACATGAAATAGCATCCCACAAAATAAGCATAATGTGTTCAAAATGTAAAATTCATGTCACCAAAAATTCAAAGTGAACTCCCTTTCCTACTATTACTGAAGGTAATATAGAAAAAGCACAACACCCTGCCTCCACAACATAATCCTCACTTATATTGCAAATTTCATAAGCTTAGGGAGAATGACACATCCACCTATAGAGATTATAATAGGTCCATTCAATGTCTTCTTCAAAGTGAATGACAAAAATCTATTGAGTTATTCTCTTGCTCACAACATGAAGAACCTAGGCCTTAACCTCAACCATGTGAACATTCCCCCAAACAAGATATGTTAGGGATTGTAGAACTTGACATAGATATGGAAATCTATGCCAATTGTGGATCTAAATAAACCAACCTTAGTCATAGTGATCGTAATGATTTAACTTTTCCTTAAATGTTGGACCTTATTAAGAAATCTCCTACTCATATGAGTTCCTTTCTTGATCCCATGGTTCTGGGCCACTTAGCACAGTTGATTTCAACACCTCATGTTAGTAATGTTAACCATGACCTTCACCCACTAAATTTTCCTTCTAAGGATATAGTTTTCACATTCATTGCTAGACAAATAACTTCATAAAATGAGATGATTAGATGATGCAATCCCTCTCTCTAACTACAATTTTAGGTTTATGACAACTATATTAAATGGGTCTTAATCAATTATGGGGCTACAATCAACATAATTACTCTAACCCTTATGTATATACTTAGATATTATAACCACATATGTTAGTGTTTCAGATGTGATCAATACCCATGTCATGTGGAGAGATTAGCAAAGGTAAGTCCTACAAGTAAGAAACCTAAAAAACAAGATGACTATTAGGATTGAAAGGTTAGTTCCTTCTTCATTCTAGTAGGGCCTAATTCTAGTTTAGATTAAAAGGGAAGAAAAACCTAAAAATAGAAATTATTTAAATGGTGATGTGCCAAAAGAGAAGTCTTTTCCATTTTAATAGATATTTTAGCATGGAGTTTAATACTTGGCATTATTTAGATTTAAGTATGACTATAATAATGTATAATAAGTTTTAACAATTCATCAATAGATATAGAAGAATAAAAATGATAATCACATCTTCCACATTTGCACATTATAAAAGACTTAAAGGATGTTAGACACATGGACTAAAGATACCCTAAATATATAAATAAAAAGATAGGAGAGGGAAAACTAAGTAGACAAGACTTGAACAAACATGGATCTATAAACAATCCATACTCCTTATACTTGAAAAATTGTGTTACATTTATAGAAGAGAAGATGTGGGTAAAACTACCTCCTTGAAATAGAAAATATCTCCACCAATTCAGTTGATCTCCCACCAAAATAGAGGTCAAGGTGCATGAGAAAAATGATTCCACCATTACATGAATCTCTATAATCCCATAACTACTTGATTTGCAATTACTAACATCCTAGGCTAAAGTTACAAAATGACCACTTCTAATGTTCTGTCATTTGCTACAAGTCCTTTCCCAAAACCCTAATTTTCTTATTTGAGGGCCATTTTTCTTTATTTCTCATGATCATCTCTTTTAATTTATTAAGGTAAAGTCTTAATAGTTGTGGGCTTATTGATTTACTTTTATTTACAAAGACCAAGGTTTGATTGATATTCATGGGCTCCCTTTTATTTATTCCCGCATGTTCACCTTTTCCTTGTTTTCTTGTGGCTTACTTTATTTTATCACTCCAAAGACAATATATATTCACCATGGGTTATTCATTTGAAATGAACTATGGGCCCTTCTTTTTCCACATTACTCTTCTTGGCCAATCATTTTATTCTCTATTCTAACAACTTCCCCAAATGCTTATAACATTTTAGGAGTTGTTCGATCTATGTCAGGATTAGGTGTGCTATTCACCTTGTAAATCCTAAGGGTCTTTTGTACATTAAGTGTTTGTGTTAGGTAGAAAAGAGATCACAAGCCTAAAGAGTTAAACTAGTCCATCCCTCTTCTACAAAACATTGGGGCACAAACCAAGCATGGCTTTTGCCCAAGGAGGAGAGCCAAACTATAGGGGTTCTTCCCTTTTGTTGTATATAGAAGGATCAACCAAGTTCAACCAAAGCCCAACAAACAAGCCAAGACTATGATTAAACCACAAAATAAAGTATAACAGACTATAACAGACTACAAGAAATAAACCTTAGAGATCAACAAGTACAACAGAGGTAAGAGAGTAATTCAAAACCTAGAAAATATAGTAGAATTGCCCAAGACAGGAGTGCTTAGGTGCCCTGGTCCTCTTTTAGGGTTAGGCAAAACTTTGGGTATTATCAGATTTATATCCATCTACACTACCTTCTTCCTGGAAACTAGCCTCTGAAACTTGTTCTTCTCACCTACACACATCGAAAGATGAAAAAGGTTGTGTTGTTTTAAGGGTTTTCCTCATTCAAACCCCATATTGGTGTTCCCACCTCCACAATAGTGAATGATAAGATCCAAGAGTGTAATCCCTAGGAGGGCAGAGGCTAGATCTACGACAATATGATAGATAATGATGAAAGATGATAATAATAACCACAAGATATCCAACCTTAGTTGACGAAGATCCCACACCAACAAAGGAGAGCGATGAAGAGGGCTTCAAACTTCCTTCAAAGCCTACAAACAACTTCAATAGCATTCACCAGTAGAAGACAATCCAAACATGAAGAATCCTTTAGCATAGAGCATCACATGAGAGCAATTTCACATTCATTTGGTTAGGTGTAAAATTAACTACAACACACATTTAAATATGCATTCCCGCTTACCTTCAAAAAATAAAACAACTTTATGCTGACAAATACTAACTAAAAGAGTGTTCTAAGCTGACACCACAAATTGGGACCAAAGTACCTAAGTGGGACCAGGGCACTCAAGTGCCCTAGACCTTTGGCCCATAGACTCCAAAAAGTGTCTTTTAATGTGATCTTAGTCTAGTCCTAAGTTGATTATGTCAGGTTTACTTGTTGGGATCAATATATTCATCGTTCAGAGCTCAAAGAGGTGTTAAAATAGGTCCTAATTAAAAAAGGCAACAAAATGGGTCCAATCAAGAGCTAACTTAAGTGTAAAATGATAGTGTACACATTTTATGACTCAATGGTTTGAAAGAGTCACACATGATCTAGTGTTTAAAAATAAATCATAGATGGATAATTATATATGCATCTCCAAAAATCATGGAGTGGGCAATTGGGTACCCTATTTGATGCCAAAAAGAAATCCTTTATTACAATTAAAGAATCATTATTAAGATGCTATTTAGAGTTTTGATAGAATGTGTCACATATAGTGATGATGTACACACTTAATAAAAGGGTGACAATGCCAAGTTTTGTCAACCTCTAAGCACTATGAATTCAAACAAGACTGACCATAAAGATTTAATAGAAAAGACAATGTTACCTATGCAAATTGTCAAGGACACAACTACCAAGAATCAATGATTTAATCATCTATTTAATTCACTATATATTTAATAATAAATGTGATCTTTTAAGCCCTTGTGTTTACCATTAATCTATCAAAAAATTATCCTAGGATCTTCCTGCACGTGTCAAGTGCAATTTCAGCCATGTAAGAGTTTTTTTAACCCCAAGGGATTTTAATTAGAATTTAAGGGGCTAATAAAGTACCTCACCAACTATCCTTTCATTTTCATTATAGGTAGTTTCTAGAGGTACAATATAAAATTTTATATATTTGGCTTGTGCATTGAGGGAAAGAGCGTTAGGGATCTTCCTAAATCTTGAACATTAGTCATAGAGTGCATATTTTCTATAATTATTTGATAATTCAAGATAAATAAACCAAAATTAGTTCCTATCATTTTAATAATGTTAATCCTATCAAGTGGGATCCCATGTAAATGTGAGGATAATTAATATCCCTTAGACCTAAGATAAATTTTGAGTATTAACATCAAGATTTTTGCCAAATTTTATACCTCAACTTATATTCCTCCTACATCTTTAAAATTTTGTCAAATACACATCCTTTTTAAAATTTTATCAAATACACATCCTTGTCAATATGACTGGACCTAAGATTATTCCCCTTGTCTCTCAAAATTGATCGTATTGGGGATCTAGTTCCATATTAGAATGTAGCCCAGGAATTCAAAAATAAAAGGTAGAAAATATTAGAATTAAATAGGATTGTTATATAAATTTGATATATAATACTTTGAATTATATTTAAAGTGTAATTAAATAGGATTATTATAAAAATTTGATATGTAATGCTTTGAATTATAAATCGAGTTCATATTTATGTAAATCAATGATACTTGTTACAATTCAAATGTAATGTATTATTCTAAACCATGTATTTATATATTTTCATGTTTTAAATGTACATCTTATGTGCCTACATACTAGATACTTCCTTCGTATTTCAGACTGCCTACATACCATGTATCCATAGGATCAAGGCACATTAAGATGCGGGTGGTGATGATATGTAGTTCTTGTTTGTGATGATGATATTGTTGGTATACCCTAGACAACTGAGAGGGGGGGAGGGGGGTGAATCAATTGTCCCAAAACTTAAACACTCTTGCAATTAAACATCAATCACTTTATCCACAATTATTATGATTTAACAATGAATGCATGAAATCATAAACTTAACCACAGATACAACATCAAACACAAGAGACACCATTTTTTATGTGGAAAACCCCAAGGTGGGGAAAAACCATGGAGAGGATTAGCTCTCAATATATATTGCAATCTTGAAATAATGATGTTCGTGCTTGGTAACTTCATGGGCCTAAACATACTGGCTCACTTCCATGAAGAACAACTAGGTCTAGCAGGCTCACTGCCTCAACCCTAAACCTAGCAAGATTACAATAAGGGCTGGTAAACCCTAAGGGCTGTTAAACCCTAAGGGCTGTTAAACCCTACTGGTGGTTCACTGCCATGATCAACACATTTTTATGTCTGTGATTGAAGTACAACAATTCATCTGCTTTGCCTCTTCTTTGCTCTGCCTTTTGGACCTTTCTTATAGTCTTTCCATTTTCACTCAAGGACACCTTTTCCATGACTCAACTACAAGTATTTATACACTTCATCAACCTTGGAATGATTAGCAAGGTTGGCATTACAATCATCAACCATTGGAACAATCTCCAATGTCGGCATTACAAAGATTTATAAAATAGGTCCTGACCTAATACAACATTATGCAAAGGGAATGAAGTAAAGATGTATGCGGATCATATCACGCATTATCTAGGACTAAAACATGATCTTCCATGCCACAACATGCTTCCATAGTCTTCAAGGAATCTCCGCAATAACTGGAATTAACCAAATCGGCTAAGACTAGTTACACGTTACACATATCTGGGAACAATCTTCAAACATGATCTCAATTCCTTAACGTGGACCAATGTCAAGATAGGAACATGATTAAGAGACATCCACAAGCACGTTATAATCAATAGGAGCAACTGCATGAACCTTAACCACTTTAGCCATAGGAATCTTCTCACCGGAACACATGAACTTCACTATCTTCAACTAACATAAAAGAAAGATAGCTTGCGGACCACCAAAACATGAACCACTGCATTTATAGGCACTTATCATCATCCCAGACTTCCCTCTAGAACCACAAAGCAAAATACTTTATTGCAGAGGAATGCGGAGCCAAATACTTTCTTCCTGTCACTAGACAATAATCAGAGAAAACATGTTTTACTCTAGTGAATGTCACTCTCTCAATTCTTCATACCAGAGGCTCAAACTCAAGATTTGGCATCTTCAAACATCCCTTTAAATAACTTCCAATCTGCAAACCAAGATATACAACCAGCAAGAAATGCAGAGCACTCTACCAGACTGTTCTTCAGCATACAACTCACTGTCTATACTGCACTTCACTGTAACTCACTTGTATCTTCCAGAGAGACCAATTTTCTCAATATCCTCAACATACAAAGCTTCTAAACAAGTAGCATAGTTGACACCAATGACAACAAGGATATGTTGACATCAATGACAACACCAATTAGGCACATACTTGCAACAGATATGGAATGGTTCGAGGTGTTTGGATGGAATGATAGAATGTTTTGATGAGAGTTTGTGATGGTTATTTTTTAGAATTTATATTTTCTAATGTTTTTGGGATTTTGTGGTTTTTTTATGTTTTTGGAATTTTGTGTGTTCTAATGTTTTTGGGATTTTATGGTTTTCTGCTATACAAGGATCCATTCCTAGGCCTAGATTAGGGAAATGTGCCTCCATTCAGGTAGAGGTTTTAATATGGAGAACGATGGATGAACTGACTATGGATGATGCTAATGGATGACAATTATGCTAGAAAAAGTGTCTCAACCTTGTAACTTCAAAAGATTACTATACTTCCTAGTTTTGGTCTTTTTGAATACCCTTTATCTTGGAGAATGGTCTATAACTTTAAAAGTTTCCAAAAGGGCTAAAAATAGCAAGACTTAGTATTTTTAGTAACTCTACATTTGACCTTGGATTGACCTAAATTTTTTCCCAAAAGGTGTGAAACTACTAAGTAAACATCTTAGGTGAGTTTCGACTTAAGATCATATCTGGATTGTGAGATATTAAAGTTTTTGTTTGTTGAAACTACCGAAAAAAGTTTTGAACTCGATTTTGAGGCACTTAGAGGTCCCTAAACATCCTAAAATTTGTCATAATTGATAAAGTCTATTATAGCATGATAGATCTCTTCACGAGCTTTCTGACACATTAAACGATTCATTAATTAGACACTCGGATCAAAAGTTATGGCCTCTAGAAGTTGGACCTTCTATTTTTGGGAAATGTAAAAACGTATTGGACACTTAAAAGAGATGTAAAAAGGAGAGTTACACGTGTTGATTGGAGATAATTTGGGCACCAATTTTGGGTGGTTTTGGCTCATAGTTTTGTAATTACCATTGACGGTTTATTATATTGTATCTTATATATATCAGGAGCTTGAGATGGAGGTTGTGTGTAAGAGTTTTATAGATGTTGAGTTACCTCTTGGATCTCTAGTTGGTTATACTCTTGTGAAAGCTTGCTCTACAAGTATATTGTAATGTTCTTGATTCCTAAATAATATATTGGGTAGCTTTAGAGTGTGGGTTTTTTACCTGAAAAGGTTTTCCCCATGTATATCTTGTGTTGTGAGTTTTGCATTTGAATGTTGTTATTATATTTATGTTAATGTGCATCTTAATCTATAACTGTAAAAGTTAAAAAATTTATAAATATTTCCTTAGTAGATCAGTGTAGGAAGCATTTTCTGCATACTTTACTTCCTTTTAGTTAGTATCAGAGCCTAATCACCTTTGGTTCTAGTTGTTGGGTAAAGGGTTTTTTGAGCTGATCTTCATTTGAGTGGGAGTTTGTGTAGAGGATTTTGAAATCTTTGTTGCAAGAAAGAGATGGAGAGCACATTTGTGAGGTTTCAGATAGAGAAGTTTAATGGCAATAATTTTGAGTTGTGGAAACTCAAAATGGAGGACATGCTTGTAGATTGGGATCTATGGGATGCCATATCTGGTACAAAACCAATGACAATGTCTCAAGCAGAATGGGATCTCAAAGATCGAAAAGATAAGGGTTTGATAAGACTCTGCTATTTGGCTGATTCAATACTCCTGAATATCCATGAAGAGAAGACTACAAAAGATCTTTGGAAAAAATTTGGAGATGTTTATCAGACTAAATCCCTGGTGAACAAGTTATTCCTACAAAATAAATTGTATTCTCTAAGGATGGAATATGGAGGATTTGTCGCTAATCACCTGAGTACATTCATTATGATTGTTGCCCAGTTGACCTCTATTAGCGTGAAGATGGAGGAGGAGGATTATTGTATGACATTACTGTGTTCCTTACCATATTCATGGGACCACCTTGGTATGGCCATTGGGAGTACCACTACCACCTTCAAGATGGATGAAGTGGTTTCTTCATTGTTGTCTGAAGAGATGTGGAGAAAGTCTTCTGAATCGGCTAAGGAGGCTCTTGCGATTTGTGGTAGATCTAAAGAGAAGGAAAAGAAAAAGGATAAGAAGAAGGAAGAAAAAGGAAGATCTAAATCCTGTGGGAGATCTAAGTCTCCTAGAAAGTCCAAGGCTCTATGTTGGAACTGCGACAAACCTGGTCACTTCCACAAGGAGTGCAAGAAGGAGAAAAAGAAAAAGAACTATGATTCAGATTCTGACAAGTCCTCTCAGGATGAAGGAGAAGCATTTGTCATTTCCTTGGCAACACATGCATCTGAGGATGTGTGGCTTATTGATTCTAATGCATCTTTTCACATGACCTCGCATCAAGGTTGGTTTTTGAAATATGAAGAATACGATGGTGGAAAGGTGTACTTGGGTGATGATTCTCATCTGAAGATTGTTAGCTGTGGAAAAGTCTTGATTCGGTTCCCTAATGGATAAGTGAAGTGAATCAATGGTGTTCTACATATCCCTAGTTTGGCACGGAACCTTCTTTCTGTAAGTAAGTTGAATGATGTGGGTGTATAGGTTGTTTTCTCGAATGGAGGATGCAAGATGACTAGAGGATCTATGGTGTTGGCTAAGGGTGTTTGGATTGGCACTTTGTTTCATCTTGATGCATGCACAGTTTAGTGCAATAATGCCTCTGTTTCAAAGAAGAGAGCTTCAGAGTCTTCATCCTCACCATTGGAACCATCAGTGAAGAGGATTGTTGCATCTACTTTTGATGGTCATGCTTTCTGGGTACCTAAGGGTGCTCATTCTATGGAGATGAAACTTTCAGCTGAGAAGACAATGTTATGGCACCAAAGACTTGGTCACATTGGTGAAAAGGGTTTGAGGACCCTGAAAAATAAAAATCTTGTTGAAGGTATGAATGACTATAATCTTGAGTTTGATTTCTGGGAATATTGCATTTATGGAAAATAAAACCGTGTTTAGTTTTATTCCAATTCTCACAAATCTTCTAAGGTGTTGGAATTGATTCATTATGATGTGTTTGGTCCTGTTAATGTTCCTTTGATTTCAAAATTTATTTACTTTGTTTCATTCATTGATGATTATAGTAGAAGGACATGGGTGTATTTCCTTAGAAGCAAATTTGAAGTCTTTAGTAGATTCAAAGAGTTTAAAGCTCTTGTAGAGAATCAGAAGGATAGAAAGATTGAGTGTTTGAGGACTGACAATGATGGTGAGTTTTGTTCAGTAGATTTCAACAAGTTCTGTAAAGAATGGGGGATTGAGAGGTGACAGGCTATCATGTGGTCCTAACACTTTAGTTGAAAAATATATCAATTATGTCGATTGGGTAGTGTCCGAAGGTTGTATACAATAGGGAATGTTTTGGCCATCTCTCTTAGTAAAGTTTTCTAAATTTTTGAATTGATTGAAAACAGAAATTAAGCTGGAAAGCATGAAATTGTCTAAACTAGAAAGCATTAAATTCTTATTTTATAAAGCATGAAAACTATCTAAGAAAAGTAATTGTTGTTTAACTATGAAACTTAAACAAAGGAGACCAACTACTAACGACTAACTATTAATTGAAAGTACACCTAACATCTTTTAATCAACAGCTAACAACAGTTTCATAAATAGAGTGGATGCTCAGGAAATTTTAAGTAAACAAAAACTCAGAGATTAGTAACTTAAAGACACAACCTGTAAGCACACATAATAGTACTAAGCACATAATAACATTTATCTTATCATAACATGTACAAAATAGAAATAACAACATAAAATAGGACTAACAACTTTTAACAATGAAAATACTTATCTACTCTATGAGATCCCTCAAGTGGCTAGCTCTCGGGTGTTCCTACTAATAGCTCAAATCTCATATAGTACTTTTGTAGCTTCAAAGTGAATCCATTCATAACACTTCAATTACTTAGAACAAATTACTCAAAACAATCTCAAGATTTTCATTCATTCATAACATAAAAGTATATCAGCACACCAGCATAATGGAATAGTATTTAGAATAACATAACAACATGTCCTTATTTTTAGCAGCTACCATATATATACTGCATTACTACAAAATCCTAATCTGCAAATGGTGGGAAAATACCATTGAAAAAGTCTAAAAAAAGAAATACAACTGACTGATGTTCATGACATAAAACATAAGAAAGGCTCTGAGTGGAGCCGTAAAGTCTCAAATAGTCTCAACAGAAATTAACAGAATGCTTTTAAAAAGTCTTCCACTATGCAAGCCTAAATTTTTGGCGCCCAAACTTTCGACGCTCTGACTTCAACCACTTGAAGTCCACTTCTCTCATAGGCCATGCATAAATCATGCACAATTACTCAAAGTCTATACCATTATATCAATATTTAGTTAGCTAATTCAATCAATTTGAGAATAAAGAACCATACATCATTTTATAAAAAGTAGACAATTACTACTTCTAAAAAGAAATAAATTAGCATGGCTGAGGTGGTTGGCAAGAACAAAAAGGGGTATTTAGCTCATCATAAGAATGAGGTTGTTTGTACCTCATCAAGCAGAACAAGACAACTCCATATACTCCTCAGCATAATGGAGTTGCAGAGAGAGGGCAAGGAGTATGCTAAGCAGAGCTGGCCTTGAACAAAAGTTTTGGGCTGAAGCTATTGCTAACACTTGTTACCTGGTCAACAGGCCACCTTCATTAGTGCTCATTGATAAGACACCTATGGAGGTGTGGTCTGGTAAAAAGCCATCATTGAGACACATTCAAGTATTTGGTTGTGAGACATATGCACATGTGGCTAAGGACAACAGGTCTAAATTGGAGAACAAGGCTATGAAGTGTATTTTCATCAGTTATGGCATCGGTGTGAAAGGGTACAAGCTTTCGGATCTAGCAGATGAGAGAGTTCTATATAGTAGAAGTGTGATCTTTAGAGAGCTTAATCCTTCTTCTATTGTCTTGTAGCTAGAGAAAGAAGAGAAGAAAGAGAATGTGGCTTAGCTTCCTTCCACCCCTAAGAAAGTTGAACCAAAAACATCTATTGGACCTAATAATGAGGAGAGCTCTAGTAGCTTTTAAAGTTTAGAAGAAGATTAAGAACCTCAACCTCAATCTTTGAGGAGGTCCATATGGATAAGGAAACAACCTGATAGGTTTGGTTATTCATTGCATGATTCCAGTTGTATTTTTTCTTTGATTTCTAACACTAATGATTCTAGAACTATGAAAGAGGCTATGGGTATGAAATATGCAGGGTCCTGGAAGGAGGCCACGGAAGAGAAGATGGCTTTTTTGGAAAAAAATAATACTTGGGACTTGGTGTCTTTACCTAAAGGATGAAAACCTATTGGATGCAAATGGGTGTTCAAAAATAAATTTGGTGTAGATGGCATTGTTGAGAAATATAAGGCTAAATTGGTTGCAAAGGGGTATTCTCAGGTGGAGGGAATTGACTATGGTGAGATTTTCTCTCCCATTGCAAAGCTGACATCTATTTAGTTCATGCTATCTCTTGCAGCAGTGTATGATCTAGATGTGGAATAGATGCATGTGAAGACAACATTCATTCATGGTGACTTGGAGGAGGAAATCTATATGTCACAGCCAGAGCAGTACGTGGTGAAAGGTAAAAAAATCTAGTTTACAAGTTGAAAAAGTCTTTGTATAGTTTGAAATAATCTCCTAGGTGTGGTACTAGAATTTTGATGCCTTTGTATTGAGTATTGGATTTCTGAGATCGAAATCAGATCATTGTGTTTATTGTAGACATGATATTTCCAGTCCATAATGATTGATTTTAGTGCTTTTGGAGAAAATTGTGTTGCTTTTTTTGTCTCAACTTTTCAGATCACACTTCATGATCCATCATCAGGAGAAAAGGAAGAGAATGCAAATGAGTTAGAATTGTAGAGAGGGTTACTTAAAAAGACAGAGATTATGTGGGTATGGAAGACAAAACAGTCTCAAGGAGGCACACAAGGGATGAGAAAAAGAACAACTAAGACAAAATAAAGAGTTAATTAAAAACTATCAAAGAGTCAAAAAATAAAAGGGTCGAAAGATGAGAGAGAGAGAGATAACAAAAAGAAGGAGCTTAAGTCAAAAGAGAAAAAATAAGAAGTAAAAAATAATAAGGATAGGCGAGGACAAGAATTAAACCAAACAGGCATGGAAGATAAGACGAGGAAATGAGGAAGAAAATATATAAGTAAAGTTAAAATTATAAAAAGGGGGCATACCCATGACCTTAGATATACAAAATTGTATGGCAATAAAGCTAAACAAATGTGTGCAATCAAAAGACCAAGAATGCATACATCTAAATAAGCATTAGAAGAGATAAGGACACACACACACACACGTATGTATATGTATGTATGTATGTATATGTATATGTATATAATATGTATATATATATGCACATAAAAATGAATGCGCCTACAAATAAGTAAAAAAAAAGAATATTATATTCTAAAAATATATAGTATAATAAATATACATATAAATTTGTGTAAAACAATGGAAAAAAGAAGGTATATATTGTAAAAATTGATTAAATCAATATATTGAATCTTCCATAAAAATGCAAGAGTCTATCTATAAGTATGAAAAGAAAAAGGAGACTAATTTCTAAAAATATTATATATATAAGGAAGAATAAATATACATCTAAATTTATATGTATAACAAAAGAAACTAGGAACATATAAATTATAAAAATGTCTAAATAAATATAAGGAACAATACCAAAAATATGTCTCCTATATATCAATATATATGCAGGCATAAATGCAAGTAAACTAGTAAAAGCATCAATACATACATACATACATACATATAAGAGATCTACAAAAGATAAGAAAGATAAAACAAGATGTAACATCCACATTCTAAAAACATAGTAAAACCAAAATTTTACCATAGAGTAACTCAACAAGGTAAAAATGAGATAGAGAAAAAAAATTTCTTTTTATTCAACAAATAATCAAGTAACTACAATTACAAGATTTCTTTTTACAAATTACAATAAACCATATTATCTTTCTCATTTACAATGTTTACAAATGTAAATCCATTACATATACAAATTTGGAATAAATACTGCTTCTGAATATCTGACATCTTTATCACAAGTCCTGGCATGTTTTCTGCTTGGAGAGAGAGCATCTTTCTAGTGATTTACCTCCATCCACAGACCAACGGTCTCCCACACATCTTCCACATAGGAAGTGGCCCTACCCTTTAGGAGGAATATAGAACTTAGGTGACCAGTGGTAATTTGCCTTTCCCGAGTACATAGTGTTGTATTCTACTCAACTCTATCAACCATAAAACCCTAGATACCCTCTAGCTAAGTATGATTTCCAATAGGATGAGCAATCAGAATACAGTGAACTGACAGTGCATGTAGAAAACAAATGCATTACTTTGGCCAAAGTTTTTAATATCAATATCGTTCATAATGAATGTAGTCGTTGTGTTCACCCACCCCTACTCGACTTGGATACTGTCATATTCTCGTAGTTTAAATCTCTTACCAACCCTAATCATGTAATAGTTTAATCTATGAGTCATAATAATAATACCTTTTGACTTGAATAAGTCTATATGACATAACCATTCAATTGGTTGGTAATTGACTCTACCGTTACCCTAATATCCCTTGTTAATATGATATAACAATATAACCATATCCTATATCTAGGAGTTCTAGATTCGCAAATAACCCTTGATTAACTTAACCAAGGTTAGGAATACTATAGTCTTTAAATAAATAATATCTCCTATTCAAAGGAATGTAGAATAACTTTGATAATGTTTAAGAACAAAACATACCCTAAGTATAAATATCCCTACAAGGTCATTCTTTAGTATACTTAGCCTACTCCATTGTATTGGATCTCTTCATGAATAATAAAGACAAATAGTCTTAAATGGGATTCTCATAATAACATTATTTCATCTTCCATAGTATCTCTAAGTTACTACCAATGATAGGATACAAAAGTTTACTAACGATTCTTATGAATCTAGTAATCTTGGTTAGATAGTGTAGATTAGATAATGCAAACAAGGTAAAATGCTAACTAAATACAATAAATACAAAGTTATACCTCACATGAAGACCCAATCTCATCAAGGGAGGAGGAAGCTTGCACCCAAGAGCTCCTAGATTAGATAACCCTATTTGATTCAAATGTGGATTGCTCTTGCTTTCAACACAAATGTAGATGAAGGATTAGAGGATAGATAGATTAGAGATTTGAAAGAAATTTGGGCATGGTTTTGATGCAAGAAGAAGTTGTTATGAATGGCTTAGGTGAGGGTTTCATTTATAGATTTTTGAAAAAGGAATGGAGGGTGAGGATCAAAAGATGAGATCAATGGCTCTCATTTTTTGTGAATCTTTAATTCATAGTGGATGATTTAAAAATTCATTTTTAATGAGAGTGGATTATGACAAATTGAATTTTTTAATTCAATTAGTGGAGGACAATTGAATTAAAAATTCAATTAGTGGAAGAGTGGAGGACCATTGAATTAAAAATTCAATTAGTGGAGGACCATTGAATTAAAAATTCAATTAGTGGAGGACCATTGAATTAAAAATTCAATTAGTGGATGACCATTGAATTAAAAATTTAATTAGTGGAGGACCATTGAATTAAAAATTCAATTAGTGGATGACCATTGAATTAAAAATTCAATTAGTGGATTATAGTGGGGGACAATTGAATTTTAAATTCAATAGTGGATGATAGTGGGGGACAATTGAATTTTAAATTCATTTTTGGATAATGGAGGATATTAGTAATTAAATATTAAGAATATTTAATTATATGTGCCACATGGTGAGGTGGAAGAGATGAGGTGGATTGATGAGGTAGATTTTGTGAGGTGGATTTAGGACTTAGGATAGAGGGAAATTGAAATAATAAATATTGCATATTTATTAAATCAATTGGCTAAGGTTTTAGACTATTGAATTAATGAAATTAATTCAATTTTGAGGATAATATGATGGAAAATAGGGTAATGAAGGGATAATTGGCCAAGGTTTTAGACTATTGAATTAATGAAATTAATTCAATTTTGGGGATAATATGATGGAAAATAGGGTAATGAAGGGATAATTAATTAAATAAAAATTTAATTAATTGGTTAGGAGGGAAATTGACATATTTAGGGATGTCGGGAGTCGGTTCGATGGTAGAAGATATTTTTAGGTGTCTACATTTGCCCCTCTTTGAGATGGTGTTGCGGCTAAGGAACATCATTTCAAAGAAGTTAAAACATAGAGTTGGATTGGATAGAAAAAAGATTTTGGCTTAGAAGAATAGGGTAAGGTTTGGGGATAATTGGTAAGGGTGATGCCCCCTCGAGAGGATAGGCGGGTTACAAGAACACAGTTGTGCTCACAAAATGGATGGAACAGATTGGTAGATGTGGTTGGAGGATAAGAGGTGAGATGAAAGTGTGATAATGTTGGAAGATTGATTGGTGGATGATCATTGTGCTGAAAATGATTTAGAGCAATCCTAGGTTTGATATAGCAAAGTGGATATTTTCACCAAGGTATAGAAGACCAGGGTGATGATGTTTATCCAACAGTTGCATGGACTAGACACACAAACAAAGGGATGATCCCATGCATGCCCAAGGTAGTACAACCTTGTCCAGATGAGGGAAGGGGACTCATAGCATAAGTCCTTAGTACACAAAAGGTATGATGAACCTTAGATGTATAAGGAGATCAATATGCTAGAACCAACCTGACGATCAACAAGATATGAATACTCGCTTGGAGTAATGAAACCAACCCACAAGCATAGCATACAAAAACAAGACTATGCCCCATTCTAGATGTTTTCGCCACATACCATGATATAGTGAGATCAAGGTAGCTTTGATGTGATCTTTGAATAGGACAAAAGATAAAAATCAAAAACCAAAAGACCAACGAACCAAACAAGTACCCATTGTATCTCTTGCCAAGATGGATGATGATTTGATAGATTCTGCCTATCGTAGGAAAGATATATCCTAAGGCAAGAATTGATAGATGATTGGATGATGTTGTAAAATTGGCTCAAGATGTGATGGTGACAAGTTGTGATTAATGTTGATTTGATAGTTGAGGATTTTGATTAAGGACAATGCTTTGATAGGTGATGCGAAGCTTGGATCGAGTGTAAGCTTATTGAGGATAGATGTGATGATGATGTGGGATGATGATAAATGTGACGATGATGAGAGTGTGATGGAGCAAGTTTGATTTTTGTGATGAATAGATTATTTTTGGAAGTTTGTGTGTTTTTTATTGTTTTGGTATATTTTGATGTTTGTGATGTTTTTGGATTTTTTGATTTTTTGATGTTTTTTGATTTTTTGATTTTGTGATGTTTTTGGATTTTGTAATTTTGTGATGTTTTTGGATTTTTTTATTTTGTAATGTTTTTGGATTTTTGGATTTTGTAGAAAGGGCATGATGTATTATGATGGTTGCCTTGGATTTCGTGTGGATAGCCTTTGCGCTATATACCAATGACAAGGGAACACCAAGTCTAGAGGTGAAGGTGATGGGGTTGGATATGGGGATTGGCGATGAAAAGATAATGGATAGATACATGCAGATAAGGTGTAGGATGGGGGATGAAGGATCTAGTAGGGAGACATGATAAGTAGGTGGAGGGATTGTTAGTGGAAGGTGATAGAGAGGAGATTCGTGATAGATGGATGAGAGATGGGGATAAGGATTCTCGCCAAGGGCTAGGTTGCAAGGAATCATATGCCCCGATGCTTAGGGTTTTGCATGATGGGTTCATGTTTGAATGGATGGATTTTGCAATAGGTGGATGGATGATATACCGACAAAGGAAGTATGCCAAGAGGTCTCCAAAGCATGTTGTTGATATTTTTGTCCCTTGTCTTTATCAAGATCTAAGGTGGGGGATATAGTGATAGAATGGATGGGGAATGATAGGATAAATAGGGGGTGGTAGATAGGAATATGATAAGATAAATAGGGGATAGGATATGCAAAATGATGTTATGGATGTGGATGATTAGATTGTTTTGCCCCCAAGTGTAGGGATACAAAATGGATGGAGAAGGGATTACGCATGACGCCCACAAGGGGTTTTCATCAAGGTACTTGCCCAAGGTGCCATGAGGAGTGGTTTTCACCATTGCATGGATTTTTTCTCTTTACTATTTTCTTGATTTTTTTGATTTTTTTGATTTTTTTGCTTTTTTGCTTTTTTGATGGAATGGGGACTCTAGCGTATGTTTCCATAGCAAGGAGAAGATGGTCCCATGTTGGATATCATTATGGATTATGATTGCATGGATTGTTGGAAGATAGGAGAAGAAGGAATGGATGGTGAATAATGGATTATGATGTGGATTATGCAAAAGCATGGACCATACGAATGTGATGGGGAAGATATGTAGGATAGTGAATGAAAGATGGAGAGATGGGGGTATGTGGGAATGTTAAGTGATGGAGGGGAACCAAGACCAACAGTTGCACACACCGTGATGTATTTGGAAGCTTGTACTTTGGATGTGGAGTTGGGAGTAATGGGGATTGGGATGGGGGATTTTTGTATGATCGATTTGGGGTTTTAGGGACCCAAATGGACTTAGGTGTTGGGGGATTCTTAGATGGGGAGTGGGATGCTTGGGATTGTGGGGTAGATTGGGATGTGGATGCCTCATTAGAGTTTGGTGCTTTTCGTTTAGGGACCCACACCATTTTTGTTTTTTCTTTTTCTTGTGATGGTGTGGGATTGGATAGCCTTTTTAATTTTTCATTTTGATTGGAAGGGATAATATCCTTAGGCTTTTCTACTTTATGAGTTGAGGCATTCAAATTTTTGAATCCCATGGATTTGGGGGAAGCTTCATGTTTGAAAGATGTGTGCTTTTGTTGGTCTTGATTGGGAATTTTAGTGGTTTTATGGATGGAGGGGTAAAAAGTAGATTTTTGGATAGATGGGTGAAGTGACTTGACGATAGGGATATTAGGAGTTGGTAGGATAGGAGGTAAAGTGGATTTGTGGATAGGGATGTTGGGAGTTGGTAGGATAGGAGGTAGAGTGGATTTGATAGGGATCTTTGGAGTTGGAAGTAGTGGAGGTAAATTTGATGGAGGGAGATGGATGGTCACATGCTTTTGCAAATGGTAGGATGATGGAGGAGGGATGGTGACTGATAGCATTATCAGTTATGCATATATATATAACCTATACAAGACAATATGTTAAAACATTATAACCTCATTACTATACGGTTCAAATTGAGAGTATGCAAACAAGGTTCATCCATTAGAGAGCCTATCATATGGTTATTTCTCAATCTTTTTATTGGCTTGCTTCAAACTTAATTCAATAAGAAGACTATTTATTCAAGCTTATGACAACTTATGACAACCTCCTTCTAAGATGTTCATTATCTTTCATTCTATGATTTGGTATGATCAACGGTTTAAAATCACTAAGAAGATGGTCGACTCAATCTACTATAACAGTATACTCACTTGTAAGACCAAGTATCAACCATATAAATAACATTCGTTGTCTTCATCGACTACAAAAATAGTTCAAAATAGTTTACTTAAAATGTTATCTGTACTTTCCTAAGTTGATACTAAATAGTTTTCAACTATTACATCATAAATTCAGAAGGTTAATTCTTACTGGCAAACTCATATAATCACCCATAATACTATGATGTACAGTCTAAGAAAAACTATTCAATTTCCTCATGGTTAATAAACACATGAATTGAGGAATACTTGAAAGTGTACAATCTTGAGTTGGCTGAGATGTGCAAATAAGCCACAGGGTCGACGCCACTTGACTGTGTATTCATCTTTTGTCCCAGCTACTATATTCTTTTTAGTATATCTTCAATCCCCACTCTACAAGTTTTAACCTTATTAATATCTAACAACAACGACTCATATGAGTCATTATTCTTAATGACTGAGGCACGACTCCTACAAAGTCACCTCATTTTGCACCTCCTCTACGTTCAGTTGCAAACTTTAATCAAAGCTTAACAATCCACAGCAGTTTAATCTAAACTGAAAACCAATTTTTAAGTGAAAATCCCACATGTCGATGGGAGATAGCCGCTCCTTGGCTCGTCAGTTGTGGCAGTTAAAACCACAGTCCTCCTTTTAAGATGAGGTTGACACATCACTTAAACACAACTAATCTTTAAATGATCACAATAAGTGGTTTGATCTACCACTAATACTATTGAAGACTCTCCTACAAATAAGCCTTTGGCTACTCAAACATTACTCCATTGACTCATTAGGAGGTATTATCCTCATTTGATGCTTAAGGCATTTAGATATTTGATTACATCAAATATAATTCTCATAACATCGCCTCTATATTAGATAGATATGGTTTATTCAATAAAATGATATTATTTAAACAAAGGATTATGGATATTGTGATTGGGTTGAGCTTGTTTCCCCATCATAATCCGTCGACATAATTCATGTATTCTTAACTTGACTAAATCATCGTAATGTTAAGAATCATTTATAACATGTCAAGTGACTTAATAATAATAATATGACAACCATTTTACGACAATAACATCGTAATATTTGCGTTAAACATAAATAGTCATAAATCAAACTCAAACGACGTTGTTAACGTTATTAACGACTAAGACAACCTAATACGACTTAGAAAGATTTGAAAACAATATCGACTACCTATCGATTAGGTTCAGAAGTAAACTGACAAGACAAGGCTTACCTTTTACGACACATTGGTTCACATTTTTGTTAAACACTTATAACTTAGTTTAGCAAATAAACCACTTGTAACCTGAGGTCTATATCTCTCTCCTGGAAAGATACTCTCTCTCTCTTTTCTCTGAGAGTGATCTGATAACCTGTAATCCTGTTTCAACTTGTAACCAAACAATATGTGATCAGTGCATCATTATTCAATTAATTCAAATAATAAATCAAATCTCATAATACAAATATTAAATCGATAATAACATAATCATTCCTATAATTTCAATAAATGACATTCAATATAATCCATGTTTTTCCTTGTCATTAATCTAAACATCATAATAAATTTACTTATGTCTAAGTTAAAAAGTAAAAGTATAGAAAGACAAAAATTGGGGATGTAACATATCCTTCCCCTAAAGATTCATCGTCCTCGATGATATAAGGTATTAAAAAGTAACTAAAAAGCAAGTTCATTGTTTTCAACTGGTAACATTATTAAATAAATGAGAATTTTTTTTATAAAATTCATGGTAATCCTCCCATGTAGCATTTTCCTCAGCATATTGGTCCCATTGGACCTTGCATTGCAAGACCTCTCTGTTACGCAAGCAGAGTTTGCACATTTCTAACACATTGAGTGGCTCGATCATGACCACCCCTGGGTCTTGCATCTATAAAGAATTCCAAGTCAAAATATGATTATTACCTGCAATATATTTCTTCAAATAAGACACATGAAAAACATTGTGCATTCTAGATAAGGCTAGTGGTAGAGCAATTCTGTAGGCAACTGGATTGACTACTTCAAGCACTTCAAAGGGTCCCACATATCGAGGGGCTAGCTTAGAAGACTTCCCAAACTTAATAGAACTTTTCTGAGGTTTAACCCTCAAAAGAATTTTTTCTCCAACAAAGAATTTCCTTGGAACACATTTTGCATTCACATAGCTCTTTTGCCTATCATTGGCTTCTGCCAATCTTTTTCTGATCAACTTAGCTTTCTCTCCCATTTCAGCTAGCATTTTTGGCCCAATGCTAATCCTATCCTCTAGCTTATCCCAACTTATAGGATTTTGACATCTTCCATACAATGCTTTAAATGGTGCCATCTTAATAGAGAAATGATAGGAATTGTTGTAAGCAAATTCCACAAGTGGTAAGTATTCTTCCCACTTATATTGCTGATCCATGCAATACATACACAATAAATCTTCCAAGACTTGATTAACTCTCTCAGTTTGCCCATCAGTTTTAGGATGGTAAGCTATACTCACATTGAGTTTAGTCCCTAGTACAGAAAACAAAGTTTACCAAAACCTTGACGTTACACATGCATCTCTATCCGAGATAATCTTTTCAAGGAAGCCATGCCATATAAATACCTCGTGCACAAATCTATGAGCTAACACAGGTGCTCCATCAATCAAATTCCTTGGTATGAAATGTGCTACCTTTGTGAGTTTATCAACCACCACTAAAATGGCATCATGTCTATTCCTTGACATAGGAAGACCTTGAACAAAGTCTATGCTAATAACTTGCCATTTCCACTCTAGCACATCATGTGGGTACAACAATCCTGTGGGATGATGATGCTCTGCTTTTACCCTTTGAAATTCTAAACAGCTTGCTACAAATCTTGCAGCATCATTCTTCATTCCTTTCCAAAAATAAAGAGGTTTAACATCTGCTAGAAGTTTGGTCACTCTTGGATGTCCTGAATATGGTGTAGTATGAACTTCTTTCCATACTAGATCCCTGAATCCGGCTGAATCAGGAACATAAATTCTATCTTTATACCTCAATAGTCCATCTAACTCAAATAGAAAACCATCATACCTTGGATCTTTAGGATTATCTTTCAAAGCCTGCTTAACTTGCTCATAAAACTCATCACCAGACAAATTTTACAATACCAAATCCTTGAAATTTCCACGAATAGAAATAAAAGAAGCTATATGTCTTCTACGACTCAAAGCATCAACTACTCTATTCTCTTTTCCTTTGATGTAGTTTATCTCAAAGTCATAGTCAGATATCAATTCTAACCATCTCCTTTGTCGAGCATTCAAATGTGGTTGTGAGAAAATATACTTAAGACTTTGATGGTCTGATTTAAGTACAAAAGTTTTCCCCAACAAATAATGTCTCCACATTTGTAAGGCATAAGTTACTGCTACCAATTCTAGATCATGCAGTGCATAATTTTTCTCATAAGATTTCAATTTCCTTGATTCATATGCAATAACTCTTCCATCTTGCATAAGCACTCCTAATCCTTCTCCCGAGGCATCTGTAATTACCTCAAATTATCCTTCAGAGTCAGGAACTTTCAAGATTGGAGTTGTAGTTAACTTTTCCTTTATGAGATCAAATACTTCCTAACATTTGTCTGTCCATTCAAATCTCTTTCCTTTCCTTTGCAGGGAAGTGATTGGACTAGCAATACTAGAGAAATTTAGAACAAACTTTCTATAATAGCCTACCAGGTCCATGAAACTACACACCTCATGCACATTTGTTGGTACAAGCCAATCCAGAATAGCTGTGATTTTTGCAGAATCAATAAATATTCCATTAGCTGATATAATATTACCTAGGTATTGAATCTCCTTCTGGAAAAATGTGCACTTAGACAGTTTCCCATATAACTTATGTTCTCTTAACCTTTGCAGAACTATTTGCAGGTGTCGTTGATGTTCTTCATTCTTAGAATAAATGAGTATATCATCCAGAAAGACTAAAACAAACTTATCCAAATAATCTCTAAATATATTATTCATGAGATTCATGAATGCAACAGGTGCATTTGTCAAACCAAATGGCAACACTGTGAACTCATAGTGTCCATATCTAGTTCTAAAAGCTGTCTTATGACTATCTTCATTCTTTAGTCTTAACTGATGATATCCTGATCACAAATCAATCTTTGAAAACATAGCAACTTCACGCATCTGACCAAAAAGATCATCAATACGTGGAAAAGGATATTTTTTCTTTACCGTTGCTTTATTAAGCATACGATAATCTATACACAGACGAAGGGTTCCATCTTTCTTCTTAACAAAAATAACCGAAGCACCCCAAGGTGAAACATTGGGTCTGATTAAACCTTTTACCAACAATTCTTGTAATTGTGCTTTCAATTCCATTAACTCCATTGTTGTCATACAGTAGGGTGCTTTTGATATAGGCTCAAATCCTAGTTTAATGTCAATAGCAAAATCAAAAACCCTCTTGGGAGGCAATCTTGGAAGTTCTTCTAGAAACACATCCTGAAATTCCTGAAGAAAAGGATACTTTTCCCCAAAAGATAAACTAGGCTTTTCTACCCCTTCCTCCACTTGTTCCATTTTGACTACAAACAACTGACAACCTTTCCTTCTAACCCTTTTTAATTTCTTGGCAGAGATAGTTCTGATGTCAACTCTCTTTGAATCCCTTGAAATTGGGTCAGATTTCCCAAATCATCTAATCATTCAACTATTTTTGAAAAATAATCAACCTTAGCTCTATGTTTCAATAACCAACTCATTCCTAGGATTACATCATAGGAACCTAGGGGAGCTACATAAAAGTTTACTTCAGTTGAGAAACTAGGGAGATTAATCTTGGCTTCAAACAAACATTGCTCTACCTAAGCCTTAGATTGGTTAGCAT
The DNA here is from genome assembly GCA_027924645.1 of Cunninghamia lanceolata. NCBI lineage: Eukaryota > Viridiplantae > Streptophyta > Pinopsida > Cupressales > Cupressaceae > Cunninghamia > Cunninghamia lanceolata. The sequence goes on along the minus strand of BSBN01000619.1, from coordinate 1,140,121 downwards.
ATTCAATTGACCAAGTTTTGGACATGTAACCAGCTTTTCTAGAAAATTTATTCAAAATTCTAGGAGAAACAAAGTTTTTTGTGGCTCTTGTATCAATCAAAATAGATATAGGGACTCTAAACAAAGTACCTGTCATCTCAATGGGTGTGATTTGATACTCTACTTGACAATTGTCGAGAGATACATGAATCCTTTGCTAGAATGCTTCTTGCTGAGTAGGTAGTGCAGTACCTCTTTGTTGACCATTTTGATTCTTGTTAGGGCAACAATTTGCATAGTGGTTGCTCACACAAGTAAAGCATCCTCCAATAGGTCCTTTCTTCTCTGAAGTCTTCCCATTATTATCCTCATTTCTTTTGTAGTTGCCATTCTTCTTCTCATTGCTAGATCTACCTTTGTTCTTCTGAGGTCCTTTATCTTTTCTCTTGTTATCAAAGCTCCTTTCATATCTTTTCTTGTAGGGTTGATTGTTAGGAGTTCCATTAAACCTCTTGTAGCTTCTATCACAATAAGCCGAGATGGATTTTAGCTTTTGCTCTTGCTTGATCACCTTCTCGTACACTTGATCCATTGTTGTGGGACCATGTACATCCACTTCACCACCAATTTGAGCATTTAAGCCCATGATGAATATTTTGATCCTAAATCTCTCATCCTTTTGATACTATGGAACTTATTTTAGGAGTTGAGTGAATTTTTCTCCATATTCTACCACTATCATAGCTCCTTGTCGAAGGTTCTGAAAATCAATTAGTTTCTGATCAAAATAGAGTTGTGGTAACCATCTTTTGCAAAAGAGTTCCACAAACTCATCCCAAGTTACCCTTAGAGAGCTCAAATTTAATTCCATCTTTTTATTCATCCACCAAGTGGATGCTTCTCCTGCTAGTTGGAATGCTCCCCATACTGCCTTGGTCACCTGGATGAGTAATTTCCTATCTCGAAGTACTTTTCTATCTCTGTTAACCAAGCTTCTGCAGCATCTTTGGTTTCTGTCCCATCAAATTTTGGTGGAACAACCTTCTTCATATCCTTTGAGAGCTCCAAGGTCAATCTATCCCTTGCCTCTTTATGAGGTTCAGTACTCTTACTTTGATCCTCATGATTTTCTCTGCTTTCACCATGAGAGTTTTCACCTCCTCCCTCTGTATTCCCTTTATCATCCACCTTCTTTTCCAAATCACCCAATCTTTTCTTGGTTTCCTCAAGCACGGTTATGATTTGGTCTAGCTTATTATTTGGCAGGTGGTTTTCCTCTTCACTTTCTCCTTGGTTAGTTCTTGTTCGCACCATGTTTATCGATTTCTCACACCTGAGAATATTGAGTTGTCCATTAGTTCAAGATTATAATGCAACCCATTAAATTTAAACATAACACTCAATTTAAACAATAGTTTGGCACAAAACAACTCTTTTTATTTATTTATTTCATTTCAAAAGTAAAGAGTATTCTTATTTATAAAAGAAATGACTTCAAAATTCATACTTAAGAGGAGTATATCCCTCAGACTCATTTTCAGATACATAATCTCGAGGTATATAACCCTCTGACTCACTATCGGACCTAAATTCTATGATCTCAATAGTTGAGGGTATGCGGGGATCTCGCCTAACCATAGTTGTTTCCTCATCTGACATATACTCTATGATTTTGGCAGTGATCTTAACTCTTTCTTTGTTTTCCCTTCTCACTCGCTTGATTCGAGTTAAGGCAGTTGCCAGAGTTTCAGTATCACTTAAGCAAATGTCACTCTCATCATTGGTTCCCTCAAAGGTTTTGATAATGGCCTCGCGTTCTCTTTTTTCTTTAAGGAAATGTTGACTCGAATTAACAGACTTTCTTGTTGTCTTCTTAAAACATACCATCTTGGCACATAAATTTTCAAACATTAGCTAACTGCATAATGTTGACTACATGCAAGCATAGTGGTCTCATAAGCCCTAGTGCCGAACCTGGTCGCTCTGATGCCATATGTAACATCCACATTCTAAAAACATAGTAAAACCAAAAATTTACCATAGAGTAACTCAACAAGGTAAAAATAAGATAGATAAAAAAATTCCTTTTTATTCAACAAATAATCAAGTAACTACAATTACAAGATTTCTTTTTACAAAATACAATAAACCATATTGTCTTTCTCATTTACAATGTTTACAAATGTAAATCCATTACATATACAAATTTAGAATAAATACTGCTTCTAAATATTTGACATCTTTATCACAAGTCCTGGCATGTTTCCTACTTGGAGAGAGAGCATCTTTCTAGTGATTTACCTCCATCCACAGATTGGCGGTTTCCCACACATCTTCCACATAGGAAGTGGCCCTACCCTTCACAAGGAATATAGACCTTAGGTGACCAATGGTAATTTGCCTTTCCTGAGTACATAGTGTTATATTCTACTCAACTCTATCAACCATACAACCCTAGATACCCTCTAGCTAAGTATGATTTCTGATAGGATGAGTAATCTGAATACAGTGAACCAACAATGCATGCAGAAAATAAATGCATTACTTTGGCCAAAGTTTTTAATATCAATATCGTTCATAATGAACGTAGTCGTTGTGTTCACCCACCCCTACTCGACTTGGATACTGTCATATTCTCATAGTTTAAATCTCTTACCAACCCTAATCATGTAATAGTTTAATCTAGGAGTCATAATAATAATACCTTTTGACTTGAATAAGTCTATATGACATAACCATTCAATTGGTTGGTAATCAACTCTAGGGTTACCCTAATATCCGTTGTTAATATGATATAACAATATAACCATATCCTATATCGAGGAGTTCTAGATTCGCAAATAACCCTTGATTAACTTAACCAAGGTTAAGAATACTATAGTCTTTAAATAAATAATATCTCCTATTCAAAGGAATGTAGAATAACTTTGATAATGTTTAAGAACAAAACATACCCTAAGTATAAATATCCCTACAAGGTCATTCTCTAGTATACTTAGCCTACTCCATTGTATTGGATCTCTTCATGAATAATAAAGACAAATAGTCTTAAATGGGATTCTCATAATAACCTTATTTCATCTTCCATAGTATCTCTAAGTTACTACCAATGATAGGATACAAAAGTTTACTAACGATTCTTATGAATCTAGTAATCTTGGTTAGATAGCATTATCAGCTATGCATATATATATATATATATATAACCTATACAAGACAATATGTTAAATCATTATAACCTCATTACTATACAGTTCAAATTGAGAGTATGAAAACAAGGTTCATCCATTCGAGAGCCTATCATATGGTTATTTCTCAATCTTTTTATTGGCTTGCTTCAAACTTAATTCAATAAGAAGACTATTTATTCAAGCTTATGACAACTTATGACAACCTCCTTCTAAGATGTTCGTTATCTTTCATTCTATGATTTGGTATGATCAACGGTTTAAAATCACTAAGAAGATGGTCGACTTAGTCTACTATAACAGTATGCTCACTTCTAAGACCAAGTATCAACCATATAAATAACATTCGTTGTCTTCATCGACTACAAAAATAGTTCAAAATAGTTTACTTAAAATGTTATCTGTACTTTCCTAAGTTGATACTAAATAGTTTTTGACTATTACATCACAAATTCAGAAGGTTAATCCTTACTGGCGAACTCATATAATCGCCCATAATACTAGGATGTACAGTCTAAGAGAAACTATTTGATTTCCTCATGGTTAATAAACACATGAACTGAGGAATACCTAAAAGTGTACAATCTTGAGTTGGCTGAGATGTGCAAATAAGCCACAGGGTCAACGCCACTTGACTGTGTATTCACCTTCTATCCCAGCTACTATATTCTTTTTAGTATATCTTTGATCCCCACTCTACAAGTTTTAACCTTATTAATATCTAACAGTAATGACTCATATGAGTCATTATTCTTAATGACTAAGGCACGACTCCTACAGAGTCGCCTCATTTCACACCTCCTCTATGTTCGGTTGCAAACTTTAATCAAAGGTTAACAGTCCACAGTGGTTTAATCTAAACTGAAAACCAATTTTTAAGTGAAAATCCCACATGTCGATGGGAGATAGCCGCTCCATGGCTCATCGGTGTGGCGGTTAAAACCATAGTCCTCCTTTTAAGATAAGGCCAACACATCACTTAAACACAACTAATCTTTAAATGATCACAATAAGTGGTTTGATCTACCACTAATACTATTGAAGACTCTCCTACAAATAAGCCTTCGACTACTCAAACATTACTCCATTGACTCATTAGGAGGTATTATCCTTATTCTATGCTTAAGGCATTTACATATTTGATTACATTAAATATAATTCTCATAACATCGCCTCTATATTAGATAGATATGGTTGATTCAATAAAATGATATTATTTAAACAAAGGATTACAAATAGTGATTGGGTTGAGCTTGTCTCCCCATCATAATTCGTCGACATAATTCACGTATTCTTAACTTGACTAAATAGTCTTAATGTTAAGAATCGTTTATAACACGTCAAGTGACTTAATAATAATAATATGACAACCATTTTATGACAATAATGTCGTAATATTTATGTTAAACATAAATAGTCATAAATCAAACTCAAGCGACGTTGTTAACGTTATTAATGACTAAGATGACTTAATACAACTTAGAAAGATTTGAAAACAATATCGACTACCTGTTGATTAGGTTGAGAAGTAAACTGACAAGACAGGCTTACCTCTTACGACACATTGGTTCACATTTTTGTTAAACACTTATAACTTGGTTTGGCAAATAAACCACTTGTAACCCGAGGTCTATATCTCTCTCCTGGAAAGATACTCTCTCTCTCTTTTCTCCGAGAGTCATCTGATAACCTATAATTCTATTTCAACTTGTAACCAAACAATATGTGATCAGTGCATCATTATTCAATTAATTCAAATAATAAATCAAATCTCATAATACGGATATTAAATCGATAATAACATAATCATTCCTATAATTTCAATAAATGACATTCAATATAATCCATGTTTTTCCTTGTCATTAATCTAAACATCATAATAAATTTACTTATGTCCAAGTAAAAAAGTAAAAGTATAGCATGACAAAAATTGGGGATGTAACACAAGAAAGCAATGCAACGGGTAATAATTTGCAGAAGCACAAGAGAGAAAAAAGGAGAAGAAAGGTGTAGAAGGGAGACAAGTGTAAGGCAACGGAGAGATAGGAATATATATAAGTACCACCGTATATATAAAAAGAAGGGGAGTAAACTCTAAAAATAGAGGATTATATATATATATCAAAAGAGAAATAAAGGAAATTATATACCATTAAAAGTCTATAAATATAATGAACAATACATAAATGTGTTTATATATATGACAATATATACGTATACAAATAAGTATGAATACTATAAGAGTAGATGCTATATCCATAGACATACGTAAAAAAACACGTAACCAAGAGAGGACAGGAAAAGATGAAGAATGACAAAAGAAGTAGCTAATGAAAAACAAAGGAAGAAAACTGGATTGGAACCACCTCAACAAAGAAATAAGGGCTAGTTACCGAGAAGAGATGAACAACGAGAGTGTGCCCCAAGGGCTAAAAAGAGAAATATAAGAACAAGGAGGTGAGTGAAAGATAAGGGATAGGACGGGAAGTATTGGCCAGGGGGAAGATGAGGATAGGACGGATGGGAAAGGGGAAGGAAGGGGGAGAGAAGGATGGCTGGGGACAAGAGTGAGGTCACAAAAATAGGTGAGAAGAAAGGAGGCAGAAGGGGCAAGAGAGTGGGTTGGAGAGAAACATAACCAACTAGAGGTGGAAAAGTGAGGTGAAGGTATGGTTGAGGGGGAGGTCGAGGGATGCCAAGGAAGTTCAGGAGTGGGGATGGTGATTTTTGAGGGAATTAAGAAGGGGGTTCCAAGTTTGGCTTAAGTTCCACCCATCATCTCTGTTAAGGTTGGTAGGGTGGTTTCTAATAAAAATGGCTTCTTTAAGTTTTCTCTTGAAGAAATTATCTTCCTTGGCTAGGACATGGGTATCCTCGAGTTGAATGTGGTGCTTAGTGCTAGAAGAGTGGTCAGCAAGGGCTGATTTTATGACCCTTTCATGTTTAATATCTACACTATGCTCTTTGATTCTCATTCTGATAGATCTTCCTGTCTCTCCAATGTATGGGGTACCATAGGAACATTCTATTTTATAGACACCTGAGTTCAAGAGAATATCTGTGTGGTCTTTGGTAGAAGGGATAAGGTTTCTAATGGTTGAAATAGGTTTGAAGACACAATTGAGCCTTTCTTTTGGAGGATTTTGGCAGTTTTATCAGAGATACCTTCTATGAAAGGTAGGCACTGAAACCATTGTCCAATTCTTTATTGTCAGGTTTGGTCTTAATATGGGTTTGGGCTAACTTAAATGTTTTCTTGATGCATTTTTTGTGATACCCATTAAGTTTGAAAACTTTGGAAAGGTGGGACAACTCCTGGTCAATGTGATCATTATCACAAATGCGGAATGCCCTCATTGCTAAGGTTTTGAGGACACTGAACTTGTGGTTGGGGTGGTGGTGAGAGGAGGTGAGAAGACAGAGGTCAGTATGCGTAGATTTCCTGAAAACACTACGGCCAAGGGAACCATCCGCTTTTCTCATGAGAAGGATGTCAAGGAAAAGGAGTTGGCGATTGGTTTCAAGTTCTTTGGTGAACTTGATGCAAGGGGCAATGTTGTTAAGGTGATTGTGGAAGACTTCAAGTTGCTCAAGTCCATGTGGCCAACATATGTTGGTATCATCCACGTAGTACTTCCACCAGGAAGGTTTAAGAGGGAACAATTTCAAGGCAAGCTCCTCGAAATGCTCCATGCAAAGATTGGCAATGATCAGGGATAAGGGAGATCCCATGGCGACTCCATCGGATTGCTCATAAGTCACGCCTTGGAAAGTGAAGAATGTGGATTTTAAGAATAATTCAACTAGGGATGCAATTTCTTCGTTGGTCTTTTGCCTGACAAGTATAATGGAGTCTTGGAGAGGGACTTTGGTGAAAAGGGAAACAACATCAAAACTGACAAGAATGTCATCATTGTTGACCTTCTTATCTTTGATGAAGTCCACAAAGTGGGTCGAGTCTTTGATGAAAGAAGAAGACTTACCAATTAGAGGGGAAACCAACTTTGCTAAGTAGGCAGCAAGTTTATAGGTAGGGGAATTGGTCGTGTCGACAATAGGTCTCAAAGGAATGTCAAACTTCTGAATTTTAGGTACACCGTAGATGCACGGTGTAACTTCTTTATAAGGCATGAGACATTTTTTAGTACCATCATCAAAGGAAGAATTAGAGATGACACTTTTCACTTGTTTAAAGATTTTGGAAACGGGGTTGCGGAGAAGCATTGTGTAGCTCCCACTATTTTTCAGGTGGTCCAGCATTTTATTGGTGTAGTCAAGTTTATTCATGATAACAATGGCATTCCCCTTATCCGCTTTAACGATGATGAATTCTTGGTTCATGACCAATCTCTTGAAAGCTAGAAACTCATCTTTGGGGACATTGTGCTTAGATGGTTTGGCATGTCTAAGGGCGACAGTGCAATCTTGTCTGACTTCATCAACCACATCACTAGGTAAAGAATGTATGACATTCTCAATTTCGGTGAGAAAATCAATTTTGGGGACTGAGGTCAGGGCTATGGAAAAACCAAAGCCTCTACTTCAAAATTTGAGGGCTAGAGGTTTGATGATAAGGCTAGAAAGATTTAAAACCAATTTGTCATCCCAATCGTGAATAAAGGTCGACGATTGAGGAATGATAGACGAGGTGGGCATAAGGTTGATGCAGACAACAGTTGAGGCGGGAGTCAAGGTAAGATTTTTCGAATGAGCAACCACTGGGTTAGAGATAGGTGGGTAAGGGTGAAAGTCCTTTGAATTGCTAGAAGGACATGTCTCACAAAAATGAAGAGAGGACGTGGAGCAGGCTTGGCCGAGAGGCACAGCTGAAGGAGTACGATTTCCACGTGAGAGATCACAGTGGGGGTTAGAAGGAGATGTTGTGAGCTAGTGAGGAAAGTTAATAACTTCTGGGGTTGGCACGGGTTCGGAGTTAGGTAGGTGAAGAGACATAGGTTTAGTAGAGTTAACAGATATCAAAGGCTCATTGTTCGAAGGGGATGAAGGATGAATGAGAGTGGGCACAAATCTGGCAGAACGATTAGAAGAATCAGAAACATTAATGAAAGAGACATTAGAGGATGAACTTGGATTTGAGGAACGTTGGAGCCCAAGAGACTGAGGGCGAGCCGATGCCAGATGTGGAGGTATGGGAACTAGAGAGAGTTGTTGCTGTGTCAGAAGATGGCCCTATTGGAGACTCGAGGAAAAGGAAGAACGTGAGCCCAAAATAGAAGAGGAGCAAACTACTGAAACTGGAGCAATAGGGATGAATACACTACCAGAAACATCAGGTTTTTTGTATGGAGCCCATTCATGTGCTCAATGTGTTTTAAGAAGACAACCAAAAGTTGTCAGTTGCTTGCTACTAGAAGATAAATCTGTATCCGCGACTGAGGAAATCGGATGTGAGCCAAAAATCATAGAAAAGTAGGCCGCTGACACTGGAGCTATTGGGATGATTACATTACCAGAAGTGGTTGGTTTCTCGTACGAAGCCCATTCATGGACTCGGTGTGGTTCATGGAGACTACTAAAAACTGATAGTTGTTGGCCACTAGAAGATAAATCTATACCTATAACTGAGGAAGAGGAACATTGGAGAGGAGATTGGTCAGACTGGAACTTCATAGAGATTGAATGCGAGCCAGGACTAGAGCAAGAGCGGCCTTCTAGCACCGAAGCTGCTGGGATGATGGATCTGATAGAGGAAGCATCTGGCTGATCATAAAACTCCAATTCCTGGGCTTGGCATGGTAGGAGGCCACTAGAAACATTTGTAGGTTTCTCGTGTAAGGACCTAGTTAGCAAAAAGGAATGGTGCCTTGCATTGTAAAGACTAGAAAATGTTTTTTTTGTCAGTTGGTGCTCTCCATTTTGATGCCTTCATCTCTGGCGTGTGATGAGATGTCTAGCAAAACCCACAGGTCTGGGCGTAGAGAAATGACGAGATCTAGATGGAGGTAGTAGAGACGTGAAGAAACATGGCTAATGATAGCCCTGGTAATTTTTATGACCGATCTAAGGAGGGACAGGCCTGCTCTATGAAAGATGTGTTTTGTATTGGGGTTGAGTAAGTAGTGTGAGACCTGCACAAAAGAAGGGATTAGGTGAAAATCTCTGCATCTTTTTAAGAAAGCCAGATCCACAATTTTATTTGAAAGCTTTATCCTCATCCTTTCAAAAAGCTTAGCTTTGAAACAAGTCTCCCTCCCATGAAGGGAAATAATTGTAGACATGATATTTCCACAGTCCATAATGATTGATTTTAGTGCTTCTGGAGAAAACTATGTTACTTTTTTTGTCTCAACGTTTAGGATCACACTAAGGAAGAGAATGCAAATGAGTTAGAATTGCAGAGAGTGTTACTTAAAAAGAGAGAGAATAGGTGGGAACAGAAGACAAAACAATCTCAAGGAGGCACACAAGGGATGAGAAAAAGAACAGCTAAGACAAAATAAAGAGTTAATTAAAAACTATCAAAGAGTCAAAAAAGAAAAGGGACGAAAGATGAGAGAGAGATAACAAAAAGGAGCTTAAGTCAAAAGACAAAAAGTAAGAAGCAAAAAATAATAAGGATAGGTGAGGACAAGAATTAAACCAAACAGGCATGGATGATAAGACGAGGAAATGAGGAAGAAAATATATAAGTAAAGTTAAAATTATAAAAAGGAGGCATACCCGTGACCAAAGATACACAAAATTGTATGGTAATAAAGCTAAACAAATGTGTGCAATCAAAAGACCAAGAATGCATATGTCTAAATAAGCATTAGAAGAGATAAGGACACACACGCATATATATATGTATATGTATATATATGTGTGTGTGTAGATATACATATACATATACATATGTATATGTATATCTACATATACATATACATATGTATATGTATATATATATATATATACACGCAAAAATGAATTCACCTACAAATAAGTAAAAAAAAGAATACTATATTCTTAAAATATATAGTAGAATAAATATACATATAAATTTGTGTAAAACAATGGAAAAAAGAAGGTATATATTGTAAAAATTGATTAAATCAATATATTGAACCTTCCATAAAAATGCAAGAGTCTATCTATTTGTTTGTAGGTGTCTCTTGCTCCCCTTCGTTTGTTTGTAAGTGTTTTTGAACCCATAGGTGAGTGTATGTGGGCATACACATTTTAGTGTATGGTTTCGTATCACATGCATGCATTCGTTACCCATCCTAGCTCTCTCTGGCTCATGCCTCCACTCTCACTCCCCTTTCTCTAGTTCTTTGGGGCTTTCCTCGTGTTCTTGCACCTTTCCTCCGTGTCCTTCTCTTGGCCTAGGCCTTGGTCCTTTTTTTTTAATTAGGCCTTTTTGTTATTATTTTACTTTTTTAGAGTGTTCTTTCTGGCTTGTTCCCTCTCTTTAGTTCCTTCACCTCGCTTTGTAGTCTTCCATCTTTTTCATCCTATTGTGTATTTTTTTTTATATTTGGTCAGGTGTGTATATATTTGTTTAGAATTTGGTGTTAGTAGTTTTCTATTCCCATTCCTTTTAGTTTTTGTTTAGCCATTTTTATTCATTTGTTTGTGTGTTTGTGTGTGTGTATGTAAATTGGTGTACATTGTTAGATTTAGGTGTCTTTGGATGCTTTTGGTATATATATATATATATAGGTTGGTTGGTTTGTTAGTTTATGTATTGATTTATGTTCTTATGTTTGCTTATTTCTATTCACCTATTCTTTCGTTTCTTTACTTTTTTTGCATGTATGTTTTTGGATGCATATATATATAAATATGTATAGCTTCATATATATATATATATATTGTTGCAAGTATGAGGTTAACCAGTGTTGTCATTGATGTCAACATACTCATATTGCATTGATAAATAGGATTGGATGAGCTGTGTGCTAAGGATATTGAGAAAATTAGTCTCAATCAGGAACAGTGAAGAACAGTGATAAGGAGAAGGCAAAAGTACTCAATAGGTTGAGAATCAGAGGATGCGGATTAAAGGGTTTGTAGATATGAGTCTTGAGATGTTCTAGTTAATATTTCAGAGGTCCGCATAAAGATCTAAAGAAGTTATGGCTGTTTGTGTGGAACCGGTTCCGGTAGACGTTCAGTGGTGACAAAGGGTCATAGAAAGGTCCGGTGAGATCTGGAATTGTATTATCTCACTCTACGGATTGGAGAGAGTGTTTAAGAGGTTAGTATGAAGTGACAAATAGATTTGTGAATGATTTGGAGGTCTAGAACCACCTTTCTCATTATGACAGTGATGACAGAATGTGTTCTTGAAGTTCCAGATGAAGAAGAGATGAATTTCGGTAAGCTGATGAAGTGCGGATGTTCTTGGTGATTCAGGGAAGGTTATGATGATCGTTGGATCATGTTCAGTTCATGTTGGTAGTCCGCATTGAAGTTAGAATTTGGATTTAATGTATTGACCACCGGTTGTTGGTGTTCTTCCAGAGACAGGCCGACCGGATGTATTACACGCCTTGAGGATGATCTTGTAGATGTTTGCCGACTTAGATGATTGTTCCTAAGTCGATGCCTTGTATAAATAAGGGTTTGTGAATTCATTTTGAAGTGTGTCTTGTGGTGATGAGTGTGGCATACCGAAGAGAAGTGTGAAAGGTAGAGCAAGGGTTTTTGGGCTTAAATGGAACTGATCCATACATGGTAATGATGTCATTCTCCAGTTCAAGCTTGTGATTCTTATCACTTTGTAGATAGTGTGTCTCTTTGTAGGTAGTGTGCCTCTTGTGAGCAGTGTGCTCAGGCAGTGAGCCCTAATTGGCAGGTGCCATCTTTTTCTTATTCTTCTAACAGAGAATAATCCTTGGGTTAATCACCCCATGGTTTTTCCCTTAACCGGGTTTTCCACATCAAAATCTTGGTGTTCAATGTGTTGATGTTTATCTGCTCTGATGTTTATGCTTTATGCTTTCATGAATGATTAATTGCTATGCTAATGAATAACAAAGTGGATCTGAATGTTTGAGTTGTATGAAAAGATTAGGATAACTGATTCACCCCCCCCCTCTCAGTTATCAACAATTGGTATCAGAGCCAAGTTCCTCTAAAAAGAGCTTAACCGCTTGAGGAGATCTAGGATGTCATCATATAAGAAGGACAGTCTGAAGTTTGATGGAACCAACTTCACTCTTTGGAAGGGCCACATGAAATGTCACTTGGAGTGTATGGGAAAGGCGTACTTATCCATGGTCACAAAAGAATATAAACCTCCACAAGGTGGTCCGACAACTTTGAATGAAATCACAGATGCTGAAAATAATCTGCGGACCAGAGAAGCTCTCCTAAGCGCTTTGACTGACTCAGAACTCTCAAATGTTATTGACCTACCAACTGCATATGAGATCTGGATTAAATTGGAACTTCTGCATGAAGGAGATGAGTTTGTTAAGAGTGCAAGATTGCAAAGTCTCAAAGGGAAATTTGAAAGATTGAAGATGAGAGATGATGAAAATATCACTACCTTTATGCCAAGAGTAAATGAGCTAGTGTGTGGAATCAGGAATGCTGGTGGAGTGTTGGATGAAAATGAGATTGTTTGCAAAATTCTCAAATCCCTTCCTGCTGCCTACAAAATCAAGGTTGCTGCCATTGATGAATTCAGAGCTCATACAACTGTCAGAAGAGAACAATTGGCTGGCAAACTGGTTGCATTTGAAATGACTAAATTTGGAGATGATCCCCCCAAGACTGAATCTACATTCAAAGCCAGTGCTTATGTGAAAGGCAAACAAAGATTTGATCCGGAAGAAAATTCTTCAAGGAAACTGTCATGGTATGATCAAGCAAGAAAAGACATGGAAGAGGAATAAGCAGAAATAGATCAACTTGAAGCCCTCATTGCAAGGAGACTGCTAAGAGGATCTAGTAAGTATGAAGGAAAACTACCTTTTAAATGCTTTAACTGCAATAAGATTGGTCACTTTGCCTCAAGATGTTCAGAAAGATCTACCAGGTCAAATACTAACAGACAAAGGTTTCAAAAGAATTGTTATTATGTTCATGAAGAAGCTGATAATGAAGGAGTAACAGATGATGAATCAGAGATAGGAGACAAATCTAGAAATGAATGGGTGCTTATTGCTATCAAGGAAGAAGATCCAATATCTATCAATCATAAGAGTGAAGAAAGAGCTTTGGCTACCCAAGTTGAAGAAAAGGATGATTGGGTTATTGACAGTGGATGCTCTCACCATATGACAGGTGACAAGAACAAGTTCTTAGATTTGGAAAGGTATGAAGGAGGAGTGGTAAGGTTTGGTGATAATTTAGCTGGTAGAATCAAAGGAAGAGGAACTATTTCTTTTAATGGAAGAAACAAAACTGGTAATGTGCTCTATGTTGAAGGTTTGAAGCATAATCTTCTCAGTGTTGGATAGTTGGTGGACAAAGGTTATGATCTCAAATTCAAGGATGGAAAATGCAAAATCTTTGAAAGATCCAGAACAAAGATTGCATCCGGTACTCAAACTAAAGGTAATATCTTTCACTTGGTTGGTGCTGATAAAAGTTGTCTACTTGTTCAAGTTGATCAGAGCTGGTTGTGGCATAGAAGGATGTGTCATGTAAATTTTGATAACATCATTAGGATAAGCAATACTCAGGCTGTTAGAGATCTTCCAAAATTGGTAAAACCTACAAATGGTTTATGCAAAGAATGTCAGCTAGGTAAACAGAGCAGAGTTTCATTCAAAAGCAAAGATCAGTCCTCTACCGGATTATTGGAATTAGTTCATACTGATCTATGTGGTCCGACAAGAGTCAAGAGTATGCAAGGTGATAGATACTTCATGTTACTAATTGATGATTATTCCTGGATAATGTGGGTCACCTTTCTAAAAGAGAAGTCAAAAGCCTTTGAAAAGTTCAAAGTCTTCAAAGCTATGGTAGAGAATCAAACCAGATTAAAGCTGAAGTGTCTGAGGTCTGATAGAGGTGGTGAATTCACATCTGGTGAGTTCATAGACTTTTGTGAGAAGCATGGTATAAAGAGACAGTTGTCTGCTCCTAGGACTCCACAGCAGAATGGAGAAGTTGAGAGAAAGAACTGGACCATCCAGGAATCTGCCAAGACAATGATGTTGGAAGCAAATGTTCCTCAGATGTTTTGGAGAGAAGCTATCAACACTGCAGTCTACACTCTCAATCAAGTTCAAATCAGAAACAATACCGATAAAACTCCCTATGAACTTTGGTTTGGCATCACTCCTACTATGAGATATTTCAGAGTATTTGGTAGCAAATGTTATATTAGAAGAGATGAAGATCTAGGAAAATTTGATGCTAGAAGTGATGAAGGAATTTTCTTGGGTTACTCCACTTAAAGCAAAGCATACCGGTGTTACAATAAGAGACTGAGAAAGATGATAGAAAGTACTAATGTGAAAGTTGATGAAGGAATTGAGAAGCCCTCAAGATTTTATGAGTATGATGAAGATGATTAGAATGATGTTCTGATTCAAGGAGCTCCATCCTCTCCTGAAGGTCAGATTCAGACTGATCCGGTAAATCAGGAAGAAGTGTTAGGTCCAGATGAGCCTGATCAAGAAGTAGAAGTGCAAGAAACTCCCAAAGTTCCAAGGTATGTAAGACTAAACCACTCTAAAGATCAGATCATAGGTGACAAAAGCAAAGGTGTGCAAACTAGAAGGAATGTTGCTCAAAATTTAGATGAATGTTGTCTGATTTCAAAGATTGAACCTAAGACAATAAATGAAGCATGTAATGATGAAAATTGGACAAAAGCAATGGAGGAAGAGTTGATGCAAATTGAGAAAAATCATACTTGGGATCTTGTTTCCAGACCTAGTAACAAAAATGTGATTGGAACCAAATGGGTCTTCCAGAACAAACTAAATGAAGTTGGTGAAGTAATCAGAAATAAGGCTAGATTAGTCTGCAAAGGATACTCTCAAATAGAAGGGATTGATTTTGAGGAAACCTTTGCTCCGGTGGCAAGAATTGAAGTAGTCAGACTATTTCTTGCATTTGCTGCCTTCAAGGACTTCAAAGTGTATTAGATGGATGTCAAATCTGCTTTCCTGAATGGTGATTTAGAAGAAGAGGTATACATTGAACAACCGGATGGATTTCAGTTATCTGAGCATGGTGATATGGTCTGCAAATTGAAGAAGGTACTATATGGTCTAAAGCAAGCACCAAGAGCATGGTATGAGAGGCTGGATAAACATCTTTTGAAGATTGGTTTCAACAAAGGTACTGCTGATAGTAATCTATATTTCAAAATTGATCATGAAAACATCTTGATTGTTGAAGTATTTGTAGATGATATTATTTTTGGGGGAAGAGACAGTATGTGTAAAACCTTTGCAAACCAAATGAAAAGTGAGTTTGAAATGTCAATGCTCGGTGAAATGAATTTCTTCTTGGGTCTACAAATTACTCAGACAAAGAAAGGAATCTTTATCTCTTAGACCAAGTATGTGAAAGAGCTATTGAAAAAATTTGGAATGGAAGATTCAAAGCCAATGAACACTCCTATGGCTACCAGATGTAAGTTGAGTAAAGATGATGACTCTCCTAAGATAGATCAGACAAAGTACAAATCAATGATTGGTGGATTACTATATCTCACTTAGACTAGACCAGATATAATGCAGGCAGTTGGTCTTGTGGCAAGATTCCAGGCCAATCCTAAAGAATCTCATGTTATGGCAATCAAAAGAATTTTTAGGTACTTGAAAGGAACGGTTGAGTATGGCCTATGGTATCCCAGAGATCATGACTTTTCTCTACATGCATATACAGATGCAGATTGGGCAGGAGATGTGGATGATAGGAAGAGTACAAGTGGAGGAGCATTATTTTTGGGAAAAAGGTTGGTTTCTTGGCTAAGCAAGAAACAAGAAGCTAAATCACTGTCTACAACAGAAGCAGAATACATTGCAGCAATAGGTAGTTGCACTCAACTTTTGTGGATGAAGCAAATGCTAAGAGATATTCAGGTAGAATATGAGGAGCCTATCACAATTTTCTGTGATAATTCAAGTGCAATAAATATTTCTAAGAATCTGGTATTACATTCTAAGACCAAGCATATATCTATCAAATTTCACTTTTTGAGAGAACAAGTGAACAAGGGTGAAGTCAGAATGGAGTATGTGCCCTCCAAAGACCAGCTTGCAGATATTTTTACTAAACCTTTTCCCAAGGACTCTTTGGAGTATCTCAGGGAGAAGTTAGGGGTCATGGCCCCTCCAGTGATGAACTAGGATGCACTGATGTGCATTAGTCCGGTGGATATCACAGTCATATCTTGTGATCCGGATTGATGATGGGGAGCTACTACTAAGGGGGAGCAGTTGGTGTGATTCTGATGTGTTAAAACTGCAAGTATGAGCCCTTTGCCATTGATGTCAAAGGGGGAGTAAAGACATGTGAAAAACAAGTGGTTAATGATCAAAGGGGGAGCAGTAAAGGAAGAGAAGACATGTGAAGAAGTGTTGCTGATAGGGGGAGCTGTGACAGAAAGGAGAAGTTCTTGTCTTGATGGTTTTTCACACCAGATGTTGCCATCAATGACAAAGGCGGAGATTGTTGCAAGTATGAGGTTAACCAATGTTGTCATTGATGTCAACATACTCATATTGCATTGATAAGAAGGATTGGATGAGCTGTGTGCTGAGGATATTGAGAAAATTAGTCTCAATTAGGAACAGTGAAGCAGAGTGATAAGGAGAAGGCAAAAGTACTCAATAGGTTGAGAATCAGAGGATGCAGATTAAAGGGTTTGTAGATATGAGTCTTGAGATGTTCCAGTTAATATTTCAGAGGTCCACATAAAGATTTGAAGAAGTTATGGTTGTTTGTGTGGAACCGGTTTTGGTAGACGTTCAGTGGTGACAGAGGGTCACAGAAAGGTCCGGTGAGATCCGGAATTGTATTATCTCACTCTGCGGATTGGAGAGAGTGTTTAAGAGGTCAGTATGAAGTGATAAATAGATTTTTGAATGATTTGGAGGTCCGGAACCACCTTTCTCATTATGGCAGTGATGACAGAATGTGTTCTTGAAGTTTCAGATGAAGAAGAGAAGAATTCTGGTAAGCTGATGAAGTGCAGATGTTCTTGGTGATTCAGGGAAGGTTATGATGATCGTTGGATCATGTTCAATTCATGTTGGTGGTCCGCATTGAAGTTAGAATTTGGATTTAATGTATTGACTACCGGTTGTTGGTGTTCTTCCAGAGACAGGCCGACCGGATGTATTACACGCCTTGCAGATGATCTTGTAGATGTTTGCCGACTTAGATGATTGTTCCTAAGTCGATGCCTTGTATAAATAAGGGTTTGTGAATTCATTTTGAAGTGTGTCTTGTGGTGATGAGTGTGGCATAGCGAAGAGAAGTGTGAAAGGCAGAGCAAGGGTTTTTGGGCTTAAATGGAACTAATCTAGACATGGTAATGATGTCATTCTCCAGTTCAAGATTGTGATTCTTATCACTTTGTAGACAGTGTGTCTCTTTGTAGGCAGTGTGCCTCTTGTGAGCAGTGTGCTCAGGTAGTGAGCCCTAATTGGCAAGTGCCATCTTTTTCTTATTCTTCTAACAGAGAATAATCCTTGGGTTAATCACCCAGTGGTTTTTCCCTTAACCGAGTTTTCCATGTCAAAATCTTGGTGTTCAATGTGTTGATGTTTATCTGCTCTAATGTTTATGCTTTATGCTTTCATGAATGATTAATTGCTATGCTAATGAATAACAAAGTGGATCTGAATGTTTGAGTTGTATGAAAAGATTAGGATAACTGATTCACCCCCCCCCTCTCAGTTATCAACATATATATATATATATATATATATATATATATATATATATATATATATATATATATATATATATATATATATATATATATATATATACATGGATCTATTTAGTTTTTTGTAGTTAGCATTGCATTTTTATAGATGTATATCTATTTGGTTGTGAGGTTTTGATTTTATTAGTATGCATGTTAGTCTTGGTTGATTTATGAGTTTTTTATTTAGTATACACACATATAGCTTTGGTTTTTGATAGGTTCATCCTTTTTATACATTTATATTTATGTTTGATTTCATTTCTGTGGTTGTTAGTATTTATACATAGACTTCGTGTGTGTGTGTGTGTGTGTGTGTGTATACTCTTATCTATACATACTTATTTTAGTATATGTTTATACTTACATATGCATGTATTTTAATCTATTTTGAAAGTTAAGTATATTCCTTTGGGTTAGTTGTAGTCATATTTATAGTATAGGTTTAGATATTTGTTTTCTTATACTTATATGTACAAGTAAATATAAGCTTATGTATAGCTTCATATTTATTTATACCTTCCTTCATATGTATTTGTATAGATATACGTTTATATCTACACACATACCCTTATGTTTTTATTTTATAGGCATGTTTATTAGTATTTGATCATTCTGTCATAGTCTTATTCTATCTTTTTTATATTTTTGTTTAGTTTTTTGTCATTTGTTTATTTACTATATTTGTATAAATGTAAGTATTTGTTATTCTTTGTTTTTTCCTTATTACATTTATATTTTCTTGTCTTATTTTTAGTTTTATTTTTCTCTCTTTTTCCTGTATAGTCTCACATAGAAGTTTTAATTTTTTTCTATTGTTAATTGTTTTATGCACTTGCTTGTGAACCTATTTGCTTCTATTTTCTCTCTCAATTGTTGTGATCTCTTTCATTGAGGTCTATTGGTCCCCGTGCCACCTTTCCCCTCCCTCCTCTTTTTTAACCTACTTGATCTACAAATTTTCAATTCTAATTCTCTTCTCTTGCTCTCTTACTTTTTCTCCTAATGATGGATCATGGAGTGTGATCTGAAATGTTGAGAGAAAAACTTACACACAGTATAATCTTGAAGCACTCATTTACAATTTTATGGATTGTGGAAATATGATGTCTATTATATAAGGAAGAATAAATATACAATTTATATGTATAACAAAAGAAACTAGGAACATATAAATTATAAAAATATCTAAATAAATATAAGGAACAATACCAAAAATATGTCTCCTATATATCAATATATATGCAGGCATATATGCAAGTAAACTAGTAAAAGCATCAATATATACATACATACATACATACATACATACATACATACATACATATAAGAGATCTACAAAAGAGAAGAAAGATTAAACAAGAAAGCAATGCAACGGGTGATAATTTGCAGGAGCACAAGTGAGAAAAAAAGAGAAGAAAGGTGTAGAAGGGAGACGAGTGTAAGGCAATGGAGAGATAAAAGAAAGGGAGAGATAACAATATATATAAGTACCACCTTATATATAAAAATAAGGGGACTAAACTCTAAAAATAGAGGATTATATATAGGTAGTCCGCAACTCTTTTACCTTTGTCAATTTGAACTTTCATGTTGTCATTTGCTTCTTCTAATTGTTTAAGCTTAGCCTTATATTCTCCATTTTCCTTCCTTGTTGCTCTCAAATCTTCTAGAGTAGAAATGAGTTCTCCTTCAAGGTCAACTTCACATTCTTCTTCATTAATGACTGTCATATCTTCATCATCCTCCACAAGATTCTTATCATTATTGAGAACTTCATTTTCCATGTGTTCCAATCCAAGATCTACCTTAGCTATTAGACTGTATTAACAAACTTATCTCTGATACCAAATGTTGAACACACAGAAGTACTGAGAGGGGAGGTGAATCAATATATATTAAAAATCTTTGCTCTTTAGATGCATTCAATCCAATGTAAACATTTAAACCATATAAATCATAATAACACACACACATAACACCATATTTACATGGAAACCCAAGATGGGAAAAACCATGGTGAGCCAATTGCTTGGATCTATTGTCCAAATCAAGCCTCACAAATAAAAAGATGATTACAACAAGTTTTATGGGCACCAACCCAAAGGAAGCACCAACTCCCTGTTACAGAGTTCTATGGGCACCAACCCAAAGGAAGCTATAACACCCTAATACACTGCCACAAATGAGGCACCAACCTTTGCACTACTATCTCACTACCTGATTAACACAAACCAAATGAGGCACTAACCTCTGCACTATTGATTCAAATGATTCTTCTCAATTTCATACTACTGCTCCAACTTTAGTCTTCTTCTGATCGCTACAAACTCTGCACTGTTGTCTTCTCAGCCATTTGACTGATTCTGATGGCTCTATCTCCTCTGCACAATCATGAAAATTGGTTTAACTACTTTGCAACATCAACTATTCTTCAAACACCTCTACGCTATCACATCAACATCAAAACTTCTTCAAACATATCCATTCTATCACAACAACTGATTTAAAAACCTCAACAATCATCACAACATCTTAAAACACCTCCACAACTATCCTTACTAGGTTAATAACCTTCACAACAATGTAACACCCCGCTAAGATACCCCAAAGGACAACACACCTATGCTAGAAAAATAGGACAATTTTTTTTTTAAGATAGAATAACAAAGTAATGTCAACCACATCAATACATATCACTAAACTAACTTGTCCTCTAAGGTTCCATAGCTGCATTACTTACTAAACTATTTACAGGATTAAGAATTAACTAACATCAATAATTCAATTCTAATCTATTGCTTCACATGTAAGAGCACATACATTTCCATGATATAATATTAAATAAGAAATCAACAAGATCATATAATTAGAAATTCAAGTACATATACAATTTCCCATACATAAAGGTACATCATTACATCATTCACACTATCACTTTCCAGATTACATTGGAATACTTACAATATGATAAAATTGATACACAAAACTTAGCACATGAGAATAAATAGATGTCTCATCAAACTGGAACATAACCTGGAAACTGCAACACCAGGTCCATCCTTCTTGCACATGAACCAGAGAAAGGGAAAACCAAAGGAGTAAGCTCTTCCACCCGACCATGTGGAACCCTAAGATCCACCCCCCAAACTAGGAGATAACATAAGGTTCTTCAGCAATAACAAGACAAGGAGACAAAGGACTGACAGGAACAAGAACTCCACAGGACTAAAGTACAACACGGATCACAAGACAACACAAGCAATATAAACATCACTTCCACACTTAACAGATCTTCTAGAGGTTTTCACACAACAAAAGGAAAGAACAACAAAGAGGGAATGCTAGACTACAGTAGGGAGAGTGTCATCGCATGGTCCTAGCATGGGTTTTCTAGGCTATCTCTCACTAGAAACCGGCCCCCATCTATGGTTTTCCTAGCGACCTCTCTCTAGGCACCAGCCCCATAGGGTGACACATGTGGAACCAACATTCCTTTCGTGAGGACAAGGAAGTTGATCTTTCCAACCACGACCTTCTT
This sequence comes from Cunninghamia lanceolata, assembly GCA_027924645.1. Classification (NCBI taxonomy): domain Eukaryota; kingdom Viridiplantae; phylum Streptophyta; class Pinopsida; order Cupressales; family Cupressaceae; genus Cunninghamia; species Cunninghamia lanceolata. Next base: position 1,118,562 of record BSBN01000619.1, on the reverse strand, counting down.
ATCCCATCTCAAGCCTAAATGAGCACTTGAGCCATGAGTGAGGCATCCACTTATCTTGTTTAGTGTGAAAGCTCCCCAACCCTACAAATTTAATTATTAAGTTATCACTTGACTAACAACTTCCAATGGGTTATCCTGGCAGCCACTTTGGGCACCGGCCCCACTTTGGAAGCCACTCCCCACTTGCATCTAGAAGACCCTAACCATCAAACATAACAACAAGTATCCATAAACCATGCAAGGCATTTATCCTCTTGCATACAAATCTCAACAAAAAGTATCCAGAGCAAGGTATGGGTCCTCTTGCTCCAAAAAATTCAATCTTTTACATAAACCAACATAGTATTTTAAAATAGGTTCAACACAATAATGAACCACAACCTCCAAGAAGAACTCTACAACATGGATTCAAGACATATCTACAAGAATAGATATACTAAGAAAGGCATTATCCCTCTTGCACAGTTGTCAAAATCACATAAACCATAAATAGAGAGAAGTCAACATCACATAAAACCAAAACATGTTCATCCTTTAACAAGATTGCAATATCACAAGGGTCGAACCCACAACTACCCCTACTGGCCTCTGGAATAACTTTCACTAAGACACCATTGTAACACAAAAATCCCAAATCGACATTTACTCTAAAAGCACAACTTCATCTAATACACCCAACTAAGGTCCCTCAACAATAGTCCAATTAAAAATTCCATAAAACATACATTATGACATACTAACCCTGGGTCATAAAGAAAATAACATTATTCAAAATCTGCCCATAACACAACATTTTCTTCAATTATTATACTAATCTTTGTATCTAAGAAGATATACACATAACTAAAAGATACAACAACATAATTTATTATATCAAATGGGATTCATAAATGTGAACTTCATTATGAATGCAAATAACAATTCATCAAAATCCAAAACACTTATAACAAAGAGTTAGCACTTATACTCAAACATTAATTCAAAACGAGTTCCAATTCGTGTTTTCCTAAAGTCCTAAAGCAATTACTTTCCATCGGAACATGGATCCCCATAATAAATAAACCCAAAAGAGGTCTAAAGATTTGATTTCCTTATCAAACATTTAACACCCTCTCCAACCCAATTATACCTATAACTACTTATTTACAAAAAAAATAATTTTATTTCTAAATACCCAACTCATTATGATCAGAAAACTATCCTTCTAGCTTACTAATCTAAATTAATTACTTACCTAAAATAAGATAGGTTCCTATCAATTCCCTTATTTAAAATCTAAGTATATTCATTTACGATCAAGAAATATTCAAAGCTACTATAAAAAATAATTACTTTCTAACTATTCATAGAAGAATATGATTAAGAATTCTACTTTTCTGAAATAAAAAGGAGACTAATTTACAAAAATCTCTTAAAGATAAGTAGATTTCAAGTTTGCAGGACAATTAAATTGTACTTGCACCGATAGAAGGTTTAAGGGATATGCCGATTGAAGGTAACACTTAATTGTAGAAAAAACAATAATATATATATATAAGTGTTTTGAAGATAAAAAAAAATATTAATGATGAAAGCAAAGTTGATTCTATCATTAGTTCCACGAAGACTCAAGTTTGGAAATTAGAGATCATTACCAATATTGTTTTTGGTGACAAGCCAACATCTTCCTATGGAAAGCAAAATGAATCTTAATGGGCTCTAGATTTGACCACCATGTGGGAATCCCATCCATAAAGACTTCCACTCTATTCTTTCTTTTGTGAGTCTCAAACACTCCACACAGTAAATTATTATCAACTACTATGATGATGATCAAATCTACGATACAACAATCCTATGGCACTTCCTAGGGAAAACTTAAATAAGGGTGACGCACTTGTGGACCACAGCTCTTCTAATACACTAAGATCTAGGCCCTCACATAGTCAGTAGGACCAGCAAACAAGGTTACATGGGCAAGACACCAATCCTTCATCTAATAAAAGAATGTAGCGTGATTCGCAAGATAAGCCATTTCCTATGTTACTTCTATTTTGAGACCAAACTCGACTTTAACTTCCTAATATCCTATTGGGATAGACAACTTTCTTAAACAAGATAATCTCCTATCCAATAATCTCTAAAGGAAAGCCATGAATAATATCATTGGAATGGTTCGAATTAAAATACAAGCAAGATATGGAAGCATAGAAAGGCAACACACCTTCCAATAACAGAGAAGACTATAAAAAGAAAATTGCTAATAACAAGATCTTCTAAAGAGATTTTCTAATACAAGTAACTTGTCAGATGTTGCAGACAAACACAATAATTGTTTGACAGCGTATCACAAAGAAATATCATGCAAGGATAACACACACAGAATGGTCTTGATGAAAAGGCTCATTAAATCTATCAAGCAAGAGCAATCAAAAATACATAAGCATACACACAAAGGATTAATGCAAGGATGATCTCAAAATCTTTGAACTAATGAAGCATAATAGCAAATATCCTACGTTGATAGCATTGATGTGATTCTAGGAGCGTGCAACCATACTGATTTAGTGGACAAGCACTAGGCAAGCTTGAATCTCAAAAAGAAACCTTTAATGCACTACAGGTAACACCTTAGCCTACGCTAAAGAGGTAGTTCAAAAATGAGGTATCAACATCTATCATTGGATTAAGGAGAAAGAAATTTGTTAGATGTTACGAGTGTAATCTATTGCCGAAGACTACTATGCAAAATAAAATATCATTGAGAGAAATGCGAACCTTTTCCATCATTCTAAAAGGATTCAAATGAATGATTATACAGTGGTCAGGTCTCATTAATAAAAAGGAAAGGAAGAACTAATAAATGCGGATTGAAATGACTGGGGTTGGTCAAATGCTAGAAGATCTTTTCACTTGATTCCCCAATGCACATGATCAAATGGGTAGTAGGGTATATAGTCTCTATAGATGCAACCTTCACATTTCAAAAAGAATAGCTAGCAAATAAAATTAACAGATTGCCAAAACCACCTGTAACTAAATAAATAATTGGCAGGTGCAAGTCTAACTGCTCAGCCTTTCCTACAACCTCCCTACAAGCGCCTAAATATGAGCTTTTGAACAGGGTATGGAAATCCTCAGAAGCATAACAATATAGGAATTAGTCATATGTAGAAGTGGAGAAAAAGGAGGCTCTATTAAAGGAGTGATTAATGGTGCAAGAAGGAAATTGATATTATACATACAAGAACATTCTTTATGTTTAAATACATCATCTTTGTAGTCTCTACCTGGCTACCTTCTCTAAAAGATGCCTTTTAATTATTTATAAATGTACTAGCGATCTTGACTGATAAAGCTCTTACATGGTTTAAAGGGATCTACTGACTGTATAGTATAATACATTGACGAACAAACAAATCCTTTGAATCGATATTAACATAACCTAGAAAATGCACTAATAGGCAAGCATACATAATTTAGAGTAGAAAATATCTTGACTGTGGTTGAGGTCTATATAGACGATTTGTGGCCTCTCTACCATAGTATACTGACATAATATTCAGAAGGAGTCTAAATCTAAAAAATGCTATAGTTATTTTCATTGTCTCTTGGTTCTAGCAGCTGAAAACAAATATTTTCTATGATAATAGCAAAAGAGGGAGATTCAGAAGAACAAAAGAGTGTTTCTTTACTCATGAAGAAATTTTTCCACAGACAAACCTAGCATACAAACATTCAGTTTAAGAAACCTACCTCAATGAAGTACATCATATATTCTTTTACCTCTCTGGAGGTCGCAGCTAACTGATGTCTTCTATGCCAGTTTTGATGATCTGAGACTCCTGAGTCAACTTTTCTTGAGCTTCCCTTCATTGCTATCTTTTCCATAATCTTTCATTGCTTTCCCTAATTCCCTTTTTGGAATCCACCATATGTAGGCATAAGGTCCTCTTTTTAACCCCCTGAGAACATAATGACCCCCCTAGAGAAAGAAATCTAAGCCCTCCTGCCCCCCGGAAGCTAGAGAGAGATTCCAAAATAACGCTCTTCCCTCCACTCTCTCCAAAGAACTCATTAATTCCCTCCCACAAAGCTGCCATATTCATTATAATATACTATTTATGATGAAAACGACTCATAATGACGACATTAAAAGATTTATGTTAAATATAGAATATCTTGACAACACACACATGCACAATAAATCTATTTTTTTATTTGTAGCAGCAACAAAATATGTTCATTTATTCAAAATCATTATTTATTTATTAAAAAGGAAACCAATAACTTCTGATTTAATAAAACAATTAACCACATAGAATTAACCTAACAAGCTGCAAACCAAGTGTAACCCGACGACAAACAGAACTGCACATCAAAGACTCACAACACGACCATATAGACAGGACATAGGACTGGAAAAATCATCCTTTTCGAGGTTGATGACAAGCTGAGGGAAAACCTTACATTATCTTCGTTCAACAATCTCCATTGGTTAAGGCATGCTCAGACCTGTTAATTCAGGTGGAGTTGATGCCTGATACCTGTTCACTCAAGCATCCCAAATTAGAGTACACATAATAGCCGAAGCACTAGGAAAGGAACGCTAACATTCATATCTCATTCCCGTATGTCCATACGTTCAATGGTATGATGTCGTCCTTTCCACCTATCCTAACGACATACTACTGCATCATATGACTGTATTATTAACATAACAATAATCATTTTTTTTACTTACCGAAGCTCATGTTCCCTCTTTACCTTCAGATTCCTTAGTTAGACCACCTACACAACCAAGGTAAAAATGGAGGGGCACTACATCCTCCCCCCCCTAAAACTTGACTTACTCCTGGAAGTCACAGACTAGGGTGGAAACATAACACATTAGTATTGCAATCTTCTATTGCCAATATACACATCCATATTAAGCAATTGTTCATAAGACCAGTACAGTCGTTCAATAAAGATAAGAAGGACATCAATTCCTCACCAATAAGATGCATCATGCGATCTACTTATAACTAATTACTTATATTTTAAGAATTTCATACAATTTGGAGCATGGCATTCTCATACTAGCATGGAACAATACATCTCACGTCTCAATTACCAAACATGTAAGTACAATTCTCTGCGGAGTCCTCCCTTGTACATACTATCAGAGGCTCAAAATGAACATGATAGAACTGACACTTGACATGAATCAGGGCTAGCGGAAACAAACTTTGGAATAGCCACCATAGAAATTTTTAAAAGATGCAAACTCAAGTGGGAGATTAATCAAATTAAATCTTAAGTCACAAAATGCCGGCAATTTCAACAATAAATCAAGTATAAAGAAAAGAGTTTTGGTGACCACTCCTACCATAAGAAAGTTTAAAGAGAGAAAAATTCACTGTAACCCCCAACAACACATGAAACGTTTGTCAAAATTTCTAAAACCACCAAGTTACAAAATAAATTCACATCACAATGTGACTTATTTTAGCCACAAAAAGGGAGTATCCACTACACAACACTCAAGGACACAAGGTCTAGAATGCATTAGAGAACGTACACCAACACTCAAGGAATTAAGTTAATTACATCCTCTTATCTGAACAACTTTTATTCAAGGATTTAAGGTAACACAGTCGCTACTTATTTTCTTGAACAACTTCTATCTTTAATGCAATACAATTTTCTTTTTACTAAACTAAGGAAATATGCAATTGCTTCCTTATGCAAGAAGATATAAAGGGAATGTATGATATCACACACATGAATAATTCAAAACTATAATTGACTTACATTATCACATTCATGATCTCATAGGCCTAACGCAAGCTCTCGTTTGATCTCTTGCACACAGTTCTTACACAGGCATATGCAATGATAACTTTCATAAACTACAATAGACTTTCCACATGCAGTCATGACCAACTAAGAAATAGCTATCAGATTATCAAGCAACCACGCAAAGATACCCCACACACGACAACACCACATAATCCACATGACTCACCAAATGATCAAGTCATTCCAATGCACTATCATTCAGGAATTCATATTGGCAAATATATTATCACATTTTTAGAAATGAAGAAGAAAGAATACATCGTAGACACATAAGTAAATAGGACATAAAGAATTCATTTCTTAAAGAGCAAGTCTGTAAACTTATCAACCTTCTAATTTCATATAAATGCACACGAGAGGGAGGTACTATTACCAACACACCACAAAGAGAAAATAACTTAACCTAGAGCAACAACAACAATCCAGAGGTCTCAGTGTTGCAACATGGCTCTGATACCAAATGTAACACCCCGCTAAGAAACCCCAGAGGACAACACAACTATGCTAGAAAAATAGGACAATTTTTTTTTTTTTAAAGATAGAATAGCAAAGTAATGTCAACCACATCAATACATATCACTAAACTAACTTGTCCTCTAAGGTTCCATAGCTGCATTACTTACTAAACTATTTACAGGATCAAGAATTAACTAACATCAATAATTCAATTCTAATCTATTGCTTCACATGTAAGAGCACATACATTTCCATGATATAATATTAAATAAGAAATCAACAAGATCATATAATTAGAACTTCAAGTACATATACAATTTCCCATACATAAGGGTACATCATTACATCATTCACACTATCACTTTCTGGATTACATTGGAATACTTACAATATGATAAAATAGATACAAAAAAACTTAGCACATGAGAATAAATAGCTATCTCATCAAACTGGAACATAACCTGGAAACTGCAACACCAAGTCCATCCTTCTCACACATGAATCGGAGCAAGGGAAAACCAAAGGAGTAAGCTCTTCCACCCGACCATGTGGAACCCTAAGGTCCACCCCCCGAGCAAGGAGATAACATAAGGTTCCGCAACAACAACCAGACAAGGAGACAAAGGACTAACAGGAACAAGAACTCCATAGGACTCAAGTACAACACGGATCACAAGACAACACAAGAAATGTAAACATCACTTCCACACTTAACAGATCTTCTAGAGGCTTTCACACAACAAAAGGAAAGAACAACAAAGAGGGAATGCTAGACTGTAGTAGAGAAAGTGTCATCGCACGGTCCTAGCATGGGTTTTCCAAGCTATCTCTCACTAGAAACCGGCCCCCATCTATGGTTTTCTTGGCGACCTCTCTCTAGGCACCGACCCCATAGGGTGACACATGCGGAACCAACATTCCTTTCGTGAGGACAAGGAAGTTGATCTTGCCAACCACGGCCTTCTCATCCCATCTCAAGCCTAAACGAGCACTTGAGCCATGAGTGAGGCATCCACTTATCTTGTTTAGTGTGAAAGCTCCCCAACCCTGCAAATTTGATTATTAAGTTATCACTTGATTAACAACTTCCAATGGGTTATCCTGGCAGCCACTTTGGACACTGGCCCTACATTGGAAGCCACTTCCCACTTGCATCTAGAAGACCCTAACCATCAAACATAACGACAAGTATCCATAAACCATGCAAGGCATTTACCCTCTTGCATACAAATCTCAACAAAAAGTATCCAGAGAAAGGTATGGGTCCTCTTGCTCCAAAAAATTCAATCTTTTACATAAACCAACATAGTATTTTAAAACAAGCTCAACACAATAATGAACCACAACCTTCAAGAACTGTACAACATGGATTCAAGACATATCTACAAGAACAGATCTATTGAGCAAGGCATTATCCCTCTTGCACAGTCGTCAAAATCACATAAACCATAAATAGAGAGAAGTCAACATCACATAAAACCAAAACATGTTCATCCTTTAACAAGATTGCAATATCACAAGGGTCGAACCCACAACTACCCCTACTAGCCTCTGGAATAACTTTCACTAAGACACCACTGTAACACAAAAATCCCACATCGACATTTACTCTAAAAGCACAACTTCATCTAATACACCCAACTAAGGTCCCTCGACAATAGTCCAATTAAAAATTCCATAAAACATACATTATGACATACTAACCCTGGGTCATAAAGAAAATAACATTATTCATAAGCTGCCCATAACACAACATTCTCTTCAATTATTATACTAATCTTTGTATCTAAGAAGATATACACAACTAAAAGATACAACAACATAATTTATTATATCAAATGGGATTTATAAATGTGAACTTCATTATGAATGCAAATAACAATTCATCAAAATCCAAAACACTTATAACAAAGAGTTAGCACTTATACTCAAACATTAATTCAAAATGAGTTCCACTTCGTGTTTTCCTAAAGTCCTAAAGCAATTACTTTCCATCGAAACATGGATCCCCATAATAAATAAACCCAAAAGAGGTCTAAAGATTTGATTTCCTTATCAAACATTTAACACCCTCTCCAACCTAATTATACCTATAACTACTTATTTACAAAGAAAATAATTGTATTTCTAAATACCCAACTCATTATGATCAGAAAACTATCCTTCTAGCTTACTAATCTAAATTAATTACTTACCTAAAATAAGATAGGTTCCTATCAATTCCTTTATTTAAAATCTAAGTATATTCATTTAAGATCAAGAAATATTCAAAGCTACTATAAAGAATAATTACTTTCTAACTATTCATAGAAGAATATGATTAAGAATTCCACTTTTCTGAAATAAAAAGGAGACTAATTTACAAAAATGTCTTAAAGAGAAGTAGATTTCAAGTTTGCAGGACAATTAAATCATGCTTGCACCCATAGAAGGTTTAAGGGATATGTTGATTGAAGGTAACACTTAATTGTAAAGAAAAAAACAATATATATATATATATATATATATATATATATATATATATATATATAAGTTTTTTGAAGATTAAAAAAAAAATATTAATGATGAGAGCAAAGTTGATTCTATCATTAGTTCCACGAAGACTCAAGTTTGGAAATTGGAGATCATTACCAATACTATTTTTGGTGACAAGCCAACGTATTCCTATGGAAAGCAAAAGGAATCTCAATGGGCTCTAGATTTGACCACCATGTGGGAATCCCATCCATAAAGACTTCCACTCTATTCTTTCTTTTGTGAGTCTCAAATACTCCACACAGTAAATTATTATCAACTCCTATGATGATGATCCAATCTACGATACAACAATCATATGGCACTTCCTAGGGAAAACTTAAATAAGGGTGATGCACTTGTGGACCAAAGCTCTTCTAATACACTAAGATCTGGGCCCTCACACAGTCAGCAGGACCGGCAAACAAGGTTACATGGGCAAGACACCAATCCTTCATCTAATAAAAGAATGTAGCGTGATTCGCAAGATAAGCCATTTCCTATGTTACTTCTATTTTGAGACCAAACTTGACTTTAACTTCCTAATATCCTATTGGGATAGATAAATTTCTTAAACAGGATAATCTCCTATCCAATAATCTTTGAAGGAAAGCCATGAATAATATCATTGGAATGGTTCCAATTGAAATACAACCAAGATGTGGAAGCATAGAAAGGCAACACACCTTCTGATAATAGAGAAGACTATAAAAAGAAACTTGCTAATAACAAGATCTAAAGAGATTTTCTAATACAAGTAACTTGTCAGATGTTGCAGACAAACACAATAACTGTTTGACAGCATATCACAAAGAAATATCGTGCAAGGATAACACACACAGAACGGTCTTGATGAAAAGGCTCATTAAATCTATCAAGAAAGAGCAATCGAAAATATAGAAGCATACACACAAAGGATTAATGCAAGGATGATCTCAAAATCTTTGAACTAATGAAGCATACTGGCAAATATCCTACATTGATAGCATTGTTGTGATTCTAGGAGCGTACAACCATACTGATTTAGTGGACAAGCACTACGCAAGCCTGAATCTCAAAAAGAAACCTTTAATGCACTACAGGTAATGCCTTAGCCTATGCTAAAGAGGCAGTTCAAAAATGGGTTATCAACATCTATCATTGGATTAAGGAGAAAGAAATTTGTTAGATGTTGTAAGTGTAATCTATTGCCGAAGACTACTACACAAAATAAAATATCATTGAGAGAGATGCGAACCTTTTCCATCATTCTAAAAGGATTCAAATGAATGATTATACAGTGGTTAGGTCTCATTAATAAAAAGGAAAGGAAGAACTAATAAATGTGGATTGAAATGACTGGGGCTGGTCGAATGCTAGAAGATCTTTTCACTTGATTCCCTAATGCACATGATCAAATGGGTAGTAGAGTATATAGTCTCTATAGATGCAACCTTCACATTTCAAAAAGAATAGCTAGCAAATAAAATTAACAAATTGTGAAAACCACCTGTAACTAAATAAATAATTGGTAGGTCCAAGTCTAACTCCTCAACCTTTCCTACAACCTCCCTACAAGTGCCTAAATATGATCTTTCAAACAGGGTATGGAAATCCTCAGAAGCATAACAATATAGGAATCAGTCATATGTAGAAGTGGAGAAAAAGGAGGCTCTATTAAAGGAGTGATTAATGGTGCAAGAAGGAAATTGATATTATACATACAAGAACATTCTTTATGTTTAAATACATCATCTTTGTAGTCTCTGCCTGGCTACCTTCTCTAAAAGATGCCTTTTAATTGTTTATAAATGTACTGGCGATCTTGAATGATAAAGCTCTTACATGGTTTAAAGGGATCTACTCACTGTATAGTATAATATAATGACGAACAAACAAATTAGGTTTGAATCGATATTAACATAACCTAGAAAATGCTCAATAGGCAAGCATGCATAATTTAGTGTAGAAAATATCTTGACTGTGGTTGAGGTCTATATAGACGATTTTTGGCCTCTCTACCATAGTATACTGACATAATATTCAGAAGGATTCTAAATCTCAAAAACACTATAGTTATTTTCATTGTCTCTTGGTTCTAACGGCTGAAAACAAATATTTTCTATGATAATAGCAAAAGAGGGAGATTCAGAAGAACAAAAGAGTGTTTCTTTACTCATGAAATTTTTCCACAGAGAAACCTAGTACAAACATTCAGTTTAAGAAACCTACCTCAATGAAGTACATCATATATTATTTTACCTCTCTGGAGGTCACAGCTAACTGATGTCTTCTATGCCAGTTTTGATGATCTGAGACTCCTGAGTCAACTTTTCTCGAGCTTCCCTTCACTGCCATCTTTTCCATAATCCTTCATTGCTTCCCCTAATTCCCTTTTTGGAATCCGCCATATGTAGGCATAAGGTCCTCTTTTAAACCCCCTGAGAACAGAACGACCCCTCTTTTTAACAAGCTAAGGGAAAACCTTACATTATCTACGCTCAACAATCTCCATTGGTTAAGGCACACTCAGACCTGTTAATTCAGGTGGAGTTGATACCTGATACCTGTTCACTCAAGCATCCCAAATTAGAGTACACATAATAGTTGAAGCACTAGGAAAGGAACTCTGACATTCGTATCTCATTCCCGTATGTCCATACGTTCAATGGTACGATGTCGTCCTTTCCACCTATCCTAACCACATACTACTGCATCATATGACTGTATTATTAACATAACAATAAGCATTTTTTTTAACTTACCAAAGCTCATGTTCCCTCTTTACCTTCAGATTCCTTAGTCAGACCACCTGCACAACCAAGGTAAAAATGGAGGGGCACTACAAACAACATCACCTCTACACTTGCGTTAAATGAATTGATCTTTTCTGCACTTCATCATCATATTATTCTGTAAAGATCTTATTTTTACACTGTCATTGCACACACTCTCTCCATTACTCCTTACTTGCAACAATCTTGAACTTTCATTTATATGCTCCACAAGCATTCAAGTCTTGATCTATGATGGCCTCAAGGTGACTTGTATCATGAAACATGTAAATAACTTAACTTGTTAGCTCCCAAATCTCTTGCGGTGATATAGAAATGAAATCTCCTTATGCGTTTCATATTGGATGATCTCCTAGACCTAATTCACTTCTTCCAATGCTCTCCAGCTGGCACACGCATCCAAATCCTTGGTGCAAGCACACAAATGCATCAAGTTGGCTCCACAAGCACTTAACCTTTCAATCAATATCTCCAGACCCAATGCAATACTGAAGAACTAAAATAACTTCAAGCAGTTCATGTCACGAGTACAATGAACCCTAACCAACCTTCTCATCAAGTTTCCTTCTAGGTTCATGCATCTTTTTGCTAGCGTAAGTCATCAAACAATTAACCCTATTTTCTTTACACTTGCCTATCACACTATCTCTACTTGGAACTCAGTTAAACACACTTGCGATAGTCCATTTCCTCTTAAACTTAGATATGTCAAAAAAAACACCTTTTTTCACATTTGCTCCAAGCCTCCAGGCTGTATCTTCAAATATGGTGGATTGCAGAGCATTCTTCTACACTTCTAACACTATACCAATACTATAACGTTGTCTTCACTCTATCGGCCTTGTATCGCTTTGCAGTAGTCCTTAAGCTCTCAAATATGGATAACACATTCTACATAGCTACCTTTAGCTATCCCCAAAACTGCATGGTCATATCTTCATCTATGGTAGAATGCAGTACAATCTCTTGTGCATCTGGCACTTACAACAACTTGACTATTTCACTAACAGTTTCCTTTACCAACTCTTTTCACCAAAAGACAAGATATTACAATGCCTTCATATCATCATGCAATTCTTTTCAGCAAGTGACACTATATGTAACAATGACTTCATATTATTAATACATGACATTAATCAAAGCATTTTGACAACCTTCGCCTCTTCATCATCACTGCTCCTTTGATCATCAACATATGCAAAAATATGCCTTCCACATCACAACACCTCTGATCACTACTCCTTTGACTGCTTCTCTGATCATCACTCCTTTTACAACATATGCAACAATATGCTCCTTTGACAACATATGCAACAATATGTCTTCCACATCACAACACCTCTAATCACTACTCCTTTGACATTAATGTTTCACATCACAATTCTTTTGACATCAATGACAACATATGCAACAAAAACATACATGCAAACATTTAGATGACTTTTTGGATTGTTTGAACTTGAACCTCTATATTTGGTGGGAAAGATCTATGGAGATCTACTCCCTAAGAAAAAATATGCGAAAAATGTCGCAGTGAGATGCTAATGGAAATTGGATAAGGATACCTTGGTAACTTGATTGATTGGAAAATCAAAAAAATGATGACAATGGGAGCTAAAATGGAAGGTTCAGGGCAAGCCATCAACAAAGCTGCTAGATGACAACTAGAGTTAGTTTAGTTTGGTGTTTTTGTGGGATCCACCTTATAGCTAAATATGGTAGCTTACCCAAAAGGATCTTGGATTTTGTTTGGCATTTTTAGCAGAGCCAACCTAGATTTTGGAAATGCTTTGGCATTTTTCCAAGAGCCACCAATGGCTAGAGATAGTAGCTGACCCAATTGGAATTGGATTTCTATTGTTAGCTAGTTGATTGGACATGATAAGCTTCGTCAAGTTACATGGTTTGGAACTTGGTTGTAGTCAAAGGTAAGGATTGAGTAGATGATAATCATCATTGTGATCCACAAGAAATTCTCAAATAAGATTAAGGAGTGATAGAAAGTTATGAAGGATACATGCCCCCCCTTAGGTTGACTAATGAAAGAGTTCAGTGAATTGAGTGAGTCAACATAAGGTAAAAGATTGATTGATGATGATTGATTTTTGATTCAGTTGCTAAAGGTAAAGAGGATTTGGTTGAGGTGTGGGCCTTGGTCAAGCCTAAAAGAGGATCACAAGGGAAGATTTTGTCTCATGTTCCCAAGTGATGATGTGATGAAGCAATAAGCAAGGGGAACATCATGAGTCATTCCCCCAAGAGTGTTCAAAGGATAAATGATGATGAAAAATGATGAAGGACCATTGGAAAAAGCTATCGACAAGGATCAACTAGATTTGGAAATGAGGCTCAATGAAAAACAAATGGCTAAGAATTGTAGGATATGGCAATGGTCAAACTCAAGAGAATAGATGATGGATAAGCCACTAAAGAATTGATAGATATGTTAAAGATGAGGCATAAGGAGGAATAGATGGTCATGCCCCCAAGTAGTGGTTCAAGGATGAACCGCAAAGAGATCAAAAGATGGGTCGATGATGACACTAGAAGAGGAAACCATGGTTAATGAGAGGTCTATCATAGGAAAAATAGGTAAAGAGTAACAACACCAATGTAGTTCACATGATAGGTAGGATGAGGTCCAAGGTAGATGCCAAGGGATCATAGGAAGGATGCTCACAAAAAAGTGTCAAAGATGTGTGGGAACACAAGTGTGGATGAGTGGGCTAGGAAAAGCACAAGGAAAAGTGACCAAAAAAAAGGAATGAACCACATCTCACTACCTTGGTTAGAGTCAATCTTAATAGTAATATGTACATAAGAGTGACTAATAATGGATCATCATGCTCCAACTCTTGATAGTGGGATGTGGCTCAAGAACACAACAAGGATGATGGATGGATAAAAGCAAAGGATGGTGGAAAATAAAGGATGATGGTAAAAGGCAGAAAAGATAAAAAGGCAAAAAGTAAACAACAAAAGATAAAAGGTTAAAGGAAATGAAGGTGAAAGGAAAAAGGGAATAACAAAGGCTAAAAGGATACAAGAGCACAAATGATCAAAAAGGTAAAATGTGATAAAGGGCTTATTTCAAGGCATTCAAGATTAAGGATTGTGGATCAAAGGATTCCAATGTAATTTTGAATGTTTATGCATCAAGATGAACATGGAGTTTTCTTGGTCCAATGTTCTTTGTATGATTTCATTTGTGGATGGAGTGGAAAGTGGTATGATATTGTAAGCATGGATAATGGTATGGGATCATGTGGTATGATGGATAATAAAATAGTGGCTTGCCATGAGTTGTTTTCAATTTGGTAATCATAGTTTGCTTTGGATTTTGAGGGATTGTGGGAAGTAGTTAATCAAATGGGGACTAAGAAGTAGATATGTGGAGGGATTTTTTTTTTGTGTGTGTAGGTCATGGGTGCTAATAGAATGGGAAGAAAGGCATCCTAGCTTAGGAACCATTATAGAATGGCTCATAGTGGACAAATCAATGGGGATTAGGAATAGGAGGGGAAGGGGAATAATTGTGCATCCTCAAGATTGATAGAGTTTTTATTTTTTATTTTTGATAAGGCCTTCACATTGCTTTTGAAAGAGATCTCAAGATCGACTGGTAGAATGATGGCACCAGTTCTATAAGAATTCGATAAACAAGAATGCAAACAAGAATGAAAGCAATGATTTGCAATGGATAAATTATGAACAATGAGAGTACATAAATAGTGAATTGTTTGAGTCGCTTTAGAAGTCAACTTCAACACTCAACATAAAGGTGGTGAGTTTGCTCCACCAAGTGGCAAGAAGGAAGTGACACATATCTTGGATGAGTTTGACCAACTCTCCAAGTCGCCACATACCTACCTAAGGTGGTTTAATACCATGTGTAAAATATATGCATAATTATTTATTTAAATAATAAGTAATAACATTAGTATTTCTACACTAACACCCCCCTTTAAGCATAGCTTAGGTGGGCACAAATAAGGATGGCTCCCAGCAACTAGGCCTGATGAGGCACCCATGTACAATGCAACCTCTCATAAAGTGGAAAAAGAAATGAAACTCAATGGGAATAAACTTTCCTCCAAAAGAGAGAAGAAATGAATGAATTTGGAAGCTGCTTGTATATTTCGATGTTGATGCTGAACTGTGACTGGAATTGATCCATAGGAGCAAGTACCATGAATATTTAGGAACATTAACCATAATGAATGGTTCTCAATTTGAGATGTGATCCGATGTGAATCAGATGCAATATTTAGGTTCATTTACCATAGGCTCGCAATTTGAGATGTGAACCGATGTGAATTAGATGCAAGATTCAAGATCATTTACCATAGGCTCTCAATTTGAGATGTGAACCAATGTGAATAAAAAAGTGTTAGTGTAACAAATCACTGAAAGTTCTCAAGGAACAAACTCTAAATTCATATGTCGCATTAGGTGATGGTGGAGGTGATGTCAGTCAAGCTGAGCCTCCGATGATATTGACATTTGATTTTCTAATTTTTAGACATGATCTAATTATGAGGAAATATCAAAAAGATTATGCGGAAGGAAAATGTTGAAAATGTTGGAGTAGTGGAAGTGTTCTCGACACAACTCAATGGAAATGCACTTGACACGACACAATGGAAGTGTTCTTGACATGACTCAACGGAAGTGTTCTTGACACAACTCGAAAGTGCTCACATAATTCAATATTTTTATCCCCGGTGATTTTAGAACTTTATGTCAGTTCATCGATTACAAAATGTGCGTATAATCCCCCCAAAGAATAATACATAAAAAACACTTTATAAGTTGAGTGCATGAATAACCCCACAAATTGCTTAATTACCCCTTAGAATTTGGCACTTGATATTTCTTAGTGCACAGAAAATGCGCTCTAAATTTAAAAAATTCCCTATTTTTGCACTCATAAGAAATAAAATTTTTAAATGCCTTGGGTGAAAAATAAAAAGAAAAACCAAAATTAGAGTTGGAGTTTAGCCCAATTTCAACTTTTCAAAGGTGAATAGTGCAACCTCTGCATTGCTTAAAACTGATGTCTTGTTGGGCGCTACTCAAAATAGGGAAAAACAAGGGCCAAAATAGGGAAAAATAGGTGATTCCAGTCGCTATTTGTAGGTATGAAATAGGCTCTTGATTGGGCTTGATCTTCCCCAGAGAAGTTACATGGTCTTTCTAGTCGATTTCTGCAGGCTTTTGCACCAATTTCAGGTCGATTTGGGGCCGCTGCGTGCCCTGTCTGGGTCGTGATTCCTTCGCCCTCCTCTCTGTAAAAAAAATAAAAAAACACAAAAAATAAAAACACAGTGATTGGCACCGATTTCAGGGCCTTCTCTGCAGATTTATGGTGCCTTTGTGTAGGCCAAATATCGCCCTCCAATGCCCTCCTTTCTACACAATTCACGCGTTGATTTGGGGGGTGATTAGGGCCGATGTAGGGCCGATTAAGGTGCCCCCTTTATGCAAGCAGCATGCCAAGACGATGGCAGATCGCAGGCTAGGTTTGTAGGCCACCTTCCTTACCATCTGCGAGAGGGAATTGGGGGCTGGGCTTCAACAGCACACACTAAGCTTTGACTTGTTTAGGTGGCTGGTGGGCCCCACTCTTATTAACACATTAACAAAACAGAATAAGAGAAAGGGCCCACCAGCCACCTAAGCAAGTCAAAGCTTAGTGTGTGTTGTTTAAGTCCAGCGGGAATTGGGCCCTTTGTTGCCCACCGCGACTCTAGGTTGTGCTTTCCAATTGTGCCTTTGTTTCCTTTTCTGTTACCAAGCAAGCCAACGACCAAGGTTTCAATGCTTTGAGGTTTGCGGCTAGGGATTGTGATCTCCCAGAAACCTCGCAACTTTTGAGCGAGACCTCCAATGGTGACCCTATACATAGGCAGATTAAATCAGCCTCTCCTTTCCTTAGATCACCTTGTTCTCTGCAATCAATCTTCCATTGGAATACAGAAAAAAAAAAAAAAAATCCGCTATAATGCAACAAACGTTTTCAAATTAACTATCTAATTTAGTAGATAATCATTCAAACCAAATCTACTCTAATACCATGAAAGAGAGCTCAAGATCAACTGGCAGAATGACAACACCGATTCTGCAAGAATTCGACAAAAAAGAATGTAAACAAGAATGAAAGCAATAAATTGCAATAGATAAATTATGAACAATGAGAGTACATAAATAGTGAAGTGATTGAATCGTTATAGAAGTCAACTTCAACACTCAACATAAAGGTGGCGAGTTGGCTCCACCAAGCGCCAAGAAGGAAGCGACACATATCTTGGAGGAGTTTGACCAACTCTCCAAGTCGCCACATACCTACCAAAGGTGGCTTAATTCCATGTGTAAAATATATGCATAATTACTTATTTAAATAATAAGTAATAACATCAGTATTTCTACACTAACAACTTTGATATAGCTTTGGAATTTATTTCTCAAGCTTGCATTTTTTATTTTTTTATTTTTCATTGCTTTGCTTCGATTTTCTTTTTGACTTTGCTTTGATTTTTCTTTTGATTTGATTTTTGGATTCCACCCACATGACCTAACTCCATACAACTAGTAAGATGCAAGGGCTCATCACTCAGGATTATATTAGGTGGTTATGGAAATTGTTTTTAACTTTTGGGCTCTATGCAAGAAATGAGGGATTTGAGTGAAGGGGATGTCCACGTATGAGGTTCTAGGATTTTCAACTAGGTTTCAGATACTAGGGTAAATAGAGGGAAAAGTGCTCATGAACTTGATAGTAGGCATGGTGCTCAACATATGGGTAAAAGGCTAAATGGAATGGAATATGAAAGGCTCAAGTATTCAAAGTTTTATATGATTAGAACATGTCATACATCATGGCAAGGACTAGGTATTAGTAACGTGCTCAAGGATAAGTGGTAATGGCATAGGTTAAGTTGGAATATGGGTAAGCTAGCATATTTTGGAAAAGTGGATTGGGAAAATACTTGATCATTATTGGTGCATAAATATAAGATATCACTTGTGAAATCAGTTGGTCTTGGTCCTCGGTTTTTGTATGCACTTGAAAGAACGAAAACAAAAGAAATTATGTGCAAGGTGGATGGGAAAACATTTTGGGTCAACATGACTAAGGGTTTGGTGATCCTTTTTTGCCTTGCATTATCTCCAAACTTTTTTAATACACAAAAGATAATGGAAAAATACAAGAGGCAAGATGGAAACACATATGTACAAGTAAGTGGGAAACATCATGAAATACATCAAATGCTAACTCTACTTAGTGGATGACAACATAAGAAGAGATAGTGGCACTAAAAGAACAAGAAAAAGGTTTATGTATAAGGTAAAGGATACGATCCAACTTAAATCACATCTAAAAAGTGTGTACTACATATGTTTAGTCCAAATTTGTTGTTAGCTAATACACACTTGAATCTAATATCTCCATATCTAACCACAATATATAATGTTCTATACTCATGAATAACATGTTGAGAAGGTTAGTCATAAAGTGCAAAGGATATATGGGAATAACCCATATCGTTATGTCTAGAAGTAGCTAAGGCATGAAAATTAGGTTTAGGATGATATGTAAAACAAGGAAAAGCATAAACCATGTAAGTGCTAACCACATCACTAGATGGACTCTTATCGCACGATAGATCATTCATAGTAGAAGAGGGTTCATTTCTATTGTCTCTAATATATGCAACTTTATGACTGGTTGTAAAAATGTAATCAACATAAGGTTCATCACTAGGATAGTTATCATATATAGGTGGAGATAAAAAAACACAATCATCCATAATTGCTACACGAGATGTACAAAAATGATCATCACCATACTTATCATCATGTATAAAAGAAGGTAAATTATGTGAAGTATATGAATGTATAGATATAGGGATAACATGACATGTAGAAGATATATCATCACAAGTTACAACAATGTTGTGTATGTGAGGTACATTATATATTATTTCTTAGTATATTTCCATCATTATTACAAGGTATAAGATCATCATGACATGTATGGAAAAATAAACTAGCATTTCTAATAATACAGGGTTTACACTAATTAGCTCCAGGAAGGATAGGAAAGACAAAACATGATATAATAAACAATCCATAGAAAACATATCCTTATCCTTATAAAAATGTCTTGAGCATACCAAGGATAGAGGGGTGTTGTTTAAGGAAAGATAGGAATCTATCAAAATCTAAAATGTATTCATGAATATCATCCAAGGAACAAGATATAAGAGAAGCAATAATGTAGAATGTCCTAAGGTGGGAGTGTGGGTTAAGAGATAAATCAAATGTATATACCCAAATCTTAAACCAAAAATTTTAAGAATATGAAGATCAAACCCTATGTAAATTTTAAAATGATAATATTAGATTTGAAAAATATGAATTTGAAGCCCTAAAGTGAACATAAGATTGTGTAGGATTAGATGGGGTTGACCAAAAACATAAAGCGAAAAGATCAATTCCTAGGGTTAGTCTAAATTAATATAATGAAATAACCAAGTGTGCATAACAATTATGCACCAAGAACCACATCACAATTGTCAAGTGGAAGGATGAACATATCAGATTTCAAGGTGTAATCATCAGCTGAAAGATAGACATATATACATTTGCTCGTATAGGCCAGTACTAAAAGCTGATGTTATGTAAGCCCGAGCTAGGTGGGTAAGGTGAGTGAAGGATAGGCTTATGGAAAGAAGCACCAAACCTTAAAGTAAAGATCTATCAATGAATCACATGGACAAGCACTTGGATAGTTCAAATATGAAAATAAGATGTAATAAAAAATACAAACATTTGTCAAAAACCCTAAAGTCCTAGAGGCAAACTAGGTTGTGTAGGATCGATTGGTTTCTCTAAAATCAAAAGGGGACATTCCCTTAAGGTTAGTCTAGACTAATCAATAAAATGAATACACATAAGCACAATTAATCCAAACTAAAGAGTGGATGGGCAAAATGGATCATATCATACAAATTAAACAGTTGTATAATTTGCTATAAATAGGAGGGTAGATCACTTAGCTCTATGATTGAAGAATGAATTCCAAGTGGATGAAGACTTTGAAATCAAGGTGTTGTTGGATCTAAGAAACTCTATAATACTCATATATGTGGATTAGAATCAAAATAATGATATTTTCTCTACTCTAGGTCAATTTCATTGATCCAAGTCTAATTTACAACTATGAACTCAGCCTTCTTGTCACAAACTCAACCCTTGATGTAATTCTAACATCTATCTTGTGTGCAACTTGAAGATGGATTGTTGGAGATTTGATTGGAAAAAGAGGTTAGTATAGTTTTTGGGTTGCAAATGATGGAATCCCACTATTTTCCATCCTATCAAGCTAGGTAAGAATGTTGATTTAATGAATTTGACATATGAATGAAGACAACAAACAATTTGCCTAGAAATCAATTTTGTTACTTCTTTCTAAGAACCAAATCCAAGTGTCCTATGTTCCTAGAATGAGGTGTGTGTGTGTGTTGTTTAAAATGAATGCAAATGGATGTCTTTTTATACCAACACATGACAATAAATTACATAAATGTTTATATACTCAGTTCTAAGAAAGTAAGAGCCAAATTTGAATTTAGGCGAGTGTTCGCGCTTATGGGGACAACCCCGTGATCATCAACTTGACTTGGGATCAAAAGACGAAATAGATCATGACAAACAATGACAATCTCAAGATCAATGTATGGATCAATATGGACAATTAGATGAATGAATCAAGTGTGTGGGAACATGAGTGCATCGAAGTGAAGTGTGTCAATAAGCATTGAATTGTGTGTAAATAAAGGTGAGGTAAAAGCTACATAAATGGGCCCAACATTTGTCATCATATACATGTATCAAAACTAAAGGAAAAAAGTCATCATTAATGCATTCTTAAATGGAACCAATATTTTTTAAATGTATACTTAGACAATTAGAAATGAACATTAATTTTCACCCATACAATTATAAAGATAAATAGAAATATTATTTTTTTCCCTCTAGACGTTTTTTTATTTTTTCACCAACTCCAATTATGTAGTGGTTAAATGAAATCAATGTTTTTGATTTTTTTTTGGGGAAAGATAAAAGGATTACTTTAGAGTAATTTTAATTCTGAATATTATGATTATATTTCTTCGTTTGAATTGCACTGTCTAAATCATCTTAAAACCTCTTCTTATAATCCCCCTTCTCAATTGTAGGATTAACAACCGCTCGAAACAAACCAAACATTTCCTCCTTCAGGCAGCAGACAAGCATTGAGGATTCAAATTTGGTGAAGAATATTGTGTTGCTTTCTCTTCAGCTTTTCTGCTCCAGCCGAGACCCTGCAAGTTATATGTATTATTGAACCTGGTTAGCAGTTACCCATGTTTTCAGAACTTCAAAACCCCATTCTGTCTGTGAATGAAAGCTGTTAATGGCGGTTAATCCATTCGTAGCATAGAAAACGTGATCGTGACAGCATAAATAACCGTGCCCCTTTCAAACTTTCATGTACGTTTAGACTTTTCAACATAATATTAAATAATGAGCGGTCCCCAGATAAGCCGGGCCAGATGCTTTCATCTTTAAATTTAATTAATTTATAAGGTGGGTCCATGTTTGGCCGTTTTCATCGATGATAACCAAGTCTTGTCGGAGAAAATACTTGGCAATGGGAGTCGATTAGTGGCATAGCGTGAGTTGGGTAAAGTCTGGATTCAGGGTTTAAATTTGACAGTGCACCTTCCCTGTCAAGGAATTTTTTTCCTACAGTTTAGTCTTCAGTATTGCTTGTCACGTGATAATTAATTTTTTTAAATGCAAGTCAAAATTTTATATATGAAATTGGAGTTTTCTCAATTCATAACACAAATCTGTGAATGCTTTACCGAGTGAAAAACCCTAGGATAAATAATAGAAGTTCCTATTAAAAAATTTAAAAATAAAAGCAAAAAACTAATAATTTAAAATGAATATATTCTATAAAAAACAAATCTATTTCTTAAATAATAGAATTTCCTATTCAAAAATTTAAAAATAAAAGCAAAAAACTAAAAATTTAGAATGAATGTATTCTATAAAAAAACAAATCTATTTCTTAAATAATAGAAGTTCCTATTAAAAAATTTAAAAATAAAAGCAAAAAATAAAATGAATATATTCTATAAAAAAAAAATCTATTTGAGAAATTTTTTCTTAAATAATAGAAGTTCTATTAAAAATTTTAAAAATAAATGGAAAAAAAATATATTATATAATTTAGAATGAATATATAATTATATTCATAAAAAACAAAGATATATTCTATTAAAAAACAAATCTAAAAGATATATATATATACATACATATACAGTAAGATTTTCATATTGATTGTTTTTTTTACAGTTATAAAGATATACAATCAAATATTTATTTTTATTGTATTTTACAGCTAAAATCTTTAAATACAGCTATACAACTGTCAAATTTAAGCCCTGTCTGGATTTTAAAATATTTAGATTTTTGGCCTCCCTGACCCTCCTTTTATAGGTTGCTGCGGTCCTACCAACAAGAATAGAAAATACACGGGTTTGATTATAAAACAGTAATTACAAGAGATACGTAATAATTTTGAATTAGTGTCTTTATTTGAAGTCACGACTCATAACGTAGAAGACAAAAATGGTAAGGTCAGGTGTAGGAAAAAAATGGTAAGGCTTGTTGCCCCGTGCACGTTAAAAGTTATTGTCATAATTGCAAGATTGAAATTTGAGTCTTTCTCCTTTCAAAGTAAGTTGTATCCGGTAAAGTCACGTTTGACCTTCCAGCTTGCTAACCTCAATTGGAGATGTGAATTGAGTGATGCTACTTGCATGTTTTGTCGCTAAGCTTTTGTAGGACCAGTAATTTCAATTTTTGGCATCCATTGCAAACAGCTTGAATCGACTCCACACCAGTAATGTCGACTTTCCAGTAATGATCCTTCAGTCTTGGATGTGGAAGGCCGTAAACCCGTTCAATAGGGATGTTCCCACAAAGGTTCGCCGTATCCATCCGTGCATTTTAATTTTTACGGACCGTCAAATTTAAAGCCAATCCTTCCAATATTATTGATATTGCAACACGTGTCTATTAATATAGACAACAATATTTGGCAGCGGCTATCTAGGCCCGTATTTGCACCGGGGTATGGATGCTGTAATCCATGTCTGCATAAATACATGGATGTGGGGCTTTGGGTCTCCTTGGTGTGAGCGTTTTTGACAGCATAAATACATTTATTCCTTCCATGCCATCTTTAAAGGATATTTATTTATTCTTTTTAAAAGAGCAAAGGAAATAACGATCACTAGGGGGAAAAAATTACAAGAGATACGTAATAATTTTGAATTAGTGTCTTTATTTGAAGTCATGACTCATAATGTAGAAGATAAAAATGGTAAGGTTACGCGTAGGAAAAAAATGGTAAGGCTTGTTGCCCCGTGCACGTTACTTTCAAAGTAAGTTGTATCCGGTAAAGTCACGTTTGACCTTCCAGCTTGCTAACATCATTTGGAGATGTGGATCGAGTGATGCTACTTGCATGTTTTGTCGCTAAGCTTTTGTAGGACCAGTAATGTCAATTTTTGGCATCCATTGCAAACAGCTTGAATCGACTCCACACCAGTAATGTCGACTTTCCAGTAATGGTCCTTCAGTCTTGGATGTGGAAGGCCGTAAACCCGTTCAATAGGGATGTTCCCACGAAGGTTCGCCGTATCCATCCGTGCATTTTAATTTTTACGGACCGTCAAATTTAAAGCCAATCCTTCCAATATTATTGATATTGCAACACGTGTCTATTAATATAGACAACAATATTTGGCAGCGGCTATCTAGGCCCGTATTTGCACCGGGGTATGGATGCTGTAATCCATGTCTGCATAAATACATGGATGTGGGGCTTTGGGTCTCCTTGGTGTGAGCATTTTTGACAGCATAAATACATTTATTTGCCAATTTGATGTTACTCCCTTGACCTCCATTTGTACTGCCTTCCGTGCCATCTTTAAAGGGTATTTATTTATTCTTTTTAAAAGAGCAAAGGAAATAATGATCACTAGGAGAAAACACCCAATAAGTGAGAGATAGTTCGATCTGAGAGAGTGCATTTAAGGTCTAATATTTTTTAAGTTTAGTACTAGTATATGTGCATTGAAGGCCCAATATTTTTAAAGTTTAATACTAGTAGTTGTGATTTTAAGGTTGTTAGTGTTACTATAAATACTAATAATTGAATGAAACGTGCCCTTTGAATTTTAAAAGCAACTAATCATGTGATGCTACATCAGCGCACCAACAAAACATGACTTAATGCACACCAGGGCTTAAATTTGACAGTCCACCTTGCCTGTCATGGAATTTTTTACCTACAGTTTAGTCTTCATTATTGCCTGTCACATGACAATTAATTTTTTTAAATGCAAGTCAAATTTTATATATGACATATTAATAATTTAATATCACTATTTCCAATTTTTTCTATTTCACTATTTTTGATGTAAAGTAAAAGCCTAGAAAGTTGTGTTGAAAAAGCTTAGAATAAATAAAATATTTTATAAAAAACAAATCTAAAGATTTTTTTTAAATAATAGAAGTTTCTATTAAAAAATATAAAAATAAAAGGAATATATATATAAAGCTTAGAGAGTTGTGCTGAAAAAGCCTATAAATTTAGAATGAATATATTCTATTAAAAAATAAATCTCAAAATTGGGAAATTTTTTTCTTAAATAATAGAAATTCCTATTAAAAAATTTAAAAATAAAAAGAAAAAATATATATAATATATAATTTAGAATTAATATATAATTATATTCATTAAAAAACAAATCTAAAAATTTGAGAAATTCTTAAATAATAGAAGTTCTTATTAAAACATTTAAAAATAAAAGGAAAAAACTAAAAATTTAGAATGAATATATTCTATAAAAATCAAATCTAAAAATTTTGAATTTTTTTTCCTATTAAAAATTTAAAAATAGAAAGAATATATATATATATATATATATATAATTTAGAATGAATATATAATTATATTCATAAAAAAACAATTCTAAAAATTTGGAAAATCTTAAATAATAGAAGTTCCTATTAAAAATTTAAAAAGAAAAAGAAAAAATATATATTATATAATTTAGAATGAATATTAAAAAACAAATAATAACTTCTATTAAAAAATTTAAAAGTAAAAGGTATATATATATATATATATATATATATATATATATATATATATATATATATATATATATATATATATATATACATACAGTCATATTTTCATATTAATTAAATTACATATATATCAATACAGTCAAATATTTATTTTCATTGTATTTTACAGTTAAAATCTTCAAATACAGCTATACAACTATCAAATTTAAGCCCTGATGCACACCTATTGGTCCAACCTTTTTTTTGGGGAACTATTTGACACCTCAACAAAAAGTACGTTGATGTGGCCCTGAAACCTTAGTTATAAGTAGGGGCGTTGCCAAGTAAGCTACTATAAAATTTTTGGAGTGATTCGAAATTGCCACGTATGATTTTGAGAGGCATGAAGTTAGGGTGCACCACTACTTGGTCCTCTCCCCTATGGAAACTATCTGCTTTTTCACTTTTTGTTTTCTTAAATTTTAAATTTTTATGACTTTTTAGTTTTGGTTTTCCCTTTTTATTTTTCAAAGATGTGAGATTGTTTCTACTTTAATTTTTCTTTCACTATTAGTTGAATAGTTCTCTATTACTGATTTAAATTAATTAGGGTTTATAATATAATATAATAATAATATAAATATAATATTATTATATTTATTTAAGGTATGAAATAATTAGGATTATGGTTTTAAATAAATAGGGTTCAATTAAATAGGTTTTAAAATAATTATGATTTAAAATAGTTAGAGTTTCTAATAATTAAAAATATAATAATAAACCTTAACTATAATATAATGTAAATATAATTATATTATATTATATTTATTATTATATAACTAGTATAGATATCTTAAATACATATATCTAAAAAAATGTGGAGAGATGTCAATTTGAAGCTTTTTTAAAGATTCAAACCAAAAATATGTATAAAATTTTGGTTGAAATTATTTCTAACATTACACAAAAAAATTACACCCTTTTCTTTCATTTTTTTAGAAAATTACAGCGCTTCATTTTCTATATTTTTGAGTTTTATTTTGTTTCATGCTTAGAGGCCATAGGCTTTGTAGAAAGGCAGAAAAAATTAAAGAAATATTAAATCGAAGTTATTTTATTTACTTTTAAGTTATTTTATTTACTTTTAATTATTTTATTTTACTTCGCTTTACTTCAAATTGATATCTTTGCACATTTTTTCTTCACTCAACCCCATGTCCATCAATTTCTCAACTATAATTAACAAATTAAAAAAAATCTCAAATTAAGAAACCAAAATATTTTCTTTCTTAATCCATAAATTTTTATTTTTATTTTTAAAGGCTACTTATTTTGGATTTATAATATTTATCATTAAATATTAATAATTTGACATGTAAATGACCGTCAATTTTAAAGTAAAAGGAAAGTAATTTTTTTAACACACTCACACCATTACACTCCACCCTGTGCCATTGTAGAATGCCTCTTAGCATTAATAATATAATAATAAACATAAACATAAATATAATATAATATTATAATAATGTAATAATATAAATACAATATTATCTTATAATTATAATTAAAATATAATATTATAATAATTATATTATTATAATATTATATTTTAATTATAATTATAAGATAATTATAATTAAATAATTTTATTTATTGTATTTATTACTATATTTATTATTATAAACATTCTTTATAATAATATAATATTGTAGACACCAAAATTGACCCATTTCATTTTTTATGCTTTAAACTCATATTGCATTACAGTATTTAGACATCTTTTAGTATGTTTTGCTCTAAGTACCCATATCATCACCTAATTAGTTAAATAAATCTTATTTATTTGACTAATTTCATTTATTCCCTTTCAATCCCATAATTCCTTCTATAATTAAATAAATTTTTATTTATTTAATTATCTTTCCACATCATCTCTCATCACAATCCAAAAATAATTAAACTAGTATATTTATATTTAAAAATATATATCTAAAATACGCTGAGGTAATCTCTTTTCCATAGTTTCTTTGATTTTCCCTTGCAATTTCTTTTTTGGTTCCATAGTTTTTATGATTTTCTACAGCTTTTTCTCCTTCCAACAGTTTCCAATTTATTTTTTATTTTTTCCAATTTTTTTTTTAGTTTTTATTTTTTTATTTTTTCCAATTTCGTTTTTGGTTCTTAGCTTTTTCTCCTTCAACTATTTTTTATTTTTTTCTTTGATTTTCTTAAGTTTTATTTTTTATTTCCTTTTTTGGTATTTTAATTTTTTTTTCTTATAAATTTAGGCAGAAAAAATAAGTGCTCTCATCCACACCCCCAATGTGACTTATAATGCCTCTCAGGGTAAAAAATTAAATATTTATTTAATTAATAAAATCTTAATAAAAATCCTCTTGCTTTCTTTCTAAATTTGAACTCATGTGTATCTAATTAATTAATTTAATTAGATAATTCATCAATTATCCTCCCATCCCTTTTAAAAGATTTATTTATTTTTTTGAGGATTTAAAACTAAAAACAAGTCTTTTTATCTTTTTCCTATCTTATCTTGTTTTATTTCCTCTTTTATCAAAAAATCAAATCAAATCTTATCTTATCAAATCTTCTTCCCTCCACATCAAAAATCATCCTTTGTCTATAAATATGGCCTCTCATAAGCCATTTGATATGCATTGAGTTTAATACCCTTACGTTGTCGAATTATCATTTGAACCTTTGCATCATTCTTCTTCAATCCTCTATCTATTCTTCTTCATTCGTTTATCTCCTTCTATCAATCTTCATCCAATTGTTATGCTGCGAATGTGAACAATCAACATCTAATCGTTCGAGAAAAATAATCATGCATGCATCAATCTAAGGTATTAAAAAAGGTTTGGATATAAGGTAATCGCATGTCATTTGTTTTAAATCATCCATTTCTGAGTTGTTGCTTTAAAATATCAATTTGATATGGTAGCATTCTTAGTTTAAAGGATAGTTGAGCTAAATTAAATTACCAAGCAGACTAATCCTTATTTTTATTTTACTAATTTCCTTTATCAGATTGCATATATCCTTTATCGACCTATATTATACCCTTATTGGTCTGCTAATTTTTTATCCATAGGTAATATTGATCAATATTCCTTAGCTTTGACAACCCTTTCCTTTATCCGTAGGTGGTCAAATCTACAGTCGATGCTTCATTTCCACGATGGTCAAAAGTATTTGGTGATCCTCACTAACTTGACCAAACTGTTGACTAACTCCATTGGTCAGCAGATGCATCATTTCAGTGGCCTTTTTAAGGCGGCGTCTAAGGTTTTTTGAAATCTGCTCAAGTTTATTTGCTAGGTGATCTTACATTAGCGACCTTTTGTAACTGGCATCCTTTGCAACAAATAATTGGCGGTTTGTTTTCGGTGGCTTTGGGCTACATAATCCTTCAGCGATTAGTGTTAAAACTTTTCGTTAATGATTGTGACTTGAGTTTTATGCGGGTCTATCTTAGTTTTTGTGGGTCGGTCGCTAGCTTTAGGCACATTCAACTTTGGGCCTGTGGTCACATTTGTGACTGAGCTCATGACCCTTTACAACTGCCTTTTTTAAATTTTTTTTATTTCCTTTAGGCCCCGATCACATTAGTGACCAGGGGCTCCATTGGAGGGGGGATTTTTTAAACTTAACTATGGTATTAAACTGTAACCTCCTACTTGCACCTTACCATGTGATCAGATTTATTAAACTATCAGTAGCTAACATTAAACTACCAGGGTTATCTTTTTGCTTCTACATGCCAAAGGAGGTAGATTTTTTCTTTTTATCATAACTTGGTCATAACAGGTCAAAATCGAGAAAAAATGGACTCATTGGAAAGATGAGAGAACAAACTTCATAGTGGCATCAACATCTTCAGGTGATTTTTTCATTTTATTAGGTAATTTCTCTATTAAACATCAGCTACTTTCAAAACTTTAAACGAGCATATCTGTTGCAAAACTTATCCATTTTCAACAATTTTTTTTTAATTGCTTAGAATTTAGTAAATTTTCTCTTTATGCAACTTGTCTGGCTGTATCAAGTCATTTATCATAATTTTTGATATATCTCATCTGTTTGACCTAACCCCCTTTTTTTCTTGCAAGTTCAGTTTTCTTCTTGTCTTGGTGATTTTCAGGGACATTTAAGGAGCTGGAACAACAAGAGCATCAACATACATAGCAGATCTAAGGAAAAAAATAATCAGGTGAAATAAATCCATCTCTCATTTCTAATCATTTGTTGTCCACACATTTTGATTTTGGGTTTAAAATGAACTCTTGCTTGACATCACATATCAAAAATCTGGGCTAAAAATTAACCATTGTCTTCCATCACATCTTAATTTGGGGTCTAAAAAGAACCAGTGCTTTCATCTATCTTCTTATCACACATTTCATTTTTAAGGGTTAATTAACAACTGTGATTTGTCAAACCCTATCTAGGAGGCCTGCTATGGGATTTCATCACCCCTAGGGATGACCTCAACCATGTGTTCTAGCAGGGTATATCAAAGGGAGGAGACCGAAAGCTATACCTCAATCTAGCTACGTAGTCATTGGGATAACCTCGTGAACCTGGGTGATTCTAGAAACAAGGTGAAGTGGTATTTGCTTACGCTTATGCCACATCCCTTCAATGGGCTAGTGTTCACAAATTTAGGACCCTCGTACCTTGTGTTTATCAAGGACACTCTTAGTTAACCCTTGTGCAACCTATCTTAAGACCTATCGGCCATATCCTACCTGATTAATCATTAGGGCTTGTTGTTGTGTTTGCAAGTGTTTTCTTAATCATAACATTTAATCTTGAAAGGAAATACAAACATTGTGCTTGGCGTGTGTGTTTATGCATTTACATTGTGTATGATATTCCCCAAGTCAAACTACCAATCTTTCCTTATCATCTAAGCAATCACATCATAATCAAACACTTGACACCATGTCAACATTAGAGGACCTAGCACAAGCGATCGTTCACATACTTCACTAGGCACCAAAACCTCTAGACCAACAAATCATTCAAAAATTCCATAACATGATCCAAAAACTACAAACAAGCCAATCCCTGCATATACAACGCCTCTTGACACAAATCCAACACCTCTTGGCCATTTGTCAAATCCAATAGGCACATCATCAACCAACACTAAATCAATCATATATTCCACCTATATCATCACATCAAACCTATCCATCCAAGGCCTATCATGTTACCCCCACACCAACTTATCCTATTTCTTCTAATCCCAATTATTATCCATATCAATCTATATCTCAACAATCATTATCCTATACAATCCCTCCACCACAACACCATCACAACTTCCAACACATTCAACCACAATCTTATGTTTCACCTCATCACATAACCCATTCACAAGGCCAAAAGGTGTTTTCACAAGAGGTACATGCAAGCCCAAATAACCTTTTGTACATAAATCAAATGTCCTTAAGTCCACTTTTGGAGAGAGATCTAATATCTTTTGATGAGGGGGACACCTATGTGTCACCTAATCCTACTCCAAGTGCCCCTTGTATATAAATCAAACGTCCTTAAGTCAATCTTTGGAACAAGATCTAATATCCTTTGACGAGGGAGATACCAATCTAGATTATGCTTCCAATGTGTCACCCCCATATAATTCTAACCCTAATCCAAGTCTTAATCCAACCAACCCTACTATCCTTCCATCTGATCCTAATCCTAGCCCAAATCCAAAACCCTCCAATCCCATTATTATTTCATCTAGTCCAAGTCCTAATCCACCTAACCTTACTATCCTTCCATCCAATCTAAATCCTAACATGTCCAATCCATCTCATCCCAAAAGTCCTAATCCTAAACCTACCACTCCATCTACTCTTATCCTCCATCCATTATATTATCCATCCAACCCTCCACCTACAAAGGATGTGATTCAAGGACTACTAGAAAGGAATAAACAATCCCCATGTCAAGCACCCATTGATGAGCCTACCAAAGAACCTTTGAATGCCATGTCCACTTCTACAACCCCATCATGTGGTCCACAACCCCTCGAGACTATTGAAAATTTTCCTCCCATGAGTTCATTGCCCTCTCATGTTGTTGACCAAGAGTCTATCCAAGAGCCATCCACTTCCACTCAAGCAAACCAAGAGTTATGTCAAGAGTATAATCCAACACATGTGGAAACATAAAGCCCTTGTCTAGATCAAGAGTAAAGCATCTCCAAGATCAAACTATCCATGACCTATATATTTTATGCGATCAAGGTATTATTTATGATCATGACCCTATTCATGAGCAAATGTATCCCATTCATAGCCAAATTAATCTTTTTTATGCTCATAGTTATGATCAAGATTCTATGTATGATCATGAAAACCGCGATGAGCCTCTTAACCAAACTTTATGCAACTCATGGTCAAGAGGTTATCACTCCACCTATCCATCCTCCATCTAAACCCATCTAAAATCCCACAACATCCACTTCCCATGATGAGACATGTGCCTCCCAAGAACACATAAGCATAAAAGATGAAACAAATACCTTGGATCAAAATAAACACAAGCAAAATATTAATGATCCTCCATCACCCACCGTTGACCCCATTTCAAATCCACCATTATATCCTATTGGTCTATCCACCTTCCTCCATGAATGTTCCCTCCTTAGGAACACAACAACCTTTATCCATCACCTCACCTTCTCCATCCAATAATGAACTCAAGTCTAATGTTCCACCTACACCTAGTCCCACTATCCTTCGCATGCTTCAAAACATGAACTATCAAGGTAAAGGCTTAGGCCCTCTTGAACAAGGAATTTTGGAGCCCATCCATGTCAAAGTCCCTCCTCAATGCTCATATGGCCTTAGATACACACCTCAAGGTAAACAATCTAACGATGTTGGTACTTACTCCATGCATCCTAAGTCCACCCCTTTCCATCATAAATCCCATCATACTCTGAAAGCATATGTTGCTATTTCACCTCCATCACTTATAAATTGTAAAAACATGTAACCATACATCTTCCACCATCCACCTTGCCTCTGCTTCTTCCAACTCCTAATATCCCTCCATCGAATCTACCTCCACTACTTTCAACACCTTATCCATCCATCCGTAAATCCTCTAAAAATCCCAATCATGGCCAACAAATGCACACATTGTCTAAACAAGGAGCTTCCACCAACCTCACTTCTACCATACCCATGGGATTCCAAAGCAAAAATTTGGATGCATACACTCATAAACCAAAAATCATAAAGGTCCTAATGCCTTAGGACATCAATCCAAAAATTCAAAGCAAGGTACATTCAAAAATTCATCCAAACCAATACCTCCAAAAGAAAAGCCAAAACTAAAATGGTTTGGGTTCCTAAGAAAAAAACAAGAAAATCAAATGAAGCATCCACCTCTCAAGAATCCTAATCAACCACTTCCATTCAAAAATCCCATTCCATCCAAAAGTCTCAAATTCCTCCATCCCACATGAAAAGAAAAAATCATAAAAACACTAAGTCTATGTGGGTCCCTAAATGCTTACATCAACCATCTCCTAAGAAAACAACCCCATTGCTTCCTACACCACCATCCAACCAAAATCTTCAATGTTTATCATGGTGTGTGCAACTGTTGGTCATGGTTCCATTTCATCACACAATATTTCCACATGCCTCCATCTCCCCATCCTTCATCCACTATCCTACATATCTTCCACATCACCTTCATATGGTCCATGCTTTTGCATAAGCCTTTCAACCATCCTCTTGCATAAGTCCTCCATAATTCACATCATAATCCACTATCAAGCACCTTCCATAATCCATTATTTACATACTCCATCCATCTTTCATGCAATCCCCTACCAACACTGATGAGCACACTTGACATGGTCAATGCGATGACATCCATCTAGCGGGACTATCACCTTTCATGGAACTAGACACTTGAGACCCTTTCATCCATATCCTCCCATCCCATCCAAAAGTTAAAAGAAAATGAATGAAAAAATAAATAAAAAGTAAAGAGAAATCCTTTCGTCCAATGGTAAAAACTTGGTAAACAGGCACCCTAAATAGTACCGTGATTGAAAACCGGGCAAATAGGCATCATGTGTAATTTGATCTTCTATGTCATCTACACTTGGGGGCACATTGTCTCATCCTCCTATCATGTTCCAACTTATCCTTTTCCATTCTGTCATATACTATATTACCATGTCCTTATCCATTCCACATACACATACCTATCCTATTGAGTCCATTCATCCACCCTTTCCTCTTTTGATCTTGATAAAGATTGGGGGAAAAAATGTTGAAACAAGCTTTGGAAAAAACTCTTGATATACCTCATCCTACCCAAACCAATCCATCTTCCTATCACTATCATATCATGAGCCTTGCCATGTAAAACCCTAAGTATTGCACCTAGAATGGGGCATGTTATTCCTATGCGACATAGTATTTGGAGATCACATCCTTTCTCTGTTACGTGTACATCCTTTCCATCCACTATCGCCTATCCTTTTATCCATTCATCTATCATGAGTCATCCATCTTACCTTCATCCTGGCACCTAGACTTGGTTTTCTCCCTTGTCAATGATATCTAGCACAAAGGCTACCCAAATTGTAAATCCATTGACATCCCAAAACATATCAAAAAATACCAAAAAATCATAAAAAGTCCTTAAAAAATACCAAAAAAATCATAAACAAGTCCTGAAAAAATACAAAAAAAATCATAAAAAGTCCTAAAATAAGTACAAAAAAAAAATTCAAATGTTTCCCCAAAAATTCAAAATAAATTAAATATTCAACAAAAAGAATCCAAGCAATAAACTCACAGCTCACATCATTCCAATCAATCGATATCAACAAAATCAATCATCAAATCCCTTCTTTTCCTTAACCAATTCACCACTTCTTCGAATCAATCCTTTAAGTCATTTTCTTCATCAATCCAAATCAATCTAAATCAATCAAACTAATTCATCCATTCAATCATTCAAATCAATTCTTCAATCACTTCATCCAATCATATCAATCAAATCAATCTAAGCAATGATCTCAAATGCAAGTCACACTAATCCATATCAAGCAAGCTAATCAATCGAGTCACATTATCCAATCACATCAATGGTCTTGATCCTAATCTTGTCGTAAACTAAATCAATCATCATCATCATCATCATCAATGGGATATATCATTCCCACATCCTTGGGTTGATCTAGGGATATATCGTTCCCCACAATGACAACACTATTATCATCATCATCAATCAAACAATCAATCATTGGTTTACTTGACAAGGGCAATACCTTGTTTGTTTTTGCATCATTTGAGCATATTGGGAACACTTGCTTGTGCTTAGATTGAGTGGACACTCCAATCATCAGATCACATCAATCCATCACATCACTCAAACAAACCCAATCAATCATCAAATCAATCAAATCAATTCCTCAAATCCAACCAATCAATTCATCCATTCTTCAAACTCAATCCAATCATATCATTCCAACCATTTAATCAAAAAATCAATCAAATCAATCCCTCAAATCCAACCAATCAATTCATCTATTCCTCAAACTCAATCCAGTCATATCATCTCAACCAAATCATCACTTCAAATCATCAAATCAAATCAAGCTAATCTATCAATCAATCAAAATCACATCAATTACATCAACATCATATATCAACAAATATCCAATCAATGTACTAATCAATCCCTAACTCGATCAATCCATCCCACCTTGATCATCCCCATCAATAAAATAAAAACAAGAACTACATCTCATCTCTATCGTTAAGTGCCTTGATCCAGTGGACACAGGTATGTAGGTAGTCTGGTGTATGAAGGAAGTATCTAGATTTAGGCACGGGCTATACTCCTCTTCCATCTTTCATCATTCTTGTAATCTTCACCAATCTTCGTCTTCATCCATCCTATCTTCTTCTATCATCTATCTCCCATATCATCAATAAACATCTAAAATCTAATCTATCAAATTCATCCATTCAATCATTCAAATCATTCTTCAAATCAATTCTTCCAATCAATCACATTCATTCATATATCAATCTAATTCATTCAAATCAATTCTTCATCAAATCACATCAATCCATCCACTTTCATCATCCCCATCAATAAAACACAAATCAGAACTACATCTCATCTTTATCGTTAAATGCCTTGATCCTGTGGATACAGGGTATGTAGACAATCTAGGATACGAATGAAGTACCTAGATTCAGGTATAGGCGATAGCCCTCTTCCATCTTTCATCCCTCTTCTAATCATTGCCAATCATCATCTTCATCCATCTCTCATCTTCTTCTCTCATCTATATTCATCAATTCATCATTCCAAGCAGTAAACTCAAATGCACGTCATCCTTAAATCCATACCAATAAACTCAATCAAACTTATCAAATTATCCAATCACATCAATGGTCTCGATCCTAATCTTGTCATAAACCAAATCATTAATCAATCATCATCATCATCAATGGGATATATCATTCCCACATC
Organism: Cunninghamia lanceolata; assembly: GCA_027924645.1. Taxonomy (NCBI): domain Eukaryota; kingdom Viridiplantae; phylum Streptophyta; class Pinopsida; order Cupressales; family Cupressaceae; genus Cunninghamia; species Cunninghamia lanceolata. Next base: position 1,082,239 of record BSBN01000619.1, on the reverse strand, counting down.
CTTATGTTGATCTAGGGATATATTGTTCCCCGCAATGACAACACTATCTATCTATCATCATCAATCAATCAACAATCAATCATCGGTTTACAGCTTGACAGGGGCAATACCTTGTTGTTTTTTGAATCATTTGTGCATGCTTGCTTTCTTGCTTGTGTGTGTTATCATTTTCATCTTGCATTTGCATCAAAGCATCCCCAGCTAATATTCATATCTTGTATCTAAACAAGGTTGTATTACACTGGGGCATGAGACACATCATCACCTTGGTCCTTATACCCTAGTGCATAACGTCTTGTGCTATATCAAACATCATGGTTGCTCACTTTCATTACAGCATAATGCATCATCCTTTCTTCTATCCTTTCCTTAATCTTTTTCGATCAATCCATTTCATTTCGAGAGCATACCCGTGTTTGTTCAACCCGCCTATCCTCTTGAGGGGTCATCATCATCATATCATTCCATCATCATCCTAACTTTCCATCATCCACCCATTTTCCTCTATCCATACCTTAGCTTCTTTGAAATAATGTTACTCGACACAAATTTTATCATCTTGAACATCATCTCAAAGAGGGGCAAAATGTAGACACCCAAAATTGACCCATTTCATTCTTTATGTATTAAACTCATATTGCATTACAATATCTAGACATCTTGTAGCACATTTTTCCCTAGGTACCCATATCATCACCTAATTAGTTAAATAAATCTTATTTATTTGACTAATTTCATTTATTCCCTTTCAATCCCATAATTCCTTCTTCTATAATTAAATAATTTATTTAATTATTCATGTCCATTTATCCTCTCTAATTAAATAATTATTTTTAATTATTTAATTAGTCATTTATCTATTTTCCTATAATTAAATAATTTTTTTATTTATTTAATTAATAAAATCCTAATAAAAATCCTCTTGCTTTCTTTCTAAATTTGAACTCATGTGTATCTAAATAATTAATTTAATTAGATAATTCATCAATTATCCTCCCATCCTTTTAGAAGATTTATTTCCCGTTTTGAGGATTTAAAACTAAAAGCAAGTCTTTTTATCTTTTTCCTATCTTATTTTGTTTGATTTCCTCTTTTATAAAAAAATCAAATCAAATCAAATCTTATCAAATCTTCTTCCCTCCACATCAAAAATTATCCTTTGTCTATAAATATGGCCTCTCATAAGCCATTTGGTATGCATTGAGTTTAATACCCTTACACTGTCGAATTATCATTTGAACCTTTGCATCATTCTTCTTCAATCCTCTATCTATTCTTCTTCATTCATCTATCTCCTTCCATCAATCTTCATCCAATTGTTATGCTGCATATGTGAGCGATCGACATCCAATCATTCGAGCAAAACAATCATGCATGCATCAATCTGATGTATTCAAAAAGGTTTGGATCTAAGGTAATCGCATGTCATTTGTTTTATCTTTCGTGTTATCCAAATTTTCTCATCTACAAATATTATTATATTTAATAATGTTATACTATATTATTATATATTGATTTAATTAATGTCTTATGATATAATTATATATTAATTTAAATAATTTAAATAACTTTTTCTAATAATGTAATAATAATATAAATTTAATATTATTATTTTTAATAATGTTTTTTTATCGGTAAATAGCTGCTAAGGGGCAGCACCCTTTATATTAATTTTCAAATCATAAAAATTACATTGAGAGAATTGTAATTAGTATCCCATAGCCATAACAAGCCTACTATTCCCACCTCTAATCCTACAAATACCTATTATAGAAGATCAACACACCCCCACACCCAAAAAAGAGCTCGATGACAAATTAGAGCAAGACCACCACCCCAAAACAAAGAACCCCACAATCCACCTCATGAACTCAAGATCAAGACACAAGACCATAAAACACTACAATTTCTTTCCATTAATGGAGTGGGAGCGAGGCTGCATGTTGAACAGGACCTCATTTTTCTTCCTTCTCGTTTGGACCATGGCCCAATTGTCCTCAGGCTTCACAACACATGCATCCACACTTGAGTTCAGAAATGATTTTCCCACCTCAGAACTCAAAGTCCCTATACTTTCTGCTTGCTCAATCTTCCCAACACTTGAATTGGGATCCTTCATTTCAAGTAGGATATTTACTCCTTTTGAGGGGGATCCTTCCTTATTCACCAGATTTGGATTACATGGTGATGCCATGTGACCACCCTCCCTACCTATAGGGGAATCATCAGTGTCATTATCTTCCTTGTGCGACTCTTCCTTTTGAACCGAATAATGTTGGGGTGAAACATCCTTCCACCAAGTGGCTTGGTTGTCACCTCGCTACTTTGAACAATGGGTTGCAATATGTCCAGTGTTGAAGCACCTATGATAGCGAAATGGAACACCCTCAGTCTATTAGCTGATTCCATTATCCATTAGTAGTTTTTAGAGATATCTCTGCTGGGAGTGCCTTGGAGGTGTCCAACTCCACCAAAATGCAAGCATAGGTTGTGTGCAAGAAGTTTGGAGAACCCTCATCAACCCCCAAGAACCTCCCTAGTGAATTACCAATGGCTTCAAAATAGGAATCACACCAAAATTGTAATGGAAGGTTCAACAATCTTACCCAAGTTGGAGCAGCATCAAAGGTCTCAGTAATAGGATTGAAGGAGGGGTGCCACAGTTTTAGCATAAGCAGGTGTTGATCAAAGTTCCATTGGTAACCACATAAGATTGTGTTCATATCATGACCATCATCAAAAATGACCACAAAAAATCCCTGTGCACATGGATAGATCTCCACATCACTGACCAAGATGGGACACCAAGTTTTAGTGATCCATTGGTGCAATGCAGAGAGGCTTGGCCATAACTCTTTGAATCTTCCAACCAAACCCAACTCTGCAAAATAAGCTGCATTTTTAGCAACCTCCTTACAGATCTCCTCACCAAAGACCACAGACGGGGAGGTGTCTAGACATGGGAGAGGCTGAATCTATTGTTTACTCGAGCCCTTGCCAGCTTCACGGGAAGGACCCGCCATTGCCCCCATCGCTACTCCAGACAGAGGCAAAAAACCCTCAACCACAACCAGCACCCCTTGCATGCAACCTTCCCCCACCGCGCACCCCTCCAGATCGCCTCAAACCATTCCAAAACTGTAGGTTCTTATCCGCCACAGGAACATTCACTACCTGATGCGTAGCCTCCTTCCACAACGACTCCAAGGGAGGGTGATCAGACCTAAGACAAGTAGTGCAGGAAGAAGGCCGCTGACTATACAAGCTCCCTCCACCTGCCCACCGCATGAATCCATCCTCAAAAACCCTAGCAGCCGAAGGAAAAGTAGGCATTACTGAAAAATCAGAAGGGTAAATTGTATTTTTGGTATATCATATTTAATGATGTTATGCTATATAATTTTGATTTAAATTAATTAGGGTTTTTAATAATGAACATTTATTTATTTTATCAATTTAAATTATAAATGAATCATAAAAGAATTAAATAAATAAATGAATATTTTAAATAAAGATTTGTGTATATATTATTTTAAATTGAAAAACAAAACTAAAAACTCATAAAAATTGAAAATTTTTTAAAAAAGTGAAAAACCAGAGGTAAATAAAATCATTTTCCATACATGATCATTATCTCCTTTTCTCTTTTAAAAAGAATAAATAAATACCCTTTAAAGATGTTATGTTCATGAAAATGGAGGAATGCATGGAAGGCGATACAAATGGAGGTCAATGGAGTAGCATCAAATTGGCAAATAAATGTATTTATGTTTTTAGAAATGGTCAGTCCGTGATAGCTCATACCGAGGAAACCCATAACCCTACATCCATGTATTTATGCAGGCATGGATGGCAGCGACATCCATGCCTCAGTGCAAATACGAGGCTGGATAGCTGTTGCCACAATATTTTAGGGTCTAACTATTAACCAAAGACAACAATATGAATCTTGATTAGGCATTGCAGTGGAAGTGTTTAGGCAAGCAATAAGACTAATTTAAGATCAGCTGTCAATCAACAATCTCCATAACTTTGGTGCAACCAACTTTTCCCTTTTCTATGGAAGTTAGAAATGATAAAGGAAGCACTTAAACAAGCTTTTTTGTTTGTTTATGTCGTGTCTAACTTTCTTCCTTGATTATATGTGGCCCTATACATTTTGTACACATCAATTTCACCGTACTAGTAGAGTTGACCAATAGGTTGTTTAAGAGCTAAGTTCCTCCCCAAAAAGAAGTTATCCGAACCTCTAAAATTCATCATTCTTTCTATTCAAACAAAATGTGTGATCTCACAAGGAAACTGGATAACCATTTGCCAACAAAGTACAAAGAATATTAATTTTATAGAAATCTTCTTAGTAAAGATCTTAAGTGGAGAAACTATAATGACCAAATTCAAATTTATATAATAACATACTTTTGTTGGGTTGGAGTTATGTATCTGCATTTGAAAACTGGTTCTTGTTCCAAAATGCAGGTTGTAACATTATCGCATGTTGGTTAAGCACCACAATGCTGTCACAGAAATGAAATTATTTCATTCAAAGATAATGTCTAAAAACATATTCTCAATAGCAAGACACTTGCATTCTCTTCGCATGTAAATGTTGAAATGGATGGTTGCTCACTTCTCTTTAAGGAAAGGAACTTTGGATGGTTGCTCACTTCTTTTTAAGGACAGCTTGTAGACACATCATTTATTACTCATTATTCAATTCTAGAAGGGATTGATAGATGTAGTTTTTGTTAAACTTTTCATGGCCCAACTAGGAGTCAAACCTAGGACCTTCAATTTGCTATTGGAGTGCTCTACCAACTAAGCTACTAGCCCCTTGTGGTTAGTCCACCATCGATCTGCGTGTGGCTTATTTCCAACAGTTTTGCATTGTCGCCCCTTGTCTTTTATGTGGAAGTGTAGACACCTAAATTTGACAGTGTCTTAATGTCACATCCTATCATCATTTAATTCATCCCACCATAACTTAATTCTCCTAACATCAGCTAACTTATCCCTCTTTCCCACTTCATAACATTAATTAAATAATTTATACTTATTTGATTAATTAATAAATTAATTCATTCTTTTAAATATTTTAAATTCTAATTTTAAATAAATTAAATATTTATTTAATTAATATTATCCATTCATATATCCCCTTTGATTTCTTTCATTTGTAATTAATGTGCATCTAATTAATTAAAATAATTACATAATTCCTCTAATTATCTTCTCATATCCTATCTTATCCCTTTCGATTTATTTCTATTTGTAACTAGTGCGCAACTAGCTAAAATAAATAAATAAATATCTTATCATATCTCAAGCTTCATGTTTTGACCTTCATCCTTATCTTGCTTTTCTCCAAAAATCTTATCTTTATCCACCTTCAAATCTTATTCTTATCAATCCATTGAAAAAAATCTATAAATTGAACATCTTCCAAGCCATAATCATCCATCAATTGAATGCAAACTTATGTTGCTGAGTTGAGCACCTTACACTCTCATATTCTTAATCAAATTGATCTTGGAGAAAAACTATCATTGTTAGTGAAATAAGATTGCATTGGTGAGATCATTTATTATTTTCACTCTTTTTTATGCAACTTTAGTTCAATTGAAAGTATGGTTTGATTTAGAATAAAGAGTTAATATTATTTTAATATCTTTGCATTTTATTCTAAATTAAACATATACATTTTGACAATTGTACTAATCTTGGTGCTTTTAAGTTTCTAGTGTTTTAATCTTGGAGGTTCCTTCTTTTTTTGGTGGTTTTGAAAATCAAGTTTTTATAGGAGCCTCCTAATGCAAAAAAGACCTCACAGTTGCATTCAAAAGGGCAAGAGATGAACAATATATAATTCGATATATTTTGGGTTAAAAAAAGTTACATTTATTAGTACCTTTAGTTTTTATCATAGTACAATTCTGTACATCTGTACGGAATCCATACTGTATGGATTATACTGGATTATCCTTTCGATACTATAATTGTTTAGGTTTGAGGAAATATTCATGAAAAAAAGGTTTTAAATCACAAAATTGAAGGTCTTACATAGAAAAAATAATATTTGCACCTATTTAGTATTTGTGAGGCCTACTTTTACCTCACATGTATCATTTTTCTTATAGCACTCTTTCGATGGATTTATGATGGTCTTGTGGATTTTGGGGACTGTTGATCCCGCACTTGGACCTTATTACCTTATCTTATACTTGATTAGATAGATGGTTTATGCTTTATGGATGGTTAGATGGCATGTTAGATTTCCATTTGATGATATGATGTTAGATGCTATGATGTCATTTGATGCTATTGGTGTTTGCATAGATGTTGAGACTGATGATATATCTTACCTTATGAGATCCTGATTATACTTGTGAGTGATGGATGATTAGAGAGACATTATATTACCATGTGATTATTTTGATGTTGTATGTGATATTGCGATCATGTGTGTGTAATGTATGTCATTCATTTGCTTCGGTTATTTTACCATGTGCTATTAATGGGTTTGTGGAAGTGTGTAGGTTACTTTCCATACCCATGAAAAATCGGAGGTCAGACAACAACCATATGTTATACCCCTATTCAGCCGACCTAGTCCTGAGTAGGACTAAGATCACATGTGTTTGAGAATGTTGATTTTGTTGTAAATTGATTTATGACTTAGTGTAGGGTTTACCCCTTTTAATTTACCTTTTGATGTGTTGTAAAGAGTGTAATGTTGGGTTTGCACAATTTTCAGTGCTAATTGTTTGAAGCCCTTTTAAAGTGATTTATGTGTTTCTAAGTGTTGCTAATGGTCAAATATTGACCCTAGGTCATACCCCTAGGGTCTAGGACCATTCCTAGCTTATTTAAACTTGTTTTGGACCTTGTATGGTGACCCAAACGTGACCCTGAAGTCACATGACGAGTTTGGGAAGTGTGAGGGGTGGTTGGAAGGTCACCATCTCACTTAACCCCAACCTCACCCACTTGGGTAAGGTTACCCTTGATTCTTATGCTTTATAAGCTTCTCACATGTGTGAACCCCTTCCCTATGCTCTCACACATGTGTGAGAGTACTTGTGGGGAAGAGTGTAGCTTGGATGAATAAGAAGGTGACAAGTATCACCTCCTCATTCATAAGAATCTTCCTTTGTGTGCTCACATCTCCCTATGCTCTCATACATGTGTGAGAGCACTTGTGGGAGAGTGTGTAGTTTTATGGAATGGGGACGTGACAAGTGTCACCTCCACATTCTTGTGGGGTTGTGAGGAGGGTTATGTGGATGGAGGAGAGGGTGACAAGTGTCACCTTCTCATCCATTAGGGTTTGAGAGCCTTGTCTTTATATCTCTCTCATTTTAATGAGAGGGGGGTTCTTATTTTCATTTCTTTTGGGAAATTTTAGACTTGTGTTGGGAGAGTGAAGGACTTGGAGAATTTGGGAGAACTTGTGGAAGCTCTTCACCAAACACACTCCATCCTTGAAGCTTGAGAGATATTTCTCAAGGCTTGAAGCCATTTACTTATTTGTTTTACTTATGCAATGTGTTTATGCATGTTTTATGCTTATGTTATTTTAGTTTTTATGTGTTGTGGGTCTTATGGGTTGTTTGGGTGAGCTCTCCTTGTGAGAGAGCTCAACTTTGTATTGGGTGAGAGAGGATGTGAACCTCCTCGGTTTCCCTTCTTTGTTTTGGTATTGATTTGTGGCCAAGGGCCTTTATTTGGAGTTTTGAGGAGTTTGGGTTATGGCATGAGTGCCTTGGTTTTGTGAAATGAGAAGTATGGCAAGAGGCCAAGTGAATAATGAGTATTTTTGTGTATCAAGAGTGTGGGTCTCCTTGAATAGATTGAGTCCACTCTCTCACCCTTCAAAATCCATTTCTAAGATGGGTTAGTTTGTGTTAAGCCTTGGGATATGTGTAAATGTGCTTGGTGTGAGTGTTACAATCTATGTGATTTGGAAACTTGGTTGTTGGAAGGCCTCCTAGCTTGGGGGTGTCCTATTTTAGGCCAAGGTTGGGAGGAGAGCATCCCATGGGTATGTGGTGCAGGAGCACCTAAGAGAACACATTGGAGCAAGAAGACACCAAGGACCATGGGAGGAGCCTATGGAGCAAATCAAGTCAATTGGGACATCTTAAAACTAGTTATGACATGTTGTAATGGTCAAAATGATGTAATGGCCAAATGTCCTGAGGGTCCTGGTAAGGACCCTAGGACTAAAAATGATGTAAGTGGGCCAATAGTGCCTCTAGAGTCAAATATAGGTGTCTAAGATCAGAAACAAAGTGTAATGATCCTAAGGAGATCGAACATAATGGTTTGGTAGGGTAGAAATCCATGAAACCAAAGTTTAAAATTCAAAATTTTGAATCAAGCATATTAGGAGGGAAAAAGCCATTCTGATTGGTTTTGGTGGTTTAACCAACCCCAACCAGTGGGAATCAGTTGTGGAAGTTGGGGTAGAGATTATATAAGCCTATCTAAGGCATTTGATGGTATGGTGGAATCATTTTGAGGCCTGGGTTGTATGATTTGATAGAAATAACAGAGGTTTTCATCTAGTTCTTATCTTTTTCTTGTATTTTTGATGATCTTTTGATTTGTGGTGGCATGGTAGTTGTCTTGAATCTTCATTGAATAGTGTTAGACCTTATTTTATGCTCTGAGAAGGTTCTAAAGGTGGTTTTACTTCTGTTCATCTGATTGCTACAAAGAACAACATAATGTCCTTGTGTGTTTTGAGAGGTTAAAATGCATCATAGGACCTTTCCATCAATGTAAGATCCTGGTTCTCATGGAATAGGTCCTAGATAACTTGTATAATATGATTTCTAAATCTGACAAGGTAGGAGGAGTGCAGATTGGGATGTGATCACCATTGGAAGGCAAGATTATATGTGGAAGAGCATTGGTATGATGGCACAGGTGTAACAACAGAAGATTAGCCTTAACAAGGTAATGTTTTTATGTTTGATGTTGTCTAATATGGTCAAGGAGATGGTGTTAGACCTTTGAATGAGGTCTAGAAGTGATTGGAAGTGGGATATCTAGTAAACCCTAGGTTTTGGGTCCTAGAGATGGGGGTTTGGTGTTTAAACACTTGAATGAACAAACCATTGTTTGAAACCTTGAAAATCCTTTATTTTAGACCCTTCCCTAAGACTATTTGAGGGTTTGGAGTGTGGAGGTCAAGTTTGTCATGAGGTTCCTTTGCAAAGTGGGCGAATTAGACCTTGTAGGAAGGCTGTAGGGTGTCAGGATAGTCAGTTTGATCTAAAACAACAATATATGAATCTTGGATATGTTATAGAACTTGGTAAAGGGTATTTGGAATAGTCATTTGTTTTAGAAGTGCTTTGGGAAAGATTGGAGAAAAGTGCAGATTAGTCGTTGAACAGGGCTACTAGGATTAGGCCTAGTCAAGAGAAGTTGTCAATGAACTAGCCAAATGGAGTATGAAACCTTTTGAATCTTGTTAATTGGGGTATGTTGAGACCCTAGAAAGTGTAAGATTGCATCTTAGAAGTTGGAAACAAGTTTGAGCCCTTTGGTGGAGTTTGGGGCAAGGAGAAGACTAGTGAGTCTTATTGGTTGAGGCCCACAGTTGATTTAAATCTTTTGATCTTGCTAAATTATCTCTAAGACTTGACACCTCTGCATCATAGTGGTATCAGAGCAGCAAGTAGGTCCTTGAGGAAGTAGTAGGATCTTGTGAAAGAGTTAAGGTTGGTGAAAGTTGTGAAGATGGCCCCTAAAAATCAGATGGCTAGAGAGAATAATGAATTGAGAGAAGCCTTGGAGGCAAAAGAAAGAGAGTTGAGGGAGGGAAGAGAACAGGATGCTGAAAGAGAGAGATTTAAGACAAGTAAGAAGAGAGAATGCATCAATCTTGGCAAGGTTGGAAGCATTGGAGAAGAATCTTAGAAGGGATGAAAAAGATGATCAAGAAGGAGATGATGGAGGACGTGAGAAGACAGCTAAGAACCCTTCTGAGGATCAACTGGATCTTGACAAAAGGAGATTTGTGAGATTGCTTAAGGTAGTTCAAGGTAGTGGAACAAAGGCAAACATAGAGTTACCTATCTATCAGGGGAAGATGGATAGTGAAGAGGTATTGGGGTGGATAGATGCCCTTGAAATTTTTTTTGAGTATGAGGAAACAAGTGATGAGAAGAAGGTTAAATTTGCAAAAACAAAAATGAGGGGGACAACACTTACATGGTGGAGTAGTGTACAAGCAGAAAGAGTAGCTAAAGGTGGAACAAAAATTACTTCTTGGGGTAGGATGAAGGATATGATGAAAGATCTGTTTCTACCATCTGACTATGGTATTCAAACAAAGAAAATGAGGCAGAATTTGAAGCAAAAGGACATGGATGTTATGTCCTATACTGAGCAATTTCATAAGCTTAGTATTAGAGGAGGATTGGAAGATGAAGAAGAGAAAGTGGCAAGATACCTTAATGGGCTTAGGTACAACTTGCAAGATGAAATTGGTTTGACCATACCAAAATCACTTGGAGAATGTTTTCAATTGGCCATAAGGGCTGAAGAGAAGGTGAAGAGGAAACAAGAAAGACAAGGAGGTAGTGGTAGAGGATATAGAGGTAGGGGCAGACCTACTAATGAAGGACAGAGCAGCAATGACAAAGGTAAAGAGTTTTCTACAGATCAGAGAGGTAGATATAGAGGTGGAGGTAGGTTTGGATCAGGTAGAGGAGCATTCACAGATAGATGTTACCATTGTAATGAAGTTGGACACCTATCTTTCAAATGTCTTAAGTAGGATGATGCTGATAAGAGCAAGGATAGAAGAGTTCACTTGGCACAAGAAGAGGAGAAGAAAGGAGACCAAGAAATATCAGTAGCCCATCCAGAAATAGATGGAGAACTTCTCATGGTGGAAAAAGGCAAAGTGCAGCAACCACCACAGGTATCCATTTTTAAAACTAATTGTTTAAGCCATGGAAAAATGTGTAAGTTGATTATAGATTCAGGTTCACATGACAATTTAGTTTCCTGGCATATGGTACATAAATTGGGATTGAAGACATTTGATCATCCTAGTCCTTACAATGTCACTTGGGTAAGTCAAGAGCAGCAAGTAAGGGTTAGTCAGAGGGCATATGTTGATTTTTCAATTGGTTCATATCATGATTATGTTTTGTGTGATGCCATTTCAATGACATGTGGGCATATAATTTTGGGTAGACCATGGCAACATTTAAGGAGGACAATTCATGATGGCTATACTAATAACTATTTGGTACACAAAGATGGTAAAAAGTTTAAACAAATACCTTTACCTTATGGAGACAAGAAGGAACCTACTACTATCTGTTTTGGAGAGAAATTACAGTTGAATGTGTAGGTTAAAGATGGTTGGAAGCAACATGAACAGTTGCAACAGAGGAAGGTGTATGAAAGTCCTAAAGAATAGCAAGTTTGGGACTTGAATCATATCAAGATTGGGGACATTGATTGCCCTACAAGGAGGCAAGAAAAGAAAGAAAAACAACAGACATTACAGAGAGGAAAAATAGATCAAAACCTTAAGATGGAGAGAGCAGGAGCATTACTATAGCAAGGTCCTAGGCAAGGACACCAAAACATGTTTTGTGAAACTAACACTTTTTGTAAGAGTTATGCAGGTTGGAGAAGGAGGAAGATAACCCTTGGAAAGTTCATGTTCCCTGTTACAAAACAGAGGAACCCTTCAAAAAGACTGTAGGATGTTTTAGATCACATAACTCTTGGGACAAGAGTTTTCTTCATGCTGGGGAGTATGGTGCAGGAGCACCTAAGAGAACACCTTGGAGCAAGAAGACACCAAGGACCATGTGAGGAGCCTATGGAGAAAATCAAGTCAATTGGGACATCTTAAAACCAGTTATGACATGTTGTAATGGTCAAAATGATGTAATGGTCAAATGTCCTGAGGGTCTTGGTAAGGACCCTAGGACCAAAAATGATGTAAGTGGGCCAATAGTGCCTCCAGAGTCAAATATAGGTGTCTAAGATTAGAAACAAAGTGTAATGATCCTAAGGAGATCGAACATAATGGTTTGGTAGGGTAGAAATCCATGAAACCAAAGTTTAAAATTCAAGATTTTGAATCAAGCATATTAGGCGGGAAAAAGCCATTCTGATTGGTTTTGGTGGTTTAACCAACCCCAACTAGTGGGAATCAGTTGTGGAAGTTGGGACAGAGATTATATAAGCCTGTCCAAAGCATTTGATGGTACGGTGGAATCATTTTGAGGCCTGGGTTGTACGATCTGACATAAATAACAGAGGTTTTCATCTAGTTCTTATCTTTTTCTTGTATTTTTGATGATCTTTTGATTTGTGGTGGCATGGTAGTTGTCTTGAATCTTCATTGAATAGTGTTAGACCTTATTTTATGCTCTAAGAAGGTTTTGAAGGTGGTTTTACTTCTGTTCATCTGACTGCTACAAAGAACAACAGATTGTCCTTGTGTGTTTTGAGAGGTTAAAATACATCATAGGACCTTTCCATGAATGTAAGATCCTAGTTCTCATGGAGTAGGTCCTAGATAACTTGTGTAATATGATTTCTAACTTTGACAAGGTAGGAGGAGTGTAGATTGGGAGCTAATCACCGTTGGAAGGCAAGATTATATGTGGAAGAGCATTGTTATGATGGCATAGGTGTAACAACAGAAGATCAACCTTAACAAGGTAATGTTTTTACGTTTGATGTTGTCTAATATGGTTAAGGAGATGGTGCTAGACCTTTGAATGAGGTCTAGAAGTGATTAGAAGTTGGAGATCTAGTAAACTGTAGGTTTTGGGTCCTAGAGATGGGGGTTTGGTGTTTAAACACTTGAATGAACAAACCATTGTCTAAAACCTTGAAAATCCTCTATTTTAGACCCTTCCCTAAGACTGTTTGAGGGTTTGGAGTGTGGAGCTCAAGTTTGTCATGAGGTTCCTTTGCAAAGTGGGCGAATTAGACCTTGTAGGAAGGCTGCAGGGTGTCAGGACAGTCAGTTTGATCCAAAACAATAGTATATGAATCTTGGATATGTTATAGAACTCGATAAAGGGTATTTGGAACAGTCATTTTTTTAGAAGTACTTTGGGAAAGATTGGATAAAAGTGCAGATTAGTCGCTGAACATGGCTACTAGGATTAGGCCTAGTCAAGAGAAGTTGTCAATGAACCAGCCAAAATGGAGTATGAAACCTTTTGAATCTTGTTAATTGGGGCATGTTGAGACCCTAGAAAGTGTGAGATTGCATCTTAGAAGTTGGAAACAAGTTTGAGCCCTTTGGTGGAGTTTAGGGGAAGGAGAAGACTAGTGAGTCTTATTAGTTGAAGCCCACAGTTGATTTAAATTTTTGATCTTGCTAAATTATCTCTAAGACCTGACACCTCTGCATCAGTATGGCTACCTTGTTTCTATGTTTTGTAGGTTTCTATTGAGGCTATGGAGAAGTTAAACTTGGAGAGTATTCTTGGTTTTAAATGGCATTTTGTAGTATGTAAAACTTAAGGCATTGTGAGGCCTTACCCTCCTTTTGGGTTTGTAATAATACTCTTGTGGAGAGATTATTTCCTCTTGTGATGCCCTGCCATGCAACCCTAGAGTGCTAGACTAACAAGTGACAATATTACAGAAATATATATATTTTTCACTTCCTAATCAAACCAAAGATTCAATAAAGATTTAACTCAAAAGTATAAAGCAATAGTAATCATATAAAACTTATACAACAACTACACTAAGATTTAATCATGTTTACTAACTTAGACCACAATACAATAACTATTCTTACCTTACTATCCTATACAGCTCTAGTTATAAACTACCTATAAAAGTAATATCATTTCTATCTAATTACCGTTGAACAACTACTACACCATGGAGATGGTTCAGATAGCAGGGTTCTAATCTTGCTACAATGCTAACTACTCATATGTCTCCTACATGGAATTTACTAAAACCCATGTATCACAGGGAACAATATTAACAAATTTATATTTATTTAGGTAAAAAGTCCATATCTAATTTAACTCAATGTATCTAATTCTAAAGGTTGAACCCCAACATTATCATACTAATAATTCACCTAAAGCTCTAATTTATTCCCTTAATAATCCTACACTACAAGTGCAGTCTTATTCTTAAGGAAAATAAATACTACACATCTATCTTAGCAGAAAAAGGTGTTATGCTAATATTAGCTTAAACATCATCATTATTAATGAAATTTCATAATAATAATTTAGCTAAAACAAAATACCTAAACACTGAACAATAATATAATTAGTGTTTGCTCTGGATTGAATAAGACATAAACCTTTAAAATACACAAGGCAAAATTCTCTCTCTAAACTCTAGTACTAAACAATCAAATCTTATCACGAGAGTTGGATTTTCCATAACCAAAAATAATTTTAGTAACCAACATCCTAACTGATGCTATCTACAAAGATCATATAGTTTCTTAAACATTCGACCTTCAACAACCAGTTGAGAAAGGCTATTACTACTCCTGAAGATTTGGTTCCTAATTTTGGAGACTAGGGTGAATGCAATACAAAAATAGGGAGATGGTAGCTGCTTCTTCTGGTAGCATCTGAACCTGTCGAGACTCGATCCAGCCAAGTTCCTGACAACAAAACGAAAGGATACTATTTGCAAGATGATCGTCGGCTAAGAGATGAGGAGAAGAAATTTGACATGGAAATAAGAGGTCGATGGGAATATGGCAATCGCCATAAGGTAAAATTAGACAAGAATGGACTCATTAAGGAAATAGGAGAACAACATAGGAGGCCGTTCAATGGCAACGGATAAGAGGAAGTGACTTAAGTTACAATTCTAAGATGTAATGCATAGCCATCACAACCCAATGTGAAAGACTTCAGGAGATCGCCATTCAGAGGAAGGCATGATCTGAGACCGCACGACGGCAACTAGGTAAGCTGACTTAGCTAGAACATTGAGAAGTTTGACAAAACCATATTCAAATAAGTTGATTCAAATATGATAATTTAATGAAGACAAAAGTGAAGAAGCACAAAAAAACAAAAGACCAAAATACCCAATGCTAGCAGGATCAGGTTCATTTCTAAAAGGGACGCTGGTGTTTTCAATAGAGACACCACAATATCCTATAGAAATTGGAGAGGAGAGTCGCAACAACACAAATCAATGGAATATGTCAGCTTTGAGAGCCCCAAAGAACGGAGGTGAAAAATAGGTGAATCTGAAGAAAGCATGGTTGATTGAATTTTCTCATTAAAAAAAAGGTTTGCGGATACAAGAATTAGTATTAATCATGGTTGGCACTACTAAAATATTTAGCACTAATCTACCCAACCAAGCCATATTTCTAATGCTACAAGGTTTCCATAGAGTGAAATCGCCAAGTAAGAAAATGGAAGATTGTTGAGGGAAGATTAAAAAACTACAGTGGCTAAAAGGGTCAAATAGCATTATCAAGATTACCTCAATGATAACAGAGCAACAATCACTCAATTACCACTCCAGAGGAGAAACTAACATCATAGGAGATCAGCCAGCTACGGTTAGATCCATCCACAAAATAATTTTAGAAAGAGAGAGAGAGAGAGCAAAATGATTTATGAGAAGAAAATAGTATCATTACACAACCAAGGGAATACTGCCAAATGCAACAAATCCCATACAGAGAAAAAAAAACCAGGAAGGAGGAAATAAAAGTTTTAAACACCTAGCTAAAATCCACTCCATCATATCAAAATAGAAAGAACATACCTGGTAATCGAAACCCAAAATCTTCTCTTCTCTCCCTGATCCAATTTTTTTTCCTTTTTCCAATCTCCTCTTCCCAAAATCTCCCCAGAACAAAATAACTCCCAACCATAAATGCCCACTCACACCAAATCCCCTCCTGTGAATCCTCTTCACCAAAATTTTAAAATTTTTTACTATTCAAGGAGATTCCCCACTCTGGAATCATAAATGCCAACTAACCGCTTAACGTTAATCCCCAAGAAGAAATTCAATACATAACTATAAATAATAATGAGTTACAATGAAACTTTGACCACATATAAAATTTACCAACATAAGAATTGCTACCTAATATTGCATTAAAATTTATTTAAATAGCTTCCTCCTTGAATATTCCAATTTTACAACATAACAAGAACTAGAATATTTGACAATAAAACATTATAATATTATAGATCATTTATGCAAACAAGAATACACATAGGCTGACCTAACAATGACTTGACACTAAATTTACAAACCACATGATGACCATCAACATAAGGTTGAACTGACCTAGGGGATAAACCTCATGTTATCTCCATGAATATTATCCATGGTGTAGGACCCGCTCAGACTTGCTAAGTCAAGTGGAGTCGAGGCTCGGTACCTGCAACCCGCGTAAGAACAATGGGTTGTATATGATCAACTACATATATATCAAACACACACTAAGTCAGAGAATCACGACGTAGTAGGGTGCTCGGTCCAAGTAGTACTACACCATCCCTGCTCTGAAACAAAACTATAACCATTTCTATTTAAAAATTAGATGCATAAAACATGATAATATTAAACCATCACTAAACATGTCCATCTTATCATAACTAAAATAACAACAATGTCATCATAAACTCATACCACATGTCAGAACTAAATCAGTCGAACATAGTCTATCACGATCAAAATAAGCATAAACCATAGGCTCAATAACTCAAATGTCTCAGAACTACCTGGATGCAATGGAAGAACTAACAACTGTTGCAGATCAAACAAAGAGTAATGTGGAACTAACACTAACACAAGACAAAAATGAGGGGGCATTACATCCTCCCCCCTTAAAGTCAGGCTTACTCTTGGAAGCCTGCAAACAAGGGTATAACTCTCTCATCCTGGAAGCATCCTCCCAGGTAGCAGAAGTTTCATCATTAGGATCCCATTGGATCCTGACCTGCTCCATGTCTCTGCCCCTAAGAGCAAGTCTCCTTAGCTGTAGAATGCCTATGGGCTCCAAAGCTAGCTACCCATCCTCTACCTGTAGAGCAGTCCAATCAAGAACATGAGCAATATCTAGATAGTAAGGTCTAAGTACAGAAACATGAAACACATCATGGATGTGTGAAAGACTGGGCGGCAAAGCAAGATGATAAGCAACAGGACTAATCCTCTCCAACACCTCAAAAGGTCCAACAAAACATGGTGCTACCTTAGAGCCCTTTCCGTAACGGATCAAACTCTTTCGCAGTCGCACCCACAAGAACACTTGATCTCCAATTGAAAACTGTCGATCGATCCTATGAGCATCTGCATACTTCTTCTATTTATCCTAAGCTGCCACCAAATGCTCTCTAATCTTCTTGACCTGCTGCTTCATATCTCTAAGCATATCTGGACCAAGAAGACCTCTATCCTCGAGATGATCCCAACTCAGAGGGGTCCTACAAGGGCAACCATACAAAGCCTAAAATGGAGACATGCCGATAGAACTATGATACCCATTATTATAGGCAAACTCCACCAGGTACAAGTAGTCCTCCTAACGGCTCTGCTGATCCATCACATACATCCTAAGCATATCCTCGAGAACCTGATTAACCCTCTCGGTCTATCCATCAGTCTTAGGAAGGTAGGCTAAACTGAAGTTCAGCTGTGTCCCCAAGGCATGCTGCAGAGAAGTCCAAAGAGCGGAAGTGAACACCGGATCCCTATCGGAGATGATCCTACAAGGAATCCCATGAAGTCTGACGATGTCCTCCATGAACACTCTGGCTACCGTAGTCGCATTGTAAGAAGAGAGGACAAGAGAGAAGTGAGCTACCTTCGTCAACCTATCCACAGTGACCATAATAGCATCATGTCGATGAGAGGATACCGACAAACCAACAATGAAGTCTATCGAAATGATGTCCCACTTCCACTTTGGAATCAAATGAGGCTGCAAAAGACTTGTAGGGTGATGATGCTCTGTCTTCACCCTCTGACACTCAAGACACCTTGACACAAAATCAGCAATATCCTACTTCATGCCACTCTAAAAGTATTGCTGACGCAGATCTGTATGCATCTTCTTGACACTCGGATGAGAAGAATAAGGTGCCTGATGCGCCTTTGACAACACTAGGGTACAAAGACCCTTAGAACTTGGAACATAGATTCGACCCAAATGTCACAAAAGACCATCTGACTCAAGAGAGTAACCAGAGAATCTACCCTCTAAAGGTCTACCAGACTCAATCTCAGATCCCACCTCCTGGCACCAACTATCGGTAGGAAGTGTTGCGAGAATCTGACCTCTCAAGTCAACTATGAGAGAGACCGCAAAGATCTCATGTCGCTGATGACTAAGAGCATCTGCTACCACATTCTCTTTGCCTTGAATATACTTGACCTCAAAGTCATACTTGCACAAGAACTCCATCCAACGCCTCTGCCTCGCATTTAAGTTTGGCTGTGTGAAAATATACTGCAAGCTACGATGATCACTATGTAGCTCAAATTGATGCCCTAAGAGAAAATGCCTCCACCTCACCAGGGCATGCACAACTGCGGCTAACTCTAGATCATGAGTGGGATAGTTCAATTCATGATCCTTGAGTTTGCGAGACTCATAGGCAATCACGCGACCATCTTGCATCAGAACTGCTCCTAAACCCTCCAAAGAAGCATCTATACAAACAACAAAGTCCCTGGTAGGATCAGGAATTGCTAAAATAGGTGCACTAGTCAACTACTCCTTAAGGGTCTGAAAAGCTGCCTGACACTGCTCTGACCAAACAAACTTCTTCCCTTTCCTCTGAAGAGAAGTAATAGGGTGAGCAATCCTCGAAAACCCCATAAGAAAATGGCAATAGTAGCCTGCCAAACCCATAAAATTGCGTACCTTAGAAACATTAGTAGGTGCATGCCAATCCATAATAGCTTGGATCTTCGAAGGATCCACCGCAATACCCTCTCCACAGATGACATGACCTAAATACTTCACCTCCGTTTGAAAGAATTCACACTTCGACAAATTAGCATAAAGCTGATTTTCTCTCAGACACTGCAACACCTGATGCAATTGCTCCTCATGCTCCTCCATAGCCCTCGAATAGATCAATATATCATATAGAAACACAAGGACAAACCTGTCGAGATAAGTGCAAAAAACACCATTCATCAGGCTCATGAAAACTGAAGGTGCATTCGTCAACCCAAATGGTACTACTGTAAACTCATAATGCCCATAATGGGTACGAAATGCCATTTTGTGAATATCTACCTCAAATATCTGCAGCTGATGATATCTTGACTTAAGATCAATTTTAGAGAACACCTTGGCTTCCTTAATCTGATCAAACAAATCATCGATCCGAGGCAAGGGGTATCTATTCCTCACTGTCACCTTATTCAGCTATCGATAATCAATACACAACCATAGAGATCCATCTTTCTTCTTCACAAAGATCACAGGTGCTCCCCAAGGAGAGACACTAGGTCAAATGAATCCCTTGGCTAACAACTCCTCCAACTGTAGTTGGAGCTCCTTAAGTTCCTGAGTGGTCATCCTATATGGAGCTCGTGAGATGGGTTCTGCACTAAGAACAAGATCAATCCTGAAGTCGATGTCACGCTTAGGTGGCATCCCCAGAATCTCAGAAGGAAAAACATCAGCATACTCCCTCAACAAAGGATGATCATCAAGAGATGTCTCTCGACTCTCCTCCATCTCCAAGTCACTAACAAAAATTGCAAAAAGCTAACATCCCTGACACATGCATCTCTTAAGATGCATAGCCAAAATCATATGTAGGGAAATAGGTCTCTGAACTCCTACAACCTCCACCTCTACACCAGAATCATCCACACATCTAATAGACTTATGCTGACAATCAATCACAGCCCGATGGACCTCTAGCCAATCCATCCCCAAAACTATATCATATGCACCAAGGGGTAGGATGCGAAGGTCTACAGTAGCAGATAGAGAGCCAATCCTCAACTCACACCCAGGAACTAGAGACTCAACTGTAATCTTAGCCTCGGAAGCTAACTCAACCTACCACCTATCATCCTACTTTGTTTCCACTAAGCCACAACGCTCCACAAGAGAAGGAGATATGAATGAATCAGATACACCGAAATCAAAAAGAACAGAAAAACCAATACCTTGTATGAAACCAGAAGTCTCCACCACGTTGCCCTGATGCTCTACCTGTTGGTTATCCACTTCTACAAAGACTCTGTGTGATCTGCCTACATCACCAACCGTTGGCTCTGAAGCCGTCGGTCGATGTCCAAACCCTGAAGTACTCCTCTGAGGACACTGTCTAGCAATATGGCCCTGTTGGCCACAAGAGAAGCACTCGGTGCCTCTACCAAAACCACCACCACCCTGAAAAGAACTAGACTGCTGGATACTACCTCTGCTCACTGTAGATTGCGTACTCTGAGCTAGTTGATCAAAGCGATTGCGCTTATTGCACTGCCAAGACTGGTCTTTCTTAGACTGAAATCTATTTCCTTGTTGTGGTTGATAATTCTTCAGTTTGGCCTGAGAGTGCTGCTACCGTCCACCCTTTGAGGGTGCATGAGATCCTGATACTTGAGTACGTCCACCACGTGAACCAAAACTTGAAGAAGGTGCATTGCCAATATGCACACCTGTATGCCCACCGAGAGCCATAGCCAAATTCTCCTCCACTAATCGGGCTTTCTCCACTACTACCTCCATAGACTAAGGTTCAAATACACAAACCCCTTCGTTGATCCGGGCATTCAGACCCTTGATAAAATGCTGCACCAACATAGACTCGTCATCTCTGATACCTGCATACTTCTTGAGCTCATAGAATCTGCGCTCATACTGCTCAACTGACATGGCCATCTGCCTGAGCTCATGGAACTCATCTGTGCGACACTACCTCCAATGATCAGATAGAAAATAGGCTTTGAATCTCTCTAAGAACAACTCCCAAGACACAGTGCTAATGTCCAAATGCAGCTTCTTCTCCTCTAACCGCCACCAAGTTGAAGCAAACCCTCAGAGATGCAAACTAGCACATCTGGCTTTGGTGTTGCTGCCATAAGGATGCATGGTGAAACAGCTGCCTAAATCCAGTAACCAAGTCTCTGCCTCTAGACCTCTACTAGCTCCATCAAAGATGGGAGGGTGTGCCCTCAGAAGATCTCTCATATGGTTGGCTAGTGTGGCCTCCTTCTTAGCTATCAACTCTCTGCGCCTGGGTGATCTCTATCTTTCCCTAGGCTCTGGCTGGTCTACCTCCTGGCCCCCTGTAGCCTGCTCACCCTCCTGTCGAGGACCTAAATGGGCAAGAGCCTCCTCAAGTAATTGTCGTAACTGGGCTCCCTCAGGCTGGCCTTGACCCTCCATATTCTGACCCCTGCCTTCATGGGCACTCTCATGAGGAGAATTGGGAGGAGTGTACCGCCACCACCTCTCCCATGACCCCTACCTATGCCACGACCTCGACCCCTACCTCTAGGCATCTACCTACAACACAAAAAGATGATTTATTACATACAGAAAGGAAAACAATAGGGATGAAGTTAATCTACAAAGTTTAAGCACTAGGTCACATAATGGGCTCAGTTATAACCAGAGTACCTAGTGTTTAAACTTGGCTCTAATACCAAATGTGATGCCCCGCCATGCAACCCTAGAGTGCTAGACTAACAAGTGACAATATTACAGATTTTTTTTTTGCTTCCTAATCAAACCAAAGATTCAATAAAGATTTAACTCAAAAGTATAAAGCAATAGTAATCATATAAAACTTATACAACAACTACACTAAGATTTAATCATGTTTACTAACTTAGACCACAATGCAATAACTATTCTTACCTTACTATCCTATACAACTCTAGTTATAAACTACCTATAAAAGTAATATCATTTCTATCTAATTGCCGTTGAACAACTATTACACCATGGAGATGGTTTAGATAGTAGGGTTCTAATCTTGCTACAATGCTAATTACTCAGATGTCTCCTACAAGGAATTTACTAAAACCCATGTATCATAGGGAACAATATTAACAAATTTATATTTATTTAGGTAAAAAGTCCATATTAATTTAACTCAATGTATCTAATTCTAGAGGTTGAACCCCAACATTATCATACTAATAATTCACCTAAAGCTCTAATTTATTCCCTTAATAATCCACTACACTACAAGTGTAGTCCTATTCTTAAGGAAAATAAATACTACACATCTATCT